>CM035129.1:69253858-70632191 GCA_020205605.1 Panax ginseng
ACGACACACTTCACTAATTTCATTTACTTATCTTCATTAGAATAATATATTTCAACATTACTTTCAAATTGTTAATTTACTTTTACAACTACTATTTATCTTTATATATTTCAATTTTTCATGTATAATTAAAATTTTGAATCAGTCAATATATATTAATCATGATTAAATGATTTAAACATTAAACTATTAATGATAATGGAATTGTTTAATGTTTAAATCATTTAATTATGATTCCGATATTTAATGTTTAAAGTTATTATGAATATACCAAACTAGTCGGCCAAACTAGACGAATTTCGAGAACCCATTATGAAGTTCTCAATTTGAAGAAGAACACCTATAGTAAATAGCTTATATCACTATAGGCCCTTTAGTGACAGATTTGAATTATTTTAAATTTTTCAATTTCGAAATTGCAAAAATGATTAAAAATAAGATGTCCGATATTTATAGATGTCGAGGTATAGAATAAGAGTCTTAGACTTAGTATTTACTCCGATAAAGTCATTTGACGCCGACAAATGCTCTAATTTTATAAAAGAAAAAAAAGACTATCGTAAGAGCATGGATGAGATATTTGAAAAATGTATAAAAATATTTCAAGTATGTAATAGAACTAAAAGTACGATCACCGTGATTATGTGATTAGATTACGTATTTAATCGTAATAGACAAAGATTATGTGTTAAGATATATTGTTCTAATCGAACTAATGATCCGATTATTGATAGGTCAGTGATAGAGAGATAAACCTAAGTCGAGATTTGTAATCGCCGAATCAAAAGTATCCTACCTTTGCACTTCCTTTACGCAATGGACATGAGTAAGAAGTTTCGTAATTATTCTATCCCCGCATGCATTATGTACTCTTTGATTATCGACATGTTAGCTCGTATATATATTCTGCTCATTGATTTCTATAAATGGTTATACAAGTGTCCCCACTGGATAATCATGGCATTTGTTCACATGTTGATACACCTTGTCAATTACCCGTATATATATGTCAATTACATATTATTGTTGAGCAAGATTAAAACCTTCTGGTTTGGAACCAGCATGTATGAACATCCCTATATGGAAGATTTTTGCGTAAAGGCGATAGAGTGAGCGGCGAATTTCTGCCTGCTATGTAGTATTGATCAATACAGTGGTACAACGGGGCCGATCACCCTCCGTGTCTGTAAGTTACTTTACTTTTGAGGATAGAATTTTGCTAAACCTTTTGAAAATGAAAAGAATGTTCATAGTATGTTTCTTAAACGCTATTCAAGGGTAGAGCCAGAGCCAAATTTAAAGAATTTGAAAGAGAGTTGTTATGTGAATTTTTATCAAGACAGATTACTTCACAACTTTCAATTCATTGTAGAAGTGTTATGTAAAGAGAATACTTATATTCTTTCAAATTTATATATAATTGCTATTACTTGGTCGGGCACTTAAATGCTCATCCTCGCTTAAATTAAATGTTTTCAAGCATGTATGAGCAACCTCAAGGCTCAAAAATTTAAACAAAGGAAAAGGAAAGTTGATCGAATAAGTGTATTATGAAGTTAATGGTTATAGTTGATTGGTATCTATTCAAGTATTGTAAGGAATGTATTTGAAGGTCACGCACTGGGAAGTAAACTTTGATGTATGTAAATTAAGTTCGAATGTATTATTATTTAGTATTATTCAGCTTAAAGAAATGGTATCGTGGAGAACCGAGTTCGGGTTTCAAGTACCTGGATTTGGGGTCGTCGCATCTTGGGTACGTAACTGATTTATCCGCCAACTTTAGAGAAGTATTGGTCGGTTTCAGAGCAGGTAAACCCAATTCAGTGTATATGGATAACAACATAAGGTTCACACTTGCCCCCAAGTCACATAAACATTTTTTGAATGCCATGTTCCCAATCGTGCACAGAATGGTAAAACTCCCCGAATCTTTTAACTTTGGCGGTAACTTTCGCTGTAAAACGGCACTGCACTCCTCTGTTAATGCCACAATTTTAAAATCCTCCAACTTCTTTTTCATAGATAGAATTCCCTTCATGAATTTAGCATAACTAGGCATCTGCTCTAAGGCTTCTGCAAAAGGGATGTTAATCTGAAGTTTCTTAAAAACTTCTAAAAATTTCGCAAACTGCTTATCTAATTTCTATTTTTGGACTCTGCTGAAATGGTGGTGAAGGATACACAACTGGCTTGTCATTCGACTTTGTCTGTTCAACTTTCTTTTCCTCTACCTATTTCTCTTCAACCACTTTGTTGTTATCAACTTTGTCATCTTTTGTAACTGAATTTTCTGCAATTTCCCCATCTAGATGTTTTCCGCTTCTCAAGGTGATTGCCTGACACTGCTCATGATTTCCCTTCGGATTTTTTTCTGTGTCACTTGGTAGAGTCCCTTGCGGTCTATTGTTCAATGTTAAGGCCTGTTGCCCCATCTAATTTTCTAGATTCTTGATGGCTACTGCTTGTGACTTCATAACTACCTCATTGCTCATAATATACTTTGACAACAAATATTCTAAATCTGATTTTCTCTCTTAATGTTGAGTTGTTTGTTGATATTTATTATAAAATCCCAGGGGATAAGATTGTCGTGGAGCCTATTGATTTTGATTGTTGCTCTATGATAAATTGGGATGGTTTTTATTCTCCTGGTTATAGGCATTTTGATACATATTCTGTGGCGGTATCCTATTATAGCTGCCCACAAACTGAACTGATGTTGGGTTGATGGCGCACTACTCCATAGGATGCTCTCTAGCACATAATATGCACACATACGCCACTTGTTATGGTTGTGCCTCTGTCAGAGTATCCATTTTCTTTGATAAGGCAGCAATCTGAGCTGCCAACGCGGTCACTCCATCTACATCTAAAACCCCAGCCACCTTAGGTTGTGTCATCCTCGACGTAGGACATTGATAGTTGTTAGCCGCCATTGTCTCAACTAACTCATACGCTTCCTCATATCTCTTAGGCATAAATGCTCCACCCAAAGTTGTATCAATACTTATCCTGAAATTTCCATTAACCCATTATAGAATGTGTTCATATGTAGCCATTGTATCTCTCACATGACTCATATAACGATTCCCTGTGCTGTTGTTCAAACATAGTAATCTCATTCCTCATTTTTGCAGTATTTGCTGATGGGAAGAATTTGGCTAGAAATTGTTGAGCGACGTCTTCCCATGTAGTTATTGATCCCGATGGTAGTGAGTGTAACCAACTCTTCTCCTTGTCCCGCAAAGTGAATGGGAACAAGCGAAGCTTGACTGCTTCATCTGATACCCCATTATACCTAAAAGTGTCATAAATCTCCAAAAAGCTGATCAAGTGTTCATTCGGATCATCAGTTGTAAGTCCCCGAAACTGAACTGAGTTTTGGATCATCTGAATTATCCCAGGCTTGATTTTAAACGTATTTGTAGCAATCATTGGCCTGGTGATACTTGTCTAAAGCTCAGTCACCTTAGGTGTAGCAAAATCTCTCAACGCTTTCTGGTCTTCGGCAGCCATTACTTCTTCTTTTTCAGAATTCTCAAAGTCTTCCCTCGTGTCTTTAATCCACTTACTTAGCCTTTGAAACCTTTTCTCGATGTCATCCTCCCAAGAAAGCAAGTCTGGGTTTTTGGACCGAGTTTGCATAAACCGACTTGAAGAACCTGAAATAGAAAGAACAAAACAAAAAGCAAAATATTAAGTAAAACTAGGCTAATTAAACTGATATTGAAAAATTATTAAAATCTATACTAAGTCCCTAGCAACGGCGCCAAAAACTTGTTGGGTAAAATCTATATACGCACAACATGCAAGTATACGTGGTCAACAAGTAATATAATGATATGTCAAGTATCGTTCCCACAGAGATTAGCTAGAAATTAACCCTCACAATTACCAATTTTCTATTAATCCAAATTTTATTAAACTAACCAATTTCAAGATTATAACTGAAAATATTAAAATACTAAAATTACCATACAATCAACAACCCTAAAAACTGAATTTTTAAACAAATATTGGAGAATTAGGCTTACAACTTCACTCTAAGCATCACTCAGATTAGTCTACCTTATTCCAGTTTAATTTACTATCCCAGTTTATTAATCAAGAACACTCAAGTAGAATTAGCCACCTCTCGATGCACTAATATCGTATTAACTAAAATCCACAATTTAGATAGAAGTAAGCTAAACACCTTAGTTAACTAACTCACTATATCTCTATGTGAATTGCAATCAAAGAAGGTTTAAGTTTAAGTTCTCTATCCGATTACATGCAATGTTAAGCATATCTCTACCCTAACATTCATCAAGATTCCATTCATTCACAGAATTTAAGAACACATGTTATATTTGTAAGAACCCGAATTTTCAGAAAATATTAGAATAAGAATTTAGTAGATAAAATTCTTAAAACATGAGATGGGTTCGAACAAGAATATAAATGTGTTACAAGGTATGTAGTATTGTGTTACATAGGGTAATATGAGTTATGTAATAAGTGATGTTATGTTTAATAAATATATATTGTTATTATATATTTATTATAAATTGTAGAGCTGAATTAGTAAGAAGATGGATAAGATTTATCTATCGGCATTAAATAAGTTATGTGAAATTATTTTATGATAGTAAGTTGGTGACATTAAATATCTTTGATAATCACCAATTTCTTGAGTATTTGTACGAGTAAGTATCAAGTCTAAGGTAGTGCAACCGTACTATTTAATGGTGGATTGTATAGGAGTCAGGCTAAACAATTCCTTCAAAGAGAAGAGGTATATACGAATTAGTAACTGATCTAACTCATTGTGAAAATAGTGTAGACGAGACAAAAACTAATTTGTTGGTTGTTTATGAAAAACCACTCAGTGTACTATATTGAATACTATTAAAGACTCGATGTGTGCTAGGTTTAGACTTGTATGTGTGGACGTTGTTGACGAGAGAAGGAAATTGATATACCTTTAAATTGGTTAGAAAATTATTAAGTAATTTGATACACGATGAGAAGTGGAGATTAAAGGAATATATGTATGTGTTATATTCGAATGTTGTGTTATTGGTGGTAAGAAACCGTGAAGGAGATGTATAGTTGGTTAAACTAATAAGGAAAATAGAGTTTTAAAACTCGAAGTGTGATCCTTAAATTGTTAAGGAAAATAGTAACCGATGATCTGAAACCAAAGAGAGGATTGATGTTAGACGAGTTAACACTTAAGGAGGATGTGTAAATTATTTAGAAGCGTAGGTTTCATTTCTGCTAATGCAGAACTTGTCTGCCTCTGAATTGGGTATGGCGCAACTGCGCCATTTCTAAGCCTATGACCAACGCAGCTGCGCTGATCTGTAGGATTAGTTTTTGGAATTTAAGATTTAAGAAATAGGTATTAAGGACTCATAAGGATAATAAAATCTTAAATGATGATTAAGTTGTCCATAAATTGATTTGAATAAGGTTTAATTAATTAACCCATATTAATTATTGGTTAATTAAGTGATATTATGGAATTTATATTCTATTAATTAGTGGAGTGCATAATAATTATTGAAAAGAAAATAAATGATTAATATTAATTTATTATTATGATATTAAAATGTGATAATGGGTTGAAAGTACCTAACTGAATGATATTTAGCCCAATTAAAATATTAATGTTGACATTATCATTAAATAGTATTACTATGTGTAATATGGAAAATGTGGGCAGTAGTAATATATAATACCTATGGCCTAAGAGTACATGAAGTGTGACATTTAATTGGGAATAATGATATACAAAAATCATATAGTAAAGGTGATTAAATCATAGAGTTGGTTTAAATAAGTTTTGTTATCTCATCCTATGTGATGAGATAATTATATGTGTACTCTACAAGATGGGAATAAATAAATATATTATTTCAATACCGAGGTGTAAGTGAATAGTAAAAAGGAGATATTAAGTTATTATTGAGCAATTAAATTAAGTCCACAGATGTTTTAAAGATTAAATTAAGTTATTAGGATTATATGATGTGAGTACCTAATTAATCCCTAAATTTCCTAATATAGTAATAATTATACATTAAAATTTCCTTTTTGGAATTTAAAGAACCAAACCAAGCCTAAGAATAACAAGTTGATGAGATTTTTCTCTTGTCCCAAATTGAGTGGTACAAAGGTACATAAACAGTGACTTAGAAGCTAAGTTACGTAACTTCTAAATGGCTATGGAATAGGTGATCATTGCTAGCAACGTGGGTGGTATGGAGTTGTTAAACAACTCTTTAGTGACCAATGTTTTCTCCCATTACACATGAACTCCAACTCTAGTGTAATGGCAATGTCCAGTCCAAGTTTCCTTTATAAATAGAAGCTCCAATTTCAGTTTTTGGTTGCTTAAAATGGTCTGATAATTCTAAGTTAAGAGTTCCAAGTTGCTGAGCAATTGTAGAAGTTTATTCAGTGTGTGAGGAGCCCAATTCAAGCTTAAGAAGGTATAATTTCTAATTACGTTCTTGAAGTGGGTCTTGTTTAATTCTTGAAGTTTCTTGAATTTCTATGTCAATTGATGTGAATTAACATGTTATAATGTGTTTAAGAAGTAGGTTTACACATATGAAATCTTTAATGATGGTTTGGAACAAGTTTAAATCGTTAGAAATCAAGTTGAGTAAGGCTCGCAAAATGCAGTCTCATATCGCTTCGATTACGGCATGGCGCAGCTTATACCCTATTTATACTAGGGTGCAAAGGTAAATCGCTACTGCACTACAAAAATCGATTCTTTGAAGTTCTGTTATGCTAGGAGTTGTGAAATTGGTGTTATGACTAAATACATACCTAAAAAGAGGTATAGCATGAGATACAAAGTTTCCTTATGAGTTATGAAGTGTCCAACATGATTTTGTAGAAGATCTTTAACAAAAACTTAAGGTTTTGGAGACAAACCTTGTGGAAACTTATGTTTACAAGTTCCGAAATTAATGATTCATATACATGATTGCTTTCAGAGAGGAATAAGCAAGATATGGTGTTATAGTGTCCTTGTCATGATCAAACTTGTTAGCTTTGTATTAGAAAATATTTTAAAGGAAAAAGCTTGATATGGTTAAGGTAAATATGCATGAATGTTATATGTTATACATTTTGATCTTGAAAAGAGGATATCATGACTTATTTTCTTATGATAAGAGTTTTAAAGTTGTCTTATATGTGCCAAGTTGCATCATTCATGAAAAATGATTTCAAAGGCAACCTCGAGCATGTTTTCAAACTTAAGTTGCATTACATATGAGTATGAATGCCATGTTTATATACTAACTTACAAGCATGTTGGTATGATTTAGAAATGCATAAATAACCCGTTAACTTGTGTTTATATGATTCATAAGAAAGCATGAACGTGTTGGACTCATTAGTATAACTCTTTTGTCGATCCTGTGCCGTTTGTATATGTTGTCAGATCATTTGGATCTTTTCTGTAGTCATGCGTACCAATTCTGGTCCCAACAACGTTGCTTCACCCACCTCATCCCAGCATACTGGAGAACGACACTTTCGTCCATACAACACTTCGAATGAAGCCATGCCTATACTTGCTTGATAACTGTTGTTGTAGGAGAATTCCACCAATGGCAAGTACTTATCCCAACTGCCTTTAAAATCTAGGACACACAGTCTTAATAGATCTTTACGAGTTTAAATAGTCCTTTCTGATTGCCCATTCGTTTGAGGATGGTATGCCGAACTGAATCGTAAATCTGTGCCCATAGCTTTCTGCAAGCTCACCTAAAATTATGATGCCCCCAAATTCAGGTACTTGAAACCCGAACTCAGTGCTTCACGATACCATTTCTTTGAGCGGAATAATAACAATAATATAGATATCAAAATTAATTTACATATCAGAGTTTTCTAAATCCCCAGGTTTCCAACCTTTAATACATTTATTACATGATAGATAATAAATATTACCATCTTAATTAAGTGTAGCTGTTACATTAGATAATATAAACTTATTCGGTCAGCTTTCCTTTCCCTTTGTTCTTACCTGAACCTTTTGGTTGATCATGTTTAGCTGAAAACATTTTAATTTAAAGAAAGGATGAGCATTTGATTGCCCAGCAAGTAATAGCAAACAATAAATATTAGCTGAAAGAATTAAATATTTTCTTTGAATGGCACTTCTATAACGAATCACTAGTTGTGAAGTAAGCTGAACCAATAATAACAACATATCTATTCTATATCAAATTTTTTGAAACTACGTACTGACTATGAATGGAGAGCAGTCGACAGACTATGAACTTTGTTTTTTATTTTCGAAAAGGTATATAGAACTTCATCTGCAAACTTTCATAACTTATAGGCATGGGGGGTGATCAGCACGTTATGCCCTGTATTGATTAATACTACATGCAAGAAGGATATTTTCATTCATCTTATCTGCCTTAGGCGCCCAAAAGGTTTCCCATGTTCGGAATGTTAATACTTAGTTTGGAATCCGAACCAAAACAATTCGGTTGGATAACAATAATGTTTTATCATGTTCAATAATATTTTTAAATATGTGTCTAGCCGAGTCAAATAGCTTAGACGACCTTTAATTAACGTATAAATACTGAAAACCAATAAGTATGTATCAACATGTGATTAAATATAATAATTATCCAAGTGAGGACACTTGTATAACCATGCTTAGAAATTAACGAACGGAATAAATATCAGGATTGTGCAATAATACTACATTGATAAACAATGATTGTATAATTTAAGAACTTGTATGAATACAATTGTTTGGATACATAATCATAAAAATAGAGTTAATAATCTGGCATAATGATAATATAATTCTAAAACTTTCTTACTCATGTCCATTGCATAAAGTAAATGCAAGGGTTACATATTTGTCTGGTCTGCTGCTTACAGTTACGCAACTTAGTTTTATCTTTTATATTGAGACCTATCATTCTATCGATTAAAATAACATATCGTAACACACATAACCTAATCACATTGTCAGATATGTATAAAAGTCATTGGATCACAAACAATCATCTATCTAGTCAAATTATCTAAGTCCAGATCAATTCCTAAAACATTTCGGTGTACCGATGGCTTTATCGGGTAATTATCTAGTCTAAAACTCTATTCTGTAATTCAATTTCATTTAGATAATTTAAATACCAGACATTATTTTTAAATGACTTATAATAATTTTTAAATAGCTCCCCATGGTGACACACTCGGTTGACTGTATTTCTTGTCCAATAGCTCCTGCAGTTGTACCATCAATTCCTTCATCTCTATCGGAGCCATTTTGTACGGGGCTTTCGATATCGGAGCGGTTCCTGGCGCTAAGTCGATCACAAACTCGATTTCTCTTCCTGGCAAATCCTCCGGAAACACATCTACAAATTCCCTAACCACCGGTATTTCTTCCAGTTTCGCACCCTTCTTCTGAGTATCAACTATGTAAGCTAAATAACCCACACATCCTTGACTCAACAACTTCTTGGCTCGCATAATCGCTGGGACATCTCATTTGTCTAAAGCGATTTGCTACCATTGAAAACTACCTTTGACAAAGTCATCAAGTTTACACATTTCTTTTGGCGTTCAATTATCGCTCCACAATTGAACAACCAATCCATTCCCAAAATAACATCAAACTCTCCAAGCCTAAATCGAATTAAATCTACCATCATAATATTTTCCTTAATATTCACTCTACAGTTCTTGTATATGAACCTAACAGGAATTACTTCCTTATTCACAATTTCTATATTTAAAGGGAAATTCAATTCTTCACTAGGCAATCCTAATCTCATAGCAAATTCATCGATATAAATGAGCAAGTAACTTTTAGAATCAAATAATACATAAGCATCAATATCATTGATTGGGATAATACCTGACACCACATCCTTTGATTGCACAGCATCTTGCACAGTCATGTTGAAGGTTCTGGCTGTGGGCTTATTGGTTGATGATGGCCTAGCAATAGTCAGCGCACCACCACTAGCACTTCCCTTGTTTCCATTTGCCTCACCAGATCTCTTCTTAGGGCATTCATGAGAAAAGTAATCCTTGGACCCGCAAGTGTAGCAAACATTCTTCTTGGGTTGATTGCAATTTGGGGCGATGTGACCCTCTTGGCCACAGTTAAACTATACATGTTTTCCCATTAAGAATACACCCTTGTGAAATTTCTCGCATGTAGCACATGCTTCAAACTTCTTATTCTGTTGATTCCCAGCACCCACATTTCCATTCCACTTTCTTTTCAGATTATTATTACCATTCCCACTACCACCACCTCCATTTTTCACCTCCACTTCATTCTTCTTCTTTTTCTGTTCCTGGTTGAACTTGGTTACCGCCTCGCCGCCACCTTCAGCGAGAATTGCCTTTTCTATTACGACTGCAAATGTCTTCAACTGGAACAAGGAAACCCTACTAAACAACCAGGGCTTCAGTCCATGTTCAAACCTTTTCACCTTGCGTTCATCTATGCTGACTTGGTATGGCGCAAACCTCGCCAACTCGTTGAATTTCGCGGCATACTCCGACACCGTCATCGTTCCCTGCTTTAGTTCTAAAAACTGCACTTTTAGCTGACTCTTCGAACTCTCTGGGAAATAGGTCTCGAAGAATATCTCCTTGAACCTATCCCAAGCCATAACCCCTGGTCCTCCTCGAGTTTTATTGGCCTGCCACCAATAACTAGCCTCTGCTTTCAACATGAATGTTCCAAAAGCAGCTTTCTGATCTTCCCCTACCCCTGCAACATCGAACACTTTCTCTATATCCATGACCCAAGTTTGTGCCTCAATCGGGTTCATGGACCCACGGAATTCTGGTGGTCCAACCGCTTTGAAGTCCTTAAACGTTGTAGCTTGATTTTGTGGTTGGTTCTGCGGTTGATTCTGCAGTGCACCTGTCAGTAACGTCACCAGCTGCTGAACGGGGTTAGCTTCAGCATCATTATTGTTGGTTCCTTCGGTGGTTCTCTGTCTGGGTGGTTAACGTCTTGGAGGCATTTTCTGTTAAAAATACACCCATTAGATTATTACTCGACTTATTTAAGTAATTTCTACTTAACTCGCCCGCATAAAAGTAATCACCACATAACACATAACACTTTGGATAAAAGAAGATAATAACTTTTATTCATTCTTAATTCTTTGAAAACATCATATCCATAGCATCACTGCTATTTACATTATTTTCCTGAACTACTAAAGTTTCAGGACATCATAATCATATCCACAAGTTACATAACACTTGGGATTTACATAATACTTATCATAACATAAATCATAAATCAAGTACACTTCCTACGATGTCCTACTAAGATACTGCATAGCCTTACGACGCTCTTCTTCCATAATTCGGAACATGGTTCGACGATCTAATATGTACGAGGGTAGCGTTTCGAACTGAATTGGGTAACCCATGACGCGATCCTGAGCTTAATTAACCACGGTGTTGAACACGTTATTCATTTCCTGCATCTTCATTCTCTTTGCTTGTGCTTCTCCCTCTGCTATTTCGGCTCGTTGATCAGCTTCCTCGTACGCATCTTCGGCTCTTGCCCTTTTTACAGATTATTCTCTCAACTTGCTCTTCAACTCTACAATCTCTGCTCTCATTTGCTCGTTCTCTTCTTCAGTGTGAATCAGCTTATCTTCAACATTGTTCAAACGTTCCTCTTGGTCCTGAATTTCGTTGTCCTTCTGTGCCATCGAGGCCTGTTGCTCAGCAACTATCTCTTGCAATTCCTCAACAGTATCTTGAAGTTCCACATTGTGGTCTTGCACCTCATCGTATATATGGCCAGCTATCGAGTTAAATGGAATCCTTTCCTCCTCGTCCTCTTCATCCGCCTGTGGCAGCTCCAAGGAATCTTCCTCATCCGTCTCTATCTCATCATCCTCATCAGGTACTCTCTCCTGGTCAACTACTGTGACCAATGGAACTGTTTCCCGTGGCAGTAATTGTTCCCAAACTACCTGAATATCTTGAGGCTCCTCCTCCCTAGCTTGACTGGATCTGTGACGCCCCCAAAATAGGTATACATCACCCATCTTGAGTCTCCAAATACATGGTACATAAATCAAATACAACATAATTATACAACTGTCGTGTAAAATACGACAAAACATAAACTGAGAGTTTAAACAAGAATATTGCCTTCTAGACAATATCCATTCTCAATGGAGTCCTCATAGACAATATACAAACTCAAATTCAGTCCTCATTACATTTATTGTCACACTATTTAACAGAATAGTGAGGACTACTAAAGCTATCATCTGAACTGTCAATCCGTTCCCCGACTCATCCCAGCTATATTCTCATTTCCTAAAGAGAACAGTGAAGGAAAGGGTGAGCTCAACTAGCCCAGTAAGAAATATTATGACTAAGATAATGCAGGATAAATTATCATTAGCCTTCAACAATGCTAAACTGATAAAATACAATAGACATCAAGTTTAACTGCAGCGGAATAAGCAATCCATTAAAAGAGTCAAGTAGAGAATAAAATCTACTATCTTTTATGATTTAAAAGGTTTTTCATCACTTTTATCGCTGGGACTCAGCTTAATAAATAATCCACATCATCCATGCACTACGGCCAAGGATATTCATTAGTATCACGACCACAAATTATCCATGCACTATGGGCCAAGGATATTCGTGTATTCATCAATGGTCATGATCATGCTAACAACTGTCCATCAATGCACTACGGGCCAGTGAGGACTTTTATCACATCATTTGTAACATTACGGTCATGATTATACCGAATAATCCCTGGTCATAATCATACCAAGTCCATCTACGCACTACAGGCCACAGATGACTTTCAAAAAATATAAACATGAGGATGATGACAATGATATAAGAATTCAATAAAACAAGTTCATGAATTAATTTGTCCAGGAACCAATAACGTCCAAATTGTCAACATGATACTTCTTTGTAAAGTAAAATTCAAGAATGATCAGAAGAATATTTCCATGAAATGATACTGGATGAAAGGCAAATATCAAGGATATTCCACTAATTTCATGGAGTATAGAAGTCAAAACTTTAACCAACTGAGTCTAATAAAGAACGGAATAACAAAAGAAATCACCATGCATGAGGTACTTGCAGCGATGATGAGTTATTCCAATGTAATAATAATAAAGAGCGGAACCAGTCCTGTAAAAACACACGAGACAGAGATATTCCAAGAATAATAAAAAGATTTAACCGTGTGCGGTGTAAAACACACAAATAGGATATTCCAAATGTAATAATAAATATGGAACCGTGTCGGGTAAAATTCACACCAAGCGGGATATTCCAATGTAATAATAAAGAACGGAATAATAAAAAATTTCACCAAGTATGCGGTACTTCACATAAGCGAGTTATTCCAACATAATAATAAAGAATGGAATAATGAGAAGAAGATCACCAAGTATTGAGAAAAGCGATATATCTGGTCATTCCACCAAGTATAGGGTAAACCAGCATATACAAAGTTATTCCAATGTAATAATAAAGAATGGAATAACATAAGGATTTCACCAAGTATAGGGTATGTCACAGATTGTCAAAGTTATTCCAATGTAATAAATAAGAATGGAATAACATAAGGATTTCACCAAGTATAGGGTATGTCAGCGATATCTGGGTTATGTATAGGGTATGCCACTTTTACAAAGTTATTCCAATGTAATAATAAAGAATGGAATAATGTAAGTTCTCTTCATGAATAAGAAAGAATAACACCCCTTACCGTAAAAGACACTGGATATCAAAGTAGTGAAGTAGCAGAATACTCTTCTTCTTTCTCTCTATAATTTCTCTCTCTAGAGTTTCAGTGAATTCGTAAGAAATAATAAAGGAATGAGCTTCTATTTATAGAAGAATG
Source organism: Panax ginseng (assembly GCA_020205605.1). Lineage (NCBI taxonomy): Eukaryota > Viridiplantae > Streptophyta > Magnoliopsida > Apiales > Araliaceae > Panax > Panax ginseng. Next base: position 69,267,777 of record CM035129.1, read on the forward strand.
GATTAAATAGTAACTAATTCATGAACGGTCCAGATCGATTTACTTATAAACGAACGATCCAGGTTGATTTACTATTAAAACTTAAAGTAACGGTCCATACTGATTTACTATTAAAACTTTAAACCAGCGACCCATATTGATTCACTATTATAACTTTCCACCAGTGGTCCATATTGATTCATTCAACTAACGGTCTGAAAAATTAGCACATCTCCTAATGGAATAATATTGTACCCAAATACCCGAATGCACAATACTAGAGTGAATAGTATCCAGGTAAATAGTAACTCGTGAATAGTAGCTCGTAAATAGTAACTCATGAATAGTAACTCGTAAATAGTAACTCTGACACAAAAAGTGTCCCAAATACTCGAGTGAACAATACTAGAGTGAATAGTAATTTTGGTGAATAGTAACTCCGACACAAAAAGTGTCCCAAATACTCGAGTGAACAATACTAGAGTGAATAGTAATTTTGGTGAATAGTAACCCATAAATAGTAACTCGTGAATAGTAACTCCGACACAAAAAGTGTCCCAAATACTCGAGTGAATAATACTAGAATGAATAGTAATTTCGATGAATAGTAACCCATGAATAGTAACTCGTGAATAGTAACTCCGGTATAAAAAGTTCTCTGAATACCCGTTTGATCAATATAACCTCCAGACATCAATTATTATCGGAATAGATGTTCATTTCTACTAACACAAATAATCCCAACACAATGAAACTATCAAATTAATCTTTAATCAACACGAACTTATCCATCATTAATATCATAACTCATAATATTTAACAACCAGGTTGTTCCCAGGAAAGAGGGGGCTTTCCAATAAGGATTTCTCCCTATTGGCGCGCAATTAGGTGACCAAACCTCTCCTTGACAGAACTCCTAGACATTGTAAATATTGTAATTTAATAATATGGATAACTTTGTCGTCTCAATTATCGATTTAATAACATAACATATTATGCACATGATACTGTGACAATAATCGAATCAATAATATAGATGATATGATGCAACAATTCTCAGAGTAATAATTGAGTATAACCGAAAGTGACTTCTTACGTAAAGCATCAATAATCAATACAGTGTGCTACTATGCAACCACGCCAGACATCTTATTTTTTACTACCGGGTAGTTCAACAAGATTAATCTAAAACCTCCTACCGTTATTTTTATAAAATGATAATTTGTCATTTTCTAAATCGACAATACTTCATCATGAGGTCCACCAATGATTGTCTTGGTGCATTTAATATTCCCCAACAAAAGAATATTCTCCAGACCAATCGAATATTTTATAACAACTTGCATTACTTTGCAAAATTTTCAAATACTACCCACAACTATAACATTATCTCAAATCCACACCTTAATATTAAAAAAATTATTTTGAGAAATTAAATCTTTATTCAAAAAAAATCTGGGGTCTCACAATCTCCCCTCCTTATGAAATTTCGCCCTCGAAATTTACGTGCGTACCTGATATGCTGAACCGATGAGGATACCTCGTCAGATTCTAACTCTTGAGGTATAACCTTTAAGCGTAGAATATATTCTAGGATTTTAACAGGTACATCTTCATACGTTAAATCATCTGCTATCTCATCCGGTTCTAAATTAATAATGTGGTTCGGGTCGTCCACATATTTACGTAACATCTATACGTTAAAAATGTTATGAACACGCGACATACTTGGCGGGAAAACGAGTCTATAGGCCACAGTTCCTACTCGATCGAGGATTTCAAATGGGCCAATTAAATCAAGGGTTGTGATTCCTCTCTTCGTCAATTCTTGCTTCTAGAATAACGCCCTCTTGAACCTTCTTCATTCATCAGCTCTGAGTATTTAGCTTGAACGGCTTTAACTTTATCAATTAAAGTCGATTCTACTCGTATATTCATTATCTTCACGTGGGTCCCTAGAGTCTTTAACTCTATCTTCATCATTTGTAAGTTATACGAAATGAGTCTCTGTGTTAACAACATCGCACTCATAAACGCATACAATCTTCTACTCAACGTGTCAACTACCACGTTCGCTCTTCCACGATGATATTGAATGGTACGATTGTAATCTTCAACAGCTCGAGCCAATGTCTTTGGCGCATGATACGCTCGTTTTAGTTGAAGAAATATTTGAGAGTTTAAGAAATGGGTTTTGTACTGGGGTAAATACAAAATTCGACGCTCTAGGGGTAGACTAGGAAGTCATCAATAATACGTCAGGAAATTTATTAATGATAGAAATATCATTCAAATCTGTGACCCTCATCCAAGACTTGGATAGTACGTCACATTGATACCAACTGTGACTTCTATCCCTTAACCTGGATAGCACCTCACAATGATACCTATCAACTTGCCATCTTCATTCACGATGTTGCCTATAGAAAGTCTGGCTTCGGTGCATTCCAAACAAGGAAGTCAACAACGAAAGGATCTGGGCTCTTTACTTATGGCTTGATATGACAATGATTGACTTTAGTGGTTTGGTTTCTTGAACTCGCATAACAGGTTGATTATGAATATAAAAGCTAACAACCTTATGAAAAACATGATGAGTAGTTAACCAATTGTTTCCAAAAATCACATCAATGCAAGTATTTTCAAAGAGATAAGATCGACAGGTAACGTGAAAGTGTTTATTTGAATCAAACAAGATTTATAAATAGTGGAGGTAAAGAAGGCTCTTACGAACGAAGTTTCAACCAATAAGTCAAAGTCTAACTTCTCCGGAGTCAAATTTAAACGTTGAACGCAAGCAAGAGAGATAAAATAATGGGTAGAATCGGTATCTTATAAGGTATAGACTTTGTAATTTATAATTAACTAACCCGTGCTAACTTCGTTCGAGTTACTCGCTTTTTGAGAAGTCATGAAAAATGCTCTCCCTTGCACTACCGGTTTTGACTTTTTTGGGACGGCCTTTGGTGCCTCCATCCTAGCTGAACTTGTCTTCGGTGAACGACAAAATAGGGCTAGATGACCTTCTTTTCCACAATTATAACATGCCTTGGACGGCATCGCGCAGTTTGGACTGATATTTCCCTCCCCTCCGCATTTGAAACATATGATAGGTAGTCGTTCTCCTTCCTTAACAATGGGTGCTGGTGCTGACGTCTTTCCATCATTGTTGAATTTCCTCTTCTTAAAATGTCCATTCTTATTATTTTGGCCATGATTACCACCGAAGTGGTTACCATTCTTGGCATGATAATTTCCCCCATGATGGTCATCATTGTTCCGATGGGCGTTGCCACCGGTACGATTATTATCGTGTTGTTGTCATTACCTTTTGCTTGAGCTGAATCAACGCTCTCATGTGTTTCATTGCTTATCTCAGCATTTTTAGATGCCATTCTCAAACACTATCATAAGACAAGGGTTAATTGACATATCACATATTATCCCTATACTATGACAGACCAATTAATAACAAATAAACTTAAGTAGGTCATACTAGCGAAGGAATTCCCCGTCTCTCCCCTCCTAGTTCTTATCTCACATCTTAGCCAGGGATCATATCCCTAAGCTTTGATACCAACTTTGACGCCCCCAAAATAGGTATACATCACCCATCTTGAGTCGCTAAATACATGGTACATAAATCAAATATAACATAATTATACAACTGTCGTGTAAAATACGACAAAACATAAACTGAGAGTTTAAACAAGAATATTGCCTTCTAGACAATATTCATTCTCAATGGAGTCCTCATAGACAATATACAAACTCAAATTCAGTCCTCATTACATTTATTGTCACACTATTTAACAGAATAGTGAGGACTACTAATGCTATCATCTGAATCATCAATCCATTCCCCAGACTCGTCCAAATTATATTCTCATTTCCTAAAGAGAACAAAGAAGGAAAGGGTAAGCTCAACTAGCCCAAAGAAGAAATATTATGACTAAGATAATGCAGATAAATTATCATTAGCCTTCAACAATGTTAAACCGATAAAATACAATAGACATCAAGTTTAATCTGCAGTGAATAAGCAATCCATTAAAAGAGTCAAGTAGAGAATAAAATCTACTATCTTTTATGATTTAAAAGGTTTTTCATCACTTTTATCATTTGGGACTCGACAATAAATAATCCACATCATCCCTTCACTACTACCAAGGATATTCATTAGTATCACGACCACAAATTATCCATGCACTATGGGCCAAGGATATTCGTGTATTCATCAATGGTCATGATCATGCCAACAACCATCATCCATCAATGCACTACGGGCGGTGAGGACTTTTATCACATCATTTGTAACATTACTACCATGATTATACCGAATAATCCTCGGTCATAATCATACCAAGTCCATCTATGCACTACACAGCCACGATGACTTTCAAAAAAATATAAACATGAGGATGATGACAATGATATAAGAATTCAATAAAACAAGTTCATGAATTAATTTGTCCAGGAACCAATAACGTCCAAATTGTCAACATGATACTTCTTTGTAAAGTAAAATTCAAGAATGATCAGAAGAATATTTCCATGAAATGATACTGGATGAAGCGCAAATATCAAGGATATTCCACTAATTTCATGGAGTATAGAAGTCAAAACTTTGACCAACTGAGTATAATAAAGAACGGAATAACAAAAGAAATCACCATGCATGCGGTGATTGAGATGATGAAGTTATTCCAACGTAAATTATAAAGATTTTAACCAGTCCGTGTAAAATACACGCATGTGATATTCCAATAATAATAATAAAGACTTTAACCAGTGCCGGTGTAAAACACACAAACAGGATATTCCAATGTAATAATAAATGCGGAATAATAAATATGGAACCGGATCGGTGAAATTCACATCGAATGGATATTCCGGCTGAATAATAAAGAACTAATAATAAAATAATTTCACCAAGTATGCGGTATTTACTTAAATGTGTTATTCCAACATAATAATAAAGAATGGAATAACGAAGAAGATCACCAAGTATTGGGTAAACCGCATATACGTGTCATTCCACCAAGTATAGGGTAAATCACAGCATACAAAGTTATTCCAATAGAATAATAAAGAATGGAATAACATAAGGATTTCACCAAGTATAGGGTATGTCGCGTATACAAGTTATTCCAACAGAATAAATAAGAATGGAATAACATAAGGATTTCACCAAGTATAGGGTATGTCGCATATGCAGGTTATGTATAGGGTATGCCACTTTTACAGGTTATTCCAACAGAATAATAAAGAATGGAATAACAGAAGTTCTCTTCATGAATAAGAAAGAATAACACCCCTTACCGTAAAAGACACTGGATATCAAAGTAGTGAACTAGCAGAATACTCTTCTTCTTTCTCTCTATAATTTCTCTCTCTAGAGTTTCAGTGAATTCGTAAGAAATAATGAAGGAATGAGCTTCTATTTATAGAAGAATGGATTGAATAGTAACTAATTCATGAACGGTCCGGATCGATTTACTTTTAAAACGAACGATCCGGATCGATTTACTATTAAAACTTAAAGCGACGGTCCATACCGATTTACTATTAAAACTTTAAACCAAATGACCCATATTGATTCACTATTATAACTTTCCACCAACGGTCCATATTGATTCATTCAATCAACGGTCTGAAAAATTAGCACATCTCCTAATGAAATAATATTGTACCCAAATACCCGAATGCACAATACTAGAGTGAATAGTATCCGGGTGAATAGTAACTCGTGAATAGTAACTCATGAATAGTACCTCGTGAATGGTAACTGATGAATAGTAACTCGTAAATAGTAACTCTTACACAAAAAGTGTCTCAAATACTCGATTGAACAATACTAGAGTGTATAGTAATTTCGATGAATAGTAACTCCGACACAAAAAGTATCCCAAATACTCGAGTGAACAATACTAGAGTGAATAGTAATTTCGGTGAATAGTAACCCATGAATAGTAACTCATGAATAGTAACTCCGACACAAAAAGTGTCCCAAATACTCGAGTGAACAATACTAGAGTGAATAGTAATTTCGGTGAATAGTAACTCGTGAATAGTAACTAGTGAATAGTAACTCATGAATAGTAACTCCAATATAAAAAGTTCCCCGAATACCCGTTTGATCAATTAATTGCTCATTTATCCGAATAATTACCCGATTGGTCAATATAACCTCAAGACATCAATTATTATCAAAATAAATGTCGATTTCCACTAACACTAATAATTCTAACACAATGGAACTATCAGTTTCATCTTTAATCAACACGAACTTATCCATCATTAATATCATAACTCATAATATTTAACAACCAGGTTGTTCCCAGGAAAGAGGGGGCTTTCCAATAAGGATTTCTCCCTATTGGCGCCATGATTAGGTGACCAAACCTCTCCTCGATGTAACTTCTAGACATTGTAAATATTGCAATTTAATAATATGAATAACTTTGTCGTCTCAATTATCGATTTAATAAAATAACATATTATGCACATGATACTGTGACAATAATCGAATCAATAATATGACAAATATGATGCAGCAATTACTGTAGCAATAATTGAGTATAACTAAGTGACTTCTTACGTAAGCATCAATAATCAATACAGTGTGCTACTATGCAACCACGAGTATTACTGTACTTTTACTACCGGGTAGTTCAACAAGATAATTAATTCGTAAAACCTCCGTAGATTATTTTTATAAAATGATAATTACATCATTTTTAAATACGACAATACTTACGTCATGGGTCCACTTAATGATTATGTCGTCAGCATTTAATATTCCCCGAAAAAAAGAATATTCTCCGACCAATCGAATATTTTATAACAACTTGCGTACTTTGCAAAATTTTCAAATACTACCCACAACTATAACATTATCTCAAATCCACACCTTAATATTAAAAAAAATATTTTGAGAAATTAAATCTTTATTCAAAAAAAATCTGGGGTCTCACAGGATCCTCCTATATTAGACATCCTGTCAACCAAAGTTTAAGTTTTAATTACTAATCATTACTACTCGACGTTCACGAGCACATAAGTTGTAAACACATAAGCACATAAGTGTTTTATTACTTCTTCCTTAAAACTCGATAAGAGTTTATCATCACTATCTTTTCGAAGGTTACTTCCTAAGGCTTTTCCCCACCTAAGGCTCATAACCTAAGGCTTTGATACCAACTTGTGACACCCCCAAACCCAGGTACTTCATTCCCACAGGATTTGTTGTTCACTTAATCAAACATTCATATCTAACTACCCAATCACAATCAAATTGAATAATGAAAACCTTTCCCATTAAAGGGTAACATAATAACAATCTCCCAGGTTGTCTAACCTTTAAATACAATCATTCAAATACAGAATTAAAATTATTACATAACACCATTATTAAGAAGTCTAAGATCATCAGAATAATAAAAGTACAAATCAGCATCACTTGTACAATTTTTTCTTTCCTTTGCTAGTTGAAGGTTCATCTACCTTCTCCACTTTAGCTGCAATGAGTTTATAAAAATACAAGAGTGAGAAAAACAATTGCTCACTGGATAAAATAATGAATCAACAGAAGAATAACAATAATAACTGCCAATGAATAGGCTCATCAAAACTAAATAGTACTCTAACAATGATAATCAGGAACTGAAATCCAAAGTATGGAATAAACATAACTGAGGGTCATAAGACCATGAACTATGTCCACAATTATGGTAAATCTTTCAACTCCAACTTTAACAATCCATAAGACTATAAGGACTCCTCGTACTTAGGGGGATCAGCCCTTCGTACCATGTATTGTGCACAAACATTTAACGCTACGCATAAGTTACCCCTAATAATAGGGTTGTTCATCTCAGTATTTAGAGTACAAGTCCGCACCAAAGTGAGTTTGGTTTGGAAACATTTCAGGGTAATTTGGAATTCAATGAACATCAACTAAGGATTAGTTGAATAAAACCAATAACGTCATACTATAGAATAATCGTAATTGAATAAACATGGTAAATTAAAGTCATGCTTTAGGAATAATCTAATAGCATATAACTTGAGTAACTATAACACACCTTGCTTGAACAACATTAAGTCAAGGTTATTTAGAATTGAATACTAAGCATGCATGGTAATATAAACAATAAAACTATTCAAATATATATGGGCATGCTAAACAACAAGTTAAATACAAGAATAACTTGTTCAATATCAAAAATCAAAGTTTAGAAACCTTACATTATTATATTGAAATCAATAATTGATTCAACAAGTTAATGGATTAGAAAACTTGCATCATTTATAAGGTAATCGAATTGGAAACAATAATTGCTTCAATAAGAAAATAGATTAGAGAACTTGCCTTGCTCGTGGGCTAAACCGAACAATTCAAATCACAATATCCTATAAACATATGTCATCATGACATAATTAGTCACTACCACTTTACAAACTTAACTAACTACATTCATCATGTAGGTTTGATTATTTAATCACATAATCAAGTTATAACACAAGTTAATCGTTGATAACATGCTTATTCATAATATAGAAATACTAAAATTAATATTTTGCAGTCCTACTATTATCCCATAACAATTCCTTCAACTTTTGAGTACAAAAAGTATACTATCGCACCATTACGCTAACTTCATGGCATGCGGTGCCACGCTTTATCTTTGTAGTGCGGTATTCTATGACAAGACGATGATGGTGTTGCGGCGTGAGATTTAAGCTACGGAAGTCGTTGCGACATTACGTGCGCTGGCCAATGATAATTGAACTGGCTTGAGACGTCTTTGCGGCGCTAAGCTGCGATCTTCGATCGACAACTTCACAACAACGATAAGATGAACAAAAGCCAATTTTGGCCTAAAAGTTCCTTTCTAACAGCCTAATTAGCATGTAATTCCTATAGAGACTTCACATAAACATAGTTCAAAGATTGTAAACATGTTTCTACTCATAAAACAGTATAAACAACGAATTTAACAAATACAATTTCACTGTTTTTGATAAAAACTCACTTTTTGATGTTTTTGATGAAAGTAAACACTGTGATTTTGTTTTTCAACCAAAACAGTTAATTCAAAACACTTTATCAAAGTTTTACATACTCTATCACATTCAATAATCAATTTATCAACTAAACAATAAATAAACCCTTAATTTCTACCTTAAACCAAACAATATATATATATACACAAAAACTCTCTGTAAAAAATAGTTTTTCTTCATAACCATATACATAATATAAATTCATGGACTATTCTCAATTATAGCTTAAGAAAATAGTTTAACAACACTAGATTATCATATAAAATCACATACATAACAAATAATTTATCCTTACACAAGGATTTTACAGAGAATTAGAGAAGAGAAAAAAAAACTAAACTTTTAAAACTAAAAAAAATAGGATGATACCTTAAAGAAGATGATGATACTATCACTTTGATTGTCAAGCTTTTCTCCTCTTCACTCCCAATTCTCTAGGATTCTCTCACTTTTCTTCTTCTCTTCTTCTTCTTCCTCTGAGTTTTTCTTTTCTTCTCTCTTACCTCTCTCCTCTATTCTTACGTCTTAGAATATAACGCATATAAGATATAATATATATTAATTATATAATATAATACTAACTTAACACATCAGTTATTTTTATTTTGAAAACCAAAAGCCATAAGGCTTGTTTGGCTAACTACTAAAAATAATAATCAATTAACTCTTATGCCTTGTTTGGTAAAACACAATTAGATTAAAGACTTAATAAGCATTAGGCCTTGATTAGCAAAACTGAATTAAAACTCCTTTAAGTTATTTTAATAACTCCTTTATAAAAGGTTATTTGTCACACTTTTATTTAATTACTCTAACACATAAATCAATACCACAAAATTATAATTTTCTATATAATTATAACTTTATTTAATCAACTAACACATCGTTTTAATTACAAATTCAAATAAAAAGAATAATAATTCAATTAATCAAAACTCTCTAACTTAATAATTAAATTAAATTAGCATATAATAATTAATTTCCTTAATTATTTATTTAACAAATAATTAACAATTATTCAACAATGAACACATCCATTAAATACTTAAATAATTCAATAAATATTTAATATAACAGTTAAAAAAATTCTGGAATATTACATCATTCCCTCCTTACAAGGATTATGTCATCAGAATCACAACTCAAACAACTCATTCGTCACAATAAATCTAAATATCATAAATATTAAATAATTAATGAAATTTATAATAAAATATTAAAAGTTATATTTTATAACTTAAAATATTTTTAAATACCTTATTATCATTTAAAATGATTTTTAATATAATAAAATCATTTTTAATTTATTTATTTAATACATTTATTAAATAAACCAAATACAAATAATATTCAAATAAATACTAATATTTATGAAAAATATGCCAAATTAATAAAAGTTAATTTTTATAACTTAAAATAATTTATGAAATTTTCAAAAATTATTTTCTATTTTTAAATTATTTTCAAAAATTAAATTAATTAATTTAATAAGTCTGTCGCTAAAGCCTTTAGCGACAGAAAGTGTAGCCTTAGGTGTTCTTAAGCACCAAGAACATACAAGTGACAGTTTCGAGTTAGCTAGTTTGACCATGAATAATTCATTGCATATGATGTTTCTGGGATATCTATTGATCACAGCTTGTAGTACTAATGTAACACTACAATTATCATGCAAGTTCTGGATTAGATTTCAACACACAAGTAAGATATGGAAGCTCAAACTATCTGTCAGAGCTGTTCTTCGTTTTCTGGGTTATCCAGAAAAAAAAAAAAGAACAGTTCAACTAATCACTTTTGGGCTTCCACAACTTGCTTTCTGTGTTATGTTTTGGTGTTCTAATGGTCCTAGATTGTAGCCAGCATGACAAGGAAGAGATCCATTACATAAAATCTATCTAACAACATCACATCAAGCAGATCTATGTCGGTCAAAGCATGTCAAAAATCGTGTTCATAAGTTTTCTGGGTTACCTAAAAAACCGAAAACATGATCACCATAGCTACTTTGACCACTACTTTCATCCAGTTTGATTTTTATGTGATCTAGAGGCATTAGCATGTATTCTAAACAACATATTACAATTTAGATGCAAAGCCAAACACAGATCATCAATACACTGTCAAATCTGAGCACATGAACTTGTTGTCAGGCATTTCTGGGCAAGTTCTTGGCTGCCCAGATTCACTTGGTCATGGTCGGTCAACCGACTTTGACCATCAATAAAATGATATCTGTGCATGATCTGGACTTCTTGCAAGTTCCAGATCAAAGCCTATATGACCTACTATAAGTTTAAACATTTAAAACACCAAAAAAATAAACAGACTAAGATCTATGGGGTCTGACATTCGTTGTCAGACAATATTTTTCAACTTTTCCAGATTTTGAAAACACCAAATCTGAGCCTATAGATGTTATGGATCTAACATCTATCAACCCAGATCACTTAGTTATACTCCATACAACATGTTTTAACACAAAAATCTAACATCTAACAGAGGATAAAGGATTAGATTTTTGGTTTAGGTTTATAACTTACTTTGATCAATCTTTCTTCTAAGCTTACTGATTTGATATGGAAGTAGTAGGGCTTGTTTTTGGGACTGATTTACTATTATATTTTGTAGGTTAGAGAGAGAGGGTCTTGGATGAGTGTTGTGATCAAATGAGGCTTGAACATGACATTTTCTCTCTCATAATCTATATATATAATGTGGTGCAATGCTTATAGCTGAGATATGGCTGATTGCTGGAGTTTTATGTCAAATGGAAAGTCTAGGGTTGGTCACCAACTCCAACACTTGGCTAGATCTACAAGTTACCAATTAAAGAATGTGCAAAAGGGCATTTAGGTCATTTGTCATCTAATTTTAATGGCCAAATTGTAATCTTGACAAACCCTTAGGGTTTGACCCTTAGGGTTTAACCCTAAGGTCTTATAAATTTTTGATTTTTTTCTAGGATTTCTAATTAGGCCAAAAATGGAAATTTAGTTTCTAAAAATTACAAATTAGGGTTATTTAATTAGTTTAGGTCTTCTAATTACTTAGAAATTATAAATTAGGTTTAGGAATTTAGAAATTACAGTTAGCTTTCCAATTTTGTGATTAGGGTTACTAATTTAGTAGTTAAGGTTTCTAATTTAGAAAGTAGGATTTCCAATAATTAGGGTTTCCCTAATTAAGATTATAATTCTAATATTTGTTATTAATCACATTAACACAATTTCTGACCAATCTTAAACTCCGATTTTGAGTTTCCAATTAGGGTTTTAACAGTTTAATACTAGGGTTTTCTACTGTTCTACTATAATTGTTCTATAAATTAACATTACACACATACCATGCACATTTATAGCACTGAAATATAATTATTATTATATTATTATTCTCATTCTTTGTTCAAAATCCATAATTAGGGTTTGGATTCCATATCTGATTTATCTTGCATATATAGCATTATTAATTAAGTTAAAATAATTAACTTAACTAATACGAATAAATTCACATAATAAAATAGTTATTATAATAATTCTAATAATCATTTCATATATATTATTTAAATAATATATAATGATATTTTCATGGAAAATAAATAATAAAAAAACATTTCTACTATAAAATTAACTATTATAAGATTATAATTTATAATGATCAATAATTCTAAAAAGAAAAATTATTTAAAATTTTTCATGTAATAAATAGATTTTATTTATCACATACATACACTTTACCTTATACATATTCCCTACCTTTATTTTAAATAAAAAAAAAATATACGCAAAATTTCTTATTTAATTATATAGAAAATATTGGGTTATTACATTCACCCTCCCTTATAAAGATTTCGTCCCTGGAATCACTGTTTTAAAACTTATACATATTAGGGTGCATAGCATACACAGTCATTGCAAGTATATCTCGATCAGATTCAGTCGAACTGATCTTTAACTATTCAACATAAAACTTGTCTGATTATACGGAATTTTTATTTCTAATAGAACTCAATTTCCTCCTTCAAAATTTCTTTATAAAATAATCTACTATAGAAAAGAAAATCATATATAAGAAAATAAAATTTATTTGAATAATACCTGGAGTTCCATCACCAGCTGCCATGGTATCCTGAACAGTCATGTTGAAGACTCTTGCGGTTAACTTTGTTGGTTTGCTTGCTGAAGTCGGTCCATTTATCGCCAGAGTCAAGCTGCCTTTACCCGTAGTCACACTTCCTGCATCCATTCTCCTTTTTGGACAGTCTTTCACCTTATGCTCCATTGATCCGCACAGAAAACACCCACTATTCATTCTTAGATTGGGGCAGTTAGGAGAGATATGTCCCTCATGCCCACACTTGTAGCATACAAAGTTTCCCTTTAGACACTCACCTGAGTGATTCTTTCCACAGTTCTTACACTGCACAGCCTGTTTCTTAACACCTTCCTACTTCACCTGGAGATTCCCAAAATTATTCCCCTTCCTTTTCTCACTCCTACTCCCACTATTAGTTTCCACCTTCAAAACTCTCTCGACTTTTCCCTTATTCTTTTTCTCCTTGTTGTAGAGGCTCATGGCCTCACTCCCCTCCTCAGCTATTATAGTCTTTTCCAAGAGTGTTGCGAATGTACAGATCTGCAACACCGCCACCTTGTTGTAGAGTCAGGGTTTTAATCCTAGCTCAAATCTTCTTGCCATTCTTGCCTCCGTATCAACTTGATACGGAGCGAACCTAGCCAATTCATTAAACTTTGCGGCATACTCTGACACCGTCATATTGTCCTGCTTTAACTCCAAAAATTTCACCTCCATCCTAGCCTGCATACTAGCTGAGAGATAGTTTTCGAAAAACAATGTCTTAAACCTGGCCCATGTAACTACACCTTCTCCTGCCCTAGTTTGATTTCCCTCCCACCAAAAGTTCGCCTCCCCTTTCATCATATAAGTGGCAAAAGTTGTCTTTTGCCCCTCATCTACCCTAGCAATCACGAGCGCCTTCTCTATTTCTTTAACCCAAGTTTGGGCTTTTATAGGGTCAGTTGTCCCTCTGAATTCTGGCAGTCCAACTGCTTTGAAGTCTTTGAAGTTTGCCAAGCGATTGTCTGGCTGATTTCTTGCGGCTGGAATTCCAGTCTGCATGGCTTGAGCTACCATGTTCGCAAAGTTTTGTATTGGGTGTGGTTGTCCCCTAGCATTGTTGACAGATTCCTCTGCCCTTTGGTTTCGAGTTTGACGTATTGGCGACAGTATCTGATTAAATAAAACCATAAATTTAACTTACATTCTAAAACTTATCGTATAGATTTAACATATAACGCAAAGTTTTATACAAAACTTATTTCATTAATCAAACATAGATTCACATTGATTCAACTAAGTCATAGTACTTTACAAAACATAGCACATACTGTTATCCCTTTGTGACCACAAAAGTCAGGACTTGCTGCTTTGACTTATACAAAAGTTGAGAATATTACATTACACAGACATACTTATCATATACAACACCGAACACACCTATTCAAACAGTACCTATACTACATATTCACTACACCTTTTTCTTGATCTTGGGCAACCTTTCGCCTGATGACCTTCTATCCCACAAATAAAACAAACACCTTGCTTCGGATTGGGACAATGAGGAGAGATATGTCCCTTACGTCCGCAATTGTAGCAAACATTTTCCTCTTTCCTATATAAGCCTTCATGTTTCTTGTTACAGTTTGTACACCTTTCTACTTTGTTAGAGTTTCCTTGGTTGTTATCAGCATTTCCTATATCGCGGTCTTTCATTTTTCTTTTCCCCTTCTTGCTCGGTGTTGCACATGATTTGTTGCTTTTGACTCCCATTTGATCAATTTGGATTTTAAGATTATCTTGTTCTTCCATTGTTTAGATTAACGCTTTTCGCAATTGACTATTTAATAGCTTTTCTATTTCCCACAGCTTTTCCAAAGAAGAAACCTTGTTCTTCAGATTCTGCACTTCCATTAATGCTTGATCAGCTCTAACTTTAGTGTTCGAATCACTATGTGTCAGTTCTATTGTTTCTGGATCTGGAACTATATTTTACAAAATAACCACCTCATTTGGGTTGCTTTCAATGTGAGCCTATATTTCAGCTATTAGCTTTGATATTGGCTCGGTTATGGAGATTTGCTCCTTTTTTGCGATCTGAGGGTATCCTAATCCTTTTCCACCTGACATCTACACATAAATTATTTTGATTAGCATATAATATATACACACAGTAAATAATAGTTTTATATAGGTTACTTTTATTTTGTTTGTCGATGAATTCATTCAATTCATCTATTTTTAAACTCTATATGAGTTATTTGTATTTTTAACGTTTCCCTCTGTTCTAAGGTTATAGTCTAAGGTTTATCCCACCTAAGGTTTCTAACCCTAAAGCTCTGATACCAACCTGTGACGCCCCCAAATTCAGGTACTTGAAAACCGAACTCAGTGCTTTACAATACCATTTCTTTGAGCGGAATAATAACAATAATATAGATATCAAACTTAATTTACATATCAGAGTTTACTAAATCCCCAGGTTTCCAACCTTTAATAAATTCATTACATGATAGATAATAAATATTACCATCTTAATTAAGTTTAGCTATTACATAAGATAATATAAACTTATTCGGTCAGCTTTCCTTTCCCTTTGTTCTTGCATGAACCTTCTGTTGATCACGCTTAGCTGAAAACATTTTAATTTAAAGCAAGGATGAGCATTTGATTGCCCAGCAAGTAATAGCAAATAATAAATATTAGCTAAAAGAATTAAATGTTTTCTATGAACGGCACTTCTACAATGAATCAACAGTTGTGAAGTAAGCTGAACCAATAATAACAACATATCTATTCTATATCAAATTTTTTGAAACTATGTACTGACTATAAATGGAGAGCAGTCGACAGACTATGAACTTTGTTTTCTATTTTCAAAAAAGGTATACAAAACTTCATTTGCAAACCGTCATAACTTTCAGGCACGGGGGGAGATCAGGCTGTTAAGCCCTGTATTAATCAATACTACATGCAAGAACAATATTTTCGTTCATCTTATCCGCCTTAGGCGCACAAAAGGTTTCTCATGTTCAGAATGTTCATACTTAGTTTGGAATTCGAACCAAAATAATTCAGTTGGATAACAATAATGTTTTATCATGTTTAACAATATTTTTAAATATGTGTCTAGCCGAGTCAAATAGCTTAGACGACCTTTAATTAACGTATACATACTGAAAACCAATAAGTATGTATCAACATGTGATTAAATACAATACTTATCCAAGTGAGGATACTTGTATAACCATGCTTAGAAATTAACGAACAGAATAAATATCAGGATTGTGCAATAATACTGCATTGATGAACAATGATCGAATAATTTAAGAACTTGTATGAATACAATTGTTTGGATACATAATCAATAACAATAGAGTTAATAATTTGGCATAACGATAATATAATTCTAAAACTTTCTTACTCATGTCCATTGCATAAAGTAAATGCAATGGTTAGATACTTGCATGGTCTGTTGCTTACAGTTACGGAACTTAGTTTTATCTTTTATATCGAGACCTATCATTAATAAAATCATTTTATCGATTAGAATAACATATCGTAACACACATAACCTAATCACATTGTCACATGTATAACAGTTATTGGATCACAAACAATCATCTATGTAGTCAAATTATCTAAGTCCAGATCAATTTCTGAAATATTTCGGTGTATCGATGGCTTTATCGGATAATTATCGAGTCCAAAACTCTATTCTGTAATTCAATATTCATTTAGATAATTTAAATACCAGTCATATTATTTTTAAATGACTTATAATAATTTTTAAATAATTATTATAATTTATCATGATTTTTCAAACACTTTGGAATCATTATTAAATGATTTAAATATTAAATAATTATATTATTATTAATATTTAATTAATATTAAACTATTAATGAAACCATTGCCAAATTATTAAAGTTATTTATAATAACTCAAAATACTTTTAAAGTATTAATATTACCCTTAAATGATTTTTAAAATATTTAAAATCATTTTAAATATTTAACATTAATATTTAAATATTAATGTATTATTTACCAAATATTAAATGTCATTTAGTATAACCTAAAATATTTTTAATTCATTTATATCAATTTTAAATAATTTTAAATTAATAAAACCATTTTTAAACTATTTATTTAATATAATTTTAAATAAATTTAATATCATTAATATTAAATTATTAATGAAATTTACCTTTAAATATTAAAAGTTATATTTTATAACTTAAAATATTTTTAAACACTTTATTTTTATTTAAAATGATTTTTATAATATTAAAATCATTTTTTAATTAATTAATTTAATATAATTATTAAATAAATCTAAATATCATTAATATAAATAATTAATGAAATTTACAATAAAATATTAAAATTTATATTTTATAACTTAAAATATTTTTAAATACCATATTATCATTTAAAATGATTTTTATATAATAAAATCATTTTTAATTAATTTATTTAATACATTTATTAAATAAACGAAATACAAATAATATTCAAATAAATACTAATATTTATGAAAAATATGCCAATTTATTAAAAGTTAATTTTTATAACTTAAAATAATTTTTGTAATTTTTAGAAATTATTTTCTATTTTTAAATGATTTTTAGAAATTAAATTAATTAATTTTAATAAGTCTGTCGTTAAAGCCTTTAGCGACAGAAAGTGTAACCTTAGGTGTTCTTGAGCACCAAGAACATACAAGTGACAGTTTCGAGTTAGCTAGCTTGATCATGAATAATTCATTGCATATGATGTTTCTAGGATATCTATTGATCACAACTTGTAGTACTAATGTAACTCTACAATTATCATGCAAGTTCTGGATCAGATTTCAACACACAAGCAAGATATGGAAGCTCAAACTATCTGTCAGAGATGTTCTTCGTTTTCTGGGTTACCCAGAAAACAAGAACAGTTCGGCTGATCACTATTAGGCTTCCACAACTTGCTTTCTTTTTTACGTTTTGGTGTTCTAATGGTCCTAGATTGTACCCAGCATGGCAAGGAAGAGATCCATTACATAAAATCCATCTAACAACATCACAGTAAGCAGATCTATGTCGGTCAAAGCATGTCAGAAACCATGTTCATAAGTTTTCTAGGTAAGAAACCATGTTTATAAGTTTTCTGGTTACCCAGAAAACCGAAAACATGATCAGCATAGCTACTTTGACCACTACTTTCATCCAGTTTGATGTTTATGTGATCTAGAGGCATTAGCATGTAGTCTAAAAAATATATTACAACTTAGATGCAAAGACAAACACAGATCATCAACCCACTATCAGATCCGAGCCCATGAACTTATTGTCAGGCGTTTATGGGCAAGTTCTTGGCTGCCTAGATTCACTTGGTCATGGTTGGTCAACTGACTTTGACCATCAATAAAATGAAATTTGTGCATGATCTGGACTTGTTGCAAGTTCCAAATCAAAGCCTACATGACCTACAACAAGTTTAAACATTTAAAACACCAAAAAAATAAACAGACTGAGATCTATGGGGTCTGACATTCGTTGTCAGACAACATTTTTTAACTTTTCCATATTTTGAAAAACACCAAATCTAAGCCTATAGATGTTATGGATCTAACATCTATCAACCCAGATCACTTAGTTATACTCTATACAACATGTTTTAACATAAAAATCTAACATCTAACAGAGGATTAAGGATCAGATTTTTGGTTTAGGTTTATACCTTACTTTGAGTGATCTTGCTTCTAAGCTTACTGATTTGATATGGAAGTGGTAGGGCTTGTTTTTGGGACTGATTTACTATTATATTTCGTAGGTTAGAGAGAGAGGGTCTTGGATGAGTGTTGTGATCAAATGAGGCTTGAACATGACATTTTCTCTCTCGTAATCTATATATATAATGTGGTGCAATGCATGTAGCTGAGATATGGTTGATTGCTGTAGTTTTAAGTCAAATGAAAAGTCTAGGGTTGGTCACCAACTCCAACACTTGGCTAGATCTACAAGTTACCAATTAAAGAATGTGCAAAAGGGCATTTAGGTCATTTTCCATCTAATTTTAATGGCCAAATTGTAATCTTAACAAACCCTTAGGGTTTGACCCTAAGGTCTCACAAATTTTTGATTTTTTTTCTAGGATTTTTAATTAGGCCAAAAATGGAAATTTAGTTTCTAAAAATTACAAATTAGGGTTACTTAATTAGTTTAGGTCTTCTAATTACTTAGAAATTATAAATTAGGTTTAAGAATTTACTAATTACATTTAGCTTTCCAATTTCGCGATTAGGGTTACTAATTTTGCGGTTAGGGTTTCTAATTTAGAAATTAGAGTTTCTAAATATTAATTAGGGTTTCCAATAATTAGGGTTTCCCTAATTAAGATTATAATTCTAATACTTGATATTAATCACATTAACACAATTTCTGACCGATCTTAAACTCCTATTTTTAGTTTCCAATTAGGGTTTTAACAGTTTTATACTAGGGTTTTCTACTGTTCTACTATAACTGTTCTACAAATTAACATTACACACATACCATGCATATTTATAGCACTGAAATATAATTATTATATTATTATTATTATTTGCATTCCTTGTTCAAAATCCAGAATTAGGGTTTGGATTCCATATCTGATTTATCTTGCATATATAGAATTATTAATTAAGTTAAAATAATTAACTTAACTAATCTGAATAAATTCACATAATAAAATAATTATTATAATAATTCTAATAATCATTTCATATATATTATCTAAATAATATATAATCATATTTTCATGGAAAATAAATAATAAAAATATTTCTACTATAAAATTAATTATTATAAGAATATAATTTATAATGATCAATAATTTTAAAAGAAAAATTATTTAAAATTTTTCATGTGATGAATAGATTTTATTTATCACATACATACACTTTACCTTGTACATATTCCCTATCTTTATTTTAAATAAAAAAAAATTATACGCAAAATTTCTTATTTAATTATATAGAAAATATTGGGTTATTACAAAAATCGTGAAGTGAATCTTGGGTCACGATCCGAAACTATAGATATTGGCATGCCATGCAATCTCAAAATCTCATTCACGTACATACGAGCAAGACGTTCAAGGAATAAGTCTCCGTCATCTAAGCAAGAAATGAAGCAGACTTGGTTAATCTATCTACAATAACCCAAATCGCATCTATGCCTTGAGAAACCTTGGGAAGACCCGTAACAAAATCCATGGTAATCTGTTCCCACTTCCATTTCAGAATCTCAAGTGGTTGCAATGGACCCTTTGGCACTTGATGCTCCGCCTTTACACGTTGACAAGTTAAACACCTCGAGATAAACTCTGCGATCTCTTTCTTCATATTGCTCCACCAAAATGTATGTCGAAGATCATGATACATTTTGGTACTCCCAAGATGGATTGAAAACGGTGTGTTGTGTGCCTTTATCATGATTCTATGTTTCAAGTTAGAATAGTTAGGAACACAAAGTCTGGAGTTGACTCGAAGTATTCCTTCTTTATCGATTCTTACTTCTGGAATAACACCTTCTTACACTTTCTTCTTCATACGCATCAGCACCAGGTCCGTAGCTTGAGCAGCTTTAACTTTATCGATTAAAGTCGGTTCTACTCGTATATTTGATATCATCACGTGGGTACTTGGAGCCTTTAACTCTATCTCCATCCTTTTCAAGTCATACAAAATGGGCCTTTGCGTTCAAAATATCGCACTCGTACCCGCATATAATCTTCTACTCAATGCGTCAGCTACTACGTTCACTTTTCCAGGATGGTATTAGATGGTATGATCGTAATCTTTCAACAGCTCGAGCCAACATCGTTTCCGCATGTTGAGTTCCTTTTGGGTGAAGAAATATTTGAGGCTTTTATGATCTGTATAGATCTCCACTTTCTCCCCATACAAGTAGTGAGTAGGATAATTCCTCACATATTCTTTGAGTTATCATGAGGCATAGGCTATGAATTTCCCATGTTGCATGAGAACACATCCTAACCCTTTTCCTGAAGCATCGTTGTAGATAACAAATCCATCCGAACCAGATGGTATTGTCAGAACAGGTGCCAAAATGAGTCTCCTCTTGAGATCTTGGAAACTCTTCTCGCATTCATTACTCTATACAAATTTTGTATCTTTTCAAGTCAGTTGAGTTAACGGAGTAGCGATACGAGAAAATCCTTCCACGAATCTCCGATAATAACCTGCTAAGCCCAGAAAGCTACGCACTTCGGTCACTGACTTCGGTTTCTCCCAACTTTGTATTACTTCAATCTTCGTCGAGTCAACAGATACTCCATGTTTGGACACCACATGCCCAAGGAATGCTACTTCCTCAAGCCAGAACTCGCATTGCTTTAGCTTGGCATATAGCTTGTTTTCACGAAGCCTTTGAAGTACCAGCTTCAAATGCTACTCATGATCTTCACGGATTTTGGAATAGATGAGGATGTCATCAATAAAGACAACAACGAACTGATCCAAAAATATTCATTGAACACACAGTTCGTCATATCCATGAAAGCAGCAGGAGCATTAGTCAATCCTAAAGACATGACTAAGAATTCATAATGCACGCGTCTAGAGTTACTCAAGCGCGTCTTGAATATCCTCGATTTTAATCTTGACATGATGATATCGAGCGAAGATCAATTTTTGAAAAGAATTGTGCTCCTTGAAACTGGTCGAACTGGTCATCAATGCGAGGTAGAGGATACCTATTCTTGATGGTGACATGGTTCAATTCCTGGTAGTCAATTCAAAGTCGCATACTCCCATCTTTCTTCTTTACAAATAAAACAGGAGCACCCCAAGGAGATGTACTAGGACGAATGAAACCTATATCTAACAAATCCTGTAGTTGGACCTTTAACTCCTGAAGTTCAATAGGAGCCATTCGATATAGGGTTTTAGAAATGTGTTGTACTAGGTTCAAGGTCAATAAAGAATTCAACTTCACGTTCTGGGGATAGACCGGGAAGTTCTTCAGGAAATACATCAGGAAATTCACTAACAACTGAAATATTATTCAAATCTGACGTATTTTTATTCAAGTCCATGACATGGGCTAAGAAAACTTGACATCCATTTTTCAATAAATGAATGGCTTTATGGCTTGATATGACAGTGATTGACTTTAGTGGTTTGGTTGCTTGAATTCGCATAATAGGTTGGTTAGGAATATGAAAACTAACAACCTTACGAAAACAATCAATTTTGGCATGATGACTGGTTAACCAATCAATCCCTAAAATCACATCAAATGCAAGTATTTTCAAAGAAATAAGATCGACAGGTAATGTGATGGTCCCAACTTGAATCAAGAAAGATTTATAAACAGTGGATGTAATAAAAGTTTCTCCTAATGGAGTCTCAACATATAAGTCAAAGTCTAATTTCTCCGAAGTCAAGTTCAAACATTTAGCACAAGCAGGAGAGATAAAAGAATGGGTAGAACCGGTATCTAGTAAGGTATAAACTTCGCAAGAGTTTATGATTAGCTTACCCGTGATCACCTCGTTTGGGTTCCTTGCATTTTGGGCGGTAACGACAAACGCTCTTCCAGGAACCACCGACTTTGACTTGTCCGGGACAGTCTTTGTAGTCACCATTCCCAATGGACTTGGTTTCGCTACAGGACAATCTCTAGCTATATGACCTTCCTTTCCACAGTTATAACACACCTTGGATTGTTGTGGATAGTTTGGACTGATGTGTCCCTCTTTCTCGCATTTATAACATACGACAGGTAATCGTTCTCCTCCCCTAGGAACAGTTGGTTTTGACGTCTTCATGTTGTCATTATTGTACCTTCTCTTTTTGAAATCTCCCCCCGACTCGCTTCTTCTACTATCATGGCCACTATTACCACCAGAATGGTTACCGCTTTTGTCCGGATATTTTCCTCCCCGCTGGTTGTCATTGCTACGATGACTGCTGCCACCGGTATGACCCTGGTTGTGGTCCCCTAGTTGAACATACTTATTATCTCGCTCTAATAATTGATCCATGTTCACAACATCTGAATATAGAAAAAATTTGTGAGAAATAAGATATTTTTGAACTTCGGGTTTCAGACCTCTCAGAAACATCCACGTTATACGTTCCTCATTCACTACCAAATTAGGTGCAAACCTGGATAACTCTGCGAACTTAGCCTCGTATTGGGACACAGTCATTTTGTTCTGTTCTAGTCTAATAAACTCTACCTCCTTCATATGACGAATACTTTCAGGAAAGTACTTGTCATTGAACAGTTTTTGGAATATTTCCCAAGACATGTTGAGTGCGGCAGACTGGGTACGCTTAACAGATTCCCACCAGTAATCTGCCTCACCACGGAACATAAAGGTAACGAATGGAACCTTCTGTTCCTCCGTGCATCCCAAGACATCAAATATCTTGGTAATTTGCTTAACCCACGTTTCTGCCTTGATTGGATCTGGCTTTCCCAAAACTTCTAGTGGTCCAAACTCTTTGAACTGCTTGGTTGTGACAAGCCGTACGTTGCTATTATTTCCACCCGTATTTTGTACACAAGTCTCCCTCGTCTGATTTTGCATGAACTGCAAAAAGCTTCTAAACATCACATCATTTATCGTTTGATCAATGGTGTTGTTTACAGGAGGAACATTTTCGTCATGTTGCACGTTCTCCTGGTTGGTGATTAAAGGTGTCTCCACGATCTCATTCACTCCATTGTTAATATTTTCAGATGTCATTCTCAAATACTACAATAAAACAAGGGTTAATTAAAGAAATTTACATACCACATATTATCCCTATATTCTGACCGACCAATTAAATACCAAATAATCTTAGGTGGGACACACTAGCGAAGGATTTACTCGTCTCTCCCTTCCTAGTTCTATTCCCCTATCTCCGCCAGAGACCATATCTCTAAGCTTTGATACGAACTGTGACGCCCCCAAAATAGGTCCACACAACCCATTCTGAGTCGCCAAATACGTGGTACAGAAACAACTACAAACTTCATTATTACAATTGTCATGCAAAATACGACAACACATATGTTGTGAGTTTAAATACAAATATTGTCTTCTAGAAAATATCCAAACTCAAATAAGTCCTCATTACAATTATTGATGCACTATTTTACAAAATAGTGAGGACTGCTAAAACAACTGTCTGGACCCAACACTCCACACCCCGACTAGTTCTCTCTATATTCTCGCCTCCTTAGAAGAAAAATGGAACAAAAAGGAAAAGGGTGAGCTCAACTAGCCCAGTAAAGAATATTATGACTAAGATACTGTGGAACAAATTATCGTTAGCCATCAATAAATCAGATAAAATATAATGGACAACAAGTTTTAGATCAATATTCGCAGCGGAAATAACAATTCATTAGAAGAGTTAAGAAGAGAATGAAGTCTACTATATTCTATGATTTAAAAGTTCATCGTCAATATTTTATCCCTGTAACATCAATCAATATACATCTTGAACCAAATATTCATCTTTGCACTACGAGCCAAAGATATTCATTTGTATCACCAGTTGGTCATGTTCAACTCAACACCTGTCCATCTTTGCACAACAGGCCAAAGATATTCATCAGGTAATCATTCATCTTTGTAGTATAGGCCAAAGATATTCAGTTATATCACCATTTAGGACTGAGGATTATGAAAAATATCTTAAAGAAAATGAATCTAGTGAGATAAAAGGACAAATATTAGGGATTCATACTTCAGTTTATCCAAGTTCAAAAATACTCCATAATAATCAATTGTGGAGCAAAATTCAAGAATGAAGATCAAAACATGGATACAATCAAAGATAGTAACCAAAATAGACAACTTGGACAAAGAAAAGAAAATTTAATTTTTCTGTGAATAGTGTCGTATTCGTGAATAGTGTCGTATACATGAATAATAACCCCGACACGAAAAGGTAGAAATTTCACAAGAAAAATCATACTTCGTGAATAGTACTCGTGAATAGTATCGTATTCGTGAAGAGTCGTATACGTGAATAGTGTCGTATACGTGAATAGTAACCTCAACATGAAAAGGTAGAAATTTCACAATAGAATTCATACCAATATTTCGGTATAATGATATTGAAAGAAATAACATCATTTATGAAAAACATAACATCCCTTACCTCAAAAGAATAATACTTCTGATTGGAATATCGGATATAATGTTCAAGAAAACATGCATTGAATAGCAACTCTCAATGTATCTACATACTCACAAAATATGCTCGATATTATAAAGAGGGAAAACTTCTGATTTTGGTGTGATTTTGAATTCTAACTAAGCACCCTATTTATAGGAAAATGCCAGAACGCCAAAGCAAACCAAAATTTAATAAAATAATATTTTAATAAAAAATTTCACGCACACCACTTGACCAAACTCAACACACCACGAGTGGGGCCCACCAAATTCAGAAAATTCCACAACAACCAAAAGTGGGGCCCACCCATGATTTTAATAAAAACATTTATTTCTTTACCGATCAATATATGCGTGCAAGTATACACTATACAACAAGTAATAAAGAGTAAGTAAAGTATCGCTCCTACTACGAGAATTAACTAATAAAGTTCACCAAGCATTAGCCCATAACCATTTCAAATTTTATTTAAACGAATGATATTATATTTTATATTTAAACTATGAAATTAAATAAACCTAACTATTCCTAGAGTGAGACTAGATAATGAAGACCCGAGATCATAATTTCATCTATCGACTCATTCAAATCCATACACTTCATGTTAAGCCAAACTAATTGTACTCTTGTTTGTTAGTCGAGAACACGAAAGTAAAGTATAGCCATCTCTCAATGTACCATACCCATATCACATATAATCCACAATTGATAGAATACACATGAACACCCACATTACCTAAACCACTATATGTCTATGTGATTTATGAATAATTAGGTTTAATCCCAAGTTCTCAATCGATTACGAATGGTGCTTCAGATATGTCTATCCTAAGCACAAATCATACATCCCAACACAATGTAGAATATATACAATCAAAGCTATCAAGATCAGATCCAAACCCATACTTCATCTCTCAAGTCCATATGGATTATCACAATAATTGATGGCCAATCAACTAAGCAATTAAGCATGAATCTTAATAGACAAACCCATAGAAATCAATAAGGCTAACAATGAAACATATCGTAAATAATTAATCCATAGAATCCATTACAATCTCAAAATAGTGTTTAAATCATAACCAAATTAAAGCTATCATCCACATATTGAATAAACATCATAAGATACAATTAGGAATCAAAGAGAGAGTAAGAATAGAGAATGGTAGTGCAAATCTGTTCTCTTGATCCAAGGTTGAATCTTCAATGCTTTCCAATCGCTTCAAGTCTTCAATCTAATCAACTCTAGAAATCACTACTCTAATCTACTCTAATCTAATTTTTCCAAGTTGAAGAAAGAAAATAACAGTAGCTTCAGCCCCAAAGGGATGGAATATCTCTTTACATAATGAAAATACGCCTAATATATAAGCCCTAATTGAACCCCTCTCAAATTACGCTCAATTGCACTGCTTAATGAAAAGTCACTTTTGGTCAACATCAAGTCGCGCGTCACCACGCAGAATTGGCTCGAAGTTACGCGCAAGCCAAGCAAAAAAAAACGTTTTTTGGCTCTGTGGTCGCACACGTCACAAGCGGAAAATGCACTACAAATTCGCGCACCATGCGCATTCCATTTTCTCTCACAGTTGTCCTCTCGTAAAATGGCCATAACTTTTGATCCGAAAAGAGTTACGGGACCTGCCACCTATCAAATCGAAGATATCGACGAGCTCTACAACTTTTATTCTTTGATGATTGAGAAATTCTGGCTGGATGAAGGTTGAAATTGGTCTGAAGTGACTGCTATGAAAATGGCTAACCAAAATAAATAAAGTTTGACGTCTGCTGCTACATAAAAGATCATAACTCTTGCATCCGAACTCCGATTAGAATGATTCAAGATGTTCCAAAAGCTACGAAGACGCTTACACAATGTAACTAAGTTCCAAACCAAGAACATGAAGTAAACATGAAAGCCCAAATGATGTCCGATTGCTTTTCTTTTGCATTTTTGCTTTTCTTACCAATAGTCGCCACACCGCTCCCAAACATAAGATCTACAAAATAAACACAAAATGCATGAAAAGTAACTAAGAAACATGAATATAAGCAACTAATTCAAGTAAAAGATACCGGATAAGTAGGTATAAAACCAACTTATCAAATACCCCCAAACTTAAACCGTTGTTTGTCCCCAAGCAACACAATATAATGCAATCTACATGCTATGAAAGCTACGCTACTATGACAATGAATCCCCAGATTTCCAGCCATGTTAAGAATTCCAGTAAGATATGCCTCAGAGAAATATCAAGATCCAAGAACAAAGCATCAAACTAAGCTAAAGGCATAATGACATACAATCATATAATCCTAACCGCTATAAAGATGTCAGTGTGTGTGATGTGTTCACAGATAAGCTTGACAAAGGTGAAGATACCACCACATGCTATATGCTTAAGATAGAAAATTGAAGTTTAAATCAAGAACTATGATATACTAATGAGACATCAACTACTCCAACACATCAATACAAATTAAGGTTCAACAATGGGTTTATTCTCGCTTTTTTTTTTACTCACGAGGGCGATTTTCGCACTTTCCGCATGTTTATTGTTTTTTTATTTTTTTTTTTATATTTCCATGATCGTGCAATGTCTCATTCCATTAGGCTAACAAATACCCCTTAGCGAGCTTTCAACCAACGACTCCTGCACTATTAAGACCTTAGGCGCTAGGTGTAGAGACAATCCCCTGCGCGCATTTTACTCAAGTAACAAAGGCCCCAAAACAAGAAGACTATTCAATTTTTTTTATTTTTTTTTTTTTTTTTTTTTTTTTTTTTATAAAGCAAGCAAGCATACCCATGCGTTCCCAAAACTTGAGTTTCAGTGTCTTCTATAGTCATTACTCACTTCCTACACAATTCTATCATTAAAAACAACATTTTCCTCTCAAAGCAGACAAGCATGCTAATCTTAACCAACAAGCAAATAGAACATTGTCATGCTACCTGTAACATCTAAACAAAGAAGCATGAATTATATCATGTATAAAATTATAACTAAGCTCAAGATATCAACCAAGTTCAAAAATCTATCAAATTTCTATGTCATCATCACCAAATTAGAATTCAACTAACTAAAAGCCCGGATTATGCAATGTTATGCAACTAAACACATACTAAGTAAACAAGACAAAAGAAAACTAAAAAAAATTCATGTAGAATTTAATACTAAAAGATACTAAAATACCCCTACTATGCAACTTAAACATGCAATCAAACTATATGCAACTAACTATATGCAACAACTACTCACTACAACCCAATAATACCCCCAAACTTAAAATAAACAATGCCCTCATTGTAATTAAAAGTGAAAGAATACTCCCTAAGTGGCAATGTCATCTCCATTCGCCTCCTCATGATCCGATGGTATATCAAAGCGATGGCTAAGTTTGAGATATTCTATAGTTGGAAACCGAGTGTGGGCTTCTAACCGTCTCAATGCTTGAGTCGTAAATTCTAAAAATTTAGCAATTTTTTTCTCGATCGAGCTATATGCTACTACGCAAGCAGTGTTTAGTAGTCAGTTATGCCGCCACACACTTCTGCATTTCTTCCTTTTCAAAATTTTTTTCGATTCGCTTGATCCTCAATGCTTATAGCAATTGGATTGAACCCGAGAGGAGAAACAATAAAACTATTATTAAGACTTACCACTATCTAACATCTACTAAATATGGAAATGTAAATAAGAATTAAACAAGGAGGGAGAAAGATTGATGGGGTGCCTCCCATCGAAGCGCTTCTTTATATAGTCCTTTAGTCGACTTTTTTCTTGACACCGCTATCCAATTCCTCTACGATAAGCTAGAAACCTCCATCCATTAGAACTCGCAATGTGCGTAGGGTAGGTTCCCCATCTCATGTGTCTCGTGAATTGAAACAACCTAGCATATTTCCTATATATGATGCCCCCAGCCTCTATTGCATAGCCAGTGCTCCTTCCATCAGATCTGTGAATAGATTTTTGCATTGAGGCATGAAAGATACAACAAGATTTTCTTCTTCTATTATCTCTTCCTCACCCACCATGGTTTGTAAGAGGCCTCATAATCGCAGTAAATTTTGCTTTGATGTGACTACCAAGGGACATGGGTGTGCAAATTTCACTCAATTTTTTCAACTCTAACCGAGAAGGCACTTGGGGTATTATACAAGTCACCTCATGTTCTTCATTTTCCATACCCCCAGCTTGTCTCCTCAATGTCCACTCCTTTCAGCTCATTCAAAGGCATGTACACTTCGCTCTCCATCAATTTCATCGCCCATGTCATAGCACCAATTGTTTGAGGGCGATTGTTCAAGGCTTCAAACATTTGATCCATCTGATTCTCAAGATTTTGAATCGACCTCTCTTGCTCAATCATCTTCTCCTCTCGATGATGCTATAAATTTGAACCACAATTCCTCCAATCTTGAATTATCTTGTTCAGCTTTTGAAATCCATGTATCGAGGACCATTCATCGAGGAGTTAATGAGTTGTTCCATCCGTCTGTTAAGATTTTGGCTTGATAACTCCCGACTCATCATCATCTCTTCATGGTCTCGCTATGCTTTTTGACATGAATTCCTTCAACCTCAATTTTCTTCTTGTTGCATCGAGGTGGATATGAGAAATGATGGATATGTTGACTTGAGATGCAATATTGATCTTGATAGTTATAACCCCATTCATAATCTGGGTGATACCCCAACCTTGTTGATAATCGTGATAAACATCGTTGTTGAAGTAATCACCCCAAACCGCACTTGTCCAACCTCGATGTTGCACCGATAACTCTGATGCTCGCCAAAGACAATATTCACATGTAACTACTATCTCTCGAAAGTGCTGGGCAAGAATATCCAACCTCTCCGAAAGTGTTGCAATTTAGTGCCGACAATGTAGAAAATACATCGAGTCCTCAAAGGCTTATGTCCCTTGGTTGAATCATATTTGCATAAGGCCATTGATAAGAAAAGTCACCCATGGTACCCGAAAAGAGAGAAATATAAGAAGATAATTAAAACAAAAAAAAAATATTTAAATTAAGACCAATTTGATTGAAATTAATGTTGGCAAAAATTTATTAAGCTAATTCCCAAAGAATTCACGCCAAAAAACTTGTTGGTCGCTTTTACCGATCAATATATATGCAAGCAAAAGTATACACTACCAACAAGTAATAAAGAGTAAGTAAAGTATCGCTCCTACGAGAATTAACTAATAAAGTTCACCAAGCATTAACCCATAACCATTTCAAATTTTATTTAAACGAATGATATTATATTTTATATTTAAACTATGAAATTAAATAAACCTAACTATTCCTAGAGTGAGACTAGATAATGAAGACCTCGAGATCATAATTTCATCTATCGACTCATTCAAACCATACACTTCATGTTAAGCCAAACTAATTGTACCGGCTTGTTAGTCGAGAACACGAAAAGTAAAGTATAGCCATCTCTCAATGTACCATACCCATATCACATATAATCCACAAATTGATAGAATACACATGAACACCCACATTACCTAAACCACTATATGTCTATGTGATTTATGAATAATTAGGGTTTAATCCCAAGTTCTCAATCGACTACGAATGGTGCTTCTTCTAGATATGTCTATCCTAAGCACAAATCATACATCCCAACACAATGTAGAATATACAATCATAAGCTATCAAGATCAAATCCAAACCCATACTTCATCTCTCAAGTCCATATGGATTATCACAATAATTGATGGCCAATCAACTAAGCAATTAAGCATGAATCTTAATAGACAAACCCATAGAAATCAATAAGGCTATCAATGAAACATATCGTAAATAATTAATCCATAGAATCCATTACAATCTCGTAATAGTGTTTAAATCATAACCAATTAAAGCTATCATCCACATATTGAATAAACATCATAAGATACAATTAGGAATCAAAGAGAGAGTAAGAATAGAGAATGGTAGTGCAAATCGTTCTCTTGATCCAAGGTTGAATCTCCAATGCTTTCCAATCGCTTCAAGTCTTCAATCTAATCAACTCTAGAAATCACTACTCTAATCTACTCTAATCTAATTATTCCAAAGTTGAAGAAAGAAAATAGCAAGAGCTTGAGCTCTCAAGGGGTGGAATATCTTTTACATAATGAAAATACGCCTAATATATATAGCCCCTATTGAACCCCTCTCAAATTACGCTTCAATTGCACCGCTTAATGAAAAGTCACCTTTGTCAACATCAAGTCGCATACGCACGCAAGCAGAATTGGCTCTGAAGTTGGGCGCGGCCACGCCAAGCAAAAAAAAAAATCACGTTTTTGGCTCCAGTGGTCAAGCGCATACAAGCAGAAAATGCACTATAAATTCGCGCCCTGCGCGCAGTCCATTTTCTCCGCAGCAGTCCTCTCGTAAAATGGCCATAACTTTTGATCCGGAAGAGTTACGGGCCTGCCACCTATCAAATCAAGATATCGACGAGCTCTACAACTTTCATTCTTTGATGATTGAGAAATTCTGGCGGATGAAGGTTGAAATTGGTCTGAAGGACTGCTATGAAAATGGCTAACCAAAACAAATAAGTTTGACGTCTGCTGGTACAAAGATCATAACTCTTGCATCCGAACTCCGATTAGAATGATTCAAGATGTTCCGAAAGCTACTAAGAAGCTTCTACAATGTAAGCTAAGTTCCAAACCAAGAACATGAAGTAAACATGAAAGCCCAAATGATGTCCGGATTGCTTTTCTTTTGCATTTTCCTTGCTTTTCCTTACCAATAGTCGCCACACACGCTCCCAAACATAAGATCTACAAAATAAACACAAAATGCATGAAAAGTAACTAAGAAACATGAATATAAGCAACTAATTCAAGTAAAAGATACGATAAGTAGGTATATTGTTTGCTAACTCTTGCATATAATATTACAGCTAAAATTGAAAAAATTGACGAGTCTACTAGCAAGGGCAAGGGCAAGATGTCTAAATGATGAAGACTTGTTTGATTTTATTTAATGGAATCTATGTTACGAGACTTATTTAATTATATGATGTATTCCACAAACTTATGTAATAATTTAAGGTTAGATTACCTAAGATTTGTTTTAAGTTGATGTAACCCTTTAATGGGGAGGATTATTGTTTAAGATATTTAATTTATGTCTTTATCCTAGATTATGGGTAGTTGGATTAGTTGGATGTGATTGTTTTGGATAGTGAGCACCAAATCCTGTGGGAATGAAGTACCCAGATTTGGGGGTGTCACAAGTTGGTATCAAAGCTTTAGGTTATGAACCTTAGGTGGGGAAAACCATAGAAAGTAACTTTTAAGGAGACAGAAAACATAGTGGTAATAAACTTTTATCGAGTTCTAAGGAATGAATTCCTTAATTCATTAAAGAAAAATAATAAAAGACTTTATGTGCATATGTGTTAATAACTTATGTGCTCGCGAGTATCGAAGAGTGTCACGTAATAAATAAAACTTAAGAGTATTTTGTTGTCAGGATGTCCAACGTTGAAGGATCCAGTCAAGCTAGGGAGGGGATACCTCAGGTGCCTAGGGATGAGGACCCTCGAGATGTTCATGTTGTTCAGGAGCAGTTGATTCAGAGGGAGCCTTCTCTGTTGGTCGCTGATGAAGGATAGGGGTATGAGCCTGTATCTGATCCAGAGGAGGAGGACTCTAAGGAAATAAAGGTGGAGGATGAAGAAGAAGATCATGTGGAGTTTCCACCAAACTCCATATCAGCTGAGATGTATGATGAATTATATGACCGTAATATAAAATTGCAGGCTAAGGTTGAGGAGCTGAAGGAGCTGGCTGATATGCGTCAGGCCACTATAGAGCAGAAGAATGAGGAGATTCAGGATCATGACATACATATTGGGAACGCAGAATGGAACCTAGTTCACACAGAGGGTCATCAAGAGGAGCTATTGTCGGAGAATCACTACAAAAAAATGGTGATTTTGCAACAAACAGTATTCGTTGCTAAATGTGTGAAATTTCGTTGCCAAATGTCATTTGCAACGATTTTTCAGTCGTTGGACATTTTGTTGCTAATTGTCTAGCAACGAATTTTTTTCCCGTTGCAGAAAGAAATATATTTCGCAATGAAATGTTATTTTCGTGTAAAATCATAAATCATTTAGCAATGAAATATTTTGTAGCAAATTTATTAAGAAATTGTTAATGAAAAATAATTTTCGTTGCAAAATACGCCTAATTGGCAACGAAAAAAATCTTTTTATTTGCCAACGAAAATAAAATTCGCTGCATTTGATACACATTTGCCAACGAAGTTTGACATTACTAAACAATATAGAAATTGTAGCCTTAATTGATTTTCGTTGCTAATTGTGTACTTTTTGTTAACAATGTTTGTTGCTAAATGTACAAAATAAACCGATTATATATTAATTTGCAACAAATTTTTCCGTTGCCATTGGTTTTGTTATGGATAATTATGATCAATTAACAACGATACTATTCGAAGTTAATTATTTTTCGAGAGGAACAAAAGTTATCAATTAGCAACGACACTATACGTTGTCTTTTGCTTTTTCTATGCAACAAAAGTTGTTATGATTTGCAACAATATAAATGTTGTATTTTCTTTTGTTTATAGCAACAATATAAAGTAAAACATAAAAAATATTATATACATCATTTAAAACCATTCACATTACAACATTACAATATAATAATTGAATAATTCTCCTTAAAATATAATGATCATTATTATACCAAACTACTAAACTAATAACTTTTACATTCATTATTACAATACAATAGTTCAGTTATATGTAGAAGACATCTGATTACTTGAAGTCAGTTGAACTTGAACATTGTCTTCGGTTGTAGGTTCAATAGCACCTACTCCCCGCATATCAAAAGGTTCATTTTTCTTATTTCCAAAGCTACACATATATCTGAAGTGCAACCATGGACAGAAAAATTATTTGAATGCATATAAACCTAAAAGATGAGGAAAATAGATATATTCTAAAAAATAATGTACCACCACATAAAATTCTTATATTTGTAGAAAATAAATAGAATAAAAAAATAAACCTAAACAAAAACTGAAATGACTCTACATTTGTAAGTCAATTGTAATATGGTATTTAGTGAAATAATAATAATAATATATCAACCATAAAGAAAGAATGAAGAAGAAGCCACCTTTACACAGAGTCTGATAGTTTAGAAATTAGAAATATCTTCACATAGGGATATCCATATCAAGTAAAAAATATTTCAATTTTATGTCAAACTTGAATTATGAGACACCTCACCCTCATCCTATCTTAAGATTTTTTAATTATAATATCTAAAACGTAGATTAAAAAGCAGAGTGCCTTAGTGCTGAAACCAGCAGGCTTTTGATAACTTCTCATATGGATTTCAAATTTGAGGGAAATAAAGGGGGGTTTTGAAAGGATGACAATTATCTCCATGCCCAAAGAGTTTTGTGCTAGCAAAAAAAACTATAAAACCTTCATTAAAACTGATCCACTAAGAAGTATACTACTAACAAAATCAATCATATAATTGAACAAGAACAAACACCCTCACAGAAATACCTGGTGCAGGATCATGGGTTTGTTG
This sequence comes from Panax ginseng, assembly GCA_020205605.1. Taxonomy (NCBI): domain Eukaryota; kingdom Viridiplantae; phylum Streptophyta; class Magnoliopsida; order Apiales; family Araliaceae; genus Panax; species Panax ginseng. The sequence goes on from CM035129.1 coordinate 69,302,682, forward strand.
GCAAAATCAACAAGGGGCTTGGGAAAGCTGAGAGTCAATGGCCTCAACCGAGTTCCAAACCCGCCAACGAGAATAAGTGCCTTCATCTTGGGATGATCCTACAAATCTGTATACAGTCAGAATCTGAACTCTAGTAGTATTGAATAAGTGCCTTCATCAGTCATGAAGCTCTAGTAGTATTGAATTATTGAAAACAAGTGATGAGTAATGAGAGAAACACATAATTAAATAGAAATGAGGACAAATGTGAATGCTTTAGTTAATCAAACGTACTATAATAATCACAAACAGCACCCAAGAAAGCAATGATTAATAAACAGTACTGCCCTCCTTCCCTGTGATCTTTGACATCTCGGTTTCAAGACAGAGGGCTGTCGGGTCAAAAGTAAATACATCATCATCAACTTCAGCCTTCGCCATTGCATTTCGCATTGCTTCTGTTGGTTTGGTTACTGTGTCTGATCGAAGATCCACCCGTCTCATCACCATTTTTGCTGAAAATAACCAAAAGAAATACACAAATATTCAAATTAACTAATCCAAACAGCAAAATCAATCATGTATGTTATAAAAAGCCTAAAAGGATAATCAAAACCAGCCTAAGAATTTACTTATTATCACCATTTTAGCTTAAAAATAAACCACAGAATACACCATCGGTTAAATTTAAATGTGTTGATCTAACTTGTTACATTATCACCAACCTTAAAAGAATAATCAAAATCAGCCTTTAAGAATTTTGATGTTTACACCAATAAATAAATTTATTAATCTAAACAACAAAATCATGCATATTTTCACCAGCCTACAAGAATAATTTCAATGTAAATCTAAAATTAATATTCCAAGTTGAAGAAGAAAACAAAAGATAAGAACACAAAAGAAAGAAAAAGATTAATTATGCCTTACAATTTTGTCTTTCAACAACCATTTCAGCGAAAATCCACCTAATCAAAATGATTAAATCAGATTCAAAATGTGTGCACCAGAAAAGAGAGCAAAAAAACTTTTGATATGTAAAATCCACTTATGCAACCAAAAGAAGAACTGAAGTACCAAAATAGAAAGAAAAAAAATACAAATTTCATAGGATTAATCCTAGAAAGAGTTGTTTTCATTAAATCAAAACATTATTGTAATAAATAATTTAATTAACAAAATTATCCATCTCTAACACAAACAAGTAATATGAAGAACAGAGGAGACAGAATCATACCTTCTGCAAGCTTGTTCTTACTATCCTTCAAATACCAAAAATTAATCTGAAATGAAACTAAAATCTATGGATTCAAAGTGACCTAATTTCTGCACCCAAAACCCATAAAATGCAACAACAAATCAGCAAATTAGCCAAACATTTCAGGAAAATAAAATTGCCCCACGTGCAAAAAGAGAAAAAGATAACAAAAGGGCATCCACAAATTAAAGATTCATTTTACATGGTAGAAGAAAAATCTCCAGAATCTTCAAAAATCAAAACTACTTTTTTTAAATCAATCAACATCACCATATAAAACACAAAAAACAGGGAATCAAAGATTCTGTATCAATGAGAAAGAACCTTGAGAATTGCAAAAGTGAGTGACACTCAATTTCAGCAACAAATGGAAAACCCCACTTAATTTAACAAAACTTGCAGGAATAAAGAGAAATCAACACTCACACGACTCACATTTATGGACAAGTATACCAAAACCTAACCCAACCACTAACTTTAAAAGAGAACAGACCCACTTTAGATTAGGACGAAATTCTTGTCATTCAGTGACCAAATTCTCAGAAGAAGTTAAATCTCCACAAAGTAGGATTATGAAGAGCCCAGCAAACAGTAAAAGTAGTGGCATTATGTGAAAAATGAAAAGGCCACATGTATATAGATACATGCGGCCATGCATCATAGTAACTAGTGGTTGATAAAAATCTAAAAAATGCAGGTAATTTGATATACATATTCATCTTTTAGCTTTTTTACCCTAACTTTCTTGCGTGTGTATTTTAATTGAATGGAAAAATCCAACTTACATGGCAAACTATATTAAATTTCTTCTTTTAATACGGTTGATATTTAAACACTTGAACTCTAATGGGTTTGATGGAGTCTTTGTCTTATTTTTAGTTCCACGATCCATTCCAGGTAAGGGGTTCCAAAGTCCATCAAAAACTAATCCTACCTGACCCAACTCAATATTAAACTTTATCCTTAACCAAAAAAAGTTAGGAGTGTCAACATAATAGAAACACCAATATTTTTGTCACCCATGATAACATATGATAACATGAGGTTCTTTCAAAGATCCCAACCATCTTAAATGATCTCATAACAAACAGTAGTCCAAAATTTAGCTGCCTCTATAGGGAAAACCCTTACACTACCCAAGCATAATCAGAAGAAAGGTCTATGGATGTACTGCACATCTAAGACACGCATTCACCTTCATTACTTACAGGGAAACCAGAAAGTCTGATATCATCTGTTTTCCAGTGCTTGATTTGGTGAGCATTGGTCGAGAATGCTTGCCTCTGCTTTGGGTTTGCATTTCCTTCAGCTCTCAAACTAAGAACATCATTACGAGATGATTTTCTTTTACAATTGTTGAACGACTTTTGTAGTCTCATCCATTGCCGTGTGTAGCCTACTAATTTCGAATTTCCCCGCTGACATCAAGTACATTAGTCCAACACCAATTCCCAAAGCAAATGATGGGTCATCTGAAAACCATCACATTAATTAGAGATGAACAGCTAAACATATTAAAATAAAACAAATTGAGTACTAATTACTGGACAAAGACTAAGAATTAGAATTACAAAGCCAGCAAATGTGTGGGCATGGGCGACGCAAGATGTTAATTAAGGTTTGTGATTGACCCTCTTGTCTTTAGGAATACTAAATAACAAGCCATAGTTTGATTTAGTTGATGGGATGGATCAAAGTATAGTACTACAAATATTTGTCCACCGTATGGTCCGTATCTTCAAAAGATTATCCATTATTTTTAACCATAAGTAGTCTGAGATTAAAAGTTTTTGTGCATGTTATGTACTCGAAAACTATGGACACTATAAGTGTGCTGAAAACCCATATATTCTTCTTGCTATGGGGATCTAAATAAAGTCACAAGCAGCAACATTGGAATGACATTTAACTGATCATTATAAGATGATAAGAATAAATAAAAACTCATACAAATATCTCTACTGGGGAAAAACAATAATCTAACCTTTGGGAACACAGGATTCGCATTTAGCACTAGCATTTTTACTGAAGGATATCTCCCAACACGTATGCTTTATATGTCACAGGATCGTATTGACGCTATATGATCATTTTCACCATCCTTTCTGCCATTTAGCATTCTCCTTTTTCTTGGAACCTTCACTAGCAGGAACAAGAGCATTTAAACCCTTCAGAAAGCTATCTTCTCGAAATTTTCCCTTTTCATCCACTACTAAGTATAGACCATCACCTCCAGACGGGAAAATACAATGTTGAAGAGGTGTTGGTCGATAATCAGTGTAAACTATATGACACGGTTGCCTGTGGACCTGCATTTGTGGGAATATATTAAGATCATCATAGTAAATAGGCATGTATAAGTAATTGCTTGTAGCATATATCCTTTTCTTCTGATCAAGTAATTTTGTGATATACCATATACATGCACGGATGCACCTTCACAAATTTAATACTTAACTCACATGCAAAATTAACATCCACACCAGTATGAATAATCATGCCGTTCTAATCTGCCTTCTAAGGCCATAACTTAAAACAAGTGCTATTGGAATTAGGACCTCATTAAGAGAAGGTTGCCCACCTTTAATCTTATATTGCAAGTACTTGTCCTTGTATAATATCTTAAATATTTTTAATGATGTGATTCATTTTTTGTATTCAAGAAAAAAACTGTCCTCACTTGTAAAATATAAAGATACTATTTGTTGTATAAGCATTACACTCATGGTATTTAGGAGAAACCATAACCCTCTTTTTTTTCTTTTTTTTTTGTATGGATAATTATAACCCTCTTTAGATGACAATTACATGATGAATATATGTATAATCAAATCACCTTTGCAACCCAATCAGCAAACTCCTTCGCATTGGGCACTGTAGCCGATAGGAATATAAATCGTGATTTCTTGGGGGCCATAACAATGCTCTCTTCCCATACAACACCTCTTTCTCTATCACGCATATAATGTACCTCATCAAATATAATCCATGCCACCTCTCGTATAATCTCTGAACCTTTGTACTGCATACTACGCTAAATTTCCGTGGTCATAACCTAAAAGTAAATTTAATATAAATATATACATAAAAAAAAAACCTTTGCAATCGACAAAAGTTAACAAAGAGTTGACTCATCAAAAGAGAGAAAAGAAACATATTAGCCATAACAATACCCACCAAGCAAGAAGCATTGGGCTCAATGGTGACATCTCCAGTCATCAAACCAACATCAGAGAACTCTTCTTTGAACTCTCTATACTTTTGGTTGCTGAGTGCCTTAATAGGCGAAGTGTATATAACATGTTGCTTGTTCCGTAATGACATAGCAATTGCATACAAAGCTACAACAGTTTTCCCTGCTGATGTGTGAGCGGATACCTATCAAAATAACCCAAAAATAATTACACCAAATCAAACCCAAACTTCAAACTACCAATTATAGACAATTTAGTAATAAGAAACAATAACAATTATATTGAAGAAGATTGTCTATTTGTCTGTACTATCTCTGTCTTCTTCATATAACCTAACCAAACTGTGCTGATTTCTGTTAGCATTTGTTAATACATGGTTATCTTGCGCTAGATTATTGAAGAGGTCTTTTGTGGGTTCTGATAATTTCAGATACCTTGTGCCAATTCATTTAATTATGACCAAACCTAAATCAGTTACAATATAAACGGATAAAAATAAAAAAATTTACATATGTATACAATCATATTGGACTGTAAAAATAAGGATTTCAAAATTTTGCAACAGATGGACAAAACATCAAATATGTGGTGCACATATATCCAAAATCAAAATTAATTGAATAGGTGGGGAAGGGAAATGTGCTCTTTGCATGGGGGGCATTGGAATCATTCCATACAAAGTCTACTAAATCATTACACTCAGCTCCTTAACATAATTGAATTCAGTATATGTAACCAATTTACTCACACAACACTATTTTCCAGAAAAATACCAAGATTCGAGTTAACACAAAAACATGCATTCTAACACTTGTCCTTGCTATTACTTATATGATGACTGCCAAAAATACCTTCCCCTCCACATTTCAATTCAAATGCGAACAAGCTGTAACTATATTAACCCACACGGCCACATTCCAATATAAAGCTTCAAAAGAGCCAAGAATCAGTCAAGACAAAAGCTTTATATCAAAATTCACACATTGCACACTTCTCCCCTCTTTTCAATTTACAGCCAGAAAGCCCTAATTATATAAATCCACTCCCTAATACAAAGCTTTATAAGAATCAAAAATCTTTCTTGACATTTGCCTCGGATTCACTTCACATAACACATAATATTCAATAAATTAAAATAAAAATTAAGTGGCCATTTTCTTTCTTGACATCTTCTCTCCTTCGCTTACGATTGTGGGCCCATTCTGCAATGGCGTTGAAACTCTCAGGGTCAGATTTGGCATCAGAAATATCGGGTATCATTTCGATCTTGAGAATCTGATCAGAGAAATTGTTGTCGTTGAAGGGGAATCCGAAGTCGGAGTGGACCCGACCACCGCCCGGCGAAAAGTTCGGAGCCATTATTGTTTGTGAAACAAACTGAAGAGAGAGTCGCAGTGAAATGGAAACCCTATTCAGGAGGAACGAAAATCGAGAACAATCGAAAGCGGTTGGGTATGTTGTACCTCATCATCGAGGAAGGTTGGATCTGGAGTATCTCAGAATTGTCTAAATTATATTCAACTTTGTTAATTATATCTATTTTGTTCAAATTTTCTTCGAATAGACCCTTCTCTTAACTAAATTAATTAATTTAAAAACACTTTTTATAAATAAAAAAAACTTAATTTTAAAAAAAAAAAAACTTACTTTTTTTAAAAAAGATTTTATTTTGAAACGAATATTTTTTAAAAAATAAAAACTCATTGAGAATAAAGGTTCTCACATCTAATTTGGAAAAAATTACTGAACACCATTTAAAATGGCGTTGAATTTGTGGATATTTTTTTTGCCTAAAAATTAGAAAAGCAACCAACGATTTTATCTTAGTTTTTTTTAAAACGATTTTATTCTTTTAAAGAAATTTGAAAAAAATAAAAATATGATCCAATGCCAAAATAACTGGCATTGTAACTTTTTTTAAAATATTTTTATAAAGCAAATTTATAAAAAAAAAGAGTAAGATGTAACATCACTTTAACGGACGTTAGAATCCCTATTTTTTTAATTTCTTTGATCTTTTGTATTTGTTTACAAATATCAATATTTTTTTTATGTTTATTCTCTGTCATCGGCGTTGGAAATGAAGGAGTATATAAGACTTCAGCTATAAAAAAAAAAAAAAAAAAAAATCTAACGCCAATTAAAGTGGCGTTGCATCTTACTATTCTTTATTACAAATTCATTTTTTAAAATTTTTTTTTTAATAAATTAGGGATAATGTCGACGTTGGGATGTTTATTTTGTCCCTTTCTGTTCTTGTCTTTTGGTGTTCTCATGTTAGGTGAGATTTGTTTGAAAAAACAAGTTATGAAAAGGTCTGATATGTATGTATCAACGATTGGACTGTAAGAGTCGCCAGTTGGTTTTTTTAAATGGTTGTACTAACACAACCAAGAAAAGATTTCAGACATCACCCAAATGATGTGACACCGCTTAATTCGGTCCAGAAATCGAGATTTGTTAGGGTTCAGGGACTTGGTTATGCGGAGGGAAGGTGTTAGGCACCCCCCGACATCCGTGTTGCCACGGTGACCACCACTTTTCAATTAAACTTTTATATGAATGTGTGTGTTTGTGTGTGTGGATCAATGTGCAATTATTTAGAAGTAGTGCTATGCCTCGTTCGCACCTATATACAAAGGGTTTGAATTTTGTATAAAAATTCAGTTTTAACAAGATATAGCAGTGATGTTTTGTAAAAAGAGGTTTTTTAAACCCTTGTGCTCAATAGTAATTGAGGCCTTTGATACTTCCATTTTATTATGTTTTCGGCTTGATTTCTTTTATTTTCAAGATGTGAAGCATCTTCGAGAAAATAATATACATAGCAGTGCCGAACTCCTTGTGGGCATGAGATCCATCTAAGGAAATTCGAACAACGTGAATAATTTACAAGCCGTGTACATCTGAAAATGTCCATCACGGGAACCGAATCTAGATTCAGTAGATTGAATGTGTGATCACATGATTCCTAGGCTCACATGATGTAGTGATTTGTATGAAAGCTGTAAACAGTTATATATATAAATATTTATATCCGGAGCATTTATTACTTTTATATATATAAATATTTATATATAAGTATATATATATATATAAATGTTAGTCCATATATATAAATATATAATATATATATATATATAAAGAAATAAAAGCCACGGACTGAAGTCTGGGCATACACACGCTACACGACTCTCAACGTGAAGAACTGTGTGTGCACAATAGTGGAGAAAGGCTTTAAAACGTGTAAGAAGGCTTACAGTGGACTGCCAAAGAAGACTTTAATAGCTTTAAATGGATGAACACTCGGCTCCCGCCGGTAAAAATATAGCCAAATATAAGCTCACAAGTGTTTGAAATGAGAAAGCACTCAGTTTAGGGTGTATACAGAGCAAATTGGACAGGGCTTCCTTGCCTTTTCTCTATACAAAATGGCTGCCCCAAGCCCTTTATTTATAGAGAGGGGGAGCCGCAGGTGTACCTACTACAGCCAACTTGATGCACTCAAGGCCGCCCAGTCGTCCCCGGCTCATGAGTTCCGCCGTCTCAAAGTACATGCACGCGTGTAACGTGATGTCCGCTCAAACTTTCAGAACTTCAATCCGGGCATCTGATCGAGGTGTATAAGACCTTTTTTGACATGATGTTGTCGAGAGCTACACAATGACATGGGATTAGAGGTTGTACGAAGTTAAGAAGATGGGACCATGCCCTTGATCTTCAGGCTTCAAATTCTATCCGGTGTGCTGTCTCGTGTAGTAGTCACTCAGGATTGAGCTCTTTAATTCTTGCAGGGCATTCCTGTGTGTAATGTATGAAATGTTTGCTAAGACGGCGTAATGTAGGATCGAGGTGACAAAATGACAATTTTGCCCCTCACCAGGGTTATCTCCGGTTTGGGCTGATTTAGCAGTCGTTGCTCAGGGTTATCTCTGAGATTGGGTTGCTACAAGTGCTGAATGTCCTCAGGTTTGTCTCTGAGGTTGGCCTGTCCTCCCAGGGTTATCTCCGGGACTAGAGATTGAGTACCTCGGCGTTATCTCCGAGCTTGAAGCTGACTGCAAGGGTTAGAATGAGCATCTCCCGGGTTATCTTCAGAACTGCAACGACACTCCTCGGGGTTATCTCCAAGGTTGATACTATCTTTCCCGGTGTTGTTTCCGGGACTGAGACTGAGTATCTTGGAGTTATCTCCGAGATGAAACGGTCTTCTCCGGTGTGATTTTTGGTATTTGAACTACATTCCTCAGGGTTATCTTCGAGGTTGAAATTGAAACTCCCGGTGTTGTTTTCGGGACTGATCTGGATGTCTCGGGGTTATCTCCAAGATGGTAGTAATAACTGAATATCCTGTGGTTATCTCCTGATTGAATCGAATCAAGCCTTCCGTGGTTATCACCAAAGAGCGATTCGCCCCTCTACTGCAATGTTAATGTAATGGTGTACGCAAAAATTTTGAGTGTCTACAGATAAAATTGATATTACATTAATATGGGTCAAACTAACTTATTATGAATGACTTATAAGTCATTTTTAAATAACTTTATTCTGTTTTAGTTCATAAAACATAATAAATTTTTCTTCATCTTTTATGTTTTCTCTCAAAACTGATAGTATTATAATTAAATTTTATAATATATTTGGAAAAAAGGTAAAAGGAGAACTAGGAATAGCTAGGGGTATACCATTACTATTCAAAATATGTTCATGATTTAAGTTACTCCCTCTGTCTAAGAATAAAAGTTCTTATTATTTTATGTAATCTCAAGTTAAATATATTTACTTATATTAAATAATCTATTTTTTTACAATAATTTGTGCGTAATATCCTTAGTATTAAATGTCATATTTTTATTATTCATAAATATTTATATAATATCACTACTCATGTTAGAAAAATATGCAATTAGATGAGAATTTAAATATGAATATATTTATCATTTAACTCTTTTTTTAAAATTAGCATAAAATCAATCACCAATTTCATTCTCGGAGTGAGGGAGTACTTGTAAGTATATCCTACATCTATCTAGAAATAGGAAACATTGGGAAGCATAGATATAATAATCAGGTTTGATGAGGTTGGGTTTATTTGGGTCGGAAGTCCGGAACTAACATGCTTGGCAATCGGTTGTCACGAGTACTATTTCAACAACCATAATCTATACTGGTTGATCGCAACATTAGATGGCACTTGATTGAAATGGATTTTCCCCGCCATGCTGAATCGTAGCGACATGATAAATTACTCATTTGCCCCTCATTTGCTCATGTGCTACACTATCTACCGCTACAAGTTATGGCGGTAGTTTAGTTAACTAATAAATTAGAATGACTCAGTGGTAGCTTAATGACCCAATAATCCATAGGTCTTATGTTCGAAACCTAGCTGTAATATTTTTGCTTCTTATGTTATATTTTTTTGTGTATTAAATAAATTTTATTACCATCTATTTATATATATACCCATCTTAAATCTCCACATTAAACTAAATATATATAAAGTAACTATGAATATTTATATAACGTAAATATGAATATTTTAATATATATATATATTTATAAATTTATCTCTAAATATTCATATAAATATTTATAAATAAATATTCATATAAATTTATCTTTAAAATTTATAAACAAATATTTATTTATAAATTTATAAATATTTTATCAAAATTTAGATATGAATATTTTTTATAAATATTTATATGAATATTTAGAGATAAATTTATAAATATTTATATGAATATTTGTTTACATATATATATATATATATATATATATATATATTTATATATAAAATATTCATAGTTACTTTATATATATTTAGTTTAATGTTGAGATTTGTTTAGTATTTTATTTAGTTTGACAAGAAATTTTGGAAAGAATATGTATGTATGTTTGTATGTATGTATTTTTGTGTGTGTGTGTATATATATATATATATATATATATATATATATATATAGGTAGTAAAATTTATCTAATACATAAAAAATATATAGTACATGAAGCATGAAAAAAATTTAATAATGACTTATAAGTCAAAAAAAAAGTTAAAATTTAAGTTATTGTCAAACACTAAATAATAACAAATGACTTATAACTTAGTTTGACCAACTTATAAGTCATTGCCAAACACCCTCTAATTCAAGATATAAAGAGAAATTAATATTTGATTATAAAAAAAATTACAAGTCAAGAAAAAGAAGAATTTGAAAAAGGGGAGTTAAAAAAGAACTTACACACCATTGGTGCAACTTAATTGGTCTATGCCACAACCATTGGCGCGACTTAATCGGTGCAGTTTGGTCGATTTTTAGTGCAATTTCGGGAGCGATTTCGATTCCTTGCCCATCCCTTGTCAAAAAGTATATATGTAAAATAACGAGTTACAAGAAAAATTCATATAAATTATTTTAGAAATTAATTATATATATTTTTAAAATTATAAGTGTGCGAATATGATCAATATAAACTACATCCAATTAACTACAAACTTTGATTTTTTTAAATTAGAAAATATATCTATTATGTGCTCAATTTTAATTTCAAAAATTATAACTTTTAAAAAAATAAAATTGGTCATTTATTTTGAGACGGACGGAGTGAAACATTTCACTGTATAAAAATGTGTCCAAATAAATAAAAAGTTTTAAATGAAAAATGATGCGTTTTGGGGAGAAAAAAGAGGCATGCTTATTGGATTTGTCTTAATTTTGGGCAATAATTTACTAGTCGTTGCAAAAAAATGTATTAAATATACAACGAAAAAAATTATTGCCAATGAATGTGGCCTATATTAGGCAATGAAATATAGCAACAAAAAAGTTTTTGTTGCCGACGATGAGGAGAAATCTCATCGGCAACAAAAAAGAAAATAGGCGATGTGTTTTTTTTTCCGCCAACGATTTGGCAACGGATTTTTACAACGACTTATGAATTTCGTTACGAAAAATGAAAGCCTTTCATAAACTGCAACGAATGACAAATTTCATTGCTAAACATGTATTTTTGGCACGACTTTATAAGTCGTTGCCCGAAAAATTATTGCCAAATGTCTATTTCTTTGTAGCGAATGAAAAGATGAAGACTGAAGTTGAGAAGCTAAAAGATGATCTGAAGAAGAAGACAACTAAGCATGCGAGAGTAGAGGATGCTTGGATGAATGCTACTTAACATGCAGATTGTGTTGAAGACAAGGTTCAGACAAAGAAGGAAAAGATGAATGAGATGGATTATGCTTTTCATTCCGCGATTGATAGGGCCCAGGACCGAGTTTTATTACCCAGCTCAGTTTGAAGACTTGCCATGGAATTTGATGGATCATAGAACAATTTTTGTATCATGGAAGAAGAGCGTAGAGAAGCTTCTCAACGTCTTAATATGAAAAAATAGGAGGAATAATTGTAACGACCCCAAAATTCATACAATATAACTCTCAACTTCGGTCGTTAATAACACAATCAACCTCTAATTTTACATCATTAAACGATTATATAACTATTGAAATTTGCAGAATAATTAAAATTTTCTATTACAATTAAAATTTTCTATTACAAACTATTCTCGTTCCCAGAACTTTCAACCTTCACATCTAAATATCTCAGAATCATTTTTAACACTACAATAGTTTACATTGCAAAATAATATTACAATTCAACATTAATACATTATTCGGAACCTTAAACATGGTTCAAATAATAATAACACAACCAAAGTGTATAAATCTTCAAGTATCACATATGATTCATGTCTTTCAAGTAACACATAACTTTACCTTGAATCTTGAACCTGCAAAAGTTGTTATTTGCAAGGTTGAGCTCGACAACCAAAGAAAATCTAATAGCTTTTCATGCATCACATAAAGACATAGTAACATGCTCAACATATAACATACATGCTACAGTTCATATAACAAGTATAAAGATTGAGTCCTTACTCAATCAGCATGCTTTAATCAATCAACATAGTCATAAGTTGACTTTAACATTTCATACTTTCAACATATATAAACACCTCATGCTCTTTGCAATAAATATTTAAAAAAATTAATCATCAAGTTCACATAGCAAATAGGAACTGAAAGACTTGCCTTGATCGTTGTTTACCAATAAACGTTTAACAACTTACAGTTATCTGCACTTCACGTGCCCTACACAATTATATAATCATACACATCAATTATTAGTCATATAACAACACATAGTAATTGTAATGTAAACTCTACTCCACATCTCATAATCTTTCCTATTAGTTAGCACACAATGTTCAATTAGATTGTGTTAACTTTTCGACTTATGTAATATTCAAAATTCATTTAAGTGTTTAAATCTTGCTAGGTATCATTATTGGTTTTATATTAAACCCATTTCATATTTTATAATATCTATTTCATTTGACTTAAAATACTTTTTACGTTCATTAACATGTATCATGGCGTTTCGACATTTATTCATCACACGCCCGATTTGCCTCTCTTGTGCATGCTTACTATGCTTCTATAACTTATCTAATACATTATTATATTAATGTTAAGCATCATTATATTTACTAAAATTCATTTTTTTTATAATTTAGAACAACATCTTTTATCGTCAAAAGCACTACACTAGCATACGTGCATGCCCGACACTCTCTAATTGCCTCCGATTACGTAACAATCACAAAGATAACTGTTTTGACCCTTTCTAACGACCTCAAATGGAAACTCTTAAAGAACAAAAGTTGTAGGTCTATTCATCCTCGTTCCGGATCATCTTGAATCACCTCAATCGGAGTTCGTATGAAAACATTATGGCTGTTTTAGTAAAACGTGTCCTGTCAGATTTTTTTTCCCAAAATTGGCTAAGCAGACTACCCCCGTCGGGGCGGGGGTTTTTACACTAGGGGGCCCGCCGGGGCAGGGGGCCCACCGGGGCGGGGGTCCCTTCTTCTAACTCGCGAATTTTGATCCTGAACACTACAGAAAGCCAAATTAGGCCTATAAACTCCTTTCTAACAACCATACCAACCTACCCAAGGTGCAATATATTTACAGAAACATCAACTAATGTTTCTAACATGTTTCTAACCACATAAACAACATAAACATCAAAGATTATAACCTTTAATTTTACTATTTCTCTTATTACCTCTTCTTTTGACATTCATAGCGAAATTCTTCACTGTGAATTCGTTTTACATTCGTTTTGACTCGTTCAACTTGGGTTGTCTTCATTTTTCCAAGTACTATCAGAATACATCATCAATTTAAGGTTTTCATCATGATTTCATAACTAAACTTTGACTCGAACTAAGCCATAACATACATAACATGAATTCATTGACTATACTCATATATAAACTTATGAAAAAAGTTTCACAACAACTAATTTATCATATAAACTATATATAACAATTAATTCAACCTCTACAAAGATTTTACAGAGAATTTTGGAAGAGAAGACAACCAGAACTTTTAGAATTTTAAAAGGGTAAGAGGATACCTTGTATGCTAGAAGGTGAAAATTTTCTTCCTTTGATCAACAAGACTCTTTTCCCCAATTCCTTTCTCAAAATCTCTCTAGGATTCTCTCAAGTTTTCTCTCAATTTCTTCTTTCTTCTTTTTCTTTCTTCTGAGTCTTTCTCCCTAACTTCTAACTTACGCACTAACGAAAATATAACGTATAATATATATATATATATATATATATATATATATATATTAAGTATATAACTTTAATTGACATCAGTTATCAAATTTTAAAAATCAAAAGCCATAAGGCTTGTTTGGCTAACATAATTAAAATTAATCAATTAATCCTTATACCTTGTTTGGTAAAGCCACTTAAAATAATGACTTAATCATTCCTTAAACCTTGTTTGGCAAATCAAACTTAAAATAAGAATTTTAAAAGCTCTAAGGCTTTGTTTGGTAAAACAAAATTAAAACTCTTTTAATTTATTTTCATAAGTCATTTATAATATAATTTATTGTCCCGCATTGTTTACTTGGATTTTCATATCCAATCTTAATTAAATAAACTAATTACCACATACTAAATAAATTCCCCACTTAACCAAATATCACAAAATTATAATTTCATTATAATTTTATTTAATAACTTAATATACCACCTTAAATTATTAAATTAAAACAACAATATAACATCTCATGTTATATTACAACTCTCCAAATTATAAATTAATTTAATTTAGAATATTATCTAATGAATTTAGATTCATAAATATTTACTAGTAACCATTACATCAATAAAATATTTATCTCATCAATTTCAACAATAAACACATCAAATAAATATTTATATTTTAATAAATATTTAATATTACAATTTAAAATTCCGGATCGTTACAATAATAAAATATATGATTAATTATGTGTTAAATAAATTGTGAATCCCATGTTTTCAGATAAATAATGGGGTAAGATGAGTATGTAATCCTAAAACTTTTCAAGTTCAGGAAAGTTGATGTAGATAGCAGAGATGCTATCCTTACTATGTTTTAAAAGTTATGAATGAATAAACTATCGAAGTTTAATGAAATGTATTATGTTAAGCCTTAATCATAGAATGTTTAAGTTGAACCTTAAATATTTAAGAAACTGAGTGGTGATCTAATAAACGTATATCTTAAATAGAAAATGCCTCCTAGAAGAAGACAACCACGCCAACAACCTCCTCTTGAGGGGTTTACTAACAACAATAATAACGAGGCCAATGCTAACCTTGCTCAAAGAAGCTTGGTGACCTTGTTAATGTGGAGAGAACTTCTTGAATCGACCCACAAGCTCAAGTCATGAATTTTAAGGACTTTAAAACGGTTGGAACGCCAGAGTTTCAAGGGACTATGAATCCAGTTGAAGCCCAAACCTGGATCATGGAAATGGAGAAGGTTTTCAATATTGCCAGAGTCAATGAGGATCAGAAAACTGCCTTTGCAACGTTTATGTTGAAATCTGAAGCTAGTTATTGGTGGCAGGCGAATAAGGTTCATGGGGGACAGGGAATAATATCATGGGATAGGTTTAAAGAAATGTTTTTGAGATGTAATTTTTGACTAGTTCCCAGAACCAGATGGAAGTTCAATTCTTGGAACTAAAGCAATGAACTATGTATGTGCCAGGTTATGCTGCGAAGTTTAATGAGTTGACAAGGTTTGCTCTGTATCAGGTCAATACAGATGAGAATAAGGCAAAAAGGTTTGAACATGAGTTTCAATGTTTTAGTTAAATACGTTTGCAGCAGTACTAGAAAAGGCAATTATCGCGGAAGGTGGAAGCGATGCCGTAACCAAGTATAATCAAAAACAGAAGAAGAGGAAGAATGAGAGTGAAAACAAGGCTGGTGGAAGCAATAGTGGAAGTAATAACCAGAAGAGGAAGTGGAATGAAAATTCAAATACGGTAGGACAACAAGGAAGTCAGCAAAAGAATAAGTTTGAAGCTTATACTACTTGTGGGAAGAACTACACTGGTGTGTCTGAAGGGTAAGCGAGTGTGTTTTAATAGTGGCCAGGAGGGTCACATTGCGCCAAATTATTTTAGCCCAAAGAAGAAAGCTTGTTTCACTTGCGGGTCGAAGGATCATATGGCTCGTGATTGCCCTAGAAAGATAGCGGAAGGAGCAAGTGGAGGTAAGGGAAGCAACATCGGTGGTACATTAACTATCACTAGGCCGGTGCCATCAAACCGACCTACTGCCAAAACTTTCAATATGATTGTGCAAGATGTTGTGCAGTCAAAGGATGTGATGTCAGGTATCATTCCGACCAATGGTGTTAATGCTTATGTGTTATTTGATTCAGGTGCTACTTGTTGATTTATATCCGATGATTTTGCTAGGAACTTAGATTTACTTCAGGAAGAATTAGATTTTTCTTTAAGCATAGAGATCATGAATGGGGAGGTGATTCCTATTAGGTTTATATATAAGAACTGTAAGGTGGATATAAAGGGCCACGAGATGATGGTGGATTTGATACCGATAAACTTGGGGAATATGATGTTATACTGGGAATGGATTGGTTTTTCAATTACGGGGCGATAATTGATTTCCAAAAGAAATGTGTTAACCTTATGACTCCGTCAAAGGTGGTGTTTCATGGCAGCAAGTCACCTAGACAAGCAAGTTGTCTGACGGTGATGCAAGCCAAGAAGTTACTAAGACAAGGATGTGTAGGATATTTAGCCTACATAGTCGATACTCAGAAGAAGAGTGCAAAGTTAGAAGAGATACCAGTCATTAAAGATTTTGCGGATGTATTTCTAGACGATTTGCCTAGACTTCCGCCAGATGGAGAGGTTGAGTTCGTGATTGATTTAGCGCCAGGAATGGCCTCGATATCTAAAACCCCATATAGAATGGCTCCAGTAAAGATGAAAGAGCTGATGGTGTAGTTGCAAGAATTACTAGACACAAAATATATACAACCGAGCGTTTCACCGTGGGGAGCGCTAGTGTTATTTGTTAATAAGAAAGATGGATTAATGCGGCTCTGCATTGATTACAGGGAATTGAATAAGGTCACGATTAAAAATAAATATCCGTTACCAAGAATGGATGACTTATTCGATCAATTGAAGGGAGCTAGGTACTTTTCAAAAATAGATTTAAGAAGTGGATATCATCAATTGAAGGTAAGGAAGGAGGATGTACCAAAAATGGCATTCATAACTTGGCATGTCATTACGAGTTTCTAGTTATGTCATTTGGTTTAACCAATGCACCTGTAGCGTTCATGGATTTGATGAACAGGGTGTTTAAACCATTCTTGGATAAATTTATAGTGGTGTTTATTGATGATATATTGGTGTATTCTAAAACCAAGGAAGAGCATGTTTAACACTTAAGGATGATGTTGGAGACATTAAGAAAAGAGAAGTTGTATGCTAAATTTTTGAAATGTGAGTTTTTGTTAGAATGTGTGCAGTTTCTTGGACACGTTATTGATAAGGACGGAATCTCAGTAGATCCATCAAAAGTTGAAGCTGTAATAAACTAGGATCAGCCAAAGACACTGTGACGACCCCAAATTCAAACCACTCGCGTCTCGAATTCGGTTCTCCACGTACTATAATTCTAATGACTACATATCATCTCATGTAATGGAAATAACATAATAGATTAAATTTATTTAATATAACCATTAATGTCCCAAGGTCTCGCAACCGCTACTACAACATTACAACTTAATTTAAACATAACTTATTACATCATAGTAACTAAGTCTTAATACAACATAATAATAGTAAATTCCTAACACTAGGAAATAAAGCTATTCTAAAGCCTTCTCTTTACCCTTGTCCTTGCCCGAGGGTTCACCACGTTCTGCCTTAACTGAAAGTTTTAAGAAAAGCAAGGATGAGCAACAAATTTTCCCAGCAAGTAATGTCGTAATAAGGGTGATCATATATAGCATTCAAATCTTCAAGGGTATGACAGTGAATAATAATTCAGGAATTATCAACAATTCTCAATAAAGGTCACTATGGACTAAAAGATATCAATGCTTAATCATTTCTAGATTTCAAAGTAATGAATACTGAGCAGTCACTAAGGACTATGAACTTCTACTAGAATTAACAGTACTATGTTGATAATCCAAAAAAAATGAGTACAACAGGTGATTAGCCTAAAGTACCCTACGTTATGCATAACATTTAATCATACTCATGTGCGCACGTCAGTCTCGCGACAATTATATAGTTTCCCCTTCAAGGAGGGTTGTTCATCCCAGTCAATAAGAGTCTGCACCAAGTTAATTTGGTTTGGATAGCTTTCCAACACACGATAATAGTTTAGCCGAATCAATGGCTTAGACAACTTTTATAATGCATTTACGAACGATAAATTAATGCTTGCAACAATCATCAATGATTTACCAATGATTTTTGAATAGTAATAGATATTTATTGGAAATAAATATGGTTGATATGGCAACAATTCGGATTATACAATATATACAGTGTAAAGAACTTATGAAACTTGCATTCAATACGAGAATCAAATGAAGTTAGAGAACTTGCACAAAATCCAAAGTTGTGTAAGTTTGGAAACTTGCCTTAAGCGTAGTTTACCAAAGTATAATTTATCAACACTTTTCGAATCCTATTATAATATGATTACACGTATAGGATATTCATTAGGTACATATATTCAATACTCATACTTGATATGTAAGTCTAAACGCATACATAAGAGTCAAACTTAGGCTTATAATACCATACATACTTCATCATGTACCCTACACATATAACACAAAAATCAGTTTGTAAGACACTATGAAATTAAATAACATAGTTCGTAATCATCTTTTGACTTAACTTTTGAAAGTTTTATAAACACTCATCAATTATATGATTCTATCATTAGCATTCTTATTGACACTTTGAATACTGTATTTAGACATGTATTACAGATTAAGACAACAATACAAACATGCATCACATCTCAGATCTCAAATAGATTACGCAGGTCTTCATCTGCGGGAATGGCTCACCGCATACTGGTTAGGCTTAGGGATGGCACAATTGCACCGTCTCCCCGGCCCGACTGAGTTGAGCTTTGCACTTCCTAGTTTTGTCCCATTCTTTAACATACTAAGACATTAATACTTATCATGCATACATGCTAAAGAACTTTACATACATGTATGACCATTCTAAGTTCATTTTACACATCATGGTCTTAGTTTGGGATTTCTAATAAGTCAAGGCTAATTGAGGTCATGAATTACAAGGACTACTATGCTCACCAAGTACACACATAAGATAGTCATGAAATCAGTTAGTATGCATGTTCCCAAAGGTCTTCATCATATGCACATATTAGTCTTGTCCATCCTTTGAAAACTTGTATAAAATCACGTTTAAACGATCTTGTGTCATGTCATACTAGATGGATACACATATATATCATGATTAAGGTATTAGTAGGCAATCTTAGATGTACAGAAATGGATAATGACAATGTCCATAGTATTAGTTTTTTAAAAATTTTTAATCCATCTTTACACATCATTTAAACTTAACCCATGCATTCTAGTGATACCAAGACTTCCTAGAATCATAACTCATGCATCCTTAGAGTATATTTATAAGTCCAAAAAGTCAGAATTGAAGCATTACTACTTCCATCAAAGTTTTTCTTTTAAAACTCTAAGTCCTCCTTAAGAACACATACTAAACAAGTTAAAGTTCACATGATATACAAAGGACTTAAGTTCACAAATCAAGTCTGTTTTCATGTATATCTAAGCCAAACTTGTATGCTAGAAACACCTCAATCTACAATGAAGCTTTTAATTTGGTTCTGGGAATCCACAGTAGCTATTGCTTTGCACCCTAAGTACAAATTAGGCGCAATTGCATTCTTTTCTTGGATGTAACTGAAAAGAGCTTTGTTCTGTAGAGTATCAAACCAAAGTTGGATTTCTTCATTCTAAACATGTTCAAGCTCATTCTTAAAGGTTCCATACATGTATAAAAACTTCATAAACACTTAGATAGATATTTCCAAATCAAATTTACAAGAATTTAGTAGAATTTCTATGATTTACTAAAGTTTGAAATTAAGGATTCAAATAAGAATTTTACCTTCTATGAAGCTTAGTTTGCTTAGTTTCTACCTTCTACAATTGCTGGACTCCTCATTAAACAACAAGAAACTCACACTCTAATTCTTGGAATTTAACAGGCTATTTACAGTAATGGGAGAATGAAAATGGAGTTGCCTTCTTATAGAGAAATGGTGGATTGGTTAATGGGTTTACACTAAGGTTGGAATCCATGGTGTAGAAGAATAAAACAATGGATATCAAAGGGTTGCTCAACCACCACTCCTCAGCCATTTGCCTAGCCAATCATCACCTAGTTATAGCTACTGTACACAGCTCGGTAGTTTACGTAAAGAAGATATGGAACACTGTTTGACAACTGAATTTGGAAAAAGGCTTTTAAATCCTCAGCATTTGGTTCAATTGTGGTTAAGTTAATTCCTTTTTGGTTCCCCCATGTAGTTTTAATGTACAAATGTCACTACATAATAAAAATTTAGGGATTAAATATGTACCCATATCATATAATCCATGTACATTGGGTTCACATAATTTAATATTTAATGCAGATAAAATAGTGCAGTTAGGTATTACTGACCGAGTATTCCCCATAGATATTATTGGTGCACATATATCATTATTTTAACATTATCCAATATTAAATGTCTATTTTAAAACATTTAATCCCTTTCTGAATTTCTGAGATGCATAGTTAATTAATGATTTCTGTAATAAAATGTCACACATAATTTTATTGTGCTACTTGGTACTTCATACCATTAAATGTGATCCTAGCATATGATTTTAATAATGTTACACATTACAATAATGTCCCATTTAATTCCTACAGTAATAACCAACCTTTCCTAGATCACATCAGGCATTATTTACACCGATTTATCTTTGTAGAGAGAGAAGCATTGGCACGGACCCCAGCGATGTCAAACTGGTTTAGCTTTATGCCAGTTTCGACCTCTATCATCATACTAGTTTCACATAGCATGAATTAAATCTCAAAATGATAATACTATTAGTTAAGGATCCTATTTATTTCACGCATGGAATTATACAATTACACATAGAGAATCTCTCTTTTATTAAACTATTTTTCTTCTAATTCACCTAGTGAATTTCTTAGCTCCCCATTATGCCACACTAGGCAATTCTCATAAGTTTCACGTTAAGATGCTCACCGTATCTCATCATCAATGCTTCATTTGTCATATAGATTTCAATACTTCACTTAATTGATTCGAGTTTCTATAACTCATGCTACAACGATATTTAATTATATTCAAATAATTATTCAACTTTCATAAATTTATTTATTAATAATATTCGGACATTCTCGGGTATTATAGACACTGTCAGAAAGTAAGAAGTTTCTTGGGGTTTGCAGGTTACTATAGGCATTTTATTTAAGATTTTTTCAATATCACAACTCCGTTGACGAATTTGACTAGGAAGGCAATTAAGTTTCTTTGGACGGAGAAGTGTGAGGAGAGTTTCCAAGAATTAAAGAAGAGATTGAGTTCATCACCTGTGTTGTCATTGCCTGATGATACAGGGAATTTTGTGGTATATAGTGACACATCGCATAAAGGACTAGGATGTGTCCTTATGCAGAACGGTAGGGTTATTGCGTATGCATCACGTCAATTGAAGGATTACGAGAAATGGTATCTAACTCATGTTTTGGAGTTGGCTACGGTGGTGTTTGCTTTGAAGATTTGGAGGCACTATCTTTATGGAGAAAGGTGTGAGATATATATACCATAAAGTTTAAAGTATATCTTTACACATAAGGATTTGAATATGCGATAGAGAAGATGGCTGGAGTTAATTAAAGACTATGACTACGAGATTATTTATCATCCTGGAAAGGCGAATGTTGTTGTCGATGCCTTAAGTAGAAAGGGTCGAGAGAAATTAATGATGTTAACTGCTCAGGAAAAACTTGTAGCAGAAATGGCCAAGATTGAGCTTGAAATTAAATGTCTGACAAAATCATATGAAAAATTATTCCAGATGGAGAGCAATTCAATTTTGGTGGATAAGGTAAGGAATGCACAACTTCAAGATGAAAACTGTGGAAAGATAAAAAGAAAAGTGTCTAAAGGTGAAGAAGAAAAATTTTAAATCGATACAGAAGGGTTACTTTGATTTGAAGGGAGAATTTAGGTTCTACCAGTACCGAAAATTAAAGAGGAAATTTTAAGTGAAGCTCATAACTCACGATATTCAATTCACCCTGGAAGTATGAAAATGTACTAGGATCTCAAACATCATTTCTAGTGGTCGAATATGAAAAAGGATGTTGCCGAATGTGTGGCAAAATGTTTAACGTGTCAGAAAGTTAAAGTTGAACATCAAAGGCCAAGTCGATTATGGCAACCATTAGAGATACCGAAATGGAAATGGGAACATATCACAATGGATTTTGTGGTACGTCTCTCAACGACTCAACAAGGTCATGATGCGATTTGGGTGATTGTGGATCGATTGACGAAGTCGACACACTTTTTGCCAATCAAAATTAGATTTAATCTAGATCAGTTGGCAAAACTGTATGTGAAGGAGATTGTATCAAGACACGGTGTTCCGCTGTCTATTGTATCAGATAGAGATCCATATTTCACATCAAATTTCTGGAAACAACTACAAGAGCGCTTGGGAACGCAGTTGAGAATGAGCACATCGTATCATCCTCAAACCGACGAACAAAGTGAGAGGACAATCCAGACATTGGAGGATATGCTCAGAGAGTGTATTATGGATCTCAAAGGAAATTGGGATGACCATCTACCGTTGGTTGAATTTGCCTATAATAACAGTTATCACGCAAGTATTGGTATGCCGCCTTACGAAGCGTTGTATGGCAAGAAACACAGAACTCCGTTATGTTGGGACGAAGTTGGTGAATGTCAGTTGTTAGGTCCAAAATTGTGAAGCAGAATGTCAAAATCATCAAGGTGATTCGGGCAAGATTGATAGCTACACTAGTTAGGCAGAAGAAATACGCTGATCAACACCGATTAAATTGGGAATTTGATTTCGGTAGTTTTATTTTCTTGAAGGTGTCTCCCTGGAAAGGGAAAATACAGTTTGGTAAAAAGGGAAAACTAAGCCCTAGATTTATAGGACCTTTTGAAGTGCTACGCCGAGTTGGTGAAGTGGCATATGAGATAGCTTTACCTCCGGAACTAAAACATAAATAAAACATATTTATAACATTTTCCATGTTTCGGTCTTACGACCATATAAGACAGATTATAAACATGTTATAGCATATGAACCGTTACAGTTTGAAAAAGACTTGTCTTATGAAGAAGTTCATATTCATATTATTGATAGGTGTAGACACTCGAAATTTTCTGCACACCTGTTACTAACATTGCAGGAAGGCATATTCATCTTTCAGAGATAACCCTGGGGGACAGTTCACATCCATTTTGGATACTACCAGAAGTTCAGTCTCAACCCCAGAACACACACCGGGAGTATCAATTCCAAACTCGGAGATAACCCCGAGTTTCATCCTTGGAGATAACCCTAAGGAATGTTATTGCAGTTCCGGTGCTAACTCCAGAAATACTTGTTTCAAATGCATGCAATCAACTTCAATCTCAGACCTCTTGCCGAGGCACTCATTCCAAAGACCCAGAGCTAACACCGGGAAGACAGGCACACTTAAAGATGACCCTGCGGAATTCAAACACTTGCAGCAGTCCAATCTTAGATGTAATCCTGAGCAACGTCTGCTATCAGCCCAAACCGGAGATAACCCCGATGAGGGGCAAAATCGTCATCTTGCCACCTCAACCCCAGTGCATCGTCTCAACATTTTATACATACATTTCTACACAGCAATTTTCCACAAGAGCCAAGGAGTTCCAATCCGAAAGTGACTATTACGCTGGGCAAAGACACCCGGATAAATTTGAATCTTGAAGACCATGGGCATGGTCCCCTCTTCCTGAATTCGTACAACCTCTAATCCCATGTCATTGCGTAACTCTCGACAAAAGTAGTCCGAAGAAGGTCTTGTACACTTTGTTCGGATGCTCAGATTGAAGTTCTGCAAGTTTGAGCAGACATCATAGTGCACGAGTGCATGTACTTCGAGACGGCAGGACCCGCAAAGCCCGGGGCACCCCGGGCAGCCGCAGGTGCATCTTCTATGATGCCCCCAAATCCAGGTCCCTTCGAACCTCGAATTTGGTCTGCCACGATACTACTATCGTCAAACTATAATATTTTTTTATTCATAACTTAATGAATATAACCTTGCTTATTATGTTTTAGAACATAACTTCTTTCCATTTCCAGGATCTATGTAATGACCCCAAACTTTTATAAGTTTCACAACTTGGTCATTTACTATTCCTGTATTACATCACATTCGATGTTATACAAATATGCGGAATAATTTAAACTTTTTCAATCTCCTTTGAAAATAAATCTTTTATTGATATCTTAACTCGAATCAATTACAAATCCCTGAATCAAATTATTTTACGATTCACTCTATTCGAATTACTGTATAAATATTTACATCTCAATTCGAATTTCTCTATATATCACATAATACAACTTTACGACGCAACATGTATTACACATTATAAACTACTATTATATACATCTACTAGAACCTAAACATGGTTCAAGAGCATCTAGTTAAATAATAAATCAGTCTCCTTCGATACCATTGAACTTTATCAATCAAATAGCACATAACCTTTACCGTGTATCCTTAACCTTCAAAAGTGGTTATTTGCAAGGGTGATCTCGACAGCCCAACAATTCTTACAGTTTTCATGCAGCACGTAGCATATAATAGCATATTCAGCACCTGCATTCATAATCCAATAATATTTACTACGCATGTTACTTCTCATATAACAGGCATAGAGATTTATTTCACAAGCATATCATCAAAGATCAACTTTCACATTTCATACATATCTCATATGCATTTCATATATATACATCAACATTTGCATAGCATAATATAGATCAACTAACAGTTATCAAATTCATATATCAAATAGGAACTAAAAGACTTGCCTGATTCGTAGTTTATGAACTACGACTTAACTGTTTAATGCTTAACTGCACTTCGTTTATTCCTACATAGTTATATAATCATGGATTCATATCCATCAGTAACATAATTCATACATTCTCAATGTAATAATAATGTTACGTTGTTCTCTATCTTGGTTTTTAAGACCTTCCCTTTGCTTTCTTAGTAAACTCTTAGAATAGCTATGTATGTATAGTATACCTTAACTACACATGTTCTATATCAACATTCATAAATCTTTCTCATACACTTGACTCTCTATGTGTTCGACACATATTTAAAGTCCATAGATACGCGATTTACATCGTTCTTACATTTTGCAAACTTTAATAAAATTAGCAAATTTGGATTTTATATAACCATTACATGCTCTTAGGCTCAACACATCATTCTTGTCAAGTACTATAGCTTAGAATAGTACTATAAGTAAGTTGCCAAAATAAGAAAGCAAATAAAATGTGCGTGAATTGAATCATCTGCATTGTTATAATTGCTTGGCCGAGGTTAAACTTGGGGCGGTGTAGCTACCTGTCCCTCGCCGGACCAAAGTTAAATATTTATTTTCTAGTTTCATCTGAGTTCTTAGCATGCATTAATGTTAACACATAATATATACATACGTTAAGAGGTCATTGGTCAATGTTTAGAACCTCTTGTGTTTACTCAAAGTTTGTTTTCACACTTTAAGGCTTTATTTGATAATTTCTTACAAGGCTAAGTAGGTTCATGCATAAGGAATGAACTACATTAACCATTCCATCATGTAAGGATGTTAGAAACCTATAACGCATATGCTCGCATTTAATCAACTCATTTAATCATAGTTAGTATAGTTTATCATTCAGAACTTACTTTGAACCACACTTGAAAGGTCCAATTCATGCTTAGCTAGATGATGAACATATTCATCATGTCTAGAGGCATAAGGCATCTTAGTATGCATACTAGTAAGGTCACAATATTTGAAACTATTAGTTCTCAAAACTTTCGAGTTTTCTTCCAAAACATTTTTAACCAAGTCCAAGCAATCCAACGCATATGAAACAACTTCAAACCTTACATCATGCATAGTTAGACTTCGTATGCATGCTTATCAAGGTCATAAATTAAAGTACACATGTTTCATCAAGGTTTGCTTTCAAAACTCAAGTTTTATTTTAAAATCATTTTCAACCAAGCTATTGTAAGTTGATTATAAGTAAGCAACTTAAACTCACATTTTATGCACGCATGACTTACATTAAAAAGTCAGAACTTAACCGACCCGAGGTTCGTCAATATTTATTTTCAAAACTTCAAGTGTCTTTTCAAGACACATGCATTAACGTAAACTATGCAACTCATATATTCAAGGGAACTCTAGACCACATGCTAAACTTGTTTTCATGCATAACTAAGCTCTACTGACGTGTTAAATCTTATCAGAATGTAGCATAAAACATTATCGGTCATTGGTGCACGCAGCGTAGCTACTTGTTGTGCTAGATTGTGGGAGTAAGCGGCAATTTCTACCGTCCCCAAAATGCATACAAAGGAGACAAAGATATATGCGCGGTTCAGTGCGTATGAATGAATCTATGCCAGAATGGGCGCAATTGCGCTTCCTAGAACGACTCTGGAGAGTCTCTCTCGCTGCAGAACTCAAAACCCATACTCAAATTCTTCATGCAACATGCTTAAACTCAACTACAATACTTCTATACATGCTTATAACACTTAACTAACATGATAACAATCTTCAAATCACATAAACAACAACCTGATTACTCGAATTCAAGATTTTTGCCATTTTCCCAATATTTCACATGATTAACAAATTTCTTCACTACGGATTCGTTTCTCAACCAATTTGATTCGTTTAACCATCGTTGTTTTCGTATTGAACTATATTAACAACATCTAACAGAAATTTACAGATTGCAACAATCCTTAGCCAATCTATTTTTGACTCAAAAGTGACTTTTTCTTAACATTACTAAGGAATTGAAGAACTTGAATTCAAGAACATATATGTTAGAATCATTACCTCTTGATGCTTAGTTTCCTTAGTTTCTTCCCTCTAAAATAGCTACACTCTTATTTGAACAACCAACACTTATACTCAAATTCTCAGAGTTTCAAGAACAAAGCAACGTAACTTAGAATTTGGTCTCTTATTTATATAAGAAGCTTGGACTGGACATTAATTTAGAATCCATGGTGTTGAAGGAAAACACAATGGTTTAACAAGAGTGGTTCAACAACCACTTCCCAGCCATCTCTATAGCCATTGGCTTGGTAATGATCACCTAGCTTAGCCACTAATAATACTTGGAGGTTACGTATTTTAGAGTGTAGGTTACTGTTCCTTATACTATGGTGCAACTGATAATTTTATAACACAGCAACGTGCTTCAATCTTGCTCAGTTAGTTACTTTAACTCCCAAAAGTAATTTTAATGTACAATTGTTACCATTTTAGGAAAATTTAGGGATTATAATATACTCACATCATATAATCCATGTACATTATACATGTAATAAAATATCACAGTCAGGTGTTGTTATCCGAGTAGTTCCATAATTATTTCTACTACTCACATAATCACATTATAACATTATTTAATATTAATGTTTATTCAAACATTTTAATCTCCTACCCAGTTTCTAGAATACGCAGATATTTAATTATTTATGTATTACCACCACATATGATTTCACTGTACCACTTGGTACCTTATATCATTAGTCTCAATTAAATGTCACCCCTTGCGTGTTCGTAGTCGTAGGGTATTATATATTACTATCGCTCACATTTTCCATATTACCCATAGTAATATTATTTAATGATTATACCCTCATTAATATTTTAATTGGGCTAAATATCATTTAGTTGGGTATTTTCAACCCACACAATAATTAATTAATATTAATCATTTCTTTTCAATAATTATTATGCATTCCTCTAATTAATAGAATATAATATTCTATAATATCGCTTAATTAACCCATAATTAATTCGGGTTAATTAATTAAACCTTATTCAATTCCATTCATGAACAATTTAACCATCATTTAGGATTTTATTATCCTTATGAGCCCTCAATACCCATTTCTTAGATTTTAAATTCCAAAAACTGATTTTACATATCTACAGGTAACATTGCCAATGGTCATAAAGTTTAGTAATGGCGGCAAATGCGCCCATACCAAATCTCGAGTGCATAAGTTCTCGCATTAGCGTAATCGAAACCTTACACTTCTAAATACTTTACACATCCTCCTTAAGCGTTAACTCGTCTAATCATAAATCCCCTCTTGGTTTCACATCATTGATTACTATTTTACTTAGCAATTTAAGAATCACACTTCGAGTTTTAAAACTCTATCTCACTTATTAGTTTAACCAACTATACATCTCCTTTATGGTTTCATACCACCAATAACACAACACTCGAATATAACACATACATACATTCCTTTAATCTTCACTTCTC
This sequence comes from Panax ginseng, assembly GCA_020205605.1. Lineage (NCBI taxonomy): Eukaryota > Viridiplantae > Streptophyta > Magnoliopsida > Apiales > Araliaceae > Panax > Panax ginseng. The sequence continues at coordinate 69,331,234 of CM035129.1, forward strand.
GCCGTGTATCAATTTACTCACTAATTCTCTAATCACTTTAAAGGTATATCGATTTTCTTCCCTCGTCAACAACGTACATATACACAAGTCCAAACACAGCACACCTCGAGTTTTTAATAGTATTCAATTTAGTACACTGAGTGGTTTCCCACAAACAACCAACAATTTAGTTTCCGTCTCGTCTACACTGTTTTCACAGTGAGTTAGATCGGTTACCAATTCGTATATACCTCCGCTCTCTTAAGGAATCGTTTAGCCCAGCTCCTATATGTCAACCATTAAAGAGTAAGATTGCACTACCTTAGACTTGATATTCACTTGTATATATACTCAAGAAATTGGTGATTATCAAAGATATATAATGTCACCAACTTACTATAATAATTTCACATAAATTATTTAACATCAATAGATAATTTTATCCATCTTCTCACTAATTTATCTCTACAATTTATAACAAATATATAATAAAGATATATATATTTATTAAACACATCAATTACTTATTACATAGCTCATATTACCCTATGTAACACAATACCACATACCTGGTAACACATTATATATTTTTATTTGAACCCTTCACAAGCCTTAAGAATTTTATTCACTAAATTCTTATTTTAATATTTTCTAAAATTTGGGTTCTTACATCTACACGTCATAGTACACACTCATGACTCCCAAACTCTATAAATATAGAGCTTGGGATGGCCATTTGTAAGAGAAAGGAGGCGAGGAAGCCCTATCAAATTTGCTTTATACACACCCCATATTGAGTGATTTCTCATTTTAAACACCTGTTAGCTCACATATAGCTATATTTTATCGGTGGGAGCCGAGTGTTTATCCATCTAGAAATCATAGAAGCACTGCCTTGGCAAATTACCGTAAAGCCTTCTCACACTCTATAAAGCCTTTCTCTTCATCTTTGCACACACTATTCTTCACGTTGAGAGTCGTGTTGTGTGCGTATTCCTGCATTCTTGATGCATGGTTTTCATTTTTGTCTCAGATATATATACTTATATATGTATATATTTATATATGGACTAACATTATCGAGTTATGTCTCGATTGAGCCTGACTTATGTCTACAAATAAGCTCCTTGCATATATATATATATATATATATATATATATATATATATATATATATATATATATATAGAAAGCGAGAAGCGCTCCTATATAAAATCCAGCTCATCGGATATAATCCCACAATAATTCATATATATAAGTATATATATATATATATATATATATATATATATATATATATATATATATATATATATATAATCTGTTGTTATCAAATCATTCGATGAGCCTTGATTTATATCCTAGCGCTTTACTACTTTTGTATATATATATATATATATATATATATATATATATATATATATATATATATATATATATATATATATATATAGGGACAAATCAATAAATGATAAACCGAAATGGGATTGAGAAACATTCTGCATACGTTTACCACTTATATATATATATATATATATATATATATATATATATATATATATATATATATATATTTACATCTCTCATTAGGCTCGAGTTTACTTGTGGGCCTTTTCTTTACTTTATTTACATTTTGTCCTCGCTTTGAGTTTACTTCATGGCAGTTGATCGTCTTAACTGTTTTCTTTACATTTAGTCCCGCCTGAAGTTTACTTCGCGGCGGTTGATTGTATTTACTACTTTATTTTCATTTCTGATCCCCCATGGAGGTGCTTCGTGGTGGTTGATCATGTCTATATATATATATTTACCGCTTTTATATATTTACATTTCCGATCCCCCATGGAGGTGCTTCGTGGTGGTTGATCATGTTTGTATATATATATATATATATATATATATATATATATATATATATATAGTTATAGCTTTTATATATATAACTGCTTACTACTTTTCATATAAACTACGACATCATGTGAGCCTAGGAATCATGTGATCACAGATTCAGTCTACTGAATCTAGATTCGGTTCTCGTGATGGACTTTTTCAGCTATAAGCAGCTTGTAAATTATTCACGGTGTTTGAATTTCCTTAGATGGCTGTCATGCCCTTAAGGAGTTCAGCACTGCTATATATTATTTTCTCGAAGATGCTTCGCATCTTGAAAATAAAAGCAAACAAGCCGAACATTTAAATATAAAATGGAAGTATGAAAAGGTCTCAATTACTATTGAGCACATGGTTTGAAAAACCTCTTTTACAAAACTTCACTACTATATCATGTTTAAAACTGAATTTTTCATATAAATTCAAACCCTTTGTATATAGGTGCGAACGAGGCCTCGCACTACTTCCAAATAAATTGCCCATTGATCCCCCCCCCCCCCACACACATTCATATAATAGTTTCTCGAAAAGTGGCGGTCACCATGGCAAGACGGACGTCGGGGGGTGCCTAGCACCTTTCCTCCGCATAATCAAGCCCCCGAACCCAAATGAATCTCGGTTTCACAGACCCGTTTTGTAGTGTCACATCACTGGGTCAATGTGCAAACCTTTTCTCGGTTGCGTTGGTGCAACCAGTTAAAAACACCAACTGACGACTCTTAAAGTCAAATCTTCGACATAATACATGTCAGACCTTTTTCACTTGTTTTTTCAAAACAAATCTCACATAACATGAGAACACCAAAGAACAAGAACAGAAAAGGGATAAATAAAAATCACGACGTCGACAGGTGGCGACTCTGCTGGGGACTCCAGTAAGAGGGCCTAAGCCGCTACTATAAGCTTTTTAAAACTATTATATGCTTGTGTGTGAATATTGCATTTACATTTATGATGAATGTGTACGAATGCATTTTACTTACTGCACTGCAAATTATCTATCTGTGATATTAGTGCTTTGCACATGTCATCATTTTCATAAATGGTGAGACACGCTATGTGAATGTATGTTGTGTGGTTCCTCCACCAGGAGGCTATCCTGTCGGTGTTTGATTACTGGACTTGTAGGGAGACTAATTCCAATGAGGCTCAGGAAAGACACCACCCAGATTCGCTCTAGTTGAAAGACCGGATTAACTTCCCATCTAGTAGATTGCGATGATCTGGGAACCTTCATGCCAAAAAGCCACGAGAGTAACCCTAAGATAGGTCAGCCTCTGATAAACCAAACGCGGAGGAAAATCTCTTCATGCTTTCCATTTTCAATTACTTGTAAAAGCATTTACTTATAATTTTATTCCATGTTCATAACATGCTATCAAATAACACCCATTATTACAGTATAATATTCCTAAAATGGACATATTATGATAGCATGTAAACATTTACATTATCCCTAAGACTAAACTACATAAGTTTTTGTAGGGAAATAATTGGGCATGTTACTCGCTCAAAATCCAAAAAGGCCACGAGCCTACAACCAATCATGTCTTCTTCTGACCAATCTAATCCCGTTTCTCGAGAAGAATTTGTCGGATTGAGTAAAAAATTACAGATTTGGCTGTTCTGCTGAAAGAATTACATCAGTCTACTCAGGGCTCAAAGATGCCTACACATACAGAATCCTCTACACAAGGAGGAACACAAGGTTTGGATAAAACAAATCCAGAACCTCAGTTGGATACGACCAACAAAGACCCTGAAAACACCCATCTCAAAGGAGATTCAGACATCGGTGATATCAGGAACAAGGTCCTTCAAATGGAGGAATTATTCATTCTCTCAAAGGGATTGGAATACACGGGAGTGTTTCATATGCTGACCTTTGCATATTCCCTGGTGTGCATTATCCAGAGAAGTTCAAAACTCCTGACTTTGAAAAATATGACAGATTAGGGAATCCTTACACACATTTGAAGGTGTTCATTGGAGAACTTAGATCTTATGCAGAGGACGAGAAGCTCAGAATGCAGCTGTTCCAGAAGAGTCTCACTGAAAAAACCAGTTCATGGTATACCAGATTAGACAACTCAAAGATCCATAGCTGGGAAGAGCCAGCTCACGCCTTCCTTACTCAATCTGAGCTTTTCAATCTCGGATGGCTCTGGCCGGTGCAGATTACAAGGTCAAGAAAGCGATCTAATGAGTCTTTCAGAGAGTACGCTCAAAGGTGGAGGTGCCTTTCTACTCAAGTTATTCCTTCTAGGACAGAGTCAGAAATGGTCATGACTTTCATAGACATACAAGAAGCTTCTTTCTATGAGAGAGTCTTAGCTGGTATTGGCAAACCATTTTTTGAAATGATCAAGCATGGAGAGATGGCTGAGATGGGGTTGAAATCAGGAAAGATACAAGACCTAACCGCTCTTAAAGCAGTTGCTGAGCACCTCCAATCCGGATCTTATGGAAACAACCCCCAGAGGGTCCATAAAAAGAAAGAGGAGGATGTTTCCTAAATACTACAAGGTTAAAAAGGTAGTTAGAACATGCCTATACAGAGGAGAAACTACTCCCTTTTCCAAGCACAGTCTTCAAACCCTCCATTGCCTAAAGGTGGAGATGCAAAGCGCCCTCGAACGTTCACACCCTTAGGGGACTCGCTCGAGAATATTCTTGCTCTTATGACTACTCAGAAGAAAATGACGCATCTTCTTCCACCAGTCAACCCTAATGGGAGGGGTTTCAATGCTACTCAGAAGTGTGCTTATCATGCCGGGGCACCTGGACATGATACTCAAGATTGTTGGGCCTTGAAACACAAATTCCAAGATTTGATAGACAACGATGAGATAGTGGTTACCAAACCAGATCAACCTCATGTGCAAGACAACCCTCTTCCTCAACACAAAGAAGAAGAGGTCAACATGATTAGTTGGAGCACTGGTAGAGTTCCAAGTTTAACAGTGAATCATCCCAGACCATCAAAGACGGTGTTAATAGATAGGATTACACAAAGTTCTAATTTGCTATGGAACGCAATATGAAAGCTCTTTGTAAGCAAATGGAACAATTGGCAGAACTGGTGACCCATCAGCATCAAGTCACACGCTAGTTAGTCAGCCAAGAGCATGCATGTCTCCTTTCTTTTGTTATGAATGCTCCATCATCACCTTCAGAAAGCGAAGCTATGAAGATAAGGTTGCGAAGAGAGCAAGCGCTTAAGCCCATCGGGATTTTGCCAATAAAAGGGAATTTACATACCTGGGCCAATCAACGAAGGAAGAATTACCTCCCTTCTACCTCCAAATAATCCCCGTTCAAGACGGTTCAACTCCGATGGAGTATGTCAATATCATTCACATTCTCGCACACAAAGACGTAAGAATCTTTGGGCACCACCGCCACCTTATTCAGAATCTAATTGATAGCGTTGTCCTGCAATTGGCAGACGATGATACTTTGCTACTCGAGAGTGGGAATACCTATCCTACTAAATGGAAGGGGCTAATAGCAGTTATATCCACTAAGGCTGATGAGACTGTCAAACCATTTCCCATACAAGCAATTTAGCTCAAAGGTGGTGATAATCCTTTGAAAGTGCCTGCACCAGAGCCAATTTCTTTACCCTTCAGACCACAATATCCTGTTGTCAGCTTACACAAAGTCCCATGGAATTATGGAGAAGCTGAAGGATCCACGTCTCATACTACTGCTACAGTGTCGAAAGAAAATCCATTGTATCTTCCTCAACGGGTAATGAAGCCTACCATAAAAGCAAAGGGGAAGATTCCCATGGAGAAAATTAAAAAATTCCTTCATAATATGGGCCATAATGAAGCCAAGGTGGTTCTAAGCTTAAGAGAAGCTCCACATCAGATCTCAATACTGAACTTGGTTTTCTCCTCCGAGGATCACAGGAAGATCTTATTGAAGGTTTTGGAAGAATCCTACTTGCCAAAATCAGTGGATGTAGAAAAATTTCAACATCTGGTTGATCACATTTTTAACAACAATGTGATATCCTTCACTGATGACGACATACCACCCGAAGGGACCGGTTATTGCAAGCCATTGCACATCGCAGTTTTGTCCTCCGGGTATATATTAGCTGGAATTTTGATAGATGGAGGTTCGTCTATGAATATCTGTCCTTATTCCACCTTGGTGAAGATGAACGTCAATCGTAAACGGATCCGAAGCAGCCATACGATTATCAAAGTTTTTGATGGATCCCGACAAAATTCTGTTGGAGAGATTAAGCTACCAATTGAGATTGGTCCAAATACATTCAATGTATCCTTTCACGTCCTCAAGATAGATTCAGGATACAACCTGCTATTGGGGAGACCATAGATCCACATGGCTGGAGCCGTCCCTTCTACACTTCATCAACAACTTAAATACATTGTCAATAATAGCCTAGTCACTGTCAACGTTGAGCCGGAATGTCCTGAACAAGGAAACCTACCACTCATCAGCTTTAATTCAGAAGTTGAACCGGCCAGTTTTCATACTTTGGAAGTGAGTAATACGCAATACCATCCTATTGTAGCACCACTTCTTGTACCTAAGATTTCTGTCGAGGTTATGTTGGCCACTCAAGAAATGATGTCATTGGTTCATCAACCTGGACAAGGGCTGGGTAAAAATCAGCAAGGTATTAAGCACCCAATTCAAGTGTCCAGTCAAACTGGGACATCCGGACTAGGCTATTCTGCCAATTTCAGTCATAGGAATCCTCATAAGCACAAGCAGATTCCTCAAGCTTCCGTCACACGATGATTTTCTCCACATATACCTCATGAGTTGATACAGTCTCCGGTAAAGGTGTCAGCCCATGTTATGGCTATGCTGTTTCCTAAACCAGTACCATTCAAAGCAAAAGAGGTCCTAATTCCTGGTCCCGAAGTGGAAGAAAGGGAACAAAAACGTAAATATGACATCGCCCTGATGATATCAGGCATACGCATCATTGTCTATGATGAACATACAAACAGATACACCCTAGACGATGATTGCCCAGATGTTATGGTCACCATTTAGGAAAAGGAGGACGATGATAGCCCCTCCATCACTGCAGTCCATTAGGACTTTATCCTCGATAATTGGAGTAGCACTCCATGCATTAGTCGACGAGGGTAAAATAAGCAAAAATCCCTCTGCCCTGTAGATAACTTTAATTGCTTACTTTTCTCATGCAATGATAGCGCTTATTTTATCAAGACATGCTAACACTTTTGTATGATTAAATGTTTTCCAGATATTAAGTGAAGGCATATTTTGTTTCAGGACTCTTAATTTAGATGTGTCTGTGCTTGCTGATGAGGTGCTTTTTCTCCACAAGGACTGTAACTTTGATGAAAAGTTGGACTCAGACTTAATGGAAATCCAAGAGGACATTGAGACACCTCAGGAGATTAAGGAATGGGTCAAAGACAAACCTAAACCTAATCTTGATCAAACCACTTCTTTCAATCTTGGAACCTTAGAAAGCCCTAAGCTAATCCAGATTGGTTTAGACCTAACCCCAAACCAACGGAATGACATGGTTGCACTATTAACCCAATTCTAGGATGCGTTTGCATGGTTTCACGAAGACATGGTGGGTCTGTCCACTGACATTGTCCTTCATCGCCTTCCCATTAAGGAAGGATTTAAGACAGTCAGGCAAAAGCTCAGGCGATTGAAACCTAAGTGGAGTTTAAAGGTAAAAGAAGAAATTGTGAAACAATTTCAAGCTGTCATATTCATGGTTTCCACATATCCAGAATGGATATCCAACATTGTTCCCATGCCTAAACCAAGAGGAAAGGTGCTAGTTTGCGTAGATTACCGGGATTTGAACAAAGCTTGCCTTAAAGATAGCTTTCCCGTGCCCTTTATCCACATTCTTATTGACAATACTGCTTAACACGGCATGTACTCCTTTGTTGATTGCTTTGCAGGGTATCATCAGATTATGGTCACTGAGGAGGATCATGAGAAAACTACTTTCATCACGCCTTGGGGAACCTTCTACTATAGACGGTTTTCATTCTGCCTCATCAATGCCGGGGTAAGCTATCAGCGAGCTATGATGGCTCTTTTCCATAATTTAATGCATAAAGAGATAGAGATCTATGTGGATGACATCATTATAAAGTCCCAAAGGGAGGAAGACCACTTAGACCATCTCAAAAATCTCTTCAATAGGTTACGTAAGTACAACTTGAAGTTGAATCCAGCCAAGTGCACCTTTGGCGTTAAATCAGACAAGTTGCTAGGTTTCCTAGTCAGCCACAAAGGGATTGAGCTGGATCCCACCAAAATCCAGGCCATCAAGGAAATGCCCATTTCTCAGACAAAGAAGGAAATAAAGAGATTTTTGGGAAGAATCAACTTCATTAGTAGGTTTATTTTTCAACTCACATCAACCTGTGAGCCCATTTTCAAATTGTTAAGGAAGAACTCCTCCATGAAATGGAACGATGAGTGTCAAAAAGCCTTCCTTACAACCAAAGAGCAGCTAGTTAACGCTCCTGTTTTGGTACCTCCCAAGGATGATGTTCCCATGTTCATGTACCTGTCCATTAATGACAATGCTATGGGCTGCATGTTGGGACAGAAAGACGATAGAGGCCAAGAGCGAGCTATCTATTACCTCAGCAAAAGATTCAGCAGCAGTGAACATAAGTACATTCTGATTGAGAAGACTTGTTGTGCTTTAGCGTGGGCGTCCATGAGGTTACAACATTACCTCCATGGTCACACAACCCATCTCATATCCCGTGTGGATCCTCTCAAGTATGTGTTCAGTAAGCCCATACTGAATTATCGGTTGTCCAGATGGCAGTTGATCCTACAACAATTTAACATCGTCTACGTGATGCAAAAGTCTGTCAAAGGTCAAGGAATTGTGGATCAACTGGCCGCCGCACCTGTAGGGGATTTCAAACCCTTGGAAACATACTTCCCTGATGAAGGGGTAATGGCAGTTTAGTGACACCATCAGTATGATACATGTCATATGTGGAAAATGTATTTTGATGGAGCTGTTAACACATAAGGTTCTGGAGCTAGAGCAGTTCTAGTATCCGGTATGGGGGAGCAGTATCCCGTCGCCGTCAAATTGTAGTTTGTTAGCACCAACAACACAGCTAAGTATGAAGGCTGTATCATGGGGCTAAAACTTGCCCGTTCAATGGGCATCAGGCGGTTAACTGTCTTTGGAGATTCAGAGTTGGTAATCAAACAATCCACATGAATTTATCAAACCAATGAACTACATTTGCTGCCTTACCATCGGCAAGTTTTACAGATGGCTTTGGAGTTCAAAGAAATCTCCTTTCTATACATTCCTCGTAATAGGAATGATTTTGCAGATGCACTAGCAATGTTGGCCTCCTTGATTCACATACTTGACAAGTAAAACATGCCAAACATCACATTTGCCCTACAAAAGACCCCAGCTTATGGGAACTATGTTGGAGAAGTATCGAATGAGCTACCTCCCATCCGCAACCCTTGGTATCAACATATCAAGGAGTATCTGCGAGATGAATCTACACCCGTTGAGGCGAGCCTGACTGAAAAGAGGCGGATCCATCGACTTGCTATGAAATTCTACCTGAGTGGAGATGCACTCTACAAAAGAGATGCAAGATTAGGTCTCCTCAGATGTCTAGGCAAAGACCAAGCTCAGAGGCTTATGGATGAGATCAATGGTAGAGTATGTGGCCCACACATGAGTGGACCCCTACTTATTAAGAAGATACTCAGAACAGGGCATTATTGGCTTACGCTCAAAGTTGACTGTGATGATCACGTCAAAAGATGATATCAATGCCAAATTCATGGGAATGCTATCCACGCCCCTCCAAGGGAACTCCACAACATGAGTTCGTTGTGGCCCTTCTCGATGTGGGGAATGGACATGATCGGGGCCATCGAACCCAAAGCCAGTAATGGACATCGATTCATATTCACCGTGATTGACTACTTCACCAAATGGGTAGAAGCAGCCTTCTTCCCCAGGGTTACCAAAGAAGTCATCATTACTTTCATCAGAAATAATATCGTTTGTCAATATGGACAACCAGAGGTCATTGTGTCAGACAATGCTAAGAACCTCAATAACAAAATGATGGAGGAGTTATGCAGTAAATTCCACATCAAACACCTTAACTCCGTCATCTACCGTCCAAAGATGAATGGTGATGTTGAAGCAGCTAATAAAAACATCAAGAAGATCATGCAGAAAATGTCTGCCAATCACAAAGGATGGCCTGACCTCTTGCCTCTGACTTTATTAGCCTACACATCTTCAATGCGTACTTCCACTGGGGAAACCCCCTACTCATTCGCCTATGGGATGGAAGCAGTGCTCCCCATAGAAGTGGAAATGGAATCCCTCAGAGTGTTGATGGACGCTCAGCTGGATGAAGACTAATATGTACAAGACAGGTATCACCAATTGTCTCTAATAGACGAAAGGCGAACCACGGCTATCTTCCATGGTTAGTTATATCAGAAAAGGATCGCAAGATCCTACAATAGGAAAGTCCGGCTATGACATTTTAAACAACATGATTTGGTTTTAAAGAAGATCATTGACAACCAAAATCAATCTAAGGGAAAATTTGCTCCTAACTGGGAAGGCCCATTTGTTGTCAAGGAGGTATTGACAGGAGGCGCTCTCAGACTACATGAAATGGATGGCGATGAATTTCCACAGCTCATCAACTCAGACACCGTGAAACGATATTATGTCTGAAGTTATCACCAAGCAAACATCCTGGTTTTGGATCATCAGATCACCAGTCATTTCAGTTTTCTAACCCTTTTTACATACTCTTCTGCCCCTTAGGGAAACATACACTTCAAACCAGCAGCCTGGTTTCACCTCATTTCAAAACTTTCATACAGTTTCGATTATCCCCTCAGGGATTCAACCTTTCACACCTGTAGTTTATCTTGAAAATGGGATTAAACTTTTCTACACTTGCAGTTTTTCCTGAAGACGGGATCAAACTTTTTCACACCTGCAGTTTGTCCCAATCATGGGATTAAACTTTCTTCTCCCCGCAGTATAGCCTGCACATGGGATTCATACTTCTCTTCGGCTGCAATTCGTCCTGAGGGGAGAACTACGTCGACCTGATCTCCCTAATACCTGGGAGTACGTAGGTAACCATATTCTATATGGCCCGGTCACAATAAAAAAAATAACAAAAACATTTATGCCCTTCTTCTACAAAAACAAAAACAACAAAAACACTTCTACACCCTTCTTCATCAATAAAGCTTCTACACCCATCTGCCTTTCACATTCAGCGTTGAAACTCTTACACCAGGTTCGAACTACGCAGACCTGATCTCCTCTTCAATAGAGTGCGTGGCGACCATTTATGGTTCGGTTTAACCCCTAACGAACAAAATACTTGTCAAAGCCAGATCGGGATCAAACTTCAATCCACCACATTTCATCGGCTTCAGGCCAAAGGGATGGAATTACCTAACCTTTCCTTACAAATAGGAGATTTGGCGACCATCTAAGATGTAGTTGTGCCTCAAAGAGCAACACCAATCCATAAGAGATGGAATTAACTAGGCTTCTCACAAATAGGAGTACTAGTGACCATCTGTGGTGCGGTCAACCTCAGAGAGGAAAAGCCACACTCCTCTACATATTTCCATACAGAAACCAGTCCCAAGAAACCAAAGATGGTAGGGATATACACAGATCAATGATCAGTTCTGAAAGATCCTAAGATGTCTCAATGTCCACACATCAAGGATGAGTTTAGAATGCATCATGATCACAATCCTTGAAGAAGCAGGCAAATATCAAGCAAGTATCAAGGCACAACTGAAAGGGAAGTGAATCAAAATATATTTCTCTACCATATATAATATTGTTTGATATATACAATATGTGTTGTACATTAAAAAATGGCTAAGCTAGTCTATGCAGGAAAATATAAGTCTATCTACGGATCTATATGTATGCAGACTATCAGAACTAACATAACATCCCTCTTTGAAGAAGGAGGTAACGCTGCAAGCTCCTGACCTAATGGTATCTACATGAGCTAGCAGATCCGAGGCTAACTACATGGTGGCATGATGCTCATCAATATATGCACTCATATCGGCAAGGATGCCAATCGTAAGGGATCTCACTAAAGTACTATCCGTGACGGCTACATCCCGGGCAGATAGGGCAGTATCCCACTCTATAATCAATGCATCCCTAGCTGATCTGGCCTTGTCTCTCTCTAATAGAGCAGCGTCTCTCCCATCAAGAGCTGTCAACATCAAGGCCCGAGCCTGATCTCTCTCAAAGGTCATCAGATGTAGACTTTGTTCCAAATACTGTGTTGAATGTTGAATCATAGTAGCACTCGTAGTGGGAGAATCCATCATAAATGTTGGCAACCCAGCAGTCAAATCCTCATCGATGGGAATATCAGCCTCCTCCATAGGCTCCTCATCGTCAGAATCAATCCCCTGTACTGTGGATACTACCACAGCTGATGCAGTCCCTGTCCCATCCATGCGGAATACTCTGCAGAACAACCCGGATGGCTAATGGAAAACTCAGCTAGCTCTCACTGATCCCAACATGTATACAACCCGGATCTATCCTCTACTGATAAATGACGAGAAGCGAAGCGCTGACTCGATGCCCCCTCAAAAGGATGGAAGTCCTGGAACTGGTCAAACTGACACATCACGGCCAGTGGGTGGTAGGTGATCATCCCTCTCAAACCAGTCAGAGGAAGATAATCCATGCCCGGAGCATGAGTGATGAAGCTGTAGGGTGAGCTGAGCCCTGTACACGGAAATATAGCAAATGGATCTCCGATCCCTGCCAGAAAAGCTGACCAAGATGTAGCATCTGTATACTCCGCAAGCTGAAAGGAGTATGACATAGCTATATCATGGGTGAAACAATACCCATGTCATCTGAAAGTGCCAATCGGTCTCAAGTGTGACATAAACCACACATCTGGCATGACCGAAATTTGCTCAGAACACTCCTGTCGAATAAGTGCAAAGCCGATGTGTGGCCAATTTCTCGAGTCTCTACTATGATCATTAGTATGATGGTGTGACCCTCCTTGAGAGCTCTCACTGCCATGATGACTCCTATGTCCAACTCATCCATGTACCGTGGCATGTAGACATACGACAGTATGCATAATAGTAGTACATCCACTCTGGCCAAACGCCAATGATCCTCCGGTGTGGTGAAATACCTGGAATGCCGTGCATAACTATCCTCTGAGCCAAATCTGTCAAACAAAAAATGCTGGGATATAACGTGGCCAGATGTGAGCTCATCCTGCACCACCTTATGCCTCAATCTAGTGAGGGTCATGAACTGCCTACTTATGTCTCCAATCGCCATATACATGCAAGGTCTGTCCAATGGCATCATCCTCAAACGTGCATACTCCTCCAGAGTGGGAGTCAACTCCTGGGTCCCAAATTGGAAAACCTGCCTCTTCGATACCCAAAGTGCTCCAAAGATGCCTCAACAAACCACAGCAGGAACTCAAAACATCAACAGGGTCATAGTATGCTACAACAAATGATCTACAGTCACCCTATCTGATGGTGACATGCTATCATACCACGATCGCATACCAAATGCCACCAATAATGGTGGGGTATGATCAATACAGCTAACTGTCGAAGAAGACATCTGTACGAGCTGTGTCATAAGACCATCCAGGGGTCAATGATGAATATCTCTGGACATACATACATATGCATAGCATAATAACATGCATGATACAATAGATGGCAATATGATATAGGGAATGAAAAACTGTACATACATTCCTAAGTATATCATCATCTAATACATCTCTGTACAGCTAAAATACAAGGAAATGGGGCATAGCCGCCCAACAACTAATAGAGGCATATCCAAAGATATAGCGAGAATGGGTCCCACACCTCCGGCTCAGTTCAGTTCGAGTTGCAAAGGAGGTCTCACAAGCTGAAAAGGCCAAATAAGGAATAAAACTGCTACGCGATTGAGCGGAGTAACCTGAAATCTTGGTTTTCACGGGCCAAATTGTGGCTTCACATATCACTCATTGGTATTCGCCTGAATGCAAGGTATACTATACTAGTGACCTCAGCTTTTGCAAATCATGCTCGGAAATACCTCACAAAGGTCTGATGTTGTGACGCCCCCAAAATAGGTATACATCACCCATCTTGGGTCGCCAGAAAATACACCACTGACAACTTTATTTATACAACTATCGTGCAAAATTCAACAACACATACGTTGTGAATTTGATATATATACCAACTCTGACTCATGTCACAATTGCACCTTACATACAGGTACAGTCAATAACTGTTTTAGAAATTAAAATCTTTGGGAAGTGCTCAAGGAAACCTTCGTACATGGGAGGCCATGCATCTAGGTTATGATAGATATCATATGTCCACAGAATTATCCTTGGTTGACCCAATAGACCCCAAAAAAAATGAGAAGATTACTATCATCTTCTTTCCAATGGTGAGTCTTCTCTTGACATATAACTATCTCCACTGTCTCCAAGTGAAATTATATTTCAAATAAACTCCAAGATCATACAGGTAGTGCTCGTAGATATACTCAGTAAGTGGATGTGCACAACCCTATCTTATTATAACCTGAGGTTGTATGTGATTAGACATCTTGTATGATAGTGGCAAAACACCCTTTCAAAGTTGGGTTCACCTCACCCTATTCGGTTCACCAAAATTAAATATCAAATGACGTATACAATACGACACACTTATCTAAAGTTCTCAATAAAATTATTTTCATACTATTTAGGAAGAACCTCAACAGCTATAGACCACCGTTCTATTCCCCTGTTATCCCCGTTCGACCCAGCTACACTCTTATTACCTGAAAGGAATTGTGAAGCAAAAAGGGTGAGCACAACTAGCCCAGTAAAGAATATCATGACTAAAGATAATTTACATCAGCAATATTCTTCATCAGTAATAAATCAGAGATTTAGAATATATGGTAGATGATAAAACTTTTCAACCATAGTTGCAGCGGAACGAGCAATCCATTAGAAGAGTCAAATAGACCATCAAATCTATTATCTTCTCCATGTTAAAAGTCCACCAATAATGTTTTATCCCTGTAACATCAATCAACAATTCCCGTCCACGATCATGTGAATAACTCATAATCACAATTGTGATTCTAAATTCATCTTCGCACCCAGGACGAAGATAATTTTCATCACCTATCTTTACCTGAACCACCACAGATTATAATTAAATCACAATTCATATTTATAATCAAGTAAATCAACAGTCCAACTTTGCACTACATGCCAAAGATATACAACTGTAAAACCAATAACCAACCGTTCATCTTTGCACTACAGGCCAAAGATATACAACTGTAAAACCAATAACCAACAGTCCATCTTTGCACTACAGGCCAAAGATATACCATCACAAAACCAAAATGTTTGAGACTCGACTTAATAGTATCACGACCACGAATTATCCATGCACTACGGGCCAAGGATATTCGTGTTTTCAATTACGGTCATGATTATATCAAATAATCCCTGGTCATAATCATACCAAGTCAATCTATGCACTACGGGCCAAAGATGACTTTTACCACATCATTTGTAACATTACGGTCATGAATATACCAAATAATCCCTGGTCATAATCATACCTAGTTCATCTATGCACATAAGCCACAGATGACTTTTAACACAATATAAGCATGAGGATCATGACAATGATATAAAGAATCAATCAAATGAGATAAAAGATAAATATTAAACATTTATAATATAATTTATTCAGCGTTCAATAATAACCAAATGTTATCAATCACTTAATAATCTCATAATCTAATATCATTAATATTATAACAATATTTTAATCATTTCTTAAACTTATAAATAATTTATTTTAATTGTTTATACTTTACCAAATAATGCATTTAATCATTCAAAAATGCCATACTCATAAGATTTCATCACCAATGATCAAATCCCTCATCAAAAATCTGCATATACCTTATATAGGATTCCCAAGCCATAAAATCTTATTTTCTAATTTTGTTACTTCATATAACATATTTAATTCATTTACTTATAACTAGTTCATTTTCACGAAAAATATCAAAATCAGTCCCAAAAATATTTCTTTTCTGGGATTTAATAGAATATAGTCCCATATTGAACATATATTTTTCTCAAAATTTTTAAAATTCATTTACTATTTTTCATATGGCCAAAACTGTCGAATATTTAGACATTTATCATAAATAGTACTTTTGTCCAAAAATTTCAAAATTTACAGGGTATACTCCTGTTATATACATGTACTCCCAATAAAAATTTTACCAATTTTGGAGTTAACCACAAGGAGTTATAAGGGTTTACTTTTAAAATAGCCTTTTCCTATAAAATTCATAACTCCTTATCTATACATCCAAAAATCGCCATTTTTAGACACAATATAAAAAACTTATCAAATTATCATTTCAATTTTTTCCAGAATTTTTGAGGGTCAGAAAAATTACGAAAACTGCAAATGGATTTTTTACCCGCCATGCGGTAATCCACGTAGACAGATTATTTCAACAGAATAATAAAGAATGGAACCAGGTCATGCGTAATCTGCACAGACAGGATGTTCCAATAGAATAATAAAGAATGGAACCAGGTCATGCGTGATCCGCACAGACAAGATGTTCCAACAGAATAATAAAGAATGGAATAACAATGTAAAATCACCGAGCGTGCGATAGACCACACAGACAGGTTATTCCAACAGAATAATAAATAATAGAACCAGGTCATGCGTAAACGCACATACATGATATTCCAACAGAATATTAAATAATAGAATAATAGAAGAATTTCACCATGTATGCAGTACTTCGCATAGACAGGTTATTCCAACATAATAATAAAGAATGGAATAACATCAGAATTTCACCATATATGCAGTACTTCGCATAGACAGGTTATTCCAACATAATAATAAAGAATAGAATAACAGAAGAACTTCACCATATATGTAATACTTCGCATAGACAAGTTATTCCAATATAATAATAAAGAATGAAATAACAGCTCTCTTCATGAATACGAAAGAAATAATACCCCTTACGAGTACAACAAATAATATCCCCTACCTTAAAAGAAACTGGATATAGGAGTAATGAAGTAGCAGAATACTTTTCTTCTTTCTCTCTATAGTTTCTCTCTCTAGAGTTTCAAAGTGAATTAAGTAAGAAATAATGAAGGAATGAGCTTCTATTTATAGGAGAATGGGTTTGAATAAGAACTAATTCATGAACAGACAGATTGATTTACTATGCGGTATTAATAAAATATTCTAATAAAACAAAATCTTTTAAATAAAATATAATATATTCTATTTATAATCTAATAAAACGAATAACTTTATAAAAGTATTTTGTTTTATATAAAAAGATTTTACTATGCAAACACTATCAGAGGCCTATGCAAACACTATGCATAATAGAATATTATATATTCTATTTATAGTCTAATAAAACAAATAACTTTATAAAAGTATTACATTTTTTATATAAAAAGGTTTTATTATGCAAACACTATACAAACACTATGCATAATAGAATATTATATATTCTATTTATAGTCTAATAAAACAAATAACTTTATAAAAGTATTCTCGCTTTATATAAAAAGTTTTTGTTTTATTACATTTATAATAATAATAAAACAAAACTTATTACCTTTATAATAATTCACAATATTAATAGACTAGGTCGCTCCTGTGAAAGAGGAGCTTTCCAATAAGGATTTATCCCTATCAAGGCAATTAGGTGACCAAACCTCTCCTCGCGTAACTTCTAGACATCGTTAATATTGTAAATAATAATATTAATAACTTTGTCGCCTCAATTATTGATTTAATAATATATAACATATTGACAATAATTGAATCAAATAACGTGAGATACTTATCAAAGAATTCTCAGAAATAATTGAACAAAACCGAGTAACTTCTCACATAAGCATCAATAATCAATACCGTATGTTACTATGCAACCACGCCAGATTCATCGTACTTTTACTACTGAGTAGTTCAACAGTTTTAACGTTAAAACTTCCGCTGTTATTTTCATAAAAATATTTTTATCGTTTTCTCAATCTAACAATAATTCTATTGTGGGGTCCACCAATGATTGTACCGTCGTACGGATATTCCCCGACAAAAAGAATATTCTCCGACTAATCGCATATTCCCCAACACAACGAATATTTTATATCAACTTGCTTACTTTGCAAAATTTTCACATATTACCCTTAACTTTAAACTTTTATCAATTTAACTATTTACCAAAATAGAAAAATTGAATACTTTTATTTCATAAAATTCGGGGTCTCACAGATGCCGCTAAACACAGGGTCGTAACCCTAAAAGACGTGTTCCCCGGCGGGGGTTACAACGCCGATTTCAATCGTTGATAAAGTATCCCCGACGGGGGTCACAATGCAGTCTTTCACTCATCCAAGTATCCCTGGCGGGGGTTACAATGCATTATTCGTCTATGAACGAATCCCCGGTGGGGGTCACAACGCAATACAACCATTGATGTACGTGTCAATGAAGGTCAAGCATCCTTGACGTCATTTCAACCGATGGCAAGTAAACCCATCGAAGCATCGGAGGCCATTCGATGATCTCATCCATCATTGTACTTATCCATAACCTTCCCTGGCGGGGGTCACAACACAATGCAACCATTGATACACACATCAATGAACGTCAAACAGCCTTGACAGTTTGCCCAGAAGGGATCTATCCGGTGATACACACATCAGCAAAGGTCAAGCAGCCCTGACAATACATACTATTGGCAGCAACTCCGACAGGATCTTGGTATATGTTATACACATCCTCAAACAGACAAAGCTTTATCGCCACAGATCTCTTGCACACGAGAGGCACATCTTTGGAGTAAAGTCTGTATCAAGGATCCAGGACTTTGGTAATAACCTCAACGTCCACATTCTTGAAGACTTGGATCGCATGTCCAAGACATCACTGATTTTCATCCCTGGCAGGATTAACAGGGAACCGGCAATCATCTCATCATGTTGGAAAGCAATCCAACAATCTACATGCATCATGCATTTTGCATCATGTTGCTGCACATAGCATCATGTTTATCTTGTTGCATTTCAAGTGTCTAGGATTCTTTATCCTATCCATGCCTTGCATTGCATGAATATGATAAAGAGGGGCATCTGTAGACACTTGAAATTTTCTGCACACCTGTTACTAACATTGCAAGAGGGCAGATTTGTCTTTCGGAGATAACCTTGGGAGAGAGTTCACATCCATTCCGGATACTACCGGAAGTTCAGTCTCAACCCCAGAACACACACCGGGAGTATCAATTCCAACCTCGGAGATAACCCCGAGTTTCATCCTTGGAGATAACCCCAAGGAATGTTGTTACAGTTCCGGCGATAACTCCAGAAATGCTTGTTTCAAATGCATGCAATCAGCTTCAATCTCAGACCTCCTGCTGAGGCACTCATTCCAAAGACCCGGAGCTAACACTGGGAAGACAGGCAAACTTAAAGATAACCCTGCGGAATTCAAACACTTGCAACAGTCCAATCTCAGATGTAACCCTGAGCAACGTCTGCTATCAGCCCAAACCGGAGATAACCCCGGTGAAGGGCAAAATCATCATCTTGCCACCTCAACCCCAGCGCGCCGTCTCAACATTTCATACATACATTTCTATACAGCAATGTCCCACAAGAGCCAAGGAGCTCCAATCCCGAGTGACTATTACATGTGGCAGCACACCGGATAGAATTTGAAGCTTGAAGACCATGGGCATGGTCCCCTCTTCCTGACTTCATACAACCTCTAATCCCATGTCATTGCGTAACTCTTGACAAAAGAAGTCCGAAGAAGGTCTTGTACACCTCGTTCAGATGCTCGGATTGAAGTTCTGTAAGTTCGAGCGGACATCACAATGCACGAGTGCACGTACTTCAAGATGGCGGGACCGTGAGAGCCCAGGCACCCTTGCAATGCAGCAGTGCATCTGCATGCCATCGCAATTACACCTGCGGTTCCCAGCTCTATAAATATAGAGCTTGGGGTGGCCATTTGTAAGAGAAAGGAGGCGAGGAAGCCCTATCAAATTTGCTCTGTACACACCCCATATTGAGTGCTTTCTCATTTTAAACACATGTTAGCTCACATATAGCTATATTTTACCGACGGGAGCTGAGTGTTTATCCATCTAGAGTCATAGAAGCCTACCTTGGCAGCCCACTATAAGCCTTCTGACACTCTATAAAGCCTTTCTCTTCATCTTTGCACACACTATTATTCACGTTGAGAGTCATGTTATGTAATGCGTATGCCTTAACTTCTTTCAAGTGGTTTTATTTTGTCTATATATATATACTTATATATGTATATATTTATATTTGGACTAACATTATAGAGTTATGCCTCGATTGAGCCTAAACTTATGTGTGGAGCGTTTCCTTACTTTTATATATATATATATATATATATATATATATATATATATGAACTATTATCGATTATATCTAATGAGCCTAATTTTATATCCTGAGGGCGTTTATTGCTTTTATATATATATATATATATATATATATATATATATATATAAATACAAATCATTTGAAATGATAAACCGAAATAGGATTGAGAAATATCATATGCGTTTACCACTTATATATATATATATATATATATATATATATATATATATACATTTCTCTGTGCAGTTCGAGTTTACTTCGTGGCCTTTTATTGCTTTATTTACATTTTGTCCCGCCTAGAGTTTACTTTGTGGCGGTCGATCGCATTTACTGCTTTATTTACATTTCTGATCCCCAATGGAGGTGCTTCGTGGTGGTTGATCATGTCTATATATATATACATATATATATATATATATATATATATATTTACCACTTTTATATATTTACATTTTCAATCCCCCATGGAGGTGCTTCGTTGTGGTTGATCATGTCTGTGTATATATATATATATATATATATACAACTTTTATATATATAACTGCTTACTGCTTTTCATATAAACTGCGGCATCATGTGAGCCTAGGAATCATGTGATCACATTGATTCTCTTCAATCTAGATTCTTGGTTCCGTGATTGACTTTTTCAATTGTAAGCAGCTTGTAAATTATTCACGGTGTTTGAATTTTCTTAGATGGCTGTTATGCCCATGAGGAGTTCGGCACTGCTATATATTATTTTCTCGAAGATGCTTCGCATCTTGAAAATAAAAGAAAACAAGCTGAACATTTAAATATAAAATGGAAGTATGAAAAGGTCTCAATTACTATTGAGCACAAGTTTTGAAAAACCTCTTTTACAAAACTTCACTGCTATATCATGTTTAAAACTAAAATTTTCATATAAATTCAAACCCTTTGTATATAGGTGCGAACAAGGCCTCGCACTACTTCCAAATAAATTGCACATTGATCCACACACACACATTCATTCATATAATGTTTCTTGAAAAGTGGCGGTCACTGTGGCAACACTTGATGTCGAAGTGCTAACACCTTCCCTTCGCATAATCAAGCCCCTAACCCAAATGAATCTCGGTTTCACAGACTCGTTTAGCAGTGTCACATCACTGGGTCAATGTGCAAACCTTTTCTCGGTTGCGTTGGTGCAACCACTTAAAAATATCAATTGGCGACTCTTAAAGTCAAATCGTCGACATGATACATGTCGGACCTTTTTCACTTATTTTTTCAAACAAATCTCACATAACATGAGAACACCAAAGAACAAGAACAGAAAAGGGACAAATAAAAATCCAGACGTCGATAATAGGAAAGACCAAGTATTAAGGAATAAAATAATACCTTCTATTAAGGTAATTTGGAGGAACCACAACGCTGAAAAAGCTACGTGGGAACTTGAACACGTTATGATGAAAAATTATCGTCAGTTATTTGCTTAACTTTTGTATAGCGATTCTGGGGACATAATCTTTTTAAGGGGGGGAAGAATATGACGAATGAATTTATTGAATCGTGATTTTAGGGATAGAATCCTTTTAAGAAGGGAATGATTTAACGAACTAGAATTTTATATGTAATTTAAAAATAATTATTGGGTTAAATAAATATTTTAATTAATTTATTTATTGAGATAAATAAATATTTGATGAAATTGTTGTGTAATAATTTAGTTAAGTGTGTATACTAACTAAAGTAATATATGGTAATTTTATGGATTTAAGATTTAATTTAATAAAATAATTAAATTAAATAAGTTGTTTAATAATTACAATATGTGTAATGATGATGTTCTAATTTTATTTAATAATTAAATTAGAAATTTAATAATCTATTAAATAAAATTATAATTATATTATAGATGTTTGATTTAATTATTAATGAAATAAGATTAACAATTTAAAGTATTTAGAATTAGATTAATTTAATTTGCTAGGAATGTGACAATTGAACTATATTATATAAGTAATAAAAAAATAAATTGAGGGGGAAGTTTTAGTGTGCAAGGCAAACAAAGCCTTGTGGCTTTTGGTTAATGTAACAGCTGAGGACTTTTGTTTTGTTAAACTGATAACCCACGTTTATCGGTTTACATTACACATATTGTGTTTTAGTTGGTTTTATTACGTATTTTGTTCCAAGAGTTAGAGTAGAGGAAGAAAACACAGAGAGTTAGAGAGAATCACAGAGAACTTGAGAATTGGAGTATCAAGAGAGAAGGGGGGAGTAGTAGAGCAATTCTCTGTCATCTTTGTTAATAATAATCAAGAATTGAAGATATAAAACCTAATTTCATGTTCTTAGTTTTTATATAGAATTTGTGTTAATTTGAATTATAAGTGTTAATTAGTTTATGTAATCCATTGGTTATCATCTATAAATGATTTTCAGAAGAAAAAAATTCATGGAATCATGTGTTAGAATAGGGATTTTTGTGTTCTTGAGTATTCTTTTGGAAAAATGAAAATTTGGTTGATGATTTGATAGAATGGTTGTTACGTATGTTATTAATGGTTTATAATCTGTTATGTGTTGTTTAGAAACGATTTTGGAGTATCAAATTCATGTGTAGTCATGTTTAAGAAGAAGAAATTGGTTTTTGGTTGAATACGTACTAAAAGGTTGATTTTAGAGTTAAAATTTATGTTTAAATTATATGATAATCTATAAATTGGTTATGGATTGTGTTAATATATCAAGAAACGAAAACAATGCATGAGTAATGGACTGATTTGTTTAAGAAAAGAGGATTTGGTGATTGAATTCGCTAAACATGTTAGAATATGAAGAAAACTAGTAAAAACATGGTTTTGATCCTTTAAAAATTAGTTGTGTAAGATGTTTATGTTATTAGAATCATGATATGCATGCTTAGTGATGTTATTAGTTAGTTTATAGCTTCTGGGTTTGTAAATTTCTGCTTGATTAGGGAAAATTGGGTTATTTGGGAGTAATGGCGTGAAGTAGGGTATATCAATCTGCGGTTTAAATACAACGTCTGCAAATTGCAATTGCTTGTCGATGCTAAAAAAGGCAAAATGGTGCAATCTTACTTCTTGAGCATTCTGGTATTGAGCACCAAATAGCAGTATCTGCTTGTTCAAGGCTTGGGTAAGCCTTGATTCATACCCTCCGTGTGCGTAAATAGTTTGTTTTATTTTATTTTTTTTAGTCCGTGACATGTTGGTCTAACCTAGTCTATGGTGCATGATAATGTGTTGAGGTTCTATAATTAACTGCAAACATGTATTCAATGATTTCAAATTGTAAAGTTAATAAGTTTTGAAAAACTTTAACTTGCTATTTGTTTAAGTTTGGAGATGTGGTTTAAAGGTTACACTGCTATGATAGCCTTATGGTTTAAGCTTGGTGATGTGATGTTAATTTAAAAGTCAGAACTTGAATTATGTTAACAAGTTAAGTTTAAATGAGAACTAAAACATATAGTGTTAATGTTAATGTAACTAATTGGTATTGCAATTCTAATGATATATATAGGATTTTGATGAACGTGTGTTATAGTTGTATAGCTTACGTACGAGGCAAGTTCTTAAACCTTATTTCTTTATGAAGAGCATCCTATCTTGTTTATTATTGTTATGCAAGTACCTCAATCTTACGTTTCACTAAGAAAATTTCTTAATCTTGAACTTGATATTGTTTGATTAAGATGGCTCAAGTTGTTTATTCATATTGATCAAGTTTCTAATCATTGTTTCTTATTAATTCAAAGCTTGAAATGTTCATTATTCCGAACAAGACTCTCTAATTCCTTTAAAGATAGTCTATTGGATATACAATGTTTTAGTCAACTATATAATGTTGTGATTCCATTCTTGATCTTAAATATTGTTACTCAATATCTAGTTGTTGTATCAAACTTCGATTGACTTGTAAACTTTTATTAAATTGACTAGTCCATAGTTGATGAGCGTTCTAAAATTTTAGAATCATTGTTGAGCTAATCCAAACTAAATTTTCTTTAGTGCGTAAATCCTAAGTCAAACTGAGATGAACAACCCTAATATAGGGGATTATGTACGCGTTAGCGTTTAGATGTTTGTGCACAATACATGGTACGAAGGGCTGATCCCCCTAAGTACAATAGGAAAGGTCCTTATAGTCTAACGATTGCTATAGTAACCTGGGACATAGTTCATGGTCTTAAGGCCCTTAGATATAAATCTTGAACTTATTTTCTAATCTTGATTCAAAGAACGAGTTCTTTATTATTCAGTATTCATTGCTTACTCTTATGATATTGTTATTGTCATCATTATATTTGTGAGCAATTGTTTGCTCACTCTTGCATATAACATTGCAGTTAAAGTTGAGAAAGTTGACGAGTAGTCTACTAGCAAGGGCAAGGGCAAGATGTCCAAATGATGAAGACTTGTTTGATTTTATTTAATGGAATCTATGTTACGAGACTTATTTAATTATATGATGTATTCCGCATACTTATGTAATAATTTTAAGGTTAGATTACCTAAGATTTGTTTTTAAGTTGATGTAACCCTTTAATGGGGAGGATTATTGTTTAAGATATTTAATTTATGTCTTTATCCTAGATTATGGGTAGTTGGATGTGATTGTTTTGGATAGTGAACATCAAATCCCATGGGAATGAAGTACTCGGATTAGGAGGTGTCACATGCACTGGTTGTGACGCCCCCAAAATAGGTCCATTCCATCCAACTTATTTTGAGTCGCCAAATACATGGTACAGAAAATAACTACAACTTTATTACTAAAATTGTCGTGCAAAATACAACAACACATATACTGTGAGTTTTAATACCAACTGTGATTCATATCCCAACTATGGATAGCACCTCACATTGATAAATTACATAAAGGTACAGTCAATAACTGTTTTAGAAATTAAAATATTTGGGAAGTGCTCAAGGAAACCTTTGTACATAGGAGGCCATGAATCTAAGTTATGATAGATATCATATGTCCAGAGAATTACCCTTGGTTGATCCAATAGATCCCAAAGAAAAACGAGAAGATTACTATCATGTTCCTTCCAATGGTGAGTCTTCTCTTGACATATAACTATCTCCACCGTCTGCAATTGAACATTATGTTTCAACCAAACTCCAAGATCATATAGGTAGTGCTCGTAGACATACTCAGCAAGTGGATGTGCACAACCCTATCTTATGATAACACGAGGTTGTATGTCATTAAACATCTTATATGATAGTGACAAAACACCCTTCCAAAGTTGGGTTCACCTCACCCTATTCGGTTCACCAAAATTAAATATCAAATGACGTATAAAATACGACACACTTATCTCAACTTCTTAATAAAAATATTTCCATACTGTTTAGGGAGAATCTCAATAGCTATAGATCACCGTTCTATTTCCCTGTTACCCCCGCTGGACCCAGCTACACTCTTATTACCTGAAAGGAATTGTGAAATAAAAGGGTGAGCACAACTAGCCCAGTAAAGAATACCATGACTAAAGATAATTAAATTATCAATAGCCTTCGTCAGTAATAAATCAGAGATTTAGAACATATGGTAGATGATAAAAGTTTTCAACCATAGTTGCAACGGAATGAGCAATCCATTAGAAGAGTCAAATAGACCATAAAGTCTATTATCTCCTCCATGTTAAAAGTCCACCAATGATGTTTTAACCCTGTAACATCAGTCAACAATTTCTGTCCACAATTATTGTATATAAATCATATTCATATTTGAAATTCTAAATTTCTCTTCTCATCCAGGATGAAGATAATTTTCATAACATATCTTTACCTGAAACATCAAAGATCATGGTTATACTAAATCACAGTTCCTGTTCATAATCATAATAATAAATTCATCTTCGCACTACGGGCCAAAGATATTCATCAACAGTTCATCTTTGCACTATAGGATAAAGATATTCATCAACAGTTCATCTTTGCACTACAGACTAAAGATGTTCAACAACAAGACATCTTTGCACTACGGGCCAAAGATATTCAACAACAGGTCATATTTGCACTATGGGCCAAAGATATTACACAACAGTTCATCTTTGCACTACGGGCCAAAAATATTAATATCTCAAAGAGATATATAATCATTACAGAATTTATATAGACAATAATTATAACCATGTTGATCAATTCACATTTGCATTTAAGCTAAAGATATTCAATTGTAAATTCAATGGTCATGATCATACCAGTCAACAATTCAACTTTGCACTACTGGCCAAAGAGAACCCATATTCACGATCATACCAATAATCTACTCACCTTTACACTCAAATGAAAGAGAATTTTTGTTCACCAGGATTATAAAAATATTATATATAATAATAAAAACAATATGATCAACAACTATATTTAATTTCAAAAGTAAGATTCATAAATCAATGATTTCATAACACCTTAATCCAAATGTTATAAATCACTTAATAATCTCATAATCTAATATTATTAATATTATCACAATATTTTAATCATTTCTTAAACTTATAAACAATTTATTTTAATTGTTTACACTTTACTAATTAATACATTTAATCATCCTAAAATGCCAAACTCATAAAATTTCATCACCAATTATAGCCAAAACCTTCATCAATAATCTGCATATACCTTATATAGGATTCTCAAGCCATAAAATCCTCTTTTTCACTTTTCTTACTTCACATAACATATTTAATTCATTTATTCATAACTAGTCTATTTTCATAAAAAATACCAAATCAGTCCCAAAAATATTTCTTTTCTCGGATTTAGCAAAATATAATCCCATATTGAACATATATTTTTCTCAGAATTTTTAAAATTCATTTACTATTTTTCACATGGCCAAAACTGCCGAATATTTAGACATTTATCATAAATTGTACTTTTATCAAAAAATTTTGAAATTTACAGAGTATACTTCTGTTATATACATGTACTCCCAATAAAATTTTTACCAATTTTGGTGTTAACCACAAGGAGTTATAAGGGTTTACTTTTAAAATACTTTTTTCTCATAAAATCCATAACTCCTAATCTATACATCCAAATATCGTCATTTTTGGACACTATCAAGAAAACTCATCAAATTATCATTTCAAATTTTTCCAGAATTTTTGAAGGTCAGAAAAATTACGAAACATGAAAAACATAATAACCCTTAAAATCCCTTACCTCAAAAGTGCAGTACTTCTGACCGAAACATTTGCTGTAAAACCGAAGAAAACTTGCACTGAATAGCAACTCTCCAAGTATCTAAATACTCACAAAAATACGCTCGATAATATAGAGAGAGAAAACTTATTTTTCTGGTGTGATTTTCAATTCTAACTTAAACACCTATTTATAGGAAAATGTTAAAACGTCAAAGGAGACTAAATTAATAAAATAATATATTTATTTTATTTTTTCTCAATTGCTACGCCACCAACTAGCCCTCATTCATTGAATAAAATTCCAGCACATGTATTCAACACCAACCAAAAAGTGGGTCCCACCCAATAAAAATATTTTAATTTTTGAAACATCAATAATTCATAGAAAAGAGCCCGTTTATTAGAAAAATATGAATTTTATGTCCATTCCACACGAAATCGAATTCTCTACAACTTTGTAACTTTAAGTTTTTCCAAATTTCAGACAAAAAATATCCGTAATCCACAAACAGATAATTTTCAACACATTTTAAAATTCATAACAAATCATACGTTAATTTTTAACGGTTCAAAATTTGTGGATATATACTCAACTTATATATGTATAACATATCCAAAAATCACAACGATCCAACGGTCGGATTAAAATTATAACTCACGCAATAGAGCTTTAAGAACACCGATTTGATCTTTTAATACCTCCAATCCGACAAAATACTGATAAAACACCTCAATATTAATTCCTTCATTTATAACCATCAAATAAATATTTTCTTATCAATAATTAATTATTCGCAAATAATATTACAGAATCACAATTATGACAACCAGGCAGTTCCCAGGAAAGAGAGGGCTTTCCAATAAGGATTTCTCCTAACTGGCGCGCAATTAGGTGACCAAACCTCTCCTTGGCAGAACTTTCTAGACATTGCCAATAATGCTTATCTAATAATATTACTCAAATAATATGAATTATTGATCTGATAATGGGAAATACTGTGCAGTGACAATTATTGAAACAACAATAATATAAACTATCAACGCAGCAATTATTGAATCAATAAAAAAAAATATTGAACAATAACAATTATTGAGTAGTGCCTTTTTACGTAAGAATCAATAATTCAACAATACTGTGCAATACCGTATGCAACCACGCATATTACCGTATTTTAACCACCAAAATTCCAATGTTATTAATTTGTAACAACTACGTCGTTATTTATAAAAACTCAAACTTGTCATTTTCTTCATCCGATGCGGTTATTACATTATGAGGCCCACGAATAGTTCTTGGCCGTCGTATGAATATTCCCAAAAATGAAGAATATTCCACGACCAAACGAATATTCCCCGACAAAAATGAATATTTTATAACCACTTACTTATTTTGCAAAATTTTTATATATCATCCTTAACTTTACTCTTTATCAATTTAACCATTTACTGAATAATAATTATAAGAAAAATTGAATAATTTTATTTCATAAAATTTGGGGTCTTACACCGGCGACCAGACCCAAGCCAAAATTAATCTCAATTCTCAATTAATAGAATGAACGACCACAGATCTGTTAGCTGAAATAGTGTCGATGACTAACATTGGTTGTGGAATAGAACTCTATATACAATAAAACCCCTATTTAGGAATACTCTATATAAGAATAACCTCTACAATATTATAAAAAAATTTGGTCCCAATTTGGGCCAGTTATAAATAGAAATAACTTCTAAATTGTAATATGTTATATATACTTTTAAGTCCCAGACAAGAAACTATACCTCTATATAGTAATAATTTCATATATATATATATATATATATATATATATATATATATATATAGAGAGAGAGAGTGACAATATTAATTTTAAAATACTACATTTTCTATAAAAATTATATTTCCTATAAAGAACTATATTTTTCTATAAAGGACTACATTTTCTATAAAGGACTACATTTTCCTATAAAAGACTATATTTTTTATAAAGGACTATATTTTCCTATAAAAGACTATATTTCCTATAAAAGACCACATTTTTCTATAAAAAACTACTTTGCATAAATATTTTTTAAATAATAATTATTAGAGAGTTCTTATTGATATTTTTGTTAAAATGAATATTTTTGGGTGTTCGAAAAATATTTTGTACCAATACGACAATACCTCTATTTAGTAATAACCTCTCAATTAAAATACAAATAGTTTGATCCCAAATCTATTTTTAAATAGAGATTTAACTGTATATACATTGTCCGTGTATATGAGCAAAAAAAATTTTTTGAAGGTGTAAATACACAAGTACCTCAATCTTTAAGAGGATAAGTTGTCTCTTTATTATCTACTCTCTCTGTTTCAAAAGATAGGATCATTGACTTTTAAAAATCAATTTGAAACAATTTTAGATTCAAAATTAATATGATGCATTTAAAATTACAAAATAATAATATTTTTAACTATTAGTAGTTTTTATAATAATATATAATATTCATAATTGTACACATTAAAATTAAATGAAATTATATTAATTTTATATTTAAAAATATCTTTGATCGACTTAAAAAATAGCTAATGGTCTTATATGTAGGAATGCGAGTAGCCGAGTATAGTAGCAAGTGATTTTATATTAGTAACATAAGCGCTAATAGAGTTCAACAAATCATGTCAGTCACACAATTCCTTCATTATTTATTCATTATGTTGACCTTAAGTGAATCAAATTGGACTTGCTTAAAAAGTGAAGACAAATATTTGAATTTTATGTTTGAAATTTTCCTCACTTCATTGATTAAAAGTTCAAAAGCTGGAATTGATTCTTGTAATTGAAAATTTCCACACATAAATTTATACACATACATACATACACGGACCGGCTTGTTTGAACCGGGAAAAGAGCAACCACACTTAAGTGAAATTACCCCATTAATTAATCTTGTTATGAACAAGAGTTCCATTAATCCTAAACTTCAGTTCTGTTTTCCCAAAAACCCAAATCAATAACTTGTCTGAAATGGCCTATAAACCTTAAGATCAGTAACAACTCCAGCAAATGAACCGGCAGCAGCCGCAATAGAAATAATGAGGCAAGCTGCACTCAATATTTGCAGTGAAATCCATCTAGTGCTCCATTTTGGTATCTTTTGTTGAACTATGTACATTTCCACAGGAAAATAAACTGTAAGTGGCCAAAACCCGAAAGCGCCAAGAATCCCCACTACGTCGTTAAAGAACGGCATAAGCATAGATATAATAGTTGTTAGGATCACAAATATTGTCCTCCAAACCAACCGAAAAAGATTGAGCTTGTAGGGCTTGAAGCCCCCTGGCAACGGGATGTCATATTCCTTGTTTATGAAATCACTTTTTGGGAAAAAAATTGCAGCCTTTTTTTCGACAAAGGCGAAAAGGGGTTGGCAGTAAACTTGGTATGCACCAACTAGGTGGATTACTATGGCCGCGTTCGCGATATCAAGAAGCCAAAAGGGGTTGTAGAATCCGAATCCTGTTAGGAGGTTTCCTGGGGCTAAGTCTCCGAATGCTGCATAACCAAAGCTGCCACAGAGCATGTAGAAAACTGTTGTTACTGCAACGCTTATTAGTGTAGCTCGCTTGATGGTTTTGGATTCTGATGGTGGGGATTTGACCGTGTCCTGTTAATTTATAAGTACATGTTAGATCCAACTAGATCAGTAGAAATTGTGATTTTGGATGAATTTTGGACTTGGAAGCTAAGTTAATAACAAAAAAATTCATTGAACCCTTATCAAGTTATTAAATAACGTACAAATTATTTTATTTTATTTTATTCACAAAAATCATTGAACTTTTTAACATTTGTCTAAAAAAACCCTATATTTAACCATACAAGCTGACATTTCTGTTGGCGTGTATCTATGATGTGGTCAAATTTTGGGTATTTTTAACTATTATTTGAACGTTAAATCGTCAACAAGAGTTCCGGGGTCTTTTTCGGACAATAAATCTTCAAGTTACCTGAATTTCGATAAGGATGAGGGAGTAAGAATAGGCAAAAGCTATAGCTCCTAGTGCTTGGAAGCTCCTCCAAATCTTTTGAGTTTGAGTGACGGTCCCAATGCTAATTCCAGTAAGGCTTCCCCTGAATTTCCCAGTTTCTGGTAATTATGAAACAAAGTAAAGATTAGAACTAATTCGACTTTTAAAATTGTTCTTTAATTACGATTAAGTTATAAGACAAGAAAGAAAGAGAAAGAAACTAAAAACAGGAATCTTTTTTTTTCATCTACCTGCAACTTTGGCTACTCCAAGTGCAAGACCAATTGAAGAGTAAGTAAAGGACATAATTGCAGCAACTATTGAAAGCCAAGATATTTGATCAAAATCTGGGATTTGAGAGAAAAGGATTTCCATGGCACCAAAAGCAATCATATAGGGGTTGCTTGAAATTCTGCAAGGATTCTTGGCATGACTCTCATGGAAGCAATTTGACCTCTTGATTGCCCTGTTTCATAACAATCAAGCAAAAAAACCTATTAAGCCAAAACAGAAAAATAAGGAACCTATATTTCCACGTTGAAATATGATATTTTCACATTACTCTTTCTCACATGAATCATGTTTGTGTGAGAGGAATGAAAATATATCAACTTCCAAAAAAGAACGAACAAAGTAGTGTTTTTTTTTTTCCCAAAAAAATCACACTTACATCATGCTTATAGATGCTGCAATGGTGTACCCAATAGCAACCCCAAAGAGATTCAAGTATTGAATTGCCCCACAAATTTTAACCTTGAAACCACCTGAAAAGTGAAAAAAAAAAACACAGAACTATCAAAACACTTAAAGTTTGAGGTGAAAAGGTAAAACCACTGGGCAATTTAGCTCAAAAAGTTGAAATTTGAAAAATAATAATAATAATAATAATTAAAAAAAAAACTTAAAATTACCAAGGTTGGCTTGGACAGCCTCCATGTAAGTATAGTTTCTCTTTCCATTTGCAGGGTCACCAGAACGGTAACAAGCAGCCAGAAGGCAAGAAGTATAGTAAGTCACAAAAGAGAACAAGAATAAAACAGTTGGACCAGCAATCCAACCAAGCTGAGCAGTGGCCCAAGCCAAGGACAATACTCCAGAACCAATAACAGCTGTTATTATGTGAGCACTTGCCGTCCAAACAGTCCCTAATGAAACAAACCAAAAACAATATCATTAATAACATAATAAAACATCAAAACTTTACAATAAAACTAAGTACTTCAATAATAAATTCTACAAAAATACTATAATGCAATTTTTTTCTATAGACTTCTCATTCTCTATGGCAAAAAAAAGTTGCATATGGGAACAAAAACTAAGGGCACCTTACCCGAGTATTTTTATCAGGTGCCCTTAGTTTTACGTTTATCCATAATATTGATTTTTAATAAAGATTTTGAGGATACCAGTTCTCTTGAGGCGGCCATCGTCGTCGAAACATTTTGAGCTGCCATGCGGTGGCGCCGCTAGCTCGAAGCTGCTATGGTTCTTTGTGGCAGAGTTCTCAACCATCTTTTTTTCAGATTCAAAAAACAGAGTGAAAAATGGTTGTGTAAGATAATATGGAGGAATTAATACCTGTAGCTACTGGATTTTATTGAATGAAGCTTGATATTTTGACTAGCTAGATATGTTTTCAGCGCAACTGTTTTTTTCCAGTACTTTAAGTACTGATATTGAAATGGACACACACTTTTCAAGAGTTGTACAGAATCCCCAAATGGATGATAAAGGTCTGTTTGGCAAGAAATTAAGAGAGAAAGAGAGAGAGGTATTTGGAGAAGCTCTCTCTGTGAATTAATCAGGGGATGCTCTGAGAGGAGAGGAAAGAGGGAGTATAAAAAAGTGGTCTCTGGAGGTAGAGAAAAAGTGTACTACTATACTGATAGACCACGTGTTAAAAATACACTGATGTTGAGACGCGTTAGTCAACGACCGACTGCAAATTTAGTGCATTTATAACTGATACTGCGCTTTAAAGAATTTCCTACCCATGGTCAATTGGTCATATAGAGCCATAGAGGATTGATTTTCCAGATATCTTTCTTATTGTTTTTTATTTTCGAAAAATGATATTCTTATTTGTGTAAATATAAAAATATCAAAAAAAGTATAAAATTAATGCTCCTGAAGTGAGAGTTAGAAGAGAGACTATAGTATACTCCCTCCCTCCCATGATATATAATTTTATTTATCTTAAATTATTTGATATTTTATATAATCTAAAAAACTTTTATATCTTCTTTATCTTAATTCAAAATCAAAATTTACACGCAGTGGTAGTTAACCGAAAATACAGAAAATGTAATCGAAACTCAATTAATGTATAGGCAAATAAAAAAATGAAGAACAAAGAGGTGAATTGTATAAAGAATCCCTTATATATACTAATAGAGATGGTTGGTTTGGAAGGTAGCATGGGGATACACAAGTGGCCTATATATATATATATATATATATATATATATATATCAGAGAGGGATCAGGTCCAACTCTACGAACTCAGATTAAAATATTTGAATTCAATTTTTTAATTTTTTTACGTATGAGATATGTTTTGTTATATGTATCCAAATCACATCAAAAGCACTGTATTATGAAAAAATTTCAGTTTCATAAAATATTAAAAAAAAATAGTTGTTTTAAAAAAAAAAAAAAAAAAGTGCTGGACGATACTAAAATCCGAGAGTTGATTTGAAACCTAGACTATATATATATATATATATATATATATATATATATATATATATATATATATACACGGTCCACTTTTTTTCAAAATAATCAAAAAGCGAACCTAAGTTATAACGATAATTTTTTTAAATCATTATAGAATATAAAACCCGACTACATAGTTATAGCGATAATTTGAACCGTCGTTATATTCAGTTCATTTTTGATTATATATATATATTAGAAACTTTTCTATTTCCTTTATCTTAATTCAAAATCAAAACTTACACGTAGTGGTAGTTAACAGAAAAGACAATTAAAATCTCATAAATGATGTAATCGAAACTCAATTAATGTATAGGCAAATAAAAAAATAAACAATAACAAAGAGGTGAATTATCTAAAGATGGCTTACGGATTAATATCATGAATTTTAAAAAAATAAAAAAATTGGGATTATCTTCTCAATTTTTTCAATTAGAGAATTAAACTTTTAATTTTTTTTTCCACCTTGGAGATTGTTTTCTCAATTTTTTTAATTAGAAGATTAAATTTTTTTTTTCTGATTACGTCTAACTGATAATGTCACGTCAAAAAATTGATGACATTACAGCGACATGTGACTAAAAAAATATTTACGTGTAATATTGAGTACTCTCATTTTAACATTTATTCAATTAATTTTTTGTACCAAAAAGGGTAAATATAATACCATTATTAATTTTTTAAAGCAAATTTAATGACAATTTTACTCTTTTTAGTATAAAAAATTAATTATATTGATTATTGATGATTATGAAATAAACTTAAAGTTCAAGGTATTAATCTATATTTAGGCCTTAATTTTTTATACCAAAAAGGTAAAATCGTCATTATATTGATAAATGATTATTATGAAATAACAATATTTTAATTAGTAATACATTTATACATTTTAAAATATTTATCATTATATTGATTGTTGATGATTTTTTAAGTTGAGTTTGTAATGTATTAAATTTACTTTAAAAAATTAATAATGATCTTATATTTACCCTTTTGATATAAAAAATTAATAAAATAAATATTAAAATGAGACTCAATATTACACATAAGTATTTTTTAGCTATATGTCGCTGACATGTTATCAATTTCTAATATGGTACTATCAATTAGACGTAATCAAAAAAAATTATAAATTTCATTCT
Source organism: Panax ginseng (assembly GCA_020205605.1). Classification (NCBI taxonomy): domain Eukaryota; kingdom Viridiplantae; phylum Streptophyta; class Magnoliopsida; order Apiales; family Araliaceae; genus Panax; species Panax ginseng. Next base: position 69,366,712 of record CM035129.1, read on the forward strand.
TAATTGAAAAAATTAAGAAGACAATCCCAAAAATAGAAATTTTAAGATGCAAGTTCTCTTTTTTATTATTAAAAGAGTAAAACACACTTGCTGGCCAAACTTTTTAAATATATTATAGTTTGCACCCCAAATTTCTAAATATATCTACTGACACCCTAACGTTAATTAGTGAAACAAAATCCACCCTCCGAACATCCAACCAGTCAAAAATGACAGGTTGGTCCTGCAAACCCATTTTTAGAAGTATAAAATTGGTACAAGAATTTTGGCTCATGCTAGGGCAGCATAGGGCGTCATTCGATAGTTTAATGTGTACAACTAATTTAAACGAAAAAAAAGAAGGATCATCGAGACCAAAATTAGTTGCTTTAACAATTAATAGTATCAATTGCAAATTACTTTAAACTTGTGAACAATGTTTCTTGCAATAGTATACATATGAAGATTACAAACATTAATGAAGTACTTTTACAAAATAAAAATAAATTAATAACTCAATTTTCTTTGTTATTAAATTCGTGAAGAAAAATTAATAAACATTAAGAAGAAAAAAAAATAAACACCAAAGAACTAATGAGTTTTGTACCTTCATTTTCAAATTCTCTTTTCTATAGAGGGTAAGAGTCATATGAGACAAACTCCAACCTAAAGCTGTAAAATAAAAAAATAGTTCGACTTCGATTAGACTCGCCGATTAAAAGTTAGATTCGAAATTTCATTTATAAATATAAATGAAGTCAAATATAAGCACATTTTAAAGTTCGATAAATTACTTGGGCTCCTCAAATTATAATTTACTATTGATACTTTGGGATTATATTACGTTGAAAAAGTCCAAATTCCGCTTTAAGAACGACTTGATGCAAATTTAAATGAATTTCAATTCAAATTTTATTTTATACTCGATAAATTTTATAAACCAAATCTGAGCAACTCAATACTCGGATCGACTCAATTCGTTTACACCCTTACTCCAATCCTACAAAAGGGAAGTGGTGAGTGACTTATTGCTCCTTGTTTGTTTATAAAATGATCAATCGATCTCCTTAGCCTATATATAGTAGTAGACAAATAAATAAAAAATATTTTTTTTATTAATTAAACAATTTTTCCATTTAAACCTACACCTTTCAGTCAGGAAAATTCTTATCCACCCTTACCTGAAGGAGAATAAGTTCTTTGGCATTAATCATTCACTCCCCATATATAATGGCTCATGGCTGGGAGGAGTATAGTGTACTGTTTAATAAGGGAGAGCATATAAATCAATTATTTATCAGTCAAACATGTCCTTATTGTGGGATTTAGAATAATCCCAAAATGGTATTAGCACCGAGGAGTTTCATGATTATAAGGTATTCATATATTGATTAGGAGTAAACAAAAAGCGAGTATAATCGAAAAATCGAACCGAATCGAAATAATTTAATCAAAAGTTTTTGATAATTCGATTATTTTTAACATTTTAATTATATTCAAATTTTTTTACAATTTTCAATTAACTTGTACGGATATTACTTTTAAGTTATTCAGGTTAATCGAATAACCGAACAAAACTTTCCACAATTGAAATATTTATATAACCGAACAAAGTACACTAGATCTACTTTACTAAATTGATTACTACCCGATAGGCAGTACAGACTACAGATCTTGAACTCTCAAACCCACTGCAGATCACGCTACGCACTACAAATCTTAGATCTACTTTACTCTCACATCTCGATTTCTCTCAGATCTTGCCGTCTCAAATTGTTATCAATTGGATCTACAAAAGCCTTGTCTTGAGAACACTGTTTTCTGATCAAACCGACTAATTCCTCCACATCTTCGTTTAGATTCAATTCTCGTAGAGGAAATATGTCCAGCAGAGTCGATAATTCGACGGTGAGTTCGTGAAAGGAATTGGAAACAGAATCGTGTTGCATCAGAAGCCAAACCATGTACAATTCTTCGAAGCACAAAACAGCGGAAGCCGGAAAAGAAGGCTCTGAATCGCGAAGGAGGTCTTGGAGTAATACTGCGAGAAGCTTGGTTTTGCGAAGAATGGAAGAGGAATTGCGCTTCAGAAGAGTTGTGAGGGGTCGGAGGGATCTTCAGAAGCAGCCTGTGTTCCTCAGGTGATACCGCCATCAATCAAAAAATTCTTGCAAATGAAAAAGTAAGAAGAAATTGAAAGGATGGATGGATGGATGGAGAAATCTGAATTTAATTTGATGATCTGGTCTGGGGCCGGGTTGCTGATGGATCAGGCACCCTTTAATTAATTTGGTTTGAAGGAAATGTATCTGATCAACTATTATGTATCTACTTTACTCTCTCATCTCTCATCTCAATTTTTTTGGTTGTTAACTACTTTAAATTCAGTTTTTAACCGAATAATCAAATAACCTATTCGGTTATTCGGTTAGTACAAATTTGGATTACTTGTTCGAAAAATTAAAATAATATATTTTCAATTATAATTAAAATTTTTATTCCGTTGGAGTAATAACCGAATGCTCCAACCGAATGCTCACCCTTAATATTGATAGGGATATGTGTATCATATTCTTTTCTTTCTCCTCTAATCCCCCCTCCCCAGTCCCCAAAAAATAGTTTGTGGAAAGGGAAGGTTATTACACAGAGCTCACTCTTTTGGAGAGTGAGCGAGTATCTTTGTATTTGACGAATTTATAACACTCATTCATCAAATTGTTTGACAACTAGTTTATAGTGTATAGTATCATCACATATATAGGAGAATGATTAATAACTAGCATTAACGATAAACATTACTTTAGAGATTTTACTAAGCAAGCTCCAAACTCTTGCTTAGAGTATTAAGGCTAGTAAATATTAAAACTAATTATAGAAATAAACATTAAAATTGATTCCTTTTAAAACTTTATTATTTAACTAATTATAAATTTTTATATAATTAATTACTAATAAATTTCAAATTTTACATAAGTAAAAAATATAAAATATATAATATACTTGTTAACGCTAAGTTTCAGTTGGTAGGCCCAATCACCAAATCCACGCCTAATCCTCGCATAATAACAGATCACACACGAAGCTTGACTACTTGCCATGCCACGGGATAACTCAGGTGTGAGAATAAGTACAGGCCGTTCACAAGGTTTAACAATGGAGACTTTAGCGTTTAGTGCTCAAAGAAAGTATTGCCTCTTGATTGAAACCCAAACCTTGTATTTATAGTGTTCTCGTACCTTAGAATCCCTTTTCGAGTCGATTTAGGACTCTTAAACATGGCAGTTACTATAATTTGGGTCCAACACAATCTCCTTAAAAGGTGAAAGTGAAATCCAATCCAAACACTACCTTTGTTCACCTTTGGAGTTACCTTATTCAAATATGGTTAGGACTCCAGACTCAGACGCAGGATGACCCCAATTGCACTTGCCCAACCCAACTTCAACTCGCAGTGCGAGCCTCGAGCCCTACTTCAAGGACTCGAGGGCTGACCCGAACACCATACATCACAAGTGGGATTACGCCCAAAGGACTTGATCATCAACCCAACACCTTCAAAGATCTCCGAGGGCTTCTACCATCATTGGGCTTATAAATCCTTCTAGTGTCGTCGTGTAGACCCCAACTTTTATGAATAAAGATGAATTTTTCTATAAATATCATTTTTGAATATTAAGGTTTGAATTTATTATAATGTTATAGTTGTGGGTAATATTTATAAATTTTTCAAAGTAAGCAAGTTGTTATATAATATTCTATTGGTCGGAGAATATTCATTTTAACAAGGAATATTCGTACGACGGCACAATCATTGGTGGACCCCACAACGGAATTATTGTCGAAATGAGAAAATAATCAATATAGATCTAGAAGGGGAAATGGGGGGGTTGAATAGATCCTTTTTTTTAATTATTATTTTCAAAATACTTTTCTTATTTTAAGTTTTGTTTTTTTTAAAAAAATAGCTCATTATAGTAGTTTTTTTGTTTTATTTGAATGACAAACATAAGAATCTTTTCAAGCACAATATAGAATAATAGTAAAAGATCCCATTCATTGATATATTCATATATTCATAATATACATTGTTGTTAGTAGAGTTAACTTAGTAGTAAGCAATTAACACATACATAGCGATTATAGCGTTAAGGTACATAATGTAAATGACATAAAGTAAAAGACACAAGGGGTTTTAAGTGGTTCGAGAGACTCAAGCTCCTAATCCACTCTTCTTCTTTCAACTAGCATGATTTCCACTAAGGAAGGCGGCACCACAGATCACTAAGATTCCTTCAAGGCCCGCCACCTTGGGACTTGATTCACTAAGAACTCTTGAGGCCGGCAGACCTTGGAACTTCTCTAGTTCCCTAGGAACTCTTCAAGCCCAATGAGGCTTGGAACTTCATTTAGTCCCTCTCGGACAAGGACCCCTCGAGCCCTGACTTCTTGTTGTTGTTGTTGTTGTTGTTGGTGGTCTTTGAATTTGCTAAGATGTCATTAAGCTCTGAACATCTTTTATAATTAGCAGCTTGGTGCGATCCTCTTTGCTTTTAGCTTCGAGTCCGGACCACATCTTCTTTGGTGCAGCTGATCTTCACTCTTTTCTGTTCATCTTCATCTGGTATCAGTTGTGCACCGTCACCATATGGGTTTGCTAAGTCTCTGTGCTTTTAGTAGACTTTGTCTGGCACTTAGAAAATCCTGAACCCTTCTTGAATACTTTGCAGACATGGTTCTGCACTTGTTCACTTTCAGCTTTCGGTTCATGGTGATTCGTAGAGTGATTCTCTTGATCTTCTTTATACTCAGCCACTTTCCTGAATGCTATCTTTTTGGCCTTCTCGGCTCTCAGCTTGGCTGCCATCTTTAGTGGCATTCTCATCTTTGTTGAGTGAAGTATTGATCTGTATGAGTCCTTCTTCAAAAGTCGCTTCACTTCCACCTTGGTAGTCTCATTGTCATTTGAGACTTGTTCTATTGATCTTTGGTGGAACTCGTAGAGTCAACAATAGCATTCACCAACTCAACGATTACAGCAACTTCACAATCATCAAAGATCTCTTGATCTTTGAAGCTCATTGATTTATACTACTTCCCAATCTTCCCGTTGGAAAGTAGTCGTTGAAAGCTATTCAAATTGCCTCACGAGATCTCGAGTTATTTGGTGCGATTGCGGATGTGACATGACATCTTTTTTTCGACTTCCTTGACACTGCTGTATCTCTGTGTTTCACCAACCTCATCGATATGTCACTTTGATGTCTTGGGTAGGTCGTCGACTTTATTTCACCTTCCGATTTCTCGATCGAGGGTTGTCCTTTTGCATCGATGCTCTCAATAAGCTTTTGTTCGAATATTAATCTTCAGATTGAGCCGTTGCCAATGCCTCAATCTTCAGTTGTTCAAACTCTACGATTCTGATGCATATCTTCTTGGACTTGATCGTAGTGTCTTGTTGACTGTTGCTTCTTGACTTGTGGAGTTAACACTACGATCTTGAAGAGTGTTCATTAGATCTTCAATGTGGAACACCTCTTCCTTCTCTAGTGCAGTGCTTCAACACTTCTGTTTGCCTCGACTGTTCTCAGATACTGATGGCTTGACTTCTTACTCTGGCCCCTTCTGAATAACAAGACACTTCAGATTTGTGGCGTGTCCAGCTCGCTTTCTCCTTGTGATCTCCCATTCACTTATCATCAATGGACTGACCCAATGCTTAATCACTTTAGCCTTGTTATTTAGAGGTGACGAAATCTTTGTGTATATACTCCATCAGTTTCTTCTTTGTTTGGCAAACACTACGATCCTGGTTACTTTCAGGATCGTTGTCATCTTTTTTCTTGACAGCCACTGCATATGCTGACTTTCCTTAGTCAGCTACTGAAGTCTTCTTATGATCATCTTGTGGAAGACTTTACCTTGAATGGCTTCTCAACTCAATCTGGATGCTGATTGAGTTGATGCTTAGATCTTCTATTAGCTTGCATGCCATTCGTTGAGTGCTCTCTGGCTTCCTTCATGTGAGATGTATCTTTGCATTACCAACTAGAGGCTTCATTCCTTTGGATATTCTGGGAGTGCTCAATTGTTGAGAATCGTGTTTGCTCTACGATTCTACTGTGGCCTTGTGAGCACATCTGTTAAGATCTTAGCTCTGCACTCTATGATTCAGCTTCGGCTGTGCAGACACTACGACTTTGAGATCAGATCTTGATACTACGATTTATGTCATTGTGCTTGTTGTCTTCATCCGATCTTGCTCAACTACGATCTACTGCCTTTGATACGATCGATGAACTCTCACGATTACGAGTGCGATCTCTGATTCTTGAATTAATTTGACATTAGTAGACTCTACGACTCAAGAGTGTAGTCTACGATTCTTGACCGCTTTGGCGAGATGCTCGGGTTGGCTCGTGGGGTAATTTATCTCTATGATTTTGAACATGACTTCCTCAGCAGACTACGGCCCCGAGGAAGTTCTCCTCGACACACTACGATCCTTCCTCGTCTCTCTCCGAAGTCTACGAACTCCGAGATCTACTATCTTGCAGACTACGATTCTGCCTCGATAGCTCTCGAGTTTTCCTTGACTCTCTGGCAGACTACGATTTTTGGTGCAATGCTCGATGATCCAGACAAGCCTATCTATTACATCATAAGATCAACCTAACATGCTTGATCTTTCTATATTTATAGTCCTTGTACATCATTTCTTTCTAAGGACTTTACAAAGCTGTTTTACTTATGTAGGATCAACCTAACACATTTGATCAATTCACTCTAAGTCCTTGTACATATGTTTCTATTATCTATCAAAGGACTTTATAGTTTTTCTTAATGCAAGCATACTTGCATATTCATTCATATATATATATATCAAAAATAATCATATGTAAATAGTAATATCATTCACATGCTTATTCCTGACAATCTCCCCCTATTTGATTATGACAAAAATAATAGGTGCATATGCATGTTATGAATGGATCTTATATATAGTGAGCAGCTGTATTTCTAAAACATATAATAATGAATGTCATTTATAATGATGTGGAATTTAATACACTGACATTTTACATCCTGGATCCAGAACATACCTAACTAGTTTAGAGATGTACCTCTTTTGGCTCCATGTATGCTTCCGGGATGTCTGTGATCAGCCTATTCATCTGTTTGATTCCTTTGCTCTGCTTTCCTTGGGATGTGGACTTCTATTCATTTTTCTTCTTCTTCGGATTCTCCTCTTCTTCTTACACGCTCCCCTCGGTCTTTGCAGGCTCATCATCCTTTGGCTCCCCCTCTTGATGATTCACCTTCCCCCTTCTGTTGTCTTCTTCTTTTTTTCTTTTTGTCTTTTTCTTCTCTCTTTGCTCTTTCTTGAATACTTCTTATTCTTCCTCTTTCTATGCCTCTTTTCTCCCCTTTTTGTCATTAATCATTTGGGAGAGCTGCTCCATGTTGGACATAAAATTTGCTCCATCGGGATAGGAGGAGTTACCAACTTCAATCTTGAGTTCTTGTTGACTTAACTCAAGTTGCATAGAAGGATGATTCATGTTGTCAATCTTGTCGGAGAGGGCTTGTAGTTTCTCTTCATTTGCTTTTTGAGCTCGTAGAGCATCATCCTTTCTATCATATATGGCCTTGAGATAGATGTGATCTCTCTCTTTGATTTTGAGAGATACATCGACCATAGTGGCTTGGAGTCTATCTTGAACCGAATTATCTTCTATTTTACATCACCCTCTTTGATTCTTCATGGATTAGAGATATCTTCTCAATCAGTTCATCGAGAATTTTCATTAGCTCTTGCTCCATAGAAATTTGGTCATCATTTGGTTGGCAACTTTTGTTGAACACCGAGTTTGGACTCTCTACGATTTTCATCCTTGGACATGTTTTTGAAAGTGTTGAGGATCCGAAAATCGTTTGAGTACCAATCGTTGTTGGAGGATGAAGGAATGTTAGATAGTCGTGTTTTGAGCGGATGGAGACATCTTATTCTTGAACTTGATCATCATCGGTGGTAGAGTGAGCAGACTCTATGATTATCTCTTTGGCCATATTCCTTTTTTTCCATCAGAGTCCACTCTACGATCATAAGGAATATAATGATTTTCAGCATGTCGGTAGATCTTGTAGTGGGGCTTGTCATTGATCATCATGGTTGCAAACTTCTTTACCCTGGGGAAATTTTGTGACACCAGTTCCAAATTTGGAAACTGAGAGTAGCACCAGCTGAAGTAACTTTCATCTCTCTCAGTATGTGCCTTTAACCATGGCATCCATGGGAAGAACCACCTCATCAGAAGGTCTTCAGAATTGTACAGTATAGTTGTGCAATCTAACTCCATATTTTTCCAGTTATGAAGCACTTCATCTGTAGTCATCCTTACAACTCGAAGTTGTTCATTTCCATGATTTATCCATCTTGCTGCTGGCTCTGCTGGTGGCTCATCAAAGACTTCCACTATAATTCTTCTGCTAATTCTGGTCGGAGAGAGAACATGATAGTATTCTAGTTCCTCAGATTCCTGATGTGCAGAATCGGAATCTTTCTCTATCTCTTCCCTTTTTGAGCTTGAATTTTGCTGATTTCTTTCATCAGATTCATCAATGAATTCTTCTTGCTAAATTTCATTTCAAGAGTCCTCTTCAGCAACATCTTTGTTGGATTCATCTTCTTCATTACTAGTCTCATCTTCTTCACTCTCTTCCTGTGACTCAGATCCATCATCACTTAATTCAATGATTTTAGTAGATTGATCATTTCTCTTCTTTGAGGCAAATTGAGCAAGTAGTCTGTGACTCTTCCTTCTTCCTCGAGGTTCAACTATGGGTGAGTCGAGTCTTCTTCTTCTTCTTCGACTCTGAGAGTCCTTTGAGTCATCGATGTGAGCTTTCTTGACTTTCATCATTAGCGAGGCGTGTGTTTCTTTTTGAATTCATCATCTTTTGAGCCATCATTAGGGTTTGTTGGAGCATTTGCATTTGGAGATTCAGATGGGGCATCTTGCAGCTTTTCTTCATCTTTAGAGTGAGTACTCTGAGAGTTAGTTATAGGACATGCATATTCCTTTTCTTCATTATCAACCTTGGTTCTCTCTTCCATAGATTCAGCTCCTTCTTCATTGTTGAGCTTTCTCCTTGAGGTCTCAATCTTTGAACTTTCAGTTCCCTTCTCATCTTCAGATTCTTCATGTTTTTCTTTGTTGGATGGACTTTTCTGAGCAACTGGGGTTGATTTCTGCACCACCTTTGCTTTCTTCTTGGGTGGCTCTTGGAGCAGCCTGTTACTTCTTCTCTTTGTGATCTCTGCAGTTGAGACCTTTTCATTTCCATCCTTATCTTTGGAGGAGAGACTTCTTGATGGTGCCTCGCATTCCCTCATACTCTTGGATTTCTTCTTGGCTGGTGTGTGTTCTTTGTTGCGTGCGAAATCATCGATTCGAACTTTCTACCTCTTTTTAGCCTTCCTCTTCTTTGTAGAGGCCTTTTTCTTTGCTTCCCAGTTGTCAACCTCCTATTTTCTTTTGGGTTTTTCTTCCAATTCACAAAATAGTTGTGGAGACATTACTTTGTGCACATTTAGAGGTTCTCCCTCATTATCCTTGATCTTGCTTCCTAGCTTCTTCTTCATCACTATGCTTAGCAGTCTTCCATGAAATACTTTTGTAAGTGGTTTGTCTGTAGATTTCTTCAACTCAGCTTTTTCTATCATTTGGAAATTTGATCTAACAGAATAATTTCAAAGTTGATTTACTTCTTCAGAACTATAGTAGACATGATCTTTAATTGTTGATCAAGCACAGTGTTATGTGCAATATCCTTGCATAGTATACATTTGCCTACTATTTCAGCAAGGAACTCGAATTCCTTTGGAAACTCCTTCTTCTTCATGTCCTTCAGACTAGGGTTTCTTTGGTACCCCATAATCTCCTTTGCTTTCTCAGTGTCAATCTCATCAAGGTTTTTCAGTCCTAGGTTAGGAAAACCCAAGCATTGGTTGATATCAGATGATTTTAGTTTTAGAGACTGACCTTTAACCTTGGTTAAAAGAGTTTTGGCTTTTATGGATGCATTTGAGTAGAATTCCTTAACCAGTTCAGTGTATACTCGAGTGCTTGCCTCAAGACATTCTGAGAATCCAGCTTTCTTCACGAGTTCAAGAATGTCTTTGAACTTCTTTTTCGATTTCTCAAATGACTTGGTTTCGAGTTGAATGCTAGTGATTACTTTCGCCATCTTCCATTTGAATGATTCGAGGAATATGGATATTGATTCGAGGAGATTTATGGAGTATGGTGATTGTGATTTGGATTCTAGAAATTTGAGTGGTTTGGCTTTGAAGAGAATTCTAGGGTTTAAAATGGGAGGAGAGAGATTAGATAGGTTAGGGTAGCTTGTTTGCGATTTTGAATTTGTCTTTATGGCGGTTCCTTCGACTCTGCATACTACTGTGATGTGTCGACCAGGTCATTGGTTGCACGATGCCCAGTAACTAGCTGTAACTCCCCATTAACTTGTCAGTTAGATGTTTCTTTTAGAAGAGTGGACGTTTGATTGACGTGGATTGACCTTTGACCTCTTGAGTTCGTAGAGTAGCATGATAGGGCAACTATTGACTCATACATTTTCCTTTGTTGACTCAAAGATCAACTTTCTGAAAGATGTTGCAGTGAATGGTTTTGGCAATTCTTCTCATTTTGAATCTTCATGATTCAGCCATTGATTTGCTTCTTGAAGTCTTGGGCACTTTTCTTCAGCAAGACATCTTTCTACTCATTATTCGAACTTGTCTCCCATTATCTGAATGCTTGAGAAATTGTCCTGTTCTTTCAGCTCCTCATGAGTTAAAAGTAGCCTTTTGTAAGACTGCGATCGTCGAGTCTGTTTCTACGATTGCTGAGGTTGCACTACGATCGTTGAGGTTACATCACGATCGTTGAGTTCTCTCAAACTCTACTCTACGATCGTTGACTTTCTTGATTCTTGAGATGAACTTGATTAAGCAATTCTTCTAGGATAAGGTAGCTCAGGAAGGGCCAACCTCTTAGAGTGAGCTAAGGGTCAGGTTTGTCCCTGAGGCGCTTTCCAGATGAATTTGCTTTAGGAGTAATTTGCACTAATATCTCTTTTGATCTTTTCTGGTTAGGAGGTCCTTTATCAACTTTAGACAATCGCATTTGCTGTGATCGTGGTGTCTTCTTGCTTTTACACTACGATCATATGTTTGATTGTAGGCACTTCACGATTTTTAATTAGGTTGCTGATAGGTTATCAATAGTACATTTTGAGATGTTCCTACTGACTATGGATCTTCATTTGGTTCATCAGCCACAAAGTTTTGGGACTCTGTAGTTGGTACATTGCTTTATAAAACATTTCAGTACTGTTGTTCCTTAACGGATCACTGCTCCCCCATGGTTGATGCTGTCTTTTCAGTGATGTGTGATTCCTTTTTCCTTATGTACATAAGGAAGCATCCCTGCATATCTCCTTCTGACTGAAGTCATTAAATCTTCTTATATCGTAGAAATGAGTATCTTCAGGGTTGATCATTCTACGATCCTTTGATAGCACTATGAACGTAGTCTTTCTTATCAGCTTGTGCTCGTGGAGTTCTGCTCCCGTACTAAGTTCCTAATGGTTGATGCTCGATAGTCCTCTGATGTGAGCTTCCTTGAGAACAAGTTTTGCATGTTTGAGCATCTAAGACCTTTTTCATCTCTGGTTGAGTGGCCTGCTTTCATATAAAGGTTTGCAGCCATTTGAGCTTTATTTAGATTAGTTCAGCAGGTCTTCAAGGACAGGCTTTGACATGTAGGAGTTTTGTCAGAGTTATTTCGGAATAGTCCTAAGCCTTCTGCGGGTTGACTCTTCTTGACTGAAGTCTTTTGCTTTAGCATTCCTTAGTGTGGTCAGATAGACCAAGTACCTGCAGGTTATACATTTCTAATTTTTGGTACCCATGGTTAGATGGGTCTTGCTAGGTTAGTTTACTAAACCCCTGTTCCTCATATATTTGGATAAACATCATATGGACCACCATCAGTCGTATTCATGCATATACTTCATTTAGATAAAACATTTTGAGATACATGGTGGTGAGTGTGAGAGAAAACTGTCATTTTAATAAAACACTCTTTTCCTTAATGGTTTCATCTTTTGCTAATTTATGTTCATAGGGTTTAAATGCTCACAGAGTAAGAATCAACTCTACGAGTTATTAGCATCTGGTTGATTCATGGAGGCGGTCAGTTTCTATGAATCTTCAAGATTTTCTTGTAGATCTGATCATACTCTGTGTGTCATTAAACACTTAGACCATAGGATGTACAAAGCACATTAACCCATCAGCAAAGATTACTTCATATTCAATCGACCTGTGAGGCTCTTAAAACCATTTCAGATCTCTTTCAAGTTATCATCTTCAACCTAAAACTTGGATGGAGAGAAAGTTTATAGACATTTGAGTTTCCATTATCAGTGTACTTTCTCTCTTCACCTTTTTAGATAGATTATGAATACTTGAAGGAAAACTGTTATAGTTCATAAGTAAGGTGCAAATATGATGTTCATATCTATATTAGTGAGGAACCGTACCTTTTTGCTGTTAGTTTCTTAACAGTCATTTATCTTAGATATTCTGAGTTTAGGCATTGATGTGCATGTTTTCTCATTTGCTTTTGACAGCTAGTTGCTCCAGTTGATCTTCAGTCAATCAGTCGTGGTCTTGAAGATACAAGCTAAGAGAGTGTCAGCATTTCTAATTCTTTGACATCCTTGAGTTCACAAGGTTTACATCCAGCTGCAGGTTGGCCAGACACATGTTTGAGAAGTTCTTCTTTCTTCTCTGGATAAGCATTACTTAGCATGTATGGCCTTTTCATCTTTTCAGGCTGGTGGATGTTTGAATCTTTTCTGTTGATGTCTCTTGAGCTTTCTAGCTTTGGTCTTGAATAAACAGGATTGACATTGAGCAAGGAATGGTCTTGTTGATATGGCAATCAAGAACATGGACCAATCTGAGCAGCTTCAGGTGTATATGCACATTTACCTGTACACAAAATTTCCAACGTGTGAGCTCATCTGCATATCACAAGTGACTTACTACTAAACTAAGTTTAGAACAATGTTTGTGCCTAGGATCAGACTCAAAGCGATTAGCTTTTGAATATAGCATGAGAACACTTTTTGATACCAATTGTTAGTTCCAGGTGGGCACAATATAGATCTAGAAGGGGGGGTTGAATAGATCCTTTGATTTACAAAATACTTTTTCTCTTTTAAGTTGTATTGCTCATTAAGTAGCAGATGACAAACATAAGAATCTTTTCAAGCACACAATGGAATAAGTAAAAGATCCCTTCATTGATATATTCATAATCGATCATACATTGTTAAGTAGAGTTAACTTTAGTAGTAAGAAGTTAAACACATACATATGCAGATTATAGCGATTAATACATATAATGTAAATGACATAAAGTAAAAAGACACAAGGGTTTTAAGTGGTTCGAGACTCAAGCTCTAATCCACTCTTACTTTCAACTAGCGAGAGTTTCCACTAGGAAGGCGGCACCACAGAATCACTAAGATTCCTTCAAGGCCCGGCGACCTTGGGACTTGATTCACTAAGAACTCTTCAGGCCAGCGACCTTGGAACTTCTCTAGTTCCCTAGGAACTCTTGAAGCCCAATGAGGCTTGGAACTTCATTTAGTCCCTCCGGACAAGGACCCTCGGACCACGCTTCTTTGTTGTTGTTTGTTGTTGTTGTTGGTCTTTGAAACTGCTAAGATGTCATTAAGCTCTGAACATCTTTTGTACTTAGCGACTTGGTGTGGTCCTCTTTGCATTTCGACTTGAGTCTGGACCACATCTTCTTTGGTGCAATTGATCTTTTTTCTTTTGACTCATCTTCATCGTATCGGTTTGTGCACCATCACCACCATCTGGGTTTGCTAAGTCTCTGTGCTTTTAGTAGACTTTGTCGGCACTTAGTAATCCACTGAACCCTTCTTGAATACTTTGCGAGACATGGTTACGCACTTGTTCACTTTCAACTTTTAGGTTCATGGTGATTAGTAGAGTGGCTCTCTTGATCTTCTTTGTACTCGACCACTTTCTTCAGAATGCTATCTTTTTGGCCTTCTCGGCTCTCGACTTGGTACGCCATCTTTAGTGGCATTCTCATCTTTGTTGAGTGAAGCTTTGATCTGTTTGAGTCCTTCTTCAAAGGCGCTTCACTTCCACCTTGGTAGTCTCATTTTATCATTGAGACTTGTTACTATTGATCTTTGGTGGAACTTCGTAGAGTCAACAATAGCATTCACCAACTCAACGATTCTGCAACTTCACAATCATCGACAACTCTTGATCTTTGAAGCTCTGTTGATTTATACTACTTCCCAATCTTCCGTTTGGAAAGTAGCCGTTGAAAGCTATTCAAATTGCCTCGCGAGATCTCGAGTTATTTGAGTGCGAGAATGCGGATGTGACATGACATCTTTTTCGACTTTCACGACCTTTGCGTCTATTGTTTCACCTACTCATCGGATATGTCACTTTGATGTCTTGGGCGGTCGTCGACTTTATTTCTTCCTTCCGATTTCTCGATCGGAGGTTGTCCTTTTGCATCGATGCTCTCAATAAGCTCTTTCAAATATTAATCTTGATTGAGCCGTTGCCAATGCCTCAATCTTTATTTGTTCGAACTCTATGATTACGATGCATATCTTCTTGGACTTGATCGTAGTGTCTTGTTGGTTGTTTGCTTCTTGACTTGTGGAGTTAACACTACGATCTTGAAGAGTGTTCATTAGATCTTTAATGTGGAACACTTCTTCCTTCTCTAGTGCGATGCTTCAACACTTCTTTTGCCTCATTTTCTTCTCGAGATCTTGATAAGCTTGACTTCTTGCTCTGGCCCCTTCTGAATAACAAGACACTTCAGATTTGTGGCGTGTCCAGCTCGCTTTCTCCTTGTGATCTCCCGTTCACTTATCATCAATGGACTGACCCAATGCTTAATCACTTTAGCCTTGTTATTCAGAGGCTGACCAGTATCTTTGTGTATACTCCATCAGTTTCTTCTTTGTTTGGCAAACACTACGATCTGGTTACTTTCAGGATCGTTGTCATCTTTCTACTTGACAGCCACTGCATATGCTGACTTTCCTTAGTCAGCTACTGAAGTCTTCTTATGATCATCTTGTGGAAGACTTTACCTTGAATGGCTTCTCAACTCAATCTGGATGCTGATTGAGTTGATGCTTAGATCTTCTATTAGCTTGCATGCCATTCGTTGAGTGCTCTCTGGCTTCCTTCAGGTGAGATGTATCTTTGCATTACCAACCAGAGGCTTCATTCCTTTGGATATTCTGGGAGTGCTCAATTGTTGAGAATCGTGTTTGCTCTACGATTCTACTATGGCCTTGTGAGCACATCTGTTAAGATCTTAGCTCTGCACTCTACGATTCAGCTTTGGCTGTGCAGACACTACGACTTTGAGATCAGATCTTGATACTACGATTTCTGTCGTTGTGCTTGTTGTCTTCATCTGATCTTGCTCGACTACTGATCTACGCCTTTGATACGATCGATGGACTCTCACGATTCTGAGTCCGATCTACGATTCTTGAATTAGCTTTGACATTAGTAGACTCTACGACTCAAAGTGTAGTCTACGATTCTTGGCTGCTTTTGGCGGATGCTCGGTCGGCTCGTGGTAGGAGGTGTCTCTACGATTACGAAACATGACTTCCTCGGCGGACTACGGCCACGAGGAAGTTCTCCTCGACACCTCTGATCCTTCCTCGTCTCTCCTGAAAGTCTACGAACTCAAGAGATCTACTATCTTGCAGACTACGATTACCTCTCGATAGCTCTCGAGTTTTCCTTGACTCTCTGGCGGACTCACGATTTACTAGTGCGATGCTGCTCGACGATCGAGACAAGCCTATCTATTACATCATAAGATCAACCTAACATGCTTGATCTTTCTATATTTATAGTCCTTGTACATCATTTCTTTTTAAGGACTTTACAAAGTTTTTTTTTTTTATATGTAGGATCAACTAACACATTTGATCAATTCATTCTAAGTCCTTGTACATATGTTTTATTATCTATCAAAGGACTTTATAGTTTTTCTTAATGCAAGCATACTTGCATATTCATATATATATATATATATATATATCATCAAATTCATATCCTCGTGATAAAAGTGATGAAAAACCTTTTAAATCATAGAAGATAGTAGATTTTATGCTCTACTTGACTCTTCTAATGGATTGTTTGTTCCGTTGCAGTTAAACTTGATGTTTGTTATATTTTATCAGTTTAACACTGTTGAAGGCTAACGATAAATTATTCTTCATTATCTTAGTCCTAATATTTCTTACTGGGCTAGTTGAGTTCACCCTTTTCCTTTCATTGTTCTCTTTAGGAAATGAGAACGTAGCCGAGACTAGTCGGGGAACGGAGTGATGGTCCAGATGTTTGCATTAGTAGTCCTCACTATTCTATGAAATAGTGTGATAATAAATGTATTGAGGACTCCATTTGAGTTTGAATACTGTTTAGAAGACAATATTCGTATTAAAACTCTCAGCTTATGTTTTGTCGTATTTTACACGATAGTTGTATTATTAAGTTGTATTTGAATTTTTGTACCATGTATTTGGCGACTCAAGATGGGTGATATATACCTATTTTGGGGGAGTTACAGTTGGTATCAAAGCTTCGGGATATGATCCCTGGCTGAGGTGTGAGACAGGAACTAGGAGGGGAGAGACGGGGAATTCCTTCGCTAGTATGACCTACCTAAGTTTATTTGGTATTTAATTGGTCGGTTAGAGTATAGGGATAATATTAGGTATGTCAATTAACCCTTGTTTTGTGGAAGTATTTGAAAATGACATCCGAGAATATTGAGAATAGCAATGGAGCACAGGAGACCGTTGAGTCACCACAGATCCATACCCAGGATAATGTGCAACAGGAAGACAATAATCCTCAGGTAAAATACAACACCGATCAAATGATGAACGATGGAATGTTCAGAGGCTTTATGCAATTCATGCAACATCAGACAAGAGCGGCTCCTGTCCAAAATGCAGGTGGAAACACTGGCAACTCTCGAACGGTCACCGCTAAATAGTTCAAGGAGCTGGGACCACCATAGTTTATTGGAGAGCCGAAACCACTTAAGGCGGAGACGTGGATAAAGCAGATCACCAAGATATTTGATGTCTTGGGATGCTCCTCGGAGCAAAATTTTCCCTTTGCCACCTTCATGTTGCGAGGAGAGGCAGATTACTGGTGGGAATCTGTAAAGCGTACCCAGCCTGCCGCACTCAAAATGTCTTGGGAGAAGTTCCAAGAACTGTTCAACGAAAAGTACTTTCCCGAAAGTATTCGTCACATGAAAGAGGTAGAGTTCGTCAAACTGGAGAAAAACAATATGATCGTGTCGTAAATAAGTAAGTTTGCCGAAATGCAGTGTCCCATTCGTCCCCACTTAGTTGATAATGAAGAGAGAATGACGCGAATGTTTCTAAGAGGTTTGAAACCTGAGATACGTCAATACCTTATCTCTCATAAACTGTGTTTGTATTAAGATGTTGTAAAAAAGGCTCAGTTATTGGAGCGCGATAATGAGTTAACCCAACCAAGAGGGAGCAGCTGGCAAAATGATAATACCAGTGGTAGCAGTCATCGAAGCGGAGATAACAAACGTGGAGGGAATCAACATGCTAGAAATGGTAACCACTTCGGTGGTAATCATGGCCAAGACAATAAGAATGGAAATTTCAAGAAGAGGAGATTCAACAATGATGGAAAGACGTCAGCATGAGCACCCGTTGTTAAGGAAGGAGAACGACCACCTATCATATGCTTCAAATGCAGAGGGGAGGGATATATCGATCAAATCAGCGTACAACCAACAAAACGTGTTACAATTGTGGAAGAGATGGTCACCTAACTCGATTTTGTCGTTCAGGGAAGCCAAGTCCAGCTGGGATGGAGGCACCAAAGGCCGTTCCAGAAAAGTTAAAACCAATAGTTCAAGGGAGAGCGTTTGTCGTAACCTCCCAGAAAGCAAGGAACCCGAACGAGGTCATCACGGGTAGGCTTATCATAAACTATAGTGAAGTCTATACTTTATTTGATATCGGTTCTACCCATTCTTTTATTTCTCCTACTTGCGCTCAACGTTTAAATTTGACTCTGGAGAAATTAGACTTTGACTTATCTGTTGAAACTCCGTTGGGAGAAACCTTCATTACATCCAATGTTTATAAGTCTTGTTTGGTTCAAATCGGTACCCTCACATTACTTGTCGATCTTATTTCATTGAAAATACTTACATTTGACGTAATTCTAGGGATTGATTGGTTAACTACTCATCATGCAAAAATTGATTATTTTCGTAAGGTTGTTAGCTTTTATATTCCTAACCAACCTATTATGCGAATTTAAGCAACCAAACCATTAAAATCAATCACTGTCATCTCAAGCCATAAAGCTATTCGTTTATTAAAAAATGGATGTCAAGCTTTCTTAGCTCATGTCACGGATTTAAACAAATATATGTCAGTTTTGAATGATATTTCTATTGTTAATAAATTTCCGACGTATTCTCGAAGAACTTCCCCGGCCTACCCCGGGCGTGAAATTAAATTTTGTATCGACCTTGAACCCGGTACAAAACCCATTTCCAAAGCTCCATATCGAATGACTCCTATTGAACTTCAGGAGTTAAAGACCCGACTACAGGAATTGTTAGACATTGGATTTATTCGTCCTAGTACGTCTACTTGGGGTGCTCCTCTTCTTTTTGTAAAGAAGAAAGATGGGAATATGCGACTTTGTATTGATTATTGAGAGTTGAATTATGTCACCATCAAATATAGGTACCCATTCCCACGTATTGATGACCTGTTTGCCTTTTCCAAGGCGCCAAATTCTTTTTAAAGATCGATCTTTGTTCCGGATATTACCAATTGAAGATTAAAACTGATGACATTCCAAAGATGACTTTCAGAACTCAGTACGGGAATTATAAATTTCTAGTCATGTCTTTTGGATTAACTAATGCTCCTGCTCCCTTTATGGATATGATGAACCGAGTATTCAAGGAATATTTGGATCAATTTGTGGTTGTCTTTATTGATGAAATTCTCATATATTCCAAAAGCCGTGAAGATCATGAGCAACACTTGAGGCTGATACTCCAAAAGCTTCGTGAAAACAAGCTTTATGCCAAGTTGAAGAAATGCGAGTTCTGGCTTGAGGAAGTAGGATTCCTTGGGCACGTGATATCAAATCACAGAATATCTATTGACCCAGCGAAGATTGAAGCAATTCAAAGTTGAGCAACCTTCTTAATGTGATCAAGTACGTAGCTTTACGGGCTTAATGGTTATTATCGAGATTCGTGGAAGAATTTTCTCGAATCGCTACTCCATTAACTCAAATTGACTCAAAAAAAGATACAAAATTGGTTGGAGCGAGGAATGTGAGAAGAGTTTTCAAGAACTCGGGAGGAGACTCATTTCAGCACCTGTTCTAACAATACCATCTGGTTCGGAGGGATTTGTCATCTACAATGATGCTTCAGGCAAAAGTTTAGGATGTTTTGTCATGCAACATGGGAAAGTCATAGCCTATGCCTCACGACAACTCAAAGAATATGAGAGGAATTATCCTACTCATGATCTAGAGTTGGCAATTGTCATTCTTACACTTAAGATTTGGAGGCATTACCTGTATGGGGAGAAAGTGGAGATCTATATGGATCATAAAAGCCTCAAATATTTCTTCACCCAAAAGGAACTCAACATGCGACAACGACGTTGGCTCAAACTATTAAAAGATTATGATCATACTATCGAATACCATCCTGGAAAAGCGAACGTAGTAGCTGTCGCATTGAGTAGAAGATCATATGTGGGTACGAGTGCAATATTGTCAATGTAAAGGCCCATTTTGTATGACTTGCAAAGGATGGAGATAGAGTTAAAGACTCCAGGGACTCATGTGATGATGGCGAATATACGAGTAGAACCGACTTTAATCGATAAAGTTAAAGCTGCTCAAGCCATAGACCTGGAGCTAATTCGTATGAGGAAGAAATTACAAGAAGGTGCTATTTCGGAAGCAAGAATCGATGAAGAAGGAATACTTCGAGTCAAATCCAGACTTTGTGTTCCTAAAAACTCTGATTTAAAGTATAAAATCATGATGGAGGTGCACAACACACCGTTTGCAATCTATCTTGGGAGTACCAAAATTTATCATGATCTTCGATAGCGGGGTTTATCTCAAGGTGTCTAACTTGTCAATGAGTCAAGGCGGAGCATCAAGTGCCAAAAGGTCCATTACAACCGCTTGAAATTCCAGAATGGAAGTGGGAGCACATTACAATGGATTTCGTTACTGGTCTTCCCAAGGTTTCTCAAGGCATAGATGCAATTTGGGTCATTGTTGATAGATTGACCAAGTCTACTCATTTCTTACCTATACGAGAATCTTATACACTTGAACGTCTTGCTCGTATGTACATAAACGAGATTGTAAGATTGCATGGTATGACAATATCCATAGTTTTTGATCGAGACCCAAGATTCACTTCAAGATTTTGGGTTAGTTTGAAAAAAGCTATGGGCGCAGTTTTATATTAGATTCGGCATATCATCTTCAAACGGACGGGCAGTCGGAAAGGACTATTCAAACTCTTGAAGATTTATTAAGACTCTGTGTCCTTGACTTCAAAGGAAGTTGGGACAAGTTCTTACCATTGGTAGAGTTTTCCTACAACAACAGTTATCAAGAAAGTATTGGTATGACTCCATTTGAGGCGTTGTATGGAAGAAAGTGTCGTTCTCTAGTATGTTGGGATGACATGGGTGAAGCAAATTTGTTGGGACCAGAGTTGGTACGTATGACTATGAAAAAGAATCAAACGATCCGACAACGTATAAACCTCACAAGATCGACAAAAGAGTTATGCTGATCTTCATTGAAAGGACGTGGAATTCAATATTGGAGATCATGAGTTATTACGTGTTGCTCCATGGAAAGGAGTTACGAGATTTGGAAAGAGAGGAAAGCTCAATTGTGAGACCCCAAATTTTATGAAATGAAAGTATTCAATTTTCTTATAATTATTCTATTTAGTAAATGGTTAAATTGATAAAAGGTTAAAGTTAAGGGTGATATGTGAAAATTTTGCAAAGTATGCAAGTTGTTATATTATATTTGTTTGGTCGGGGAATATTCTTTTTGTCGGGGAATATCCGTACGACGGCACAATCATTGTTGGACCCCACAATGTAAGTAATGTCGTAGTTAAAAAATGACATAATTATCTTTTTATAAAAATAACGGCGAAAGTGTTACCGTTAAAACTGTTGAACTACTCGATAGTAAAAGTACAATAATATGTGTGGTTGCATAGTAGTACACGGTATTAATTATTGATACTTACGTAAGAAGTCACTTAGTTATACTCAATTATTGCTACAGTAATTGCTGCATCATGTCTCTCATATTGTTAGTTCAATTATTGTCACAGTATCATCTGCATAATATGATATATTGTTAAATCAATAATTGAGATGATAAAGTTATTCATATTATTATTTGCAATATTGACAATGTCTAGAAGTTCTGTCAAGAAGAGGTTTGGTCACCTAATTGCGCGCCAATAAAGAGAAATTCTTATCGGAAAGCCCCCTCTTTCTTGGGAACGACCTGGTTGTTAAATATTACGAATTATAATAATAATGAATAAATGTTATTAAAAATTGAATTTGAGTTCGGAGTTGAATTTGGAGACGCGAACGTGATATTTGAGTCCAGAACGATGAAATTAGTAAAAATAAACTATAAACACAAAATTTTCCGAGGTTGACTTTTTGTTTAGAAAATCAACAATTGACTTTTTTTAGAAAAAGTCAAACTTCAAAATTTCAAAAATAATTTTTTTGATAAAAATAGTTCCATTGTGTTGGGATTATTAGTGTTAGTGGAAATCAACATTTATTTCGATATTAATTGATGTCGGGAAGTTATATTGACCAATTGGGTAATTAACCGAATAAATGAGTATTTAATTGCTATTAATTCACATGATTATAACTATTTGTTCACATGTGTGTACTATTGATTCACATTCTTGTACTATTAGGGGAGGTGGTGCAAGATTGATAATACTTGCATGACTAAGTTAAAAATGGAGGTATAGATGGAGGTACTATACTGTAATTCATATTTTCACATGATTATAACTATTGATTCACATGATTGAACTATTGATTCACATTATTTACTATTAGGGGAGGTGGTGCAAGTTTGATAATACTTGTAGGACTAAATTAAAAATGAAGAAAAAGAGGGAGGTATTATACTGTAATATTTTGAGCCCCAAAACGTGCAATTATCGAAACTATATTTTCCTATAAATAGAAGCTCATTCTTCCTTCATTTCTCACCAATTCACTAAAGCTATAGAGCAATTATTATAGAGAGAAATTATAGAGAGAAAGAAGAAGAGAAGTCTCACACCTCACTATTCCAAAGATCCACTTCTTCTTTTGAGGTAAGGGATATTATTATTATAGTAAGGGGTATTATTTCTTTCAGATTCATGAAGAGAGCTATTGTTATTCCATTCCTTATTATTCTGTTGGAATAACTCAGATATGCGCACTCACCGATACATGGTGAAATTCTTCTTCGTTATTCCATTCTTTATTATTATGTTGGAATAACTCCGTCTTCATGCTAAGTACTACATACATGGTGAAATTCTTCTCATTATTCCATTCTTTATTATTCTCGTTGGAATATCTTGTCATGCGGATTTTATTACGCATGATCCGTTCCATTCTTTATTATTCTATTGGAATATCCTCGTTCATTCTTTATTATGATTATGCATGACCGGGTTCCATTCTTTATTATTCTCGTTGGAATAACCTCATCCATGGCGTATTCATCGCAGTTCGTGAATTCTGTTGTTATTCCATTCTTTATTATTCTATTGAATAACTCGTCATGCGAGGCCTATCGTATGCTTAATGAATTCTTCATTATTCCATTCTTTATTATTCTCGCTGAATAACTCTGCCTCACGCGACTACCGCATGCATGGTGAATTCTTTTGTTATTCCATTCTTTATTATTCTGTTGAATAACTCGTCTATGTGGATTACCACATGCATGGTGAATGATCTTTCGTATTCATTCCTTATTAAATTGTGGAAATGATCTGTCTACGTGGATTACCGCATGGCTGGCAAAAATCCATTTGCAGTTTCGTAATTTTTTTGACCCTCAAAAATTTTGGAAAAATTTGAAATGATAATTTGATGAGTTTGCTAGATTGTGTCCAAAAATGGAAAATTTTGAATGTATAGATTAGGAGTTATGAATTTTACGGGAAATGACTATTTTAAAAGTAAACCCTTATAACTCCTTGTGATTAACTCCAAAATTGGTGAAATTTTTATTGGGAGTACATATATATAATAGGAGTATACCCTGTAAATTTTGGAATTTTTGGATAAAAGTACAATTTATGATAAATGTTTAAATATTCGGTATTTTTGGCCATATGAAAAATAGTAAATGAATTTTAAAAATTCTGAGAAAAATATATGTTTAATATGGGACTATATTCTGCTAAATCCCAGAAATGAGTAATTTTTGGGACTGATTTGGTATTTTTCCTGAAAATGGTTTAGTTACGAATATATGAATTAAATATGTTATGTGAAGTTAAAAAATTGGTAAATAGGAGTTTATGGCTTGGAAATCCTATATAAGGTATATGCAGATTTTTGATGAGTGATTTGATCATTGGTGATGAAATCTTATGAGTATGGCATTTTTGAATGATTAAATGCATTATTTGGTAAAGTGTAAACAATTAAAATAAATTGTTTATAAGTTTAAGAAGTGATTAAAATATTGTTATAATATTAATAATATTAGATTATGAGTTTATTAAATGATTGATAATATTTGGATAAATTTAAAGTCTTTAATATTTATCCTTGATTTCGTTTGATTAATGCTTATATCATTGTCATCATCCTCATGCTTATATTGTGATGAAAGTTATCTTTGGCTTACGCGCATGTATGGACCGTTGATTATTGGTTTTACAATTTTATATCTTTGGCTTACGCGCAAAGATGGACCGTTTGATTATTAGTTTTATAGATTGTATATATCTTTGGCTTACGTGCAAAGATGGATCTGCGGATTATTGGTTTTACTACGCTTGTATATCTTTGGCTTACGTGCAAAAATGAACTATTGATTAATGATTATCTTTGCTTATGTGCATAGATGAACTGCTTATTGGTATGATTATGACCAAAGGATCATTCGTATAATCATGACCCGTAATGTTATAGATGATGTGGTAAAAGTCCTCATTGGTCCGTAGTGCATTGATGGATGCTTATTGGTATGATTATAACCAGGATTATTCGGTATAATCATGACCATTGATGATTACATGAATATCCTTGGCCAAAGTGGTGGATGATTCGATGATGTGGATTATTTATTAAGTTGAGTCTCAGTGATAAAATATTGATTATACACTTTTAATTTGTAAAAGATAGTAGATATCATGCTCTACTTGACTCTTCTAAAATACAGTTGTATGTCTTTGGTTTGTAGTGCAAAGATGAATTGTTAATGAATATCTTTGGCCGTAGTGCAAAAGATGAATTTATTAGTATGATTATGAAAGCAGAATTGTGATTTGGTATAACCATGATTTTTGATGTTTCAGGTGAAGATAGGTGATGAAAATTATCTTCGTCCTAGGTGCGAAGAGGAATTTAGAACCACAATTATGATTATGAGTTATTCATATGATTGTGGACATGAACTGTTGATTGATGTTACAAGGATAAAACATTGTTGGTGGACTTTTAACATGGAGAAGATAATAGACCTTATGGTCTATTCGACTCTTTTAATGGATTTGCTCATTCACGCAACTATGGTTGAAAAGTTTTATCATCTACCATATGTTCTAAATCTCCCGATTTATTATCGACGAAAGCTATTGATAATTTAATTATCTTTAGTCATGATATTCTTTATCGGGCTAGTTGTGCTCACCCTTTTTGCTTCATAATTCCTTTCGTGTAATAAGAGTGTTCTTGAGTCGAGCGGGGATAATAGGGGAATAGAATCTGGTTGTCTATAATCATGAGGTTCTCCTCCTAAATAGTATGGAAATAATTTTATTGAGAACTTTAGATAAGTGTGTCAGTATTATATACGCCATTTGATATTTAATTTTGGTGAACCGAATAGGTGAGGTGAACCCAACTTTGAAGGGCGTTTTTGCCACTATCATACAAGATGTCTAATGACATATTTACACTTCGTGTTATCATAAGATGTGGTTGTGCACATCCACTTGCTGAGTATATCTACGAGCACTACCTATATAATCTTGGAGTTTATTTGAAATATAATTTTCACTTGGAGACAACAGAGATAATTATATGTCAAGAGAAGACTCACCATTGGAAAGAAGATGATAGTAATCTTCTCATTTTTCTTTTTGGGTCTATTGGGTCAACCAAGGATAATTTCGTGGACATATGATATCTATCATAACCTGTAGACGCATGGCCTCCCATGTACGAAGGTTTCCTTGAGCACTTTCCAAAGATTTTAATTTCTAAAATAGTTTTTGACTGTACTTTTATGTAAAGTACCATTGTAAGGTTATGGTCGAGGCATCATGAGAGTTACATATATTTGTATTAAAACTCACAGCTTATCTCATTGTCGTACTGCATTTATAGTTCAACAATTGTATAAATGAAGTTTGTATTTAATTTTTATAGTGTGATATCTCATGACTCGTAATGGGTCGTGTGGACCTATTTTGGGGGCGCCAGAAATGACACGGGAGTTAGAATCTGAAATGGAATCAAGGTATCCTCACCTATTCATCATCCTAGGTATGTACCCTAATTTCGAGGGTGAAATTTCATAAGAAGGGGAGGTTGTAAGACCCCAACTTTTATGAATAAAGAGGAATTTTTCTATAAATATCATTTTTGAAAATTAAGGTTTGAATTTGTTATAATGTTATAGTTGTGAGTAATATTTATAAATTTTGCAAAATAAGCAAGTTGTTATATAATATTCTATTGGTCGGGGAATATTAGTTTTAACAGAGAATATTCGTACGACAGCACAATCATTGGTGGAACCCACAACGGAATTATTGTCATTTAATGAGAAAATGATGAAATATATTTTATGAAAATAACGGTGGAAGTTTTACCGTTAACTCTGCTTGAAATAACCAATGTTAAAAGTAAGAATACGCTGGGTCGCATAGTAGCATACACCACGTATTGATTCTTGATGCTTACGTGAGAAGTCACTCAGTTATACTCAATTATTGCTACAGTAATTGCTGCATCATATCTCTCATATTATTGATTCAATTATTGTCACAGTATCAGCTGCATAATATTTTATATTATTAAATCAATAATTGAGACGACAAAATTATTAATATTATTATTTGCAATATTGACGATGTCTAGAAGTTCTGTCAAAGAGAGGTTTGGTCACCTAATTGCGCGCCAATATGGAGAAATCCTTATTAGAAAGCCCCCTCTTTTCTGGGAACGACCTGGTTGTTAAATATTGCGAATTATAATAATAATGAATAAATGTAGTTAAAAATATTGAGGGGATTTTTATGAAGTATTTGATATAAATTTTGCTTATTTTATGGACCCCCATTTATCCATTTTTCAAAATAATCGGTAGAAAATTATTTAATATAATAAAGGTGGGGGCCACATGTGGGATGAAGAATGGAAATGGGGGTGGGGGGGAGAGAAAGGTTTACGTAAATGTAAGAGCATTATATATATATATATATATATATATATATATATATATATATATATATATATATATATATATATATATATATATATGATAATAATAATGTGGAGGGGCCATATGTTTTTTTTAATTGTCGTGGAAGGAGTAATATTGTCACGGAGGATTATCATGTATTATTATTATTATTATTATTATTATTATTATTATTATTATTATTCTTATTATTATTATTATTATTATATATTCTAATAAGTTTTGTTTTTATGAAAAAATAGAATATATTATATTATATATAAAGTTATTTTTTTTATTTGAATATTATAATATTATATTTATAAAACGGACGTCTAATTTTTTTTTTCAAAGCGCTGCCCGTGAATTGTGAATGTATCATCTGTGAATTTCCTTACACAGTGCCCCTTCCATTCTCCTATAAATAGGATGTTAGTTAGAATTGAAAATCACACCAGAATCAGAGAATTCTTCTTCTATAATATTGAGCGTATTTCTTTCGAGTTATAGAAAGTTTTGAGCGTAGAAAATAGTGAAAGTTTTCTTCAAGAATATCCCTGCTATACCAGTTAGAATACTCTTCTTTTCAAGGTAAGGGATGTTATTTTTGTTCAATATTCGCTTGAAATAATATTTTCTTCCATACTCTGTAGTATGTAAGTAATATTATTTCGTTTCAGATTTTGAATTCTATACTCATTTGGTTAAAGTTTTGGCTTCTATACTCCACAAAATTAGTAGAATATCCTTAAAATTTGCGTTTCATCCAGTATCTTTTCATGGAAATATTATTCTGAACTTTCTTGATAAGTTTTAACTTTTTCATGCCAGAGTACTATTCATGAGTTACTATTCACGGGGTACTATTCACTAGGGGTACTATTCATGATAAAAATTGATTTATTTTCGATCCAAATCATTTTTGGTACAATATTATTCTTGAATTTTACTCCACAAAGCTGTATCATGTTGACAATTTAGACGTTATTGATTTTTGGATAAATTACATTATAAATTTATCCTTTGCTTCTTTTAATTAAATTCTTATATCATTGTCATCATCCTCGTGCTTATATTATGTTGAAAGTCATCTGTGGCCGTAGTGCATAGATGGACTCGGTACGATTATGTCCAGAGATTATTCGGTATAATCAGGACCGTAATGTTACAAATGATGTGGTAAAAGTCCTCATTGGCTTGTAGTGCATTGATGGACAGTTGTTGGCATGATCATGACCATTGATGAAAACACGAATATCCTTAGCCCGTAGTGCATGGATAATTTGTGGTCGTGATACTAATGAATATCCTTGGCCATAGTACAGGGGTGATTCGATGATGTGGATTATTTATTAAGATGAGTCTCAGCGATAAAAGTGATGAAAAACCTTTTAAATCATAGAAGATAGTAAATTTTATGCTCTACTTGACTCTTCTAATGGATTATTTGTTCCGCTGCAGTTAAACTTGATGTTTGTTATATTTTATCAGTTTAACACTGTTGAAGGCTAATGATAAATTATTCTGCATTATCTTAGTCATAATATTTCTTACTAGGCTAGTTGAGCTCACCCTTTTGCTTTCATTGTTCTCTTCAAGAAATGAGAACGTAGCCAGGACTAGTCGGGGAACGTAGTGATGATCCAGATGTTTGCATTAGTAGTCCTCACTATTCTATGAAATAGTGTGATAATAAATGTATTAAGGACTCCATTTGAGTTTGAATACTGTCTAGAAGACAATATTCGTATTAAAACTCTCAGTTTATGTTTGTCGTATTTTACACGACAGTTGTATTATTAAGTTGTATTTGAATTTTTGTACCATGTATTTGGCGACTCAAGATGGGTGATGTATACCTATTTTGGGAACGTCACATCAGGCCTTTGGCCCACCTGGAGGTCGGTAAAATGCTCCTGAACATTGCCCCCCAGTCTCTTGTTATAATTTATTTATAATTGGAGACTCGAAAAGACGTGAACTCGAAAAGTCATGACAGCCAATGATGAAATGTCTGGGGAACCCAAACGGTCTCTCTTCATTTTTTGAAATGCTACACGTTTCCCAAGGTCGGGCCTCTGCTGCATTTAATAGCCACCCTTGGATTTTGTGCAGCTCGACTTATAAAAACCCCCCCTCCATCCATCACTGTCACTTTTTCCAGTTTTACTCATTTCAAATTCTACTCCCTAACTTTTCGGCAAAGGCGATTTCCGGCTAGCAACTCACGTACCAAACTTCTCCAGTTCCAGGCCTTTCCACTCCCAAATCATCTTCAACACTTCCTATTTCTGCTTCCACTTTCTTTTTAAACTTCATATTCACACTTCATATGGCTGATTCTAGCATTCCTCCTACTCATCGAGCGGCCTCCTCCTTCCGTCCCCATTCTACGACCGATTCCTAGTTGATTTACCAGTGGCTCTTACTGATACCACCCCAAGCAACACCGAATCCATAATCCGAAGCATTTATGCTTCTGAAATTGACTTCTCTCACATCAATACCCCATCCTCCATTACTTCTTCCCAACTTTCTGATATTCTTACTCTCTTCAACATCCCAAAGGAGTACAAGCTTTGGGTACCAGAACCTTAGGAATGAATGTTCTGGCGCCCCGAGGGCGAATAGACCGCCATTCCACTCCGGGCCCTAAAATATGGGGTCCAATTTCCTATCCATGAATTCATATAATCATTCCTCTGTTTCATGGGGATCGGGTTCGCACAGCTGGTGCCGAATTCGTACATCCACTTAATCACCTTCATCGCCTTGTGCCAGGAGGTTTGGATAACTCCTGCTCTTGACTTTTTCTTTATCTTGTTCACCATCGAAAAGTCAAAGGAGCCTGGCTTCCGACAACTGAACCGAGTGGCAGGCTGAGCCACCTTCATGAAGACCCCTTCCAACAACAAGGGATGGCACCCACAGTGGTTCTTCATGAGTGGAATTGACCTCAAGCTTCTGCCAAGTTGGTCTTCTCTTGAAGACCCCATCGCCAAGATCACCAAATTTTTGAAGGAGCGATCGGCTGCCTTTAAGTCATTTTACAAGAAACTATCCGCGACCGAATGGAGCTTGGGCATTCTATCAAATGAGGCTTGGCTGTACAAACATGGGTGTAAGTACTTTAGCCTGAACCTTCTCATAACTCCAATAATCCTGGATTACCTTCTGTTGGTTTTGTATTAACCGTTCTACTCGTTATGCAGTGACCATCTTCAATCCCGGAGGAGCCACTGAACCCCTAACCCCCTGCCAATCAAAAGTGAACCAATCCGCCTTCCTGTCATCGACGGGGCAGTAGAGGAAGAGACCATCCCTATTGCCAAACTTTCAACCCGGTTCTGAGATCGGGTCCCGCCTCGAATCTCACTGCCACGCCGAGCCACCCACCAAAAATGTCTTTGAAGATGCCGTCTTTGAGAAGATGGCCTTGTTAAGGAAGACCAAGAGACCTTTAAAGCCTTCCACAAGGATCCCCCCCAAGGCCACTTCTTCAGATCTACCGAAGTCGACTCCTCCACCCCCTACACAGGTTGCGATAATCAAAGATTTGAAGGAAACCGAAGAAGTTCCTCTCGAACCTCGACCCAAGAAGCCTTTTGTGGCTGAAGTTCCTGAGCAGCCAGTTGCTGAGGCCGAACCCCTTCCCGCTTCAACTCCCACTTCTAAAACGAGCTCTTCTTAAGGAACGCCGACTACCTGTTGGCCGAAGAGCCCTTCGGAAGTGTTTCCCTTTACTTTGTTCGATCATTTCAAACTTTCTGGTGATGACGAACGTTTTAAGGGATTTTCTTCTGAAGAGTATCTTGTAGCCTATGTTCGTGCTCAGTGTCAGGTAATTCCCAAATTGGTCAACCTCTTCTGTTATCGTCATGCTTTATTCTTCATAGCTGATATGCTCCTTCTGCTGCAGGCCAATGCCATCCTCGCCCGAGCCATTCCGCCTCTTGCCCGAATGACCAAAAAGGAAGTTCAGCTGAGGTCGGATGTGCTGCTTCTCGAGGCTGAGGTTCGAGGTCTGAACTCGGACCTGAAAAAAGAAAGGGATCTTCACGCTGAGACACGAAATAAGGCTACCCAGGCTGAACGACAGGTCGATGAGCTCAAGGAACAATATTCACTGCTTCAACATGAGTTTGTCGGCCTCGAAGGTCATGTGAAGAAGTTTCTCCAGGATAAAAATCTTTTATCCAAAGAGAGCAATGATCGGTTGTAGGTGCTTCATCAGCTTGAGGAGAAGTTAGATGGGATGCATAGTAAGCTGATGCATGTGATCCGGGAGAACCACGCCTTAAATTATAAACATGCTAAGGACAAGCAGCGTACGATTGAAGAATATGAGGAATCCCCGGCCTTGACTGAAAAGATCATGGCTTAGTTCGCTGAAGGCTATGAAACCTATCGGGAGATGGGCTCGGGCCAAGTTGATTGCTGCTGGCCTCGATGCTTCCGTCCTAGACTCTTCGGATGAAGAATCCGAAGCTGGAGATTAGCTTTACTTAGGACTTATAATTTTTGGAATCTTCATTTTTTTTCTCTTTATTTGTACTTTGCCCGAATCTTATACGACCGGGTCTTGTAAAATTTGAAAATATGAGTGAAGTACCAAATTTTTGTTTGTAAATTTTTTTGATCAGTTATACTCGCGATTTTTCTCGATCAGTTATGTTATTTCGAACTTTTTGATTGTGTTGTGCCCGAATTTTGTCCGATGAATAATTGCAATTTTCTCGATCAGTTATACCCATGACTTTTATCGGTTAGTTATGTCGTTTTCAACTTTTTGATCGGCTTAAGTCCAAAGTTTGTCTGATCGGATATGTAAAAGCTTATGAATATAAATGAAGTGTAAATATTTCCGAAGAAAAATCTCATTTATTTCATTGATAAATAAAGCGGTGTACACAAACAAAGAAAAAATGACATAAATTTTACTGGCAAAATTTTCTAAGTCTTGTTGCATGCCATGTATTCTTTACTTCCGAACCATCCATTGCTCGAAGCTGGTATATACCTGGCTTCGGTACTTCTACCACTTCATAAGGTCCCTCCCAGTTAGGCATCAACTTGTCAGTGTTCTGGGGAGTTGATGCCTTCGACTCCCGAAGTACTAAGTCTCCAACCTCAAATCTCCTCTACTTTACCTTCTGATTATAGTGTCAGGTTATTCTCTTCTGGTAAATGGCTAACCTTATTAGAGCTGAGTCCCGAACTTCTTCCAAAAGATCCAGATTTAACCGTAGTCCCTGGTCGTTGTACAACTCCTTATATTAGCTGACCCGAAGAGTTGGAGATCCGATCTCAACAGGTATGAGTGCATCAGTACCATATGCCAGTCGAAACGGTGAATCCCCGGTTGTTGTTCTCGGAGTAGTCCGATAAGCCCACAAAACACTGAGTAATTCTTCTGGCCATCGACCCTTTAGTTCGTCTAGACGCCTTTTAATTCCGTTAAGAAGGGTTCGGTTAGTGACTTCTACTTGGCCGTTGGACTGAGGGTGGGCCACTGAAGTTTTTCGGTGCTGAATTCCCAATTCTTTCAGAAAAGCTTCAAACTTTAACCCCACGAATTGCCTGCCATTGTCCGAGACCACTGCCATCAGGATATCGAATCGATAAACTACACCCTCCTTAAAAAACTTCAAACATTCTTGTTCGGTGATCTTCTACAGAGGTTTAGCTTCAACCCACTTCGTCATGTAGTTGATGGCCACGATCACGAAACTAACTTGTCCCTTGGCCTTCGGAAGAGGCCCCAAGATGTCGATTCCCCATATGGCAAATGGAATCGGGGATAAGATCAAAAATAACTCTTCGGGAGGCTGATGAGGGATGGTGTTGTTCAACTGGCATTTCAGAAAATTTTTGACAAAATCTTTGGCTTCCTGGTAAATGGTCGGCCAATAGTATCCCTGCCTCAGAATCTTATATGCCAATGACTTGGTCCCCATTTGATCTCCATAAATTCCTTCGTGCACCTCCCGAAGTGTATAATCTGTTTCTGGGTGTGTTAAGCATTTGAGCAGTGGGGAGCTAAAGGCCCTTCGGTATAGCTCTCCATCAATAAGAATAAAATTCAAACTCCTGTGTTTGATCTTTCTTGCTAATATGTGATCCGAAGGCAACACCCCATCAGCCAAATACGATATATACTTTTTGTACTTCCAAGCTTCGGGCCAACCGAAGTCCAACTAAAATGGCTTCATATTCTGCTTCATTGTTCATGGCCTTGAACTGGAACCGGATGGCTTGCTGGACTTTAAACCCTTCGGGACTTGTCAGAATAACTCTTGCTCCACTGATGTCCGAAGTCGACGACCCATCTACATACAAAGTCCATGAAGTTGGTCCCTGTTGAGCTTCGATAATTGTACTCATGTCCGGTTCTATAAAAGAAAATTCTACTATGAAGTCTGCCAACGCCCGTCCCTTGATTGTTGTGCGGGGATGGCATTCTAAAGCAAATTGTGTTAATTCCATTGCCCAAGCAGCCAACTGACCCGACACTTCTGCTTTGTGAAATACTTTCTTCAACGGCTGATCCGTATAGACCACTATCATCCGACCTTGGAAATAATGTCGCAACTTCTTACTCGCGATTATCAAGGTGTAGGCGAACTTTTCTAGGTTCGGATATCTTATCTCTGCATCCCGAAGAATTTAGTTGACGTAGTATACTGGGAACTATTTTCCCCCCTAGTCTCTTACCAGTGCGGCCCCCACTGCTATCGAGCTTGCAGGCAAGTATAGATATAAGGGTTCCGAAGGGAACGACTTCATCAATAAGGGCGCCGAAGACAAATATCTCTTGATCCCTTGGAACACGTCTTCACACTCGGAGGTCCAATGAAAACTATTCTCATTCTTCGGTCCTTTCAGAGTGTCAAAAAATGGTAGGCACCTTTCGGCCGATCTGGATACAAATCTCTGAAGGGCCGCAATTCGACCAGTCAACCTCTGAACATCCTTGTATGTCTTAGGTGATTTCATATCCAGAATGGCCTGAATCTTCTCCGGATTCACTTCAATGCCCGTCTTGCTGACTAAATATCCCAGAAACTTTCCTGACCCTAATCTGAAGGTACATTTAGTCGGGTTCAACCGCAGCTTATGCCTTCGTACTATTTCAAAGCAACTCTCTAGGTCCTCCAGATGATCCCGGACTGACATGCTTTTCACAATCATGTCGTCCACGTATACTTCCATGATTCGGCCTAGCTGCTTTCTAAACACGAATTTCATCATCCGTTGGTAAGTTGCCCCTGCGTTGAGTAACCCGAAGGTCATATTTCGATAAGATTATATGGCCTGATGTGTGATGAAACTCGTCTTCAGGATGTCCTCCTTGCTCATCGAAATCTGGTGGTATCCTGAGAAAACATCCATGAAGCTCATCATGCCGTACCCCGATGTGACATCAATCAACTGATCTATGTTAGGCAAAGGATATAAATCTTTCAGGCATGTCTTGTTCAGGTCTGTGTAATCTAATCTCCACTTCCCGTTTTGCTTCTGTAACGCCCCGAAAAATCGAACATTTGTAAATACTTTTAATAATGAATAAAATAATATTATTTATTATTATTACATGTTGATAAGATGAATGTCGTTCTATAACCTAGAAACGTCGGAACATCGTAGTATTTTAACTACGTGGGAGAATTAAAGTGTTTGAATTTCTAAAATAAAAATAAAAGTTTTCCTAGAAATTTTCCAAAAAACACTATTCATCAATTTCTGCTCGGGAATTATTTTTGAACTTCCGAGAAATACGTAACGTTATAATAACAAGGTGAGATGGATTATGTAATAATAATCTAAGTATGGAAAACGTAATATTATGCATGCGGACTTAATTTGGGAACGTTAGGTTTATTAAGCGTTAAGGAAAGAAAGTTGTAATCGTATGATGCATATGCATTATACGAGGTAATGAACGTAAGTATAATACGACATATTATACTATTAAGAATGAAGAATGAAATAACATATATTACAAGTTATTATACGAGCTAGCATACGAGGATTATATGCGGTGTATATATATTAAGTTGTTAATTAATTGTATTGGACTTGTAGGATTACTAGCCTAAAGGGGAGGAGTCCAATAGAATGTGATAATCAAGCCCAAGTGTTTGATAAGTCATGAGTCCAAACTATTGTAGTACAAGCCCAATAAGGAATTAGCTAGATTAAATTAGCAAGCCCAATGAATTGGACATGATCCATGGGGCAAACCAAGAGAGAAATGGGTAGACTTGATGGGCAAACAAATTGTGTGATGAGCAAGTGTTGTGCTAGACAAGAAAGGAATAGTAAGGAGGTGGGGGTTGAGGAGGTTAGTTGAGGAGGCGGATTAAAGGAGGTGGGATGGCTTAATGTCCATAATACCCTCACTTTGAGTAGCCTATAAATACCAAGCTTGATTTTCATTGTTGGTTGTTTCATTTCATCCAACAATCTCCTCTCAAGATAAGCAAATTAATTGTTAGAGAGAATAAGTCACATAAGCACTTATAAGTCATTTCAACCTTTGCTAGATTTTCTAAAGTGAAGTGAAGTAATAGTCTTCAAGGGTAAGACTCATATCTATTATCTTTATCTCTTATATGATAGGATTGATAAAGAAGTAGGGGTGTATGACAATAACATGTAATAAGTTATTGATGAATGAACTTAAGCCGAATAAGTTGAATAAGCAACTTGAACTCTAATAAGTTGATAAGATTGTGAAGAACTTGTCATATGATGTTAGTATGATTAATATAGTATGAGAACATTGATTGATGGACTTAATTTCATAGTAAGTCATAAGCATGAGAATATGTAGTTCATTAGTTAAATAAGTCTTTGACTTATGAGAATAAGTCAAAACCTACTTTGTCAATAAGTTGGTGTATTAAGAAACTGTTAATGTTCTTATGTTGGTTAAAATCCATTTAGAATCATTAGTAATGAAGCTTTGCCGGAATTCACACGATTGGACGATAATCGTTGAATTCATGAAATTCTTGGAATGGAAGTCGTATTCAGTGTTTAAAGTCAGAAACGTTGGTTTTCGATGGAGACAAGTCATATTTGGCATTATAGAGTTACGGACTCGAAAATGACCGAATTTAGACTTAGAACGAAGAAACGAGCGTTGAAGGTTCACGAACGTTTATCATTTTCGTTAAAAATGAACTAATAGGTGAAATTTTAGCAAATGAAGTCAAATAGATAAAATTCTTGCATAAACGCATAGAGTATGTAATTTGTGAACCGTAGGCTTTTGAATGAGCTAATTCGGACTTATAACAAAGAAGTTATGAGTCCGGAAGTTTCGTAAAATTTTTAAATTTTACAAACTGTCTGAGGCATAGAGTTGGCGACGCGGCGCCAACCCAAGGCCAAATGGGTGGCCTTGGCGGCGTCGGAGTTGATGTATGGGCATCTTTAAATCGCTAATCAGCTGCAAATATGAGATGATGAGTTAAGTGTGGCGCCAAATTTCATCTCCGGATGTCGTATCTTGCTAACTTGTGGCCCTTGGCAAATGAAGTTGAAGGTCTATGACCAAAGCCATGGCCTCGATCCTAGAGTTTTGGCAGACAAGATTAATTACAGATATAGAAGGAAAGATAACTCATTAGTAATGAACTAAGGTGTTAATATAACATTGTTAAGGCATTGTTAAACACTTAATGTATGATGAATAAAGGTTAATAATCAATTCAAGATGAACGTAATGTGAATGACGTAACGAAAAGCCAGAAACCATAATAACAGATCTAAGTCAGGATTTAGATTGAGATGAAGGGTAAGATATAATAATATACCTACTTGATTATATAAGACCTAATATGGTACGTTATATGATCATGTATTATAGAAACTTAGAGACCTAAAGTGTACGTGTGATATTCAGTATGCAAATACTGAAGGCAAGTATTATAACCCTTGTTCCAGTTTAGTCTGGACAAGCTTTGTAATTTATGTATTCTTTCGCATGAAGTTTTGAATGATAAAGTCTATGCCAATTCTTTCGGCTAGACTTATATTATGATTCTGTCAAGCATGATTAATGTTTACCGAGTTATATTGGTATGGTTTTTAATCGAAGACCAAGTATGCTAAAAATGTTTTTGTTGTTTAACGACAGGCACGTGAGGTTGCCATAACTTAAACGTATACACGTTTAATGAATGTAATGTTGATCAATATAGAGTACTATGGGATGATCACCCAGAAGTGCTCGTAAGCTATGCCGGACTTATGGACTTAGTGTCGGGTTGTCCTTTTTAAAAGAAATTATGAACTTCTTATAGTCTTGAGCTATAATTGATATTCTACTGAATGTTGTTATTGTAAAACGTTTTGAATGAAAAGAAGTGCTATTTTGAGTTATCAATAATACTTCATAACTATTGTTCAGTTACTGAAGATATACGAGTTCTATGTTTCAAGCATGTTATTTATAAGAATTTTAGTACTTGCTGAGCTAGTCATGCTCACTCTTGCTTGAACCATATGAACACAACTAAGATCGAGTGGACAGAAGGCTCAGGCAAGGACAAGGGCAAGGCGAATTAGAACCCTTAGATTACTTATGTAATAGAATAGTTGAATGTCTGTAATATATTGAATATTATGACAAGAACAAACGAACGGGTTATAAAGAACCTGGGGAAATGTAATATTATTTTGAATATATAGAAGTTATATTAGTCCTTTTGAGACTCTTAAATTAAATGAATGAATGAATGGTAGTACCGTGTAACACCATCTGTCGGGTTGGAAGATACCCGGATTTGGGGGCGTCACAGCTTCTGAACCAGAACAACATTTGCCAGCCATTCGGGGTAATCGATTTTGATTATAAATCCCGCTTCAAGAAGTTTGGTGGTTTCTTCTTCTATGATCCTCTGCCTCTCTAGAGCAAAGATCCTTCTTTTTTGTATTACTTACTTTCTCTTCGGGTTAACATGCAAATTGTGCAGGGCCGCCGACTCGCTTACTCCGGGCATGTCACTAGGTTCCTATGCAAAGATGTCGGCATATACCCGAAGCAGATCTACCAGTCCTGTCCATAATGGTTCTGTTAGTCCCGATCCAATCTTGATCAGCTTCTCTGTATTGCCTGGGATCAACTCTACATCCTTAGTCTCTTCGGCTGGCAGGGCCATCGGTTCGGTGCTGCTCTTAGTGAATGGCTCTATTTCAATGGCCATCGTTTGCTTCTGCTTGCTAACCCCGACAAGATTAATGTGTTCTGATAGCACCTTCAGGAAATATCAAGATCACCTTTTACCTCCCCTATCCCGTTCGGTGTCGGAAACTTGATTTTGAAGTGGGGTATGGATGTTACTGCTTGCAATACCACTAGTGTCAGCCTTCCCAGGATAGAATTATACACCGAATCCACTTATACCATTAAAAACCTAACCAATATTTCTGCCTATTGGGGAGCCATGCCGAACCTGACAGGAAATTCGATGGTGCCTAACACGTGCACCGGGTCCCCATTGAAACCATACAACGGGCCTTCTCTACCCAACTCCATCTTCTTTCCTTCCAGATCCATCCTTTGATAAGCGTGAGTGTACAGTATATCGACTAAGGATCCATTGTCGATCATCATCCTCTTCATGTCCACTGGCCCGACCTGTGCCATTATTACCAACGCCCCATCGTGTGATTTTATCAGATCTGTTGGATAATCCTCATCTGAGAATGAGATGGATACCCCCGGGTAGGCCCGATCTTTTCTTGGCGAGGAATCTGGTACCGACAACATGGCTTTAAGATGTCTGCTCCTCTTTTATTTGGTCACACGCCCTACCGAACCTCCAGAGATCACGTCGATCAAGCCTCGTGCTTGCTGGTGCGGTTTAGGCTGTGTATCCCAAGATGGTCCCTTTCTTTCTTCCCTGGGTGCCTCAGAATTCTCCCGACCTACCACATATTGAACCAGTTGGCCGTTCTAAACATTCTTCTCTATCAAATCCTTCAGATCATTGCACATCTTTGTCGTGTGTCCGCGACTCTGATGGTATTCACAGTATTTGTCCCGACCTCTCTTGCCAGGCTTCGGGTGCGTCGAACATGGCTTAAAAAAGGGTTTATTCCATATTTCTTCCAATATCTTCGCCCGATCTGTATTGAGGGCTGTGTAGACTTTGTTGACATTTCTGCTCGGGAAAGGTGGTCGACCATTTCCCGAACCTCCACCGTTGTAGTTTTTTCTTCCAGCGACCTCCCGTGATTATCTGACCGCTGATAAGTCTGCTTGTCCCGATCCTTAAACTTCTCAAAAGATTGGGAGTGCGGTTTGAAATTTCCCATAGCCTCCTCAATCGCTATTAATCCCTCGGGTCGATGGAAAGCTTCTGTCAAATCCGTCGCAGGGTTGATCACCATATCCTTCATCAGTTTCTTCGACTTTCCGATATCCAGACCAGTTGTGAAAAATCCTAAGGACTGTGGAGAATTCAATTCTGCTATCGAACCCACAGCCTCTCGAAATCTCTTAACATACTGGCCTAAGCTTTCATCTGACTTCTGTCTAACCTGCATAAGGGAAGCAGTGATCTTTCCTCATCTTTTGTTACTCTCGAACTGGGCATGAAACTTCTCTCGAAGGTCGTTCCATGAATTAATTGATCCTGCTGCCAACGTGCCCATCCATTCTCGGACGTTCTTCTTTAAGGTTGTTGCGAACATATGACACTTAGCAGTGTCTGAATGTCCATAGTATGTCATCAGTCTGTCGTACCCATCTGAATGATCATAGGGATCTCCCAGCCCATCACACGTCTCCATCGGGGTCATCTTCTTCTTAAGGTCGACAGTGACATGATTTATTTCAGGCGAAAAGGGCGATCCTATGCAAGCCGAAGGTGTCCCCATCGAGCTCTTTGCCGCCAGTAATTTCTCCAACTCTGCCACCCTTCTAGTAAGGGGGTCGGACTCCTCTTTACAAGGGGACGATCTGTGTCTGTCCCTCTCATATTCAGGGGACGCGACCCTCCTCTTTTGTCCTGATCTGCCCGGAAGTTCTGATCTCCAATCTATTGAACGACTCCTTCTTCGGCTTCTGCCGTCTCGGGAGCGGTTTCTGGGCCTCTTTTCTCTATCCGCCTCTTCCCTTCGAGGTGACCGGGATCGGCTCCGATGCCTATGTCTTGTCGAGGATGCTTCCTGTTCTCCAGCCATTTTTGCCATCTGCTCCTCGATCTCTTCCTGCGGAAGACGCAAGGCCATCATGGCGTCTTTATTTTGTTGCATCTTCTTCTTCAGAATAAACTCCCGCTAGTCTCGGCTGCCTTCACCTCAGTCTCTCCCTTGCCCCTCATGTGCCCGAGAATGATTCTCATCGGCATGACTAACCTGATTGGGCGTGCGTTGGCTGTCGTGGAAGAGTTTACGCCGGAGGGAAGGGGCCGGTTCGTCCTGATCTTCATGAATTCTGGAACCCAGTCTGTCTTTGACCAACCCTCTCACCTGGGTGGTCTGGTGTGTTTTTCCTCTTTCCTGGTTAGAGGCACCCGTATCCCTGCTCGCCATGGTCTTTAACCGGAAAAGTTTATTGTGATTGCAGAAAGCACTAGCCCTCCTTCTAGTGCCAATGTTAACGTCAAGTTTCACCGGCGCGTCCAATCACCAAGTCCACGCTTTGAATCCTGCACAATAATAGATCACACACGAAGCTTGACGGCTTGTGCCGCCGGGGGATAGCTCAGGTGTGAGAATAAGTACAGGCCGTTCACAAGGTTTAACAATGGAGGCTTTAGTGTTTAGTGCTCAAAGAAATTATTACCTCTTGAATGAAACCCAAGCCTTGTATTTATAGTGTTCTCGTACCTTAGAATCCCTTTCCGAGTCGGTTTAGGACACCTAAACATGACAGTTACCATAATTTGGGTCCAACACAATCTCCTTAAAAGGTGGAAGTAGAATCCAATCCAAATACTACCTTTGGAGTTACCTTATTCAAATGTAGTTAGGACTCCAGACTCTGTACGCAGGACAACCCACTGCACAGGCCCAATCCAACCGAACTCGCCATCTGGTCTGAGCCTCGGTCCAAAGGACTCGAGGGCCCGACCCTGAACACCATACACCACAGTTGGATTCTGGCCCAAAGGACTCGGATACCAAACCCGAACACCTTCAGCATCTCCGAGGGCTTCGGCCCATTAGGCTTATAAATCCCTTCTAGTGTCAAGCCTTCGGCCCACCTGAAGGTCGGTAAAATACTCCCGAAAAATATTAGTATTTGGAGCGCACACGATACTTGTGACTAATTAAAAGTAACTAATTACAAGTTGAAATTTATTATATAAAAAGAATACTAATTTAGATATAGACAAATTTATTTCGAGGAAGGAAAGATTTATAAATTAGATGATTTAAAATATTGAGGGATGAAGGAAATTGTAAACTAGTGGGAAGGAAGAATGTGAGAGAAGTTGAAGGAAAGTAGGAAATAACTACAACAATGGTAAAAGAAGTTATCAGAATAGTTAAGGTGGTGTAAGGCTTAAGAGAAGTTGGGATAAAATGGGAAGTGGGAACTAACCGTAAATAATTGGGGAGAAAAAATAGGTGATTTGAATTTCGTAATTGACTTTTTTGACCTAATATCTAATATAGGTTAATTGTTTGATGTGGAAACTATTTTGATTTGTTTGGAGTTTTAAGATAACTATAATTGTTATGATGGATACCCAAGTAAAATATAAATGTAACCCCCGTATTATATGGGTATTTAGATAATTTTAATTTTTTTAAATTACTTGTCGTTTTATATAATATAGTAGAGAATTAATTATAATCTTTCTAAAATTACTTCTCATTGGAAAATGTTACAGATGTAAGAAAATGAGATAAGTATGATAATTATGAGAATTTAAAGGTATTATAGACAATTAATATTTTATTTAATGTTATATAGTCATTTTTTTAATTCGTATGCACAACTCTAAAACGTCATATGTTATGCAGTTATGGGACACAAAGGGAGTATATTTTTTATAATATTTATCTTTTACTAATATATCCTTATACTAATTTTAGTTGAATGATTCACTCATATGGTTATCATCAAAGTACTATCAAACTAATTAATTCAGTATTACTTAGTAAATCGTACTAAAAATGTTAATATGTTTATAAAATAACAATGCATGATTTATATTCAATTATTAAGCACAAAAATTTGAAGTATTTTGTTAATAATACATTAAATTTATAATAATAAATGACAAACAACATCATATACTTAGTATGGATATTGAGTTATTTTAGTTAAACTAAACATGTCGACAAACAAAAAAAAATCAAAAAATCAAAAAATAAATGTAAATTATGTATGTATGTATGTATGTATGTATGTATGTATGCATGTTGTATGTGTGTGTGTGATTGTCCCTGTATACAAGTATGTGTTTATCAGTTTCCAAATAGAAAATTGATATTTCCACAATATCTTTCGATATTTTCAAATGGAAAGTGTCGTTATAGATATAAAATTTAACGCCCCGAAAATCCGGTCTATCTTCACACTCGGATTCCGTGCGTCACTAGTACATCATTCTTCCAAACATACATCATTATATAGCTAAATATAACAACATACATCCTCAAATCCCAGGTTCTATAACCATAAAACCTCTTTCATTACAAATAATGATAATTACATTATTCTTTGCATCTTGTACAAGTGACTTTTATCCGCCACCAAGGATACATAACGTTCATTAATTAATTCTATCATTACAAGTCTTCGCTTGATCTTCATTCTCATTCATATAATGAATGGCATTCCTTCTGGATACCGATCAGCTTGATCTTTACGGGATCCTTAAATTCTTTCTAACATCGTTCGCTAAAAATGTTTTTATTTAAAGCAAGTGTTAGCATTCAATTGCTCAGCAAGTTATAGTAGTTGAACAAACAACTTCAAGAATTTGAACATTCTTTTAAAACTTCAATAACCGAACAAAGGTTATGAAGCAACTTGAATAATAGGAATAATCTCGATTCCTATCATTTTAAAACATTAAACATATTCGCTTAGAAATACTCTCATTCTCTACTTTCTTTCATACACATTACATGCTGCTAGAATCAATAGCACATACTTAATAATAACGGTTCATGTATAAGCAGAACATGCTCATATTGAATGTTCAATCACGTAGCAGTTCATATCATAGAAACACCGGCAAATGTTCACATTGTGGCACAATGCCTCATATGTTCTACCACCTTGTACAAATATCACATATTCAAGACATGACGAGAACTTCTCAAGTTCAACATCCCGAGAAGTTTTAGAAACTAGCATTCATTTAAAATATGAATGAAGTTAGAAACTTGCCTTCACACGCACATTCTGACTTATAGTTTACGCCTGAATCGCCATTCCAATTCCTATGTAACACATAAGAAAAATAACACGTACACCAATTAGTCATATACTTGACTTACGCATTGGTTTACTTACTTTACTTCTTAGGGTTCACGTTCTTATAAACTAAGTTTACGCGACCAACTTCCTTCACCGGTTAACGGCTTCATGACATACGGAGATGTCTTACTCAATACGTTCATCATCTTTGATGATTTACATTCTTATCTTCCTCTTATACTTTCCTAGGACTCAGCACACATCGTGTCTCTGCTAGTAGTCCATATGGTACTCTGAGTGGTTTCCCACAAACAACCAACAAACAAGTTCCCGTCTCATCTACACTGCCCACATAGTGAGTTAGATCGGTTACCAGTTTTGTATATACCTTCGCTCTCTGAAGGAATTATTTAGCCCAGCTCCCATATGTCAACCATCAAAGGTTACGATTGTACTACAACCTAACTCATCTTAACTTATCTGAACTATTAAACTATAATGTTCGTTAAGTCAAATTCTTATTCCTTATGGCTTTCTGACAAATAAATGTCATACCTCAGGATT
This sequence comes from Panax ginseng, assembly GCA_020205605.1. Lineage (NCBI taxonomy): Eukaryota > Viridiplantae > Streptophyta > Magnoliopsida > Apiales > Araliaceae > Panax > Panax ginseng. The sequence continues at coordinate 69,410,592 of CM035129.1, forward strand.
CATTCATCATCGTCTAAGCTATACAGTCTTCTGTATACTCAGAACGATCATTCAATACTCATTCTACGCATTAATAACGTTAATCATTTTACTTTACCTTGTTCTTATCTTACAACATCCGATTCATTTGACTCAAAGCGTCAACCAAGTTATTAACTCGGCTTCTTTTACGTTTTACGTAATTATCTTTAATTCAACTTCTTCACCGTTCAAAGGTTTAATCATTGGTCTCCATTATCTTACGGTCAAGCCATACACGAGGTGTAGGTTCTACCTGTTTAATATTTGCGTACACTCAACCTTCACGCCGGTTAAAGTGTTCAACGCTTACATTTCATTCTAACATTCTCATCCGACTCACATTCGGCTTTCATTAATCTTCTTACCGTTCGCTACGGCTTTCTTGATAATCATATCTTACTTACTACATTTGTCAACGTCTAAGTCATACAACCAGGGTATACTTAGAATGTTCGTTTGACGTGAATACGATTCATGAAAATCATTTACGTATTCAACATTTATGCTGCTCGTCTCTTAATCTCTCATTCAACCTTTACTCAAGGTTTTAATCACTTTCAATCGTTAGTCATCCCATGAACCCCATGTTCATTATAATTTCTTAATGTCAAAGCCATACGGTTCGTTGTATGGTAAGACCGATCGTTCATCGCAACATCGTTGCGTTCACAGCGTCTATACACTTTACATTCCTCTCTCATTACCATTACATAACATCAAAATGTTATTCATTACCATCGTCACACAAAGTCTAAGGAATCACAACCATAGCAATTCCTCACGTTCGTTTATCATGACTACGATCCCCGAATATTGGTTATAATACTCGTGTTCACATTCTTTTAATCTTGTTAAATCTTTCCATTCAACCTTCATTAAAGGTTTAAAACACTTGACTAAGTGTTACGTTAGTTGAACATTATGTTCATATTTCTTTCTTGCACATCCACCGAGAAATTGAGCAGTTAAAATCTCATTTTTTGGCTTTCACTCTCATGCCGTATTTGGCTGCACATGCCCTTCATAAAACTCACGTCATGGTGCCAATTAGCGTAGCTAATGACTTAAGGCTCAAGTGACATGGTCGGGCCTCTCAAGGCACAACTTCATGGCGCTATGCAAGGTCGAGTAAAAACCCTAGAAATTTTTTTCTAAATATTTTACAAGCTTGAGACTCTAACTTCGCAATCTCATAACTTCTTCGTTATAACTCGGAATGAGGTCATTCCAAAGCCATTTTCTTCCTTATCGAATGTACTTCGATTACCCTTGGATAGAACTTCATTCTGAATCCATTAACATTCCATTCAATTGGCTTAATCTTCACCCTTCGTTCATTTTAACGTTTTTAACGTTCTTCGTTCGTTCGTCCGTAATTCTGTCATCCGAACTCGGAACTCGTTCGTTCTTGAGTCTACGACTCAAATTTTATACGTTCTCTTACATTCTTATGAAACCCTACACGTTCGGGTTCAATTACTAACTTTCTAATTCTCGTTCGTCTTTTACAAAAATTTTGCCATAACTTCGTTATAGCTAATTTTAATCCGTTCTTCATGAACGTTTCTACCGTTCCTAACCAAGCAATAAGCATCTAACTTATACGCGATGGTTTTAAACTTGTCCATCAACAACAATTATACTACGATGGTTTTAAATTTGTCCATCAACAACGTTCTTCGTGTGTTCTTCCCGTTCTTCGCTCGTTCTTCGTTTTAATCGATATATTGGATAACGATTTTACTTTTTCTTAGAATTTGATGTTATAGAACATCATTCCTTACTTAATTCACCTACTCATCCATAATATTCATTCGGATCGCTCAAAATCCTTACGAATCTTACACTTCCTTAAGAAATTTATAAACTAAATTCCTAATTCTTAATTCTTCATTTTCTCATGAATTCAACCATATGAAATCATTATTAACTTAATCTACTACTGATTTTCATCAAGTTATGTTTTTGAACATAAAAACTTAAAGAAAATTTAGAAGAAACTAGGGTTCGGATTACCGTTCTTCTTTAATCTCCTTCCGTCGGACAAAGCGTGCATTCAAGCTAGCTTTTCCTCATTCTGCTTCTCTTCCTCTCCCATCCGAACTCTCTCTCTCTCTATCACTCAAGTGTTGGTTGAGTTTTCAAAACCAAACAAATGAGTTTAATCTTTCAATTTATAGAAAACCAAGGTTAGGGGCACTTTGGTCATTTCCCCTCCACCTCCTTACTATTCCAAATTTATCAACCAAGTTTACTTGGTCACCACCCTTACTTTGTGACCATGGGTCATCCCCATGGGTTTTACCCATCCGGTGTCGGTTCGATCCGCGGTTAATTTTCTTGGATCGGGCTTAATTAAATCTAGCACTGGGCCTTACATTAATTCTTACTGGGCTTTCTTTGGGCTTGATTACACATTCCATTGAGTTTGATATAATCCATGTCCAAATGGATTCTACATAGTCCATGAACTCAAAGTCCATTAAAACTATTCGTATGCTACGCATTCCATTCTCGTATTTTCGTATTCTCTTCATATATTGTTCGTACGATATTCGTATTATACGTCGTACTAATCTTCGTACTATACTCGTATAATAACTAGTATTATACTCATATTTCTCACGCATAATAACTCTAATTATTATACGAAATCATAAAATTCTCGGAACTCACTTTTCCTAACCCTTAGGTTTTAAAGTCCGCAGCGAAAACTTCATTTTTCCATAATCGAAATATTATTGAATATTCCATTACGTCTTAGGATTCTATCATTCTTACGTTTCTCGGAAATTCAAAATAAATCTCCGAAAGCGAATCGGATGAATAGTGCCTATTTTGTCTTTTTTTCCCTGTAAAATATTTTTTCCCGTAAAAATTTTATTTTAAATCTTGAAAATTCTTACCCGTTCAGTCTAGCTCCTAGCCAGAATCCTCCCGATTAATAATCATTCTAGGTTATAGAACAATTAATAAATGCATAGCACATAATAGTATTAATAAAAATTCATTTTATTAATAACTAATTCTTTAAACATAAATTCTGGACAATTCGATTTTTCAGGTTGTCACATAAAACAACGGTAAAAATCGTCAATATAGAATCTATAATGACGATTTTTATGTGAAAATATCATTTTCTATTATGAATTTATCAGTTCCCTATAAATATTGTACATGTATATTCTTTCGCAAGAGAAAAAAATATTATATTACTGACAAAGAGAAGAAAATTTTTCATGTAATCTTATTCTCTGCCTTTTAGTAGATTATAATTGAGAATTGAAATATGTAAAACCTAGGTGGGGTTTAACTGATGTAATCAAAATTTATTGCATGAAATTGCTACTACTGTTATAAATAGAAATATAGAGCAAACAGAAAGATCATAATAGAATAAAACAAATTGAGAAAGTGAAATTTATCTAGGCACACTTAGAAGGGGGGTTGAATAAGTGTGGGAGCAATCTATGACCAATTTTTAAACTTTAAACTAAACTATTAATTTCATGCTACTATAATGGTTGAAATCAGCTTACTAAATAAATATAGCCTATTTAGAAAATATCCTGCTGAATTTATAACTTAAATAAAATACTTGGTGTTGAAGAATTATCTTAATATAATGCAAGTATTCAAATTTCAATATTAAGATAATTAAAATGGCTTGTGTGATTTTAAAGTAAAACAAATAATAAAATCAACACCAAGATTTTTTACGTGGTTCAGCTATTACCCTCTATAATAATAGCCTAGTCCACGTCCAATACCAACTAGCATTGGAGACTCACTTTATTTATTTCTTTATAAATAATCAGAGATTACAAAACAGATTCTTACAAAAATTAATTACAATTAATTTCTCTTGAGCTCTCTTGCTCCTTGTGCACCTATGCACTCTTCAAGCACCTTTGCTTCCTTGAACCTGTTTGTAAGCCTTTTCCCTAATCCACTAGTATTAACACCTTTAGACTACACTTAGTCTAAACAGAAAATTCAATTACAAATATAGAGGTCTATGATCAATGCAAGAATAATCAATTTAACAATTAAAGGCTCAACTATATGCAATGATCAATTAGCACAAAAAGATAAACAATTAAAATCTTACCGAAAATATCAGCTATAAAAGATGTCAGAAATATAAATACTTAGCTGATCAAACGTTGCACCAGTTAACAATATGTTGCTTGATAATATCAGTGTAGTGCAAAATAATATTTTCGTGAGTTGTGTTATTTCCATTCATGAAAATATTGTTTTTATAGCCAACAATATATTACCGTTATATAATAGTCCGTTGTAAATTACGTTGCTTAGATAAAGAACAGATAAGTAGAGTTAGTTTCATATTTCCACCTGTTCTATTAATTCCACAAAATCGGCTAAAATATTTGTAACAAATCACAACGTTAAAGAACAACCTTTTAAACTGTTGGAATAATTTGAAATACTATTTGAAGATAACCCACAAAAAGACTTTTGACTTAGTCTTTTTCTATCCATTAAAGTGACGTGAACAACCATGCACCTTACCAAATATCAAGGTATATTAAAGTTTCAATAAACTTATACACACAATCCCTTGAAAATCACATACTCTATCACAAAGTCATATAGCTGCCATCCTTTAAACTTTCTAGGAAATCATGATTACATGCATAACCACGTGTAGCAGTAATTTTAAAATGTCCAAGAAATATCAATTAGCTTCTAGGCATATGGACTAATGCATGAGATACATAAGTGATATACACATGTGATATATATCAAATCCCTTTTTTCTATTTGATTAATCTAATCTCATTTTATTTTTAGAAAACCCTTTTTTATAAGATTTTAAAAATATTTTTCATTTAAGACATATAACAAAAATAAAAATAATATGTCCTAGAGCCTTTAAATGAAAAATCAATTATTATGCAATTGACCTTACATTTATCTTCCTAGAGAGAGAAAATTCTTCGTCCAATTGAAAAACCCGCCAATGATCTTTTATCAATAAATACCTGAAACACCATAAAACAATTTAGTATATAATCATTTCATCATCAAAACTTAAGGATGGAATATGACAAAGTCAACATTCTCCCCCTTTTTGATGATGACAAGTCAAAATTGTTTAACTCTCATTAACTCCCCCTGAATATATGCATAACACAATTAGCTCCCCTTAAATCCATGCAATAATATAATTTCAGGATACGAAAATTCAATTTTCAGTAAAGTTACAAAATCCTGAATTTTGTAAACATTTGCAAACAACCTGTTACCTGCAGTATTTGTTAGTTTTTCAAATATCAAAATATTTACTACTAACAAATATATTAAATATTAAAATCTAATTTCCAAATTAAATATAAGTCTTTTGGTGATTCACACCAAACCAAAACCAATATTTTTTAAAATTCATTCATAAACATCCAAAAAATAATCATAAAAACTCTCCCCCTTTGTCATCAAACAAAAAGGAAAGCATTTTATTCGTTGAGTTCTACCATAGCTGCACGCTGAGCTACACGCTGAGTGAAATAGGGAAGATGATTTGCACGATGGACCTTCTCAGCAATGCTCAAATCAGCAGCAAATTGGGAAGGCCTGGGAATGACAGTGGCAGGTGGTAGAGGTACATCTAGAAATTCTCCTTGATACTCGGCCAACCAATTGCAATGCACCCACTCCAGAACAGTTGAATGCTTACGCTGCATATGGAGTTTAGATCCCACATCATTGAAACGAGTATAAATGAACTCAGCCAACTCCCCGATTTGATTACTAACAAACTTAAGCTCTTGACTCAACTGACAGGAATTCCGATTAAGCCTTCTCTGCATAACCTCTGCCAAAGCAGTTGTTTGCAGTTCAAAACCTGCCTGTAAGTCAATGAATTCATCTTCAAGATTATTGTATAGTTTGTTAATTTCAGGGGCACCCAAAGGCAATTTGCCTTTTTCCAACATATTCATACGGGTGTGAAGGCGGACATTTCGATCGCATTTTTCTTGATTACTAAGTACCAGTTTCAACATGTCAATGATTTCAGAAGAAGATTGAATATGGGGCTGAACAGGAGAGGATGGAATGGAGATTGGAGGATCAAGATTCTCAGAATTAACACGAACAAACATACCATCAAGTAAAAGAATACGCGACATTTTTAATGAACCAGTGCTGATGGAATCAGTAACCGAAACAAAGTTTTCATTTCCAATAGAAATTTTAAAATGAGTAGACAAGGTAGTGAGAGTATCACTGTAAGGCAAACATGTCTTGGTTTTTCGCAAACAGGTGGTTATGTGATGAAGCATCATTTGAGACAAGTTAAAAGAAACACCTCTTAAAATCATGGCAACAATTATCAAGTCTTGATAGGTAAAATTTGCTCCTCCACCTAAACGAGGCAACAGATTGTATCTAACAAGATGATGGAGGATACAAGAAATAGGAGAGACATCCAATATTTTAGGAGTAAAAGCATCATTCAATAAATGGTTGTTCATCACAATTTGTAACTGTTCCAGAGGAGTAAATGGAAAATGAACAGCTCCTTTTTTTGTAAAAGGACACACACCAGAAGATGGAATATTCAAAATACTACCAAAATCCACGAATGTAAAATATAACGATTTTCCTTTGACAAAAGTGGTATAAAAATCACCATGACATTCTAGATTTGTGTAAAATTGTTAGACAAGTCTAGGGTATGCCACAGATGGAGGAAAAAGCATTGAAGAAATACCACAAGACTCAAATAATGGTCTCAAAGGAGATTGTTGAAAACAGATCTGATCAACAGACTTTTCATTGACAAATTGTTTTGAAAAAATAACTGTTTTAAAACGCACCTTATACGCATTACTACGAAAGTAGTTGTCAGGCAAATCAGATGAAAGGTTAGGGTTTACCGAAATAGGTGGGTGTGTAACCTCCGGCTTAAAAGATGGAGTCGTTGGCTGACGTCGCCGAGAGGGTCCAGTAGATTTAGGCAAAGAGGGACTGAAAGTGGGCTCATCAGAAGATGAAGAGTCCACGTACTCTATCTCTGACAACACAACCTTCTTCAGTTTCCTTTGTTTGCGAGATGGTTCGACAGTCGATTGAGGAGGAACTACTGTCTGTTCGTCGTCGGAATCCGTCATCGAGCGTTTATGTGTTCGAGTTCTCATGATTTTTGAAGGTAAGGTGAGAATAGATAAAAGTAAAAGAAAAGAGAGAGAGACTGAAACGAAAACCAGAGTTAGAAAGAGTTTGATAAGTATGGAATATGAGGAGCGATGAGTGAGATTTAAAACGATTGATATGAACACTCCTTCATACTTACGTCTCCCAAGAACCTCAGCTGACTTGTCTTTTCAATTTTCAAAAACCATTATGAGATGCATGTACACATACGTCTCCCAAGAAGCCCTTCGTCTGTCCAGTCGTTTTGGTTTTCAAAAATAATTATGATAGACTCCTTTATTGTGTCCATGATTTAAGGAGTTAAGTAGGCGGCAGAAAAATTTAACACTCATAATTATCCTACTTAAGTAATGAGATATTCATGCAAGCTAGGATAATGATAACACATATTTGAAAATAAATTATGCTAGACACATCCCAAGTTCTCTTCGCAGCATGCAAAATCTATCTTCACTTAATGGTTTAGTAAATATATCTGTAATTTGATTTTCAGTTGGAATAAAAATCAATTTAATTAAACCTTTTGACACATTGTCTCTTAAAAAATGATGTCTATCTTCTATGCGCTTTGTTCGTGAATGTAACACAGGATTTTTAGATATATCTATAGCACTAGAATTATCGCAATAAATAGGCACACAATCACATAATATATCAAAATCACAGAGAGAGTTTGTGCATCCATAATATTTGAGATGACAGACTTCCTGCAATTGGGGTATTCACCCTCGATGGTTGAAAGAGCCACTTTGAGGTTTGCTTTTTACTATGCCATGATACGAGACTTTGTCCCATGAAAGTACAAGCACCACTCATATTTTTTCTATCAATTTGACATCCTGTATAGTCAGCATCTGAATAACCTATTAGTTCAAAGTGATTGGAAATTGGATAAAATAACCCTAAATTTATTGTACCACTTAAATATTTCAAAATCCTTTTAACAATATTTAAATGTGATTCTTTGGGTTTAGCTTGAAATTTAGCACACAAGCAAACACTATACATTATATCAGGTCTAGAGGCAGTTAAATATAACAAGCATCCAATCATACCTCGATATTTTGTTATATCAACATCAATACCTTTGTCATCAGTGGTGAGCTTTATTGATGTGCTCATAGGTGTACCTTTTGAGTTAGATCCTTCAAAGCCAAATCGTTTGAGTAATTATTTTGTGTATTTGGTTTGATGGATGTAAATTCCGTCCTTCATTTGCTTGATTTGAAGTCCCAAAAAGTAGTTGAGTTCACCCATTAAGCTCATATCAAATTCTTTATGCATGCACTTAGAAAACTACTCACAAAGATGATCATTAGTAGCACCAAAAATTATATTATCTACATATATTTGAACAATAATGATATCTATATTTTTATGCTTAATAAATAATGTAGAATCTATTTTACCTCTAATAAATCCATTTGACAAGAGATACTTACTTAACCTTTCGTACCACGCCCTCGGGGCTTGTTTCAAGCCATAAAGTGCTTTCTTTAATTTGTAGACATGATTAGGATACTTCTCATTCTCGAATCCAGGTGGTTGTTTTACATAGACCTCTTCATTAATGTATCCAATGAGGAAAGCACTCTTTACATCCATTTGATACAATTTGAACTTTTTGTAGCGTGCAAATGCCAACAAAATTCAGATTGATTCTAGCCTAGCCAATGGTGGATAGATTTCTTCATAGTCGATTCCCTCTTGTTGGTTGTACCCTTGAGCTACTAGCCTTGCTTTGTTATGGGTGATTGTACCGTGCTCATCAAGCTTGATTTTGAATACCCATTTCGTACCAATGATAGATGCATCTTTTGGAGGAGGCATAAGTTCCCATACTTGGCATCTTTCGAATTGTTGAAGTTCTTCTTGCATTTCCAATAACCAGTTTTCATCAAGGACTGCATCTTTTGCATTCTTTGGCTCAACTTGTGACAAAAATGCAGAGAATGCACAATGATTTTGTAAACCTCTTCGTGTGGTTACACCTTTGTTGATATCTCCAATGATATTCTCTGGAGGATGATTCTTGACATATCTAGCTATTTTTGGCATTTGAATATCATGTAAAACTTCCTCTTGATCATGAGATTCATCTTCAGCATCTTGCAAATTTTCAGATTCACGTTCCTGCTGATTGTCAATTTCAGTTTCCTGAGACTGTTCATTAGGTCTCCTGTTTTGATCGTTTTGGTTTGCTGGAATTCTGACTGTCTCTAAATTTCCTGCATCATCTTCACTTTCTCTTGGAACATCATTGTTAGTCTCGTTGAAAGTGATATGAACAGATTCTTCTACACACGACTTTCTAATATTGAAGATACGATAAGCCTTACTATTTTGAGAATAACCAATGAAAATTCCTTCATATGACTTAGCATCAAATTTTCCCAAACTATCACTTGTATTTAAGATGAAACATTTAGAACCAAATACTTTGAAATAACTTATGTTTGGAATTTTATTATTTAGAAGCTCATAAGGTGTTTCTTTGGAAGCTTACTTTCTTGTAGTAGAGTTATTGCCGTCTCTTGTAGAGTTCTATTCTTCCTTTCCACCACCCCATTTTGTTGAGGAGTCCTTGGGACTGAAAATTCATGACTAATACCTCTTTGATCACAAAAAGTTATGAAATCTTTTTGAAATTCAGTACCATGATCACTTTTAATTCTAATGAGTTTGTAACTATACTTAGTTTCAAGATTCCTTATTAATTTTTCAAACTCTTTAAATGCTTCATCCTTAGTTCTCAAAAATAATACCCATGTGTATCTTGAGAAATCATTAACAATTACAAATGCATAAAATTTTCCATTAATACTAGAATGTCTTTCCAGTCCAAATAAATCAAGATGAAGTAATTGCAAAGGAGAGGAGGTTGATACCATATTCTTTGCCGTAAAAGAAGTTCTTACTTGTTTTCCCAGTTGACAAGTAATACATATTCCTTTCTTTTTAAACCTAATTCTTGGCAATCCTTTAACGAGATTCTTTGAGGATAGTTTCTTGATTAGGTCCATGTGAACATGACCCATCCTTTTATGCCATAGATAAGCTTAATCTTGTACTGAAGTAAGACTTAGTTCTTCATCATGTTGCTCAAAATCAAGAGTATATATATTTCCTTCTCTTTGTGTAACTAGAGTAATATTGTTAGTACCATGAGATATTGTGCATTTATCGTTTTCAAAATTAACTTGATGGCCATTATCCATTAATTGGCTTATACTTATTAAATTGAATTCAAGACCATTAACAAGGTGCACATAATTTATACTTACCTTTACATTACCAATTTTACCTTTTCCAATTATCTCGCAGGTTTTGTTGTCTCCAAACGTGACCGTTCCATTCTTCTTCTTGATATTTAGTTCTACAAATTTTGATTTATCACCTGTCATATGCCGAGAACATCCGCTATCAAGAATTCATTTTTGAGATGGAACTCTTGCCTTTAAGCATACCTGTTAAGAAAGAATAATTTATCCTTTTGGTACCCATATCTTTTTGGGTCCACTTATGTTAGTAGCAAGTAAATCATTCTTTTTAATCCATACCTTTTAAACCTTGTTTCATTTCTTAAAGCAATTTATATCTAAATGACCTTTAATACCACAATGTTTACAAGTTGTGAAAGGAGAGCAATAATTTAAACTAAACTGTGATTTTGATTTTAACATTTTCATATTACTGTTTCTATGCATAGGATCATAACCAATTCCTTGTCTTTCAAAATTAGGTCTTTGTTTACCTAATATAACATTTAAATTTTCTTCACCTTGGACAAATTTAGCAAGAGATAATTTTAGTGAAGCTATTTCTTTTTGAAGTTCATTATTAGAAAAAATTTTAACAGGAGATTTATCACTAAATGCATCAATACATACATCTCTCATTTTTAGCTCATTAGTCAATTTTTGGATTTCATTATTCAAGAAATTTACCTTATTGAAAAGTATTTTGTTATAATTATCTAAATAATCAATCTTAGCAATCAAAATTTTTTCTTCTTTACAAGTGGATTCCTTTTCAATTTCTTTCTTTTCATCTATTAATGAATCTACTTCACTCATTAAAGTATTAACTAAACATTTTAAGCATGCATTTTTTTTTAATTTTTTATTTTCTTGTTCTAATGAGTTCAATTCGTTAAGAGATACCTGATTAGATTCACCTTCAATTCCTACGAAGCATACTTGTGTTATCTAATATTTAGCACCGATCTCCACTTCAGATTCCTCATCAGTCCAAGTCACAAGGGCTTTGTTCTTCTTGTTGTCTTTGTAGTTTGTCTTCCCTTTGTTCTTTAATTGAAAAAAATCTTTTTTGAAGTGACCAGGACGTCCACATTCGAAGCACGTCTCTTCATTTTGCTTTCCTTTGGACTTATTTGAGTTGAAAGTATTTCTTCTCTTATTCTTCCTTTGTAGTAGCCCCTTGAGTCTTCTTGACATCATGGCTATTTCTTCATCCGAGTCATCATCAACCTCCTCTTCATTATCTGTATTAAGAGCTAAGACCTTTCTTCGAGGAGTTTCCTCCTTATCATTATATCTCTTTAACTGATGTTCATATTCTTCTAATTCACCAAACAAAGTTAAAGTATCCATGGAAGAAATAGTTGCAGAATCTTGAAGAGTAGTGATTTTAGAAGCAAACCTTTTGGGCATAGCCCGAAACAACTTACGGTTGATCTCACTTTGAGGAATAGTCTTGTCCAGTAATTTCAATGAGTTTATAAGGACTAGAAATCTTGCTTGGGCTAGCTTAATGGTTTCATCTTTTTCAAGCTTGACCATTTCATAATCGTGCATAAGCATGCTTAGCTTGACTTCTCGTACTTTGGAAGTACCTTCATGACTTACCACTAATGTATCCCAAATTTCCTTAGCTGTGTTGCATGAGGAAACTTTGTCTATCTCGGATTATACCATGCCGCTGAGACCATGTAGATTTCGGTTGAATCCATTTCTCGCAGAATCTTCGGTGTCCCATCATTTCTTAGTGGAATCACTGGTCCGTTCTCCATAACCCACCATTCCTAAGGATCTCTTTTAAGATAAATCCTCATTCGAAATTTTTAGAAGTTATAATTTCCTGTTCCAAACAGCAAAGGAGGTCTATTGGTTGATTGTCCTTCTTGATTGTTGTTCCCGAACTGTGCCATGTCAGAATCTTTCCTTACAAGTCACCTTTAAGACCAAGATAAGTAAAGCCAAGCTCTGATACCAAATGAAATTTATCTAGGCACACTTGAAAGGGGGGTTGAATAAGTGTGGGAGCAATCTATGACCAATTTTTAAACTTTAAACTAAACAATTAATTTCAGGTTACTATAATGGTTGAAATCAACTTAATTAATATAGCCTATTTAGAAAATATCCTGCTGAATTTATAACTTAAATAAAATACTTGGTGTTAAAGAATTATCTTAATATAATGCAAGCATTCAAATTTTAATTATTAAGATAATTAAAATGGCTTATGTGATTTTAAAGCAAAACAAATAATAAAATTAACACCAAGATTTTTTACGTGGTTCAACTATTACCCTCTATAATAATAGCATAGTCCACGTCCAATACCAACTAGTATTGGAGACTCGCTTTATTTATTTCTTTATAAATAATCAGAGATTACAAAACAGATTCTTACAAAAATTAATTAACAATTAATTTCTCTTGAGCTCTCTTGCTCCTTGTGCACCTATGCACTCTTCAAGCACATTTGCTTCCTTGAACCTGTTTGTAAGCCTTTTCCCTAATCCACTAGGATTAACACCTTTAGACTACACTTAGTCTAAACAGAAAATTCTATTACAAATATAAAGGTCTATGATCAATGCAAGAATAATCAATTTAACAATTAAAGGCTCAACTATATGCAATGATCAATTAGTACAAAAAGATAAACAATTAAAATCTTACCGAAAATATCAGCTATAAAAGATGTCAGAAATATAAATACTTAGTTGATCAAACGTTGCACCAATTAACAATATGTTGCTCGATAATATCAGTGTAGTGCAAAATAATATTTTCGTGAGTTGTGTTATTTCCATTCATGAAAATATTGTTTTTATAGCCAACAATATATTACCGTTATATAATAGTCCGTTGTAAATTACGTTGCTTAGATAAAGAACAGATAAGTAGAGTTAGTTTCATATTTTCACCTGTTTTATTAATCCCACAAAATCGGCTAAAATATTTGTAACAAATCATAACGTTAAAGAACAACTTTTTATACTGTTGGAATAATTTGAAATACTATTTGAAGATAACCCACAAAAAGACTTTTGACTTAGTCTTTTTCTATCCATTAAAGTGACGTGAACAGCCACGCACCTTACCAAATATCAAGGTATATTAAAGTTTCAATAAACTTATACACACAATCCCTTGAAAACCGCATACTCTATCACAAAGTCATGTAGCTGCCGTCCTTTAAACTTTTTAGGAAATCATGATTATATGCATATCCACGTGTAGCAGAAATTTTAAAATGTCCAAGAAATATCAATTAGCTTCTAGGCATATGGACTAATGCATGAGATACATAAGTGATATACACATGTGATATATATCAAATCACTTTTTGTATTTGATTAATCTGATCTCATTTTATTTTTAGAAAACCCTTTTTCGTAAGATTTTAAAAACATTTTTCATTTAAGACATATAACAAAAATGTAAATAATATGTCCTAGAGCCTTTAAATGAAAAATCAATTATTATGCAATTGACCTTACATTTATCTTCCTAGAGAGAAAATTCTTCGTCCAACTGAAAAACCCGCCAATAATTTTTTATCAACAAATATCTGAAATACCATAAAACAATTTAATATATAATTATTTCATCATTAAAACTTAAGGATGAAATATTTCAAAGTCAACAGAAAGATAAAAAAGAAATGTGTTTGCTGGATGGATAGAGAAAGATATATAAAAAGATTTCTTGTCTCCTTATGCTATTAATAATAGTGAATAGTTTAAATACTTTATTAAGTTGGGGGCTTTAACTTTTGTCTATCTTTTACTTATATTAGCGGCATTTGCCAATATTAATAGCAGATACCGAATTATTTTAAAAATCTAATTTGTTTATGTTTTCTATGGACACTCAGAGATTAATTTGCCAAAACAGTGTATTTGTTTCATCTTAACGTCGACATTCGTTTACGCGTCTTAATAACTAAAAGTATATCTAATTTTATACAGAAATAAAATCACACGAAAAAATTTGACAGTTTAAACCACCGAGAGATAGCTTCGATGTGAGAATAAGTACAGACTGAACAAAATTTAACAATAAAAGTATTTAATGCTAGAAAATAATAATCAATTATGTGTATCTTTGATCTAAAGTATAGCCTTATATTTATAATGACCACACCTCTTCTACATGCCCTTCCTTGTATAGGAATAAGATTACTCATTAGGACATATTTTTTAATAGGATTGAAGTGAATCTCCTTAAAAGAAGGAAGTCAGATTATATCCTGACAGTTTCCTTAGTAGTCAGGGATCAAATGTAAGTAAGAATCTTGAATTTCTTAAAGTTTTTAATTGCCCAAACAGGTCTCTATGTAAGGAGACTTCCTCTACGTGGATAATGGCCCACCGAATCCCTCGGGCTCAAATATTCATGCATCAACATTCTATAATATTTTGATTTCTTTTGTCCGTACAAGTTTAGTTATATTATTATTTTATCTTTTTAATTTAAAGTTGTTATATCTTCATATTTAATATTTTGTCTTCCAAATTTTATAAAAAAACATCTTTATTCTTGTGCTAATTACACACTTAACGCGTACGTGAACAAATGATAGGAAGAATGTAGGTAAACTATAGGCCTTATAAATGCATATGAAGTTGTTAAAAACGGATTTGGCTCCCCTTCAATTTCATTTAATACGTCAAAACTTTACAATTTTAATAGGTAAAAAATTCTAATTCGTTTTTATGATAAAACTTCTTCACTGTTCAATTTTTTTGTAAAATCTATCTCATTATTGTGAAATATTTATGAATGTAGTTGGATCATTACTAACAAATACGTAAAGATAAAAGTGTGCGGTATTGAATGAAATTGAAGGAAAATATAATAGAGGAAGCCATTCTTGTTATTCTATCATTTCAAAATACTTTTCAAAACATTTTGTACCTAAACAATGAAGAATCAGTATCTACTAATAATATCATGCGAGGTTTATACTTCAATTTGTTCCTACACGTGGCAACCCAAGCAACAAACGTGAGATAATTTTTATGCTTAATTCTAGCTTTATATCATTATTACATTAAATTAATAATTATTAATCCTTTCAGTCTTGGACCACATACTTTACACCCAAAGTGCATAATTAACTTTTATGATTCGTTTTTATTTTATGCAAAAAAAAGAATTAAGTGTGACAAGTAGTTAGTTTTGATGTAACCTTGTTGATTCGGAGAACATTTTACGGCCAGCATGTATTGAATATCTGCCCTTGCAAGTGAAGTGTTAATCTTTTGACCACCTCACTAACTTGTAAGGTTCTCTTAAAAAAGACAATGATTAGGAACAAAGAATATTACGATTCAAAAGAACCAAATTATTTATAAAAGTATTCTCATAATAAAAGTTAACTTTTCTGCATTATACTTTTTTAGAATTTGCATTTATGTTATTACCTATTTAATTTAATGAGGACGATGCTATATATAGTGTATATTTATAAAAACAAGTAAGCTTTGTAAAATTCTTATGAGATATATTTCTAGGTAAAATAACTTAATTAGAGATATACTTTATTGGGTAGATCCATAATCTTAGAATATAGCCATATAACTTTGTAATAGCTGAAGGCGATCAAGAAAACAAGTATTTCGTTGAGTGAAAGCTTAGTTCATTTTGAGATCATAGAATAAATAAAACAAGCATTCAGAAAGAACTTTGGGATAGTTGAGTGAAGAGTTAGATCATAGAATCATATCCTAGAGCGACTAAATATCGTTGAGTAAGGACACTCAACAATCTGAAGACCAACTCTACTATTCAAGTCACCGAAATTTGTAGTGCAGGAGTCTAACAACATAGTGGCATATTTATGAAAAAAAGTCATATAACCCTTAATTAACTCATACAATTCAAAGTTAATATTCAAATGAGTTAGTGTGAGGATCCGAGAAATTGAATAACCTTCTAATTAGATTTTCGATGTGAATATCTAATTAAATAAAATTTTATGGATAGTATTATGTGATTTAAGGTTGTATTATGACTTAAATTATGTTCATGTAAGAAAATATGTGTTGTGGAGTCGTAAAAGGAAAATATTTTTTTTTTTAGAAAAGACGTAAAAATACTATTCACGCTAAAAACGCTATTTCATTTTTTCGACTTTTCAAATTACAACATAGCGTTTATTAAGAAAATGAGGACGTAAACCCTAATCAAAAGTACGAAAGCCAAGGGTTGAGCTTAGAGTTTGAAAGGCTTTGCTAGGGTTGAGCCAAGGGTGAGCCTAGGGTTGAGCCTAGGGTTTGTATGGCTTGGCTAGGGTTGAGCCATGACTTGTCTTTTAAAGCCTGAGTATTGGAGGGTTAAATAACTATTATACCCCAACTCTTGCCAATCCTATAAATAGAGGTAACTTTCTCTTCATTTCTCACCCAATTCACTATAACCAAAAGGGAAAACTCTAGTAAATTGGAGATAGTGAGAGGAGGAGCTAGGATTGGAGGAGCAAGAACGAAGAGAAACTACCAAGTTAGCGCTCTAGCAAGAAGAAGAACAACCAAGAAGAAGGTAAGCCTAAAAACCTAACTACCTAACTCTCATCCATCTCTTTAAGCTTTTTAATTAGCTAGTTAGTTGTGGTTGTTATGGTTTGATTGACGATCATGAAGGATCCGGGAGGAATACGGTAGTTGTGATGCTTTACATACACCTAAACTACCGGTAATATGCATGAAAAGTTGAATAAAAATAAATCGTAAGCCTTTGTGTAATGGATGAACAAATCTATGTAGATAATTGTTAATTGGACTAGCTTAAATTGTTGTCCGTAAGGGATTGTTGAATTCCAAAAATAAGGAAACATACTCTTATGAGTTACGGAGATGTTTCAATTGGAACAGAGTAAAAATATGCTATAACGAAGTTATGATGAAAATTTTAGTAAAAGACGTCAAATGATGAAAATCCTAGCTTGGTACGGCTTTTGGGCTAAGTTTGCGGGTAATTAACATTTTTGAAAAATATTAATTTTCTCGGGGTTTTGTGGAACATGGTAAAAGTGAGTCGTATGCTCAAGAACGAGCTCAATCTGACTTCGGATAACTAAGTTACGAAGAATGAAAAATCGATGTTAGAAATGGCATATAGTAAAAACTAGCCCACAAATGATTTTTGAGCTAATGGTTTGGCTTGTTAATCAATCCAGAAATTTTTTCCATTTAGGGGGTTTTGTAGAGGATGTTATTGTGACAACCCGATATTTTCTATATAAATAAATCATAAATTTTGCGTATAATTTTTTTTTTATTTATTAAAATAAATATGAATGATATGTGTCAAGGTAATGTGTAATTATTATTATATGTGTGATAAATAAAATTTATTTATTACATTAAGTATTGCAAATAAATTTATTTTAGAATTTATTGATAATTATCAATTATATTTTTATACTAATTAATTTTATAGTAAAAATGTTTTTAATGTTTATTTTCCAAGGAAATAGGATAATTATATTATTTTATATGATATGATTATAGAATTTTATAATACTTATTTTATTATATGAGAATAGTTAAGTTAATTATTTTAACTTAATTATTATTAGGTTATATATGAAAAGATAAATCGATATGGAATCCAAACCCTAATTTGGGATTTTGATCAAGGAATGAGAATAATAATATTATATTATTATTTGTCGGTGTTATAGATAAGTATGGTTATGCGTGTAATGTTAATGTGTGGAATAGCTTTTATTATATTACAACTAAACCCTAATAATATTTTTATAAACCCTAAATACTAGTCTAATAAACCCTAATTTTGGTTTTACGAGATAAGGAATAATGATAATAATATTATTATATTATAATATTTTGAATTTTCAGATTACCATATATATATACACCACATATGTGGACCGATGTGGTTGGTCAATTATGATGTATAATGGTGCGATATTTAAAAACCCTAGTTCTTTGTGTGGAAAAACCTAATTTAAAACTCAAATCGTGAATTTAAGGCTATTATATAACTGTGTTGTGTGATATATGTTGTGTTACTTCAGGGTATGCTAATTAGGAAACCCTAATTATTAAATTTAAAACCCTAGTTTATATTTATATTTTCTAGATATTAGAAAACCCTAACTATGAATGAAAACCCTAATCCGGAAAAACCTAAACCGGAGGTTTGATCTGTCAAGACTTGTGTTACTATGATTAATAACATGTGTGATAGACTTTAATTACTAATTAAGGTAAACCTAATTAGTAAATCAAAACCCTAAAACCTAGAACCCTAATTTAATTGCTAGAAACCCTAATTTAAAAGTCAAATGTCAGTTTAATACTGTTATGCAATCATGTTAAGGTGAATTATGTTGTGTATTGGGGGAAATTAAAGTTAATTAGGAAAACCCTAATTATACTGGGAAAACTGAATTAATTAGAAACCCTAATTAATTGGGAACCCTAATTACTAAATTCGGTAATCTAATTCTGAATTTAGAAACCTTGATTAGTAATTATAAACCCTAATTATTAATCGTATCCTCTAATCGTAAAATTAGAAATCTTAATTTTAAAGGTTAAAAACCCTAATTATTAAATTATAAAACCTTATTAATTTTTCCTAAATTAAAACCCTAATTTGCTTTTAGTTAATACTAATTGCTAAATTGAAAAAGGTAATGTTAATTAGTGTTTCCTAAACCTAATTAGCAAAGTGTTAAATAGAAATTAAAACCTTTATTAAGAAACCTAATTATTTTATAAACCTTAATTTTATATGTTAAAACTAAAATTTTATTATTTTATTATTTTTCAAACCCTAGATTGGAAATTCTTGAAATTATTTCTAAACCCTAAAATGGTCCAAACCTAAAGCCCTAAATCAAACCCTAAGGGTTTGTACAAATTCCATGTTTACCATTTAATTTAAATTGCAAATGACAAAATTGCCCTTTATGGGATTTTATTAGATTAATTGTAGAAATGGCCAAATCTTTAGTGGTTCACTAACTCCATTGACATTGTGGCTCATAAAATCTCAAAGAAATCAAAGACTACATGGCGACCAATCATTCATTCAATGAATTAAGCAATATATATATAGATTGAGAGAGAAAATGCACAAAAACTTTGCCAAATTCAATTTTGCTCTCACCAACTCCCTCTCTCACTAAAACCTCCGAAAATATCAAGAAAATCACCCCAAAATCCATTACGTTTATCATAACAACATCAATAGCCAAAAAATCGTAAATCAAACCAAGAAAGGTATAAAACCCTACCTTGAATTTTTCATCCAAAAGTTGTTGTTAGATCTTGTGAATTGATGTTGTAATATGTTGTTTGTAGTCTAAATTAATGATCCGGGTCGGTATATTGCAAGTCCATAACATCTAAATACTCAAATCAATGATTTTCAAAATTCTGGAAAATGTATTTTCGTTGTGCGACATCAAATGTCGTAAATGTAGATCGTTTTGTGTTTATTGTTTTTGTTGTTGAACTGTTGGGTTATGTAGCTTGGTATATGGTCTTTAAGATCCAAGTGGTAGAATAGCTATTTGATTTACGAAATAAAGTTATTCACGGTCAAATCTGGTTGATCGGCATTATTACCGGGTACTTTCTACGGCAACCCGAAACTAAAAACCAAATCGGCGACTTTTGAAATCTACCGATCGACATCCTTGATGATTATTGGTTGAAGTTTTGGTAATCAAGTTGTAGCTGGTAATGTGGACTGTAGATTCATGTCTTAAAACCCCACAAAAAAAATGAACATATCGAACGTAACAAGTGGTCAAAGTAGACAACTTGAATCGTTTTTAGCATTTCGAATTTCGAAAATAGGATGAAACAGTTTTTTCGACATGGGTTGGCCGGATTGTAAATTATGATTACGATATAGTTTAACTGGTTTGATGAATGTTATCGTACTCTCTTATATATACTACAACTTTGAACTATTAGATCACCATTAAATCAATCGAACCCTTATCCCTTAAGCCACAATATGTCAACTCGAAAGACTGGGTTTTACGGGTTACCCGAAAAAACCTAGAAACGAGATCGACAACGATTTTAACGGCTTAGATCCGGCAATTGAATTGTTGTATGACCAATCGATTGTGGGGAAATGTAATATTACATTAGTATCACGATCTGAAGCATTAGATGGCCCATAGCATTTGTGAATAAAAAATTGCAAAAATGGTCGAACAAGCAAGCTTGAACATCGAATTATCGGTGTTCTTGGCCTCAAGAACACCAACAATGACACTTTTCAGTCGCTAAAGACCTTCTAGCGACGGTTTTTATTATTTTAATTTCTAATATTCCTAAAAATATTTAAAATAGAAAATAAATTATAAAAATTACAAAAATAGTTTTTAAATTATTTTAAATTATGAAAAATAATTTACGATTATTTAGAATATTTTTCATTAATATTTATAATAATTTGAATATTAATGATATTTAATTTATTTAATAATAAATTAGAGAAAAAATGATTTTAATTATTTAAAAATTCATTTTAAATGAGATTAATGTATTTTAAAATATTTTCGGGGATAAAATGTAACTTTTAATATTTTTGGAGAAATTTCATTAATAAATTAATATTAATGATATTAGATTTATTTGATTATTAAATTAAATAAATAAGATAAAAATGATTTTTATGATTTAAAAATTATTTTAAATGAAAATAAAGTATTTAAAAATATTTTAAGTTATAAAATATAACATTTAATATTTAATGGTTAATTTCATTAATTAATGATTAATAATGATATTAAAGTTATTTAATATCATGTATTAAATAATTTAGTTTAAAAATGATTTTAATATTTTAATAATCATTTTAAATGAAGATAAAATGTTTAAAGATATTTTAAGTTATAAAATATAAATTTAAAGGATAATTTCATTAATAAATTAATATTAATGATATTTATTTAATGATTAATGATATTAAATTTATTTAATAATTATATTAAATAAATAGTTTTAAAATGGTTTTATTAATTTAAAATTATTTAAAAAGGATATAAATGAATTAAAAATATTTTAATTTATAATTAATGACTTTTAATATTTAGATAATGGTACATTAATATTTAAATATTAATGGTAATTATTTAATAATGATTTTAAATATTTTAAAAATTATTTAAGGGTAATATAAATACTTTAAAAATATTTTCAGTTATTATAAATGACTTTAATATTTTGGCAATGGTTTCATTAATAGTTTAATATTAATTAAATATTAATGATAATAGAATTATTTGATATTTAAATCATTTTATAATGATTCCGGTGTTTGAAAATTTGTGATAAATTATGATAAATGATAATAATTATTTAAAAATTATTATAAAGCCATGAAAGATAGTGCAATTGATGTTTAAGTTATCCAAATGAATATGTAATTACTTTATAGAGTCTTAAACTCGATTATTACCCGATAAAGTTGTCGGTAGACCGACATGGTTCAGAAATTGATCTGGACATAGATAATTTAATTAGTTAACGGTTTATTTGTGATTCAATGGTTGTTAAGGTTATGTAACAATGCGATTAGGAATGTGTTGATGTTTGTTTGTGAAACCATTTTTGTTGAACATGTGTGATAAGGTGATTAGGTTATGTGCTGACTGCAATAGGCAGTGTTATGTGTTACGTTATGATATACTAATCAGTAAAATGATTTGATTAATTATAGGTCGTGATAGAAACGATAAATCTAAGTTGCGTAAGTGTAAGCAGCGCATCAGACAAGTATCCTAACTTTGCATTTTCTTTATGCAATGGACAAGTGTAAGAATGTTTCAAAATTAGATTATTATTATTAATGTACAGTTATTAAAGCTATATTATATAAGCCCATTGATTATCAACATGTTAGTATATGATAATTCGGATAAATATATTACATTCATTAATTTCTATAAATGATTATACAAGTGTCCCCACTTGGATAATCATTATATTCATCGCATGTTGATACACCTTTGATATACATATATGTTGAATTATATAAGACCTTTGTTATGAAAACCCGAAGCGAAATGAACATCCAGATAATGGGAAAAATTTTATACTTCTGGCGGACAAAAGGATGAAACGATAATATCGTTCTAGCAATGTAGTATTGATCAATCACAGGGGCCCATGGACTATGCACACCCTCGAACCGTAAGCAATGCTTGGGTTTCTGAGATGAATTTCTGTTTAACCTTTTCGAAAATGAAAACAATGTTCATGATATGTCACGAAAACCTTATAAATAGACAATACACGGTTTCAAAAACTTGAGCGAGGGTTGTTATGATATTATTATTATTAGTGCATTACTTCACAACTCTTGAATGGTTGTAGAAGAATATTATAAAGAAAACATTTAAATTCTTTAAAACATATATATATAATACTTCTTTGGGCACTCAAATGCTCATCCTTGCTTAATTTAAATGTTTTCATTAAGTATGAAAAGCTAGAAGGCTCGGCGGGAACAAGTAAAAAGGAAAGCAAAGCAGAATATATTATTGGTATCATTTGTAATAGATAGATTGTATTAAGATATTGATATGTATTATATATCATGTAAAGAATGTAGTAAAGGTTACGTGCTTGGGATTAGACTACGATAAATGTAAGTTAAGTTTATAATTTATATTATTGTTATTATTATTAGTATTATTCCGCTCATAGAAATGGTATAAAAAAAATCTTAGAGTTTGGGTTTCAAGTATCCTGGATTCGAGGACTCTACATCATGGTACCGTAGCTATAGGGTTAGAAACCTTAGGTGGGTTAGACCTTAGGCTATAACCTTAGAAACGAGGGGAAACGTTGAAAATATAAATAACTCATATAGAGTTTAAAAGGAGATGAATTGAATAAATTCAATATAAAACAAAATAAAAGATAACTTATAAAACTATTATGTGTTGTGTATTTATTATTTGCTAGTCAAGATAATTTTGTGTGTAGGTGTTAGAAAGGAATGAAATTAGGATACCCTTAAGTCGTAAAGAATAAGTCAACATCCATGGTAGAGCCAATATCAAAGCCAATAGGCTATGATAGAGGCTCACATTGAAAGCTACCTCAAAGAGGTGGTTAATTTGGAAAGTATAGTAATGGATCAAAAACGCTAAGTGTAATGGCGATAGGTAAAGTATGGTTAAGGTATAAATGGTCAATGTTGAGTTCTTAAACTCATATGTCTGTAATGAGTTCTTAAACTCATAAGGTGTTGAAAGTTGTGACAAACTTGATATAGTTATGTGTGAATGGATATTGAGGATAATAGGAATAGATAGGTTACTAAGTAATTGATCATTAGTGAAGGTGTAAGGAATAGGTAGTGTTAGTATTAGTTAAATATGTATAATTTTAGGTGGTATATATGATAGGTACGATTGGTATAATGTAATATTTTGTATAAGTTATGGCAGCGATTCCCGACTCTTGAGTCACAAAGGGATATCGAATGTTTAAAACAATATGTGTTATGGTGTGTCAAGTGTTATGAATATGGATTTATGTTGGATTAATGAATTAAGTGGGTATAAAGATAATAGATATTTATCTGAATATTGGTTATACAGCAAACCGAGTTTTCAAAATCTAATATTTTGAGTACATGATTGAGTGAATAGAAAATTTTGCGTTATATGTTAAGCGTTTACGATAAGACTAGAATGTAAGAATAATTTGCTATATTGTCGTCAAGACGAAAATGAAACCAAAGGATAGCAGGACCTGTCAACAAACTGGAGGACAACCAGACCCGACACAGAATTTTTGCTAATGTGGACGATCAAGCTATGCAGAACGGATTACCAGCCGCGAAAAATCAACCAGATAATCGAACGTCGAACATTAAAGACTTCAAAGTGGTCCTATTGCCAGGATTTAGAATATCAATGACCTTTAGAAGAAGCATATGTTATAGCTAGGATAATGAAGGGCAAAAAGACAACTTTTCACCTATGTGATAAAAGAAAATAATCTTAATAATACCGGAGATAAGCCGGGAATGTGATTAAAAGGAAAAGTTTGTGTATAGAAAGTAAAGACAGGAGGGATATATATCTTTCCTAAATGTCCCAATCCAAGAAGGTATAATAAATGTGTTATGTGCGAATCAATGGAGCATAAGGTGAAAGACGGTCCAAGAAAAGAAATGGAGACAAGGAATGCGAAAATGCGAAAAAGCAGCAGGGCATTGGCGACATCGGAATGACATCAACAAATAAATCAATAGAATCAACTATGAAGCGTCTTCAACATGGCCAGAATTCAAGATATCGTGGCAGCGGTAGGGATGCAACTCGTGTATTACTCAAACCAATTTTATTTTCTTATATATTATTTTCTTATATAAATAATAAATTATTTTTATAAATTATTTTGAAGGAGGAATTTGAGTTCTCTTAGAAATCAAATTTACATTTAAGAAAGATAGATAAGCTTTTTCTTTGAATAGTTAAAGATCGGATCGATCAATTATGATCGAGATCTACTTGCAATGATTGTATAGGCTATGTATCCCGGGTAAGTATAGGTTTTAAAAGGTGATTCCTAGGACGGAATCCTTATAAGGGAGGTGAATGTGACAACCCGATATTTTCTATATAAATAAATCATAAATTTTATAGTATAATTTTTTTTTATTTATTAAAATAAATATGAATGATATATGTCAAGGTAATGTGTAATTATTATTATATATGTGTGATAAATAAAATTTATTTATTACATTAAGTATTATAAAATAAATTTATTTTAGAATTTATTGATAATTATCAATTATATTTTTATACTAATTAATTTTATAGTAAAAATGTTTTTAATGTTTATTTTCCAAGGAAATAGGATAATTATATTATTTTATATGATATGATTATAGAATTTTTATAATACTTATTTTATTATATGAGAATAGTTAAGTTAATTATTTTAACTTAATTATTAAGGTTATATATGAAAGATAAATCGGATATGGAATCGAAACCCTAATTTGGGGTTTTGATCAAGGAATGAGAATAATAATATTATATTATTATTTGTCGAATGTTATAGATAAGTATGGTTATCGTGTAATGTTAATGTGTGGAGCAGTTTTATTATATTACAACTAAACCCTAATAATATTTTTATAAACCCTAAATACTAGTCTAATAAACCCTAATTTTGGTTACGAGATAAGGAATAATGATAATAATATTATTATATTATAATATTTTGAATTTTCGATTACCATATATATATACACCTCAATATGTGGACCCACAATGGTTGGTCAATTATGATGTATAATGGTGCAGTATTTAAAAACCCTAGTTTACTGTGGAAAAACCCTAATTTAAAACTCAAATCGTGAATTTAAGGCTATTATATAACTGTGTTGTGTGATATATGTTGTGTTACTTCAGGGTATGCTAATTAGGAAACCCTAATTATTAAATTTAAAACCCTAGTTTATATTTATATTTTCTAGATATTAGAAAACCCTAACTATGAATGAAAACCCTAATCCGGAAAAACCTAAACCGAAGGTTTGATCTGTCAAGACTTGTGTTACTATGATTAATAACACGTGTGATAGACTTTAATTACTAATTAAGGTAAACCTAATTAGTAAATCAAAACCCTAAAACCTAGAACCCTAATTTAATTGCTAGAAACCCTAATTTAAAAGTCAAATGTCAGTTTAATACTGTTATGCAATCATGTTAAGGTGAATTATGTTGTGTATTGGGGGAAATTAAAGTTAATTAGGAAAACCCTAATTATACTGGGAAAACTAAATTAATTAGAAACCCTAATTAATTGGGAACCCTAATTACTAAATTCAGTAATCTAATTCTGAATTTAGAAACCTTGATTAGTAATTATAAACCCTAATTATTAATCGTATCCTCTAATCGTAAAATTAGAAATCTTAATTTTAAGGTTAAAAACCCTAATTATTAAATTATAAAACCTTATTAATTTTTCCTAAATTAAAACCCTAATTTGCTTTTAGTTAATACTAATTGCTAAATTGAAAAAGGTAATGTTAATTAGTGTTTCCTAAACCTAATTAGCAAAGTGTTAAATAGAAATTAAAACCTTTATTAAGAAACCTAATTATTTTATAAACCTTAATTTTATATGTTAGAAACTAAAATTTTATTATTTTATTATTTTTCAAACCCTAGATTGGAAATTCTTGAAATTATTTCTAAACCCTAAAATGGTCCAAACCCTAAGCCCTAAATCAAACCCTAAGGGTTTGTACAAATTCCATGTTTACCATTTAATTTAAATTGCAAATGACAAAATTGCCCTTTATGGGATTTTTATTAGATTAATTGTAGAAATGGCCAAATCTTTAGTGGTTCACCAACTCCATTGACATTGTGGCTCTTAAAATCTCAAAGAATCAAAGACTACATGGCACCCAATCAAATTCATTCAATGAATTAAGCAATATATATATAGATTGAGAGAGAAAATGCACAAAAACTTTGCCAAATTCAATTTTGCTCTCACCAACTCCTCTCTCACTAAAACCTCCGAAAATATCAAGAAAATCATTCCAAAATCCAAATTTTACGTTTATCATAACAACATCAATAGCCAAAAATCGTAAATCAAACCAAGAAAGGTATAAAACCCTACCTTGAATTTACATCCAAAAGTTGTTGTTAGATCTTGTGAATTGATGTTGTAATATGTTGTTTGTAGTCTAAATTAATGATCCAATTGGGTATATTGCAAGTCCATAACATCTAAATACTCAAATCAATGATTTTCAAAATTACGGAAAATGTATTTACATTTATGCGACATCAAATGTCGAAAATAGATCGTTTTGTGTTTATTGTTTTGTTGTTGAACTGTTGGGTTATGTAGCTTGGTATATGGTCTTTAAGATCCAAGTGGTAGAATAGCTATTTGATTTACGGAAATAAAGTTATTCACGGTCGAATATCTGGTTACCAATTATTGGACGTACTTTCTGGGCAACCCGAAACTAAAACCGGCGTCGACTGACTTTTGAGCAATACCGATCGACATCCTTGATGATTATTGGTTGAAGTTTTGGTAATCAAGTTGTAAATGGTAATGTGGATTATAGATTCATGTCTTAAAACCCCACAAAAAAAAATGAACATATCGAGCGTAACAAGTGGTCAAAGTAGACAACTTGAATCGTTTTTTAGCATTTCGGAATTTCGAAAATAGGATGAAACAGTTTTTCGACATGGGTTGGCCGGATTTGTAAATTATGATTACGATATAGTTTAAGCTGGTTTGATGAATGTTATATACGTTCATGTATATATACTACAACTTTGAACTATTAGATCACCATTAAATCAATCGGAACCCTTAGATCCTTAAGCCACAATATGTCGACTCGAAGCGGATCGGGTTTTACGGGTTACCCGAAAAACCCGAAACGAATCCGACAACGATTTTAACGGCTTAGATCTGGCAATTGAATTGTTGTATGACCAATCTGATTGTGGGGAAATGTAATATTACATTAGTATCACGATCTAGAAGCATTAGATGGCCCATAGCATTTGTGAATAAAAAATTGCAAGCGGTCAAACAAGCAAGCTTGAACACTGAATTGTCAGTGTTCTTGGCCTCAAGAACACCAACAATGACACTTTACGTCATTAAAGACCTTTAGCGACGGTTTCTATTATTTTTAATTTCTAATATTAGAAAAATATTTAAAAATAGAAAATAAATTATAAAAATTACAAAAATAGTTTTTATAATTATTTTAAATTATGAAAAATAATTTCTGATTATTTAGAATATTTTTCATTAATATTTATAATTATTTGAATATTAATGATATTTAATTTATTTAATAATAAATTAGAGAAAAATGATTTTAATTATTTAAAATTCATTTTAAATGAGATTAATGTATTTTAAAATATTTTCAGGATATTTTTGGAAAAATTTCATTAATAAATTAATATTAATGATATTAGATTTATTTGATTATTAAATTAAATAAATAAGATAAAAATGATTTTTATGATTTAAAAATTATTTTAAATGAAAATAAAGTATTTAAAAATATTTTAAGTTATAAAATATAACTTTTAATATTTAATGATTAATTTCAAGCTGAAAATTGCTTGTTATTCCATTAAGTCGGGACAAACTCGACATAATATTAGTCGGGATAATGTGTTGATTCTTGCGAATGAGAAACACGAAGACGCTGTTATACATTATTAGAAGTCTAGAGTTATAAATATGTGAGTAGTGACGTAAAACCCTCTTTTGTAAAAAAGGGTAGCCTTTTTGTAAATCCAAACATTTGTGAAGTTCAATTGTGGGATAGAAATGTAATAGCTTTTGGCTATGGAGAAAAATTGTAAATAGTCTCAGACTATGAAGAAGCATGTGAATATAATGATGTTTTCATTTAATATGCTTTGTATGGTATGAGTTGTTGTTTGACGAGTAATAACTAAGTAAGTAAATAGATAATAATGAAATTTTATTTAATTAATTAGAAAATGCTGCCACGGAGAAGACAACGTAATTAGGAGACAGAATCACATAACGATAACCAAGGGGGTCAGAATGACCCTATGCAAGAGTTTGTTAATTTATTAACTGCTACATTTAACCAAACCGGGGGTAGAGTACCCGCGGGACCTAGGGTAGCCAGAACGACTACTTTTAAAGAATTTAAAAGTGTAGGTCCACCGGAGTTCAAAGGAGCGACAGACTCAATTGAGTCCCAGACATGGGTAAAGGAAATAGAGAAGGCGTTTGTTATTACAAACGTAGCTGAGGCGTAAAAGACTTCTTTTGCGACTTACATGATGAAAGGAGAACCAACTTTTGGTGGGAGGCTCGCCAGGGTGGGGTTAGAACTTATATGGTAACGTGGGAACAGTTCAAGAAGGTTTTCTTCGAGAACTATTTCCCTACAAGTATGCAAGGGAGAATGGAGATTAAGTTCTTAGAACTTAAGCAAGGGGACATGACAGTTCCCCAATACGCGACCAAATTCAATAAATTGACAAGACTTGCTCCACATCAAGTGGACACTGAGTAGAGGAAGGCTCGTAGGTTTGAGCAGGGCCTGAAACCCTGGCTCTATAGTAGGATTTCTATGTTCCAGAGTGCTTCCTATGGGACTATTCTAGAGAAAGCGATTATAGCAGAGGGTGGTAGTGAGGCGTTAACCCAATACCACAAAGAGAGAAAGAATAAGAGTAAGGGAGAGGGAAGAACCAAGGTAGAGAGTGCCAATGGTAGTGGCAGTATGCCAAAAAGAAAGAATTTTAAATCCGAGAATACTGGAGTATAACAAGGGGATCCTAAACGTAGGATGGAAGTATGTAAGACATGTGGAAAGAGTTATCTAAGAGTCTGTCTGAAAGCGAAATCAGTTTATTATAACTGTGGACAGGAGGGTCATATATCACCCAATTGTCCTAATCCTAAGAAAAACCATGGCTATTTTGTATGTGGTTCGTTGGACCACATGGCAAGAAATTGCCCAAAGAAGGGGTTGGAGGAAAGTAAAGGTGCTAGTAGTGGTAAGTTAGCCATTACTGGACCACCATCGTTGGGTAGACCTATGGCCCGTACTTTTTATATGACGGTCCAAGATGCGGTTTTATCAAAGGATGTAGTAATATGTATTATTACATTCAATACAATGAATGCTTATGTGCTGTTTGATTGGAGTGCTACTTATTCTTTTATAGCATATGAAGTTGCTAAATGATTATGTTCATTCCCGAAAGGATTATAAGTACCTTTAAACCTTAAGGTAGAGAATGAGGAAATAACTCTTGTGAATATATTCATGGGAATTGTTTCATGGATAATGAAGGTAATAAAGTATCGGTAGATAAGTACCGATAAGGTTGAGAGAATTTGAAGTAATTCTCGGTATGAATGGGTTAATTAACCATAGAACTTTAATAAATTGTTATAGGAAAAGTATGAATCTTTGGATTTCTAAGGAACCCAAGGTAGTATTTTATGGTAATAAATCACTGGGACGTTCTTGTTGTCTAACCATGACGCAAGTTAGGTGGATGTAAAGGAAGAGGATGAGTCATTATGTTTGTGTATCGACTATCGTAAGTGGAGTAAGTTAATAATTAAGAGTAAATACCCATTGCCAGGATCGATGATCTATTTGATCAATTGAAACAGGCAAAGTATTTTCTAAGATAGATTTGTGTACGGGGTATCGTTGGTTGACAATAAGGAATAAGGATGTACTTAAGACGACATTCAAAACTCATTATGATTATTATGAGTTTTTGGTAATGTCGTTTGGGTTGACTAATGTCTTTTGAAGTTAGACTTTTAAGAAGGGGCAAAAGCAAGTCGGTGGTGGTAAGTGATAGGTACTCTTGTGAGGTGCTATGGTTGAAAGTACCATTAGCGTCACAGAGTGTTCAAATAATATTTGGACGAGTGTGTTGTAATGATCATTGGTGATATTCTAGTCTATTTTGAGACGTCAGAAGATCACAGTGAACATTTGAATATAGTGTGGGAAACACTACGGAGGGAGAAGTTGGATACGGAATTCATTAAGTGTGAATTTTAGCTTAAAAGATATATAGACATGTTATGGACAAGTTCATTGGAAATGAGAAGTGAGAAAAAGAATTTTCAGGAACTAAAAAGGAAGGTTAAACGAGGTTGCATGCTCATGTAGCATGGCAAGGTCATTGTGAATATATCACGCCAGTTAGAGGATTATGAGAAGGTTTTATCCTACTTATAATCTATAATTGGCAGCTGTAGTTTTGAATTAAAAATCTGAAGATAGTATTTATACGGGGAGAAGTGTGAGATATACACGAACTATGAAAGTCTGGAATATATCTCCACACAGAAAGAGTTGATTATGAAGTAGAGAAGGTGATGAAAATGGGTAAAGGATCATGACTGTGATATCTTATATCATATAGGGAAGGGTGGGGAAAATCTATTGATGTTAACGACTCAGAATGAGTTAATAAAGGAGACGGCGAGAATGGAGTTAGAAGTTAATTTACGGAATGAAGAGGTAGAAATGTTATTCACAATGTAGACTCAATCCACGAAAATGGAACGAGTAAAGGAAGTACAACTAGGTAACGAGGAGTGCAAGCGAATGAAAAAGAGGATGGAGAAGAAAGAGAAGATCAAGTATCATCTCATTTTCAAGGAGGAATTTGAATTCCAAATAATTCTAAAAGTTAAAAGAAAAATAGTGAGTAAAGCCATAGTTCGAGGTGCTAAATACATCCAGGTAGTACTGAGATGTATTAAGACCTTCGACAGAACTTTGATGGGACAAATGTGAAAGAGAGATAACGTGATGTGTTAGTAAGTGCTTAACTTCCAACTCAGATTATTGATAAGATGGGACAAGTCATGTGAAATAAGATATTACCTTCGTTGAAGGTGAAATGGAGGAACCACAATGCCGAAGAAGCAACGTGGGAACTCGAGATTAAAATGAAGAAAATTTTTCCTCATGTGTTTATGTTGTAGTGAGATTCTGGGGACAGAATCCTTATAAGGGGGGAATAATGTAACGCCCAAGAAAATTGGATTTTTATGAGAATTAAATTTTTATTTGATTATGTGGATTAAATAAATTTAATTGATTATTTACGTGAGTAAGCTATGTGAAGTTCGTTATATGACCTAGAATATGCGAATGTGGTTAGGATTTTGGTCACGTGATAGAATTAATGTGTTTGAATTTCCAAGATGAAAATAAAAGTTTTTCGAGAAATTTCCATAAAAACACTATTCACTGATTTCTGCTAGGGAATTATTTTTGAATTTCTAAGAAACGCGTAATGATAGAATTCTAAGACGAGATGGAATATCCAATAATATTTCAGTTATGGCAAACACAGTTTTTCGCCTGCGGACTTAAAACTTAATGGTTAGGGAAAGTGATTTCTGAAAAGGAATTAAAATGCGTATAATGAATTAAAGCGATGATCGTATAATACGTAGGTATTGTACGAGGTAATGAATACGAGTATAATACGAGGTATTATACGAGTATGTATGAATGATGGAATGTCATATATGAATAATTATACGAATTAGAATACGAGAATAATACGTAGATAATATGTTATAAGGCTTTAAGCCAAATGTATTAAATTTGTAGGAAGGTGTAGGAAATTGTAATGTCCAATTGGAATTATGAATGGTTAAGCCCAATGGTAGAAATGGTTAACTCCAATGTGAATTAATGAACAAGCCCAAGTGTTTGTTAAATGTAAGCCCAAAGCATAAGTTAAGTTAAGTAAGGGTTAAGTAAACTTGAAAGCTAAGCAAAGTGCTTAAATGTGATGAACAAGTTAACTTAGTGCTTAAGTAATGAATAGTAAGGAGGTGGAATGGCTTATTGATCATTAAGCCCTCATTTAGGATTTCCTATAAATAGAAGATATCCTAGCTCATTTGTTGGTTGATTAATTTAATCCAACATCTTAAGTGCTTATTGGTTAGAGAGAAAAAGCTACAAAAGCAAGAAAAACTAGATTTTATAATTCAAGAAGCAAGAAGAAGATTAAAGCTTAATCAAGTGATCTTCAAGGGTAAGAACCTAAACCATGATTCTCTTTTTCTTTAATTGATAGAGAAGTGAGTAGTGGTAAAACATGTATGCTAAGAATAAGTAAGAATGGTTAATCAAAGGACATAAGCTTTAAAAAGCTGTGAATAAGCAATTCGTTCATATATAAGTTATGAACTAAGGAAGAATTGTAATAACTTGTAATATGTTTACAATAATGAAATTTGTATGATTAGAAGATGAGAGGATGATGGTTAGAAGACTTAAACCATGATAAGTCATGTGAAGTAAAATCATAAGTAGTTTATACTTTTATAAGTTATAAACTCATGAAGAATAAGTAATAACTTATCATTTAAATAAGTTAATAAAATATGTATTTTAAGATATTATTATAATGGATAGAATCCATTTGAAATGATGAATAAATCATAAGTAACGAAGTTATGGTCGAATTCACGACTTCAGACGATAATCATCGAAATCGTGAAATTCTCGAAATGGAATTCAAATTTTGACGTTGAGCTCAGAAATGTTAGTTTTCGATGGAGTATAGTCTCATTTGGTATTATAGAGTTACGAACTCGAAAATGATCGAATTCCGACTTAGAACGAAGAAACGAGCGTTGAACGTTCACAAACGTTTATCGTTTTCATTAAAATGAACTAATAGGTGAATTTTTAGTTACGGATTCGAAAATGGAAAATTCTTGCATGAACACGTAGAGTGTATAATTTGTGAGCTAATGGCTTTTGAACGAGCCAATTCGAACTTATAACGAAGAAGTTATGCATCCAGAAAATTCGTTTATGTAATAAAACAATCAAAATTGTTCATTATTGAGGTCTGCAGCGCATGACTGAATAAAGCACCAATTGGAAGCCATGCATACGGATTCTTGTATATAAACCTGGCACCATGGCATGAACACTAATTGAAGCATATAGAGGGATGTTTTTGAATATAAATTAAAGGAGAAGTGAATGAAGGGTGAATTAAATCCATAATTAACTTAATGTAACATCATTACGAATGTTATAAACCTTAGGTATAATACTAAAGGTTGAAGATAAGTCAATTGAATGTGAACGTGAACGGTATGCAATAAATGTACTTAACCAATGACGATCAAGTTTTGATTAATAACGTGAGAACGTTAGTAAGCCGTGGGAAAGGATGATTAACTCGAAACGAGTTGTATTAATGAAATAATTTCAGTTAAGTCATAGAAGAGAAATAAGTTGGTAAGAACAATGTAATATGGCAAGCTGGAACCAATAATAACAAATCTAATACATGATTGGATTTAGAAGAAGGGTAAGATTCATTAGGAACCATGTATGTTTATTCATGACCTAATGTGGTATATTATGTGGTTATGTGTTGTAGAGACCGTAAAGACTCAAAGGGAAAGTAATTATACTATAACAGACGCGGAAGGCAAGTTTTCTTAACGCTTGTCTAACCTTCGTGTTAGTCAAGTTTTCAGTGATTCATGTTATGAAATGCATGAATTGTTTTAAAGAAAGGGTCGATGCCAGTTTTAACCCGGCTAGACTAATCTTGAAAGATTGATTGATTTATTTATAAGTCTTTTAATATAGAATTGATAACGCTATCCTACGCCAATTTTTTGGTACGGATTAAAGGTAAGCCCGAGTATGAATAAACAAATGTATTTTACATCGATTATTCGATGGGCACGCGAGGTTGCCAAAACTTAAACATACAGACGTTTAAAGAATGTAGTGTTGATCAACAGAGAGTACTATAGGCTGATCACCTAGAAGTGCTCGTAAGAAATGTCGGACTTACAGTCTTAGTACCGGGTTGTCCTTTTCATGAATAAAAGCTAAAGAGAATGTTCATGGTCTATGGACCTACTTAGAATTTCCAAACTACTGTATGTACTTCAAAATTGTATTATGATATGAGAAGTGCTATTCAATGTTTCATAGTACTTCATAACTATTGTTCAGTTAATGAAGAATAATCATATGATTCTCGAAGTGGTATTTATATAATATATTGTTAGACTTGCTGAGCTAGTTATGCTTACTTCTTGCTTGAATCATATGATTGCAGCGAATGTCGAGCAAACCGAGGGTTCTAGTAGAGATAATGGCAAGGCGAAGAGGAATGATTAGTTTATTCTGTAATAGACTAGTATTTTTGTATGATTTATATTACAACGAACAAAGAATGTAACGATTTAAAAACTTGGGAACGGAATGTATTATTATTAATGTAATAAGAATGTCGTTGATATACATATTTTGATGTTGTTTCAATAGAATGAATGTACAGTTATAAGTACCGTGTAGCACCATCTGTCGGGTTGGAAGATACCTGAATTTGGGGGTGTCACAGACTGAAAGGAAAAGTATTTTTACTATAGCAGATGCTGCAGGAAAGTTTTCTTATCGCTTGTCTAACCTTCGTGTTAGCCATGTTTTCAGTTATTCATGTTATGAGATGCATGAATGGTCTTAAAGAAAGGGTCGATGCCAGTTTTAACTCGACTAGACTAATCTTGAAAGATTGATTGATTTATTTACAAGTCTTTTAATATAGAAGTAATAATGCTATCCTACGCCAATTATTTGGTACAGATTCAAGGTAAGCCTGAGTATGAATAAACAAATGTATTTTACATCAATTATTCAATGGGCACGTGAGGTTGCTAAAACTTAAATGTAAATACGTTTAACTGATGAATGTTGATCAACATAGAGTACTATAGGCTGATCACCTAGAAGTGCTCGTAAGAAATGTCGGACTTACGGTCTTATTACCGGGTTGCCCTTTTCATGAATAAAAGCTACAGAGAATGTTCATGGTCTATGGACCTACTAAGAATTTCCAAGCTACTTTATGTACTTCGGAATTATTTTATGAGATGAGAAGTGTTATTCAATTTTTTATAGTACTTCATAACTATTGTTCAGTTAATGAAGAATAATCATATAATTCTCGAAGTGGTATTTATATAATATATTGTTAGACTTGCTGAGCTAGTTATGTGACGCCCCCAAAATAGGTATACATCACCCATCTTGAGTCGCCAAATACATGATATAAAAATTCAAATACAACTTAATTTATACAACAGTCATGTAAAATATGAAAAAACATAATCTAAGAGTTTTAATAAGAATATTATCATCTAGATAATATCCACACTCAATGGAGTCCTCATTACATTTATTGTCACACTATTTAATAGAATAGTGAGGACTCTAATGCTATCATCTGGACCGTCACTCTGTTCCCCGACTAGTCCCGGCTACGTTCTCATTTCCTGAAGAGAACAATGAAAGCTAAAGGGTGAGCTCAACTAGCCCAGTAAGAAATATCATGACTAAGATAATGCAGAATAAATTATCGTTAGCCTACAACAAAGATGAAAAAGCGATACATATAACAAACATCAAGTTTAAGCTGCGATGAACAAGCAATCCATTAAAAGAGTCAAGTAGAGAATAAAATCTACTATCTTCTATGATTTAAAAGGTTTTTTTTATCACTTTTATCGCTGTGACTTAGCTTAATAAATAATCCACATCAACGAATCACCCACACTTTTCTACTTTAATGATATTCTATAGTATCACAACCACAAATTCTCCATGCACTTTATGGGCGAGGATATTCGTGTATTCATTAATGATCACGATCATGCCAACAATCGTCCATCAATGCACTACTGGGCCAATGTGGACTTTTACCATATCATTTGTAACATTACGATCCATGATTATACCGAATGATCCTCAATGTCATAATCATACCAAGTCCATCTATGCACTACAGGCCATAGATGACTTTCAATAGAATATAAACATGAGGATGATGACAATGATATAGGAATTCAATAACACAAGTTCAAGAATAAATTTTTAAAGATTTATAATCTAATTTATCCAGAAATCAATAATGTCCAAATTGTCAACATGATACTTCTTTGTAGAGTAAAATTCAAGAATGCTCGAAGAATATTTCCATGAAAAGATCTTTGGATGAAGCGCAAATATCAAGGATATTCCACTAATTTCATGGAGTATAAAAGCCAAAACTTTAACCAACCGAGTATAATAAAGAATGGAATAACAAAAATTCACCGTGCATGCGATAGACCACTTGCATGACAGTCGTTCCAACGAATAATAAATAATGGAGCTAGGTCATGCGTAAACGCACAGACAGGATATTCCAACAGAATAATAAATAATGGAACCAGGTCATGCGTAAACGCACAGACAGGATATTCCAACAGAATAATAAAGAATGGAATAACAGAAGAATTCACCATGCATGCGATAGACCACACAGACATGTTATTCTAATAAAATAATAAATAATGGAACTAGGTCATGCATAAACGCACAGACATGATGTTCCAATAGAATAATAAAGAATGGAATAACAGAAGAATTTCACCATGTATGCGGTACTTCACATAGACAGGTTATTCCAACATAAAAATAAAGAATGGAATAATAGAAGAATTTCACTATGTATACGGTAGTCCACGTATACAGGTTATTCCAATAGAATAATAAGGGATGGAATAATAATAGCTCTCTTCAAGAACACGAAAGAAATAATACCCCTTACCTTAGAAAGAAACTGGATACTAGAGTAGTGAGGTAGCAGACTTCTCTTCTTCTTTCTCTTTATAATTTCTCTCTATAATAAATGCTCTATAGATTGAGTGAATTGGTGAAGAATGATGAAGAAATGAGCTTCTATTTATAGGAAAATATAATTTCGATAATTGCACATTTTGGGGCTCAGAATATTACAGTATAATACCTTCCTCTTTTCTTTTATTTTTAATTTAGTCCTGCAAGTATTATCAAACTTGCACCACCTCCCCTAATAGTAAATAATGTGAATCAATAGTAAATCATGTGACTCAATAGTTCTAGACATGTAAAAATATGAATTACAGTATAGTACCTCCATCTATACCTCCATTTTTAACTTAGTCATGCAAGTATTATCAATCTTGCGCCAACTCCCCTAATAGTAACAAGAATGTGAATCAATAGTACACACATGTGAACAAATAGTTATAATCATGTGAATCAATAGCAATTAATTGCTCATTTATCCGGTTAATTACCCGATTGGTCAATATAACTTCCAAACATCAATTATTATCGAAATAAATGTCGATTTCCACTAACACTAATAATCCCAACACAATGGAACTATTTTTATCAACAATATAATTTTTGAAAATTTTGAAGTTTGACTTTTTCCAAAAAAGTCAATTGTTGACTTTTTGACCAAAAAGTCATTCCCGGAAAATTTTGTGTTTATAGTCTATTTTTACTAATTTCATCGTTCCGGACTCAAATATCACGTCCGCGTCTCCAAATTCAACTCCGAACTCAAATTTGATTTTAATAACATTTATTCATTATTGTTATAACTTTCATGATATTTAACAACTTGTCATTCCCGGAAGGGGCTTTAGATAATGATTTCTCCTTATTAAGCCAAATTAGATGACCAAACCTCTCCTTGATGTAACTTCTAGACATTGTAAATATTGCAATTTAATAATATGAATAACTTTGTCGCCTCAATTATTGATTTAATAATATATCATATTATGCGTATGATCTTTGTGACAATAATCGAATCAATAATATGAGGGATATGATGCGACAATTATTTGTAGCAATAATTGAGTATAACCGAGTGACTTCTCACGTAAGCATTAATAATCAATACTGGTAATAGCTATGCAACCAACCAGACATATTCTTTGTACTTTTACTACCGAGTAGTTCAACAGGTTTTAACGGTAACACATTAAATGCGTTTATAAAATGATAATTACGTCATTTTCTAACTATGATAATACTTACATTGTGGGGTCCACCAATGATTGTCTTGCGTCATCACGAATATTCCCCGATAAAAAGAATATTCCCTGACCAAACGAATATTTTATAACAACTTGCATACTTTGAAAAATTTATAAATACTACCCACAACTATAACATTATATCAAATCCGCACAATAATATTTAAAAAATATTTTGAGAAATTTAAATCTTTATTCATAAAATTTGGGGTCTCACAAGTTATGCTCACTTCTTGCTTGAATCATATGATTACAGCTAAGGTTGAGCGAATCGAGGGTTCCAGTAGGGATAAAGGCAAGGCGAAGATGAACGACTAGGTTATTTTGTAATAGAGTAGTATGTTGTATGAATTATATTATGATGAACAAAGAATGTAACGGTTTCAGAACCTGGGAACGCGATTTATTATTATCAATGTAATAAGAATATCGTTGATACACTCATTTTGATGTTGTTTCAGTAGAATGAATGTACAGTTATGAGTACCGTGTAGCACCATCTGTCGGGTTGGAAGATACCCGAATTTGGGGGCGTCACAGGTTGGTATCAAAGCATTAGGTTATAAAACTTAGGGGGGGGGGGGGGGAGAACCTTAGGCTAATAACCTCATTAGGGAAGGAAAAGTTCGAAGGAAGTAAACTTGAGTTTTACTTAAGTCGAATGAGTTAATAAGGTATTGAGGAAACTTAGTACCAAAAGATTCAAAAGATGAAAATTAATCCTAAATAAATTAAATGTGATTTGTGCTTATACTATTGTGTATTATGTACTAATCAACATGTTATGTGTTATTATAGATGTCGATCGATAGCTTGATGTATAGAGATATACATGTGGTGAACGAAGATATGGTGAACAGAGTAGAGCCTGTACCTATGCCAGTGGCGGAGGTACCATAAGTGATTCTAGGAGAATTGGAGCCAGAGGAGTACTTTTCTGAGGAGAACTACTCCAAGGGAGAAATGGATGCAACATCATACCTTAATATGATGATGGATGTGGAGGAAGAAATGGAGGTAACATCGGTTAATACGGTGGTACCTATACAAGAGTCAACATCTCCAGCTGCAATAAGAACATTGTATCTGGCAGTGCTTGATAGGAATGTGCAACTGAGTATAGTTTTGAAGAATCATAATGAAGAGATTAGTTATCTCCATGAAGCAAAGGAGTCTACAGAAGCAAATTTTGAGTCAGAGCATGATGAAAAGGTGCTTATGACAAATAAGGCCAGGGACTATAAGGAAGAGGCCGATGAGCTTCATAAGAAAATGGTTGAAAGAGAGTAGAAGATAGCACAGATGTCTTACATCCATGAGAGTGCTCATAAGGATTTCAATCTAAATATTGCTTATTATTCTATTAAGTCGGGACAAACTTGACATATTATTAGTCGGGATATTGTGTCGATTCTTGCGAATGAGAAACACGAGGACGCTGTTATGAATTATTAGAAGTTTAGAGTTACAAATATGTAGTGACGTAAAACCCTCTTTTGTATAAAAGGGTAGTCTTTTTGTAAATCCCAACTTTTGTGAAGTTCAATTGTGGGATAGTAATGTAATAACTTTTGGCTATGGAAGCAAATTATAAATAGTGTCAAACTATAAAGAAGCATATGAATATAATAAGGTTTATATTTAATATGCTTTGTTATGGTATAAGTTGTTGTTTGACGAATAATAACTAAGTAAGTAAATAAATCATAATGAAATTTTATTTATTTAATCAAAAAATTCTGCCACGGAGAAGACAACGTAATCAGGAGGCTGAGTCACATAATGATAACCAAGGGGGTCAAAACAACCCTATGCAAGAGTTTGTTAATTTATTAACGGCTGCATTTAACCAAACTGGGGGTAGAGTACCCGTGGGACCTAGGGTAGCCAGAACAACTACCTTTAAAGAATTTAAAAGTGTAGGTCCGCCGGAGTTAAAAGGAACGATGGACCCAATAGAGGCCCAGACATGGGTAAAAGAAATAGAGAAGACATTTATTATTACAAACGTAGCTGAGGCGCAAAAGATTTCTTTTGCGACTTACTTGATGAAAGGGGAAGGCAACTTTTGGTGGGAGGCTTGCCAAGGTGGGGCTAAAACTTATGTGGTAATGTGGGAACAGTTCAAGAAGGTTTTCTTTGAGAACTATTTCCCTACAAGCATGTAGGGGAGGATGGAGATTAAGTTCTTAGAACTTAAGCAAGGAGACATGACAGTTCCCCAGTACACGACCAAATTCAATGAATTGGCAAGATTTGTTCCACATCAAGTGGACACTGAGGAGAGAAAGGCTCGTAGGTTTGAGCAGGTCCTGAAACCCTAGCTCTATAGTAGAATTTCTGTGTTCTAGAGTGCTTCTTATGGGACCATTCTGGAAAAAGCGATTATAGCAGAAGGTGGTAGTGAGGCGTTGATCTAATAGCACAAAGAGAAAAAGAATAAGAGCAAGGGAGAGGGAGGGACCAAGACAGAGAGTGCCAGTGGTAGTGGCAGTATGCCAAAAAGAAAGAATTTTAACTTCAGGAATACTGGAGTGGGACAAGGGGATCCTAAGCGTAGGATCCAAGCATGTAAGACGTGCGAAAAGACTCATCTAGGAGTCTGTTTGAAAGGGAAATCGGTTTGTTATAACTATGGACATGAGGGTCATATATCACCCAATTGTCCTAATCCTAAGAAAAACCATGGCTATTTTTATGTGGGTTGTTGGACCAAATGGCAAGAAATTGCCTAAAGAAGGGGTCAAAGGAAAGTAAAGGTGTTAGTAGTGGTAAGTTAGCCATTACTGGACCACCATTGTCGGGTAGACCTATGGCCCGTACTTTTAATATGACGGTCCAAGATACGGTTGCATCAGCGAATGTAGTAAGATTTATCATTATAGTCAATACAATGAATGCTAATGTGTTGTTTGATTGGAGTGCTACTTGTTCTTTCATAGCAGGTGAATTTATTAAGTGATTAAGTTCATTCCCGAAAGGATTATAAATACCTTTAAAACGTTAAGGTAGAGAATGAGGAAATAACTCTCGTTGAATATATTTATGGGAATTGTTTCATAGATAATGAAGGTAATAAAGTATCGGTAGATAAGTACCGATAAGGTTGAGAGAATTTGAAGTAATTCTCAGTATGAATGGGTTAATTAACCATAGAACTTTAATTATTAGAATAAAAGTATGAATCTTCGATTTTCTAAGAAAACCTAAGGTAGTATTTTACGGTAATAAATCACCGGAACGTTCTTGTTGTCTAACCATAATGCAAGCTAAGAGGATGTGGAGGAAGAGGTGTATAGAATAAATGTGCCATGTTGTGGACACTCAGAATGTAGGAACACTGATGTTATTAGTAAACAAGAAGGATGAATAGTTACGTTGCGTATCGACTATCGTAAGAGGAGTAAGTTAGCTATTAAGAATAAATACTCATTGCCCAGGATCAATGATCTATTTGATCAGTTGAAGGGGCAAAGTATTTTTCTAAGATAGATTTGAAGATAGTGTGGGAAACACTACGGAGGGAGAAGTTGGATACGAATTCACTAAGTGTGAAAAATAGTGTTCAAGAACTAAAAAGGAAGGTTAAACGAGGCGTCTGTATTATCTTTACAAGATGTTATGGAGAAAGTTGTAATTTATAGAAATGCTTTGCATAAAGGACGAGGTTGCATGCTCATATAGCATGACAAAGTCAGTGCGTATGCATCACGCTAGTTAAGGGATTATTAGAAGGTTTATCCTACTTATAATCTATAATTGGCAGCTATAATTTTTGAATTAAAAATCTAAAGATAGTATTTATACGGGAAGAAGTGTGAGATATACACAGACTATGAGAGTCTGGAATATATCTCCACACAAAAGGAGTTGAATATGAGGTAGAGAAGGTGGTTAGAATTGATAAAGATTACGATTGTGATATCTTATATCATACAGGGAAGGTAAATATAGTAACCGATGCGTTAAGTAGGAAGGGTAGGGAAAATCTATCGATGTTAACAACTCAGAATGAGTTAATAATGGAGATGGCGAGAATGGAGTTAGAAGTTAAATTACGGAATGAAGTGGTAGAAATGTTATTCACAATGTAGACTCAATCCACAAAAATGGAACGAGTTAAGGAAGTACAACTAGGTAATGAAGAATGCAAGAGAATGAAAAATAGGATGAAGGGTGAAGAGAAGACTAAGCATAATCTTGTTTTGAAGGAGGAATTTAAGTTCCAAATAATTTTAAAGTTAAAAGAAAAATAGTAAGTGAAGCCGTAGTTTGAGGTGCTCGATACATCCAGGTAGTACTGAGATATATTAAGACCTTCGACGGAACTTTGGTTAGCCAATATGAAAGGAAAGATAACGTAATGTGTTAGTAAATGTTTAACTTCCAATTCAGATTATTGATAGAAAGGAACAAGACATGTGAAATAAGATAATACCTTCGGTGATGGTGAAATGGAGGAACCAAAATGTTGAAGAAGCAACGTGGGAACTCAAGATTAAAATGAAGAAAATTTTTCCTCATTTATTTAGGTATTGTAGTGAGATTCTGGGGATAGAATCCTTATAAGGGGGAGAGAGTGTAACGACCCAGAAAATGGAACAATTTGTAAAATAATTTTATTTGATTAAATAATAAATAAAATTATATTATATGTTATTATTATGTGTTAGCAAGATGGATGACGTTCTATAACCTAATCCTATCGGAACGTCTTAGTATTTTGGCTACTTGATAGAATTAAAGTGTTTGAATTTCCAAGATGAAAATAAAAGTTTTCCGAGAAATTTTCGTTAAAACACTATTAATTGATTTCTGCTCGGGAATTATTTTTGAACTTCCAAAAATGCGTAATGATAGAATTCTAAAACGAGATGGATTATCCAATAATATTTCAGTTATGACAAACGAAGTTTTCGCTTGCGGACTTAAAACCTAACGGTTAGGGAAAGTGATTTCTGAGAAGAAATTAAAATACATATAATGAATTAAAGCGGTGATCATATAATACGTAGGTATTATAT
The DNA here is from genome assembly GCA_020205605.1 of Panax ginseng. NCBI lineage: Eukaryota > Viridiplantae > Streptophyta > Magnoliopsida > Apiales > Araliaceae > Panax > Panax ginseng. The sequence continues at coordinate 69,454,551 of CM035129.1, forward strand.
GAGGTAATGAATACGAGTATAATACGAGGTATTATACGAGTATGTATGAATGATTGTATATCATATATGGATAAGTATACGAGTTGGAATACGAGATTAATACATAGATTATACGTTATAAGGCTTTAAGCCAAATGTAATGGACTTATAAGATTGTGTAGGAAATTGTAATATCCAATTGGAATTATGATAAAGCCTAAGTGTAGGAATGGATAAGTTCAATATGAAATAATGAACAAGCCCAAGTGTTTGTTAAATGCAAGCCCAAAGCATAAGTTAAGTTAATTAAGCTAAAAGCCCAAAGTAAGACCTGAATCTGTGGATTGATCCAATGGGTAAAGATAAACCATGGGTGATCCGAAGTGATGAGCAAATAAACTTAATGGTAAAGCAAAGGATAAGTCAAGTGGAGGCCAAGTATAGTGCTTATGCTTGGAGGTTAAGTAAAGTGCTTATATGTGATGAACAAGCAAATGATAAGTTAAGTAGTGAGCAAGTATACTTAATGGCTAAGTAAATGATAAGTTATTTGATGAGTAAGTTAAGTAATGGCCAAGTAAATGTGGTGATCAAGTAAACTTAATGGCTAATCTAGGAATAGTAAGGATGTGGAATGACTTTTTGACCATTAAGCCCTCATTTAAGATTTTATATAAATAAGAGATGTCTTAGTTCATTTATTACTTGTTAGATTTTCCACCAATAACTTATAACTTATTGGTTAAAGAGAAAAAGCTACAAGAGCTAGAAAAAGTTAGCCTTTGTTAATTCAAGAAGCAAGAAGGAAGAATGAAGCTTAATCAAGTGATCTTCAAGGGTAAGATCCTAAACCATGAATCTCTTTCTCTTCAATTGTTAGAGAAGTGATTAGTGGTAGAACATGTATGCTAAAAAGAAGTAGGAATGATTAATCAAATGACTTAAGTCTTAATAAACCGTGAATAAGCACTTCGTTCATATGTAAGTTATGAACTAAGGAAGAACTTGTAAGACTTGTAGCATGTTTACATGAATGAAGTTTATATGTTAAGAAGATGTAAGGATGATGGTTAGAAGACTTAAACTATCATAAGTCATGAGAAATGAAATTATAAGTAGTTTATACTTTTATAAGTTATAAACTCATGAAGCACAAGTAATAACTCATCATGTAAATAAGTTGATGTAATATGTATGTTAAGATGTCAATATGATGGATAGAATCCATTCGAAACAATGAACAAATCATAAGTAACGAAGTTATACCGGAATTTATACGATTGGACGATAATCGTCGAATTTGTGAAATTCTTGGATTGGAATTCAAATTTTGATTTTTAGCTTGGAAACGTTGGTTTTCGATGGGAACAAGTCTTATTTGGCATTATAGAATTGCGAACTCAAAAATGACCGAATTCTGACTTAGAACGAAGAAATGTGCGTTAAACGTTCACGAACGTTTATCGTTTTCGTTAAAAATGAACTCATAATTGAATTTTGAGTTAACGAAGTCGAAAATGGAAAATTCTTGTATGAACATGTAGAGTATGTAATTTGTGAGCTAATGGCTTTTGAACTAGCCAATTCGGATTTATAACGAAGAAGTTTTGAGTCCGAGAAATTCGTTTATGTAATAAAACCGTGCGATCTGCGAGGTCTAAGCGCTATGAATAGAATAAAAAGCTTAAAAAGTATGACTGCAGAGCGAGGATGCCCGAGAACACACTTTGAAGAGTGGTATGCATGTCATATGACCTTTTTGAAGCCCGAGCATGTCGTATGGCGCCAGGTAGAGATTTAGGTATTGGAAACTTGCGTCGCAGCGCAAGTTATAGAGCTAAAGTTGGCACCACAGCGCTAGCATTAGGTGAAGCCCAGAGAGGAAAGGTTATGAATGTAAAGGGAAAACAAGTTAATTATAATGAATCATATCAATGCAAAACCTAATGTAACATCATTAAATGATGTTATAAACCTTATGTATAATACTAAAGGTTGGAGGTAAGTCAATTAAACGTGAACGTGAACGGTATGCAATAAGTGTACTTAACCAATGATGAATGAGTTTCGATTAATAACGTAAGAATGTTAGTAAACTATAAGGAGGATTAATAAGTCAAATAAAGAAGTTGGTAAGAACGATGTACAACGTAACGGCAAGCCGGAACCAATAATAACAAATCTAATACATGATTAGATTGAGAAGAAGGGTAAGATTATTATCGACCGAATATTGATCCCTTATGGGATACCCAACTTCAGTATAAGATGTCTTACCAAAATAATTTGGTTTGACACAACAGTTTATGCTTAATAAAAAATATCATATGAATAAATAATTCATTTCTTAGTTATGCTGAAGCTATAGCAATAACCTTACAATAAGAGGTAATTCAAATGTAGGTGTAGTATATCATATCAATAGCATATCAAGATAAAAATCTTGTTTAACGAATAAACAGGGTCTAAGAAATTTGCGTAAGTAGTTAGGGTTTAAGAAAACTTACCTTAGCATAGATCAGTCAAGTTATGCTATTCGATTCGTTTAATAAACACCTACAATGTTCGTTCATATAAATCTAACACGTTAGTATTGATAACAATACTTAAAACAACATTTACATAAGTTCGAGTTAGATTTGATAGAGTTTCGGTGTTTAATGTCTTTACCGAATATTAAATAAGTTGATATATCAACTAAATTTTATTTATAAGCTTTATTATTTATTTAGATAATTTATATATTCATTATAATAATTTCTAGAAACTTATAATAATTTTTAAGTATTTATTTATCCTTTAAATGATTTTTAAATCATTTATTTCTATTGTTTAAATAATTAATATTTACTTAGAATTTTACAAAAGCTTTGTTTATTATTTTTAAATAATTTATATCCATTTATTATGATTTTATACAATTAATATTATTTTTTAATAATTATTTAGTATTTATAAGTAATTATTCTAATTACTTTATTATTAAATTAATTATTAATAATATCCAAATAAAATAAAATATTTACAGAATTTATGTAAAAATATCAGAAATTAATTATAATTGTGACGCCTCCAAATCCGGGTTACCCGACCCTCAAGTTTGGTGTTCACGATCCACAATATAATAACATCTAACTACCCATTCATATAGAAATAATAATACATACCACATTAACATATGTTGTTAATACATTAATCCCAGGTCCGCTAACCTTAACATTACAAACATACCCCTTAGATATACAAAAAAGGTTTACAAACAACATAATAAATATGCTAATCATAACTAATTTATCACGATGCCTTTTCCTTTATTCTTCTTTAGAGCACCTTCTGCCACTTCGTCCCTAGCTAAAAAATTTTATTAAGCAAGGGTGAACAACATGTTTGCCCCGCAAGTTAAGACATACGATAAATGTATATGAATAAATAATAGGTCTTCTCGCATTCTACGCATCAATAATCTAATAATGAAAGAGTACAACGCTTTCATGGTTTTCTATGATATTCAAATGAATAATCAAGAATTAATTCTACGAAATAGCAAAGTGGAATGTTTTTTAGATTTATGCTGAGCGATCCATTGGATCTTGAACTTCTCTTCTCGAGTAACTATCAAAGATTTGACTTTGATATACCCAGGAGTATCAGATAACCATAAAGATTATATCATACCCCTCTGCAAGTACTTAGAGCCAGCCAACTCCTTGTACCCTATATTATGTATAATACTTAATCGCGCACAAAGGCCGAATATACGACCAATAAAATGTTCCCTTTTTATAAAAGGTTGTTCTTCTCAATCTCAGAATTAAGATTTAATTTAACAACGAAACACTATGATTTCAATTTCTATTAACTTCTCGATCTAGCCGAAATAATGGGCATCGATTTGTCAATAACAATTGAATTCTCTTCTCGAATCTATCAAGTTCTAACAAATGTTCGTCTAGCCAGAATAATTAGCTAAGACATTTCTCAACATAATTTGATAATAAACAAGAATTATCTGTACTATCAATATTAGCTTCTACGGATATGAATATCCAACAACAGTTATTCTACGAATGTATATTTTCTGAATCAGTAATTCAATTTGAATTATTAAACATGCACTAACTGCGAATAATCAACAATAAATTCTTGGACGTGGTACAATTAACAATAATTAACCACTATAATATTTAAAAAGTATTAACTCAAGATTGAGTTAGGAAACTTGCCTTCTTCGCTGATTACAACTACCCAAAATACTTATCTACGTTTGAAAGACCTATAATCACAATATCGGTCTAACAATTAGCACAATAATTCACAATACGCATCACTGTATTCTGTTGGATAAAATCTAATTACGCACAACACACAAGTATACGTGGTCAACAAGTAATAAAGTGAAAGTAGAGTATCGTTCCCACAGAGAATTAATTAACAAGAATTACCAAGTACTTACCTATAACCAATTTAATCTTATTTAAACAACTGATTTAATATTTTAATTTAAAATAATTAATCAAACTATTACTAACTATCCCTAGAATGAAACAAGATAATGAAAACTGGAAATTACAAATTCACTTATTGTTTCATTTAAGTCAACACACTTCCTGTTAAGCAAACTTATCTATTCTGGATTGTTAATCAAGAACACGAAAGTAAAATATGGCCATCTCTCAACGCACCATACAAATATCAAATCAAATCCACAGATGATAGAATCAAATCGAACACCCTAATTAAGTAACCCACTATATCTCTATGTGAATTACCATTAAAAAGGGTTTAAGTACAAGTTCTTATTAGACTACATATGGCGTAAAGGCATATCTCTATCCTAAACACGAATCATGAATTCCATCTATGCAGAAATCACAAACATATGCTATCATGATCAGATCTAAATCTATACTTCATCTCTCGAGTTCATATAGATTATCACGGTAATTGTTAGCTAGACAATTAAGCAATTAAGTCAAAATCATAATAGACAATCCAAATATAGCTAATAAAACTAACAAAGAAGCATATCAACGTAAACTACACAATAAGATCCATAGTAATCTCAAAATAGAGTTTAATTCATAACGGAACTAGAATCCATCATCCACAATTGATTAAGCATTAAAAGATACAAATAGATAAGAAAATAAATTAGAATTGAGATAAACAAATCTGTATTCTCTTGCTTCCAATCTGTTTCTCCAATGATGATCAATAGCTTCACTCTTCAGTTCTAATCTAATCTAGTGTTTCTAATCTACTATAATCTAATCCAATAGAATTCTTCTTCTCTTCTAATCTAAATCTCCCCTCTAATCCTTGTGATTCTCCTCCTTTTATAAGCCTTTTTATCTGTCTTTAAGTCCTCTTAGAAGTCCTTGAGTTAATCGGATCGAAACAATCCTTCTCCAACTCAAATTCGGACAAAAAATGGCTTTTCTGCAAGATACCTACCTTACGGAAGTCCATTCTATTTTCCAAATTGCTATGCACCTTAGATGGGGGTTTTGTTAAGAAAATCCTCCTTGATGAAGTCCATTTCCTGCCACAGTGTCCTTTGGTAAGACGGCCATAACTTTTGATCCAAGAGGAGTTACGGGCCTGCCACTTATCAAATCTAAGATATCGACGAGACCTACAACTTTCATTCTTTGAGATTTGACAGATGCGGATTGGATGAAGGTTGAAATTGGTCTGGAAGTGACTGCTATGCAAATGACCACCCAAAACAGTGAAGTTCAACGTCCGTTGGTACAAAGATCATAACTCTTGCATCCGAACTCCAATTGGAATGATTCAAGATGTTCCAGAAAGCTAAGAAGAAGCTCTACAATATAATCTAAGTTCCAAGCCAAGAACATGAAATAAACATGAAAGCCCAAATGATGTGCGAATTGCTTTTCTTTGCGATTTCATACCAATTCTTTGCAATCACAGCTCCCACACATATAATCTACAAAACGAACACAAAATACATGAAAAGTAACTATGAAACATGAGATTAAGCAACTAATTCAAGCAAAAGATACCGGATAAGTAGGTATAAAACCTACTTATCAAATACCCCCAAACTTAAACCTTTGCTTGTCCTTAAGCAAAAACACAAAACAACAATGCTATGAAATACAACTAATCTACATGCCTACAAATCCAGTAGTAATATAAGAAACAAGTCTATTCAATCGGTCTTAAAAAAATCAAGTAAACACGATAATACATCATATCAAAACTCATCAGTAACTTCCCAATCAATCATCAAATCTTAGACTGTTATCACTAATATAGTGTGTGTGTGTGCTCCACAACAATGTTAACTGATATAAAATCAAATTTAACACATAACAAGTCTCTTCGAAGGCATCATATAGTGTAAACTCAAGAAATCCAAAAACAAGCTAGATCAAACTAAAATCAAATAATTACCAATATCGAGGGTCAACATGGGATACTTATGTTTTATTTTTCATCTATGGGGGATTTTTGCTCTTATTTCCTGTTTTATTCATTTTTTATCTGTTTTTTATTTTATATACATATAGCTATGCAATGTCTTATTCCTTTAGGCTTTTCAATGCTACCTTAATGAGCTTTCGACCAACGACTCCCAGACCATTAAGACCTTAGGGCACTAGGTGTAAAGACAATCCCCTTGGGCTTACTTATTCAAGTAACAATGGCCACAAAACTAGACAAGCACACCACGGTGTTTATTCATACTTTTTTTTCTTTTTATAGCTTATATACCCCAAATATTCCCCCAAACTTAGGTTCTTGTCTAACCTTAGCCATAACTACTTATTCTTGTCATTCTTTTATTCAAACTAGCATTATCCTTTAGAGTCCCATTATGTATCAATTTAAACTCAATCAATCAACAAGTTGTTTTTACTCTGCTATCCTTATTATACCAGTTTAAACCATTTTTTTAAATCAATCAATCAACCATTTTTTTTATAACATAACAAAATGCGATAATAACAGAATTAAAAACAATGCAATAACAAAAATATGCAATAACCAAAATAACCTAAGCTACTATATATGCACTTAAGCTATCATGCAACTATGTCAAAACCTATATGTAACATCATAATTCATAATTACCATGCAAAACTGGAATGCAAAGACAAATTTAAACCTAACTACTACATATGCATGCAACCAAGAATTTAAATCCCCCAAACTTAAGTAATACAATGCCGTCATTGGATGAATAATCATAATTAAGTGCGGGGAGGACTTCCTAGCAATTACTGAAATGCGGGGAGGTGGTGGTTGATCTTCTTATTCTGAATCACTTGGTGGAAACCTCAGCATTGGCATAGACTGCTGATATGGAAATTGTACAGCTAGATTGAAACTCTAAAGTGTCGTATTGAGTGAAGCAAATGACGTGTTCATAGCATCAAAGATATGGTCTTGCCTCAATGCGAGTCTCCACATCTCTCGACGTGCTGCCTTGTTGTGCGCATCTATTTGACGTTGAAATTCAAGGAACTAAGGACTAGATAGTGCCTCGGTCTGCGGTATCTGCTCGGTTCCTTGATCTCCCATAGCCTCATCCTCATCCTCCAAGGTGTCTGCAGCATCAACTTCGTCCTCTGAAGCCGATGGAAAAATAAAACCCAGTCCTTGAGGATGGGAATCGCCCCCGGCCCATACTGAATATCGTGCTATCATTTTGGAGTCTAGAAATGCAAGCGGCATCTGTGTGGGCTCATCATCAGACCATCTCACACCTGCTTGGTGACACAACCCACATATGAGTGATAGGTGTGGCAAGCCATCCAAAAAGTTTCCACGTAAGCACCAGCGGATAGAGAAACAAATAATGGCCCCGACGTCAATGATGAAGTCTTGCACAATCGCGTATAGCAGTAACGCCTTCTCTTTGGTCACGTTTGAGGTGTGTTGAGATGGATACAGTTTAGCACATAGGAATGCGTACCAAATTTTGCCATACCGACTGAGATCTTTTCTATGGAACACTGTGCCTCCCTTCCAACCTTTGATCCATGTTGTTCCCGATTTAGTTATTTCCTTAAGTATTGCTTCATAATCCGGATCAAAATCTCATAGTTGGGCATATTGGCATTGTTGAGGCACCCTCAGCTAATAATAGGTGTTTATGGCATTAGAACTGAACGGGACCAGTGACCCCACACATAAGCGTTAAATGGGGCTTTGTCCTTAGCGTTTGCATAAAACTCCTTGACTATGTTGACCACAGTAGGTTTCGACTCTTAAGTGAATTTATTCCAAACCTTCTGATAGATTTGCTGCATCATCTCCCCATCAACGGGATCCAGTGCCAACCCCTGCTCTAGTGTAAGGGCTTTTATCAGCATATAATCATACCGGTCGGCGACGACGACACTCACAAATTTTTGGCGATCAAAGGCCCGTGTCGGTTATGCGGGTCTTGAACTCTCTCCCCTTTGGCATTTCGATGTTGGTTGCGAAGCCATTTGCTCTCTATTGCTTGTATCACAGTAGCTCCCCCCCCCCAAACTTGGTTCACATACTTTGTCGAACACTTGGTGTGTACAGATGATTTTCCCCCAAACTTGTCAATTTTTATGTGGCAAATTGGGTGAAAGAGGTTGAAGAATGTGTAGTATTGTGTTTGACTCTGAAATGCTCTCTATTAGCCTCTATGGATGCCTTAATTCGCAGACTTGTGAGGTGTAATTGAAGAGTTGTGATGAATTTGGGATGAGATGGAGTCAATATATAGAGGTGGTGTGATGGGGTGGTGTAGTGGATTGAAGAGGTGGGGAGAATTAGTGGAGTATTGGAAATCGTGGGGTAGAAGTTTGTGTAATGGGTGGTTGGAGTTATTGAAGAAGTAGTGGAGAAGTGGTGGAATTGGGAAGAGGAAGAAGAATGCGTGTGTAACTGTCGAGTAGTCTGTTGGTTTCCAGGACCCCCGCCCCGGCGGAGGGTATTAAGTATAAACAGCCCACCCCAGTGGGAATACACTATCTTCATCGATTGGGATTTTACGGCCCGGTGAAGTACAAAAAAAAATAGCCTTGCCCGTGTGTATGGCTTATGTCTAAATCCCGGAGAGACCCCCGCCCCGGTGGGGGGTGTAGTTCATTTTGAGCCTGCCCTGGCGGGCATGCCTTCTGCTAAATTCCTTTGTTTCTCAATTTTTGCTTCATGGTAAGCCACTCAATGTTCCTTTTCCCATCCTGCAAGATATGAAACATAAGAATTAGTGGATTATTGATAAAATAGAGCATTATGGAGAGAATAACAAGACTTTTGTTAGATAATACCTACCTAATAACTTAATAAAAACTATATCCTAACAATTATGAATGAAAATACGAAAATTAAACGTAAGATTGGGTTGCCTCCCAATTAGCACTTGATTTTAAGTCGTTCAGCCTGACTACTTCCTATTCATGGTGCGTCGGCAAATGTAATGACGATGACATCGATGTTGGACTTGCCACCCCAATAGTGCTTTAATCGTTGACCATTGACTTTGAAAGTTTCTAACAAATTCTGTCTGAAAAGTTCAACAGCGCCATGAGAGAACACCTTTTTTATAGTGAATGGTCTTGACCATCTCGACTTGAGCTTTCCTGGGAACAATCTCAGCCGTGAGTTGAACAAAAGGACTGATTGCCCCGACGTGAATGTTCTATGCATAATTTTCTGGTCGTTCCATCTCTTAACCTTTTCCTTGTATAACTTGGAGTTCTCGTAGGCTTGAAGGCGAAATTCGTCGAGCTCATTTATTTGAAGTAATCTCTTTTCCCCTACAGTTGCTTAATCGAAATTGAGTTTCTGAATTGCCCAATAAGCCTTATGCTGTAGCTCGACTGGTAAATGACAAGCCTTTCCGTACAGTAGTTTATATGGTGACATCCCAAGCAGTGTCTTATACGCATTCCAGTATACCCATAATTCATCATCCAACTGGAGCGACCAATCCTTACGATTCAGATTCACCACTTTCTCTAATATTTTCTTGACTTCCCTGTTTGACACCTCAGCCTTCCCACTGGTTTGGGGGTGATAAGCCGTCTCTACCTTATAGTTGACCCCATACCTTGCCAATAGAGCTGTGAATGATTTGTTGCAAAAGTGACTACCTTCGTCACTTATAATTGCTCTTGGCGTGCCAAACCTAGTGAAAATGTTTTTTTGTAGAAATTTTAAGGACCACCTTAGCGTCGTTGGATGGTAGTACTGCAACTTTTACCCACTTTGATACGTAATCCACTGCGAGTAGAATATACTGATTGCTGAAAGACGAAGGGAATGGCCCCATGAAATCGATGCCCCATACATCGAAAATTTCAACTTCGAGAATCGTTTATAGAGGCATCTCATTCCTTTTCAAAATGTTGCCCACCCTTTGACATCTATCACATGTTTTGACAAAATGGTGGGTGTCCTTGAATAGTGTAGGCCAATAAAACCCAGATTGCAGCACCTTGCTGCTGTCCTCTCACTACCATAATGTCCGCCATACGCGGATGAGCGGCACTCATGCAGAATGTTCTTCACTTTACTGTAGGGCACGCACCTTCTAATCATTTTATCGGCGTACTGCTTGAATAAATAAGGTTCGTCCCACATGTACCATTTTACGTCATGAAGAAACTTCTTTTTCTATTGTCTTGTGAGATCAGGTGGAAGAACATTGCTCACTAAATAATTCTCATAATCCACGTACAAAGGAAATTCTGCATTTATCCCAAACAATTGCTCATCCAGGAATGATTCGTTAATTTCACACTTGTGTTCTTCCAATTTCCCTTGGTTTTCCAGCCTAGATAAGTGATCGGCTACTTGATTCTCCATACCCTTTCTATCCTCTATTTCTAAATCAAACTCTTGAAGCAGGAGAATCCATCGGATAAGGCGTGGCTTAGCATCTTTTTTCGCAATTAGGTACCGAATAGCCGAATGGTCTGTGTAGACTATCACCTTAGTCCTGATCATGTATGCCCGAAACTTGTCAAACGCATACACCACTGCAAGCAATTCCTTTTTCATAGTTATATAGTTCATTTTAGTCTTTGTGAACATTTTTCTTGCATAATATATGGCGTGAAACACCTTCTCTCGGCATTGCCCGAAAACAGCCCCAACCGCGTAGTCGCTTGCATGACACATCAACTCAAAAGGCATATTCCAATCCGGTGCGATGATCACGGGGGCTATAGTCAACTTCTTCTTCAATAACTCAAAAGCTGACTTATAATTTTCGTCAAAATAGAAAACAGAATCCTTCTCTAAAAGACTGCATAAAGGTTTTGCAATTTTAGAGAAGTCCTTTATGAATCTCCTGTAGAACCCAGCATGTCCCAGAAAACTTCTAATTCCATTAACTGAGCTCGTTGGAGGCAGTTTCTCGATTATTTCCAGCTTCGCTTTGTCAACCTCCAATCCTTGAGCCGATACCTTATGGCCCAAAATTATGCCCTCCTCAACCATGAAGTGGCATTTTTCCCAGTTAATTATGAGGTTAGTATCCTTGCATCTCTGTAACACCATTACCAAATTCCCTAGGCAAGTATCAAAGTTGTCCCCATAGACAGAAAAGTCGTCCTTGAAGACTTCAACATTTTTCTCCACCATGTCTGAGAAAATGACCATCATACACCATTGAAAGGTTGCAGGTGCATTACATAACCCGAATGACATTCTCCTGAATGAGAATGTACCGTAAGGGCACGTAAATGTAGTCTTCTCTTGATCCTCAAGAGCGATGACGATCTGTTTATAGCCTGAGTATCCATCCAGTAAATAGTAGTACTCATGTCCCGCCAATCTGTCCAACATTTGATTGATAAAGAGCAGCGGAGAATGATCTTTTCAGGTTGCCTTATTCAACTTCCTATAATCCATGCAAACCCTTTAACCAGTCACTGTTCTTGTCGGTATTAACTCGTTATCCTCAATCTGTACCACAGTCATTCCTCCTTTTTTTGGCACACACTGGACCGGACTAACCCACTTACTGTCAGAAATCGGGTAGATGATATCGGCATCCAACAATTTTAGAATTTCCTTCTTCACAACTTCCTTCATAATGGGGTTAAGTCGACGTTGTTGCTCCACCATCGGTTTTACATCATCTTCCATCAGAATCTTGTGCATGCAAAATGAAGGGTTGATTACCTTTATATCAGCTATCGTCCACCCTATCGCTGATTTATGTTCCCTAAACACCCTCAGCAACTTTTCTTCCTGCAAATTGTTAAGTGCAGCAGAAATAATAACAGGTACAAAATTTGATTTGCCTAAGTACGCATACCTGAGGTGTTTAGGGAGTGGCTTAAGTTCCAAAGTTGGTGGCTCCTCCAATGACAGTTTCAATTTTTCTGTGGCTGTTTCCTCCATGTGCAAAAGTTCAAATGGTGCTCTGAATCGGCTAACTCGTGGTAACGAATATAACATCTGTAAGCAGTACACAAATTCCGGGTCATCGAACTCTTCATCCCCCAATAATGTTATTTCTAATGGATCGTTGACCAAACTCTTGCCCATATCTTCGCTGATAATTTGCTCAATTATATCCATCCGAAAACATTCTTCCTCATCCGTAGGGAATTTCATGGCCTTGAACATGTTAAATTTAATTTCTTGATCTTGGACCCTCATAGTAAGTTCTCCTTTTTGTACGTCTATGAGTGTCCTACTCGTGGCCAAGAAACATCTCCCTAGGATGATAGGCATGTTCTTGTCCTCCTCAAAATCCAAAATAATAAAGTCCGCGGGGAATATAAACTTATCCACTTTAACCAATATGTCCTCTACTATGCCTCTCGGATATGTGACTAACCTATCCGCCAACTGCAATGAAATATTCGTAGGCTTTGGCACGGGTAAACCCAATTCTGTGTATACTGACAATGGCATAAGGTTCACACTCGCCCCCAAATCACATAAACACTTATTAAAAGACATGTTCCCGATCGTGCATGGAATAGTGAAACTCCCCGGGTCCTTTAGCTTTGGTGGCAACTTCTGCTGTAACACCGCACTACACTCCTCTGTTAGTGCAACTGTTTCAAAGTCTTCCCATCTCTTTTTCCTTGACAAAATCCCTTTCATGAACTTCGCATAACTCGGCATCTGCTCTAGGGCTTCTACGAATGGGATGTTAATATGAAGTTTCTTAAACACTTCCAAAAACTTCGCGAACTGCTTATCTAATTTCTATTTTTGGCCCTCTGCTGAAATGGTGGTGGAGGATATACAACTGGTTTATCGTCTAACTTTTTTTTCTCACTTTTCTTTTTCATCTGATATCACTGAATTTTGCCAACGAGATGTTTTCCACTCCTCAAACGTAATTGCCTGACACTGTTCGTGGTTCCCCTTCGAATTTCTCTCTGTATCACTCGATAGGGTCCCTTGTGGCCTGTTATTTAATGCTAAGGCAATTTACCCCATATGATTTTCCAAGTTCTTGATGGCCATTGCTTGATTTTTCATTGCTGCCTCATTGCTAGTATTGTACTTCGACAACAACTCCTCTAAATCTGATTTCCTTTCCTGATGTTGAGCCAGTTGTTGGTGATTCTGAAAACCTGGGGTATATGACGGTCATGGAGCTTGATGTTGCTGATTATTGCTCCACGAGAAATTTGGGTGATTCCTATTCCCCTGGTTATAAGTGTTTTGGTACATATTCTGCGGACCCCTGTTGTAGCTACATACGAACTGCACGAACACTGGATTGATTGCGCACTGATCTGTAGGATGGTCACCCACGCACAATTCACATATAACTGCAACCTGCTGTACCTGAGCCCCTGTCATGGCATCCAACTTCTTAGACAGCGCAAAAATTTGTGCTTGTATTGCTGTCACCCCATCTACTTCTAACACCCCAGCCGCCTTTGCCTGTGTCATTCTTGCTATGGTCCACTGGTAGTTGTTAGTTGCCATGGTCTTAATCAAATTATAGGCTTCCTCATAACTCTTAGCCATGAACGCTCCACCCGACGTTGCATGAATACTGGTCCTTAGATTTCCATGTAGTTCGTTATAAAAAGTATTCATTTGCAGCCACTTGGGCAATCCATGATGTGGGCACTTTCTAACCAACTCCTTGTATCTCTCCCGTGCCTCATATAGCGACTCCCCATGTTGCTGCTCAAACATTGTTATCTCATTCCTCATTTTTGCAGTTTTCGTCAGTGGGAAAAATTTTGCAAGGAATTTTTGAGCTAAGTCTTCCCACGTGGTTATCGAACCCGGTGGTAGAGAGTGTAACCAACTCTTCGCCTTGTCCCGTAAAGTGAATGGGAACAAGTGAAGTCTCACCGCATCATCCGACACCCCATTATACCTGAAGGTGTCGCAAATCTCTAGAAAGCTAACTAGATGTTCATTCGGATCGTCATTTGCCAATCCCCCAAACTGAACTGAATTCTTGATCATCTAAATTGTCCCAAGCTTGATTTCGAATGTATTTGCAGCAATTGCGGGCCTGGTGATGCTCGACTGCAGTTTAGTCACCTTGGGTGTGGCGAAGTCCCTTAACGCTTTCTGATCTTCAGCTGCCATTGCTTCTTCTTTCTCAGAATTTTCAAAGTCTTGCCTCGTTTCCTTGATCCACTTACTTAACCTCTAGAACCGTTTCTCAATGTCGTCCTCAAAAGGCAGCAAGTCTGGATTTTGGGACCGAGTTTGCATAAACCACTTCAAAAACCTGAAATAAAAGGAACAAAACAAAAACAAAAATGTTTAAGTAAAACAGGATTAATTAAACTGATATTATAAAAATATTAAGATCTATACTAAATTATCCCCGGCAACGGTGCTAAAAACTTATTGGGTAAAATCTAATTACGCACAACACGCAAGTATATGCGGTCAACAAGTAATAAAGTGAAAATAGAGTATCGTTCCCACAAAGAATTAATTAACAAGAATTACCAAGTACTAATCTATAACCAATTTAATCTTATTTAAACAAATGATTTAATATTTTAATTTAAAATAATTAATTAAACTATTACTAACTATCCCTAGAATGAAACAAGATAATGAAGACTCGAAATTATAAATTCACTTATTGTTTCATTTAAGTCAACACACTTCCTGTTAAGCCAAGTTATTTATACTGGATTGTTAATCAAGAACACGAAAGTAAAATATGGCCATCTCTCAACGCACCATAGTCATATCAAATCAAATCCACAGATGATAGAATCAAATTGAACACCCTAATTAAGTAACCCACTATATCTCTATGCGAATTACCATTAAAAAGGGTTTAAGTACAAGTTCTTATTAGACTACATATGGCGTAAAGGCATATCTCTATCCTAAATACGAATCATGAATTCCATCTATGCAGAAATCACAAACATATGTTATCATGATCATATCTAAATCTATACTTCATCTCTCGAGTTCATATAGATTATCATGATAATTGTTAGCTAGGCAATTAAGCAATTGAGTCCAAATCATAATAGACAATCCAAATATAGCTAATAAAACTAACAAAGAAATATATCAAAGTAAACTACACAATAAGATCCATTGTAATCTCAAAACAGAGTTTAATTCATAACGGAACTAGAATCCATCATCCATAATTGATTAAGCATAAAAAGATACAAATAGATAAGAAAAGAAATTAGAATTGAGATAAAAAAATCTGTATTCTCTTGCTTCCAATCTGTTTCTCCAATGATGATCAATAGCTTCACTCTTCAGTTCTAATCTAATCTAATCTAGTGTTCCTAATCTACTATAATCTAATCTAATAGAATTCTTCTTCTCTTCTAATCTAAATCTCCCCTCTAATCCTGGTGATTCTCCTCATTTTATAAGCCTTTTTATCTGCCTTTAAGTCCTCTTGGAAGTCCTTGAGTCAATCGGATCGAAACAATCCTTCCTCAACTCAAATTCGGGCAAAAAATGGCTTTTCTACGCATACCCCCACCCCGGCAGGGGTTTATACACTAAAAGGGCCCACCCCGGTGAAGTGCATTCATTTCATTTCCAATTGCATGCAGCCATGGGGTCCATTTCCTACCACAGTGTCCTCTGGTAAAATGACCATAACCTTTGATCCGGGAGGATTTACGGGGCCTGCCACCTATCAAAAATCGAAGCTATCGACGAGGTCTACAACTTTCATTCTTTGAGATTTGACAGATTCAGATTGGATGAAGGTTGAAATTGGGCTGAAAATGACTGCTATGCAAATGACCACCCAAAACAGTGAAGTTCAACGTCCGTTGGTATAAAGATCATAACTCTTGAATCCGAACTACGATTGGAATGATTCAAGATGTTTTGAAAAGCCAAGAAGAAGCTCTACAATATAATCCAAGTTTCAAGCCAAGAACATGAAATAAACATGAAAGCCCAAACGATGTCCGAATTGCTTTTCTTTGCGATTTCATACCAATTATTTGCAATCACAGCTCCCACGCATATAATCTACAAAACGAACAAAAAATGCATGAAAAGTAACTAAGACACATGAGAATAAGTAACTAATTCAAGTAAAAGATACTGGATAAGTAGGTATAAAACCTACTTATCATATTCTACAGTCAAACTTATCCTAAGCACATTACCACATAGCCACATCAGTGTTTATAACCTATATAAACACTTATCAAGTCTAACTAGTTCGATGCGATTGGACTTTAAATCATTCCCTGTTCGTCGGTCACCCTATCCGATAATTAATACAGCTATTGTCAATTAAATTCGATTTCAAAGCTTCAGTATTACATTAGATAAGTCTTATATCATTTATAATTTTTTTTCGGAAGCTTTTAATAATTTATCAAACAATTATTATAATATATAATAATTTTTCAAACATCGAAATCATTTTTAAATGATTTAATCATCAAATAATCGTATGATCATTAATATTTAAGAATATAAAAATATTATTAACATAATTGTCAAAATATTAAAGTTATTATCATTAACTTAAAATATTTTTAAATCATTAATATTCTACGTAAACGATTTTTAAAATAATTAAATTCATTTTTAAATCATCACCATTAATATTTAAATATTAATGAAATTATCATCCAAATATTAAAAGTCATTAATTATAACTTTAAATATTTTAAAATTATTTTCTCATTTTAAATCAATAAAATTATTTTTCTATCATTTATTTAATATAATATTTAAATAAATCTAATATCATTAATATTAATTTATTAATGAGAATTCTCCAAAATATTGAAAATTATATTTTATAAATCAAAATATTTTCTAACACTTTATTCTCATTTAAAATCATTTTTAACTTATTTATTTAATTTAATAATTAAATAAATCTAATATCATTAATATTAAATTATTAATGAAAATTCTCTAAAAATATTTAAAGTTATATTTTATAACTAAAATATTTTTAAATTCATTATTCTTATTTAAAATGATTTTTATATAATTAAAATCGTTTTCTCTAATTTATTTAATATAGTAATTAAATAAATTAAATAGCATTAATATTAAAATAATTATAAATATTAATGAAAAATATCATAAATAGTCAAAAATTATTTTCATAATTTAAAATAACTTTTAAAACCATTTTTGGTAATTTTTATAATTTATTTTCTATTTTTATTCAATTTTCAGAAAATCAGAAATTAAAATTAATAAAACCGCCGCTATAGGCTATAGCATCACAAAGCGTCGTTGTTGGTGTTCTAGAGCTCATGAACACTGACAGCTCAATTTCAAGAGGTCTTGTTTGACCGCTTCTAATTCTCTATTTAATTTATTTCTGGGCAAACTTAAGCATCAATATTGTAGTCATTATACAACATTACAACTAGCAACCAACATCTAGGTCATACAACAAACACACAAGGAGATCTGGGCTTGCAAATATGTTGTCAGAGCATTCCTGGGTTTTCCAGAAACCAAGGTAGTCGACCAGTCACTTTCATGCTCCATTTAATCTAGGTTCCAGTCATTCTTTATGTGTTATTATGATTCAAATCTGTAGTTCGTGTGTCAAGGAACAACACTACAACAACAGATTGAATAAACAACAACAAAATCACAAGTTACAGCTTGGCTAAAGGCTGTCAGAAAGTTAGTTCATAGAGTTTCTTGAAATTCCCAGAAAGTGCATCTGTGATCAAATGGTATAGTTTGACCATTCATTACAACCATCTTATGTGTTGTTTAAGAGATCTACTAGCATGGATCTAGAGTCCAGATAACCAGCTACAAATATGTTACAACAACAACATTTTCAGACTCGATTTTTAAATTTTTGGGTTGCCCAGATTTGGTCCGGTCATGCCCGGTCAACTGGTTTGACCATTAATAACAACAAATATAGACATTTAATGGTTGTAAATCCACTTCCAGATGAAAGATAACATGACAAGCTATATATCCAAAACTTAAAACAACACAAAACATTAACAGACAAGGATTTACAGCCCCTGACATTTCGTTGTCAGACAATCTTTAGAGCTCAAGAACAGTTTTGAAAAATCATCTTTTTAAAGCATTTTGATACAACGGATCCATGATGGATCAACATAGATCATCTTAAAACATCATATAACACCTGGCTAAACACTTAAACAAAAAATTTTACAAGCATACAAGATCAAAGGGCTAGCTAGGGTTTATACCTTTCTAATGAAAAGCTTTGATCTTAGTTCTCCTTATTTGATATTGGTATTTCAGAGAGGGGTTTTGTGACTGAAACACTTGAAGAATTCGGAGGTCTTGGTGAGAGAGAGAGAGTAGGTGAGAGCTTGAGTGAATAAAACCCAATTGTGCACACTTTCTCTTTCTTAATCTCTCTCTATATATATATTATGATATAATGCAAGATCTGATGTTGCTGTCATGTGGAGGCTGATTTGATGATATTTTGAGTTACTAAGTCAACATAGTTGGGGAACTACTAAAGGTCTTGGCCATTTTTACAAGTTACATATTTAAAAATCCAATAAGGGCATTTTGGTCATTAGCATTATAACTTTAATGGCATACTTAACATTTGTACAAACCCTTATGGTTTAACCCTAAGAATCTAACCCTTAGGTTTTATAACTTTAGTTTTCTAGGATTTTCTAATTAGGATTTTTAAATTAGAAAATTAAGATTTTAAAACTATATTTAGGGTTTCCTAATTAAGTTAGGTTTTCCTAATCATATTAATGTTTAATAAATACATTAGGCTTGCCAATTAGGATTAGGGTTGCCTGATTAGGGTCTAGGAATCTCGAATTTATAATTAGGGTTTCCCAGCATACAATTAGGGTTTCCAACTGCACGTTAGGGTTTCTAATCCTGAGATTAGGGTTTCTAATCTCTTATTAGGGTTTATAAATTTTAAACCTTTTCCGATCAATCATTTGATCAAAATCTCTATACGGTACAGACACGTACTTATCAATATAATTTATTTGATTATATTTTCTATCAAATCCCTATCCAGAAATTAGGGTTGGGGTTTTTAATGATGCTAAGCACAACTCTACTTTAATTTCTCAGTCAATACACAAATTGACTAATTCTCGAGACTCGTATCACAGATACACAATACAATATTAACAGTCAATATTAAATTTAAAAAAAAATTATTCGCAAAAATTTGGATTATTCGAAATCCCGGGTTATCACATTCACCCCTCCTTAAAAGGATTTCGTCCTCGGAATCACCGCTTTCTTATTCTCTACAATCTTTTAAAGTTGTAGCATCAATTCATTATTATCAACACAATATTAATTTGTGTCTTATATTCTAACCCGTGACTTGGATTCATAAAAGAAAACAATTCACAGAGATATTAAGCCAAGATTACTCGCGTAATTTAAATTTCTAAACGAAATCGTTACCTGTCACCACCTCCTGAGCAGCCACTGCATCCTGCGCCGTCATGTTGAATGTACGGGAGGTTGATCTTCCTGGCTGTGCAGGTCCTCGAATTGCCAAGGTTCCACCACCGGGTCCCTTGTTGACACTTTTCTTTTTCATATTCCTCTTCGGACAGTTTCGAACCAGATGATCAGTTGATCCACAGGCATAACAACCTTGTATCTTCTTCGAATTGGGACAATTGGGTGACATGTGCCCTTCTTGGCCGCAGTTGTAACAAACTCCCTTCTTCTTTAGACAAACTCCTGCATGGTTCTTCCCACAAGTTGCACATGGTTCCCTCCCTTTCCTATTCTCTTCAGTCTTGCTACCGGATTGGGTATTTTCACTCCACTTTCTCTTATTCGGATTACTACCACCACTACTTCCTCCGTCAATTGGGTGACATGTGCCCTTCTTGGCCGCATTTGTCTTCCTCCGTCATTAAATCATTTTAAACTTATTTATTTAATTTAATAATTAAATAAATCTAATATCGTTAATATTAAATTGTTAATGAAAATTCTCTAAAAATTTTAAAATTTATATTTTATAACTCAAAATATTTTTAAATTCATTATTCTTATTTAAAATGATTTTTATATAATTAAAATCATTTTTCTCTAATTTATTTAATATACTAATTAAATAAATTAAATATCATTAATATTCAAATAATTATAAATATTAATGAAAAATATCCTAAATATTCAAAAATTATTTATCATAATTTAAAATAATTTTTAAAACCATTTTTGGTAATTTTTATAATTTATTTTCTATTTTTATTCAATTTCCGGAAAATCAGAAATTAAAATTAATAAAACCGTCGTTATAGGCTATAGCGACACAAAGCGTCGCTGTTGGTGTTCTTGAGCTCAAGAACACTGACAACTCAATGTTCAAGAGGTCTTGTTTGACAGCTTCTAATTCTCTGTTTAATTTGTTTCTGGTCAAACTTAAGCATTAATATTGTAGTCATTATACAACATTACAACTAGCAACCAACATCTAGGTCATACAACAAACACACAAAGAGATCTGGGCTTGCAAATATTCTGTCAGAGCATTCCTTGGTTTTCCAAAATCTCAGGTAGTCGACCAGTCACTTTCATGCTCCATTTAATCTAGATTCCAGTCATTCTTGATGTTTTATTACGATTCAAATCTGTAGTTCGTGTGTTAAGGAACAACACTACAACAACAGATCGAATAAACAACAACAAAATCACAAGTTACAGCTTGGTCAAAGGCTGTCAGAAACTTAGTTCATAGAGTTTCTGAAAATTCCCAGAAAGTGCATCTGTGATCAAATGGTCTAGTTTGACCATTCATTACAACCATCTTATGTGTTTTTTAAGAGATCTACTAGCATGGATCTAGAGTCCACATAACCAGCTACAAATATGTTACAACAATGATAAGTGGATTTTATATACGCGATTCAATATCCATTTCATGCTTGTTTGTTGCTAAATACTTGTGATCATGTTCCTTTTTACTTGTTTTATGTTATTTCTTATGTAGGATGGTTGTTGAGGCATTATATGAATATGTGGAATTAATTGGGATGATTTGAGGTTAATTAGAGCAAAATTGGAGTACATCATGAAAATCACTCATGTTATTTAGCAGAAGACAAGTCTCGCTTGTAGCCATTTTATATTACACACCCGTAAAGGGGTCTCTTCATATTGTTTAGCAGATAGGTATTTTGGCCAAGGTGGTGTCTTCATTCGAGCTAGATGTAAAGGGAGCCCGCTTGGTGTCGGCATTATTAGTATATGAACCTTCGCCAGTATGGGGTGGAAATTCTGGATATGTTCTGTTTTGATTAAACTTCTTCTTGGGCATGGTTTCTAGCAATTGCATGACAATGGAACTCTAATTGAAGGGAATTTTGGCTAGAGCTTGTGTGCTAGACATCTACTACTCTATCATTAACAATTAAAGCAACACAAGAGAGAGTGTTATAGGGGATCTAATATTAGTTTTTGAGAGCAAGCGTGGAGGAGTATTTCGGGGAGATTTTCAAGACGATTACGGTTTTAGGCTACGTGAAGGGTGTTTTTCAATATTCTTCATCTTAGGCTATTATTTGTAATTAGAAGAATGTTTTCTATGAATTATTCAGTGTTTATTTCGTTTATTATGAACTAATTCACTTTTTAGGCTTATGATGGATCTTTGAGTGAATCGGTGATTTTGTAAACTTTTATTTCCATTTCAATAATCTATCTCCAGTTTATCTATATTGATTTGAGCTTGAATCTATGAGTTGCCTGATCAACAATTCTGTGTGGAATTGGATGTAATCGAGAGAGGATATTCAATTCTAGACCTAGTTGATATAGCATGTGTTCATGAATTTTGTGAATAGCTTAATCTTGATGAATGTTAAGGTAAAGATATGCTTGACATCACATGTAATCGGATAGAGAACTTATTCTTAAACCTTCTTTAATTGTAATTCACATAGAGATATAGTGGGTTAGTTGATTAAGGTGTTTAACAGATTTCTATCTTAATTGTGGATTGACGTTAATACGATATTAGTGCATCGAGAGGTGGTTAATACTACGTTCGTGTTCTTGATTAATAAACTGGGGTAGTGCATTGAATTGGAGTAAGGGTGTTAAAATCAGAGTGAAGCTTAGGGTGAAATCATAAGTCTAATTCTCCATTAATTGTTTGAAATTCCATATTTATGATTATTTGTGGTAGTTTAATTACTCTTTAATTTAGATTCTTTAATTTTAGTGATTGAGTTGATTTGTTTAATAAAATTAGGGTTAATAGGAAATTGGTAATTGTAAGTTAAGGTTATTGCTAGTTAGTCTCTGTGGGAACGATACTCTACTTATCACTTTATTACTTGTTGACCACGTATACTTGTGTGTTGTGCGTATATAGATTTTACCCAACAAGTTTTTGGCGCCGTTGCCGGGGAACTATTTAGTATAAATCTTAATAGTTTTGCAATATCAGTTTAATTAATCCAGTTTTACTTAAACATTTTTATTTTTATTTTGTGCTTTTTATTTCAGGTGTTGGAAACAGTTTATGCAAACTCAGTCCAAAAATCCAGACTTGCTGCCTTTTGAGGACGACATTGAGAAAATGTTTCAGAGGTTGAGTGAGTGGATCAAGGAAACGAGACAAGAATTTAAAACATCTAAGAAGGAAGAGGAAATGGCAGCCGAAGATCAGAAAGCGTTAAGGGACTTCGCCACACACCTGAAGGTGATCGAATCATGCCAAGCATCACCAGGCCTGTAATAGCTGCTAACACATTTGAAATCAAGCCTAGGATGATACAAATGATTCAGAATTCAGTTCAGTTTGGGGGATTGGCAAATGACGATCCGAACGAGCATCTAGTCAGTTTTCTAGAGATTTGCGACACCTTTAGTTACAATGGGGTGTCGGATGATGCGGTAAGACTTTGCTTGTTCCCATTCACTCTACGGGATAAGGCGAAGAGTTGGTTGCATTCTGTACTGCCTGGATCAATTACTACATGGGAGGATTTAGCTTAGAAATTCCTAGCCAAATTCTTCCCACCGACGAAGACTGCAAAGATGAGAAACAAGATAGCGATGTTTGAGCAGCAACATGGGGAGTCGTTATATGAGGCATGGGAGAAATATAAAGAATTTCTCAGAAAATGCCCACATCATGGATTAACTAAGTGGCTGCAAATGAACACATTTTACAACGGACTACATGGGAATCTCAGAACTAGTATTGATGCAGCGTCAGGTGGAACATTCATGGCCAATAGTTACGAGGAAGCGTATAATTTGATTGAAATCATGGCGGCTAACAACTACTAGTGGCCCACGGCGAGAATGACACAGGTAAAGGCTGCTGGGGTGTTAGAAGTGGATGGTGTGACAGCTATACAAGCACAGATTGCAGCACTTTCAAAGAAGTTGGATTCTATGACAGGGGCACAGGCACAACAAGTACAACAAGTAGGAATAATATGTGAGTTGTGCGCGGGAGAGCACCCAACGGATCAATGCGCTATAAATCCAGCATCTGTGCAGTTTGTGGGCAATTATAACAGAATTTCGCAGAACACATACAATCAAAGAAATAGGAATCATCTGAATTTCTCGTGGAACAATAATCAGCAACATCAAGTTCCACGACAGTCATATCCACCAGGATTTCAGAACCATCAACAACCAGCTCAACATCAAGAAAGGAAATCAGATCTAGAGGAGCTGGTGACAAAGTACATAACTAGCAATGAGGTGGCTATGAAAAATCAAGCAATGGCTATGAAATCACAAGATATGGCGATCAAAATTCTAGAGAATTAGATAGGACAAATTGCGTTGGCATTGAATAATAGACCACAAGGGGCGTTACCAAGTGACACAGAGAAAATCAAAGGGTACCCATGAACAAAGGTCGAGCAATCACATCATGAGTGGGAAACAACTTGAGGGTACTAATACAGAAAATTCAGTGACTCCGGATGAAAAAGTTGATGATAGCAGCAAAATTAAAGGAAGCAAGGGTGAGGATAAACAGAGTGAGGAAACAAGTTTGAACAATAAGCCAATTGTTTATCAACCACCACCATTTCAACAAAGGGTCCAAAAAAAGAAATTAGATAAGCAATTCACAAGGTTTTTGGAAGTGTCCAAGAAACTTCAGATTAACATACCATTTGCAGAAGCCCTAGAACAAATGCCGAGCTACGCAAAATTTATGAAATGGATTTTGTCATGGAAGAAGAAATGGGAAGATTTCGTGACAGTTGTACTAACCGAGGAGTGTAGTGCGGTATTACAGTAGAAATTACCACCAAAACTCAAGGACCCGGGGAGTTTCACTATTCCATGCACAATCGGGAATATGCATTTTAACAAGTGTTTATGTGATTTGGGAGCAAGCGTAAACCTTATGCCATTGTCAGTATACACAGAATTAGGTTTACCCGCACCAAGACCTACAAATATCTCATTACAGTTGGCAGATAGGTCAGTCACATATCCGAGAGGCATAGTAGAAGACATCTTAGTGAAATTGGATAAGTTTATATTCCTCGCAAACTTTATCATTCTGGACTTTGAGGAAGACAAGAACTTCCCAATTATCCTAGGGAGACAATTTTTGGCCACGGGTAGGACACTCATAGATGTACAAAAAGGAGAACTGACTATGAGGGTTCAAGATCAAGAAATAAAATTCAATGTGTTCAAGGCCATGAAATTCCCCATGGATAAGGAAGAATGTTTTCGATTGGATTTAATTGAGCAAATCATCAGTGATGATATGAGCAAGAGTTTGGTCAACGATCCGTTAGAAACAACTTTATTGGGAGATGAAGAGATCGACGACCCAGAATTGGTGGATTATTTACAAATGCTAGACTCATTGCCACGAGTTTCCAGATTCAGAACACCGTTTGAACCATTGAACACGGAAGAAGTAGCCGCAGAAAAACTGAAACCATCATTGGAAGAGCCACCAAAGCTGGAACTTAAGCCACTCCCTAAACACCTCAGGTATGCGTATTTAGGCATTTCAAATTCTTTTACCTGTTATTATTTCAGCTGCACTTAATGAATTGCAGGAAGAAAAGTTGCTAAGGGTGCTTCTGGAAAACAAATCAGCGATTGGGTGGACAATTGCAGACATAAAGGGAATCAACCCTTCATTTTGCATGCACAAGATCTTAATGGAAGATGATGCAAAACCAACAGTGGAGCAACAATGACGACTTAACCAGATTATGAAGTAAGTTGTGAAGATGGAAATTTTGAAGTGGTTAGATGCCGGTATCATCTACCCGATTTCTGACAGTAAATGGGTTAGTCCAGTTTAGTGTGTTCCGAAAAAAGGAGGAATGACGGTTGTTCAGAATGAGAACAACGAGTTAATACCAACTAGAATAGTGATAGGTTGGAGGGTTTGCATGGATTACAAAAAATTGAACAAGGCAACCCAAAAAGTCCATTTCCCACTGCCCTTTATTGATCAAATGATAGATAGATTGGAGGGACACCAATATTACTGTTTGTTGGATGGGTACTCGGGCTACAACCAAATAGTCATCGCTCCGGAGGATCAAGAGAAGACAACATTCACGTGCCCTTACGGCACATTTGCATTCAGGAGGATGTCATTTGGGCTATGCAATGCACCTGCAACTTTCCAACGGTGTATAATGACCATTTTTTCAGATATGGTGGAGAAAAATGTTAAGGTCTTCATGGATGACTTTTCTGGTCCCATGGGGACACTTTCGATATTTGCTTAAAGAATCAATCATGGTGTTGCAAAGATGTAAGGACACGAATCTCAGTACTAAATTGGGAAAAATGCCACTTCATGGTTGAAGAGGACATAATTTTGGGCCATAAGGTATCGGCTCAGGGATTGAAGTTGACAAAGCAAAGTCGAAACTATTGAAAACTACCTCCACCGAGCTCAGTTAAGGGTATTAGGAGTTTCTTGGGACATCTTTGGTTCTCTACAGAGGTTTATAAAAGACTTCTCTAAAATTGCGAAACCTTTATGCAGTCTTTTAGAGAAGGATGCGACTTTCAGCTTTGATGAAGAATGCAAGACAACTTTTGACTTATTGAAGAGAAAATTGACTACAGCCCCCGTTATAGTCGCACTGGATTGGAGCATGCCATTCGAGCTTATGTGTGATGCAAGCGACTTCGCGGTTGGGGCTGTTTTGGGCCAACGTCGAGACAAGGTGTTTCACGCCATATACTACGCAAGCAAAACACTTACAAAGACTCAAATAAATTACACAACCACAGAAAAGGAATTTCTTGCAGTGGTGTATGCGTTTGACAAATTTTGGGTTTACTTGATCGAGACTAAGGTGATAGTTTACACAGACCATGCAACGATTTGGTACTTGATAGAAAAAAAGGATGCTAAGCCACGCCTTATCCGGTGGATCCTCCCACTTCAAGAGTTTGATTTAGAAATAAAGGATAGAAAGGGGACGGAGAACCAAGTAGCCGATCACTTGTCTAGGTTGGAAAACCAAGGGAAAGCGAAGGACGATAGATGTGAGATTAATGAGTCATTCCCAGATGAGCAAGTATTTGGGATCTCAGCAGAGATTCCGTGGTATGGTGATTATGCAAATTTTCTTGTGAGCAACATTCTACCACCTGACCTCACAAGACAATAGAAAAGAAAATTTCTTCATGACGTGAAATGGTACATGTGGGATGAACCATATCTGCTTTTAAGCGGTCTAAGGAAACAAAATGACTTCGACGGCAAGTCCCCCTATAAATAAAGTGAAGAACATTCTCGCATTTAGTGTCACTCATCTGCGCATGGCAAACATTATGGGAGTGAGAGGACAACAACGAAGGTGTTACAAGCAGGTTTTTATTGGCCTACATTATTCAAAGATGCCCACCATTTTGTCAAGCAATGCGATAGGTGTCAAAGAGTGGGTAACATTTCGAAACGGAATGAGATGCCTCTGCAAACGATTCTTGAAGTGGAAATCTTTGACGTATGGGGTATCGATTTCATGGGGCCATTCCCTTCCTCCTTAAAAAATTAGTATATTCTCCTCGCAGTGGATTACGTATCAAAGTGGGTTGAAGCTGCAGCAGTACCATCAAACGATGCCAAGGTGGTGCTGAAGTTCCTACAAAATAATATCTTTATGAGGTTTGGCACACCAAGAGCAATAATCGCGATTTAAGGTAGTAACTTCGCAATAAGTCCTTTATCGCTTCTTTTTGGCCAAGTATGGGGTCAACCACAAGGTAGCTATTAACGTATCACCCTCAAACCAAAGGGATGTGCCGAGGTTTCAAACAGAGAAGTCAAGAAGATATTAGAGAAAATGGTGAATCCGAGTAGGAAAGATTGGTCGCTTAGATTGGACGATGCATTATTGGCGTACCGGACTGCATACAAGACACCAATCGGGATGCCACTATATCAACTACTATACGGGAAGGCATGTCACTTACCGGTCGAGCTACAACATAAGGCATATTGGGCGGTGCAAAAACTTAATTTCGATCAAGCAATTGTAGGGGAGAAAAGATTACTTCAATTGAATGAACTCGATGAATTCCGCCTTCAGGCTTATGAGAATTCCACAATTTAAAAAGAAAAGGTAAAAAGATGGCATGACCAGAAAAATTTGCATCGAACATTCGAGCCGGGTCAATCAGTACTCGTGTTCAACTCACGGTTGTGATTGTTCCCCAAAAAGCTTAAGTCGAGATGGTCGGGACCATTCACTATCAAACGGGTATTCTCACATGGCGCAATTGAACTCTACAGCCGCAATCCACTAGAAACACTCAAAGTCAACGGACACCGTATAAAGCATTATTGGGGTGGAGAAGCCAACACCGACGTGATCGCCATCACATTGACCGACACAACATAAGCAGGAAGTAGTCAGGCTGAAAGACTTAAAATCAAGCGCTAATTGGGAGGCAACCCAATCTTTAGTTTATTTATCATATTTTTAATTCATATTTGTTTAAACATAGTTTTCATTAAATTATTAGGTAGAAGAATAATAAAAGTCTCGTTAACATCTCCACATTATATTATGTTATCAATAACTCACTAATTTTCATGTGTTAAATCTTGCAGGATGGAAAAATGTAGCATTAAGAGAACTACATGAAGCAGAACAAAGAATCTAACAGTAGCATGGCCCGCCGGGGTGGGCCCCTTTTACACTATAACCCTATTTCAACAAGGGGTCTCCAAGATTTTTTGATTGGCATAGCCACGGGCGGGCCTTTTCAAGATTACAACCCCGTCTTCAGGGGTCCCCGAATCTAGTTGACAGAATCCAAGCCCGCCGGGGCAGGCTTTACTAGTACAATACCCCCGCCAGGGTAGGGGTCCTAGGCAGCAACAAATTTTAACATTTACATAGACTTCTCCACTTCCCCATAACACACCACTAACCCACTTTCTCAACTTCCCCATTTCAGCTATTAAGTTCCATAACCACCACCTACTACCCACTACTACCGCTCCCATTAATTCCTTAACTCCATCACTCCTCTCCACCTCTTCACTACACCAATGATATCCATCCCTCTACCTCTATATATATCACTACCTCTCATATCAAATTTCTCACACCAATTGACATAGAAAATTCATAGAGTATACTTAAGAGTTAGAGAGGAGCAGATTGAAAAGTTTGGGGGAAAGTTAAAGCAAGTCAAGCACTAGATCGAGATCACGGATTCACCATCATCTTCTAAACGCCAAAGGGGAGAAAGCTCACGGTCATCTCAACCAATCCGCACCTTCAATCACCGAAAATTTGCAAGTGTCGCTGCCGCCGACTGGTATGACTACATGCTCACCAAAGCCCTTACACTGGAGCGGGGGTTGGCACCGGATCCTAAAGATGGGGAGCTTATGCCACAAATTTACCAAAAGGGATGGACCAAATTCACGGAGAAGCCGGAACTAGCCGTTGTTAACATTGTCAAAGAATTCTACGCAAATACTGAGGACAAAGAACCATTCCACGCATTTGTGCGAGGCCGGTTGGTTCCATTCAGTGCGGACGTAATCAACACTTACTACCAACTGCGGGTACCTCGCCACTGTCATTATGCTCATCTCTGTAATTTTGACCCGGCCTATGATGCTATTATCACGGAGATAATAAAGCCGGGAACATCTTGGATCAAAGCTAAGAAGGGAGGCACTGTGTTTTATAGCAAGGACCTAAGTCGGTATGGAAAAATCTGGTACGCCTTCCTATGTGCTAAATTGCTTCCGTCCCAACACACCTCGAATGTCACAAAAGAGAAGGTGTTACTGTTGTACGCCATTGTACAAGATTTCATCATTGATGTCGGGGCCATTATTTGTTCCTCCATCCGTCGGTACTTACGTGGAAACTTTTTTGGAGGCTTGCCACACCCATCACTCATTTGTGGGCTGTGTCGCAATGCAGGGGTTAGATGGTCCGACGACGAGCCCACACAATTGCGGCTTGCATTGCTTGATTCTTGAATGATTGTGCGGTATTCCGTATGGGCAAGGGGCGAATCACATCCGCGTGGTCTGCGTTTTATTTTTTCGTCGAATTTGGAAGACGATGTGGATGCTACGGAGACATCGGGGGAGGATGATGAACCAATGGGCGATCAAGGGACTGAGCATGTACCGCAGGCCGAGGCCATATCCAGTTCTTAGTTCCTTGAATTTCAAAATCAATTGAATGCACACAATAACGCAACATGTCAGGAAATGAGGCGATTGACGATGAAGCAAGATCATATGTTTGATGCTATGAATGCATCGTTTACCTGGCTCAACACAACTATATAAAGCTTCAACCCGGCGGCCCAATTTCCATATCAACAGCCCATGCCAATGCCAAGGTTTCCACCAAGTGATTCGGACGAAGAAGAACAACAACCACCTCCTCAGACTTAAGCGATAGCAGGGAAGTCCTCACGTACTTATTTTGACTATTCATCCAATGAGGACATTGTATTACTTAAGTTTGGGGGATTTAAATACATGTTTGCATGCATTTAGTTCATTTAGGTTGCATTTTGCATATTGTCATTTAAATTTCTGTATTTCATCTTAATTTCAGTATTGCATGATAGCTTAGGTGCATTCATAGTAGCTTAG
The DNA here is from genome assembly GCA_020205605.1 of Panax ginseng. Lineage (NCBI taxonomy): Eukaryota > Viridiplantae > Streptophyta > Magnoliopsida > Apiales > Araliaceae > Panax > Panax ginseng. The sequence continues at coordinate 69,485,041 of CM035129.1, forward strand.
GTTAATGATTGTCATTGCATAGTAAATAATTTTGTAATGCATTTTTTTATCTATATTAAAAAAAATTTAGTTAATAAATATTGTGTTGCGTAAGTCCATCAATGTTGTAATTCATATTTTTTGTGGGCCAATGATGTGATTGACAATAGGTTAACAAATACAGTATTGAGTATTAGAACTATGATACAATTTCTGTTATGAATCGAATCTTGAGCTTGTTTGAAACTGGTATAAAAGGATAGCACGATTAACAAACATTTGTGTTGTGGGGTATATAAGCTTTATTTATATATAAAAAAAAGTATGAATAAACACCGTGGCATGCTTGTCTAGTTTTGTGGCCTTTGTTACTTGAGTAAGTAAGCCCGAGGGGATTGTTTTTACACCTAGCGCCCTAAGGTCTGAATGGTCTGGGAGTCATTGGTCGAAAGATCGTTAAGGTAGCATTGAAAAGCCTAAGGGAATAAGACATTGCATAGCTATGAGTATAAAAAAAAATATAATAAAACGGGAAATAAGAGCAAAAAGCCCCCGTATATAAAAAAAGAGAAAAGAATATGAATAAAGTATAAGTACCTTGCTTGAATCCCCGAGATTAGTGATTATTTAATTTTAGTTAGAACTATCTATTTTTGATATTTTTAAGTTTACGCTGCATGATTCCTTCTAAGAGATTTATTATATATTGAAATTTGAGTTAATATCGGTTATCATGGATGTTGTACACACACACACACTATACCAGTGATGATGGCTTGAGATTTGAGGATTAAAACAGAATTGTGGATTGGTTTTTGGTGGTTGATATTGTATAGTTGCTTGTTTTCGCTGAGGCCGTTAAGATAATCTTGATTCTGCAATATTGTTGGATTCGAAAGCATATAAGTTAGGTCGTGTTCATTTCATCTCATTGCCTTGCATATAGTTGTTTTGTGCTCGAGGACTAGCAAGGTTTAAGTTAGGGGGATTTTGATAAGTGGATTTTATATACGTGATTCAATATCCATTTCATGCTTATTTGTTGCTAAATTCTTGTGATCATGTTCCTTTTTACTTGTTTTATGTTATTTCTTGTGTAGGATGGTTGTTGAGGCATTTTACGGATATGTGGAATTAATTGGGATGATTTGAGGTCAATTAGAGCAAAATTGGAGTACAACATGCAAATCAGTCAAGTTATTTAGCAGAAGACAAGCCTGTCGGGGTGGGCCATTTTATACTACACACCCCCGTCGGGGCAGGGGGTCTTCATAATTTTTTAGTAGATAGGTACCCTACCGGGGCGGGGGGTCTTCATTCGAGCTAGACAGAAGGGAGCTCACGGGCGTGGCATTATTAAGATGAACCCCGTACAAGGCTGGGTGGAAATTCTGGATATGTCCTGTTTTGATTAAACTTCTTCTTGGGCATGGTTTCTAGCAATGGCATGACAATGGAACTCTAATTGAAGGGAATTTCGACTGGAGCTTGTGTGCTAGACATCTACTATTCTATCATTGACTATTAAAGCAACACAAGAGAGAGTGTTACAGGGGATCTAATCTGAGTTTTTGAGAGCAAGTGTGGAGGAGTATTTCGGTGAGATTTTCAAGACGATTGCGGTTGTAGGCTACGTGAAGGGTGTTTTTCAATATTCTTCATCTTAGGCTATTATTTGTAATCAGAAGAATGTTTTCTATGAATTATTCAGTGTTTATTTTGTTTATTATGAACTAATTCACTTTTTAAGCTTATGATGGATCTTTGAGTGAATCGATGATTTTGTAAACTTTGATTTCCATTTCAATAATCTATCTCCAGTTTATCTATATTGATTTGAGCTTGAATCTATGAGTTGCCTGATCAACAATTCTTTGTGGAATTGGATGGAATCAAGAGAGGATATTTAATTCTAGACCTAGTTGATATAGTATGTGTTCATGAATTTTGTGAATAGCTTAATCTTGATGAATGTTAAGGTAGAGATATGCTTGACATCACATGTACTCAGATAGAGAACTTATTCTTAAATCTTCTTCAATTGTAATTCACATAGAGATATAGTGGGTTAGTTGAGTAAGGTATTTAACGAATTTCTATCTTAATTGTGGATTGACGTTAATACGATATTAGTGCATCGAGAGGTGGTTAATACTATGTTCGTGTTCTCGATTAATAAACTGGGGTAGTGCATTGAATTGGAGTAAGGGTGTTAATATCAGAGTGAAGCTTAGGGTGAAATAATAAGTCTAATTCTCCATTAATTGTTTGAAATTCCATATTTGTGATTATTTGTGGTAGTTTAATTATTCTTTAATTTAGATTCTTTAATTTTAATTATTGAATTGATTTGTTTAATAAAATTAGGGTTAATAGGAAATTGGTAATTATAAGTTAAGGTTATTGCTAGTTAGTCTCTGTGGGAACGATACTCTACTTATCACTTTATTTCTTGTTGACCACGTATACTTGCGTGTTGTGCGTATATAGATTTTCCCCAACAAACAACAACATCATAACACTAAAAACCTGACAAATCTGGACGTTACAAAATATTGTCAGACTCGGTTTTTAAATTTCTAGGTGGCCCAGATTTGGCCCGGTCATGCCCGGTCAACGGGTTTTGACCATTAATAACAAACAATATAGACATTTAATGGCTATAAATCGACTTCCAGATCAAAGAAAACATGACAAGCTAGAGATCCAAAACTTAAAACAACACAAAACATTAACAGACAAGGATTTACAGCCCCTGACATTTCGTTGTCAGACAATCTTTAGAGCTCAAGAATAGTTTTGAAAAATCATCTTTTTAAAGCATTTTGATGTTATGGATCCATGATGGATCAACATAGATCATCTAAAAACATCATATAACACCTGATTACACACTTAAACAAAATTTTTTACAAGCATACAAGATCAAAGGGCTAGCTAGGGTTTATACCTTTCTAATGCAAAGCTTTGATCTTAGTTCTCCTTATCTGATATTGGTGTTTAAGAGAGGTGTTTTGCGACTAAAACACTTGAAGAATTCGTAGGTCTTGGTGAGAGAGAGAGAGAGTAGGTGAGAGCTTGAGTGAATAAAACCCAATTTTGCACACTTTCTATCTCTTAATATATATATATATATATATATATATATATATATGATATAATGCAAGATCTGATGTTGCTGTCATGTGGAGGCTGATTTGATGATATTTTGAGTTATTAAGTCAACATAGTTGGTGAACTACTAAAAGTCTTGGCCATTTTTACAAGTTATTTATTTAAAAATCTAATAAGGGCATTTTGGTCATTAGTATTATAACTTTAATGGCATACTTGACATTTGTACAAACCCTTAGGGTTTAACCCTTAGGATTAATCCATTAGGGTTTAACCCTAAGGTTCCAACTCTTAGGTTTTACAACTTTAGTTTTCTAGGATTTTCTAATTAGGGTTTTTAAATTAGAAAATTAAGATTTTAAAACTATAATTAGGGTTTCCTAATTAAATTAGGTTTTCCTAATCATATTAACGTTTAATAAATACATTAGGCTAGCCAATTAGGATTAGGGTTTCCTAATTAGGGTTTAGGAATTCTAAATTTAGAATTAGGGTTTCCAGGCATACAATTAGGGTTTCCAACTGCGCGTTGGGGTTTTTAATCCTAAGATTAGGGTTTTTAATCTCTTATTAGGGTTTATAAATTTTAAACCTTATCCGATCAATCATTTGATCAAATCTATATACGGTACAAACACATACTTATCAATATAATTATTTTGATTATATTTTCTTAAATCCATATCCAGAAATTAGGGTTAGGATTTCTAAAGCTGTTAAGCACAACTCTACTTTAATTTTCAGTTAATACATAAATTGACTAATTCTCGAGACTCGTATCACAGATACACAATACAATATTAATAGTCAATGTCAATATTAAATAAAAAAAAATTCACAAAAAATTGGATTATTAGAAATCCCGGGTTATCACATTCACCCCTCCTTAAAAGGATTTCGTCCTTGGAATCACCGCTTTCTTATTCTCTGCAACCTTTTAAAGTTGTAGCATCAATTCATTATTATCAACACAATATTAATTTGTGTCTTATATTCTAACACGTGACTTGGATTCATAAAAGAAAACAATTCACAAGGATATTAAACTAGGATTACTCGCGTAATTTAAATTTCTAAATGAAATCGTTACTTATCACCACCTCCTGAGCAGCCACTGCATCCTGTGCCGTCAAGTTGAATCTACGGGCAGTTGATCTTCCTGGATGTGCAGGTCCTCGAATTGCCACGGTTCCACCATCGGGTCCCTTGTTGACACTTTTTTTTTCCGCATTCCTCTTCGGACAGTTCCGAACCAGATGATCAGTTGATCCACTGGCATAACAACTTGTATCTTCTTCGGATTGGGACAATTGGGTGACATGTGCCCTTCGTGGCCACAGTTGTAACAAACTCCCTTCTTTTTCAAACAAACTCCTGCATAGTTCTTCCCACAAGTTGTACATGGTTCCCTCCCTTTTCTATTCTCTTCAGTCTTGCTACCTGATTGGGTATTCTCACTCCACTTTCTCTTATTCGGATTACTACCACCACTACTTCCTCCTTCATTTGTCTTCTTCTTCTCTTGATGAAATTGGGATGAAGCTTCGCTCCCTCCTTCAGCAATTAAAGTTTTCTCCAACAAAGCCGCGAACGTATTGATCTGCAATACTGTTACCTTGTTAAATATCCCTGGATTCAGTCAATTCTCAAATCTTCTCACTTTTCTTGCTTCTGTGTCACCCTGATGAGGTGAAAATCTCGCTAATTCATTGAATTTAGCCGCATATTCAGATACCGACATGTTCTCATGCTTAAGTTCTAAGAACTTAACTTCCATCCGAGCTTGCATACTCAGTGAGAAGTAGTTCTCAAAGAACAGTTCCTTAAATCTTGTCCACGTTACCACCATTGTACCAGCTCTCGCTTGATTAGTCTCCCACCAGTAATTGGCTTCTCCCTTCATCAAGTATGTTGTAAAAGCTGTCTTTTGCTCTTCTGCCACCTTCACGATAATGAATGCTTTCTCCATCTCTTTTACCCATGTTTGGGGTTCAATTGAATTTGTGGTTCCCTTGAATTTAGGCAGTCCTATCGCTTTAAAATCTTTGAAATTAACCAATTTGTCAGCTGGTTGTTCTCTCGCTCTTCCTCTTGCAGCTGGAGTTCTATTTCCCATAGCTTGGGCTAACATATCTATGAAATTCTACATTGGGTCCTCTTGACCTCCTTCAATATTCACTGACTGCTCTTCTCTTTGATTTTGATTAAGTCGTCTAAGTGGCATGATCTGATTTAAATAAAAATCTTCCATTAATTCTCTTTCTTTACACATATTCTTAACACAATAAGAATTTAACACATAGTTCTCATATAATCGCATATTTATTCAAATAGCACATAGTACATTTAGTACTTAACACATATTACTATCCCTTTATAAATTTTTTTTTTAGGATTAACATACTCAACTTTACACAAAAAGTTATAATTCTCCAACTTTACACAAAAAGTTGCTATTTACCATATTCACATAACTATTTCCAGTTCATCAAACTTACCACACTTATGAGTTCAGTAACTTGCCATAATTATATGAGTGTATGAACTTATCCTAGTCAGACCTTTGGCATCCATTCGCTGAGGTGTTCAGAACATTTCATATAATTATGAGTCATGAACTTACCATGAATATGAGTTTTAAGAACACACAAATTAATCTTAATCTTATATTCATATAGAAAATAAAGATTTCATTCATACAAACATATATATTTATATATGTTCACACATCGTTCTTGATATTGCAATCATTAATATCATAATCTTCTACCAAAAGATAATAACGCTCAAACTTAAACTATCTACTGTCCACTCCCTTCACCAGTCTTCTTCTTGCTGGGACACTTGTTGAATCTGTGACCTGTTCTTCTACATGAGAAACACTTCCTCAAATTTGGCTTAGGACAATGTATAGAAATATGTCCTTCCTGCTTACAGTTGAAGCACACATTCTTCCACATCATGCATTCTCCCACGTGGGTATTTCCACACTTACTGCAAGTTTGCCTCATCTTCGGGTTTGAATTTTTAGAATTATTGCTATCGTTGTCCCTCTTTCTCTTAGTCTTGCCCTTCTTGTTGGTTCCTTCAGATGATCCACCACCTTCAGCCTTCATTCTTTCCACCTGCGCCTTCTGCTCATTCCGTTCTTCAGTCATTTTAATTAATGCTCGCTCTGTCTTCCACAACTCCTCCAAGAGAAACACTTTACTCTAGAGTTCCTGGACTTCTACAGATAGTTGATCTTGTTCTCCTACTTTGTTCTTACTCTCTTTACCCACCTTGGCTTCTTCAGACTCTGCCTCTTCATCACCACTCAGATACATCTCGGGGTAATCATTATGATCACTCCCAAGATTGATCATAGGTTTATCTTTCCCCACCTCCTCTAATGACTCGCTTTGTGCTGGTACCTCGGCTACTGGCACTGGTGCGACAGCCGTTGGCATATTCGTTCTCATCTTATCTTCTCCCGACATCCTACAATCAGTTTAAACAACTTGATTAGTACTTCACTAGTACAAACTTCTCACACTATGTATCCACATATCTCACTATCGATACACTTCTACAATCTCTCACTTAGTACTCTAGAGTATCCTCTATCTCGCTTATGGTTAAAATACTTGGGCTTTTCCCACCCCACTTAAGGTTTATAACCTACAGCTTTGATACCAACCTGTGACGCCCCCAAATTCGTGTTACCTGACCCCCGAGTTTGGTGTTCACGATCCACAATATAATAACATCTAACTACCCATTCATATAATAATAGTAATACATACCACATTAACATATGTTGTTAATACATTAATCCAAGGTCCGCAAACCTTAACATTACAAACACACCCCTTAGATATACAAAAAGGGTTTATAAACAACATAATAAATATGCTAATCATAAGTAATTTATTACAATTCCTTTTCCTTTATTCTTCTTCACAGCACTTTCTGCCACTTCGTCCCTAGTTGAAAAGTTTTATTAAGCAAGGGTGAGCAACAAGTTTGCCCCACAAGTTAAGACATACGATAAATGTATAGAAATAAATAACAGGTCTTCTCACATTCTACGCATCAATAATCTAATAATGAAAGAGTACAACGCTTTCAAGGTTTTCTACGATATTCAAATGAATAATCAAGAATTAATTCTACGAAATAACAAAGTGGAATGTTTTCCAGATTTATGCTGAGCGATCCATTAGACCTTGAACTTCTCTTCTCGAGTAACTATCAAATATTTGACTTTGATATACCCAGGTGTATCAGATAACCATAAAGATTATATCATACCCCTCTGTAAGTACTTAGAGCCAGCTAACTCCTTGTACCCTATATTATGCATAATACTTAATCGCGCGCAAAGGCCGAATATACGACCAATAAAATGTTCCCTTTTTATAAAAGGTTATTCTTCTCAGTCTCAGAATCAAGATTTGATTTAATAACGAAACACTATGATTTCAAAAATTCAAACACAACTTAATTATACAACAGTCGTGTAAAATACGACAAAACATAATCTAAGAGTTTTAATGAGAATATTGTCATCTAGACAATATCCACACTCAATAGAGTCCTCATTACATTTATTGTCAAACTATTTAATAGAGTAGTGAGGACTACTAATGCTATCATCTGGACCGTCATTCCATTCCCCAACTAGTCCTAGCTATATTCTCATTTCCTGAAGAGAACAATGAAAGCAAATGGTGAGCTCAACTAGCCCAGTAAGAAATATTATAACTAAGATAATACAGAATAAATTATCCTTAGCCTTCAACAATATAACAACTGATAGAATACAATAGACAATAAGTTTTAGATCAACAACTGCAGCGGAATAAGCAATCCATTAGAAGAGTCAAGTAGAGCATAAAATTTCCTATCTTCTATGATTTAAAAAGTTTTTCATCAACTTTATCGCTAAGACTATGCTTACTAAATAAAATCGAATCATCCCTGCACCACGGCCAAGGATATTCATGTAATCATCAATGGTCCTGATTATACCGAATAATCCCTGGTCATAATCATACCAACAAGTGTCCATCAATGAACTACAGGCCAATGAGGACTTTTATCACATCATTCGTTACATTACGGTCATGATTATACCGAATAATCCTTGGTCATAATCATACCAAGTCCATCTATGCACGTAAGCCAAAGATGACTTTCATCACAATATAATCATGAGGATGATGACAATGACATAATAATTCAATAAAACAAGTTCAAGGATAAATTTTAAAGATTTATAATTTAATTTATCCAGAATTTAATAAAGTTCAAATTGTCAACACGATACTGCTTTGTGGAGTAAAGTTCAAGAATGCTCAGAAGAATATTTCCATGAAAAGATACTGGATGAAGTGCAAATATCCAGGATATTCTACTAATTTCATGGAGTATAGAAGCCAAAACTTTAACCAACTGAGTATAATAGAATATATGAAACTGCAAATGGATTTTCACCTACCATGCGGTAATCAACCTAGACAGATCATTTCCATAATTTAATAAGGAATGAATACGAAGGGTCATTCACCATGCATGTGGTAGTCCGCGTAGACAGGTTATTCCAACAGAATAATAAAGAATGGAATAACAGAAGAATTCGCCATGCATGTGGTAGTCCGCGTAGAAAGGTTATTCAAATAGAATAATAAAGAATGAATAACAGAATAATTCATCATGCATGCGGTAGTCCGCGTAGACAGGTTATTCCAACAGAATAATAAAGAATGGAATAATGTAAGAATTCACCATGCATGCGGTAGTCCACAGAGAGCGAGTTATTCCAATGTAATAATAAAGAATGGAATAACAGCACTTACGAGTATTAAAAGAAAATAACTCTCTTCATGAATATGAAAGAAATAATACCTCTTACCTTAGAAGAAAACTGGATACTGGAATAGTGAGGTAGAAGACTTCTCTTCTTCTTTCTCTCTATAATTTCTCTATAATAATTGCTCTTGTGAGACTTAGTGAATTGGTGAGAATGAAAGAAGAATGAGCTTCTATTTATAGGAAAATATAGTTTCGATAATTGCACGTTTTGGGGCTCGAAATATTACAGTATAATACTTTCCCCTTTTTCTTCATTTTTAATTTAGTCCTGCAAGTATTATCAAACTTTCACCACCTCCCCTAATAGAAAATCATGTGAATTAATAGTTCATTCATGTGACTCAATAGTACAATCATGTGAAAAAACTAATTACAGTATAATACCTTCATCTATACCTCTATTTTTAATTTAGTCATGGAAATATTATCAATCTTGCACCAACTCCCCTAATAGTAAATCATGTGAATCAATAGTACACACATGTGAACACATAGTTAAAAGCATGTGAATTAATTGCAATTAATTGCTTATTTATCCAGTGAATTACCCGATTATCAATATAACCTCCAGACATCAATTATTATCAAAATAAATGTCGATTTCCACTAACACTAATAATTCCCACATAATGGAACTATCAATTTCATTTTTAATCAACACAAACTTATTCATCATTAATATTATAACTCTCAATATTTAACAACCAGGTCGTTCCCAGAAAGAGGGGACTTTCCGATAAGGATTTCTCCCTATTGGCGCGTAATTAGATTATCTAACCTCTCCTTGACAGAACTTCTAGACATTGTCAATACTGCAAATAATAATATAAATAATTTTGTCGTCTCAATTATTGATTTAATAATATAATATATTATACAGATGATACTGTTTCAATAATTGAATCAATAATATGAGAGGTATGATGCAACAATTACTGTAGAAATAATTGAGTATAACTGAGTGACTTCTTACGTAAGCATCAATAATCAATACCGTGTGCTACTATGCAACCACGCCGTCATTATCAGTACTTTTTACTAATGAGTAGTTCAATGCTTTTAATTCAGAACACTTTCACCGTTATTTTTATAAAAAGATAATTCTGTCATTTTTTTACTATGACAATACTTCCGTTGTGGGGTCCACCAATGATTGTGATGTCGTACGGATATTCCCAACAAAAAGAATATTCCCCAACCAAACGAATATTTTATAACAATTTGTTTACTTTGCAAAAATTTTCACATATCACCCTTAACTTTAACCTTTTATAAATTTAACCATTTACGAAATAAAATAATAATTATAAGAAAATTGAATACTTTCATTTCATAAAATTCGGGGTCTTACACTTAGAGCCGGCCAACTCCTTGTACCCTATATTATACATAATACTTAATCGCGCGCAAAGGCCGAATATACGACCAATAAAATATTCCCTTTTTATAAAAGGTTGTTCTTCTCAGTCTCAGAATCAAGATTTGATTTAACAACGAAACACTATGATTTCAATTTCTATTTACTTCTTGATCTAGCCGAAATAATGGGCATCGATCTGTCAATAACAATTGAATTCTCTTCTCGAATCTATCAAGTTCTAACAAATGTTCGTCTAGCCAGAATAATTAGCTAAGACATTTCTCAACATAATTTGACAATAAACAGGAATTATCTGTATTGTCAATATTAGCTTCTACGGATATGAATATCCAACAACAATTATTTTACGAATGTATATTTTCCGAATCAATAATTTAATTTGAATTATTAAACATGCACTAACTGCGAATAATCAACAATAAATTCTTGGACGTGGTACAATTAACAATAATTAACCACTATAATATTTAAAAAGTATTAACTCAAGATTGAGTTAGGAAACTTGCCTTCTTCGCTGATTACAGTTACGCAAAATACTTATCTGCGTTTGAAAGACCTATAATCACAATATCGGTCTCACAATTAGCACAATAATTCACAATACGCATCATTGTATTCTACAGTCAAACTTCTCCTAAGCAGATTACCACATAGCCACATCAGTGTTTATAACCTATATAAACACTTATCAAGTCTAACTAGTTCGGTCAGGTTGGACTTTGGTCTATTCTCGGTGTTCCGGTCACCCTATCTGATAATAAATACAACTATTGTCAATTAAATTTGATTTCAAAGCTTCACTATTACATTAGATAAGTCATATATTATTTATAATATTTTTCGAAAGCTTTTAATAATTTATCAAACAATTATTATAATTTATAATATTTTTCCAAACACTGAAATCATTTTTAAATGATTTAATCATCAAATAATCTTACCATCATTAATATTTAATAATACAAAATATTAATAACATATTTGTCAAAATATTAAAGTTATTATCAATAGCTTAAAATATTTTTAAATCATCAATATTCTACTTAAACGATTTTCAAAATAATTAAAATCATTTTAAATCATCACCATTAATATTTAAATATTAATGACATTATCATCCAAATATTAAAAGTCATTAATTATAACTTCAAATATTTTTAAATCATTTTACTCATTTTTAAATCAATAAAATCATATTTCTATCATTTATTTAACATAATATTTAAATAAATCTAATATCATTAATATTAATTTATTAATGAAAATTCTCCAAAAATATTGAAAATTATATTTTATAATTCAAAATATTTTCTAACACTTTATTCTCATTTAAAATGATTTTTAAATCAATAAAACCATTTTTAACTTATTTATTTAATTTAATAATTAAATAAATCTAATATCATTAATATTAAATTATTATTAAAAATTCTCTAAAAATATTAAAATTTATATTTTATAACTCAAAATATTTTTAAATTCATTATTCTTATTTAAAATGATTTTTATATAATTAAAATCATTTTTCTCTAATTTATTTAATATACTAATTAAATAAATTAAATATCATTAATATTCAAATAATTATAAATATTAATGAAAAATATCCCAAATCGTCAAAAATTATTTTTCATAATTTAAAATAATTTTTAAAACTATTTTTGGTAATTTTTATAATTTATTTTCTATTTTATTTAATTTTTCGGAAATCAAAAATTAAAATTAATAAAATCGTCGCTATAGGCTATAGCGACACAAAGCGTCTCTGTTGGTGTTCTTAAGCTCAAGAACACTGACAGCTAAATGTACAAGAGGTATTGTTTGACCGCTTCTAATTCTTTGTTTAATTTGTTTCTGGGCAAACTTAAGCATCAATATTGTAGTCATTATACAACATTACAACTAGCAACCAACATCTAGGTCATACAAAAAACACACAAGGAGATCTGGGCTTGCAAATATGCTGTCCGAGCAGTCCTGAGTTTTCCAGAAACCCAGGTAGTCGACTAGTCACTTTCATGCTCCATTTAATCTAGGTTTCAGTCATTCTTTATGTGTTATTATGGTTCAAATATGTAGTTCGTGTGTCAAGGAACAACACTACAACAATAGATCGAATAAACAACAACAAAATCACAAGTTACAGCTTGGTCAAAGGCTGTCAGAAACTTAGTTCATAGAGTTTCTAGAAATTCCTAGAAAGTGCATCCGTGATCAAATGGTATAATTTGACCATTCATTACAACCATCTTATGTGTTGTTTAAGAGATCTACTAGCATGGATCTAGAGTCCACAAAACCAACTATAAATATGTTACAACAACAACATCATAACACTAAAAACCTGACAGATCTGGACGTTACAAAACATTGTCAGATTCGATTTTTAAATTTTTGGGTTACCCAGATTTGGTCCAGTCAGCCCGGTCAACGAGTTTTGACTATTAATAACAACAAATATATACATTTAATGGCTGTAAATCCACTTCCAGATCAAAGAAAACATGACAAGCTACAGATCCAAAACTTAAAACAACACAAAACATAATCCTGAGGGTTTAACCCTAAGGTTCTAACCCTTAGGTTTTACAACTTTAGTTTTCTAGGATTTCTAATTAGGGTTTTTAAATTAGAAAAGTAAGATTTTAAAACTATAATTAGGGTTTCCTAATTAAATTAGGTTTTCCTAATCATATTAACGTTTAATAAATACATTAGGCTTGCCAATTAGGATTAGGGTTGCCTAATTAGGGTTTAGGAATCCCAGATTTAGAATTAGGGTTTCCCGACATATAATTTGGGTTTCCAACTACGCATTAGGGTTTCTAATCTTGAGATTAGGGTTTCTAATCTCTTATTAGGGTTTATAAATTTTAAACCTTATCCGATCAATCATTTGATCAAAATCTCTATATGGTACAAACACGTACTTATTAATATAATTATTTTGATTATATTTTCTATTAAATCTCTATCCAGAAGTTAGGGTTAGGGTTTCTAAAGCTGTTAAGCATAACTCTACTTTAATTTCTCAATCAATACATAAATTAACTAATTCTCGAGACTCGTATCACAGATACACCGTAAAATATTAACAGTCAAGGTCAATATTAAATAAAAAAAAATTATTCGAAAAAATTTGGATTATTCGAAATCCCGGGTTATCACAATAATAACTTATTATAATTTTAAAAACTATTTTTGGTATTTATTTGTATTTATTATTAATTATTTCTAATTTTTATAATTTAATTTCTAAAAAACAAATTTCTGTCTGTCGCTAAAGCCCTATACTGACAGGAAGTGTCGCTATAGGTGTTCTTGAGCTTCTAGGTTTCCGGCCAATCATGGTCGAGAGACCCGTTTGACCATAATCTATCTCGCTATGGTTTATGATTATGAGTTTGGACAAGTGTCGGTGTTATAGTACTCATATAGTAGTATAACATAAGCCTAATTTCATGCTTTAACCTACATATAATAAGAACTTATAGAGGCTCAAAGTCATTGTGAGAGTTGTTCTTGAGGTTATGGGTAACCCAGAACAGTGGTCATGGTCGGTCAACGGTTTTGTGGCTTCAATATCTCTAATTCTATGTAATTGATTTGTGTTGTGTTTTTTATAACATGTAGTATATATGTCAAGGTACATATATATAACATTGATTTGGACAAAGCATAACAGTAAGGTCTTGATCTAAGTTGGTCAAAGTACATCCAACAAATGTTCTTCGTGTTCATCAGTTTTCTAGGTAACCCAGAAAACTTGGTCAAGCTCAGTCAACGACTTTTGACCATTAATTACAGTAATCCTATGAGTTGTTTAAGTAATTTAAGACCATGGATATGTAGTTTGTATATTAGGGTATTAATCTATTACAAAAAGTTACAAAAACAACAAACAAAAAGCGATCAAAAGGCTGGTCAAAGTAGTCGGCTCAACCCGTTCTTGAGTTTTCTGGTAACCCAGAAAACAGAACTCTGTGATCGGTCAACCACGTTTGACCACCTATAACTTGTAATATATGGTTCTAATGAACCATTTTTCTTTTTTAGATTCAAGACCTACTATCAGGCTACAAATAAGATACGAATAACATACCTAATTATAAACACATATGAATCTACAAGCTTTGACATTTGACTGTCAGGCTAGTTTATCCAAAATTCCCATATTACTAAAAACACTTAATTAAGGCATCTAGATGTTATGAAAATGTGTTCTATCAAGTTAACATACTTTCTAACATACTAATACATAATCCTAAACATCTAAACAACAATTTAAACAAAGCACCAAAGATCTAGCTGTGAATTAGGGTTTGTACCTTTCTTGCTTAATTTTGGATTCTAGCTTCTGAATTGGTTGCTGCTATCACCAAGGCTTGATCTAGGTATGAAATATAAGTGTTTTGGCTTAGAGAATTTGTAGGTTTACACTGAGCTTGGGCATCCTTTTATAACATTCTTTAAATTGGCTTTTTGGTAAATTTGCCACCTACTTGCCTCCTAAAAAAATCTGATTTTTGACTGTCCTGGTGCTTAGGAGTTTGGAAGCATATCATGTGAGGTTTTGGGTCTTATGTGGCTGATTCATAACCTATTTGTGAGTTTCTTGACCAAATTAGTAGCTTAATTATGCTCTAATTTTTACTAATCTTGATTAAGGTTTTGTTTTTAATGATTAGGGTTGTTTAATAATGTTTATTAGTGCCTAATTGAGTTTTAGTATTCATGATTAGGTGTTAGGATAACCTAAATAGGGCTTGTCTAGCTAATTAGGGTTAGGGTTTATAAATTAGGGTTAGGTTTTGTAATCTAGGTTTATTAACCTAGCTTTCCCTCTAATCCTAACAAGCACGACAAAGCGTTTTGTTAGTGTACGCACGAAAAGCAGCTTATCCAAACAAATATACCGAAAAGTTCATTTTTGGAAGAAAGGTTTTAAGCACAAGGTGTCAAGCACGTCAATTTTTGGACAAAATTTTATTTGACCAAATTTGTTAAACAACGTATATATTAACACATAACACTTTCAGAATGGAGAGATTTTATTAATATAACTGAATTTTACATATCTGAGTCTTATTAGGGTTTTGGGTTTTTACATTCACCCCCACTAATAAGAATTTCGTCCTCGAAATTACAGTACAGGTTAAGTAAACAGTTGGGGATATTTCTCTCGCATTTTATCTTCGAGCTCCCATGTAGCCGAAGCAGAGTCCTTATTCTTCATTACGATCGAGTAGGCGCGCGCCACTTCTATAATATATGAACGCTGCGGTCGCTATTTTGCCGATTTTGTGTCTTGATTTTGTGATTCTGTCTTGGTCTGAGTATGCTATGTTAATTATTATATGCTTATAAACAACCTTAACTTGTGGACTGAGATTTGTTATATATATAGTAAGACATGTTGGTTGATTTAAGTATAAACGTTCAAAGAAGTATAAGGATTTGGAAACCAAATTTTGATAAACATCGCGTAATACATGCTCTGACCTTATGTGTACATGTTGAAATTGTATAACTAATGTGATTATACATGAATAGGATATCATAGTGCATTGGATTGATATTAAGCTTTACTTTGGTAAACTTCGCTTGAGGCAAGTATCCTAAACCCTTGCATTACTTTATTCTACGGATATCGTGAACAAACCTTATCTCTTTGAATGCAAGTTATCTTACTTTCTCGTTCAATTGAGCTAGTATGTTAAACTTTTGACAAAACTATTATTCATGTTGAACTTGGTATTGTTCTCTAATATTGTGAAAGTGTCTATGCCATTTGATTCGGCTAGACTATATGCTTGTTTATAAAACTATCCAAACCAATTGACTGGTGCGGAAATCTTAAAAACTAAGGTGAACAACCCTTATGGTAAGGGGAGTGTTTATTGTTGGAAGCCCCAACATACGCTTGAATATTACTGTGGTGTTATGCATAACATAGAGTATTGTAGACTAATCATCTATCATACTTATTTCTTTTGGGTTATCAGTTTAATATTGGTAATTCTAGTAGATGTTCAATAGTCCTTAGTGACTGCTCAGTATAAATTGTTTATCCAGTTGGATACGTTGATAGTCTTTGAATTCGTATATATCTGTTGATTTATATTAAATTATCGTTCTTATTCCAAGGATTTGATTCAAGAGTTGTTGATATTCATTATTCATGATATTATTCTAAAACCTTGAACTATCTTAGAGATGATACTTCAATATTTCAAACTCGTGTTATAAAACTCTTTACCCTTGTTGTATATTACTTGCTGGGCATTTTGTTCTCATTCTTGCTTATCTAAAACCTTTCAGTTAAGGCGGAACAGGGAAGTGTCTCTGGGAAAGATAAGGACAATGGCAAGGCTACCGACTAGCTTGTTCCTTTATGTTTAAGACTATTATTTTGTATTAAGATTGTTCGCAGACTGTGTTTAAGCTTAAGTAGGATTATGTAATAAGTCTTTATTCGATATTATTATTTAATCTATTAAGTACTGTAGGTTGCGAGACTTGGGGGAATAATTATAATAAATCATTGTATATTATTCAAAATTGGAATTTCCGCTGTGAATATGTAATTCTAGTTATTATGGTATTACCATGAGAACGTGAGAAGCGAATTCGAGTGACCAAGTGGCGGTCCGAATTTGGGGGTGTCACAGGTTGGTATCAAAGCTATAGTTATAAAACTTAGGAACGAGAGTCCTTAGATTATAATTTAGAAGCACTTAGAACCTAGAAAGGGATGAGACTCATATAGAGTTTTCCTAGAGAGTAACTTAGTGTGATATAGAATATAACTTCATTCTATACAATGAACTTATGTTATTTATTATTCTAATGGAGTTGTTGTTTATGTTATCTTATGTTGGTGATTATAGGATGATTGACATGGGAAGACCTAGCCGAGTAGTAGAGGAGGAGCCGCGTGGTATCCACGTGGTATATAAGGTTCCATTGATAGCGGAGCCCATATCAGTAGTGGCCCCTATTCATGATGATGATGAGGAAGAGGAGATGGAGCCTCTAGCTGAGGAGTCTGATCCGGAGGAGGAGCCCGAGCCTATGGAGGACTCCGATGAGGCTAATTTTGAGGATCAGATGTTGGGGGAGTATGAGGAGAAGATTTTGGAGTTGGGATGTAGAGTGGAGGAATTAGAAACTGAGGCTAGGGAAAGAGAGTCCGAGTTCCAGAAACTGAGGGACGAGGACTGTAAGTCCTCGAATTTTATGAAATGAACGTATTCAATTTTCCTATAATTATTATTCTATTTAGTATATGGTTAAATTAATAAAAGTTTAAAGTTAAAGGTGATATTTGAAAATTTTACAAAGAAAACAAGTTGATATAAAATATTTGTTGTTTTGGGGAATAATCATTTTAATAGGGAATATTCGTACGATGGCACAATTAATGGTGGACCCCACAACGGAAGTATTGTCGTATTTAGAAAATGACAGAATTATCTTTTTATAAAAATAACGGCGAATGTTTTACCGTTAAACCGCTGAACTACCGGTAGTAGTAAAATGCGATGTCTGGCATGGTTCGATAGTAGCACATAGTATTGATTATTGATGCTTACGTAAGAAGTCACTTAGTTATACTACATCATATCTCTCATATTATTTATTCAATTACTGTCACAGTATCATCTGCATAATATTTTATATTATTAAATCAATAATTGAGACGACAAAGTTATTCATATTATTATTTGAAATATTGACGATGTCTAGATGTTGTTCTCGAAGAAGGTTTGGTCACTAATTGCGCACTGATAAGGAGAAATCCTTATCGAAAGCCCCTCTTTATTAGGAGACGACTTGGTCATTAAATATTGTGAGTTATAATATTAATGATGAATAAGTTCGTGTTTATTAAAGATGAAATTGATAGTTCCATTGTGTTGGGATTATTAGTGTTAGTGGAAATCGACATTTATTTCGATAATAATTGATTTCTGGAGGTTATATTAACCAATCTGGTAATTAATCAGATAAATGAGCAATTAATTGCTATTAATTCACAGGCTTATAATTATTTGTTCACATGTGTGTACTATTGATTCACATGCATATACTATTAGGGGAGGTGGTGCAAGATTTATAATACTTGCATGATTAAATTATATATATTGGTATAGATGAATGTACTTTACTGTAATTATTTTTTTTACATGTATAGAACTATTGAGTCACATGATTGTACTATTGATTCACATGATGTACTATTTGTGTGACGCACCCAAAATAGGTATACATCACCCATTTTGAGTCGTCAATAACTTGGTACAGAAACAACTACAACTTTATTAATACAACATATAAACTGTGAGTTTAAATACAAATATTGACATCTAGACAATATTCACACCCAAATAAGTCCTCATTACAATTATTGGTACATTATTTTACAAAAATGGCGAGGACTACTAGTACAGCTCTCTAGAACCATCATTCCACACCCTGACTAGAACTCGCTACATTCTCGCCTCCTGAGAAGAAAAATGGAACAAAAAGGAAAAGGGTGAGCTCAACTAGCCCAGTAAAGAATATTATAACTAAGATAATATAGAATCGTTAGTCTTCAACAAGGAAATATCTGATAAAATACAATAGACAACAAGTTTCAGATCAATATTCGCAGCGAAAATAATAATTCACAGAAGAGTTATGTAGAGAATGAAATCTACTATTATCTATGAATTTAAAAGTCCATCATCAATATTTTATCCCTTTAACGTCAATCAATATACATCTTGAATCAAATAATCATATTTGCACTACAGGCCAAAGATATTCATCAGTCGGTCATGTTCATCTTAATACTTGTACATCTTTGCACTACGGGCCAAAGATATTCATAAGAAAATCAACCATCTTTACACTACAGGCCAAAGATATTCAGTAATATCATCATTTAGGACTAAGGATGATGAAAAATATTTTATAGAAAACGAATCCAGTGAGATAAAAGAATAAATATTAAGGATTCGTATTTCAAATAATCCAAGTTCAAAAATACTTCATAAATAACCGTAGTGAAGTAAAATTCAAGAATGATCAAAATATGGATACAATCAAAGCTAGTATCCATAATAGATATTTTGGACAAAAAACAAAAATTTAATTTTTCTATGAATAATCTTTGTATTCGTGAATAATGTCGTATATCGTGAATAGTAATCCAGATATCGTGAATAATAACTCAGACACTAAAAGACAAGAATTTCACAAGAAAAATCTTACCAATATTCCAAAGTAATGATATTAGAAGAAATAATATCATTTTAAAAATAATATCCCTTACCTCGAAAAGGCGGTACTTCTAATCGGAATCTTTGGATATAGTCTTTGAAGGAACTTGCACCATATATGCAACACTCAAAGTATCAAAATACTCATAAGAATATGCTCGATAATATAGAGAGAAAACTTCAGTTTTTGGTGTGATTTTCAATTCTAACCTAAGCACCCTATTTATAGAAAATTGCTTAGAACACTAAAACAGAAAATTTAATAAAATATTAATATTATTTATTTAAATTCTTACGCCCACCTTGACCATCCGAATTCAGCCACCACTAATGACAAAAACAAAAAAAAAACGTTTTTGTTACTAAAAATAATTAAACTTTCAAAAATCAATTATTTCGGAACTACGGAACTTCAATAATTCATAATAAATAGTCATTTTATTAGAAAAATTCAAACCTTATGTCCTTTCCATAGAAAATTTCATTCTCTACAACTTTGCAGAAGAAAGTTTTTCCAAATTCCCAACAGAAATTAACCGAAATCCATATACGGACGATTTTACAGGCTATAATCAGATTTCAGTCAAGAAATGGGCCCACAGACATGTTTAACATGTTTTAAACAACTTTTGCAACAAAAATATTCTTCCTTCTCATATATTCATATATCCCACATTCATTGTAAAAAATATCACCATTATTATATTATTAAAATATAATAATATATTTAAATGAATTGTTTTATCAGAAAAGATAAAATATTAATTTTTTTACTTTAAATTTTTTTTCATTTATATCCACATAAAATGAATATTTTCCTTATCATATAAATCAATAATTAATTATTCACAAATAATATTACAGAATCACAATATCGACAACCAGACTGTTCCCAGGAAAGAGGGGGCTTTCCAATAAGGATTTCTCCTTACTAGCACGCAATTAGATGACCAAACCTCTCCTTAGACAGAACTTTCTAGACATTGCCAATAATGCTATCTAATAATATTATTCAAATAATATGAATTATTGATTCGATAAAGGAAAATATTGTGTAATGATAATTATTGAAACAACAATAATATAAAATATCAAAGTAGCAATTATTGAATCAATAAAATAAAATATTGAACAGTAATTACTGTAACAATTATTGAGTAGTGCCTTATTACGTAAGAATCAATAATTGGTGCAATACCGCGTGCTACTATGTTTTAACCACCAGGTATTCCAATAGTATTAACAGTAATAACTACGCCGTTATTTATAAACAACTTATATTTGTTGTTTTCTTCATCCAATCATTTTTCGTTATGGGGCCCACACAATTTGCGCGCCAGTCATTTAATAATATTCTCCGAAGCGGTAAGAATATTCCACGACCAAACGAATATTCTAAACAATAATGAATATTTTATAACCACTTGCTTATTTGAAATATTTGCGCATTTTACCCATAACTAACCACATTAATCAAATCAACCCTTACTATTTCAAAATAATAAATAGAGGAAGTTTAATTTTATTTATAATAAGTTGGGGTCTTACAATTAAGGGAGGTGGGGCAAGTTTGATAATACTTGCAGGACTAAATTAAAAATAAAGGAAAAGATAAAGGTAATATACTGTAATCTTTCGAGTCCCAAAATGTGCAATTATCGAAACTATTTTTTTTTATAAATAGAAGCTCATTCTTCTTTCATTCTCACCAATTCACTAAGTTTCACAAGAACAATTATAGAGAGAGAAGCTATAGAGAGAAAGAAGAAGTGAAGTCTGCTACTTCACTATTGTCGTATCTAGTCTTCTTCTGAGGTAAGGGGTATTATTTATTTCATATTCTGAAGAGATATTATTTTTTGTATTCGTATGAATATTATTTTCGTTCAATATTCATAAAGAATATTATATTTGTTCAATATTCGTAGGAATATTATCTTCGTTAAATATTCGTTAGAATATTATTTTTTATTCAACAGGTTGTAAGGGATGTTATTTTTTTCGATATTAAGCTTGAAATAATATTTTCTTCCATACTACATAGTATGTAAGTAATATTATTTCGTTTTAGATTTCGAATTCTATACTCATTTTGTTAAAGTTTTGGCTTCTATACTCCATGAAATTAGTAGAATATCCTTGAAATTTGCGCTTCATCTAGTATCGTTTCACAAGGATATTTTCTGCACATTCTTGTTAAATTTTAAGCTTTTCATGCCGGAGTATTGTCCATGAGTACTATTTATTTATACGGTACTATTCACAAAAGTATTGTTCACTAGTACTATTCATAAAGTACTATTCATGAGTACTATTCACATAGTACTATTCGGGTTACTATTCCTGAAGTACTATTCATGACAAAAATTAATTTATTTTTGGTCCAAATCATTTTTGATACAATATCATTCTTGAATTTTACTCCACAAAGTAGTATCGTGTTAGTAATTTGAACGTTATTGAATTCTGGATAAATTAAATTATAAATCTTTAAAAATTTATCCTTTATTTCTTTTAATTGAATTCTTATATCATTGTCATCATCCTCATGCTTATATTGTGATGAAAGTCATCTTTGGCTTATGTGCATAGACAGACTGTTGATTGGTATGATTATGATCAGGGATCATTCGGTATAATCATGACCCGTATTGTTATAAATGATGTGGTAAAAGTCCTCATTGGCCCGTGGTGCATTGATGGACAGTTGTTGGTATGATTATGACTAGGGATTATTCGGTATAATCATGACCATTGATGATTACATGAATATCCTTGGCCGTGGTGCAGGGATGATTCGATGATGTGGTTTATTTATTAAGCCGAGTCTCAGCGATAAAGTTGATGAAAAACTTTTTAAATCATAGAAGATAGTAGATATCACGCTCTACTTGACTCTTCTAATGGATTGCTTATTCCACTGCAGTTGTTGATCTAAAACTTGTTGTCTATTGTATTCTATCAGTTGTTATACTGTTGAAGGCTAAGGATAATTTATTCTGCATTATCTTAGTCATAATATTTCTTACTGGGCTAGTTGAGTTCACCCTTTTCTTTTAATGTTCTCTTCAGGAAATGAGAATATAGCTGGAACTGGTCGGGGAACGGATTGACGGTACATATGGTTGTTTTAGTAGTCCTCACTATTCTGTGAAATAGTGTGATAATAATTATAATGAGGACTCCATTGAGAGTGGATATTGTCTAGAAGGCAATATTCTTATTTAAACTCTCAGCTATGTTTTGTTGTATATTTCCCGACAGTTGTATAATTAAGTTTGTATTTGATTTATGTACCATGTATTTGGTGACTCAAGATGGGTGATGTATACCTGTTTTGGGGGCGTCACAGTTAGTATTAGGGCTTAGGGATATGATCCTTGGCTGAGATGTGAGACAAGAACTAGGAGGGGAGAGACAACGAATTCCTTCGCTAGTATGACCTACCTAAGTTTATTTGGTAATTAATTGGTCGGTCAGAGTATAGGGATAATATGTGACATGTCAATTAACCCTTGTTTTGTGACAGTGTTTGAAAATAGCATCTGAAAATATTGAGATCAGAAATGAAGCACATGAGACCGTTGAGTCACTAACCATCAATATCTAGGATAATGTGCAACAGGAAGATAATAATCCTCAGGTAAACAATAACACCGATCAGATGATGAACGATGGGATGTTCAGAGACTTTATGCAATTCATGCAACATCAGGCGAGAGAGACTGCTGTTCAAAATGCAGGTGGAAACACTGGCAACTCTCGGATGGTCACTGCTAAGCAGTTCAAGGAGCTGGGACCGCCGGAGTTTTTGGGAAAGCCATAACCACTTAAGGCGGAGACGTGGATAAAGCAGATCACCAAGATATTTGATGTCTTGGAATGCTCAGAGGAGCAAAAGGTTCCCTTCGCCACCTTTATGTTGCGTGAAGATGCAGATTATTGGTGGGAATCGGTAAAGCGTACCTAGCCTAACGCACTCAAGATGTCTTGGGAGAAGTTCCAAGAGTTGTTCAACGACAAGTACTTTCCCGAAATTATTCCGTGACGCCCCCAAAATAGGTATACATCACCCATCTTGAGTCGCCAAATACATGGTACAAAATTCAAATACAACTTAATAATACAACTGTCGTGTAAAATACGACAAAACATAAACTGAGTGTTTTAATACGAATATTGTCTTCTAGACAGTATTCAAACTCAAATGGAGTCCTCAATACATTTATTATCAAACTATTTCATAAAATAGTGAGGACTACTACTACAAACATCTCGACCGTCACTCCGTTCCTCGACTAGTCCCGGCTACGTTCTCATTTCTTGAAGAAAACAATGAAAGCAAAAGGGTGAGCTCAACTAGCCAAGTAAGAAATATTATGACTAAGATAATGCAGAATAATTTATCGTTAGCCTTTAACAGTTTTAAACTGATCAAATATAATAAACATCAAGTTTAACTGCAGCAGAATAAGCAATCCATTAGAAGAGTCAAGTAGAGCTTAAATTCTGCTATCTTCTATGATTTAAAAGGTTTTTCATCACTTTTATCGCTGAGACTCAGCTTAAAAAATAATCAACATCATCAAATCACCTCTACACTACAGCTAAGGATATTCTTTAGTATCACGACCACAAATTATCCATGCACTACGGGCCAAGGATATTCGTGTATTCATCAATGGTCATGATCATGCCAACAACTGTCCATCAATGCACTACGGGCCAATGAAGACTTTTACCACATCATTTGTAACATTACGATTAAGATTATACCGAATAATCCCTGGTCATTATCATACCAAGTCCATCTATGCACTACAGGCCACAGACGACTTTCAACATAATAGAAACATGAGGATGATGACAATGATATAAGAATTCAATAAAACAAGTTCACGGATAAATTTTTAAAGATTTATAATTTAATTTATCCAGAA
Organism: Panax ginseng; assembly: GCA_020205605.1. Lineage (NCBI taxonomy): Eukaryota > Viridiplantae > Streptophyta > Magnoliopsida > Apiales > Araliaceae > Panax > Panax ginseng. The sequence continues at coordinate 69,509,580 of CM035129.1, forward strand.
ATCAATAACGTCCAAATTGTCAACATGATACTGCTTTGTGGAGTAAAATTTAAGAATAATATTGTACCAAACAAAATTTGGACCGAAAACGAATCAATTTTTTATCATGAATAATACCCCAGGTGAATAGTACTCGAGTGAATAGTATCCATGAATAGTAATTTGGGAATAATAACCCCGTGAATAGTACTCCGGCATGAAAAAATTATAACTTATCAAAAATGCCCAGAATAATATTTCAATGAAAAGATACTAGATGAAGCATAAATATCAAGGATATTATACTAATTTCATGGAGTAGAGAAGCCAAAACTTTAACCAAATGAGTATAGAATTCGAAAGCTGAAATGAAATAATATTACTTACATACTACAGAGTATGGAAGAAAATATTATTTCAAGCGAATATTGAACAAAAATAACATCCCTTACCTTGAAAATAAGAGTATTCCAACTGGTATAGCGGGGATATTCTTGAAGAAAACTTTCACTATTTTCTACGCTCAAAGCTTTCTAAAACTCGAAAGAAATACGCTCAATATTATAGAAGAAGAATTCTCTGATTCTGGTGTGATTTTCAATTCTAACTAAGCATCCTATTTATAGGAGAATGGAAAGGATACTATTTAGAATTTATTTACGGACTGCACAGTTGTTAGAAATCACGGACGCAACTTTCGTCTTCTGAAATGTTTTATAAATTACTATGCAATAAAATATTCTAATAAAACAAAAACTTTGAATAAAATATAATATATTCTATTTATAATATAATAAAACAAAACTTATTATATAATAACGAATAGTAACTCATCTCGTGACCAACTTTTCCATCGACAAAGCTATATATATATATATATATATATATATATATATATATATATATATATATATATATATATATATATATATCCTGCCTTCTATCCAGGACTCCGTATTTTCTTAAAATGCGGACTTATTTTTATTTTATTTTTTGCTTTTTTAAATAACTAAAAATAAATAAATAAATAATTATAAAATGGAATTTTTACATAATACTGATGTTTTAGGTGTGATTTGGATACATATAACAAAACATATACATGCATAACTGCGTATCGTATATACATTTTTGGTATAGGTATCCAAATCACGTCCCAAAATATTGTATTATGAAAAATTTCGATTCCATAATTTTAATTTTTTTGTTGTTTTAAAAAAAAGAAGCAAAAAGCACAAAAAAATTTGGTGCATCTTTTACTCCAATTCCCGACTCAATCGGATATATATATATATATATATATATATATATATATATATATATATATATATACCATTTTTAACATCTTATATATATATATACACCATTCCCACCCGTGACTACATTCTCTGCCAATTCAATTTTTTTCCACACATGGTCCCCACATGTGGCCCCACCTTTATTATATTAACTAATTTTCTATCAATTATTTTGAAAAATAGATAAGTGGGAATCCAAAATTTACCACAAATACTTCATAAAAATCCCCTCAATATTTTTAACAATATTTATCATCATTATTATAATTCACAATATTTAACAACCAGGTCGTTCCCTGGAAAGAGGGGGCTTTTCAATAAGGATTTCTCCCTATTGGCGCGCAATTAGGTGATCAAACCACTCCTTGACAGAACTTCTAGACATCGTCAATATTGCAAATAATAATATTAATAACTTTGTCGTCTCAATTATTGATTTACTAATATATAAAATATCGACAATAATTGAATCAAATAACGTGAGATACTATGCAACAATTACTGTAGCAATAATTGAACAAAACTGAGTGACTTCTCACGTAAGCATCGATAATCAATACCGTATGCTACTATGCAACCACGCGTATTACTGTACTTTTAACACCGGGTGTTTCAACAGTTAACGGTAAAACTTTCGCCGTTATTTTTATAAAAAGATATTTTTGTTGTTTTCTTAATCCAACAATAATTTCGTTGTGGGGTCCACCAGTGATTGTGCCGTCGTACAAATATTCCCTGTTAAAACGAATATTCCCTGACCAATCGAATATAATATAACAACTTGCATACTTTGCTAAATTTATAAATATTACCTACAACTATAACATTATATTAAATTCACTCGATAATATTCAAAAATGATATTTATAGAAAATTCATTTTTATTCATAAGAGTTGGGGTCTTACAACCTCCCCTTCTTATGAAATTTCGCCCTCAAAATTAGGGTACATACCTGGTATGACGAAGAGGTGAGGATACCTTGATTTCATTTCAGATTCTAACTTCCAGGTCATTTCCTCAACATCGTGGTTTCTACACAATATTTTGACTTGAGGTATAACCTTAGAGCGTAAAATATGTTCCTTCTTATCCAAGATTTTAACAGGAACCTCTTAATACGTTAAATATTCCGCTATTTCGTCCGGTTCTAACTCAATAATGTGGTTCGAGTCTTCCACATATTTAGGTAACATGGATATGTGAAAAATATTATGAACACGAGACATACTTGGAGGTAAGGCGAGTCTATAGGCCACAGTTCCTACTCGATCGAGAATTAAAAATGGGCCAATAAATCGAGGATTGAGCTTTTCTCTCTTTCCAAATTTCGTAACTCCTTTCCATGGAGCTACACGTAACAACACATGATCTCCAATATTGAATTCCACGTCCTTTCGATGAAAATCAGCATAACTCTTTTGTCGATCTTGTGAGGTTTTTATACGTTGTCGGATCGTTTGAATCTTTTCCGTAGTCATACGTACCAACTCCGGTCCCAACAACGTTGTTTCACCCACCTCATCCCAGCATACTGGAGAACGACACTTGCGTCCATACAACGCCTCGAATGGAGCCATGCCAATACTTGCTTGATAACTATTGTTGTACAAAAACTCCACCAATGGTAAGAACTTGTCCCAACATCCTTTGAAGTCAAGGACACAGAGTCTTAATAAATCTTCAAGAGTTTGAATAGTCCTTTCTGACTGCCCTTTGGTTTGAGGATGATATGCCGAACTAAATCGTAAATCCGTGCCCATAGCTTTTTGCAAACTAACCCAAAATCTTGAAGTGAATCTTGGATCTCGATCAGAAACTATGGATATTGGCATACTATGCAATCTTACAATCTCGTTTATGTACAAACGAGCAAGACGTTCAAGTGTATAAGTTTCTCGTATCGGTAAAAAATCAGCATACTTGGTCAATCTATCAACAATGACCCAAATTGCATCTATGCCTTGAGAAACCTTGGGAAGACCAGTAACGAAATCTATGGTAATGTGCTCCCACTTCCATTCTGGAATTTTAAGTGGTTACAATGGACCTTTTCGCACTTAATGCTCCGCTTTGACTCGTTGACAAGTTAGACACCTTGAGATAAACCCCGCTATGTCTCTCTTCATATTGCTCCACCAAAATGTATGTCGAAGATCACGATACATTTTGGTACTCCCAGGATGGATTGCAAATAGTGTGTTGTGTGCCTCCATCATGATCTTATACTTTAAATCAGGGTCGTTAGGAACAAAAAGTCTGGAGTTGACTCTAAGTATTCCTTCTTCATCGATTCTTGCTTCCGGGATAGCACCTTCTTGCACTTTTTTCCTCATACGCATCAACTCCAGGTCTGTAGCTTGAGCAGCTTTAACTTTATCGATTAAAGTCGGTTCTACTCGTATATTCGTCAGCATCACATGGGTCCCTGGAGTCTTTAACTCTATCTCCATCTTTTGCAAGTCATACAAGATGGGCCTTTGCGTTGACAATATGTGACGCCCCCAAATTCGGGTATCTTCTAACCCAACATACGGTGCTACACGATACTCATAACTATACAATCATTCCATTGAAATACAACATAATGAATGTAATTACTATCTTCTTATTATAATCAAAGTATAATCCTTCCCAGGTTCATAAACCGATTACATAATTTGTTGTTCATAATGTATAATACATACAAACATACTAATTTATTCCACGATGGCTAAGTATCCATCTTGGCTTGGCCCTTATCTCTCTTAGCTCTCTCTGTACGTTCATCCTTAACTGCTGTCATATAATTCACGCAAGAAGTGAGCATAACAAGCTCAACAAGTTTTAACAAAGGATAATATTATACGACATTCGTGAATTATATAACAATTCATACATAACTAAACAAATAGTTATGAAGTATTATGAAACAATAATACTTTAACATTTCATAACATCAATTCCCAAAGTATAGAATAATTTAGGAATTACGAACCGATTCGATAGACCATGAGCGATAACTTCGTTTTTATACTTGAAAAGGATATCACAGCACTAAGGTTGTACATCTGCATTACTTACGAGCACTTCTAGGTGATCAGCCTATAGTACTCTATGTTTATCAACACTCATTCGTTAAACGTATTTACGTTTCACATTTGGCAAACTTGAGCGCCCATCGAATAATCGATGAAAAATACTTTTGTTTGTTCATAGACAAACCTTACCTTCACATCCGTACCAATTACTTGGCATAGGACAGCGTTAACATTTCTGTATAGAAAGATATGAATATCAATCAATCTATATCTTACGAGCAGTCTAGTCGAGTTAAATCTGGCATCGACCCTTTCTTTAAAATCAGTTGTACAATTCAGTACAATGAATCACATAAAACTTGACTAACTTGAAGGTTAGACAAGCGTTATTTTTTTGCCTTTCAGCGTCTTCAAATAACTTAATCGACTGACCACAGCCTTTACAGAATCTACATGATATATTCACATAGCACACTATAATTAGCTATCAAATAATTATTCACATTGTTCCTACCAACTTCTTTCTCTTCTGTGTCTTTGTTAACTTAAGATCATAAATAAAGTCAACCCGACTTATTACCCTTCGTCCCGACTTATTAATCATCTTACGTTATTAACCGGACTCTATCATCATTGTCAAAGTATCAACGTTATTTTCCGATTAGGGTTCATTGATAACAATCTGTGTTCTTCATTCATATCTTATTAACATGCATCCAATTCCTAAGTTCAATACCATATACATTAGTATAGGAATAGTTTTAGTACACTCATGAAGTGCATAAACTTTACTCTTCTAGGTCTCTAAACAATTGCAGCTCAAACCTAAGTCATCCAACAATTCCCACTTTTGCATGTGACGTGACATTACTAGGCAAGACCCAGCCAACTGGCTTCCAGGTAGCAGATTACGTGTCCTAGTCTCGGCATTGCGGTGCGAGACTTCCCTATACAAGTGGCACTACGGCGCCACTTTCCAGTAGCCACTAACACGGTGTAAGGTTTGCGGCTTGACATTTAACTTACCTTTATGCAGCGGCTGGCCATGGCTGACCTCAACACTGAAAAAAATTCAACAGATAAAATTTTTGGTGAGTTTCCCGGATTCATAACTTCTTCGTTATAAGTCTAATTTGGTCCGTTCAAAAACCTACACGTCATTAATGACATACTCTACGCGTTTATATAAGAATTCGACACTTTCGAATCCGTTAACTCAAAATTCACTATTGAGTTCATTTTTTAAGCGTTCGTAAACGTTAATGAGCGTTCAATGCTCGCTTTCTTCGTTTTAAGTCGGAATTCGACGATTCTCGAGTCCACGACTCTTAAATACCCTATCTCATGTGTTGACCTTGAAAAATAACGTTTTTAAGTCTTACGACAACTTTCGACTACCAATCCGGAATTTCTACGTTTTCAACGTTTAACGTCTAATTACGCAAAATTCGCCATAACTTCGTTACTAATGTTCTCTAAGCCAAATCACATGGAATACTCCATGCACTTCATATCTACATCCTAACCAAGCAAGATGCACATATTAACGTACTGATGGAGTTCAATTTGTTTATCAACAATAAATCTCAACAATCAATAATTTCATGATTTTTAAGTATAACAACCCTTATGATTATTATGGTCTCATGACTTATAGAGATTGAATCTATGGTAAGTCATTCTTATTCCGCCATACAAGCCATACTCCACCCATCTATGATTCTCCATGATTAAAGAAAACCAAAAGAGATGGAAACTATTATTAAGGAACATTACTTTAACAATCTTTGTGTTCTTGATGAACTTCTAATGACAAAGCTTCAAAGTAAAGGAATGGTTTAAGTCTAGCTCTTTTTCTCTCTCAAATATGTTGGTTAAGTCTTGGAAAAACATCAAATGGCCAACATAGGCTTCCTATTTATAGGAAAATAAGAGGAAGCTTTTTGGTCAAATGTCCCACCTCCTTACTATTCAACACTTTGTCACCAAGTAAAATACTTGGTGACTAAGTGATTTGTTTGCCTTGCACACCAAGTGGCCAGCCCACCATGCCCATGGGTTATCCCCATGGGTTGCCCCATGGGTTTTACCCATTTGGTGACCCATCGGTTCGACCCACGGTTCGGTTCTCTTGGATCGGGCTTAATCATTCTAATATTGGGCTTTAGCTTGGGCTTAACTAATTAATTCATTAGGCTTACCTATTCAATTGTTTGGACTAGACATAATCCAAATCAAATGAATTCACATTAAGTCTTAACTTAATTCCATAATACCAATCGTATTCCATACGTATAATTCACGTATTATCTCCGTATAATACTCGTACGATAATCGTAATATACTTCGTATAACTCATCGTATTAAACATAGATACTAGATGGTATCATATTTGTATAACACATGCTTTAACTATAACGCAATTCCTTCTACGCATCTCATTTCCTTCTCGGAAATCATTCTACTCAACCCTTAGGTTTTAAGTCCGCAAACGAAAACTTCATTTGCCATAAATGAAATATTATCAGATATTTCATCTAATCTCGATATTCTATCATTACGCGTTTCTCGGAATTTTAAAATAATTCCCCGAACAGAAACGGATGAATAATGTTTTTACGGGAATTTCTCGAAAAACATTTATTTTCGTCTTGGAAATTCTAAACAATTAATTCTAACACGTAGCCAGATTACTAACCACATAAACACATTCTAGGTCGTAGAACGACCTTCACATAGCTTACTCACAAAATAAATCAATTAAATTCATTTAATTCACATAATCAAATAAAAATTTAATTGTCATAAAAATCCAATTTTCTCGGGCGTTACACAATATCGCACTCGTAGCATATGATCTTCTACTCAATGCGTTAGCTACCACGTTCGCTTTTCCAGGATGGTATTGAATTGTATGATCATAATCTTTCAACAGTTTAAGCCAACGTCGTTGTCGAATGTTGAGCTCCTTTTGAGTGAAGAAATATTTGAGACATTTATGATCTGTATAGATCTCCACCTTCTGTCCATACAGGTAATGTCTCCAGATCTTTAGTGCGAAAACAACAGCTGCAAACTCTAGATCATGAGTAGGATAATTCCTCTCATATTCTTTGAGTTATCGTGAGGCATAGGCTATGACTTTCCCATGTTGCATGAGAACACATCCTAACCCTTTCCCCGAAGCATCACTGTAGATAACAAATCCCTCTGAGCCAAATGTTATTGTCAGAACAGGTGTTGAAATGAGTCTCCTCTTGAGTTCTTGAAAACTCTTCTCACATTCCTCGCTCCAACCGAATTTTGTATCTATCTGAGTTAGATGAGTTAATGGAGTAACGATTCAAGAAAACCCTTCTACGAATCTCCGATAATAACCAGCTAAGCCGAGAAAACTACATACTTCGGTCACTGATTTAGGTTGCTCCCAGCTATGAATTGCTTCAATCTTTTTCGGGTCAACAGATATTCCATGACTTGATACTATGTGCCCAAGGAATGCTACTTCCTCCAGCCAGAACTCATATTTCTTTAACTTGGCATAAAGCTTGTTTTCACGAAGCTTTTGGAGTATCAGCCTCATGTGTTGCTCATGATCTTCACGGATTTTGGAGTATATGAGGATTTCATCAATAAAGACGACCACAAAGTGATCCAAATATTCCTTGAATACTCGGTTCATCATATCCATGAAGGCAGCAGGAGTATTAGTCAACCCTAAAGACATGACTAGGAATTCATAATGCACATACCGAGTTCTGAAAGCCGTCTTTGTAATGTCATCAGTTTTAATTTTCAATTGGTTACATCCAGAATGAAGATCGATCTTTGAAAAGAATTTGGCGCCTTGCAACTGGTCAAACAGGTCATCAATGCGAGGCAACGGGTATCTATTTTTGACAGTGACATGGTTCAACTCCCGATAATCAATACAAAGTCGCATACTCCCATCTTTCTTTTTCACGAATAGAAAAGGAGCACCCCAAGGAGAATTACTAGGACGAATGAAATCGATGTCTAACAATTCCTGCAGTTGGATCTTTAACTCCTGAAGTTCAATAGGAGCCATTCGATATGGGGATTTGGAAATGGGTTTTGTACCGGTTTCAAGGTCAATACAAAATTTAATTTTACACTCTGGGGGTAGGCTAGGAAGTTCTTCAGGGAATACATCAGGAAATTTATTAACAATAGAAATATCATTCAAAACTGACGTATTTTTTGTTTAAATCCGTGACATGAGCTAAGAAAGCTTGACATCCATTTTTTAATAAACGAATGGCTTTATGCCTTGAGATGATAGTGATTGATTTTAATGGTTTGGTTGCTTGAATTCGCATAATAGGTTGGTTAAGAATATGAAAGCTAACAATCTTACGAAAATAATTAATTTTTGCATGATGAGTAGTTAACCAATTAATCCCTAGAATTACGTCAAATGCAAGTATTTTCAATGAAATAAGATCGACAGGTACCGATTTGAACCAAACAAGACTTATAAATAGTGGATGTAATGAAGGTTTCTCCCAATGGAGTTTCAATAGCTAAGTCAAAGTCTAAGTTCTTTGGAGTCAAATTTAAACGTTCAACGTAAGTAGGAGAAATAAAAAATGGGTAGAACCAGTATCAAATAAGTTATATACTTCACTAGAGTTTATGATAAGCTTACCTATGATGACCTCGTTCGGGTTCATTGCTTTCTGGGAGGTTACGACAAACGCTCTCCCTTGAACTACTAGTTTTAACTTTTTTGGAATGGCCTTTGGTGCCTCCATCCCAGCTGGACTTGGCTTCCCTGAAAAACAAAATCGAGCTAGGTGACCCTCTCTTCCATAATTGTAACACATTTTGGACTGCTATGCACAGTTTGGACTGATATGTCCCTCCCCTCTACATTTAAAGCATAAGATAGGTGATCGTTCTCCTTCCTTAACAATGGGTGTTGGTGCTGATGTCTTTCCATCATTGTTGAATCTCCTTTTCTTGAAATGTCCACTTCTATTGTCTTGGCCATGATTACCACCGAAGTGGTTACCATTTCTGGCATGTTGATTCCCTCCACGTTTGTTGTCACCGCTTCGATGACTGCTACCACTGGTATTATCGACTTGTTGGCTACTCTCTCTTGGTTGGGTTGACTCATTATCGCGCTCCAATAACTGAGCCCTATTTACAACATCTGAATACAAACACAGTTTATGAGAGATAAGGTATTGACGTATCTCGGGTTTCAAACCTCTTAGAAACATTCGTGTCATTCTCTCCTCATTATCAACTAAGTGGGACGCAAACCAGGACAACTCGGCAAACTTGGCTTCGTACTGCGACACGGTCATGTTGTTTTGCTCCAGTTTAATGAACTCTACCTCTTTCATGTGACGAATACTTTCGGGAAAGTATTTGTCGTTGAACAGTTCTTGGAACTTCTCCCAAGACATCTTTAGTGCGGCAGGTTGAGTACGCTTTATAGATTCCCACCAGTAATCTGCCTCTGCTTGCAACATGAAGGTGGCAAAGGGAACCTTTTGCTCCTGGGAGCATCCCAAGACATCAAATATCTTGTTGATCTGCTTTATCCACGTATCCGCCTTAAGTGGTTTTGGTTCTCCAAAAAACTTCGGTGGTCCCAGCTCCTTGAACTGCTTAGCGGTGACCGTCCGAGAGTTTCCAGTGTTTCCACCTGCATTTTGTATAGGAGCCGCTCTCGCCTAATGTTGCATGAATTGCATAAAGCCTCTGAACATCCCATTGTTCATCATTTGATCGGTGTTGTTGTTTACTTGAGGATTATTGTCTTCCTGTTGCACATTATCCTGGTTATTGATCTGTGGTGACTCAATGGTCACCTGTGCTCCATTGCTATTCTCAACATTCTCAGATGTCATTTTCAAATACTTCCACAAAACATGGGTTAATTGACATGTCACATATTATCCCTATACTCTGACCGACCAATTAAATACCAAATAAACTTAGGTAGGTCATACTAGCAAAGGAATTCCCTGTCCCTCCCCTTCTAGTTCTTGTCTCACATCTCAGCTAGGGATCATATCCCTAAGCTTTGATACCAACTGTGACGCCCCCAAAATAGGCATACAAAGACCCATCTTGAGTCGCCAAATACATGGTACAAAATTCAAATACAACTTAATAATACAACAGTCATGTAAAATACGACAAAACACAAACTGAGTGTTTTAATACGAATATTATCTTCTATATAGTATTCAAACTCAAATGGAGTCCTCAATACATTTATTATCACACTATTTCATAGAATAGTGAGGATTACTAATGCAAACATCTGGACCGTCACTCCGTTCCCCGACTAGTCCCGGCTACGTTCTCATTTCCTGAAGAGAACAATGAAAGCAAAAGGGTGAGCTCAACTAGCAAAGTAAGAAATATTATGACTAAGATAATGCAGAATAATAAATTGTTAGCCTTCAACAGTGTTAAACTGATCAAATAAAATAAACATCAAGTTTAACTGCAGCGGTATAAGCAATCCATTAGAATAGTCAAGTAGAGCATAAAATCTACTATCTTCTATGTTTTAAAAGGTTTTTCATCACTTTTATCGTTGAGACTCAGCTTAATAAATAATCCACATCATCGAATCACCCCTGCACTACGGCCAAGGATATTCTTAAGTATCATGACCACAAATTATCCATGCACAACGGGCCAAGGATATTCGTGTATTCATCAGTGGTCATGATCATGCCAACAACTGTCCATCAATGCACTACGGGCCAATTAGGACTTTTACCACATCATTTGTAATATTACGGTCATGACTATATCGAATAATCCCTGGTCATAATCATACCAAGTCCATCTACGCACTACAAGCCACAGACGACTTTCAACATAATATAAACATGAGGATGATGACAATGATAAAAGAATTTAATAAAACAAGTTCAAGGATAAATTTTTAAAGATTTATAATTTAATTTATCCAGAAATCAATAACGTCCAAATTGTCAACATGATACTGCTTTGTGGAGTAAAATTCAAGAATAATATTGTACCAAAAAAAAATTGGACCGAAAACGAATCAATTTTTTATCATGAATAGTACCCCGGGTGAATAGTACTCGAGTGAATAGTATCCCGTGAATTGTAATTTGGGAATAGCAACCCCGTGAATAGTACTCCGGCATGAAAAAGTTAAAACTTATCAAAAATACCCAGAATAATATTTCCATGAAAAGATGCTAGATGAAGCGCAAATATCAAGGATATTCTACTAATTTCATGGAGTATAGAAGCCAAAACTTTAACCAAATGAGTATAGAATTCGAAATCTGAAACGAAATAATATTACTTACATACTATAAAGTATGGGAGAAATTATTATTTCAAGCGAATATTGAACAAAAATAACATCCCTTACCTTGAAAAGAAGACTATTCCAACTGGTATAACGGGGATATTCTTGAAGAAAACTTTCACTATTTTCTATGCTCAAAGCTTTCTAAAACTCGAAAGAAATACGCTCAATATTATAGAAGAAGAATTCTCTGATTCTGGTGTGATTTTCAATTCTAACTAAGCATCATATTTATAGGAGAATGGAAAGGATACTATTTAGAATTTATTCACAGAATTGCATAAATTAGTTAGAAATCACTTGACGCAACTTTAAATTAAATTGAAATTTTTATAAATTACTATGCAATAAAATATTCTAATAAAACAAAAACTTTAAATAAAATATAATATATTCTATTTATAATCTAATAAAACAAAACTTATTAAAATAATAACAGAATAGTAACTCATCCCGTGACCAACTTTTCCATCTGACAAAGCTTTGTATAATTGTATATATATATATATATATATATATATATATACATACCATTTTAAATAACTACACCAAAAATGGCCTCTAGCGAAGGAAATTTTGTGAAGGAATTTATTCCATCACATGAGGAGTTGTTTAGCTATGGAATAGTGAAGAAAAAAAAAGTATAGTGACAATATAGTTATTAGCAAAAGAAACATCCTTCACAATTTATATTTTTTTCCTCGCAAAATTGGGGTGATGGAAAGATTTTTGGAGCCAATTTATGATAAAAATTTGCGAGGAAAAAATCTATTTAGTGAAGGAGTTATTATTCACTATATATTATTGTTTAGAGTTTTCTTGCGAGAGATAAAATCGGTCGCTGTTTTGTTTTAAATAATTTTTTTAGAATTAATTGTGGTAAATATAAATTATAATATGAATACATTAAATTTTTTATAGTATTAAATTTATTTTTAATAATACTTTTTAAGTAAATTACAATATAATATAAATATATATTATTATTATTTTACATATAAAAAAATCACATTTGAGAATAAATTAGAAGTGTTATTTACAAGTGAAAAACATATTATTAACATTTTCTAATTTCCCACCAAATTATAAGGGTTTCTACTAGCGAAAATGCCAGAATAAGAAATTCTTTTTGGCTTTACACTTGCTACCATATCAGTCCACCTTATCTCTAGCCCAGCGACCAACGAAGACGGGGCTCTTACGCCCCTTCTTCTCTCTCCACCCTCTCGCTACGCTTACATTTCTTGTTTCTACTATAGATTTCCTTTTCCTCAATCAAGCCAAAATTTCCACCCAATTACACTCACTCCTATACGATCAAAATGCAAGACTTCATCGGCTCATTCCGCTTGGTCTCTTTGGTCTTCAAACCTTATAAAGATGATGGTAGTAGTTTTGGAGGATTCGTCGATAAGATCGGCTCCAAAGATCCAAAAATCGAGAATCGAGTTGTTTGCTGCTAAGCTTACGGTTCCAAAGACCGCCTCCTCCGATTATGAAGTCGGGTTTCGACACGGCGAAAGAGACAACGCACCAATCTGGTGGCGAAAAACGAGAATTGATTGGTCTTTGGTGCTTTTGGCCGGTTTATATGGGGATGAATCTTGATTCTATAGAGCTCCTTCTTTGTATAAAAAAAAGTTTAATTTTTGTAATTGGGAGTTTCTTTAGTTGATTTTTGTTTTGGGTTGTGTTAATTGTGTTAAAGCTTTTATTTTGATGTTGTTTGGTTGTGCAGGTTTAATTGCTGCAAATAGTGCTTCAAAGGAGAAAACACAAGTAGGGATTTTTGTTAGTTTCTACTACCCTCTGTGTTCTCAATTCACTATATATGACATTTAAATTTTTGAATGATTAAAAAAAGGAATCTTTTTAGAAAAAGGAGTTTTATTTGGTTGCACCTAAACCATACTATGCAATTGGAATTGGTTGCTTGTTGATATTCTAGCCAATTTGAACTTGCTTGGCATCTTTGGTTCATTTTATCATACTTTTACATAGATCGCTTAGATAAAGTTTTAGTGCATGGTATTAATAATTTTTAACCTTTTGCTTTTAACTTATTCTCATAGTAAGAAAATTTGACTCAATTAACATGTTGGTTTTGTTGATTGATAGGATCACATTCGAGAGCTTGAGGAGGAAGTGAAGCTACTAAAGAATCTCTCACATCCAAACATTGTCTTGAGTATATGACTATGTGTTGTTAATTTTTTAATTGTGTGGAAGCAATATTATGTATCCGAGGAACCTTTTTATTTTCTAGGGATATTTGGGAACCTGCAAGAGAGGAGGAATCATTGAATATTTTGTTGGAGTTTGTTAAAGGGGATCAATATCATCACTCCTTGGGAAATTTGGGTCTTTCCCCGAGCATGTAGGTGATGCAATTTGTTCAATATATTGAAATTAAGTATTTAAGTAGTGAATTTGTAGAAGTTAAAGAATTTTGGTGAATTGGCGTTTGTTTGGTACTACATACATCTATGTTTGTTGGTTGATAAATTTTGAGTGCATTCTTTGAATCGATATGAAGATCATGATATCCATGAAATAGCGGTTGTCCTAAACTTAGACTTCTAATATTATACATTAACATTATGCATTGTATCTCTATGCTATTACTCCCACCTTTATTTCATTCGCTAGGAACTCTTGACAGCTTCCTTATAATCGTATGGTGAGCGTGTTTTGAAAATGTACAAAAAAATAGTTGTTCTTGGGCTTGGAATACCTTCACAAAAATGGTATCATGCGAGATATCAAAGTACTTTTGGCTTTCTCGTAATTTTTAATTATTAGGCAAAAGGTTTCACCATGTTGATCCTCTCTATCAGTCATATATATGTTTCTATCAATAATGCATATGCTTTATTTAGGGGGGAAATATTCTTGTTGATAATAAGGGGTGCATCTAAGAAAATTTTCGAACTAGTATGAACTTGTTTGTTAAAGTTTCTTTTCATTTTATATTTCTTGGACTATGGCCAGTGGATCTGATCTGTGGTGGTTTGGGTTTCTTGTTTGGGGGTTTGTGTTAGCTGTAGTAGGTTTTCATGGTCATGGGATCCGTGTATGGCTGGATCTTGGGGCGTTTTGGTGCATTTCATGTTATCCTTGGTCCCAAGTGTTGAATAGTCATCTTTTTGGCTGGATTTCATGGAAGTTGTGGGTTCGCGATTCGCCGGTAACCTTGGGGTTCGATCGGTGTCGTCATAGGAATTCATTGGGTTAGCCGACAGTTTGGTTTTTCTTTGCTGATACCCTTGTTTTTCTACTGACTTTAGCTGCTGGTACGCCCCACGTGAACTGCAGCTGGTCCGTTGTTGGTGCAAACCATGGGGTCCCTCGTACCCACTTGCTATTCTTCCTTGGCTGTTGTGCGCGTGGATTCCATTGTCTACACTTGGTTTGTTGTGCTCTAGCCCACGTGGGTATGTTCCTTCTTGAAGTGCAGTACAACTACTTCGATTTTCGTTATAGCTTGGCAAACAAAATTTTAGTGGATTTGCCTTCGTTTTGTGCATCCATTCCCATGGCTCTTAGACTTGTCAGCTTTGCCTAGCCTCGGGTTGTGAGGATAATATTTTTAGGCTAGGCATTGCATTTTTTAGTTTATCTAGGTGTTTTAGTCCTCTCGGGAGATGAGGACTATGTCATGATCTTTATAGTAATATCTTTAGTTTTTTTGCATTTTAATATACAAACAAATTAGCAAAAAAAAATCCTCGTAAAAAAGGGTAGAAATTAAATCTAACGATTTGATTGAATTGTAAAAAGGGTATGTGGGCTTAATTCAGTTTTTGCTCATTTTGTTATTTTGTTGATGAATCTGTATTATAATTGTATGGTACTTTTATTAGGCTGCAATTAAGATTTTTTACTATTATTCATAATATCATGTAGTAAAGCTAAGGATTTACTATATTTGCAGTATACACTGACCCTTCAAAACCACAACTTCCTGTCTTGCATGAGTGGCATTTTCGCTCGGGCCTTGATCGCTACATATTGATAGTTGGAATGTTATATGCTTATTATCATCCAACAGTAAGTTCCAATGTGGGCCATGTTTAACTCTATTAGTTCCAAGGCGTATCAATATCCATTTGTGTGTATATATGTATTCTAAGTTCTAACATACTTGAGCGTTGTGCATTTATTTTTGTTGGTAATTTCTTCCTTTTAACCTTTTTCAATTAATATGTGGCTAGTAATTTCTAATTACTAAACTATAAAAATTTGTTGTTGTAGGTCGAGAAGTGGATGGAGAAGCTGGAGGAAACAGAAGCAAAATGTAGGATATCAATCAAAACAATTGTTGTTATAATTTCCTTAGTGGTACCGATTCTTTCTTTGACTAGTTGATTCTTCCCATATTTTCTACATTTGTTGCAAAGAAACACTTTATTATTTTTAGATGGGATATCTGTGGTTCGAGTATATCTACAAGCTTCCCAAGGTCACGTATAATAAGTGTCATCCTTATACCTCATGGATTCCCATAACATATGTGTATCCTTTCTCGTTACTCTGGCTAATGATTAGAAAGTTTTTCACTAGTTGTTAATGTATTTTCATTGTTTGATTGATCAGTGTCTACATAACCTTGAGAAACTTTACACAACATCTCCAAGGCTACACCTTGACCCTTTTTGCGTAAGTTACCTTGGTTTTGATTTCTTAATTTCCCCCGAATTCTGTCCACTTGTGAGCATTGTAGCAGTTATGGAGGTGAATTTGAATGGTCTTGTTTGCACTGGTCGGATTGTAAGTCGCAACAAAACAAACAGTTCATTTCCAAATATACTTAATTGTTTATTATAAGAACATATATTGTTCCTCTATTTTTCATAGTATAGATTTACAATTTAGGACATATTTGTTTCAAATTTAATAATGGAACTTTTATTAATAATAAGGTATGTTTAAAATGATTTTAGAGTTGAAGTCCTTTAATTTATAACAAGAAATGTTGTGATGTCTTCCTTTATGGGTTGTTTGAATGCACCATTGACATTGAAGCATAGATGACAACTTATCAATATGGTTGACTGGATTTTCTTCCGCACATCTTTGCAACTGAGAGCCACCCATACTGTAAATTAAAGATTTCTTGAAGAGGTGGGTTTTAGTTTCCAAATTAAAGATTTCTTGAAGGTTAAGATGAAATTTCGTACTCTTGCGCAATGTCCTCGTGAAGATGCATGTCTTCCGCTTTTGTTGATTCATTCTTAACCAAATTGTAAGACCAACACATTCTAGAATCAAAAGCAATTAAAAATAATAGTTGTGTTTGCTTACATCTATAGTATTCTAAATGAGGGTTCATAAAAAGTATTTCAATAACCCAAATCGGTTAACTTTGTCAATTGTCTTTCTAGTGGGAAATAAAGACTACTTTGTTAGTCTTTGAGTGTTGATGATTCAAATTGTCGATCGATATATATTTAGACTTCTTTTGATATTATAATGGCTTGCACAAGAGAATGTTGATATCGAAGAAACACTTTAATTTCCCTTTCTATCTAATTTTAGGTTAACAAGAAATACAAGTGTTTAGAAATTGATCTTGATGGCTTGTATAAGAGAATGTTTATTCTTGAAGAAAAAAGAAATATGCAAATGTGAAAGCTGCGGTTTAAGGATGGCAAACCATATGAGGTAAATTTTAAAATTTATGATTTTTTTTGAAGTTCATATCTAGTTCGACATAGATCGGTGAATTTGGGCTTCTTCTTTGCAGGTTATTGAACGGAAAGGCCTTGATATGGTTCATTGTGGTTGGAGTTTGCTATCAAGGAATTGGGCGATTCTTGTTTGAGTCAAATTTTATCTGGAGGGTAGATTAACTTTTGAATCCTTTTTTCCTTTATTATTAGTTGAGTTCTGGTGTAAGAAGACCATTTATTACTTCTAAATCCTTACCATGCATGTGGCTCTTATATTTATAGGTCGTGTGAAGATTGATGTGTGCATTTGGAAAATATCAGGTTGATTATATGACTTTTAAATTGTTAAGTTATGTTATTATTATCGCTATGAACTGTAATCCCTGTTTAGCACTTATGCTTAGATCCCGTGTTCCAGTTTTGATTGCCCGACTCTCACTGTCCCCCTCTTGCTTCTTTTATATATTTTTTATATTCCTGAACATACCCAGAGGCATAATCTCATAATCGTGTAATCGTGTATGATGCAATTGGAACTTTGGCTCATTCTTCTTCTCCTATTTTTATGTTTATATGGCAGTGTTTATTTAAGTTCAACATGTTTATTTTTAATTTAAGTTCAACAGGTTTATTTTTTCTTATTCATCTTGTTGAAATTGAATTTTGGTGTTTCTTTTACAGGAGGAACTTTACAGGCCCATCCTTGATTTCCTTGAAGAAAATGATGATGAAGTGGACCTAACATGATGTACACTTCATTCCTTTTAGTTCGTTGTTATTTTTTCATTTTTCTTATGTTAGTTATTTTATTGTAAGTTTTTGGGAGATCTTAACAAATTCCTTTTAGTTCGTTGTTATTTTTCTGTTATTATATTATATATTGTAAGTACTATAATCTTTGGGAGATCAAGATACAATAACAAATTCCTTTTAGTTCGTTGTTATATTTTCAGTTTTCTTATGTTAGTTATTATATATTGCAAGTACTATGATCTTTGGGAGATCAAGATACAATAACAAATTTTGTACTTATCGTGACTTGAGCATTATCTATTTATATATGGAGTATTAGTTTTAATTTTTGGCTCTTTATGCAGTTTATTAATTAGTTTGAAACAAGTATATATGACATGATTTATATTAACTTGAAATATTAAATTTAATATTTATTTATTAATAATAATAATAATAATAATAAATAATAATAATAATAATAATAATAAATATGAAATCAGTGATTTGAAAATTAATTATAATTTGCAATGAATTTGATTATTTTACAAATTTATAATTTGTGAAGGATTTTACTTGAGAAATAAATTTTAATGAAGGATTATTTTTCTCACTAACTCTTTTCTAGTTAATTAGTTAGTCATCAATGAAGGATTATTTCCCTCACTAATTTGAAGATACATTCTCAATTTATAATTAGTGAAGGAAAATTTTCTCTCATTAAATAAATTTGTTCTTCACAATATATTATTTGTGAGGGAATAAAGTTATTCACTAATTTCAAATAGTCTTTCTTAAAATATTATTTGTGAAGGAAACCAATCTTTTACTAAATAACAATATTCCATTACTAAATAGAATTTGTGAAGGAATAAGTTATTCACAACATATCCTTCACAAAAAACATTTAGTTACTACTTAGCGAAGGATACCCAATTGCGAGGAGGTCTAATGCGAGCACTCGTGTGAAAGAAATATTTCGTCGCAATAAATCACTTGTGAGAGATATAGGGCCACTGGTGAAGGATTTGTCCTTCACTAGAGGCCATTTTTGGTGTAGTAAATCATTGGTTGACCCCACAACGGAATTATTGTCGGATTGAGAAAACGACAAAAATAGTTTTATGAAAATAAAGTTATTCATTTTATTAGGCAATAATTAGAATATATTATATTCTATTATGCATAGTGTTTTGCATAGTAAAACTTTTTATATAAAAAAATATATTTATAAAGTTATTTGTTTTATTAGACAATAATTAGAATATATTATATTTTATTATGCATAGTGTTGTATAGTGCCTGCATAGTAGTTTGCATAGTAAAATCTTTTTATATAAAACAGAATAATTTTATAAAGTTATTTGTTTTATTAGACAATAAATAGAATATATTATATTTTATTTAAAAGATTTTTGTTTTATTAGAATATTTTATTAAATCAATCTGGACCGTCCGTTTAAAAGTAAATTAATATGGATCGTTCATGGATTACTTACTATTCATTCCATTCTTCTATAAATAGAAGTTCATTCCTTCATTATTTCTTATAAATTCACTGAAACTCTAGAGAGAGAAATTATAGAGAGAAAGAAGAAAAGTATTCTGCTACTTCACTTTTCCAATATCCGGTTCTTCTAAGGTAAGGGTATTATTTCTTTCTTCGTATTCATGAAGAGAAACTTACATTATTCCATTATATATTATTATGTTGGAATAACTTTTGTCTATGCAAAGTACCGCATACATGGTAAAATTCTTACATTATTCCATTTTTCATTATTATGTTGAATAACTTTGTTTATCTAAGTACCACATACATGGTGAAATTCTTCTATTATTCCGTTCTTTATTATTTTGTGAATATCATGTATGCATGCGTTCTGTGGACTGGTTGCATTATTTATTATTACGTCGTAATATCTTTGTTCAATAACGTTCTGTGGGACCTAATTCCGCTCTTTATTATTACTCCGCTGGAATATCCTCTTTTTGCATTTTACGGGACTGGGTTCCGTTATTTATTATTCTGTTGGAATATTCGCTTGGTGCGTATTACACGCTTGACACAATTCCGTTATTTATTATTCATTGGAATAACACCTGTACGCAAGTACCGCATGCATGGTGATTTTTTTGTTATTCCATTCTTTATTATACTCGATTGGTTAAAGCTTTGACTTCTATACTCCATGAAATTAGTAGAATATCCTTGATATTTGCGCTTCATCCAAAGATCTTTTCATGGGAATATTCTTCCGAGCATTCTTGAATTTTAGTCTACAAAGCGATGATCATGTTGACAATTTGGACATTATTGGTTCTTGGATAAATTAATTCTTGAACTTGTTTTATTGAATTATTATGTCATTGTCATCATCCTCGTGTTTATATTATTTTGAAAGTCATATGTGGCACAGATTGCATAGATGGACTTGGTATGATTATGACCAGGGATTATTCGGTATAATCATGACCGTAATGTTACAAATGATGTGGAAAAAGTCCTCATTGGCCGTAGTGCATTAATGGACAGTTTTTGGTATGATTATGGCTATGCATTCTCTTCGGCCAAGGGAGCTAAGATGAATTATTTTATGGCATGATCAGGACCGTTGATGAAAACACGATTATCTTTGGCCCATAGTGCATGGGTAATTCGTGGTCGTGATACTAAATAATATCGTTGGCCTGTAGTGCAGGGATGATTTGATGATGTGGATTATTTATTAAGCTGAGTCTCAATGATAAAAGTGATGAAAAACTTTTTAAATCATAAAAGATAGTAGATTTTATTCTCTACTTGACTCTTTTAATGGATTGTATGTTCCGCTGCAGTTAAACTTGATGTCTATTGTATTTTATCAGTTTAACATTGTTGAAGACTAATGATAATTTATTCTGCATAATCTTAGTCATAATATTTTTTACTGGGCAAGTTGAGCTCACCCTTTCTTTCACTGTTCTCTTCTGGAAATGAGAACGTAGTCGAGACTAGTCGGGGAACGGAGTGATGGTCCAGATGATAATATTAGTAGTCTTAACTATTCTGTTAAATAGTGTGTTAATAAATGTAATGAGGACTTATTCTGAGAGGGGATATTGTCTAGAAGACAATGTTTGTATTAAAACTCACAGCTCTCTTGTTATATATTAAAGATTGTATTTGTATTCTGTACCATGTATTTGGTGACTCAGAATAGGTGATGTATACCTATTTTGAGGGCGTCCCAGTTGGTATCAAAGCTTAGGGATATGATCCCTGGTTGAGATGTGAGGCAAGAACTAGGAGGGGAGAGACAGGGAATTCCTTCGCTAGTATGACCTAACTAAGTTTATTTGGTATTTAATTGGTCGGTCAGAGTATAGGGATAATATGTGATAGGTTAATTAACTCTTGTTTTGTGGCAGTGTTTGAAAAATGGCAGCTGAAAATATTAACAATGGAGTGAATGAGATCGTGGAGACACCTTTAATCACCAATCAGGATAATATGATGTTAGGCGAAGAAGGAATTAGAGATATCCATATGGTGAGTGAAGAATTGATAGTTGCACCCGAGATAGTCGCAGAGGTTGTAGCTGAGAGTGAGGAAGAAGAGGA
Source organism: Panax ginseng (assembly GCA_020205605.1). Taxonomy (NCBI): domain Eukaryota; kingdom Viridiplantae; phylum Streptophyta; class Magnoliopsida; order Apiales; family Araliaceae; genus Panax; species Panax ginseng. The sequence goes on from CM035129.1 coordinate 69,531,221, forward strand.
AGAAGAGGAACCTGGGGAGAATTTATTAGAAGAATTTTATGATCGAAATTTAGAATTGCAAAATTGTGTTCATGAGTTAGAAGAGCAGGCTGAAGAATGGCAGGCAGTCGTGGAACAAAAGGATGCAACAATTCAAGCTTGTGTTACCCGATATGTGATGCTTGAACAGAAGAACTCTTTGACAGAGTATAAGATGATAAAGATGGAATCTGAGCTGAAAGAAGAAATAACTGAACGAGTTAGAATGAGTGATGCATGGGTAAAAGCCGCACGACACGTTGATATTGTGGAAAGAGATGTCCGATCTAAGAATGATAAAATAGATGATATGTATTTCTCTTTTTGGACAACAATTGAGAGAACCCAACTTCGAGTTTTGAATTACCCGGTACATTGCGGTCAACCCCAATTTGATATGGATCGAAGATTAATGATTCAAATCATGAAATAGGAGTACGATGAAGCAGTTGAGGGTGGAATATGCCCTATAGAAAATTCAATTTCAACGGTATTGATGACACCAAATGCTTCCCCAGATAAGTCAAAGCCGGGTAGTTCAAGGGAGATCGGTTGTCATGACTTCCCAACAAGTGAGGAACCCAAATGAAGTTATCACGGGTTAGTTAATTATAAATTCTTGTGAAGTCTATACCTTATTAGATACCGGTTCTACCCATTATTTTATCTCTCTTGCTTGCGTTCAACGTTTAAATTTGACCCCAGAGAAGTTAGACTTTGACTTATTGTTTAAAACTTCGTTAGTAGAAACCTTCGTTACCTCCACTATTTATAAATCTTGTTTGATTCATATTGATACCCTCACATTACCTGTCGATCTTATCTCTTTGAAAATACTTGCCCTTGATGTGATTTGAGAAATCGACTGGTTAACTACTCATCGTGCTAAAATTGATTATTTTCGTAAGGTTGTTAGCTTTTATATTCCTAACCAACCTGTTATACGAATTCAAGTAACCAAACCACTAAAGTCAATCACTATTATATCACGCCATAAGTAAAGAGACCCGAGCCTTTATCTGCTGGCTTCCTTGTGTGGAATGCACCGAAGCCAGACTTTCCGTAGGAGACATCGTGAATAACGGTGGCAAGTTGATAAGTATCAATGTGACGTGCTATCCAAGTCTTGGATGAGGGTCACCGTTTTAAATAATATTTCTATTGTTAATAAATTTCCTGACGTATTCTTGAAGACTTATTGGCCTACCCCAGAGCGTGAAATCGAATTTTGTACTGACCCAGTAGAAAATCCCATTTTTAAAACCCTTAAATATTTCTTCAACTAAAACGAACGTAACATGCGCCAAGGACGTTGGCTCGAACTGTTGAACATTACGATCGTACCATTCAATATTATCGTGGAAAAGCGAACATGGTAGCTGACGCGTTAAGTAGAAGATCATATGCATTTACGAGTGTGAATATACGAACCCACGTGAAGATAACGAATATACGAGTAGAATTGACTTTAATCGATAAAGTTAAAGTCGCTCAAGCTATAGACCCGGAGCTGATGAACACGAAAAAGAAGGTTCAAGAGGGCGTTATTCTAGAAGTAAGAGTCAATGAAGAGAGGAAATCTCAACCCTCGATTTTATTGGCCCATTTGAAATCCTCGATCGAGTAGGAACTGTGGCCTATAGACTCGTTTTACCGCCAAGTATGTCGAGTGTTCATAACGTTTTTCACGTATCGATGTTACGTAAATATGTGGACGACCCAAACCACATTATTAATTTAAAACCGGACGAGATAGCAGATAATTTAACGTATGAAGATGTACTTGTTAAAATCCTGGAATATATTCTACGCTTAAAGGTTATACCTCAAGAGTTAGAATCTGATGAAGTGTCCTCATCCGTTTCGCATATAACAGTATGCGTCACGTAAATTTCGAGGCAAAATTTCATAAGGAGGGGAGATTGTAAAATCCCAAATTTTACGAATAAAGATTTAATTTTTCTCGAAATATTTTTTTTATTATGGTGTGGATTTGATATAATGTTATAGTTGTGGGTAATATTTATAAATTTTGCAAAGTATGCAAGTTGTTATATAAATTAGATTGGTCGGGGAATATTCATTTTAACAGGAAATATTCGTACGACGACACAATCATTGGTGGACCCCACAATGAAATTATTGTCGGATTGAGAAAACGACAAAAATAATTTTATGAAAATAACGACGGAAGTTTTACTGCATAATCTTGTTGAACTACTTCGGTAGTAAAAAGTACAATAATCTGGCGTGGTTGCATAGTAGCACACGATTGATTATTGATGCTTACGTGAGAAAACACTCAATTTTGTTCAATTATTGCTTCATGAGTTCTTTGCGTAGTATCTCACGTTATTTGATTCAATTATTGTCGATTGTTATATTATATATATAAGTTTTGTTTTATTAGTATTATTAGTATAATAAAATGTAAAAAGTTTTATATAAAACACAATACTTTTATAAAGTTATTCGTTTTATTAGGCAATAATTAGAATATATTATATTCTATTATGCATAGTGTTTTGCATAGTAAAATCTTTTTATATATAAAAATATTTTATAAAGTTATTTGTTTTATTAGAAAATAATTAGAATATATTATATTTTATTATGCATAGTGTTGTATAGTGCCTGCATAGTGTTTTGAATAGTAAAATCTTTTTATATAAAACAGAATAATTTTATAAAGTTATTTGTTTTATTAGACAATAAATAGAATATATTATATTTTATTTAAAAGATTTTTGTTTTATTAGAATATTTTATTAAATCAATCTGGACCGTCCGTTTAAAAGTAAATCAATATGGACCGTTCATGGATTAGTTACTATTCATTCCATTCTTCTATAAATAGAAGTTCATTCCTTCATTATTTCTTATAAATTCACTGAAACTCTAGAGAGAGAAATTATAGAGAGAAAGAAGAAAAGTATTCTGCTACTTCACTTTTCCAATATCCAGTTCTTCTAAGGTAAGTGGTATTATTTCTTTCGTATTCATGAAGAGAGCTTCTGTTATTCCATTATTTATTATTATGTTGGAATAACTTGTCTATGCAAAGTACCGCATACATGGTAAAATTCTTCTATTATTTTATTTTTCATTATTATGTTGGAATAATCTATTTATGCGAAGTACCACATACATGGTGAAATTCTTCTATTATTCCGTTCTTTATTATTCTGTCGGAATATCATGTCTGTGCGTTTACGCCTGACCTAGTTCCGTCTTTATTATTCTGTTGGAATATCATGTCTATGCGTTTTACGCCGGACCTGGTTCCGTTATTTATTATTATGTTGGAATAACGTGTCTATGCGAAGTACCACATGCATGGTGATTTCTGTTGTTATTCTATTCTTTATTATTCTGTTGGAATATTCTGTCGGTGCGTATTACGCTTGACCTGGTTCCGTTATTTATTATTCTATTGGAATAACCTGTCTATGCGAAGTACCGCATGCATGGTGATTTTTTTTTGTTATTCCATTCTTTATTATACTAAGTTGGTTAAAGCTTTGACTTCTATACTCCATGAAATTAGTAGAATATCCTTGATATTTGTGCTTCATCCAGTATCTTTTCATGGGAATATTCTTCTACGCATTCTTGAATTTTAGTCTACAAAGCAGTATCATGTTGACAATTTGGACATTATTGGTTCTTGGATTAATTAATTCTTGATTTTGTTTTATTGAATTATTATGTCATTGTCATCATCCTCATGTTTGTATTATGTTGAAAGTCATCTGTGGCTTGTATTGCATAGATGGACTTGGTATGATTATGACCAGGGACTATTCGGTATAATCATGACCATAATGTTACAAATGATGTGGAAAAAGTCCTCATTGGTCGTAGTGCATTGATGGACAGTTTTTGGTATGATTATGGTTATGGATTCTCTTCGGCCAAGGGAGCTAAGATGAATTGTTTTATGGCATGATCAGGACCGTTGATGAAAACATGCTTATCTTTGGCCCATAGTGCATGGATAATTCGTGGTCGTGATACTAAATAATATCCTTGGCCTGTAGTGCAGGGATGATTTGATGATGTGGATTATTTATTAAAATTTGTCTCTCAAATGATAAAAGTGATGAAAAACTTTTTAAATCCTAAAAGATAGTAGATTTTATTCTCTACTTGACTCTTTTAATGGATTGTATATTCCGCTGCAGTTAAACTTGATGTCTATTGTATTTTATCAGTTTAACATTGTTGAAGACTAATGATAATTTATTATGCATTATCTTAGTCATAATATTTCTTACTGAGCTAGTTGAGTTCACCCTTTCTTTCATTGTTCTCTTCAGAAAATGAGAACGTAGCCGGGACTAGTCGGGGAATGGAGTGATGGTTAGATGATAATATTAGTAGTCCTCATTATTCTGTTAAATAGTGTGTTAATAAATGTAATAAGGACTTATTCTGAGAGTGGATATTGTTTAGAAGACAATGTTTGTATTAAAACTCACAGCTCTCTTGTTGTATATTAAAGATTGTATTTGTATTCTGTACCATGTATTTGGTGACTTAGAATAGGTGATGTATACCTATTTTGGGGGTGTTACACATACACACACACACACACACACACACACACACATATATATATATATACACCATTCCCACCCGTGACTGCATTCTCTGCCGATTCAATTTTTTCCCACACATGGGCCCCCACATGGGGCCCCACCTTTATTATATTAACTAATTTTCTACCGATTATTTTGAAAAATGGGTAAGTGGGAATCCAAAATTTACCACAAATACTTCATAAAAATCCTCTCAATATTTTTAACAACATTTATCATCATTATTATAATTCACAATATTTAACAACCAGGTCGTTCCCAGGAAAGAGGGGGCTTTTCAATAAGGATTTCTCCCTATTGGCGCTCAATTAGGTGACCAAACCTCTCCTTGACAGAACTTCTAAACATCGTCAATATTGCAAATAATAATATTAATAACTTTGTCGTCTCAATTATTGATTTACTAATATATAAAATGTCGACAATAATTGAATCAAATAACGTGAGATACTATGCAGTAATTACTGTAGCAATAATTGAACAAAACTGAGTGACTTCTCATGTAAGCATCGATAATCAATACCGTGTGCTACTATGCAACCATACGACATCGCATTTATTTTTTAACACCGTGTTTCATCGTGTAACGATGAAAACTTTCGCCATTATTTTTATAAAAAGATATTTTTGTCGTTTTCTCAATCCGATAATAATTCTGTTGTGGGGTCCACCAATGATTGTGCCGTCGTACAAATATTCCCTGGTAAAACGAATATTCGCTGACCAATCGAATATAATATAACAACTTGCGTACTTTGAAAAATTTATAAATATTACCTACAATTATAACATTATATTAAATTCACTCCATAATATTCAAAAATAATATTTATAGAAAATTCATTTTTATTCATAAAAGTTGGGGTCTTACATATTCGTCACATGAAGGAGGTGGAATTCATCAAGTTGGAGCAAAACAATATGACCGTGTCGCAATACGAGGCTAAATTTGCGGAGTTATCCCGGTTTGTATCCCATTTGGTCGATAATGAGGAGCGAATGACGCAAATGTTTCTAAGAGGTTTGAAACCCGATATAAGTCAATACCTCATTTCTCACAAACTTTGTTTATATTTAGATGTTGTGAATATGGCTCAGTTATTGGAGCACGATAATGAGTCAGCACAACAAAAAGGCAACGACCAACAACACGATAATAATCGTCATCAGGTGGCAACCGACCATCGTGAACAATGATAACCATCATGGGGAAATTATCATGCCAAGAATGGTAACCACTTTATGGTAATCATGGCCAAGATAATAGAAGTGGAAAATTCAAGAAGAGAAGATTTAACGATGATGGGAAGACATCGATAGCAACACCAACACCAACAACAAATTTTAGGGGAGGAGAACGACCGCCAGTTAGATGCTACAGATGCGAAGAGGAAGGAAACATAAGTCCAATCTGTCCACAGCCTTCCAAGGTATGTTTTTGTTGTGGAAAAGATGGTCACATAGCTCGCTTTTGTCCTGTAGCGAAATCAAGTCCAGCTGGGATAGTGGCACCAAAGGCGGATACGGACAAAACAAAGTCGGTGGTTTCAGGAAGAGTATTTTTCGTGACATCTTAAAAAGTGAGTAACCCAAACGAAGTTAGCATGGGCTAGTTAATTATAAATTCTTGTGAAGTTTATACCTTATTAGATACCGGTTCTACCCACTCTTTTATTTCTCCTACTTGAGCTAAACGTTTAAATTTGACTCTGGAGAAATTAGACTTTGACTTATCGGTTGAAACTCTGTTAGGAGAAACCTTCGTTACACCAACTATTTATAAATCTTGTTTAATTCAAATCGGCACCCTCACGTTACCTGTTGATCTTATCTCTTTGAAAATAATTGCATTTGATGTGATTTTAGGAATCAATTGGTTAACTACTCATCATGCTTTTCGTAAGGTTGTTATCTTTCATATTCCTAACCAACCTGTTATGCGAATTCAAGCAACCAAACCACTAAAGTTAATCACTGTCATATCAAGCCATAAGTAAAGAGCCCGATCCTTTCGTTATTGACTTCCTTATGTGGAATGCACCGAAGCCAGACTTTCTGTAGGGAAAGCCGTGAATAACGGTGGCAAGTTTATAGGTATCAATGTGACGTGTTATCCAAGTCTTGGGATGGGAGTCACAGTTTTGAATGATATTTTTATTGTTAATAAATTTCTTGACGTATTCCTGAAGACTTCTTGGCCTACCCCAGAGCGTGAAATCAAACTTTGTATTGACCCCAGTACAAAACCCATTTCTAAAAACCTCAAACATTTTTTTTCGCCTAATACGAACGTAACACGCACCAAAGACGTTGGCTCGAGCTGTTGAAGATTACGATAATACCATTCAATACCATCTTAGAAAAACGAACGTGGTAGCTGACGCATTGAGTAGAAGATCGTATGCGTTTATGAGTGCAATGTTGTTAACACAAAAACCCATTTTGTATAACTTACAAATGATGAAGATAAAGTTAAAGACTCTAGGGACCCACGTGAAGATAGCGAATATACAAGTAGAATCGACTTTAATCGATAAAGTTAAAACCGCTCAAGCTACAGACTCAGAGCTGATAAATGTGAAGAAGAAGGTTCAAGAGTGCGTTATTCTAGAAGGAAGAGTCGATGAAGAGAGGAAATCTCATCCCTCGATTTAATTGGCTAATTTGAAATCCTCGATCGAGTAGGAACTGTGGCCTATAGACTCGCTTTACCACCAAGAATATCGCGTGTTCATAACGTTTTTCACGTATCGATGTTACGTAAATATGTGGGTGACCCGAACCAAATTAATCAATTAGAACTAAACGAGATAGCAGAAGATTTAACGTTTGAGGAGATACCTGTTAAAATGTTGGATAAGAAGGATATATTCTACACTCAAAGGTTATACCTCAAGAGTTAGAATCTGACGAGGTATCCTCACCTCTTCGGCATACCAGGTATGTACGTAAATTTCGAGGGCGAAATTTCATAAGGAGGGGAGATTGTAAGGTGCCAAATTTTATGAAATGAAAGTATTCAATTTTCCTATAATTATTATTTTATTTAATAAATGGTTAAATTGATAAAAGGTTAAAGTTAAGGGTGATATTTGAAAATTTTGCAAAGAAAGCAAGTTGATATAAAATATTCGTTGTGTCGGAGAATATTCGTTTTAATAGGGAATATTCGTACGACGGCACAATCATTGGTGGACCCCACAACGAAAGTATGTCGTATTTAGAAAACGACTGAATTATATTTTTATAAAAATAACGGCGAAAGTTTTACCGTTACATTGTTGAACTACCCGTTAGTAAAAGTACAGTAATATGCATGGTTACGTAGTAGCACACAGTATTGATTATGGATGCTTACGTAAGAAGTCACTCAGTTATACTACATCATATCTCTCATATTATTGATTCAATTATTGTCACAGTATCATCTGCATAATATTTTATATTATTAAATCAATAATTGAGACGATAAATTTATTCATATTATTATTAGAAATATTGACAATGTCTAGAAGTTCTGTTAAGGAGAGGTTTGGTCACCTAATTGTGCGCCAATAAGGAGAAATCCTTATCAGAAAGCCTCCTCTTTCCCTAGGAACGACCTGATTGTTAAATATTGTGAGTTATAATATTAACGAAGAATAAGTTCATGTTGATTAAAGATGAAATTGATAGTTCCATTGTGTTGGGATTATTAGTGTTAGTGGAAATTGACATTTATTTCGATAATAATTGATTTCTGGAGGTTATATTAACCAATATGGTAATTAATCGGATAAATGAGCAATTAATTACTATTAATTAACATGCTTATAAATATTTGTTCACATGTTTGTACTATTGATTCACATACATGTACTATTAGGGGAGGTGGTGCAAGATTGATAATACTTGCATGACTAAATTAAATGTAACGACCCCAAAATTAATACAATTTAATTCTCAACTTTGGTCGTTAATAACACATCTACCTTCTGATTTTACATCATTATTCGATGTTAAACTTTATAAAATGCAGAATAATTTAAACTTTTATGTCTTTTTACTTTAATTCCCTGAATCAAAATATTTATCATCTACATGTCTTTGAATCAATCTTATTTTATGATTCACTTTATCACTGTTATTATATAAAAATTTTCATTTCAATCCGATAACCTTTACATATAAGATAATTCTAACTTTAGCTTTACAACTCAATATAAAGCTGTATATCATAAAACATTTAGTACATCTCATGAATCTTATTCATGGTATAAAGAAATAACAACTTTAGCTAAAATATTAATCTTCATGTATTATTTCTATCCACGCCATTCAAGTAGCACATAGTGTTACCTTCAATCCTTAACCCGCAAAATGGTTATTTGCAAGGTTGAGCTCGACAAACCAAAAGAAGATCTAACAGTTTTCATGCATCACATAACACATAATAACATGCTCAACATATAACATACATGCTGCAGTTCATATACCAAGTATAAAGATTGAGTTCCTTACTCAATCATCATGCTTTAATCAATCAACATAGTCATAAATTGACTTTAACATTTCATACTTTCAACATATAAATAATACATCATGATCTTTGCAATAAAGATTTAAAACAGTTAATCATCAAGTTCACATAGCAAATAAGAACTGAAAAACTTGCATGATTCGTAGTTTATGAACTACGACTTAACTGCTTAACGTGTATCTACACTTCATGTATTCCTACACAGTTATATAATCATGGATTCACATCCATTAGTCATATATTTCATACATTCTTAACATAATAACAATGCTACATTATTTCCTAACTAGGTTTGTAAAACCTACATTTCACTTTCTCATCATACTCTTAGAATAGCTAGGTATGTATAGGTATACCTTAACTTGCGTAATTTTACATCAACGTTCATATATATCTATTACACACTTGACTCGCTATGTGTTCATTCATATTACATTTTCAAACTCATAGATTCATGATTCACAAAGTTCTTGCATTTTGCAAAATTTAACAACTCTGTTTTATATATAACCATTACATGCTCTTATGCTTAAAACATCATCTATGTCAAGTATTATAGCTTTAGACATTCATACCTATATGCTTTAAGGTTTGGATTCACAATTAAAATAATAAGGCATCATTTCCTGCTGCAGTATGCAAATTACCATACAGTTAGGCTTAGGGATGGCCAGTAGAATCGTTGTCCCCCGCTGACTGTGGTTGAGCTTGCACTTCTATATTATTTCATCCAACTCTAACACACCTATTCACTTATACTTTAACATACATACATACATTAGAGGGTTCTTACATAAGCATATACCATTCTTGAGTTCATTTTTATAAGTTTTAGTTCATGACTTTCAATGAAATTAAAGCATAAAAGGTTATGTATTTATCATGCCTTATAACTTTGGTCATATTTCTACATATAGAGGTCTTACAATCTGTTAATACATGTGATCATGATGTTCGTATCATTCATTCATAACTAGTATTGTTTAACACTTTGAAATATGCTTTAACTCATGTTTGATTAAATCATCTTTATTTCCATTACCTACGAATCATGTTTAGAGACATAATAAAACGTAACATGGCATCTCAAGCCTTTAGAATCTAAATACTAATATGTAATGCAACTTAAGTTCGAAAACATGCTCGAGGTTGCCTTTGAAATCCTTTTACATGAATAATGCAATATAGAGCATGTAAATCAACTTTGAAACTCTAACCATAAGTAACTAAGTAATGTTAACATCTTTTCAAGTTCAGAAACTATATCTTATAGCATTCATGTTCATTAGCTTATTATACTAAGCTTTTCATAAAATTTATTAATCACAAGGTCTAGCAAGTTTAATCATGAACAAAGACACTATAAACACCATGCCATGCTCATTTATATTTGAACTCAATCATGTTTATAAACCACTAAGTTCAGAACTTATAGAACATAAGTTTCCATAAGGTTTGTTTTCAAAATCTTTAAGTTTCTTTTCAAAACACATACAAAGTCATGCCAATGCTTTCTATTACGAGCAAAGAAATCTTATATGTCATGTATAATATCATGCATTTTCATGTTACATCACTTAGAATGACATATTCCATCGTTGGTAGCACTATACTTGCGTATGTGCTCGCTTGACGCCCTCCGATCGCCTCCAAATATGTAGCAATCACAAAGATAACTATTTTGACACTTCCCAATGACCTCAAATTGAAAATCTTAAAGAACAAAAGTTGTAAGTCTATTCGTTCTCGTTCCGGATCATCTTGAATCACCTCAATTGGAGTTCGTATGAAAATGTTATGCTTAATTTACTACAACAAGTCGTAGAGTAGTCCACCACATCGATGCCTGTAGCAGTGATTTCTACCCCATTGGCCTTGGGGGCAGCGCAGCTGCTCCTTGGGAGGCAGTACAGCCCCTCAGGCTCTGTTCTTCGTTATTTTATAGAACCCTACCCCTTCCAATTTTTATAACATGAGTTATACTCATCCAAATTAGTACATTTTCGATCCTATGGGTTTGTAACTCATAAAACATCAACATACCAAATACCCAACAATTAACATAAACATTAACTAACCCAAATATGAATTTACAACTCATGTTCATTCTAATTGTTCATGTTTTGACAATTTTAGCGAATTAGTTCACTCACTACTTTTCGCTTTCTCAACCATTTCGATTCATTCAACTTTCGTTGTTTTCGCTTTCTTAATATACTAACACAATATATAACCAATTAACAGATTATAGCAAAGATTGAACATCAAATTTTGGACTTACTAAGCCATTTTCATAAACAAAACACTGTTATCTTAATTTTCTTCTACAAACCACTTTTCTATGAATTTGATTACTCAATACAACTTTTATATAACAATTATCAGATTACACATGTACATAATCAACACCTCAAACCCTAATCCAACAAAAAAAAACAATTATAGAGAATAAGATTTCAAAACTAAAACTTTAAAATTTTAAGAATGGATTATACCTTGAATCTCCTACTAGTAAGATGATGTTAACAAAGTTTAGAAATTCTTCCTTTGATTCCCTCTAAAAGTTCTTTGTGTTTCTCCCTTTCTTTGTTCTTAGCTTATTAGGAGAATACATGATATAACCCATGTTGGTCAGATGAAGAAAATAAAAAGGCGTCAGTTACAATAAACCAAAAGCCATAAGGCTGAATTTGGTTACACACAATTTCCCCCCATACTAGATTATTTTAATAATATTATATTATATAGTTTTTATTTGTCACACCTGTAACCAATTTACATAACTTACAATAATAATTATAATTTTTATTATAATTCTTCCGATGATTAATAAATAATCATATATCTAATTTAATTAATAAATTAGATTTAAACATCGCTTAATTTAATTTACTTATTTTTTTTTTAACATTAAACAACTCATTTAATTTAATTAATTAAATTAAATCTTCAAAGAATAAAATTTACCTTTTTGCTTTAATTTAATTATCAATACACACGTAACTAAATTATTATACCACAATTTCATAAATTATTTATTTTCTTCAATAAATAAATTATTTAAAATATTTATTTAATTCAATAAATATTTAAAATTAATTACCAAATTCATTTAATTTCTTCAATAGTTAACTTAACTATTGAACCTCACTTTTCCAATATATGAATATATATTTCTCTTTCAACCGTATCACATATTTAAAAATATATAGCATGTATATATACATACTCAAACTCAAAACATCTCATAATAAGAATTTTAATTATTAAATTCCTATTTTAATTACTTATAAAAATTCGAGTTGTCAAATCCTTCCCCCCTTATAAGGATTCCGACCTCAGAATCAACGAAACCTCCCTTACTCGGTTTTCACCAAATCTCTTTTCAAAATTTAGTGTTGAACATCTTCAACACATTACCTTAATATAGGTTTTATATTTCCTATTACATTCATTACCTCAACAAATTCTAGATTTTATTTCATAACTTTCACTTGAACTCAATTATATTTTGAGTATTATATATTCTTTAACCCATTCATTTCCTTCTCTAAGGATCGTTATCATAAACGCTCGGGATATCACATTCATTCATTCTTCTAAGAATTTCATCCTCGAAATTTTATTTATTAATCTTCATTCAATCAATCTATCAAAATAGATTTTACGTTAATACTTTATTCATTCATTGGGTTCTATAACTACTTTCTTTCCCCAAAGATCTTTCTACAATTATTAAACTTTTCTATTAAAAGTTTTACAATATTTTTTTAAACTCATCTCCTACTCATTTGAAAATTTATTTTCTCATTTATTCAATATATTCATCATTCAAAGGTCACATTCTACGACTCACTTCTTTTTTTTTTGAGGAATATCATCCTTACCACATTCGCCTTTTAGAATAGAAAGAATCTTCCACAATTGCTCAATAATTGGGAAGCAGTATGAATAACTCAGGAATTTAAAAGATTCCAAATCATGCTGAGTGGTCACAAGACCTTGAACTACGTCCACGGTTATAAGTACTCTTTCAACTTAAACCTTAACAATCCTTAGACTATAGAGACTCCCGTACTTAGGGTGTTAAGCCCTTAGTATGATGTATTGTGCACTCTGTCCACGATTATAAGTACTCTTTCAACTTAAACCTTAATAGTCATTAGACTGTAGGGACTCCCGTACTTAGGATGATCAGCCCTTCGTACCATGTATTGTGCATAAACATCTAAACGCTTTCGCGTACTCCCCTATAAAAGGTTTGTTCATATCGATCTTTCAACATCCGAATCCACACCAAAGCAATTTGGTTTGGCATAACTTCTCAAGAAACGCTTTCATGAATTTCTTGAACATCTTTCAATAATCGCATAGTAAATCAAATAACATAGACTTCAACAACAATTCGGACATCAATCGAAATATACATATATATATATATATATATATATTCTCATATCTTAAAGAAATCTCAACAATCCTTTTATGGAGTCATGATTATGACGTTGTAATACTACATCTCACCATAGTGGGCTGACGATCATATGATCACATCCAACACCAGATTCTATTCCATTGATGACTCCATCATTTATCATATCACCCGATACATATAGTTAAAATATATTTTGAAAATTTAAAAATCATTTTTTTATCTATCCAAAACAAACTACATAGATATGCGAATAATAACACTGTTTTAAAAATTCTTTGGTTCACTAGTGTGATCCAACATTTGTTTTTTCAAAAATCAAAAGTATAACCATCGGCAGGAAGTCAATAAATTTCGAAAATCTAGAAAAGTTAGAGGATTTGGAATATCTAATTTTCTCCATTAATTTCAATCTTTACTAAATATTCTTGTATATCAACTTATAATCCTCCTATATCCCTAGTATAGTTCATCAAACTTACCGCACATTGGAAGTTCAAGAACTTGCCACAATAAAATGAGTTTAAGAACTTATCCTAGTCAGACCATAGGCGTCCATTCGCTGAGGGGTTCAAAACATTCCATATTATTATGAGTCACGAACATACCATATGCATTAGTTTTAAGAACCGCACTTAATCCTAATAATATCTCGACTAATCTTAATAGTTTCTAACTATCAAACATACACATGAGAAAAGAATCACCTTTTCGCCACATATACATTGATAAAGCGCGACACCAACATTCTAATGATTATCAATGTGATAAACCGAAAAAGCACAAAACCCTCGCCCATACAAAGATTTGTACAACTCAACCATCACATGAGTCCTCAATTGAAATCCCACCTAACTCTATCTTACTTATAACTTGCTCTTTTCTCGCTCGATAAAAATTCCTCGTATCACATTATCTATAACTCCTCATGAGTTTATCTCAGTACTATTTCATATTACATCATCTTCATAGAATCAAGCTATAATTATTCAAACATTATAGACCATCTTTCTTTATAACTTAAACAAATCACGTCGTGATCTTATTCTATAATCATCTCCCTTAAAATTCTTTTCTTAACTCGTGATCGTTTTGTTTTACGATCCTCTTTCTTTCCTTTTTTCATCATACGTATCCATTTTCTATACTTGGTACACATCGAGTCTCTAATAGTTTCAATATGGTACGCTGAGTGGTTTCCCACAAACAACCAACAAACTAGGTTCCGAGTTGCTAGTTCAGTATATACCTCTCAAGCTTCTATGAAGGAATCGTTTAGCCTAGATACCATACATCAACTATTAAGGAGTACAACTGTACCATACTTAAATATAACTTTTTGATTCTTAACTTCTTTATCATCTTCTCCTTAATTCTCTAAGGGTATAGCCTATGGTACTCATACCTAAGGTTTATAACCTACAACTTTGATACCAACTGTAACGACCCCAAAATTAATACAATTTAATTCTCAACTTTGGTCGTTAATAACACATCTACCTTCTGATTTTACATCATTATTCGATGTTAAACTTTATAAAATACAGAATAATTTAAACTTTTATGTCTTTTTACTTTAATTCCCTTAATCAAAACCTTTATCATCTACTTGTTTTTGAATCAATCTTATTTTATGATTCGCTTTATCACTGTTATTATATAAAAATTTTCATTTCAATCCGATAATCTTTACATATAAGATAACTCTAACTTTAGCTTTACAACTCAATATAAAATTGTATATCATAAAACATTTAGTACATCTCATGAATCTTAATCATGGTATAAAGAAATAACAACTTTAGCTAAAATATTAATCTTCGTGTATTATTTTTGATCCATGTCATTCAAGTAGCACATAGTGTTACCTTCAATCTTTAACCTGCGAAAATGGTTATTTGCAAGGTTGAGCTCGACAACCCAGCAAGATATAACCATTTTCATGCATCACATAGCACATAATAACATGCTCAACATATAACATACATGCTGCAGTTCGTATACCAAGTATAAAGATTGAGTTCCTTACTCAATCAGCATTCTTTAATCAATCAACGTAGTCATAAATTGACTTTAACATTTCATACTTTCAACATATAAATAACACATCATGCTCTTTGCAATAAAGATTTAAAATAGTTAATCATCAAGTTCACATAGCAAATAAGAACTGAAAGACTTGCATGACATAGTTTATAAACTACGACTTAACTGCTTGTTGATCGATTTCGCAATCAATGAACACGTACAAGTATACACGGTCAACAAGTAATAAAGTGAAAGTAGAGTATCGTTCCCATGAGGAATTATTTAATAAAAATTACCAAATACTAACTTTTAACCAAATCAATTTTATTTAAACAACCAATAATTGTGATTTTTCTAATTAAAAAAACTAAATTAACAATTAAAAGAAATTATTCTAAAATAAATCAAATAAACAAACCAAGATTTGATTGAACTAAAATAAATAAGGATTAAGACTCCAATATCCCCAATTATAAACTATAAATCAATTATCTAATTATCCCAATTATTATATCTACTGAATTGTTAACAGGAATTCTAAAATGCCAAAAGCCCTTTTCCAAGTGATCAATTGCCTTCTATTTAACCCAAATTAATTTTGCTATATTCCAATGCAAAACAATTGAATTAAACTCGTTACAATCCCCAATTCCTTATATGTTAAATGCGGCGAACAGATATTTCCATTCTATTCACAAACCTTATTATTCACTATGCAAATAACTAAGTCACATGTCACCATGCCCAGTTCTAATCCTAGAATTCCTCTTCCAATTCCTTCTAGAGTAACAAGGTAATTATTGGCCAGATAATTAATCAATCAGTACAAAGCAAGATGAAAAATTCACTTCAACATAAATAATTGGAATAAATTGAATAACTAATTTATAGCCATAAAAGGTTCAATTGAAATCTTAATAAAAGAGTTAGTTCATAATTAATGAATTAAAACCAAGAATCCACAATTGAATAGACATTAAAAGCTAAAAGTATGATAGGAGAAGAGAATAGAATCTGTTGTCAGCAAATCTGATGCTCCCTTCTTGCTCTTGATCTTCAGCGTTCTTCAATTTGTTTCAATCTCAAATGGCTAATTAAGAACTAGGTTCAGATTCTAATCTAATGGAGTGTTTTTATCAAAGCTAATCTATGTATTCTCCTTATTTTATGTCATACATCATGTATTTATAGATAACAAGTCCAATTTTTAGCTTAGGAACAAACCCAATCCAATTTGGAGTCAAAAAGGTGTCAAAATTCGCCCAAAAACACGTCCAGGCCCAACCAACCTCTTCCCAAATACTTCAAAATCGGGCACAAGATCAGAACCTCCGCCTCCCAAAGACTTCACCCAAATACAAGGGCATAGGCCTATTTTGGGTGCCCCGGCACTGCCACATGTTCTGACATTTTCTGCTCCGACGTCCTTTGGAAAAATGGCCATAACATCTTCGTCCGAACTCAGATTTTGATGATTCAAGATGTTCCGGAAAGAGGAGATGTATATCTACAACTTTCATTCTTTAAGTTTTTCGAAATAAGGTCCGGAGCAATACTCAAATTGGATCTGAAGTGACTGTTATGTAAATGGCAAGCCGAAAATGCGAATCTAGCCACCCCAAACGTCGATCTAAGTAACTTTTGTCCCAATTCCTACAAAACAACATAAAACATGCATGAATAGACACACACACTTAAAATCAACCAAAAGATTAAGCTTAAACGCACTCAATTATGAGTATAAAACTCACTCATCAAATAAATACCCCCAAACTTAAACATTTGCTTGTCCTCAAGCAAAAACACAAAATAACTAAAAATAAACAAAATAACTCAACTAAATGAATACATATGCATGATCTACTTCCTAATATACCTACGAACCCAAAGATAAATCAAGATGATATATAGTAACAGCCTCAAAGATACCATTGATACTCAAACAATATATCCAATCAAGTTAAAATCCATAACTCTAACCAATTAGTCAATCCAAACCCCATCATCACCCATGTTGTGTGTGTGTGCTTGTTAACCATTCTAACCAACCACAATTCAAGATAATCACATAACAAACTTCTTAAAGGAAAATTTCAGCCCAATTTAATTACTTTTGTGAACATGACAACTCCAGCTTAAAACTAAGCAATTACCAAGTTTAAGGGTAAATACAAGATTTATTTATACTCTTATTCAACCACGAGGGCATTTTTGCTCTTTCTCGTGTTTTATTCATTTTTTTTTCTCATGGTTGTGCAATGTCTTATTCCCTTAGGCTTTTCAGTGCTACCTTAACGAGCTTTCGACCAACGACTCCCAAGCCATTAAGACCTTAGGGAGCTAGGTGTAAAGACAATCTCCTCGGGCTTACTTACTCAAGTAAGAAAGGCCACAAAACTAGACAATCATGCCACGGTGTTTATTCTCTTTTTTCTTTCTTTCTGGATTTTCTTTCTCTTTTTTTTTTCTTTTCAACATTTCTTCATTTTTTTTCATTTTCATTTTGATTATATATATCCCATAAATTCCCCCAAACTCAAGCTTTTACGTCATTCCAACCTTTACCGCCAGTTCACTAATTTCCTTAAATTTTAATCAAGATTTTCCCTCATAAACAAATTATGCAACCCTTGAACCAAGTGGATTAAAACAGTTAAACTTTAAGTGCTAACCTGCATATAAGTTTAAGACAGTTTAGATTATCATCATGATTAAAATTAGAACTCATCATCAATTATCAACACTGTTCAAGTTAACATGCAAAACCAATCTTATCATAGGCCGAGCTAAGACCACACCAACCGATCACACAGATTCATGGAAAAAAAATGCAATTATACTATATGAACACATACTAATGCAACACATATATAAATATGCAAATAACTACCATGTATTATATGCAACCTAAAAAAACACAATGCTAACACATAAAAAAAATGAACTACTATGCAGATAACTAACTATATGCAATACGACACTAAAATACCCCCAAACTTAAATTAGACATTGTCCTCAATGGATGAAATATAAAAAAGTAAAGTAGAGGACTTCCATGAAAATATAGCAATCTTCCTCCTTGTCCATTAAGTTTGGAGAATAGGCTAAGCACATGGAACAAATTGGGCACCACACTTGAATTTGACTTGAATAACTCAGAAATCATGATAGAAACAATTTTATTAAATCCTTAATAAATGCAAATTCAAAACTACTAATATAAAACTTAATAAAAACTAAAAATAAAAATTAAACTTGGGTTGCCTCCCAATAAGCGCTTGTTTTATAGTCTCAGCTTGACTTCTTCAATTCTCTATCCAATTCCCCTACGAAAATTGAGGAATCCTCCATCCATCAGTAGCAATGTCTCTTTTGGGAGGTTCCCATCAGCAAAAACCCTTGAATTAAAGTCACCTAGCATGCTCTTTGTAGATAGGATCCCCATTAAGAATGGTAAACCACTAGGTGCTTTCCCCATTGTGTTTATGATCAAATTATGGCATGGAAGCTTGTTAAACACAATGGGCTCTTCCTCTATCTTCTCCTTTTCAACCCACCATGACTCCACAGTTGTACTAGCTCTTATGTCACAAAGAGCTTTGCCTATGACATGACTGCCGATTGGGCATGGTTTTGCAAAACTGCCCAAATTCTTGAACTTTAGTGGAGGAGGCACATGGGATACTAATGAAATTGGCTCATCTTCGTTGGTACTCAAAGTTAGATCTTCGCCGATCTCCTTTTCTTTGTCCCCAAGTCTTTTCTCTCTTTCAACATCTATATCACTTGGCACATCTGGTTGCAGATTTGGTTCAAGCTCACCATCAATCTCGGCATCCATGTCATAGAGCCAAGTGTAATGAGGACGGTTGTTCAACACATGTGCTATCTGCCCCAATTGATTTTCCAGATTCTTGATCGACTCACCTAGGCTTTGCATTTTCAGCTCTATTTGATTAAATTTTTTGTCCTCGTTCTTTTTGTCAGACGCTCTAATAAATTTTTCCAAGGCTTCTTCCAAACTTGATTTCCTCTTTGGTTGTTGAGTCTGCTTTTGAAATCCGGATGTGTTTTGTTGTCTCGTCGCTTGAGTTTGAGCTTGATTGTTACTCCATGAAAAATCCGGGTGATACCCCCAATCATGATGATAGTTGTTGATAGACATAATTATTGGGGTAATCACCACTATACTCTACCTACCGAAATCGATGGCGCATTGATGACTCATATGATTTCCAAAGACAATAATCACAAGTAATCGCCACACTTTGATGATGTCGAGCTTCAAAAGCTTCAAACATCCTCGAAAGTGTCTCAATCAGGCCGATAATGCAAAAGTTTCTCGTCTCATCAATCTCCGCCCCCCTCGGTCGAAGTTATGTTCGTATGGCCATTGATACGCAAAGTCATCCATGGTACCTAAAAAGAGAGAAATATAGGAAGAAATGAAAATAAAATAAAAATAAAATGTTTAAATTAAGACTAATTTGATTGAAATTAATATAAGTAAATAATTATTAAATTAATTCCCAAGAATTCAGCGCCAAAAACTTGTTTATCGATTTCAAATCAATGAATACGCAAGTATACACTACCAACAAGTAATAAAGTGAAAGTAGAGTATCGCTCCCACGAGAAATTATTTAATAAAAATTATCAAATACTAACTCTTAACCAAATCAATTTTATTTAAACAACCAATAATTGTGATTTTTCTAATTAAGAAAACTAAATTAACAATTAAAAGAAATTATTCTAAAATAAATCAAATAAACAAACTAAGATTTGATTGAACTCAAATAAATAAGGATTAAGACTCCAATATCCCCAATTATAAACTATAAATTAATTATCTAATTATCCCAATTATTATATCTCTTCTAATTGTTAATGTGAATTCTCAAATGCCAAAAGCCCTTTTCCAAGTGATCAATTGCCTTCTATTTAACCCATTAATTTTGCTATATTCCAATGCAAAACAATTGAATTAAACTCAAGCATAATCCCCAATTCCTTATATGTTAAATGCGGCGAACAGATATTTCCATTCTATTCACAAACCTTATTATTCACTATGCAAATAACTAAGTCACATGTCACCATGCCCAGTTCTAATCCTAGAATTCCTCTTCCAATTCCTTCTAGAGTAACAAGGTAATTATTGGCCAGATAATTAATCAATCAGTACAAAGCAAGATGAAAAATTCACTTCAACATAAATAATTGGAATAAATTGAATAACTAATTTATAGCCATAAAAGGTTCAATTGAAATCTTAATAAAAGAGTTAGTTCATAATTAATGAATTAAAACCAAGAATCCACAATTGAATAGACATTAAAAGATAAAAGTATGATAGGAGAAGAGAATAGAATCTGTTGTCAGCAAATCTGATGCTCCCTTCTTGCTCTTGATCTTCAGCGTTCTTCAATTTGTTTCAATCTCCAATGGCTAATTAAGTACTAGGGTTTAGATTCTAATCTAATGGAGTGTTTTTATATAAGCTAATCTATGTATTCTCCTTATTTTATGTCATACATCATGTATTTATAGATTACAAGTCCAATTTTTAGCTTAGGAACAAACCCAATCCAATTTGGAGTCAAAAAGGTGTCAAAATTCGCCCAAAAACACGTTCAGGCCCAACCAACCTCTTCCCCAAGGTTCAAAGAAAGACGCTACTTGGATCACCACAAATCCTCGCCCCCCCAAAGACTTCCCGTCATTGGGCATAGGCCTATTTTTATGGCCCTAAGGCCGCCACATGTTCTGACATTTTCTGCTCTGACGTCCTTTGGAAAAATGGTCATAACATCTTCGTCCGAACTCAGATTTTGATGATTCAAGATGTTCCGGAAAGAGGAGATGTATATCTACAACTTTCATTCTTTAAGTTTTTCGAAATAAGGTCTGGAGCAATACTCAAATTGTATCTGAAGTGACTGTTATGTAAATGGCAAGTCGAAAACGCGAATCTAGCCACCCCGAACGTCGATCTAAGTAACTTTTGTCCCAATTCCTACAAAACAACATAAAACATGCATGAATAGACACAAACACTTAAAATCAACCAAAAGATTAAGCTTAAACGCACTCAATTATGAGTATAAAACTCACTTATCAAATAAATACCCCCAAACTTAAACATTTGCTTGTCCTCAAGCAAAAACACAAAAGAACTAAAAATAAAAAAAATAACTCAACTAAATGAATACATATGCATGATCTACTTCCTAATATACCTACGAACCGAGTAATAAATCAGTATGATATATAGTAACAGGCCTCAAAGATACCAATGATAATCAAACAATATATCCAATCAAGTTAAAATCCATAACTCTAACCAATTAGTCAATCCAAACCTGTCATCACCCATGTTGTGTGTGTGCTTGTTAACCAGTCTAACCAACCACAGTTCAAGATAATCACATAACAAACTTCTTAAAAGGAAAATTTCAGTTCCAATTCAATTACTTTTGTGAACATGACAACTCCAGTTAAAACTAAGCAATTACCAAGTTTAAGGGTAAATACAAGATTTATTTATACTCTTATTCAACCACGAGGGCATTTTTGCTCTTTCTCGTGTTTTATTCATTTTTTTTTCTCATGGTTGTGCAATGTCTTATTCCCTTAGGCTTTTCAGTGCTACCTTAACGAGCTTTCGACCAACGACTCCCAAGCCATTAAGACCTTAGGGAGCTAGGTGTAAAGACAATCTCCTCGGGCTTACTTACTCAAGTAAGAAAGGCCACAAAACTAGACAATCATACCACGGTGTTTATTCTCTTTTTTCTTTCTTTCTGGATTTTCTTTCTCTCTTTTTTTTCTTTTCAACATTTCTTCATTTTTTTTTCATTTTCATTTTGATTATATATATCCCATAAATTCCCCCAAACTCAAGCTTTTACGTCATTCCAACCTTTACCGCCAGTTCACTAATTTCTTTAAATTTTAATCAAGATTTTCCCTCATAAACAAATTATGCAACCCTTGAACCAAGTGGATTAAAACAATTAAACTTTAAGTGCTAACCGATTACATAAGTTTAAGACAGGCTTAGATTATCATCATGATTAAAATTAGAACTCATCATCAATTATCAACACTGTTCAAGTTAACATGCAAAACCAATCTTATCATAGGCCGAGCTAAGACCACACCAACCGATCACACAGATTCATGAAAAAAAATTGCAATTATACTATATGAACACATACTAATGCAACACATATATAAATATGCAAATAACTACCATGTATTATATGCAACCTAAAAAAACACAATGCTAACACATAAAAAAAATGAACTATTATGCAGATAACTAACTATATGCAATACGACACTAAAATACCCCCAAACTTAAACTAGACATTGTACTCAATGGATGAAATATAAAAAAGTAAAGCAGAGGACTTCCATGAAAATATAGCAATCTTCCTCCTTGTCCATTAAGTTTGGAGAATAAGCTAAGCACATGGAACAAATTGGGCACCACACTTGAATTTGACTTGAATAACCTGTAAAATCATGATAGAAGCTGTTTTATTAAATCCTAAATAAATGCAAATTCAAAACTACTAATATAAAACTTAATAAAAATTAAAAATAAAAATTAAACTTGGGTTGCCTCCCAATAAGCTCTTGTTTTATAGTCTCAAATTTGACTTCTTCAATTCTCTATCCAATTCCCCTAACAAAAATTGAGGAATCCTCCATCCATCATAAGAAATGTCTCTTTTGGGAGGTTCCCATCAACAAAAACCCTTGAATTAAAGTCACCTAGCAT
Source organism: Panax ginseng (assembly GCA_020205605.1). Taxonomy (NCBI): domain Eukaryota; kingdom Viridiplantae; phylum Streptophyta; class Magnoliopsida; order Apiales; family Araliaceae; genus Panax; species Panax ginseng. The sequence continues at coordinate 69,554,611 of CM035129.1, forward strand.
GCTCTTTGTAGATAGGATCCCCATTAAGAATGGTAAACCACTAGGTGCTTTCCCCATTGTGTTTATGATCAAATTATGGCATGGAAGCTTGTCAAACACAATGGGCTCTTCCTCTATCTTCTCCTTTTCAACCCACCATGACTCCACAGTTGTACTAGCTCTTATGTCACAAAGAGCTTTGCCTATGACATGACTGCCGATTGGGCATGGTTTTGCAAAACTGCCCGAATTCTTGAACTTTGGTGGAGGAGGCACATGGGATACTAATGAAATTGGCTCATCTTCGTTGGTACTCAAAGTTAGATCTTCGTCGATCTCCTTTTCTTGGTCCCCAAGTCTTTTCTCTCTTTCAACATCTATATCATTTGGCACATCTGGTTGCAGATTTGGTTCAAGCTCACCATCAGTCTCGGCATCCATGTCATAGAGCCAAGTGTAATGAGGACGCTTGTTCAACACATGTGCTATCTGCCCCAATTGATTTTCCAGATTCTTGATCGACTCACCTAGACTTTGCATTTTCAGCTCTATTTGATTAAATTTTTTGTCTTTTTCCTCGTTCTTTTTGTCAGACGCTCTAATAAATTTTTCCAAGGCTTCTTCCAAACTTGATTTCCTCTTTGGTTGTTGAGTCTGATTTTGAAATTCGGATGTGTTTTGTTGTCTCGTCGCTTGAGTTTGAGCTTGATTGTTACTCCATGAAAAATCCGGGTGATACCCCCAATCATGATGATAGTTGTTGGGATAGACATAATTATTGGGGTAATCACCACTATACTCTACCGGCTCGAAACTGATGGCGCATTGATGACTCATATGATTTCCAGTACAATAATCACAAGTAACCGCCACACTTTGATGATGTCGAGCTTCAAAAGCTTCAAACATCCTCGAAAGTGTCTCAATCTGTGCTGACAATGCAAAAAGTTTCTCGAGTCTGTCAATCTCCGCTCCCCTTGGTTGAGTTATGTTCGTGTATGGCCATTGATATGCAAAGTCATCCATTGTACCTAAAAAGAGAGAAATATAGGAAGAAAATGAAAAATAAAAATAAAAATAAAAATGTTTAAATTAAGACTAATTTGGTTGAAATTAAAATTATCAAATACTAACCCCAAATCAATTTTATTTAAACAACCAATAATTGTGATTTTTCAATTAAGAAAACTAAATTAACAATTAAAAGAAATTATTCTAAAATAAATCAAATAAACAAACAAGATTTGATTGAACTCAAATAAATAAGGATTAAGACTCCTATCAACTTAAATTAATTATCCAATTATCCCATTATTACAAATAATGTAAAAATGCCAAAAGCCCTTTTCCAAGTGAGTTTAAACCCACGATATATTCCTATACAAAACAATTGCCATCTTATATGTTACAATATCCACATACAAATAAATCCTCATCATAATTATTGATACAAGGTATTATTTTATAATTAATCAATTAGTACAAAGCAAGATGAATGAGGACTACATCCCCATTCTGAAGTTGTCACAACTCTCTACCTTTAGAACTTTCATTCCATATCCACATACAAATAAATCCTCATCATAATTATTGATACATTATTTTACAACAATGGTGAGGACTACTAAACAACTCTCCCTAGATATTCTCCTCGCCTCCTTATATTCTCGAGAAGAAAAAAATGGAACAAAAAGGAAAAGGGTGAGCTCGACTAGCCCAAGAAGAATATTATGACTAAGATAATATACAACAAAATTATCGTTAGTCTTCAACAGGAAAAATATAATAGAATACAATAGACAACAAGTTTTAAATCAATATTCGCAGCTGAAATAATAATTCATTAGAAGAGTTAAGTAGAGAATGCAAACTACTATCTTCTATGTATGAATTTTAAAGTTCATCGCCTATTTTTATCCCTCGTAACATCAATCAATATATATCCGATCAAATATTCATCCTCGTGACTACGTGCCAAGGACATTCACCACTTGGTCATGTTCATCTAAACACTGCTCATCTTTGCACTACGGCCAAAGATATTCATCGAAATCATTCATCTTTGCACCACTCGCCAAAGATATTCATCATAAATCATTCATCTTTGCACTACAGCCAAAGATATTCAATAATATCATCATTTAAGACCGAGGATGATGAAAATATTTTTTAAAAAACGAATCCAAAGGAATCAAAATGACAAGGATTAAGGATTAAGGATTCGTATTTTGTTTTATCCACGCCCAAAAATACCTCAAAAATAATCATAGTGGTGTAAAATTCAAGAATGATCAAAACATGGATACAATCAAAGCTAGTATCCACAATAGATATTTTGGACGAAAAGAAAATTTTTCATTTTTTCATGAATAAAGGCTTATTCGTGAATAAGATACCATATACGTGAATAAAGGTATACGTGAATAGTAACTCCCACACACAAAAGTTCCAAATTTGATAAAAACTTTAGATCAATATTTCAAAGATAATGATATTGAAGAAATAATATCATTACGAAAAAAATAATATCCCTTACCTCGAAAAGATCAAGATTTAACCGAATATCGGATATAGACTATATCTTGAACTTTCACCGATAGCAATACTCAAAGTATACTCAAAATACTCACAAGAATACGCCGATAATATAGAGAGAGAAACTTCGCTTTACGTGTGATTTTCAATTCTAACCTAAGCACCTATTTATAGAAATCGCTTAGAACACCAAAAGCGTAAAATTTATTATAATAATAATATATAAAAAATTTTCTACGCCCATTCTTAGAATCTGAAAATCTGAATACAAACCACATGCTCCCTTCTAGAAGAAGTAAAAAAACGTTTTTCATAAAATAAATAATTAAAACTTCCAAAAATCAATTATTTCGGAGCTTCGGAACTTCAATAATTCATAATAAATAGCCCTTTTATCCTAAAAATTTGAATCTCGCGAGTTTTTATAGGAAATTCAATTCTCTACAACTTTGCAGAAGAAAGTTTTCCAAATTCCAAATAGAAATTGACCGAAATCCACAAACGGGCGATTTTAGAGGCTATAATCAAATTTCACTCAATAAATGGGGTCCACCGACATGTTTAACATGTTTTAAACATTTATTGCAACAAAATATACTTTCCTCCTCAGATACTCATATATCCCACATTCGCTGTAAAAATATCACCATTATTATATTATTAAAATATAATATTATATATATTTAAATGAATTATTTTATCAGAAAAAGATAAAATTTCAATTTTCAACAATTGTCACATTAAAAATTTTCTCCATCTATATCCACATAAAATCAATATTTTCCTCATCATATGAATCAATAATTAATTATTCACAAATAATATTACGTAATCACAATATCGACAACCAAAGCTCCTCAGAAAGCAGGGGCTTTTCCAATAAGAATTTCTCCTCATCGGGCGCCGCAATTAGGTGACCAAACCTCTCCTTAGATGTAACTTTCTAGACATTGCCAATAATGTTATCTAATAATATTATTCAGATAATATGAATTATTGCTTCGATAATGAAAAATACCGTGTAATGACAATTATTAAAACAACAAAGAATATAAAATATCAACGCAATTATTGAATCAATAAAATAAAACACCGAATAAAGAATTATCAGAACCATTATCGAGTAGTGCCTTCTTACGTAAGAGTCAATAATTGGTGCAATACCGCAGCTACCGCGGCAACAACGCCAGACATCGTGTTTTAACCAACGGGTATTCCAACAAAGGTAAACCAGTAAATAACTACGCCGTTATTTTTAAACAACTTATATTTGTCATTTTCTTCCTCCAATCGCTTTTATGGGGCCCACACATGGTCAACTACCGTCGCATTTAATATTCCCCGACAAAGATTTAATATTCCACGACCAAAACGAATATTCCCCACAACAATGAATATTTTATAACCACTTGCTTATTTTGAAATATTTATGATTTTACCCATAACTATCCACATTAATCACATCAACCCTTACTATTTTAAAATAATAATTAGAGGAAATTAAATTTCATTTATTAATTATTTGGGATCTTACAACCTCCCTCCTTATGAAATTTCGTCCTCGAAATTGACGTGACGCACTCTGTGTTTCAAAAAGATGAGGATACCTCGCTTTCATTTCCGCTTTCCAACTCCCGTGTCATTTCCTCTATAGCATGGTTTCTCCACAAGACTTTAACTTGTGGTATGACCTTCGTATGTAGGGACATGCTCCTTCCTATCCAAGATCTTGACAGTACTTCCTCATACGTTAAGTCTTCTACTATCTCGTCCTGCTTCTAACTCAATAACGTGATTCGGTCTTTCACATATTTACGGCAAGTATGATATGTGAAACACATTATGAACACGAGACATACTTGGAGGTAACGCGAGTCTATAGGCTACATTTCCTACTCGGTCAAGAATTTGAAATGGACCAATAAATCGTGGATCGAGCTTTCCTCTCTTCCCTAATCTTGTAACTCCTTCCATGGGGCAACACGCAATAATACATGATCCCCTATACTAAATTCCACATCCTTTCGATGAAGATCCGCATAACTCTTTTGTCGATCTTGTGCCGCTTTGTATACGCTGTCGAATCATTTGGATCTTTTCGGTAGTCATACGTATTAACTCGGTCCCAACAATGTTGCTTCACCCACCTCATCCCAACATATCGAGAGCGACACTTTCGCCCATATAATGCTTCAATGGGGCCACACCTATACTTGCCTCGATAACTCATGTTGTAGGAGAATTCCACCAATGGTAAATACTTATCCCAACCGCCCTTTGAAGTCTCAGGACACAGTAGTCTTAATAAATCTTCAAGAGTTTGAATAGTCCTCTCCGATTGTCCGTCTGCTTGAGGATGGTATGCCGAATCGAATCTTAAATCCGCACTCCATAGCTTTTTGCAAGCTAACCCAAAATCTTGAAGTGAATCTTGGGTCACGATCCAAACTATGGATACCGGCATGCCATGCAATCTCACAATCTCATTTACGACATTTGAGCAAGACGCTCAAGGAATAAGTCTCCGATTTCAAGAAATGAGCGTACTTGGTTAATCTATCAACAATAACCCAAATAGCATTTATGCCTTGAGAAACCGTGGAAGTCCCGTAATCTAAATCCATGGTAATGTGTTCCCACTTCCATTTCGGAATCTCAAGTGGTTGCAATGGTCCCTTAGGCACTTGATGCTCTACTTTTTACACGCTGACAAGTTAAACATGTTGAGATAAACTTTGCAATCTCTCTCTTCATATTGTTCCACCAAAATGTATGTCAAGATCACGATACATTTTAGTACTTCCAGGATGGATTGCAAATGGTGTATTGTGTGCCTCCATCATAATCTTGTACTTCAAATCGTAATCGTTAGAACACAAAGTCCGGAGTGGACTCAAGTATTCCTTCTTCATCAATTCTCGCCCTAATAGCTCCTTCTTGTACTTTCTTCTTCATATGCATCACTGGCCTGGGTTTGAGCAACCTTAACTTTTTCTATTAAAGTCGGCTCTACGCGATATACTTGACATCATCGCCTCGCTCTCGCATATATGATCTTCTACTCAACGCGTCAACTACCACGCTCGCTTTTCCAGATGGTATTGAATAGTGTGGTCGTAGTCTTCAATAGCTCGAGCCAACGTCACCGCCAGATGTTAAGTTTTTGAGTGAAGAAATATTTAAGGCTTTTTATGGTCCGAATATATCTCCACTTTCTCCCCATATAGATAGTGCCTCCAGATCTTTAAGCGCGAAAACGATCACGCTAACTCTAGATCATGAGTAGGATAATTCCTCTCATATTCTTTAAGTTGTCGCGAGGCATAGGCTATGACTTTCCCACGCTGCATGAGAACACATCCTAACCCTTTGCCCAAGCATCATCAGAGATAACAAATCCATCCGAACCAGATGGTATTGTTAGAACAAAATGCCAAATAAGTCTCCTTTAAGCTCTTGGAAACTCTTCTCGATTCTTCGCCCCAAACGAATTTTGTATCCTTCCGAAGTTAGATGAGTTAACTGAGTAGCGATTCGAGAAAACCTTCCACGAATCTCCGATAATAACCAAATAAGCCCAAAAAGCTACGTGACTTCAAATAACCGACTTTGCTTGTTCTAACTTTGTATTGCTTCAATCTTCACCGTCAATGATACTCCATGTTTTGACACCACATGCCCAAGAAATGCTACTTCCTCAAGCCGTAACTCGATTTTTTTTAACTTGGCATAAAGCTTGTTTTCACGGGCCTTTGAGTACCAAATTTTCAAATGGTGCTCATGATCTTCACGGCTTTTGAAATATATGAGGATGTCATCAATAAAGACAACAACGAACTCGATCCAAATACTCTTTGAATACTCGGCTCATCATATCCATGAAAGCCGCAGGAGCATTAGTCAATCCGAAAGACATAACTAAGAATTCATAATGCCCGCATCGAGTTCTAAAGGCGCCTTTTGAATATCCTCGCCTAATCTTCAAATGATGATATCTAGAATCGAAGATCGATTTTTGAAAAGAATTGTGCTCCTTGCAATCGGTCAAACAAGTCATCAATACGAGGTAGAGGATACCTATTCTTGATAGTGACATGGTTCAATTCCCGATAGTCAATACAAAGTCGATACTCCCGCCTTTCTTCTTTACAAATAAAACAGAGCACCCCAAGGAGATGTACTAGGATTTAATGAAACCAATGTCCAACAACTCCTCGTAGTTGGACCTTTAACTCCCGGTTCAATAGAGCCATTCGATATGGGGTTTTAGAAATGGGCTTTGTACTGTGTTCAAGGTCAATAAAGAATTCAACTTCACGCTCGGGGTAGACCGAAGTTCTTCAGAAATACGCCGTGAAAGTTAATAACAACAGAATATTATTCAATTTTGACGGTCTTTATTCAAATCCATAACATGGGCTAAGAAAGCTTGACATCCGCTTTTTAATAAACGAATAGCTTTATGATTAGATATGACAAGGATTTATTTTAATGGTTTAGTTGTTTGAATTCAACAACAAAGTTGTTTAGGAATATGAAAGCTAACAACCTTACTTAAAACAATCAATTTTGGCATGATGAGTAGTTAACCAATCAATCCCTAAAATCACATCAAAAGCAAGTATCTTTAAAGAGATAAGGTCAATGTAAGATAAGGGTGCCAACATGGATTAGACAAGATTTATAAACAAAGGGATGTGATGAAAGTTTCTCCTAACGGAGTTTCCACAGATAGGTCAAAGTCTAATTTCTCCTGAGTCAAGTTTAAACGCTGAGCACAAGCAGGAGAGATAAATGAATGGGTAGCACCCCAGATTCTAGTAAAGTATAAACTTCACAAGAATTTATAAATAGCTTACCCGTGATCACCTCGCTTGGGTTCCTCGTGATTTTGACCAAATACAACAAACGCTTCTTCCAGAACCGCTGACTTTGACTTTTCTCGGGATAAATTTTTTGAGTCACCGTCCCTCACTGAACTAGGTTTCGCTACTGCAATAATCTCGAGCGATATGTCCTTCCTTTCCACAATTATAGCATACCGAATCATAGGCGCTTGACCGATATGTCCTCTTTCCCAGATTTATAGATATGACCGGTGGTCGCTTCTCCTCCTTGAACCATTCTTGTCACTGCATCGCTGCCCTTCACATGGTCGTTGTTGAATCTCCTTTTTTAAAATCTCCTCCCACTCGCTTTCTTCTATTTTCATGGCCATGATTACCACCAGAGTGGTTACCATTTTGTCCGCCTTTTTCTTTCTCCACCGGGTTATTGTTGTTTTGTTGATCGCTATCTCCTGGGATGATCCTCGATTGTGGTACCTCTATTGACCGTATTTCGTTATCTCGCTTCTAACAATTGAGCCCTCATTAACAACATCCTAATAGAGAGAAAATTTATGAGACATGAGATACCGACGATGCCGGGTTTCAAACCTCTCGTAAACATCCGCCATAATGCTCTCATTCTCCACCAAATGAGGTGCAAACTCGATAACTCGCAAACTTCGCCTCGCATCGAGACACCGCCATGTTGTTCTCGCTCCACCTAATAAACTCCACTTCCTTCATATGACGAACACTTTCGTGAAAGTATTTGTCATTAAATAGTTTCAAACGCCTCCCAAGACATGCCGAAAAGTACCGATGGGTACGCTTCACGCATTCCCACCAAGAGTCCGCCTCGCCACTTTTAACATAAAGGTGGCGAATGGAACCTTCTGTTCTTCCGTGCATCCCAAGACATCAAATATCTTGGTAATTTGCTTGACCCATGTTTCGCCATGATCGGATCCGCTTTCCTTTAAATTCGTGGTCCCAACTTTTGAATCGCTCATCGCGGACAACCCGTGAATTGCTATCATTTCCTCCTATGTTTTGAACACGAGTCTCCTCGTCTCGATTTTGCATGAACCGCAAAAAGCTTCTAAATATCCCCTCGCTCATCATCCGCTTCAAGGTGTTGTTCACAGAGAACATTGCCACTGCTGTACAGACGCTCTCCTCGTCAGGTGAGTACAAAGCGCTCCACTGGCCTCATTTCCATTGTTAATATTCTCAATGACATTCTCAAATACCGCCATAAAACAAGGGTTAATTAAGGAAATCAATATATCACATAATATCCCTATATACTCGACCAACTATCAAATAAGCTTAGTAGGACACACTAGCGAAGGATTTACTCTGCCTCTCCCTCCTAGTTCTATTCCCCGATCTCCGCCAGAGATCATATCCCTAAGCTCGATACCAACCGTGACACCCCCAAAATAGGTCTACATCACCCATTCTCGAGTTGTCAATACACTGCATGTAAACAACTACAACTTTATTATTACAATAGTAAAACTGTGAGTTTAAATACGTATATTGCCATCTAGACAATATCCACATACAAATAAATCCTCATCATAATTATTGATACATTATTTTACAACAATGGTGAGGACTACTAAACAACTCTCCCTAGAACTTTCATTCCATACCCCACTGCAGACTCGCTATATTCTCGCCTCCCGAGAAGAAAAATGGAACAAAAGGAAAAGGGTGAGCTCGACTAGCCCAAAGAAGAATATTATGACTAAGATAATATACAACAAAATTATCGTTAGTCTTCAACAGGAAAAATATATAATAGAATACAATAGACAACAAGTTTTAAATCAATATTCGCAATGAAAATAATAATTCATTAGAAGAGTTAAGTAGAGAATGCAAACTACTATCTTCTATGTATGAATTTTAAAGTTCATCGCCTATTTTTATCCCCGTAAATATCAATCAATATATATCTCGATCAAATATTCATCCTTGCACTACAAAAGCCAAGGACATTCACCAGCCGGGTCATGTTCATCTAAACACTGCTCATCTTTGCACTACTAGCCAAAGATATTCATCGAAATCATTCATCTTTGCACTACGCCAAAGATATTCATCAAAAATCATTCATCTTTGCACTATCGCCAAAGATATTCATCATAAATCATTCATCTTTGCACTACAAAAGCCAAAGATATTCAATAATATCATCATTTAAGACCGAGGATGATGAAAAATATTTTTTAAAGAAACGAATCCAAAGGAAACAAAATGACAAGGATTAAGGATTAAGGATTCGTACTTTGTTTTATCCACGCCCAAAAAATACCTCAAAAATAATCATAGTGGTGTAAAATTCAAGAATGATCAAAACATGGATACAATCAAAGCTAGTATCCACAATAGATATTTTGGACTTAAAAGAAAAATTTTTATTTTTCATGAATAATAGCCAGATTCGTGAATAAGACTATGTGAATAAGTACCGATACGTGAATAGTAACCCCGACACCAAAAGTTCCAAATTTGATAAAAACTTCAGATCAATATTTCAAAGATAATGATATTGAAGAAATAATATCATTACGAAAAAAAAATAATATCCTTACCTCGAAAAGATCAAGATTTAACCGAATATCGGATATAGACTATATCTTGAACTTTCACCGTATAGCAATACTCAAAGTATACTCAAAATACTCACAAGAATACGCCGATAATATAGAGAGAAAAACTTCAGCTTTACGTGTGATTTTCAATTCTAACCTAAGCACCTATTTATAGAAATCGCTAGAACACCAAAGCGTAAAAATTTATTATAATAATAATATATATAAAAATTTTCTACGCCCATTCTTAGAATCTGAAAATCTGAATACAAACCACATGCTCCCTTCTAGAAGAAGTAAAAAAAACGTTTTTCATAAAATAAATAATTAAAACTTCCAAAAATCAATTATTTCGGAGCTTCGGAACTTCAATAATTCATAATAAATAGCCCTTTTGTCAGAAAATTCGAATCTCGCGAGTTTTTATAGGAAATTCAATTCTCTACAACTTTGCAGAAGAAAGTTTTTCCAAATTCCAAATGTAAATTGACCGAATCCACAAACCAAGCGATTTTAGAGGGCTATAATCAAATTTCACCAATAAATGGGGTCCACCGACATGTTTAATATGTTTTAAACATTTATTGCAACAAAAATACTCTTCCTCCTCAGATACTCATATATCCCACATTCACTGTAAAAATATCACCATTATTATATTATTAAAATATAATATTATATATATTTAAATGAATTATTTTATCAGAAAAAGATAAAATTTCAATTTTCAACAATTGTCACATTAAAAATTTTCTCCATCTATATCCACATAAAATCAATATTTTCCTCATCATATGAATCAATAATTAATTATTCACAAATAATATTACGTAATCACAATATTGACAACCAGCAGCCTCAGAAAGGGGGGCTTCCAATAAGAATTTCTCCTCATCGGCGCAATTAATTAGGTGACCAAACCTCTCCTTAGATGTAACTTTCTAGACATTGCCAATAATGTTATCTAATAATATTATTCAGATAATATGAATTATTGCTTCGATAATGAAAAATACTCGTAATGACAATTATTAAAACAACAAAAGAATATAAAATATCAACGCAAAGAATTATTGAATCAATAAAATAAAACACCGAATAAAGAATTATCAGAACCATTATTGAGTAGTGCCTTCTTATGTAAGAGTCAATAATTGGTGCAATACCGTGCTACCGCAACAACGCCAGACATCGTGTTTTTAACCAATCGGTATTCCAACAAAGGTAAATTCAGAATAACTACGCCAAGCTTAGTTTAAACAACTTATATTTGTCATTTTCTTCCTCCAATCGCTTATGGGGCCTACACATGGGCACTACACACATGGTCACGACGCCACGATTTAATATATTCCCGACAACAATGAATATTTTAATATTCCACTTTTTACCAAATTATCCAATATTCCCCTTACTAACAATGAATATTTTATAACCACAATTCACTTGCTTATTTTGAAATATTTATAGCCATTTTTGACCCATAATTATCCACATTAATCACATCAACCCTTACTATTTCAAAAATCTAATAATTAGAGGAAAATTAAATTTTTTATTTATTAATTATTTGGGTCATCTCATGTATTTATACAGGTCTTCATTACTTGCTAAGCTTGCCCTTACCCTTACTAGTGGAAGGTTCGTCTCGCTTTTTTCGTTTTTAACCGCAATGTTATTATTACGCAAGAGTTAGCACGATTGCCCACAAGTATAACAATATAACAGTGAATAATAACATGCGAGAGAAATAATAACTTCTGATATAAAGCTCAACTTTTGAATCCGGAATGAATAACAAGAATCAAAAGAAATTCTGAGGGTCATAAGACCTTGAACTATGTCCTAGGTTGTCAAGTGTTTTTACTTGAAACCTTTAATAGTCATAAGACTATGGATTCTTCTTCTCGTACTTAGGGGGATCAACCCTTAGTACCATACTGTGCACAATATCTTAACGCTAAAGCGTAAATAATCCCCTATATAGGGTTGTTCATCTCAGTTTTGACATTCGAGTCCGCACCAAAGGAAGTTTGGTTTGGATAATTCATCAAGGTGTTCTGAAATTTAGAACGCTCATCAACTATGGACTAGTCGAATCAATAAGGGTTCGCTAGTCTAACAAGGTTTAATAATAACAGATAATTTAACTTAGATAAAATCTCAAAAGTATACAATAGAATAATTATTGTATAACAACATCATGCTTGAAGATTAGTAAACTTTAATATACAAGACAGGCTTGATCAATAATAATGAGAATTTGCTCAATATCGAAAGATGAATTAATCAACTTATATAGCGATAACATGTAGGGTTAGGAAACTTGCTCAACGAAAGTTTAGGGTAAGAAACTTGCTCAACGTAAATGTAGAGTTGGAAAACTTGCTCAATGTAACAAGATAAGGTTTAGAAACTTGCCTCGTGCATAGATTACACTTAAAAAAACTCGTTCTTTGAATTAAATCCTACATACCAATTACGTTCACAATACCAGTCAATAATAACGTACTAAACATCATAAATTATTCTTTGTCTAATCTCGACTTCATGACTATACTAAGTCAATTATTACATTTAGTGTAAAATTAAGACTTCACGAAAAATTAAACTAATTATGCATTCGATCATTCAATCCACACGTAATTGTGTTATGGACATGTTAAGAACTTATTTTAACATCTCATTATAGGTCTAACAAGTCTTTATAATCATTAGACTAAGTTGCTAACACATTTCTATACTTGAACACTTTAAAAAAATTATTTTCTGGACATTCTGCTAAGTGGTATTTCATATTTCACTTTTTATCTCTTAACTATGTATATTAAGTACCGACTTTGATACTTATATTTAACTTATGGGGTGGCCTTCTGACGCGAGAAATGAATTGGGAGTTGGTGTCGTGGCGCGAAACCCCAGACTCTGAATTTCCAGTTCGCTAAGAACACAGAATTCAGCGAAATCAACACTTCTTAACACTAATTTCACTAAATTACACATACCCACATGTTATAATTCGTACATAATCAATACTTAACATCTATGGAGTGATTTTCACCCATTAAAACACATAATCACGTAATTAAAGCATGCAAATTGAATCGTTTTGAAGTTCTTGAACAAAAACATGGATTTTAATGCTACCGATTCTGTTATAAAGCCAAATCCAACCATTCAAGTTTCATTTTGTTCATTTTAACATGCATAATCATATCAATGTGTGAATTTTGCAAAATAAATTATATTTGACATATAAAAATCACGTATATAAGCCATATATGGCCATATCAATGCACTGTAATCGTATAATCGTAAAATTTCATAAAACCGATGATATGGAATTATGCAATATATATATATAAAACATGCCACTGCTCGAATTATTACATATATACTTATAACAACTTTCCAATTTGTAGAGATTCACAGAAGACTTTAAGCTATATTCATGAAACTTAAAAGACGTAAAATAAGAATTTGGGTTGAAGTGAATTACCCAAGCGTAGATTAAATAAAATGACAATTCTCTCTACCTCAATCATAGAGTTTCTCCCAATCTCTCCCAAAATTTCTCAAACTCTCTCTTAGATTCTCTCTATTAAGCTCTCTAGACTTAGGCAAATAATGAAGAAGAAAGAAGAAGACGTATTGTTAATAAGGAGAAGAACTAACGCGCGTTGGTGGTCAGTTACCCAGTCATGGGTAACTTCCTTCAACTCCCATTAAGGCCATTTTGGCTAGCATACTAGGTTTCAAAACTCATTATTTTAATAAAACCTTATCATATAGTTTAAAAAAATGTCACATCCATTATAAAATAAATCAAATATCTAGTTTAATTTATTTAAATAAAATAATATAATTTCTCATTAATTCACATAGTTACATGATTAAATTTTCTCATTTAATAATAATATCAATTATTAAATCTCTAATTAATAATTAAATTAATTAAAATAACAAAGGCTTATTAAATATTTCTTTTAATTCAATAAGCTCACATAAATATATACATCGAATAATAAAATTCTCCACTTCAATTTAATAAATATAACACATATAATTAAATTAATCTATCACAACTTCATCAATTAATTAATTAATCTAATAATTAATTCATCGAAAAATATTTATTTAATCCAATAAATATTTAAATTAAATTACAAAATCTCGGTTGTCACATCTTTCCCTCTTAAAAGGATTCTCATCCTCGTAATCACAACTTAATAATTCATCCTGTTACATTCTCCCCCCCTTACAAAGATTCTGTCCCCAGAATCGCTTATAACAATCTAAGTAAACAAATAAGGAAAATTTTCATCATATTCTCTTCGAGTTCTCACGTAGCTTTTTCAGCGTTGTGGTTCCTCCAAATTACCTTAATAGAAGGTATTACTTTATTTCTCGAACTTGTTCTTTAAGGTCAAAAATTTTGAATGGGGAATTTCTTCGTAAGATAAGTCTTTACGAAATGTAGGGTTCATATTCAATCACGTGCTTGTAATCGGGTTTGTAGGGTCGTAGGACTCCAGACATGGAAAACATTGTGACATTTTCTAGAGATTGAGGTAAGGCTACCTCATAGGCAATCTTCTCCGACCCTTCTCAGAACTTCAAAGGGTCCAATGAATCTTGGGCTCAATTTCCCTTTCTTTCTCGAATCGATCTCTTTCCTTCCAAGGAGAGACCTTTAAGAACACATAACTACCCGGCTTGAATTCAACATTTTTGCGGTGTGGATCGGCGTATTTCTTTTGTCTATCTTGAGTTGCTGTCAATCTTGCTCGAATCACTTTGACTATCTTTGTTGTTTGTTGTACCAATTTAGGGCCTAGTAGTTATCTTTCGCCAACTTCATCCCAATATAGTGGAGTTCTGCACTTTCTGCCGTATAACGCTTCATAAGGTGGCATGCCAATACTAACGTGGTAACTGGTGTTGTAACCGAACTCTACAAGCGGTAAATGATCATCCCAATTTTCTTTAAAATCAATTATACAACCTCTTAACATATCTTCCAATGTCTGAATTGTTCTTTCACTTTGTCCATCTGTCTGCGGGTGATATGTTGTGCTCATTCGCAATTGTGTACCCATGCATTCCTGTAGCCGTTTCCAGAAGTTCAACGTAAAACGCGGATCTCTATCAGAAACAATTGACACCGAAACTTTGGGCCTTGAAACAATCTCTTTCACATATAACCTTGCCAACTGATCTAAGTTGAATCCGATTTTAATCGGAAGGAAGTGTACGGATTTCATCAATTAGTCAACAATAACCCATACTATGTCGTAGCCTTTCTGAGTCGTCGGTAGGCTGACCACGAAATCCATCATAATATGTTCCCATTTCCATTCTGGAATCTCTAAAGGTTGTAGCAACCCACTCGGTCTTTGATGTTCTGCTTTCACTTTCTGACATGTCAGGCACTTAGCAACACATTCTGCAACCTCTCGTTTCAAATTTGGCCACCAGAAATGTTGTCGAAGATCTTGATACATCTTGGTACTACCCGGGTGAATCGAATATCGTGAGTTATGAGGCTCGCTCAAAATTTCTTCCTTAATTTCTGGTACTGGCGGTACCCAAATTATGCTCTCAAATCTTAGTAGTCCCTCACTGTCTATTTTGAATCTCGGTTCAGTCCCTTCAGATATCTTCTTTTTCACCTTCTCACATTCTTCGTCCTGAAGTTGAGCCTCCTTAACTTTATCCAGTAAAGTTGTACCAGCTTGCATCTGGAACAGGTTCTTGTCAATTTCCATAGGATACTTCACTTCCAATTCCAGCTTTTCCATTGCTAAAATTAGCTCCTCCTGAGCGGTCAACATCATCAATTTCTCTCGACCTTTTCTACTTAGGGCGTCGACCACCACATTGGCCTTACCCAGATGGTATAGAATGTCACAATCGTAGTCCTTAATTAACTCCAACCACCTTCTTTGGCGCACGTTCAAGTCTTTTTGTGTAAAAAATATATTTCAGACTCTTGTGATCTGTATATATTTCACACTTCTCCCCATAGAGATAGTGCCTCCAGATATTCAAAGCAAAAACCACTGCAGCTAACTCCAAGTCATGGGTCGGATACCCCTTCTCATAATCTTTCAGTTGTCGTGATGCATACGCAATGACTCTACCATTCTGCATAAGCACACATCCAAGTCCTTTATGCGATGCATCACTATATACCACAAAATTTCTTGTGTCATCTGGAAGAGATAACACAGGTGCTAAACTCAACCTCCTCTTTAATTCTTGAAAGCTTTCCTCACACTTCTCCGTCCAAACGAATTTCACCGATTTCCTAGTCAAATTCGTCAGCGGAGTTACGATCTTGGAAAAATCCTAAATAAATCTTCTGTAATAACCTAGCAATCCAAGAAACTTCTTACCTCCGACGGTGTCTTCGGCTGATCCCAGTAAATCACATCTTCGACTTTGGAGGGATCCACCAAAATTCCGTCTTTATCAATCACATGTCCAAGAAATTGTACTCTTTCAATCCAGAATTCACATTTCAAAAACTTAGCATACAACTTCTCCCTTCTCAATGTCTCTAATGTCAACCTCAAAGGCTCTTCGTGTTCTTCCTTGGTTTTCGAATATACCAAAATGTCATCTATAAATACCACCACGAATTTGTCCAAAAACGGCTTGAACACTCCATACATTAAGCCTATAAATGCTGCAGGAGCATTCGTTAGGCCAAATGACATTACCAAAAATTTGAAGTGACCATGTCGTGTTCTAAACGTTGTCTTCGATACATCCTCTGGTCTCACCTTCAGTTGATGATAACCACTTCTCAAATCTATCTTCGAAAAGTATCTTGCTCCCTTTAACTGATCGAATAAGTCGTCGATTCGCGGTAATGGATACCTATTCTTAATCGTGACCTTATTCAGTTCTCTATAGTCTATGCAGAGTCACATTGTACCATCCTTCTTCTTTACAAATAAAACCGGCACTCCCCATGGTGATACGCTTGGTTGAATATACTTCTTGTCTAGTAATTCATGTAGTTGGACCATCAATTCTTTCATTTTTATCGGTGCCATTCGGTACGATGCCTTTGATATTGGAGCCGTTCCTGGAGCCAAATCGATCACAAATTCAACTGCTCTGTCTAGAGGAAGTCCTGGCAAATCATCTGGAAATACGTCCGCAAAATCTCTCACTACCGAAATCTCATCTATTTTCGGATTCTCTTTACCACTATCGACTATGTAAGCTAGATATCATACACAGCCTTGCCTTAACAATCTTCTGGCCTGCATCATCGTCAGACAACTCGCTTGTCTAGGCGACTTGTTACCATAAAACACAACCTTTGACGGAGTCATAAGGTTAATACGCTTCTTCTGGCAGTCAATTACCGCCCCATAATTGGATAACCAATCCATACCCAAAATAACATCAAATTCTCCAAGCCGAATAGGGATAAGATCTATGTTCATGATATTACCCTTAATATCTACTCTATAATTCTTGTGCACATACTTAACAGGGATAATTTCTCTATTCGCAATTTCTATGTTCATGGGGTATTCTAACTCGTCCTTAAACAATTCTAAGTTCTTAGCGAAGTCATCGGATATAAATGAGCAAGTAGCACCCGAATCAAATAACACATAAGCATTAACTTTATTGATCGGAATGATACCTGACACCACATCGTGAGACTATACCGAGTCCTGCACTGTCATGTTAAACGTTCTGGCTGTTGGTCTATTGGTTGCAGTTGGTCCTGCAATGGTTAGAGTGCTTCCACCAGTATTTCCTATGTTTCCTCCTGAACTCGTCCCTCCCGATCCCTTCTTAGGACAATCTCTTGTAAGATGGTCCTTTGATCCACATGTGAAGCATGTACCCTTCTTTGGGTTTGGACAGTTTGGTGCTATGTGGCCTTCCTGACCACAATTGTAGCATACTCGCTTCCCCTTCAGACAAATTCCCAAATGCGTTTTTCCACAGGTTGGGCACGATTCAATCTTCTTCTTCTTCCCTCCCTGTTGACTTCCGGCTGACGAATTTTTAGACCACTTCCTCTTCTGATTGTGATTACCCCTAGTGCTACTCCCACCAGTCTTGTTATTACCTTCCTTCTCACTCTTCTTCTTCTTTTGCTCTTGATTATACTTCGTTACTACATCACTTCCACCCTCAGCAAGTATGGCCTTCTCTAACACTCCCGTAAAAGTGTTCAATTGGAACATTGACACTTTACTATACAACCAGGGTTTCAGTCCCTGCTCAAATCGTCTCGCCTTCCTCTCATCGGTATGTACTTGGTACGTGGTGAACCTAGCCAACTCGTTAAACCTTGCTGCATAATAAGCTACTGACATATTTCCCTGCTTCAACTCTAGAAACTTGACTTCCATCTGATTTTGTGAACTAGTTGGGAAAAACATCTCAAAGAACATCTCTTTAAATTTTTTCCAGGATATTACACCTTGACCTCCTCTCACTTTGTTTGCCTGCCACCAATAGCTGGCTTCGGACTTCAGCATAAACGTTGCATAAGCAGTCTTCTAATCTTCCCTTACCCTAGCAATATCGGACACCTTCTCCATCTCCATTACCCACGTCTGAGCTTCAATTGGGTTTATGGAACCCTTAAACTCTGGCGGTCCCACCGCCTTGAAGTCCTTAAACGAAGTATTTGGTGGAGCTTGGGGTTGATTATTAAGTGCTCCAGCTAAAAGATTTACCAATTGCTGAACGGAGTTAGCATTGGCGTCGTTGTTATTATTTGTTGACCCTTCACGGGCTTCATTGGCGATTTTTTTTCTTCTAGGCGGCATATTTCTGTTAAGAATATACGCTTATTAGATCTTTACTCAATCTCTAAAACATTTAAGACTTAACTAAACATTTAATCATAACTCACTTAACACATTACTTTAAATAAACTTTGACATTTCATTTAATTCAAAAGTCTTTACATCATAAGATAGCATCACTGCTATTTACATCAACTATCCCGAGATAAAGAATCTACAGGATTTAAAACATTATAATATTCCTTTATTTATGAACATATCTGAATTTACATCATTAACTATCAAATAGTTTTCACATATTATACTAATACTATCACTGTCTGTTAAGGCGCTAGATGGCCTTGCTACGTTCCTCCTCCATGATGCGGCACATCGTTCTGCGATCTAGCATATATGATGGTAGATCCTCAAACTAGATTGGATACTTCCTAACTCGATCTTGGACCGCATC
This sequence comes from Panax ginseng, assembly GCA_020205605.1. Taxonomy (NCBI): domain Eukaryota; kingdom Viridiplantae; phylum Streptophyta; class Magnoliopsida; order Apiales; family Araliaceae; genus Panax; species Panax ginseng. Next base: position 69,573,800 of record CM035129.1, read on the forward strand.
CATTGCATTTTGTAATGTAGAGTACGTCTCTTCAAGTTTAGGCTTCTTCGCACGATGATCATCTTCTGCAAGATCAACACGACGTGACTCTCGTACCCAGCCCTCCTCTGCTATGGCAAGCCTCTCTGAGCTCTCCTTCAGATCCTTCTTTAACTTCTCTATTTCTATGAACTTATCCTCGGTCTGACCCTTCTCGTGAACTAGATCCCACTCCACGTTTCCCAAACATGTGTGAAGAGTCACAATCTCTATCCATACGCTCAATAGTAATCATTCGCTAACTAACCGCTTTGCTTTCGATCAGATCCCTAACAAAGATCCTACAACTCTACGTTACGATCATAGAGTGCATCACACATCTCTGCGCATTAATGGAGTTCTTGGGAACTCCTCTTCTTCCTCTTCCTCGGGATCCTCCTCCTGGATCGGTCCTCCCACTCATGCTCCCGACCAAAACAAAGATCAACTGAGATGGCTCTCTCTGCATGAAGTTGTTCCCTGATGACATGAATGTCTCGGGGTTCCTCTTCTATAGGTAATCGGGGTTCCTCCTCCCCAGCTCGACTAGCTCCTCCAACATTCGACATCCTGACAACAAAATTTTAAGTTTTAGTTACTAATCCGTGCTAGCGAACACATAGATTAACACATAAGCACATAAATTCTTTTATTATCTTTAATGAATTTAGAAATTCATTTCTTAGAACTCGATAAGAGTCAACCACTACTATGTTCTCAATCTCCTACAAGGCTACTACCTAAGGTTGTTCCCCCCACCTAAGGTTCATAACCTTACAGCTTTGATACCAATATGTGACACCCCCAAATCCAGTACTTTCATTTCCACAGGATTTGGTGTTCATTGTACAAACATCATCTATCTATCTACCCATAAATAAATTGCAAACCATGCAATAGAATAAATAAATAATAAATCTCTCCCCTTATGGGGTTACATCAACTAAATAATAATAAATCCCAGGTTACTCTAACCTTAAAACATCTGGGTGGAAAACATAAACAAATAAGTCTTAGTAACATCAACTCTAATTACATCGCATAACCACATTAATAAAACAGTCTTCATTACTTGCTAAGCTTGCCCTTACCCTTACTAGTGGAAGGTTCGTCTGCTCTTTCATTCTTAACTGCAATGTTATTATTACGCAAGAGTGAGCACGATTGCCCACAAGTATAACAATATAACAGTGAATAATAACATGCGAGAGAAATAATAACCTCTGATATAAAGCTCAACTTTTGAATCAAGAATGAATAACAAGAATCAAAAGAAATTCAGAGGGTCATAAGACCTTGAACTATGTCCTAGGTTGTCAAGTATTTTTACTTGAAACCTTTAACAGTCAAAAGACTATGGACTCTTCTTCTCGTACTTAGGGGGATCAGCCCTTAGTACCATCTTTGCAGCATTAATATCTTAACGCTAAAGCGTAAATAATCCCCTATACAGGGTTGTTCATCTCAGTTTTGACATTCGAGTCCGCACCAAAGGAAGTTTGGTTTGGATAATTCATCAAGGAGTTCTGAAATTTAGAACACTCATCAACTATGGACTAGTCGAATCAATAAGGGTTCGTTAGTCTAACAAGGTTTAACAATAACAGATAATTTAACTTGGATAAAATCTCAAAAGTATACAATAGAATAATTATTGTATAACAACATCATGCTTGAAGATTAATAAACTTTAATATACAAGACATGATTTATCAATAATAATGAGAATTTGCTCAATATCGAAAGATGAATTAATCAACTTATATAACGATAACATGTAGGGTTAGGAAACTTGCTCAACGAAAGTTTAGGGTAAGAAACTTGCTCAACGTAAATGTAGAGTTGGAAAACTTGCTCAATGTAACAAGATAAGGTTTAGAAACTTGCCTCGTGCGTAGATTACACTTAAACAAACTCGTTCTTTGATTTAAATCCTACATACCAATTACGTTCACAATACCAAATAATAATAACGTATTTCAAACATCATAAATTATTCTTTGTCTAATCTCGACTTCATGACTATACTAAGTCAATTATTACATTTAGTGTAAAATTAAGACTTCACGAAAAATTAAACTAATTATGCATTCGATCATTCAATCCGCACGTAATTGTGTTATGGACATGTTAAGAACTTATTTTAACATCTCATTATAGGTCTAACAAGTCTTTATAATCATTAGACTAAGTTGCTAACACATTTCTATACTTGAACACTTAAAAAAATATTTTACGGACATTACGCTAAGTGGTGGCTGCTTATTTCCACTTTTATCTTAACTATTGGCGCCACTCCGATTCCGATGCTTCAAGATATTCCGGAAAGAGGAGACGTAGATCTACAACTTTCATTCTTGAAGGTTTTCGAAATAAGGTCTGGAGCAATACTCAAATTGGCTCTGAATTGACTGCTGTGTAAATGGCAAGCCGAAAACGCGAATCTACCCACTCCGAACGTCGATCCAAGTAACTTTTGTCCCAATTCCTACAAAACAACATAAAACATGCATGAATAGACACAAACACTTAAAATCAACCAAAAGAGTAAGCTTAAATGCACTCAATTATGAGTATAAAACTCATTCATCACTGCTTAACGCGTTTCTGCACTTCGTGTATTCCTACACAGTTATATAATCATGGATTCACATCCATTAGTCATATATTTCATACATTCTTAATATAATAATAATGTTACATTATTTTGTAATTAGGCTTGTAAAACCAACATTTCACTTTCTTATCATACTCTTAGAATAACTAGGTATGTATAGGTATACCTTACCGACTCGTACTTTACATCAATGTTTATATATATCTATTACACATTTGACTCGCTATATGTTCGTTACACATTTCAAACTCATAAATGCATGATTCACAAAGTTCTTGCATTTTGCAGAATTTAACAACTCTGTGTTTTATATAACCATTAAATGCTCTTATGCTTAAAACATCATCTATGTCAAGTATTATAACTTTAGACATTCATACCTATATGCTTTAAGGTCTGGATTCACAGTTAAAATAATAGGGGATCATTGCCTACTTGTAGTGTTTTCTTGTATTTACTGTTAAGCTTAGGGATGGCGCAATGCATTTGCTCCCCCCTGGCGGAACTCAAGGTTAAGCTTGCACTTCCTGTTTCTGTCCAAATCTAACACGCCTATTTACTTATACTTTAACATACATACATGTTAGAGGTTCTTACATAAGCATATACCATTCTTGAGTTCATTTTTACAAGTTTTAGTTCATGACTTTCCATGAAATTAAAGCATAAAAGGTTATGTATTTATCATGCTTTATAACTTTGGTCATATTTCTACATATAGAGGTCTAACAATATGTTAATACTTATGATCATGATGTTCATATCATTGATTCATAACTAGCATTGTTTAACACTTTGAAATATGCTTTAATGTTTGATTAAATCATCTTTATTTCCATTACCTACGAATCATGTTTAGAGACATAATAAAACGTAACATGGCATCTCAAGCCTTTAGAATCTAAATACTAATATGTAATGCAACTTAAGTCCGAAAACATGCTCGAGGTTGCCTTTGAAATCCTTTTACATGAATAATGCAATATAGAGCATGTAAATCAACTTTCAAACTCTTACCATAAGTAACTAAGTCATGTTAACATCTTTTCAAGTTCAGAAACTATATCCTATAGCATTCATGTTCATTAGCTTATTATACTAAGCTTTTCTTAAAATTTCTCTAATCACAAGGTCTAGCAAGTTTAATCATGAACAAAGACACTATAAACACCATGTCATGCTCATTTATATTTGAACTCAATCATGTTTATAGACCACTAAGTTCAGAACTTATAGAACATAAGTTTCCACAAGGTTTGTTTTCAAAATCTTTAAGTTTCTTTTCAAAGCACATACTAAGTCATTCCAATGCTTTCTATTATGAGCAAAGAAATCCTATATGTCATGTATAATATCATGCATTTTCATGTTACATCACTTAGAATGACATATTCCATCGTTGGTAGCACTATACTTGTGTATGTGCTCGCTTGACGCCCTCCGATCGCCTCCAAATATGTAATAATCACAAAGGTGACTATTTTGACCCTTCCTAACGACCTCAAATTGAAAATCTTAAAGAACAAAAGTTGTAGGTCTATTCGTTCTCGTTCCGGATCATCTTGAATCACCTCAATAAGAGTTTGTATGAAAATGTTATGCTTAATTTACTACAAATGGTTAGAAGCAAATTTCACCGGTTATTGATGCTCAAGGCAACATGCTACCTAATTGGCCTTGGAGGCGGCAATGTTGTGCTACTGGTGGCTGATATATAGCCTCTCTGGCTCTGTTCTTCATGATTTTACAGAACCCTACCCCTTCCGATTTTTATAACATAAGTTATACTCATCCAAATTAGTCCATTTTTGATTCTATGGGTTTGTAACTCATAAAACATCAACATACCAAATACCCAACAATTAACATAAACATTAACTAACCCAAATATGAATTTACAACTCATGTTCATTCTAATTGTTCATGTTTTGATAATTTAGCGAATTCGTTCACTACGAATTTGTTTCTCAACCATTTCGATTCATTCAACTTTCGTTGTTTTCGTTTCTTAATATACTAACACAATATATAACCAATTAACAGATTATAGCAAAGATTGAACATCAAATTTTGGACATACTAAGCCAGTTTCATATACAAAACACTGTTATCTTAATTTTCTTCTACAAACCACTTTTCCATAAATTTCATTACTCAATACAACTTCTATATAACAATTATCAAATTACACATATACATAATCAACACCTCAAACCCTAATCCAACAAAAAAACAATTATAGAGAATAAGATTACAAAACAAAAACTTGAAAATTTTAAGAATGGATTATACCTTGAATCTCCTACTAGCAAGATGATGTTAACAAAGTTTAGAAATTCTTCCTTTGATTCCCTCTAAAAGTTCTCTGTGTTTCTCTCTTTCTTTGTTCTTAACTTATTAGGAGAATACATGATATAACCCACGTACGTCAGGTGAAGAAAATAAAAAGGCGTCAGTTATAATAAACTAAAAGCCATAAGGCTGCATTTGGTTACACATAATTTTCCCCCATACTAGATTATTTTAATAATATTATATTATATAGTTTTTAATTGTCACACCTGTAACCAATTAACATAACTTACAATAATAATTATAATTTTTATTATAATTCTTCTGATGATTAATAAATAATCATATATCTAATTTAATTAATAAATTAGATTTAAACATCGCTTTATTTAATTTACTTATTTTCTTTAACATTAAACAACTCATTTAATTTAATTAATTAAAATTAAATCTTCAAATAATAAAATTTATATTTGTTTTAATTTAATTATCATACACACGTAACTAAATTATTATAGCACAATTTCATAAATTATTTATTTTTCTCAATAAATAAATTATTTAAAATAATTATTTAATTCGATAAATATTTAAAATTAATTACCAAATTCATTTAATTTCTTCAATAGTTAACTTAACTATTGAACCTCACTGTCCCAATATATGAATATACATTTCTCTTCACACCGGATCACATATTTAAAAATATATAGCATGTATATACATACTCAAACTCAAAATATCTCATAATAAGAATTTTAATTATTAAATTTCTATTTTAATAACTTATAAAAATTCGGGTTATCACAATTAGGGGAGGTGGTGCAAGTTTGATAATACTTGCAGGACTAAATTAAAAATGAAGGAAAAGATGAAGGTATTATACTGTAATATTTTGAGCCCCAAATCGTGCAATTATCGAAATTATATTTTCCTATAAATAGAAGCTCATTCTTTTTTCATTCTCACCAATTCACTAAGTCTCACAAGAGCAATTATAGAGAGAGAAGCTATAGAGAGAAAGAAGAAGTGAAGTCTGCTACTTCACTATTCCAGTATCTAGTCTTCTTCTGGGGTAAGGGGTATTATTTATTTCATATTCTGAAGAGATATTATTTTTCGTATTCGTATGAATATTATTTTTGTTTAATATTCATAAAGAATATTATCTTCGTTCAATATTCGTAGGAATATTATCTTCGTTAAATATTCGTTAGAATATTATTTTTGTTCAACAGTTGTAAGGAATGTTATTTTTGTTCGATATTCGCTTGAAATAATATTTTCTTCCATACTTTGTAGTATGTAAGTAATATTATTTCATCTAAGATTTCGAATTTTATACTCATTTTGTTAAAGTTTTGGCTTCTATACTCCATGAAATTAGTAGAATATCCTTGAAATTTGCGCTTCATCTAGTATCGTTTTACAAGGATATTTTCTGCACATTGTTGTTAAATTTTATGCTTTTCATGTCGGAGTACTGTCCATGAGTACTATTCATTTATACGATACTATTCATGGGTACTATTCACAAAGTACTATTCATAAAGTACTATTTACGAAGTACTATTTACGAAGTACTATTCACAAGTACTATTCACAAAGTACTATTCACGGGGTACTATTCTCAAAGTACTATTTATAGGGTACTATTCACCCAGGTACTATTCACCCCGAGTACTATTCATGACAAAAATTGATTTATTTTCGGTTCAAATCATTTTTGATACAAAGCAGTATCGTGTTGGCAATTTGAACGTTATTGAATTCTGGATAGATTAAATTATAAATCTTTAAAAATTTATACTTTGTTTATTTTAATTGAATTCTTATATCATTGTCATCATCCTCACGCTTATATTGTGATGAAAGTCATCTTTGGCTTACATGCATAGACAGACTGTTGATTGGTATGATTATGACCAGGGATCATTCGGTACAATCATGACCCGTAATGTTATAAATGATGTGGTAAAAGTCCTCATTGGCCCATGGTGCATTGATGGACAGTTGTTTGTATGATTATGACTAGGGATTATTCGGTATAATCATGACCATTGATGATTACATGAATATCATTGGCCGTGGTGCAGGGATGATTCGATGATGTGGTTTATTTATTAAGTTGAGTCTCAGAGATAAAGATGATGAAAAACTTTTTAAATCATATAAGATAGTAGATATCATGCTCTACTTGACTCTTCTAATGGATTGCTTATTCCGCTGCAGTTTTTGATCTAAAACTTGTTGTCTATTGTATTCTATCAGTTGTTATACCGTTGAAAGCTAATGATAATTTATTCTGCATTATCTTAGTCATAATATTTCTTACTGGGCTAGTTGAGCTCACCCTTTTCTTTCACTATTCTCTTCAGGAAATGAGAATATAGCTAGGACTGGTCGGGGAACGGATTGACAGTCCAGATGGTTGTTTTAGTAGTCCTCACTATTCTGTGAAATAGTGTGATAATTATTGTAATGAGGACTCCATTGAGAGTGGATATTGTCTAGAAGGCAATATTCTTATTTAAACTCTCAGCTATATTTTGTTGTATATTACCTGACAGTTGTATAATTAAGTTTGTATTTGATTTATGTACCATGTATTTGGCGACTCAAGATGGGTTGAGACACCCCCAAATCCAGGTACTTCATTCCCACATGATTTGGTGTTCACTATCCAAAAACATTACATCTAACTACCCATAATGAAAGGATAAAGACGTAATTTAAATAACTTAAACAATCATCTTTCCCATTAAAGGGTTACATCATAATCTCAATAAAATACCAGGTAAGTTTGCGGAATACATCATATAATAAAACAAGTCTTTAACATAATTCAATAAAATAAAATTCTCATAAGTCTTCAACATTTGGACATCTTGCCCTTTCCTTTGCTAGTAGACGGCTCATTGACTTTCTTAACTTTAGCTGCAGTGTTAAATGCAAGAGTGAGCAAATAATTTCTCACTGATATAGAAAGTAGTAATGGTAACAACATGAGAATGAACAACGAATGCTAACAATAATGAACTTGTCATGTGAATTAAGAATAGAGTACAAGTTTGAAATCAATGTCTGAGGGTCTTAGGACCACGAACTATGTCTCCGGTATATAGGTAATATTACCTTAACCTTAACAGTCTACAGACCCTTCTTAGTGTACTTAGGGGGATCAGCCCTTTGTACCATGTGTTGTGCACAAACATCTAAACGTTACACGTACAAAAATCCCCTATATTAGGGTTGTCCGTCTCAGTTTGACTTTAGAATTTTCGCACTAAAGAAAGTTTAGTTTGGAACTAGCTTATCAGTGTCTCTAGAATTTTAGAACACTATTCAACTTCCATCCATAAAGGTTTAATACAAGAATATATAAATGAACAAGGCTATTAAAGTCAAAGATCGGATATCAACAGTATATATAACTTAATAACATGATATACATGCGAAGTGCTATATTCAAAGGAGTTTAGAACAATCTTCTATGAATCAATGTATTAGAACAATATATGCTTTGAATGATAATAAGGAAAGTAAAGCTCACTCGATGTAATGAATTAGGTTACAAGAGCTTGTACAAACATATTCAAGATAGATTAGGCTTGCTCAATTTTAAGAACTTGAACATATTAATATAGGAATGGAAACTTGCATTCAATATGAAAAGAATGAAGTTAGAAAGCTTGCTCAATTGTAAAGAGATAAGGTTTAGAAACTTGCACAATTATAAAAGTAGGGTTAGAGAACTTGCCTTGTTTGTAAGCTACACAAGTGTAAAATAATCTCCAATTATCCTACAAATATCATTGAAATCGCAACAACAATTAATCGCATGAATATTAGCTTTAGGGTTTAAATCATCATTTAAGTCATAACCCTAACCTAGCACCTAACCACGTAGGTTAATATACTTAACGAATCTGAAATCTCATTACAAGCCAACATAATTTAATCATTCATCTCTAACTTTAAAAACATCACACTTGGTTTCATTTTAGAACTTATTATAATAATTTTTTCAAATCTTTACACTTTGCATTACAACACATTGGAATCTGTTATTATAGTTTCTACTATGCCTTAACATCATTAACATGCTTGCTTAGCAAACATAAGACCATTATACATGACCTGCAAATTAAGCAAACTTCACTCGTTTATATTTGGTTACTCGTACTGTCACATGAGTAATATCTCAGCTATCGAGCACCAGGCCCAAATGTTGGCGCTACCGCCACGATGCAATTCACTTGATGTGCGAAACCTCAAAAACAGACTCTTCCTTGGCCAAAAATCCCAATTTTACAGAATTTTACCACACTTTAACATCTACAACTTTGACATACTATAGTTACACATGCTAAACACCGTTCTACACACAAAAACATTATATAAACTCCATTTTTTTCCCAAATTTTATCATTTTTACACTTTTAACGAATTTGATCGCCACGAACTCGTTTCTTGATCAATTATCATGATTCGAACTACATTGTTTTCGTTTCTTAATATATTATCATAATCCACCAACAAATCACATATTACACCAGACATTGGACAAGAAATTTGGTACTTTCTAAGGCTATTTTTCAAATATGAACATGGTTAGTTATATTTCCTTCCTACAATTCAATTTCACGTGTTTGATTGCCGCCCCTTTTATACATACATGCCAATAACAGACTCTACAATACTATCACACACCCACAATCAACAATTAACAAAACCCAATTCCAGAAAATGAAAATTATAAAACTAAGAGTTAGAGTTTGAAATAGATTATACCTTAATCCTCTTGATTATAAGCTAGCACGTGAATCTCTTCTTTCTCTTGGCAACTCACAGAGATTACTCTCTCAAATCTTACTCACAAAACTCTGCAATTCTCTCTTGCAAACCCTCTATAATTCTTCTTCTCACCCAACTCACCACTAGCCTTAGGAAAAATAAGATGCGTAGATAATATATATTGGCCACTCACCCACGCGCACTTCAGTTATAAAAATAAAAAGACGTCAGTTGGAATAAGACAAAGGCCACAAGGCCTTGTTTGGCAAATCACATAAACTCCCAACTATATTATTTAAATAATATTTATATCATATAGTTTCCAATTGTCACACTTTTATTTTGATTAATTTGAATAACTTTAGTTTAACTAGTTTAAATAACTTATAATAATAATAAAATTCTTATTATCATTATATCTTATAATTAATAAATAATTATATATCTAATTTAATTAATAAATTAGACACATCACTTTATTTAATTTATTTATTTCCATTAAATTAAACAATATATTTAGCTTAATTATTTTCTTAAATATTAGGCAATTGATTTAATTTAATTATTTCCTTGCATTAAATCCTTAAGATAAAATTATCAAGACTCAATTTAATTATCAATAATCAATTTAGTTACTAAATTAATTCACCACAATTCATCAATTATTTATTTTTCTCAATAAATAAATTATTTAAAATATTTATTTAATTCAATAAATATTTAAATTAAATTACAAATTTCTCGATCGTTACATGTTTCCCTCCTTAAAAGGATTCTGTCCCCAGAATCACAACTCGAAAAATTTATTCGTTACATTCTTCCATCCTTAACATGCTTCTTTCCCCAGAATCGTTATACAAAATCAAGCACACAACTGAGGATAATTCTTCATCGTAACGCTTTCAAGTTCCCACGTAGCTTCTTTAGCATTGTGGTTCCTCCAGATTACCTTAACAGAAGGTATTACCTTATTTCTAAGCACTTGCTCTTTTCTGTCAACAATTTGAACAATGACTTCTTCATATGACAAATCTTTCTCAAACTTTAAGGGCTCATATTCTATAACATGCTTATAATCAGGCTTATATGGCCTCAATACCGATACATGGAAAATATTATGGATATGCTCCAACTCCGGAGGTAAAGCTATCTCGTATGCCACTTCGCCAACTTGTCGAAGAACTTCGAAAGGTCCTATAAATCTAGGGCTCAATTTTCCTTTCTTGCCAAATCGATTTTTTCCCTTCCAGGGAGACACTTTCAGGAAAACATAACTACCGACATCGAATTCCCGATTTTGCCGATGTTGATCAACATATTTCTTCTGTCTATCCTGTGCAGCTATCAATCTTACTCGAATCACTTTAATGATCTCGACAGTCTGTTGTACCAATTCTGGACCCAATAGCTAACGTTCACCTACCTCGTCCCAACATAACGGAGTTCTGCACTTCCTACCGTATAACGCTTCGTAAGGCGGCATGTCAATACTCGCGTGATAACTATTATTATAAGCAAACTCCACCAATGGTAAATGATCATCCCTATTTCTCTTGAAATTCATGATACATGCTCTGAGCATATCTTCTAGTGTTTGGATGGTTCTCTCACTTTATCTGTCGGTTTGAGGATGGTACGTTGTGCTCATTCTTAGCTGTGTTCCCAAACATTCTTGTAATCGTTTCCAGAAATTAGATGTGAAACGTGGATCTCTATCTGATACAATGGATACAGGTACACCGTGTCTTGAAACGATTTCCTTCACGTACAGTTTTGCTAACCGATCTAGTGTAAACTGAATCTTGATTGGCTAAAAGTGTGCCGACTTTGTCACTCGATCGAAAATCACCCAAATGGCATCGTATCCTTGTTAGGTCGTTGGAATACCTACCACAAAATCCAATGTGATAAGCTCCCATTTCTATTCTGGTATCTCCAACGGTTGTAACAATCCGCTTGGCCTTTGATGTTCAGCTTTGACTTTCTGACACGTTAAACATTTTGCCACGCATTCAACCACATCCCTCTTCATATTCGGCCACCAAAAATGATGTCTAAAATCCTGGTACATCTTCGTCTCCAAGGGTGAATCGAATATCATGAGTTGTGAGCTTCACTCAGAATTTATTCTTTAATTTCTAGTACTTGCGGAACCCAAATTCGCCCTTCGAACCGAAGTAACCCTTCTGAATCGATTTTGAATTTGTTTTCCTCACCTTTAAATATTTTCTGTTTTATCTTTTCGCAGTCTTCATCATGAATTTGCGCATTTTTCACCTTATCTACTAACATTGAACTATTTCCCATCTGGAATAGCTATTCATCGGATTCTATCAGATATTTAATTTCCAACTCCATCTTAACCATTTCTGACACTAGCTTCTCTTGAGCAGTTAACATCATTAACTACTCCCGTCCCTTCATACTTAAAGCATCAACAACAACATTCGCATTTTCGGGATGATAGAAAATCTCGCAGTCATAATCTTTGATTAGTTCCAACCACCTTCTTTGTCTCATATTCAAATCTTTTTCTGTAAAGATATACTTCACACTTTTATGGTCGGTATATATCTCACACCTCTCTCCATAAAGATAATGTCTCCAAATTTTCAGGGCAAAAACCACTACTGCCAACTCTAAGTAATGAGTCGGATACCCCTTCTCGTAATCTTTCAACTGACGTGATGCATACGCAATAACTCTGCTTTAACTGATGATAACCACTTTTCAAGTATATCTTAGAGAAATACATTGCTCCCTTCAACTGATCGAACAGATCATCGATTCTAGGTAATGGATACTTATTTTTAATCATGACCTTATTCAATTCTCTGTAATCAATGCAGAGCCGCATCGATCCGTCTTTCTTCTTAACAAATAATACCGGTGCTCCTCATGGCGACACACTCGGCTGAATATATTTCTTGTCAAGCAATTCTTGCAATTGCACCATCAACTCTTTCTTCTCTATTGGGGCCATTCTATATAGTGCCTTGGATATCGGGGCCGTTCCTGGTAATAGGTCAATCACGAACTCGATTTGTCGATTCGGAGGAAGACCTGGCAAATCGTCTGGAAATACGTCTGCAAAATCTCTTATGATCGGTATCTCTTCCAGCTTCACACTCTTTTTCTGTGTATCGACTATGTAGGCTAAGTATCCTACACATCCTTATCTCAACAACTTCTTGGCTTGCATCACCGTCAGACAACTTGCTTATCGAGGTGACTTGCTGCCATAAAACACAACCTTTGACCGAGTCATAAGGTTAACACACTTCCTTTGGCAATCAATTACTGCTCCGTAATTGAATAAACAATCCATTCCCAGTATAACATCGAACTCACCAAGTCTAATTGGTATCAAATCTACCATCATCTCATGACCTTTTATAACCACTCTACAATTCCTATATACAAATCTAACATGAATCACTTCTCTATTTGCAATCTCTATACTTGAGGGAAATTCTAATTCTTCCTTGGGAAATTCTAAATTCTGAGCAAATTCATCGGATATAAATGAACAAATAGCACCCAAATTAAATAGTACATAAGCATTAATACCATCAATCGGAATGATACCTGACACCACATCCTTAGACTGTACAGCATCTTGCACGGTCATATTGAAAGTCCTCATAGTAGGTCGGCTTAATTGTGCTGGTCCAGTGATAGTCAATGCACCACCACCGTTGTTGTTTCCTTTTCCACCACTTGCACTTCCTGCTGGCTTTTCAAGGCAATCACGAGCCATGTGATCCTTTGAACTGCAGGTAAAACATGCTCCTTTCTTCGGACTAAAATAGTTCGGTGCAATGTGTCCCTCCTGACCACAGTTGAAACACACTCGCTCTCCCTTCAAACATACCCCAGTATGGTTCTTCCCGCACGTTGTACAAGCCTCAAACTTTTTCTTCTTCTGATTTCCTTGTTGTCCTCCTGCAGTTGAATTCTCGCTCCATTTCCTCTTTTGATTGTTACTTCCAACATTACTACCACCAGCCTTATTCTCATTGTCATTCTTCCTCTTCTTCTGTTCTTAGTTGTTCTTGGTCAAGGCATCACTTCCACCTTCCGCGATAATTGCCTTCTCCAGTACAACCGCAAATGTATTCAACTGGAACATTGAAACCTTTCTGTAAAGCCAGGGCTTCAATCCTTGTTTGAATCTTCTCGCTAAACGCTCATCAGTATTGACTTTATATGTGGCAAACCTTTCCAATTCGTTAAACTTCGCAGCATATTCAGGCACCGTCATTGTTCCTTGCTTCAGTTCAAGAAATTGTACTTCCAACTGATTCCGAGAACTCGCTGGAAAGTACATTTCGAAGAACATCTCCTTAAATCTATCCCACGCTATCACTCCTTGTCCTCCACGAACCTTGTTTGCTTGCCACCAGTAGCTAGCTTCAGACTTCAGCTTAAACGTTGCGAACGCAGTCTTCTGGTCTTCGTTTATCCTAGCAACGTCAAACACCTTCTCCATTTCCATAATTTAGGTTTGGGCTTCAACTGGATTCATAGACCCTTGAAACTCTGACGGTCCAACCGCTTTGAATTCCTTGAAAGTCATGAGTTGAGCTTGCGGTTGATTCGCAATTGCACCCATCAACAGAGCTATCAACTGCTGAACTGGATTAGCGTTGGGCTCGTTTTTATTATTAGTAGACCCCTCAGGAGGTGCTTGCTGACGTGGTTGTCTTCTTCTAGGAGGCATTTTCTATTAAGATATACGCTTATTAGCTCATTACTCAACTTCTTGGGTATTTAAAGTTGAACTTAAACATTCCAAGATTAAAGCTTTAACACATAACATTTCAAATAAATTCTAATATTTTATTCATTCATAAAGTTTTAAAACATATTCAAGATAGCATAACCGCTATAAACATTCACTTTCCTGAACTAAACAAGTTCCAGGATTACATACTTATACTATCCCTTTATTTATCTCAAAATAAGGGATTCATAATTTATTTATTCACATAATTAACCACACACTATTATCATTCTTATTCTATCTAGACATATTAAGACGTCGTAAGGCTTCCCGACGTTCCTCCTCCATGATACGATACACCGTTCTACAATCCATCACGAACCACGGCGAATTCTCAAACTGAGGTGGGTAATAGTAGACTCGATCCAGGGCCCTATTAATCGCCGAATTAAAAGAGTAATCCATCTCCTTCATCTTGGCTTTCTTCACTTGGACCCTAGCCTCAGCACGGTCTGCACGTTGAGTCGCCTTCATCCAAGCATCCTCTGCTCTTGCACGTTTAGTTGATTCCTCCTTAAAATCATCTTTTAATTTCTCCATGTCAGTCTTCATCTTCTCGTGTACTGCCAATAGGTCTTCATGCTGACCCTTTGTATGAACTAAGTCCCACTCTATGTTTCCAAGTTTTGAGTGAGTTCCTGAATCTCTGCATCCTTCTGCTCCATCAAAGCGTGATGCATCTCAACCATCTCCTTCAGCTCCTCGACCTCGTAGTGTAACTCTATGTTACGGTCATACAAAGCATCATACATCTCGGCTGATATGGAGTTTGGTGGAAACTCCTTAGGATCCTCTTCCTCATCATCCTCCTCTACATCCTCAGAACTAACCTCCTCGGGATCGGTCACAGGCATATCCTCCTGGATCAACTGTTCCCGCACAACATGAATATTTTGGGGCTCATCATCTCTAGGTATCTGAGGTATCGCTTCTCTAGCTGGACTAGATCCTCCTTCGTTAGACATCCTGACAACAAAATATTTTAAGTTTTACTTAACATTTTCGATACTCGCGAGCACATAAGTTATTAACACATGGCACATAATGTCTTTTATTATTCGGCTTCTATGTTTTCTATTTCCTTAAAGGTTACTTCCTAAGTCTTCAACATTTGGACATCTTGCCCTTTCCTTTGCTAGTAGATGGCTCATTGACTTTCTTAACTTTAGCTGCAGTGTTAAATGCAAGAGTGAGCAAATAATTTCTCACTGATATAGAAAGTAGTAATGGTAACAACATGAGAATGAACAACGAATGCTAACAATAATGAACTTGTCATGTGAATTAAGAATAGAGTACAAGTTTGAAATCAATGTCTGAGGGTCTTAGGACCACGAACTATGTCTCCGGTATATAGGTATTATTACATTAACCTTAACAGTGTACAGAACCTTCTCAGCGTATTTAGGGGGATCAGCCCTTTGTACCATGTGTTGTGCACAAACATCTAAACGTTACACATACAAAAATCCCCTATATTAGGGTTGTCTATCTCAGTTTGACTTTAGAATTTCCGCACTAAAGAAACTTTAGTTTGGAACTAGCTTATCTGTGTCTCTAGAATTTTAGAACACTATTCAACTTCCATCAATAAAGGTTTAATGCAAGAATGTATAACTGAACAAGGCTATTAAAGTCAAATATCGGATATCAACAGTATATATAATTGAATAACATAATATACATGCAAAGTGCTATATTCAAAGGAGTTTAGAACAATCTTCTATGAATCAATGTATTAGAACAATATATGCTTCGAATGATAATAAGGAAAGTAAAGCTCGCTCGATGTAATGAATTAGGTTACAAGAGCTTGTACAAACATATTCAAGATAGATTAGGCTTGCTCAATTTTAAGAACTTGAACAATATTAATATAGGAATGGAAACTTGCATTCAATATGAAAAGAATGAAGTTAGAAAGCTTGCTCAATTGTAAAGAGATAAGGTTTAGAAACTTGCACAATTATAAAAGTAAGGTTAGAGAACTTGCCTTGTTTGTAAGCTACACAAGTGTAAAATAATCTCCAATTATCCTTCATATATCATCGAAATCGCAACAACAATTAATCGCATGAATATTAGCTTTAGGGTTTAAACCATCATTTAAGTCATAACCCTAACCTAGCACCTAACCACGTAGGTTAATATACTTAACAAATCTAAAATCTCATTACAAGCCAACATAATTTAATCATTCATCTCTAACTTTAAAAACATCACACCTGGTTTCATTTTAGAACTTATTTAAATAATTATTTCAAATCTTTACACTTTGAATTACAACACATTGGAATCTGTTATTATAGTTTCTACTATGCCTTAACATCATTAACATGCTTGCTTAGATAACATAAAACCATTATACATGACCTGCAAATTAAGCAGACTTCTTTGCTTTCGTCTTGTATACACGAGTAATATATCAGGCTATCGCGCGTGCCACAAGCTTAAATCTCAAGCTCACATGACAATCAAGGCAGTAAATAACGCTCACAAGATGCACAGCACTTCGATATATAGAACCTCAAAAAGCAGATCGCTTGCCCAAAAATCCAAATTTTACAGAATTTCACCACACTTTAACTTCTAAAACTTTGACATACTATAGTTACACATGCTAAACACCATTCTACACACAAAAACATTATATAAACTCCATTTTGAAGAATCAAAACTATATTTTTTCTCAAATTTCCTCATTTTTATACTTTTAACAAATTTGATAACCACAAACTCGTTTCTTGATCAATTGTCATGATTCGAACTACATTATTTTCGTTTCTTAATATATTATCATAATCCACCAACAAATCACAGATTACATCACACATTGGACAATAAATTTGGTACTTTCTAAGGCTATTTTTCAAATATGAACACTGTTAGTTGTATTTCCTTCTTACAATTCAATTTCACGTGTTTGATTGCTAGCCCTTTTATATATACATGCCAATAACAGACTCTACAATACTATCACACACCCAAAAATCAACAATTAACAAAACCCAATTCCAGAAAATGAAAATTATAAAATTGAGAGTTAGAGTTAGAAATAGATTATACCTTAATCCTCTTGATTATAAGCTAGCACGTGAATCTCTTCTTTCTCTTGGTAACTCACAGAGATTACTCTCTCAAATCTTACTCACAAAACTCTGCAATTCTCTCTTGCAAACCCTCTATAATTCTTCTTCTCACCCAACTCACCACCAGCCTTAGGAAAAATAAGATGCGTAGATAATATAAACTGGCCACTCACCCACGCGCACTTCAGTTATAAAAATAAAAAGACGTCAGTTGGAATAAGCCAAAGGCCACAAGGCCTTGTTTGGTAAATCACATAAACTCCCAACTAGATTATTTAAATAATATTTATATCATATAGTTTCTAATTGTCACACTTTAATTTTGATTAATTTGAATAACTTTAGTTTAGCTAGTTTAAATAACTTATAATAATAATAATAAAATTCTTATTATCATTATATCTTATAATTAATAAATAATTATATATCTAATTTAATTAATAAATTAGACACATCACTTTATTTAATTTATTTATTTCCATTAAATTAAACAATTTATTTAGCTTAATTATTTTCTTAAATATTAGGCAATTGATTTAATTTAATTATTTCCTTCAGATAAAATTATCAACACTCAATTTAATTATCAATAATCAATTTAGTTACTAAATTAATTCACCACAATTCATCAATTATTTATTTTTCTCAATAAATAAATTATTTAAAATATTTATTTAATTCAATAAATATTTAAATTAAATTACAAATTTCTCGATCGTTACATGGGTTATGTATACCTGTTTTGGGGGCGTCACAAGGACCACAAGAGGAAATTAGTGATGCAGGAGATGGAGGTGGAAATTGCTCACCGTAAGGAGACAGGGATCCAGATGGGAACCTTGTTTCACCGATCAGTGGCTAGGAATGTGGAGCTGGTAGGGAAGCTAGAAGAGGTGGAGCAAAGAGAGATGAGCGATGGGACGGAGAAGGAAGCACTTTGCACTTAGCTAGAAATGGAAGTGATGGATAGGATCAACTTCGAGGAGAAGTGGGAAGGAGCTAATGATCGGGCTAATGATCTAGAGGATGATGTAAGGTATAAGAGAAGGAAGATGAACAAGATGGGCTATGCTCTACGCACGACCATGGAGAGGTTGATTGATGGGGTAAATCACTACCCGATAGAGCAGGGACAGACCCGACATACCATAAGCCGAGACATGGTGGTGCACATTACTTAGAAGGAATACCAGAGCGTCGTGGAGCGTGGTATGTTAGATTGAGTATAGAGGGAGAAGCTTAGTAGTTGTGTTACATTTATTTATGTGTTGTTTAAATCTGTTGTTGAAATCTCAGTCTTTTGTGTAAGATGTGAGATAGTTGTAAACCCCAAACTTTTGAAAAATTTTAGAGGGGTAGTAAGCTAGTATTGTCCCCGTCTTTTGTGATAATAGGGGATATGTGTTATCATTTATAGCAGTATGCTAGAGAGAATCATGTAATTATAACGATTTGGCATATGAATATAAATGAGCTTAATTCAGAAACGTGTTATAAAGTTATTCTTCTTGATGTTAAGAGAAATACTTAAGTGATATAACTGAATAATAATAAAATGAAAATTTGCAGATTATGGCACCAAGACGTAGAATAATTGTACTGGAAGATTCGGTTAATGATGAGAGAGGACCAGTAGATTCGATGCAGAGGCT
The DNA here is from genome assembly GCA_020205605.1 of Panax ginseng. Lineage (NCBI taxonomy): Eukaryota > Viridiplantae > Streptophyta > Magnoliopsida > Apiales > Araliaceae > Panax > Panax ginseng. The sequence goes on from CM035129.1 coordinate 69,593,051, forward strand.
TGTAGATTTATTATGAGAGGCTCTTAGGGGAAGGAATGTACTAGTACCACCCGTTCTCCAAACAGCTCCTATTCTAAACTTTAGAGATTTTTAGAGTGTAGGACTGCCAAAATTTGTAGGAATAATTGACCTGATAGTTGCACAAACATGGATCAAGGAGATCGAAAAAGCTTTCACTATAGCTCGTGTGGGCGAAGATAAGAAGATGGTGTTTGCTACATATTTGATGAGGGGAGAAGCGAACTATTGGTGGGAGGCTAATCAGCAGAGAGCTGGCGAAGGAACTATAACATGGGATAGGTTTATGACACTGTTCTTCGAGAACTATTTCCCGAAGAGCATAAAGAATCAAATGGAAGTGAATTTCCTAGAGTTAAAACAAGGGGATATGACGGTGGTGCAATACGCAGCTAAGTTTAATGAACTAGCGCGATTTGCGGAGCACCAAGTTGGAGATGAGGAAAGGAAGGCGAGATGCTTCGAGCAAGGGTTGAAGCCATGGCTATATAATAAGGTATCACTTCTCCAAATTGATTCCTTTGTGACATTGTTAGAGAAGGCAATCATTGCAGAAGGTGGCAGTGAGGCCTTAAGTTTATATCATAAGGAGAAAAAAAACAAGAACACTGAGAGTGAGTATCATGGAGGAAGCAACAGAGGAGGGAGTAACTCTAGAAAGAGGAAATAGGAAAACAATAACAACAACAACAAAAATAATAATCAAGGTGGAAGTCACCAGGGAAACTTCAAGAAAAGGAATGAAGCATATACAAGTGTGGGAGGAGTCATCAGGGGGAGTGCTGGAAAGGAAAGAGCACATGCTATAATTGCAGGCAAGAGGGGCACATATCGTCAAATTTCCCGAAACCAAAGAAGATCAAGGGATGTTTTGATTGTGGATTAACAGAGCACAAGATAAAGGAATGCCTGAAGAAAGGAAGTGGTGGAACTGGCGGAGGTCAGGGAGGAGGAAGCAAGTTGATGATTGGTGGACCCGTGAAACCCAGCCGATCGACTGCCCAAAACTTTAACATGACCATCCAAGACGCAGTAGCTGTGAAGGACATAGTGTCAGGCATAATCCCAATCAGTAATATAAATGCTTATGTATTATTTGATTCGGGTGCCACCTGTTCTTTTATATTTGAAAAATTTGCTAGTAAAATTTATTACACCCCGAGAACGTTTAGAAGATTCTTTGAACGTAGAAATTGCGAATAAGGAAATAATCACTGTAGAATACATTTATCGAAATTGTCGTGTAAATATTAGAGAACATGAACTGAGCGTTGACTTGATTCCTATTAGAATCGGAGAATTTGACGTAATACTGAGAATGGATTGGTTATATAACCATGCGACGGTAATTAACTATTAGAACAAGTATATGAACCTACAGACTCCGAGTAAGTCTAAGGTAGTGTTTTATGGTAGCTCATCGCTTAAGCAATCGTGTTGTGTTATGATGATGTAGGCCAAAAAATTATTAAAGAAAGGATGTGTAGGTTATTTAGCTTACATCGTAGATACTCGAAAAAAGGGAGTAGAAATTAAAGACATATCCATAGTAAATGAATTTCAAGATGTGTTTCCAGACGATCTGCCTGGTCTTCCGCCAGACAGAAAAATTGAATTTGTAATAGACTTTGCACCGGGAACAACACCGATTTCGAAAGCTCCATATCGTATGGCACCGGTAGAAATTAGGGAGTTGATGATACAACTTCAAGAGTTATTAGATAAGGGGTACATTCGATCGAGTGTGTCTCCTTGGGGAGCACTAATGTTATTCGTTAAGAAAAAGGACGGATCGATGAGGCTCTGTATCGATTATTGAGAATTGAACATAGTAACGATCAAGAATAAATATCCGCTACCAAGGATAGACGACTTATTCGATCAACTGTAGGGAGAGAAATATTTCTTGAAGATCGACCTACGGACGGGATATCACCAACTAAAAGTGTGGGATGAGGACATACAAAAGACTGCGTTTTGAACCTGTTCTGGATATTACGAGTTTTTGGTAATGTCATTCGATTTAACTAATGCTCCGGCAGCATTTATGGACTTAATGAACCGCGTCTTCAAGCCATTCTTAGATAAATTCGTAGTAGTTTTCATCGATGACATTTTGATCTACTCGAAGACAGAGGAAGAACACGCCAAACATCTGAAGATTGTTTTGGAGGCACTACAAAAGGAGAAGATGTATGCAAAATTTTCAAAGTGCAAATTTTGGATGAAGAAGGTTCAATTCTTAGGCCACGTGGTGGATGAGAATGGCATCTCAGTAGACCCTGCAAAGGTCAAAGAGATAAGTAATTGGGAACAACCGAGAACACCGACGGAGGTAAGAAGTTTCTTAGGGTTAGCTGGGTACTATCGAAGATTCATCAAAGATTTTTCTAAGATAGCAACCCCGTTGACTAATCTGACGAGGAAACTGTTGAAATTTATATGGATCGACAAATGTGAAGAATGTTTTCAAGAGTTGAAGAAGAGACTGATTGAAGCGTCTGTGTTATCATTACCAGATGATGCGGGAAATTTTGTAGTATATAGTGACGCATCGCACAAGGGACTTGGTTGTGTGCTCATGCAACATGAAAAAGTCATTCTGTATGCATCAAAACAACTAAAGGATTATGATAAACGATACCCTACTCACGATTTAGAGTTAGTAGCAGTAGTTTTTACGTTAAAGATATGGAGGCATTATTTGTACGGAGAGAAATGTGAGATATACACGAACCACAAAATTCTGAAATATATCTCACACAGAAGGAGTTGAATATGCATCAGAGAAGGTGTTTGGAATTGATCAAAGATTATGACGGCGATATTCTTTATCACTTGGGGAAGGAAAACGTGGTTGCCGACGCTCTGAGCAGGAAAGGAAGGGAGAAATTGTTTCAATTGAAGACTCGAGAAGAGTTGATAAGAGAGATGGAGAAATTAGAGATATAAGTGAAAGGACCAGAGAGGTCTGGAGAGAAGTTATTTGTAATGGAAGCTTATCCGACATTGTTGGATCGAGTAAAAGAAGCACAGGAGAAAGAGGGAGAATATGAGAAGATCATAAATAGGATTATAGAAAATGAGGGAGAGAAATTTTGAATGGATAAAGACGGTATCTTATGATTCAAAGAGAGAGTGTGGGTACCAGCGGTAACCGAGTTAGGAGAAGAGATTTTGCACGAGGCACACAATACGATGTATTCCATTCATCCAGGAGGCACTAAGATGTACAAAGAGTTGAGGCAACATTTTTGGTGGCCCAATTTAAAATGGGAAGTCACAGAGTGCGTTAGTAGATGTTTAACTTGCCAATGTGTAAAAGTAGAGCATCAGCGACCGAGTGGTTTACTACAACCATTGGAAATACCAGAGTGGAAATGGGAGTGCATTATGATGGATTTCATAGTAAGACTTCCAGTTACGCAGAAAGGTTATGATGCCATTTGGGTTATCGTGGATCGACTTACGAAGACTACACATTTTCTACTAATCAAGATCCGCTACAGTTTGAATCAGTTAGCGAGTCTGTACGTAAAGGAGATTGTTTCACGACATGGAGTGTCGGTGTCAATTGTCTCTGATCGGGACACGGGCTTCACGTCAAATTTTTAGAGAAGCTTAAAATTGAGGATGGGAACACAGTTGAGGTTGAGTACCACTTATCACCCTCAGACAGACGGACAAAGTGAGTGAACTATACAAACGCTAGAGGACATGCTTAGGACTTACGTGATGGACTTTAAGAGAAATAGGGACGACCACTTACCCTTAGTCGAATTTGCGTATAATAATAGTTACCATGCGAGTATCGGAATGCCACCGTACGAAGCTCTTTACGAAAGAAAGTGCAGAATGTCATTATGTGGGGACGAAGTCGAAGAGCGACGAATACTCGGACCAGAGTTAGTACAACAAACCGCAGACGTGGTGACAGTGATAAAAGCCAGACTAGTAGCAGCTCAAGATCGCCAAAAGAAGTACGTAGATTTACATCGGCATGACTGAGATTTTAAAGTCGGTAGTTTCATATTCTTGAAGGTATCTCCATTGAAGGGAAAAATCCGTTTGGCAAGAAAGGAATGTTGAGTCCAAGATTCATAGGACCGTTCGAGATACTGAAGCGAGTGGGCGAAGTGGCATACAAAGTTGCATTACCACAGGAGTTGGAGCACATTCACAACGTGTTCCACATTTCTGTGTTGCGACCATAAAACGCCGACTACAAGCACATGATTTCTCACGGACCCATTCAAGTGGAGAAGAACTTGGCATATGAAGAAATTCCTGTCCAAATACTATATAGGAAAGAGCAAACCTTGAGAAACAAAGTCATTTCCTCTGTAAAAGTACTTTGGCATAACCACAATGTCGACGAGGCAACGTGGGAGTTAGAAGATAGGATGATGAAGGATTATCCCCATCTATTTGTGTAACCGTGTAACAATTTCGGGACGGAATTTTTATAAGAGGGGAGGATGTAATATCTAAGAATTTTCACGTCTTATTAAATGAATATATTAATGGAAATGAATATTTAATTGAATATAAATGATTTTGTGTTACGAGATGAGTTAACTCAATTATATTGAATAATTGAGAATATATGGAGTTTTCGACGAACTCGTTGAAAGCCTTGTGTGGCACAGTAATTTTAAGACCCCGAATTTTATGAAATAAAAGTATTAAATTTTTCTATTTAGTAAATAGTTAAATTGATAAAATTTTAAAGTTAAGGGTGATATATATATATAAATTTTTCAAAATACGCAAGTGGTTATAAAATACTCATTTCGCTTTGGGAATATTCGTATGCGACCATTTTAGACGTACCATTTGTGGGCCCCATAATGTAATAACCGCTTTGGATGAAGAAAATGACAAGTTTGAGTTTTATAAATAATCTGTAATTGTTACCGCTAACACTGCTTGGAATACCGTGGTTTAAAATACGATATCTGCTGTGGTCAAATAAAGAAGACGGTATTGCATGATTTTTTGAATTATTGATTCCTACGTAAGAAGGCACTACTCAATAATTGTTACAGTAACTACTGTTCAATACTTTATTTTATTGATTCAATAATTGTTGCGTTGATATTTTATATTATTGTTGTTTCAATAATTGTCACGACACAATATTTCTCATTATCAGATCAATAATTCATATTATTTGAATAATATTATTAGATATCATTATTGGCAATGTCTAAAAAGTTCTGTCTAAGGAGAGGTTTGGTCATCTAATTGCGCGCCAATAAGGAAAAATCCTTATCGGAAAGCCCCCTCTTTCCTGGGAACGACCTGATTGTCATTATTGTGATTCTGTAATATTATTTGTGAATAATTATTTATTGATTTATATGATAAGGAAATATTTATTTTATGTGGATATAATTGATGGATATATTTATTTATGTGGTTATAAATGAAGGAATTAAAGCTGAGTTATTTTATCAGTATTTTGTCGGATTGGAAGTATTAAAAAAAATCAAATCGGTGTTCTTAAAGCTCTATTGTATGAGTTATAATTTTAATCCGACCGTTGGATCGTTGTGATTTTTGGATATGTTATACATATATAAGTTGAGTATATAAGCTGAGTTAATTATTTATTGATTTGGATCATTTCGACCGTTGGATCGTTTGAACCGTTAAAAATTAACGCATGATTTGTTATGAATTTTAAAAGGTGTTAAAAATCATCCGTTTGTGGATTTCAGATATTTTCTGTCTGGAATTTGGAAAAACTTAAAGCTACAAAGTTTTAGAGAATTCGATTTCGTGTGGAATGGACATATAATTCGTATTTTTCTGATAAAAGAGCTATTTATTATGAATTACTGAAGTTTCAGAAAATAAAATAATTTTTATTAAAATTTGGTGGGACCCACTTTTGGTTGGTGTAGAAAGCATTTGTTAAATTGGCGGGCCCCACTAGAGGTGGCTGAGTTTTGTTCAAAGCATGCATGCATAGAAAAATTCTAATATTATTTTATTATTTTAGTCTCCTTTGGCGTTCTAGCATTTTCCTATAAATAGGCGCTTAAGTTAGAATTGAAAATCACACCAGAAACATAAGTTTTCTCTCTCTATATTATCGAGGTTATTTTTATGAGTATTTAGATACTTTGAGATTTGCTATTCAGTGCAAGTTTCCTTCAGCTTTTCATCCGATATTCCAAATGTAAATATCGCTTTTTGAGTTAAGGGGATTGTAAGGGGTTATTATGTTTTTCATTTAAGTAATTTTTCCACCCTCAAAATTCTCAAAAAATATGAAATGATAATTTGATAAGTTTTCTAGATTGTGTCCAAAATGGCGATTTTTGGATGTATAGATTAGAAGTTATGAATTTTATGGGAAAAGACTATTTTAAACGTAAACCCTTATAACTCCTTGTGGTTAACTCCAAAATTGGTGAAATTTTTATTGGGAGTACATGTATATAATGTAAGTATACTCAGAAATTTCGGAATTTTTAGATAAAAGTACAAATTTATGATAAATGTCTAAATATTCGCGCTTTGCTTTTGGCCATATAAAAATAGTAAATTTATTTTAAAAATTCGAGAAAAATATATATGTTCAATATGGGACTATATTCTCGCTAAATCCCGTAAAAAAAAAAAAAATTCGGTCCGATTTGGTATTTTTCATGAAAATGGACTAGTTATGAGTAAATGAATTAAATATGTTATGTGAAGTAAGAAAATTGGAAAATATGATTTTATGGCTTGAGAATCCTATATAAGGTATATGCAGATTTTTGATGAGGGTTTTGGTTATTGGTGATGAAATCTTATGAGTTTGGCATTTTAGGATGATTAAATGTATTAATTAATAAAGTGTAAACAATAAAAATAAATTGTTCATAAGTTTAAGAAATGATTAAAATATTGTTATAATATTAATATTAGATTATGAGATTATTAAGTGATTTATAATATTTGGATTAAGGTGTTATAAATATTGATATGGATTTTATTGTCGTGTCGGAGTTACTATTCACGTATATGGTACTATGTACGAATACGAGTTACTATTTACGGGGTACTATTTACGACAAAATTAGCTTCTTTTTCTGATCAAATTATCGTTGATTTAAGAATCTTAATCTTGAAATTAAATCCATGTTTTGATCATATTATTTTTATTATCATATATAACATTTTTATTATCCTGGTGAAAAAATTTCTCTGACTTGAGTGTAAAGATGGGTAGATTATTGGTATGATCGTGACTATGGGTTCTATTTGGCCACTAGTGCAAAGTTGAATCGTTGACTGGTATGATCATAACCATTGAATTTACAATTGAATATTTTTAGTGTAAGTGCAAAGGTGAATTGATCAACATGGTTATAATTATGTTTATATAAATTTTGAAATGATTATGTATTTCTTTGAGATATTAATATCTTTGGCCTATAGTGCAAAGATGAATTATTGATGAATATCTTTGGCCCGTAGTGCAAAGATGACCTGTTGTTGAACATCTTTAGCCTGTAGTGCAAAGATGAATTATTGATGAATATCTTTGGCCTGTAGTACAAAGATGACCTGTTGTTGAATATCTTTGGCCTGTAGTGCAAAGATGAACTGTTAATGAATATCTTTGGCTCATAGTGCAAAGATGAATTTATTAGTATGATTATGAACAGGAACTGTGATTTGGTATAACCATGATCTTTGATGTTTCAGGTAAAGATAAGTGATGAAAATTATCTTTGTCCTGGATGAGAAGAGGAATTTAGAACCATAATTATGATTTTGATTTATTCACATGAATGTGGACAGGAACTGTTGATTGATGTTATAAGGATAAAACATTGTTGGTGAAATTTTAACATGGAGAAGATAATAGACTTTATGGTCTATTTGACTCTTCTAATGGATTGCTCGTTCCACTGCAACTATGGTTGAAAAGTTTTATCATCTACCATATGTTCTAAATCTCTGATTTATTACTGACGGAGGCTATTGATAATTTAATTATCTTTAGTCATGATATTCTTTATTGGGCTATTTGTGCTCACCCTTTTGCTTCACAATTCCTTTCAGGTAATAAGAGTGTTGCCGGGTGGAGCGGGGATAACAGGGGAATAGAACGGTGTTCTATAATTGCTGAGGTTCTCTCTAAACAGTATGAAAATAATTTTATAGAGAACTTTAGATAAATGTGTATATTTTATACGTCATTTAATAGTTATATTTGGTGAATATAATAGGGTGAGGCGAACCCAACTTTTGAAGGGTGTTTTGCCACTATCGTACAAGATGCCTAATGATATACAACCTCGTGTTATCATAAGACATGGTTGTGCACATCCACTTGCTGAGTATATCTACTCGCACTACCTATATAATCTTGGAGATTGGTTGAAATATAATTTTCAATTGCAGACAGTGGAGATAGTTATATGTCAAGAGAAGACAAACCATTGGAAAGAACATGATAGTAATCTTCTCATTTTTCTTTGGGGTCTATTGGGTCAACCAAGGATAATTCTCTAGTCTTATGATATCTATTATAACATAGATGCATGGCCTCCCATGTACGAAGGTTTCCTTGAGCACTTCTCAAAGATTTTAATTTCTAAAACAGTTATTGACTATACCTTTATGTAAGGTGCCATTGTGACGTGTTATCCAAGGTTGGGACATGAGTCACAGTTGGTATATATTTATATCAAAACTCACAACATATATGTTGTTGTATTTTGCACGACAATTGTACTAATAAAGTTGTAGTTATTTTCTGTACCATGTATTTGGCGACTCAGAATAGGTTGGGTGGATTGGACCTATTTTGGGGGCGTCACAGTAATGGGAAATATTAATAATGATATTAATCGATGAAGGAATTATTAAGTGAACAATTAATTAATATTAATTGTTAATTGTTATTGTAGAATGTTAATTAATTATTATAGAGATCAATAATTACATTAATCAATGAGGAATGGATTAATTAATATTAGTGTTGATTAATCAATAAGAAGAATAAATTATTTATTTGGTATAAAACAAATAAGTAAGTGATTAATATGATAAGATTATATTGATTGTTTTGTGCAAGTGTGCAATAATTAAATATATAAAATATATGGAATACAATTATATTATATAGTATAGAGCGACACTTATGTGACTATACTATATATAGCAATTGTGATGCCCCAAAAATCGGTATACATCACCCATTCTGAGTCGCCAAATACATGGTACAGAAATAACTACAACTTAAATAATACAATTATCGTGCAAAATACGACAACACATAAACTGTGAGTTTAAATACAGATATTGTCTTCTAGACAATATCCACACTCAGATAAAGTCCTCATTACAAATTATTGATACACTATTTTACAAAAATAGTGAGGACTGCTAAAACAACTGTGTAGGACCCTCACTCTATACCCTGATTGGTTCCTGCTATATTCTCGCTTCCTGAGAAGAAAAATGGAAAAAAAAGAAAAAAGGTGAGCTCAACTAGCCCAGTAAAAAATATTATGACTAAGATAATATACAACAAATTATCATTAGTCTTCAACAGGGAAAAATTCTAATAGAATATAATAGACAACAAGTTTTAGATCAACAACTGCAGCGGAAATAACAATTCATTAGAAGAGTTAAGTAGAGAATGAAATCTACTATCATCTATGAATTTAAAAGTCCATAATCAATATTTATCCCTGTAACATCAATCAATATACATCTTACATCAAATATTCATCTTTGCACTACTGGCCAAAGATATTCATTTGTATCACCAGTTGGTCATGTTCATCTGAACATCTGTTCATCTTTGCACTACGGGCCAAAGATAGTCATCAAGTAATCATTCATCTTTGCACTATAGGCCAAAGATATTCATCAAGTATTACCATTAAAGACCGAGGAGGATGAAAACATTTTAGAGAACGAATCTAGTGAGATAAAAGGACAAATATTAGAGATTCATACTTTAGATAATTCAAGTTTAAAAATACTCTATAATAAACCATAATGGAGTAAAATTCAAGAATGAAGATCAAAACATGGATACAATCAAAGATGGTAACCATAATACACATCTGGGACAAAGAAGAGAAAATTTTATTTTTTGGTGAATAGTATCATATTCGTGAATAGTGTCGTATACGTGAATAGTGTTGTATACGTGAATAGTAACCCCAACACAAAAAGGTAGAAATTCCACAATAAAATTCATATCAATTTTTCGACAATATGATATTGAAGAAAATAATATCATTTACGAAGAAAATAACATCCCTTACCTCAAAAGAACAGTACTTCTGACTGGAATATCGGATGTAATACTGAAGAAAACTTGCACTGAATAGCAACTCTCAAAGTATCTAAATACTCACAAAATATGCTCGATAATATAGAGAGAGAGACCACTTGTTTCTGGTGTGATTTTAAATTCTAACTAAGCACCCTATTTATAGGAAAATGCTAGAACGCCAAAGGAGACTAAATTAATAAAATAATATATATATATATATATATATATATATATATATATATATATATATTCTCATCTTCTACGCCATCCAAGACCAGTCATCACATTTGAAAAAATTTCTAGCACATGTTTTCAAAAAAAACAAAAGTGGGTCCCACCCATAATTTTAATAAAAATAATTAATTTCCGAAACTTCAATAATTCATAATAAATAGCCCTTTTATCAGAAAAATATGAATTTTATGTCCATTCCATAGAAAATTGAATTCTCTACAACTTTGTAGCTTTAAGTTTTTCCAAATTCCAAACGAAAAATGCCCGAAATCAATATACAGATGATTTTTAATACCTTCATTCCGACAAAATACTGATAAAATACCTCAGCATTAATTTCTTCATTTATAAAATTTACAGTATTAACGATAACAATTACGCTGTTATTTATAAAAACTCAAACTTGTCGTTTTCTTCCTTTAATAGTTATTCAAGTATGGGACCCCACAAATGGTCGCTACTTGCAAGTCAATGCATTTAATATTCTCCCGGCTCAACAGAATATTCCACGACCAAACGAATATTCCCCGACAAAATGAATATTTTATAACCACTTGCTTATTTTGTAAAATTTGCACATTTCACCCATAACCAAAGCATTATATTAAATTAACTCCTTATTATTTCAAGATAATGAATAGAGGAAATTCAATTTTATTTATAATAAGTTGGGGTCTTACATTAACCATATATTAAGATTTATTAAACTATATAGTAAAGTGTAAGAAATTATAAGTTGCATAAATAATTGCTTATGTGACAATAATTGTGAGTGAAAACATTAAAAGATATACTATGTCAAAGAATGACAAATTATTCCAATAAGTAAGTCTAATTTGAATAATAAAGTTTTAAGGAGATATTAAATTACTAGTGGGTAATTAAATGGAGTCCATACATGTTGTAAATAATAATTAGACTGGAATAATGTACATGGATTGTATGATGTGAGTGCACAAATAATCCCTAATTTTCTATTGTGTAGTAGTATTAACACATTAAAATTAAATTGGGAATATAAGAGAATAAACTAAACATTTTAGACTCATTGTTGGGATTTAAAAGTCTGTGTCCCATTTTAAGAGTCTCAAACAGTGATGCACAGTAGCCTACTACTTCCTTGTGTGAACTGAGCTGCTACAAATCTAGGGTGATGATGGCTATAATTTGGCAGTTGGCCAACTCTCTTCTACCCATTGTTCTCTTCCATTCTCCACTAGATTAAACTCACTACAAGAAATCAGACAAAAAATGACACTAAAATTTGTCACATAAAATTCATTTTTCGTCACAAAAATATTTGGTGACGATTGTTAATCGTCACAAAGATCGTCACCGTATGAGCGTGGTATTAGGTATATTTGACACTAATTGATGTCGTCACTAAAATGTTTTAACTTATGGTGACGATCTACATCATTGTCACTATAATTAATTACTGTTAGTGATGTTAATAGTGTCACTATTTGAATGAAACTTTCGTCACTATATTATGTTTCGTCATCAAAACTTGGTGCATTAAATGACAAAAATTATTTTTCGTCATTAAATGATATTGTATTAGTGATGAAAATATGTTACTCTATTTAAATCATTTAATTTTAATGACGACAATATTGTCATATTTATGATTATTCTTTTGTCATGTTATTGTGTTTATATCACCAAAATAAGAAAATAAATGATTTATAGAACAATTCGGTCACCTAATAATATATTTAACATGACAATTATGTCCTCATTTCATATTTTAAATACTATTACAAAGAAATTTGTCACCAAAGAGTTACTTTTTGGGAAATATTTTTTAATGTCACTAATTGATTGCTTATGGTGACGATACATCTCGTCACAAAAAGAGTTATTAATAGTGACAAATTTAATTGTTGCGACTAAATGAAAAATTAAATATAAAATTATAGATCTAGAAATAAGATAAAAGATTACACCAAGATGATGCCAATAAATTCCAACCCTTTAAATAAAATCATCGTGTTATTACAACAACACTAGCAGAACTGAGCAACAAACTCAGCCTTACCAACAGAAGAAAGCAGTTAATTAATACTCAAATACATAACCATGTGCATGAACTATTTTCACAATCAAGTGCTAAGTAATGAGCCAATGACCACCATGTGCATAAACTACTTTCATGTGAACTCCAGACGCACCAAAGTTTCTGATTTCATCCTTCAGCTCCTCTATTTTCTGCTTTACATCAGGCCGTCCCAAGATCTCTTCATATTTCTTCTGAATTTCTAGCTAAAAGGTCTCCTTGTTCTTTGCGGATACATTCTTGGCTTTAACTGAAGTATATTATTCTTGTAAAAGAACCAAGGTGAATGTCCTCACATTCATTGAATCAATAATTGTAGCCTTTATATCTGTTGTGAGGTCTAATAGGGATCTGCATGTGCACCAACAAGTAGTAACTAGGAAGGATAATATTATAGTATTAAGTAGTCTACTTTAGGTATATAAATATATATATATATATATATATATATATATATATATATATATGTAAAGAACTTACTGCATTCGAAGGAGATGGCCAGCAATGTAGCGCTGCACCACATGAACTGCATCAACTGAAACTGATGTGAAGGGAAGCCTGGAAACATCTGCCCTTACAAGAGAAAGATTACTACATATTATCATTGAAACAAAATTGAGTTAACCATCACATACTGGTTGGTACAAGAATCAAACCCCTAAGGAAAATCAGAAGAATATTGCAACTAGAAATTTAATTGCATAAGCTGACTATGTAGCATTTAAGGGGAGAAAAGAAACTTACGAGTTTAAGATTGTATCATCTTTTTTAATGAAATCATAAAACTGGCGAAGCATATTTTCAGAAAAATCAAGTGCAATAACTCCTGAATAGGTCCTGGATTTGCAAATTTCCGGGAAAAAAAACCACTCCTATAACTAACATCTACAAGAACACCACCTTCTGTTGGTTTGAATAATTCCTAAGCCATCTTGAACTGCAAACTTTTAAATTCATAATTAAGTTATGTAGCAATAAGCATTCATTTATGGAAACTGACCACTTCAGTAACTAGGCATACATACATGATATGTGTTAAATAAATGTACTAAAACAAGTATATTATCATCTCGCAGAATCTGACCACTTCAGTAATATATTGTCTTCACTTCAAGTACTACCAAATTGACTCCACAAATTTTATCAGCTATAAGACTGCATTAAGTCAAACCAGGTCCACCACCAAAGAAAAGTCGGCGATCATTGTAGATCTGTGTCAAACGAACCATTAAGTCAATATGTCCTCAAATGTACACAACAATAAATATTACCCCCAAAACATAAATTCATTCACCTAGTATTTTACCTTTTTGGGCTTTTTAAACTGAACCATACTCTGTTTTAGATTATTAGTATTCAATCCTTTGATTGTCATGTTCAAGGAACAAATCTGACCTTTTCTAATTACCGGTGATGCCGTCATACCAAACACCTTTGGCTTGTCTCCAGATTTGTGATAAAATTCCTTAACAAAGTATTAATCAGTAGAACTTTCAGTTATAGAAATTATAATTAAATATGGACATTAAAAAAACAGAAGAATGAATTAAAAAGTTAAAATGACAAGTTGACAAATGCTATATAAAATATAAAGATAGAAACTTTCTGACTTCAAGTGATGTTTACCTTCATTATTTTTGCATAAGGGTGATTACCAGTAGCACGGTGGCATTCGTCAAGTATCAATAATCATATGATTTCCAAATTCAAGAACGCTTTCCTCAATGCATCCAACAGAATTTGAGGTGTCATAACCAGCACCTGCAAGGTAAGCAGAAAGAAAACAAAATATGTACCACTATTACAATATTCTCACTTCGCACTGACATGTAGTTGGAAGATATAACATTGCATCAAGGAGACCTTTACTAACTGACTGCTTCATTCATAATTAAGCTATAAAATTTTTTACAACAAGGCAGTTGAATAGACATGAATTGCCTTCTTGATTATCTTCTCAAAGAATTCATGCTTCAGACCTTATGGGGAAAAAGTGCATTAAAGCTGATACCTTCAATGTAAGTTATTGCAGGGTTATCAGTTTTGCCTTCCAAGATCTCCATACTTTGGTCTAAAAAAACATATCCTCTAATGCTCATTGTATGTTTGATTGGCTCAACCTTAAAATGCCACCCAGTATCAGTTTACAGACCGTTAGTGGTTTCCATAACCATTTGTAGACGCCCCATAAGCAGCAGAAGCTGCATACATGTTTGGATCCTGATTCTGCGGCACGGTATACCCATAACCGTTGTACCCTTGCTTCCCGTAATAATTCCCGTTCCATTGATTTCTGGAATCCAATCTCAACTGTCAACCCATTCATAAAGGTAAACAAATAAGCTACTTTCATGAAAATTTGAAGAAACTGATCATAAGTAATAGCTTTTGGAAAAGTTTGATGGTAAGCTAAAGAGAAATGGAAAGGAATAAATTGTAACTAATCATTGACTCATTGTAACTTTCTACTTTGCCAATTTGATAAACAATTTTAATTTTATATGCAGATTACTTAAAATACATTCACAATGACAAACAAATAAAGAAGTCATTTTGCTTATTTTTTAGATATCTTAAGATCTTCATGTTCCATTCAAATAGAAATGGAGAAGCTGAATAAAATACATACATAGTCGATTAAAGATTAAAAAAGGTACCTATTTGTTCCCCGGACTTCGTCCACAAGATAGACGGACTGTCTGCTTGCCAATAACAGTCCTGTTCAATTGTTCAATCCAATCCTCAGCACTGGTTCTGTATACAAAGTTAAGCAGATGGGGATCATAAAATAGTTATCATGTCAACTGTACTATTGCCACTAAGTTACTTTTAAAGTAACATAAATAGTCATTACTTCTTAGGTCTGGGAACCTGTTGCCCCCAGGATAACAATTATTAAGCTAAGAAATTCAAAATAATTAGTTATTCTATAGTAAACACACGCATCATAGATGGTGGGCCCTGGAAACATTAAGTATCCTATCAGCATCAACAACAATAATTCGATACAAAGTAACTGAACTGCAGAGGAATACCTATTGCCAAATTGTACAAAACCACATCCTTTCCCAACTGGTATTTTCACAGAAACCACCTCGCTGAACTGCGAAAAGATCTGTCTGAGTTCTTCATAAGTTACATCAGAATCAAAATGAAGGAAGAGTTCAGCACAATATAAACAATAACATACGGTGGTTAGCAGTCCATATAATACATAATATAATGCATACAAATTTCACCTTGACATCAAATGGGAGGTTGCCAACAAAAACAGTGTCTCACTGACACTTACCCTAAACTACCAAAGACACTTACCCTAGGACTAAAGAGAATTCTTAAGACTGACCGACTCTGCCTTAGGATTTCCATACCTACACTGTCGAGCTAAGTATTTAAGCATCCAATAGTTGTGACACCATCGTATAACTAATATATGAACCTAGATAATTGCATCCTCTAGTGATACATGGTAACAGATCAGGTATGTTGGTGTTACCTCCTTACAGAATGCATGTAAACACCAACAACAACCCACGTTATGATCTCTTATCATTTCACGCATCGTTACTTATGTCTGGTACGATCAACACCGTATTTCATCAGCAAAGTCATTTACATGAATATTCATTTTAGATAATAGAACTATATAAGTAAGAAAAATACAAGAGGAAGGATAAGGTCCAAGTAAACTGAAGCTAGAAAAAGTCCTCAAAAGAGGACCGACCTCCAATCCTTATACATGAAGATGAAACAAACAGTGATTATGCCTTCTAAATTTTACAATAGATCGTGCATATAATTCAATCATAGCATAAAAGAATATGTAATGACTGAAATAAAATGAAGGGTATGAAGCATTGTGCTAACAAACTATAACTAATCATATACCATTAGCATAACCATTATTAGTGGTTTAACAGCAGTCTCATTTGTTACTCCAGGCTGACTTTGAAATGGAAAAGTATCAGTTACCCCAACTTTACACATTTCACATATTGAGTATCCGCTGCTTTTCCTCCTCCATCATCCTTTCTTGTACTTTCTTGATGAATTCTTCTTCCTTCAACCTTCCCCTTTGCTACAACGAAATCCATTACCAGAGGAAATGAAGCAAAAATGGAAGCATTAAAACAAACTATAATTCATGAAATGCCCTTAATCAAGGAAATGTTATAAATTCCAGAAAGTATAATAGCTTAACAAGTTTAAAGAATAAAAAAGGTGATAGAAGATGTTGACATAAGGCAAGTCAGCTGATTAGTAATGAGATTTTCATTCAAGGATGTATGAGTTAAAACCTTAGCTTCCATTTCTAAATCTATAAGTTTAAGTGTTCAGTCTAAAACTAAGTATTATAAGATGCTACCATAACTAATGGAAGCCTAATAAAACTACTAAAGTAGGAATTCAAGCTCACAGGTAAACCAAATTAAACATACCTCGGTTCTAAGATTGAACGGTTTCTGGGAGGTAACTTTGTGATGCCTCCTCTTCCATTGCCTTCCACCAAATGTCCCAGATGATTCAAGACTCTGCAATGAATGTGAATAATAATATTAATAATTCGTCATCAAAAAATATGCATATGAGTTCTCTCAATCTCAAATATAGAATGCACAATAATTCATACATTTTGTCTGCTCCTTTGACCACCACCAAAATTCCTGCTTGAAATAGTAAAGCTTCAAAATATAAACAATACCAAAATCAGAATCCAAATCAAGGTGATTAGGAAAAAAAAAAGGATGTTTTAAATTTGTTCATCAATAAATTTACTGATACCAACCTTCCATAGCTGCTATCTAACGAAGAGAAAACTTGAGAGTTCAATCCTAAACTATCTGATGTAAGGAAAAAATCTGACGGACAGAATGAAGAGGACGAGACCTGTGTATCATTGAGCTGGGGTTGTTTGGGTTAGGGTTTTAGGTAATGATTTTATAGGAGAATTGGGAGAATTCGGTAACGATTAAACCATGAAAATGAAGAAATTAAAGCCAGAAGAGTACTTACCAGACAAATCAGTCTCCGACTTCTGAGGCTTCTCCTCCCAAACCACCACATCTTTACCTCCAATCACAGGGAACATCAATTGCGGCGGAAACGGCGGCAGAAAACAGGAATTAGCGGTCAAACCACGGCGAGCAAGCGGAGACGAGGCCATAGAACTAGGCAAACAGAAACGAGACTAGGTAAAGAGAAACGAGAATGGCTAGGGTTTGCAGGAAGTAAACGGGCTGGAGAGGGAGAACGCGAAAGGAGGAGAGAGAAAGCGGTTGGGGAAATAGAAATAAAGGGTGGGACGAAAGCGTGTATTTTTATTTTAAGTTTTCACTTTAGCCCGCTCCGTGTTTTTTAGGACATATTTTTTTTAAAAAATGTATAGTTAAAATCAAAAAAATGCCCTTTTAAATAAATAACGATTTTTTATATATATTTATAACGTTTTGTTAAAAAAACGTTGTAGAAAAAAATATCACAATATTTTTTATAAAAACATTGTGATTTAAATGTTGTCTATTTATTACTTTGTAGTAGTGATCATAACATGTGTAACAAATACTTGTATAGCATTACAAATAAAAATGTGATTCAATGCCAAACTAACCAGCATTGTAACTTTTTTTTAATCTTTTTTAAAATTAAATTTGTAAAAAAGAAGAATAAGATGTAACATCACTTTAACTGACGTTGGAATCTCTTTTTTTTTTTTTAATTTCTTTGATCTCTTGTAATTCTTTACAAACATCAATATTTTTTTATATTTATTCTCACTACCTTGGCGTGAAAATGAAAGAGTATATAAGACTTCAACTATAAAAAAAAAAATAAAAATTCTAACGCCAATTAAAGTGACGTTACGCCTTACTCTTCTTTTTACAAATTCATTTTTTTTAAAAAATATTAAATAAAATAGGAATAAAATTGATATTATATTAATATGGGTCAAACTAACTTATTAGGAATGACTTATAAGTCATTTTTAAATAACTTTATCTTATTTTAGTTTATAAAACATAATAAAATTTTCTTCATCTTTTATGTTTTCTCTTAGAACTGATAGTATTATAATTTAATTTTATAATATATTTGGAAAAAAGGTAAAAGGAGAACTAGGAATAGCTAGGGGTATACCATTACTATTCTTCTTTTTATATTTTATTTTTGGTTGAAAAAATATGTTCATGATTTAAGTTACTCCTTCCGTCTAAGAATAAAAGTTCTTATTATTTTATGTAATCTCAAGTTAAATATTTACTTATATTAAATAATCTAATTTTTTTTACAATAATTTAATAAGTAATATCCTTAGTATTAAATGTCATATTTTTATTATTTATAAATATTTATATAATATCACTAATCATGTATTGAAAAATATACAATTAGATGAGAATTTAAATATGTATAATTTTATTATTTGACATTTTTTTAAAATTCGCATAAAATCAATCATCACTTTCATTCTCAGAGTGAGGGAGTACTTGTAAGTATATCCTACTTCTATCTAGAAATAAGAAACATTGGGAAGCATTGAAATGGATTTTTCCCTGCCACTACAGGTTGTAGCGACATGAGAAATTACTCATTTGCTCATGTGCTACACTATCTACCACTACAAGTTAAGGCGGTAGTTTAGTTAACTAATAAATTAGAATGACTCAATGGTAGCTTAATGGCCCAATAAACCATAGGTCTTAGGTTCATAACTTAACTGTGATTTTTTTTGTTTATGCTATATTTTTGTATATTAGATAAATTCTATTACCATCTATATATATATATACTCATCTTAAATCTTCACATTAAACAAATATATATAAATTAACTATGATATATATATATATATATATATATATATATATATATATATATATATATATATATATATATAATACATAAAAATAAAAAACATATGAAGCATATATGTAAAAAATAACGAGTTATAAGAAAAATTCATATAAATTATTTTAGAAATTAATTATATTTTTTTCAAAATTATAAGTGTACGAATATGATCATTATAAACTACATCCAATTAACTACAAACATTAATTTTTGTAAATTAGAAAATATATCTATATGTGCTCAATTTTAATTTCAAAAATTATAACTTTAAAAAAAATAAAATTGGGCATTTATTTTGAAACGGATGGAGTGAAATATTTCACTGTATAAAATTGTATCCAAATAAATAAATAAAATTTAAATAAAAAATGATACGTTTTGGGGGGAACAAAAGAGGCATGCTTATTGGGTTTGTCTTAATTTTGGACAATAATTTACTAGTCGTTGTAAAAAATATATATATTAAATACGCAACGAAAAATTTTTGTTGCCATTGAATGTGGCCTATATTAGGCAACGAAATATAGCAACAAAAAAATTTTCGTTGTCGACGATGAGGAAAAATCTCATCGACAACAAAAAAAGAAATAAAGTGTATATTTTTTCCGATGACGATTTGACAAATCTAATTTTTACAATGACTTATGAATTTCGTTACGAAAAATGAAAGCCTTTCATAAACTGCAACGAATGACAATTTTCGTTGCTCAACATGCATTTTTGGCAACGACTTTATAATTCGTTGCCCAAAAAATTGTTGTCAAATGTCTATTTTTTTGTAGTGTTTGTTTGGGAAATTTTTTGCCTCCATATAAAAATATGACGTCATTGCATACTTTGTCACTAAATATAAGGATTTATGACGAACCAGTGTTGTCACTTAACCACTCATCTAATTAGTGACGCACTATTATCTCGTCATATAAAATTGGTATTTGTGACAATAAAAATAGTCATAATTTATTAGTTTTTTGTCTTTACAAAATTTTCCTCCAAAAGTTCTTAAATTTTTTTGCCTTCATATCAAATTGTGACGATATTACGTACTTTGTCACTAAATATAACAAACAAACATTTTTGTCACTTATCATCATAGCTAATTAATGACGCACGATTTTGGTATTTCACAAATTATCCAAATTAATTTAATTAGTGACGAAAAATTTTGCCTCCATTATCTACTTTGTCACTAAATATAAGAATTTATATAAATATTTGTATTTATCCACGATCTAATACAAATTATCATAAATTATTATTTTTATGATAATACAAATTTTTAAAAATTATTTTTTTTCCAAAAAAATTTCCCTCCAAAATTGTGACGAATTTGTATTTGGCGTCACTAAATGTGAACATTAGTGACGAAAACACATTGTCACTAAATTTTACAAATAACTAATGACAAAGTATTATGTTGTCATTGAAAGAGATATTTTGTGACAATAAATATTGTCATCAATTATTACAAAATGTCACTAAAAGGTTTCCCTCCAAAATTTTGGTACGAAATTCTACCTCCAAAATAAATTATGACGAAATTTTATTAATCGTCATCAAATGTGTAAATTAGTGATGATATAAACGATTAATAGTAACAAAAGTAAAAGTCGTCACAAAAGCAAAAGTTTTAGTGACGATTATGAATTTCGTAATTATTAATTAACAAATTGTGACAAAATTTTGTGCGTGGCGAAAATTTTCGTCATAAAATGTGTGATTTCTTGTAGTGACTATAATGCAAGAGCATTAACTGGGCAACAATTTCTCTTTATATAGTACCACCATTCTCTCAGTTTTTGGTTATGTGAAAATTGTCTGATAAGTCTAAAGTTTGAGAGTGAAGATTTCTGAGCAATTGTAGAAGTATAATATGTGACAACCCGAGAATTTAGACAATTTAATAAAATCTTAAAAGATTGAATAGAGGTTAAATAATAGACCTAGACAGAAAATAAGTGTATGAATTTGACATTTTTGGGAATGAATTTTGTGAATTTAAAAATTTTTGGTGAAGATTTATAGTGTTAAGGGTATAAGTGTATATGTTCTGTGTATATGGTCATAAATGTATACAGTGTGTAGTTAAGGGTCAAGGGTTGATCAGATAAATTATATCAGTCATAAACCCTAATAATATATTAAGAACCTCGACGTTCAGTTAGAAAACCCTAACGATTGATAAGAAACCCTAATTCGGAATATTAAAACCCTAATTGGGAAGCTTGAAGATAAGTATAAAGGTTTTTATGTTATTTATTTAATTAGGGATAGCCCTAATTGATTATTAGAAAACCCTAATTGTTTAGTTAAAAACCCTAATGTACAATTATGGAACCTAATTGCTAAATTAGCAATTTTAATTATGAAATATTAATCCTAATTAGCAAGCTTGAATATAACTAGGAAACCCTAATTATAATTTAGAAATCTTAATTTTTTATTTTTAGAACCTAATTAGAAAAGCCTAGAAATTTAAATTGTATAACCTTAGGGTTAAACCCTAAGGGTTAAAACCTAAGAGTTATGATAAGTTACCAAGTTGCCATTAACTTTATAAGTCAAATGTCCAAACTACTCTTTTTAAATATTTTAATGAGATGGAGTGTAGATCTAGCCCTAATAGTGGTTGGTGACCAACTCTAGCTAGCTATGTGGTCTAGGTATCAACTTTAATCAGCCACAATCTGATCACATGATCAGTCATAGGCATTGTACCATATTATATATAGACTAAGAGAGAGGAAAGTTCATCATTTAGCCCCATTTGCTCACAAACACTCCACAAAAGCCTCTCTCTCTCTCTCTCTAAACCCACGAATTTTAGTAGTAGATCAGTCCGCATTCAAGCCTTCATTACACCAAGATCCGATCAGAAGCATAGAATCAAGAAATAGCCCAAAGTGATGTATAAACCTAACCTAGAATCTGATCTCTATTGATATGTTAGATGTTATGATTAAGTGTTTTAATATGTTGTTTGTAGTATATATAGTTGATCTGGGTTGGTATTTGTTAGATCCATAACATCTAGATGCATAAATTTGAAGTTTTCAAAAATCTGGAAAAGTTAAAATATATGGTCTGACAGTCAAATGTCAGGGCCTCTAGATCTCTCTGTGTTAGGTGTTAGTTATGTTTGATGTTATATACTTGTTCTTTTCCATGAGGAGAGTAGTCTGGAAGTGAAATCACCTCCATACCATGTCCAGATCTCCAGATATAAGCAGTCAAAGTACTTTGACCGATCTTGAAAAATGGAAATCTGGGTAAACCCAGAAACCCATAATTTCTGATAAGCTTTTCAAAGCCTTAGATCTTGCTGTGTTTAAGTTTTTATGTTATGTTAGTGTATTGATCTTGTAGACTGACATGTAGGCTACACATTAAAGGCATTAGAACACTTAGATCCATAACAGAATTAAAGTTGTGGCTGGTCAAACAAGTGTTGACCATCAGGTTTAAGGTTTGTTATGTTGGAACTATGCCAAAGCAGAGTCCTTATTCTTCGTTCTGATCGAAGTGGCGCGGTCGTGCCACTTCTATAGTACATGACCACACGGCCGCGCTGGCTGCCAGTCTTGTGTACTGATTTTGTGATTCTGTCTTGGTCTGAGTATGCTATGTTAATTATTATATGCTTATAAACAACCTTAACTTGTGGACTGAGATTTGTCATATATATAGTAAGTCACGTTGGTTGATTTAAGTATAAACGTTCAAAGAAGTATAAGGATTTGGAAACCAAATTTTGATAAACATCGCGTAATACATGCTCTGACCTTATGTGCCAATGTATCAAGTTCTGATATACATTAAAATATGACCAATATGTTGGTTTACCTTGTTGGTGAGGGTATTGTGTAGTCAAGCATGAATTAAAAGAAAAATGCAAGTAAAAGACTATATTAGCTATGTGTACATGAACTATGCATAAACTTAGTTTTGAACTTTAAAACATATTTACGTGAACTATGATGTGGTTATGGAAGCATGATATGGGATGTGTGAACTTACCTTGCATGCTTGAAGAAGTTTTACTAATGAAAATACGAATTTTGAACGTGAATATTATTAACATACTACTTTGAGAGTTAGAATCTGATGTTTGTGAACATGTTTGATGATACTCTTAGACTCACTCATGTATCATAAATGTATATATACCATGCTTAGGTATTGTAATTCA
This sequence comes from Panax ginseng, assembly GCA_020205605.1. Lineage (NCBI taxonomy): Eukaryota > Viridiplantae > Streptophyta > Magnoliopsida > Apiales > Araliaceae > Panax > Panax ginseng. Next base: position 69,616,700 of record CM035129.1, read on the forward strand.
AGTGAAGCATAAATGAAGCATATTTTTAAACCAAAACGATGCTAATTACACATATGTGATATGAGTACTCAGAAGCATGTCTAATATGCATTATATGACTACTTTATATGTTTAAGAATCAAGCATGTTAAACTTTATGGTTTCATAACCTTGAATGGCCTTAACTTGTTGAGATGTTCAACTTAGAACCATATTATGAAAGAAGGGACCTAGATTTAACTTGAGAGGTACGAAGGGACCCTTGACATGTTAACATATGATATGTGTGTAAGGATAGGCAAGCTAGGCCAAGCAAGTTATTGCTCAGCCCTGGATTGAATTGGGAGTCACGTGGCCGCGCGTGTCCTTAGTAAAAATTAGGCGCGACCGCGCCCCTCTGCAAAACTTGGAAAGTGACTTTTGTGATTTTTGAAATATGTAGATGCTAGTATAACTTCATTATGCTTATTTTTGTCCATGACACACTGAAAGAGGTAGCCTTGCATGTTAACACCTATCTTAGCTTGAATTGACAAGGTGTTTTTAAATGATAAAGTCTAACGATAGTTTCGAGCTACATAATGGCATACGTATAAGATTATGGGACTAGAAGGATAGAAATATATGTTAGCATTGATAAAGTACACATGTGTATGATAGTAAGTTAAGATAATAGGTGTACATGTTGAACTTGTATAACTAATGTGATTATACATGAATAGAATATCATAGTGCATTGGATTGATATTAAGCTTTACTTTGGTAAACTACGCTTGAGGCAAGTATCCTAAAACCTTGCATTACTTTTGTGACGCCCCCAAATTCGGGTATCTTCGAACTCGACAGATGGTGCTACACGATACTCATAACTGTTCATTCATTATATTGAAACAACATTAAAATGTGTGTAACAACGACATTCCTATTACATTAATAATAATACATCTCGTTCCCAGGTTCTGAAACCGTTACATTCCTTGTTCGTTGTAATATAATTCATACAAATATACTAGTCTATTACAGAATAAACTAGTCGTTCCTCTTCGCCTTGCCTTTATCTTTACTGGAACCCTCGATTCGCTCGACCATAGGTGCAATCATATGATTCAAGCAAGAAGTGAGCATAACTAGCTCAGCAAGTCTAACAATATATTATATAAATACCACTTAGAGAATCATATTATTATTCTTCATTAATTGAACAATAGTTATGAAGTACTATAAAACATTGAATAGCACTTCTCATCTCATAAAATAATACCGAAGTACATATAGTAGCTTGGAAATTCTGAGTAGGTCCATAGACCATGAACATTCTCTTTAGCTTTTATTCATGAAAAGGACAACCCGGTACTAAGACCGTAAGTTTGACATTTCTTACGAGCACTTCTAGGTGATCAGCCTATAATACTCTATGTTGATCAACACTCATCCTTTAAACGTATTTACGTTAAAGTTTTGGCAACCTCGCGTGCCCATAAAATAACCGATGAAAAATACATTTGTTTATTCATACTCAGGCTTACCTTGAATCCATACCAAATAATTGGCGTAGGATAGCATTATCAATTCTATATTGAAAGACTTGTAAATAAATCAATCAATCTTTCAAGATTAGTCTAGCCGAGGTAAAATTGGCATCGACCCTTTCTTTAAAACCATTCATGCATCTCATAACATGAATCACTACAAACCTGGCTAACACGAAGGTTAGACAAGCATTAAGAAAACATGCCTTCAGCGTCTGCTACAGTAAAATTACTTTTCCTTTGAGTCTTTACGGTCTCTACAAGATATAACCACATAACATACCACATTAGGTCATAAATAAACATACATGGTTCCTAATGAATCTTACCCTTCTCAATCTAATCATGTATTAGATTTGTTATTATTGGTTCCAGCTTGTCGATATAATTTACATCGTTCTTACCAACTTCTTTCTCTTCTATGTCTTAAGTGGATTTACTTCATTAATACAACTTGTTTTGAGTTAATCATCCTTCCTAACGGTTTACTAACGTTCGTACGTTATTAATCGAAACACGATCGTCCTTGGTTATGTACACTTATTGCATACCATTCACTTTCTTATTGTGACAACCTAAGAATTTAGAAAATTTTTAAAATCATAATTGATTGATTTAAGGTTCAATATTAGAACCTAGACATAAAATCAGTGTATGCGTTTGATATTTTTGGGAAGAAATTTTGAGGATTTCAAAATTTTGTGAAGGATTTAGGTGAATTATTCAGGATTAAGTGTATACGTGAATATGTTCTGTGTATATGGTCATTTATGTGTTCAGAATGTGGTTAAAGGTCAAGGTTTGTCCAGATAAACTATATCTGTGACAAACCATAAGTATATATTCGAACGTCAATGTTCAGTTAGAAAATTCGTACGATTTATAAGAAACCCTAAAATCGGTTCTAGAAACCATAATTTCAGTTCCAGAAATTCGAAACCCTAATTCGGAAATTAAAAACCCTAGTTTGGGAATGCAAATGCTGGTATAAGGTTTAAACGTTATTAATGATAACCTAATTAGGGATAACCTTAATTGATTTAGAAAACCCTAATTTCTGGTTTAGAAACCCTAATTTAGAATTACGGAAAACCTGATTGTCAGTGTAATAATTTTAATGTTAATTAGGAAATATTAATCCTAATTTTCAAGTTATAAGTAATTAGAAAATCCTAATCTAATTAGGAAACCTAATTTTTAAATTAGAAAGATTATTTTTTTTATTTAAAACCCTAATTCTTGGGTTATAAATTCTAATATACAATTTCGACCCTAATTGCTAAATTAGCAATTTTAATTAGGAAATAATAATCCCACCAATTAGCAAGATTGAATTTTATGATTAGGAAATCTTAATATATTTATAGAATCCTAATTATAATTTAGAAATTTTTATTTTGAAAACCTAAATTAGAAATTCTAGAATTTAAATTTTTGAAACCTTAGGTTTAAACTCTAAGGGTTAAAACCCCAAGGGTTAAACCCTAAGGGTTGGATCAAAGACCAATTTGCCATTAAATTTGCAAGCTAAAAGACCAAAATGCCCTTTTTGTATTTTTTTAATAAGTTAGTGTGTAGATTTTGACTTTAGGCGAGTTGCTCACCAAAACCTAGCCCTAGAATGTGCTACAAATCTCAGCAATCAACCATATATCATCCTTATACATAGCATCAAAGCTTAGAATTTAAAAAGTAAGAAAATCTCTTACTTTATTTATCTAAACAACCAAGACCTTCTCTTTCTAAAAATTCAAAAATGTAGAGTGAGAGTGAGTGATTAGATAAGCCATGATCAGGTGTTAGCATTCCAAGATCAGATCACAAGGATCAGATTCAAGATCAAGCATTAGAAATGTATAAGAACCCTAATTTTTGCTAGATCTTTAAGACTGATGTTATAGTTGTTGTTTGTTGGTTAGAAATGTATCAAATGGTGTCACATAGTGATCTTGGATGTTGGATCATGGATCCATATCATGTAAATGTACAAAAATCAAGTTTTTAGTAACTGTTCTTGAACCTTCATGTGTTGTCTGACAAGCAAATGTCAGAAGCTTTAGATCCTTCTCTGTTTTTAGTTTGTTGTGTTTTACGTTATGGATCTATTCTGTGATATATAGGCTTTGATTTGAAACTAAAAACAGTGTCAAATCATGTCTCGATCGTAAGATATGATCAGTCAAACTTCGTTGACCGTTCACGTAAACTGAGTTTTTGGGCAACCCAGAAACCTAGATCTCGTCTGACAATGTTTTCTGAACCATAGATCTTACTGTGTTTAAGTGATTAAGCCATGTTGTTGTATTAAAGTTGTTGTCTGACATATAGGCATCATAGTTATGCATCTAGAACCCCCAGATCATACATGGAATCAAAGATAGGAAGGGTCAAAGTATGGTTGACCGGCTGTTTTTGGAGATTTCTGGAAAACCCAAAAACCTTCAAGAGCAATTTTTCTGACATTGTTTGACCATGCCATATTTTGCTCATGTGATGATGTTATTATGTTATGATGCTATATTTTTGTACTCTGACATGTGCTCTACACGATCGAACCATTAGATCACACTAATCAAGCCTGGAAACCCTAGATTCAAAGGCTTGAATTGAGACCTTGCAACTATTCTTCAATTCTGGAAAACCCAGAAATGAAGAACAGCTCTGACATCGATTTATGTAGCTTAGATCTGTAAGTTTTGTGATAGTTGGGGCATGAAATCGATTTTTAATCATAGTATTGCATGTATACTATAATATTAACACATTATACAACCCTACTAACATCCAGAACATGAAAATTTATATGGTCAAAGTAGTAACCTCGAACACTGTCTTGAAGGTTCTGGGTTTGCTGATGAATACTCAAGAACAACTATAGCGACAATTTCGTCGCTATAGGGCACTTTAGCGACAAATAATTTCTAAAAATAATTATTTTATTTAAAAATTAGAGAAAAATAGATTTTTATTATTAAAAATACATAATAAATGCCTAAAAATTATTTTAAAGTCCAAAAATGGATTTTTAATTATTTTGAATATATTTCAATAATATTTAATATTTTTAGAATATTAATGTTATTTAATTTATTTAATTATAATATTAAATAAATTATTTAAAAATGATTTTAATACATGAAAATTATTTAAAAATATATTATGGTATAAGAAAATATTTTAAGTTATTTTCAATGACTTTTGATAATTTGTGATGAAATTCATTAATAAATTAATATTAATGGTAATTAGTTTATTTAATAAATATATTAAATAAATTATGGAAAATAAATTTATGATTTAAAAATCATATAAAAATTAGTTAAGTGTTAGAAAAATATTTTAAGTTATAAAATATAACTTTTGATATTTTGTCATGAAAATATTAATATTTTAATATTAAAAGCAATTATCGGATAATGGATTTAAGTGTTTAAAAATCATATAAATATGATTTTAAGGTATTAAAAATACTTTGATATAATATAAATACATTATAATATTATGTTATGATTTTCATTAATATTTGATATTAAATAAATATTAATGATAAAGAGAATAATGTGGTATTTATATTAATAATGATTATTGAATAATGTTTTTAATTACTTTAAAAACAAATAAAGGAAATAATAAAGTATTAAAAATACTATGAGATATTATAAATATATTATAATATTTTGGCATGTATTTTATTAATATTTAATATTAAATAAGTATTAATGATATTAGAATATTGTGGTATTTAAATTAGATAAATACGATATTAATGATTGGAAAATTATTTTAAATGATAATAATTATTTGAAAATTATTATGAGACTTGGAAAATTATTTTGATTAATAATATGATTATCTAAGATAAGTGTTAAGTGTTAAGGCAGAGTTTAATTGAACTTAAACTCGTGAATTGTCTGACTAGACCGCCGAGATGTTAGAATTGTCTGTTTTATTCAAGTCGACTCACAATAGTTTGACTTGATCTTGAGTTTTATGTGTGTTGTAAATGATAGGATTATGTGTTTATGTGTTTAGGTTATTCTATGTGTGTGTGTGTATGTGTATATATATATATAAAAGTATTATACTGTGATGATATTATTCTAATTTGTATATCGATATTATTTATATATTAGGTCTTCAGACAAAGCTTATTAAAATGCGTAACGATAATCAACGAAACAGACAAGTTTTTCTTAACTCTACTTTGAGTTGTTGTATTCAAATGTACTTGTGGTTAATCATTGCTGATTACCATGTCTAAAAATTGTTGAATTGTACTCTGTAAATATTGCGTGTATAAGTCAGGTATGAAATGCTGATCACCTTCATTACCATTCGGTCCAGATATATTTGTTCATGTTTAATACTTGTTCAGTCAAAAGTTTGTCCGTGCTAATTCACAACTATATTGTTGAATTATAGCCAGTTTATTATTCAGACTCTTTCAATCATAATATATCCTCAAATAAATTATACTTGCTGGGCAAACTTATGCTCACCCTTACTATATCGTGATAAAACATTGCAGATTAATACGAATGCGTTGGATACAAGGAAAAGATAAAGACAAGTCCAGCTTTAGTTTATATGTGCAGATAAAGTTTGAATCAGTATTGTATATTAATGTTGTTGTAAGTCCAATAAGTTATGAATTGTGTATAATTTAAGGTTACTCGACCTTGGGGAATAGTGTGTAAAATTTATTGTATAAAAAATTTATGTTTATATATTTCGCAATAGTTGTAGAATGATTGTACCAGATCCGTGGTGATTTAGGACCCGAATTTGGGGCTCTCACAGTTGGTATCAGAGCTGTTGGTTATGAACCTTAGGTAAGAATACCTGATACAAATAACCGCAGTGATTAGGATAAGATCTAACACACATAGAGTTAGCTGGCCGGTAAGATTCAAAGACGAATCTCGGCGGGTTATAAATACGGAGTTCCCTAACTCTGATAATAAAGCTGAATAGTAGTGGTAAATAAATAGAATCTAAAAGACTAAAAGTGCAGTGATAGGAGATTATAAAATAAAACGATCATAGTATAGAAATAAATCATAATATATACGACGAGATAACCCCGTGATCTGATATGGATTAATCTAATGATTGAAAAGTTTACAACAAAGATTGTTGTGTATCTATTGTACTATTCATTGGTACAGATTCAAGAAAAGATTATGAATACGAGTTGAATGAAATTCGTATTGAGAAGGGAGTTAAGATTAGGTGGGGATTTCAATTGAAAACTCATGTCAGCAGCTGAGTTGTATGATTCCTTGTATGGGGGGGGGGGAGTATACGTGGTGTAACAACCACTTAGTTTCTGACACTGATAATCATTGAAATGTTTGTGTCGCACTATTTGCTATATGCATGTTAAGAGGGTGATTCCTTTCTCATGTATATAATAAATAGATAGGTTATAGGTAGAGAATATAAGGTTAAGTACGAGTTCTTAAAACTCATACTTATGGTATGTTTGTGACTCATAGTTATATAAAATATTTATGAACCACTCAGCGAATGGATGCCAAAAGTCTGACTAGGGTAAGTTCTTAAACTCATATGATTGTGGAAAGTTTCTGAACTCATGAGTATGGTTTGACGAATTGGGAATAGTCATATGTGAATGGAGTATTGAGGATAATAGGAATAGATAGATTACTAAGCAACTGATCATTAGTGAAGACATAAGTTTACCAAATCTCCTAGCTATGCTAGATTTCAAAATTTTGACATCAAACTAAATACGAACTATATGTTTTTTTAAAAAAAATATGTAGACTCGTAATCATTTTTGGAATGGTTTAAAGTATAGTCTATGCTACTTATTTCGGCTAGACGCAAATAATTTGAAATATAAAAATATATTTTATTTATCACTCATGTACCATGTAACATGGTGCAGAGATGATAAAAAGTTGATGGAGTTGTAAATATAGAAATACTTAGTGTGAATTTGATCTAATCTTGTTGTTCCACTATTGTATGATGTGTTATGACAAAGTCATACGATGATGACAAGATCCTCAAATGGATTGTTAATAAAGATCAGACGATATCAAAAAATTTCATTCTCAAAATATTTTCAAAATTTTAATAATTTAGCTAACTAATGTTATTAAAACTCTAAGTACACCTAAATAATTTGATTGAATTGAATTATTGATACTGAGTCTATGCTATTTGATTTGATTCAAAGATTTAGACTAATGTTATGCTAATCACCCTTTAGGATGAATTTTCATAAAACCTTTGCGAAAATGACAGACAATAGTCTATATGACTCCTCAGCACAATTTGAAAATTTTAACACTTGTGAGTGGTGTATTGAGTAACATGTGATGGTATGTGTGAATGGTGTAAGCAGTATGGTGTAAGGTTTAAGGTGAATTTCGGGGATGAAATTCTTAGAAGAAGGGGTGAATGTGACAACCCGAGAATTTAGAAAATTTTTAAAATCATAATTGATTGATTCAAGGTTCAATATTAGAACCTAGACAGAAAATAAGTGTATGCGTTTGATATTTTTGGGAAGAAATTTTGAGGACTTCAAAATTTTGTGAAGGATTTAGGTGAATTATTCAAGATTAAGTGTATACGTGAATATGTTATGTGTATATGGTCATTTATGTGTTCAGAATGTGGTTAAGGGTCAAGGTTTGACCAGATAAACTATATCTGTGACAAACCCTAAGTATACATTCGAACGTCAACGTTCATTTAGAAAATTTGTACGATTTATAAGAAACCCTAAAACTGGTTCTGGAAAACCTAATTTCAGTTCTTAGAATTCGAAACCCTAATTCGAAAATTGAAAACCCTAGTTTAGGAATGTAAATGCTGGTATAAGGTTTAAACGTTATTAATGATAACCTAATTAGGGATAACCTTAATTGATTTAGAAAACCCTAATTTCTGGTTTAGAAACCCTAATTTAGAATTAGGGAAAACCTATTTTTTAGTGTAATAATTTTAATGTTAATTAGGAAATATTAATCCTAATTTTCAAGTTATAAGTAATTAGAAAACCCTAATCTAATTAGGAAACCTATTTTCTAAATTAAAAAGATTATTTTTTTATTTAAAACCCTAATTCTTGGGTTATAAACCCTAATGTAAAATTTTGACCCTAATTGCTAAATTAGCAATTTTAATTATGAAATAATAATCCTAATTAGCAAGATTGAATTTTATGATTAGGAGATCTTAATATATTTATAGAATCCTAATTATAATTTAGAAGTTTTTATTTTGAAAACCTAAATTAGAAATTCTATAATATAAATTTTTGAAACCTTAGGTTTTATCCCTAAGGGTTAAACCCTAAGGGTTTGATCAAAAACCAATTTGCCATTAAATTTGCTAGCTAAAAGACCAAAATGCCATTTTTGTATATTTTTAATAAGTTGGTGTGTAGGTTTTGACTTTAGGTTAGTTTCTCACCAAAATCTAGCCCTATCATGTGCTACAAATCTCAGCAATCAGTCATATATCATCCTTATACATTGCATCAAAGCTTAGAAATTTAAAAGTAAGAAAATCTCTTACTTTATTTATCTAAACAACCAAGACCTTCTCTCTCTAAAAATTCAAAAATGTAGAGTGAGAGTGAGTGATTAGATAAGCCATGATCAGGTGTTAGCATTCCAAGATCAGATCACAAGGATCAGATTCAAGATCAAGCATTAAAGGTATAAGGACCCTAATTTTTGCTAGATCTTTAAGACTGATGTTATAGTTGTTGTTTGTTGGTTAGAAATGTATCAAATGGTGTCACATAGTGATCTGGGCTGTTAGATCGTGGATCCATATTATGTAGATGTACAAAAATCAAGTTTTTAGTAACTGTTCTTGAACCTTCATGTGTTGTCTGACAAGCAAATGTCAGAAGCTTTAGATCCTTCTCTGTTCTTAGTTTGTTGTGTTTTACGTTATGGATCTATTCTGTGATATGTAGGCTTTGATTTGAAACTGAAAATAGTGTCAAATCATGTCTTGGTCGTAAGATATGATCAGTCAAACTTCGTTGACCGTTTACGTAGACTGAGTTTCTGGGCAACCCGGAAACCCAGATCTTGTCTGACAATATTTTCTGAACCTTAGATCTTACTGTGTTTAAGTGATTAAGCTATGTTGTTGTCTGACATGTAGGCTTCATAGTTATGCATCTAGAACCCCCAGATCATACATGGAATCAAAGTTAGGAAGGGTCAAAGTATGGTTGACCGACTGTTTTTGGAGATTTCTAGAAAACCCAGAAACCTTCAAGAGCAATTTTTCTAACATGGTTTGACCATGCCAGATCTTGCTCATGTGATGATGTTATTATGTTATGATGCTATATATTTGTACTCTGACATGTGCTGTACACGATCAAACAATTAGATCACACTAATCAAGCCTGGAAACCCTAGATTCAAATACTTGAATTGACACCCTGCAACTATTTTTCATTTCTAGAAAACCCAGAAATGAAGAACAGCTCTGACATCGATTTCTGTAGCTTAGATCTGGCAGTTTTGTGATAGTTGGGGCATGAAATCTATTTGTAATCATATTATTGCATTTTTACTATAATATTAACACCTTATACAACTCTGCTAACATCCAGAACATAAAAATTTATGTGGTCAAAGTATTAACCTCGAACATTGTCTTGAAGGTTCCGTGTTTGCTGATAAATACTCAAGAACACCTATAGCGACAGTTTTGTCGCTATAGGGCACTTTAGCAACAGATGATTTCTAAAAATAATTATTTTATTTAAAAATTAGAGAAAAATATATTTTTATTATTAAAAATACATAATAAATTCCTAAAAATTATTTTAAAGTCCAAAAATGGATTTTTAATTATTTTGAATATATTTCAATAATATTTAATATTTTTGGAATATTAATAGAATTTAATTTATTTAATTATAATATTAAATAAATTATTTAAAAATAATTTTAATACATGAAAAATCATTTAAAAATATATTATGGTATAAAAAATATTTGAAGTTATTTTCAATGACTTTTGATATTTTGTGATGAAATTCATTAATAAATTAATATTAATAGTAATTAGTTTATTTAATAAATATATTAAATAAATTATGGAAAATAGAATTAATGATTTAAAAATCATATAAAAATGATTTAAGTGTTAGAAAAATATTTGAAGTTATAAAATATAAATTTTGATATTTTGTCATGAAAATATTAATATTTTAATATTAAAAACAATTATTGGATAATGGATTTAAGTTTTTAAAAATTATATAAATATGATTTTAAGGTATTAAAAATACTTTGATATACTATAAATACATTATAATATTATGTTATGATTTTTATTAATATTTGATATTAAATAAATATTAATGATAAAGAGAATAATGTGGTATTTATATTAATAATGTATTGTTGAATAATGTTTTAATCACTTTAAAAATATTTAAAGGAAATAATAAAGTATTAAAAATACTATGAGATATTCTAAATATATTATAATATATTGGCATGTATTTCATTAATATATAATATTAAATAAATATTAATGATATTAGAATATTATGGTATTTAAATTAGATAAATACGATATTAATGATTGGAAAATCATTTTAAATGAAAATAATTATTTGAAAATTATTATGAGACCTGGAAAATTATTTTGATTAATAATATGATTATCTAAGATAATTGTTAAGTGTTAAGGCAGAGTTTAATTGAACTTAAACTCGTGAATTGTCCGACTAGACCGTCAGGATGTTAGAATTGTGTCGGATTCAAGTCAGACTGCAATAGTTTGACTTGATACCGAGTTTTATGTGTGTTGTAGACTGATAGGGTTATGTGTTATGTGTTTAGCTTATTCCATGTGTGTATATATATATATATAATCATATTATATTGTGATGATATTATTATAATTTGTATATCGATATTATTTATATATTAGGTCTTCAGACAAAGGTTATTAAAATGAGTAACGATAATCAACGAAACAAGCAAGTTTTTCTTAACTCTACTTTGAGTTGTTGTATTCAAATGTACTTGTGGTTAATCATTGCTAATTTCTATGTCTAAGAATTGTAAAATTGTACTCTGTAAATATTGTGTGTATAAGTCAGGTATGAGAGGCTGATCACCTTCATTATACCATTCGGTCCAGATATATCTGTTCATGTTTAATACTTGTTCAGTCAAAAGTTTGTTCATACTAATTCACAACTATATTGTTGAATTATAGCCAACTTATTATTCAGACTCTTTCAATCATGATATATCCTCAAATAAATTATACTTGCTGGGCAAACTTATGCTCACCCTTGCTATATCGTGATAAAACATTGCAGATTAATACGAAAGCGTCAGATACAAGGAAAAGATAAAGACAAGTCAAGCTTTAGTTTACATGTGCAGATAAAGTTTGAATCAGTATTGTATATTATTGTTGTTGTAAGTCAAATATGTTATGAATTGTGTATAAGTTAAGGTTACTCGACCTTGGGGAATAGTGTGTAAAGTTTATTGTATAAACAATTTATGTTTATATCTTTCGCAATAGTTGTAGAATGATTGTACCAGATCCGTGGTGATTTGGGATCCGAATTTGGGGCTGTCACACTTATACTTTACGTTCTTCGTTTAACTACTCATTAAATAACATTAAATTACTAAAATCGTCACTATAAAAGTTATTTAGGAAAGTTCTTAATATGTTCATTAAGAAATTACATGTCCCGTACTTTTTTTGCAAACCGTTGGGATCACAAATAACTTGGTCAACAAAATTTCACTGCCAGTGCCGTGACGCAGCATCTCATTACTATAGTGGCACTGCGGCGCGAAACTCCAGTAGCTGACGACCATTCTTGGCGTTCTGGTGCGCCTTATAAGGTCTTGTCTGGCGCTGCGACGCCAGACCTTGGTGCCAGAAATATTTGACAGTTTATTTCTTAGGTGAGATTCCCGGGCTCATAATTTGTTCGTTATAAGTCCGAATTGGCTCGTTCAAAAGCCCTTAGCTCACAAATTACATACTCTATGTGTTCATGCAAGAGTTTTTCATTTTCAACTTTGTTAACTCGAAATTCACCTTTTAGTTCATTTTAATTAAAATGATAAACGTTCGTGAATGTTCAACGCTCGTTTCTTCGTTTGAAGTCAGAATTCGGTCATTTTCGAGTTCGCAACTCTAGAATGCCAAATTCGACTATACTCCATTAGAAACTAACGTTTTTGAGCTCAACGTCAATATTTGACTTCCATTTTGAGAATTTCACGAATTTGAAGATTATCGTTCAAACTCGTGAATTCCGCCATAACTTCGTTACTTAAGATTTGTTCATCATTTCAAATGTCTTCAATCCATCATACTAACATCTTATCATACATATTTCATTAACTTATTTACTTGATAAGTTATTACTTGTTCTTCATGAGTTTATAACTTATAAAAGTATAAACTACTTATAATTTCACTTCACATGACTTATCATAGATTAAGTCTTCTAACCATCATTCTCACATCTTCTAATCATACAAATTTCATTCATTTAAACATATTACAAGTTCTTCCTTAGTTCATAGCTTATCTATGAACAAAGTGCTTATTCATGGCTTATTAAGACTTAAGTCCTTAGATTATTCATTCTTACTTCTTCTTAGTATACACTTCCTACCACTACTCACTTCTCTAACAATTGAAGAGAAAGAGATTCATGGTTTAGGACCTTACCCTTGAAGATCACTTGATTAAGCTTTGTTCTTCTTCTTGCTTCTAGAACTATGAAAGGCTAGCTTATCTAGCTTTTCGAGCTTTTTCTCTCTAACCAATAAGTACTTATGATGTCGGATGAAATGAAACAACCAACAAATGAGCTAGCATCCTTCTTATTTATAGAAATCCCAAAGTGAGGGCTTAATAGTCAATAAGCCATCCACCTCCTTAATCACCTCCTTACTATTCATCACTACAAATAAAAGGCCTATCTGCGACCAATAATATCAGCGACCGCATATCTGGTCGCTGATAATAGTGTTAGCGACCGCTATTTGCGACCGGGATAAATTCTAGTTGCTAGTAGATATCAGCGACCGCATGCGGTTGCTAAAATCATCCACGTCATTAAAAATCAGCGATCGCATGCGGTCGTTGAAGGCGGTCGCTGATCTTCTTAAACAGATTTAGGCTCAGGCGTTCTATCGACTCAGCAGAAAGAAAAAAAAAAGAGGGCGACAGAAGAGGGAGAAGAGGGAGAAGGGGGAGAAGAGAAGAGAAGAGCTCGCTACTCCTCGCGCGATTGGTGTTGCTATTCTTCAATTGGTTACTGCTACTCCTTCAATTGGTGTTCGCTACTCCTCGCGCGACCGGTGGGTTTTTCTTCTTCATAGCCGATCTCATCCACGTATTTTCTCTCTCTCCTCTCATACATACTGATAATTCTCTACTTATAATTCATATATGTATTTCCAAATGGAATTTGAGTTATGGTCATCTGTATAATGTCTCTCAAACATTAGGCATTTACTTGTATTTAGGTGTGGATTGAATTTCAGTTCTAAGTATTTGGGTGTGGATTAAATTTCAGTTCTAATATAAACAAGGGACAAGTAAGGAAGATGAAAACAAACCCTTTTGTTTCTTCAGTTTAGGGTTAAATTTACGTAAGTGTGAATTTTGTGTTTTGTTAATTTTTATTTTGGTTTAAATTGACAATGGCGTTAACTTTTTGTTTGAATGTTGACTTTTTTTTTCTTTTCTTCGGGTCTAATTTTCTTAAATGTACTGATTTTTTACATATGTGTATCATCATTGCTTTTTGCTTGCATACTGCTTGGCATAGAATTATGTATCTGCTATATGTGCATAGATGAAGGCATAAATACCTACATTGGACATAAATTATATGGTATGTATTACAAGAGGATTGAGTTTAGTATCAAATTTGTAATGTGTGATTGAAATATTGAATCTTTGATGCAAATGTTAATTTTGTTGAAGTCGGATTACATGTAAAGCTAGGTAGATTTTTACATGAGATAGGGATTTTGGGAAGAGACCCTTTTATGGTTTGTAGGATTTTGAAGAATACCAGCTGGGTAATTTTAGTAGTCTTATCAACTGTTGTTCCTCCTTACCCAAAATGGTGTTGGTTTATTGATTTACTAGGCTTTTTAGTATTATTTCTGAATGAACTACTTTATTTCATCCTGTAAAATGGAAGTTGCAAGTGTAATAAATCAAGGATTGAGATTTGACAGTTTATGCTAATCGCTAGGCTATCAGGATTGAGATTTGGACAGTTGGACAGTTGTAAAGAGAAAACTGATCCAAACTGATTGAAACATTCATTTGGACAGTTGTATAAATTGGTTACATTGTACAGGAGAGTTTTTTTTGTATAACAAAAGTTATCTGGAATGCAAACTACAAAAATACAACTAATTTCTATAAACTGCTTAATTAGACCACCTGCCCATTTTGAATAGCTTAAAATCAGTATCCCCAAAAGATGGCATCTCTATTCCGTTTAGATTGAATAAATTTAATTGAGGAAGGAATGAAATGATCTTCAATGTATTTGGTGATCATTTCAGAAAATAAACAACCACACATTCCAATGGAATAAAGAACTAAGAGATAAGTGCCCTAATCAGAAGTAAATTAATTATTGCGCTCCTATGTAAAGTAAAGATAGAAGCTTGCAAAAATGAAAGCGCGAGCTTTTGGAACTCTGAATTTGTAGTATACTCCTAAATTTTTTACTGCTTTAATTTGCATTCAATCGTTATTGTTTTGGTCTTATTATAATTTGTATATTTCTCTTGGTTTGTGTCTTGGGTGCCTAGAAATGACCTTATATACATGCCGTCGTGCATGTGGCTAGTCCATATTATAGGGGAGACTTTGGAATTTTTTTTTATTGGTCGGGTAGTTACGAACATTTATAATATTAACGAGCTCTTTATGTGCTTACTAGTATGCTCAAGTCATATGCTTACTGGGTAGTATGCTCTAGTCATATGCTTACAAGTATGCTTAAATGTTATAATCATATGCTTATAAGTATGCTCAAGTCATATGGTTACAAGTATGCTCAAGTCATATGCTTACAAGTATGCTTAAATGTTAATCATATGCTTACAAGTATGCTCAAGTCATATGGTTACAAGTATGCTCAAGTCATATGGTTACAAGTATGTTGAAATGTTAATCATATGCTTACAAGTATGCTCAAGTCATATGGTTACAAGTATGCTCAAGTCATATGATTAATAAGCTCATGTTGTCATTCAGTAGTAATACTGTGGAATCATAGACCTCTATTCGGGACCAGTAGTTGGATGGCGGGATCGAAAGTCAAGTGCCCAGATAGTGCTACAAATTTAAATTTAGAATTGGTTGCCAAGTGTTTTGGAGTATGCATATAGTCACCCTAATGTATGAATTGTAAAAGTCGCAGACATCGATGTCCATGTTTGAAGTGTAAGAATATAAATTATATGGACAGAGACATGGTAAACTATCATTTACTTGTTTATGGGTTCATGAGAAATTACGAAGAATGCTGGTGGGCACATGGGCAGAGAAGAGATGGTGGCATCACATAAGTACACAATTCAGGTAGTAGTACTCATCGTATGAATGAAATGGTTCATGATATTGTAAGGCCAGATTTTGATTGGGAGCAAGGCAGAGAGCAACCTATGAAATCTGATGCCAAAGACTTCTTTAAGTTGTTAGACGAGGGTAGCGAGCCAAAGACTCCACCTTCTTCTTCTGACTTCATTGCTAATTTTTAGTAGGTACATTATCATTCCACTTCCTCTTCTGATTAATAACACCACCACTATTACTACCACTAGCATTGTTGTTCTCTCATTAATTCTTTTTCTTTTGTTGTTCCTGATTGTACCTAGTTAGGGCATCGCTTCCGCCTTCTACAATAATTGCCTTCTCCAAAACTCCAGCAAAAGTGTTCAATTGGAACATTGACACTTTTATGTACAACCAAGGCTTCAACCCTTGTTCAAACCTCCTAGCTTTCCTTTCATCTGTATTCACTTGATAAGTTACAAACCTAGCCAACTCATTGAATTTCGCAGCATATTCAGGCACCGTCATGTTTCCCTGCTTCAATTCTAGAAATTGAACCTCCATTTGGTTCTGAGAGCTCGTTAGGAAATACATCTCAAAGAACATCTCCTCGAACCTATCACATGAGATCACACCTTTTCCCCCTTTAACCTTGTTCACCTTCCACTAGTACCTAGCCTCTGACTTCAGCATAAACATTCCAAAGGCAGTCTTCTGTTCATCGTTGACCTTTACAACGTCAAATACCTTCTTCATTTCAATAATTTAGGCTTGAGCTTCGACTGGATTCATAGATCCCCTAAACTCTGGCGGTCCCACCGCCTTGAAATCCTTGAATGAGGTAGCTTGAGCTTGCGGCTGATTCACAAGTGCTCCAGCTAACAAGGTTACCAACTATTGAATAGGATTGGCGTTGGCATTGTCATTGTTGTTATTGTTGTTGTTAATGTTCATGAATCCTTCATGTGCTTGTTCACGTGTCAGGCGTCTTCTTGGCGACATTTTCTATTTAAGATATACGCTTATTAAATCATTACTCAATCTCTTAAATATTTAAGGCTTAACTTAAATATTTTAAGATTATCATTTAACACATAACATCTTGAATAAACATCAATATTTTTTTCATTAATAACTTTCAAAAGATAGCATCACTGCTATTTACATCAACTATCACGAGATAAAGAATCTTCAGGATTAAATCATAATATTCCATTACTTATAGTCACACTAGAATTTACATCATTAACTACCATAGATATTCACATAACTCATATATTCATGTAATACCCGAGAATTTTTGAATATTATTAATGAAAGTCGAATATTTATTTGAATATAAATAAATATTGTTGTGACATGAGTTATAGAACCTCGATTCAATTAAGTTAAGTATTGAGATCTGTATGGCAGCAAGGAATTGTGATAAGATTGGTGAAGATCTTAACATAAAGTTTATGAGAATTCCTAGTGTGGCGTAATGGAGGACTAAGAAATTTACTAAGTGAATTAAGAGAGAAACAATTTAATAAGAGAAAGATTAATTATGTGTAACTGTATAATTCCATGCATGAAATGAATAAGATCTTTAACTAGTAGTATTATCAATTTAGGATTTATTCATGCTAAGAGAAACCGATGTGATGATAAAGGACAAAACTGGCATGAAGCTAAACCAGTTTAGCATTTATAGGGGACCAAAACAATTTGCCGCCATTCATGAAGATAATCAAGGCAATTACGCCAAAGGCTTGCCGACTGAGGAGAAGTTAGTTATTATAGTGGTTATTAAATGGGGTATTATTATAATGTGTGACATTATTAAAATCATATGATAAGAGTACATTTAATGGTATGAGTTACCTAGTAGCAAAATAAAATCATGTGTGACATTTTAATACAGAAGTAATTAATTAATTGTGTATCTCTGAAATGCAGAAATGGATTAAATATTTTAAAATAGACATTTAATATTTGATAGTGTTATAATATTGATGAGTGTGCACTAATAATATTTATGAGGAATACCCGGTTAATAATACCTAACTGCTTTATTTTATCTGCATTTAATATTAAACCTAATGTACATGGATTATATGATATGGGTACATATATAATCCCTAACTTTTCATTATATAGTAACATTTGTACATTAAAACTACATGATGGAACCAAAAAAGAATTAAATTAACCCAAAATTGAACCAATCGTTGAGGATTTAAAAGCCTTGTTCCATTTCAGTTACCAAACAGTAACATATATCTCCTTTACGTGATATGCTAAGCTTTGCACAGTAGCTATGAACTAGGTGATGATGGCTAAGTAAATGGCTAAGAAGTGGTCGTTGAGCAACTCCTTAATATCCATTGTCTTCTACTTCTACACCATGGATTCCAACCTTAGTGTAAACCCATTAACCAGTCAACCATTCTTCTATAAAATGGTGGCTTCATTTTATTTTTTCTTGTTACTGTGAATTGCATGTTGGAGTTCAAGCTTGAGAGTGAAAGTTATTTGTGATTAAGAAGGAGTCTAAATAGTGCATAAAGAAGGAACTAAACATACTAAGCTTCATAGAAGGTAAATTCCTTGTTCAAAATCCTTAATTTCAAACTTTGGTAAATCATAGAAATTCTACAAAATTCTTGAATATTTGATTTAAAAATTACTATCAAAGTGTTGATAAAGTTTATATGTATGGAACCTCAGAGAATAGGTTTAAGCATGTTTAGAAGGTAGAAATTGAAGTTAGATTTGATACTCTACAGGACAAAGCTCTTTTCTAGTTTTGTTCAGGGAAGAGCAGCGAATTTGCTCGATTTGTCTTAGGGTGAAGCAATTGCAACCAAATCCCAACCGCATTCGCTTCATTGTCTTTGTGATGTTTCTAGCATGAAATTTTTGTCTAGATATGCATGAAAAGAAGTATACATGTAGTGTAAAGCACTCTTACGAGATATGAAATGTCCAAGCATGACCTAGTAGTAATTCTACAACAAAAGCTTAGAGTTTCGGAAACAAATTTTGATGGAACTTTTATTCTGCAAAATTTTGAGCATGATAATATATATATATATATATATATATATATATATATATATATATATATATATATATATGAGTGATTTATTAACATAAATGAGCATGAGATGTGAATTATGGTCCCTTTGTTCATAACCAATTTGTTTGACTTTGAACTAAATGATTTTCCAAGAGAAACTTGACATATTTGAAACTAATACCACATGGGATATGTTCTAATTTTGTGAGCATGAGTATACGGTCTGGCTATGCATTAAATATGATTATAAGATTCTTCGTATGCACTAGATTGCCTTAACTTGTTTTAAAATGATTTCAAAAGCAAACTCAGATGTTTTCCAAACTAAGTTGCAATTGTATTAGTAGTTAAGATTCAAGATGGCATGTTCATATTCATTATGTCTCTAAACATGCTTCATATATGTTAGATATAATGAAAGTTAGCTAAACGTGAGTTTAAACATGTTTTATAGTGATGCTAGTCATGAGTAAATGATTTGAACACTTGTAAGCATTTATATTATAGATTATGTGATTTCTTTATGTAGATATATGATTGACATGGTAGGCCTTGGGATTTCATGACCCTGTTTGGCCCTACTTCTTTAGAAATCCCAAACAAAGACTGTGATGTGTAAAGATGAGCTTGGAATGGTCGTACATGTATGTAAAGTCCTCTAGCATGTATGCATGATAAGTGTTAATGTCTTAGTATGTTAAGAATGGGATAGAACCAGGAAGTGCAAAGCTCAACTCTGGTCAGGCCAGAGGACAGCGTCGCTGCGCCGTCTGTGACGCCCCCAAATTCGGACCTCCACTTGGTCACTGAAATTCGGTTCATCACGTTCTCATGGTAAAACCATAATAACTAAAATAATGCATACACAACAGAAAATTTACATTACAATAATATGCAATGATTTATTATAATTATTTCCCCAAGTCTCGCAACCTACAGTGCTTAATAGATTACCTAATAATATCTAATAAAGACTTATTACATGGTCATACTTAAGCTTAAACACAGTCCACAAATAATCCTAACATAACATAATAACTTTAAACATAAAAAAAAAGCTAGTCGGTAGCCATGCCCTTGCCCTTGCCCTTGTCTGCTCCAGAGACACCTCCCTGTTCTTCCTTAACTGAAAGGTTTTAAATAAGCAAGGATGAGCACAAATTGCCCAGCAAGTAATATACAACAAGGGTGTAGGATATAAAATCACAAGGTTTGAAATATCGAAGGGTTATTTCTAAGATAGTTCAAAGTGTTGGAATAACATTCTGAATAAGGGATATAATAGTTCAATATAAATCAACATATATATAAGAATTCAATGGCTAACAATGTATCCAACTGGATAAAAAATTTATACTGAGCAGTCACTAAGGACTATGGAACTTCCACTAGAGTTACCAATATTAAACTGATAACCAAAAATATCAAGTACTATAGATGATCAGTCTACAATACTTTACGTTATGCATAACACCACAATAATATTTATTCATGTGTTGGGGTTTCCAACAACATACACTCCCCTTACCAAAAGGGTTGTCCAACTCAGTTTTAAGATTTCCTCACCAATCAATTGGTTTGGACAGTTTTTATAAACATGCATATAGTCTAGCCGAATCAAATGGCATCGACTCTTTCACAATATTCAAGTGTTGACCAATTTCAACATGAATAATAGCTTTCACAAGTGTTTAACAAAGTAATCTAACTTGTATTCAAAAGGATAAGCTTACGGTATTGGCCGAATAAATAATGCAATGATATTGCACCATAATAATAATAGGGTTCGGATACTTGCTTAATAAAAGTAAGGTTCAAGGAAACTTGCTCAATAATAATTAGAGTAATTTTGGGAACTTGCCTTAAGCGTAGTTTATCCACGTTAATAAATCAACACTTTCGAATCCTATTTATAACGCATTATATGATCAAGATGTTAATTAGTTAACACAGGCTTTAATCAAGCTTGACATGATATAAGTATGCACATATGGTACAAAATTAGTTTAGAAGTAATCATGAACCAAACACTTAGTCATTTTATAAATAAATCAAGAATGCTCAAGGTTAGGACCTCCTCTACTCATGGACTTTTCATTTCAATGCAACACCGACTTATCAACTAAGCATCACACATATATATGTACATCAGTAGGTTTTAGATCACATTTAGCATCATAAGTATCATGTAGGTTACTGTCTAAAAGATCTAAATTCATTTTTTGGATTCAGATCAAGCAATTTCATGGTTAAGTAAGTTTAGGATCCAAGAATCGCTATGCCCCCTGACTCAAGCCAAGATGCAATCGTTTGCCTTGTGGTCTTTGTTTGACTTGAACACACAATCATATTTTGTCATGTTAAAGGCTTTCACATGCTTCTTAGATCAATGTAGGTCCCTTTTTTGCATAACATGGCTCTAAGTTCGATCATTTCAACAATTTAAGATCATTCAAGGTCAACCACAAAGTCTAGCATGCTTGCTTTCTAAGCATTCAAGATAGTTATAAAACTTATATTTAGGCATGCTTGTGTGTATTCATAACACATACGTGAAACTAACACCGCTTTAGTTAAAAATATTCTTTGTTCGTGCTTCATTTGAAATACAACATACAAGCATAGTATATCCATGGTTACACTACATGAGTTAGTCTAAGAGAGTCATTAAATATGATCACAAATGTCAGATTCTAGTCCTCAAGGTAACATGACAATATTCCTATTCAAAGGTCATATTTTCATTTGTAAAGTATACTAATTCACTCAACATGTTCATGCTTTATTGTCGATCATATAAACACAAGCTAAAGGTTTATTCATGCATGTCTAAGTCACATTAACATGCTTTGCAAAGTCAGAATATACAACATGTAGAAATCATATAAGTTAGCATTCTAGGCTAAGACTTTTCTTGAAAATATTCCTAACATAAGACTTTACAAGTTTGATCATGCTCAACGGACTATGTACACTACAACATGCTCATCTATGTGCAAAATCAGTCATGTATAGCTCACTAGGTTCATAATTTGTAGAACATGATCTTTAACATAGTTGGTTTTCAAAACTTAAGGTTCAAATCTCCATTTAAACCATATGCTTTCGTTAATCATGCAAACCTATTTAAAACATACTCCACTTAGCATAATATACATGCACATACACATTACAAATGCTTACATGCTATAATAAGTCTTAGTACTATATCAAATTGCAAAATGAAACTAAAAATCGAACTTCAACAACCTATAGCAATTTAGCAAGCTCAATACTACAAAATGTAATATTAGCAATGTTGCGTCACGTCGTTCACAGTTAAGAACAAATTGTCTTTACAAACATCCATTAAAACTCATAATTTACCCACGAAATCTTTCATAAACACTCATATATCAATTGCAACATGTTTATTATATCATATAACAACTAATTAAACATTACTCAACCTCCTTAACATATAATTCCATGAATTCAAGAATTTAAAATTTCAAGAATTCAAAACATAGTTTTACAGATAATGAAATTAAAAGTTTAGAATGGAATTATACCTTTTCAATATGAATGAAACTTGATCCAATTGAACTCCTAAGCTCTAAGAATGCTTGTATGCTCTCAACTCTCACTTAGCAAATTCTCAGACAATTTCAAGCAACAAGAATGAAGAAACACAACAACTATTTATAGAAGAACTTTGGTCTGGGCATTGATGATAGACAAGATGGAAATCCAAGGTGCAATGGAGTAGAACAATGGTTGCTCAAGGGTTGGCCAACCACCCTCAAGCTCAGCCATAATCACCTAGAGCTAGCCTTGTGGAAGAAGACGTATTATATCTTTGAGTTACTATGCATT
The DNA here is from genome assembly GCA_020205605.1 of Panax ginseng. Lineage (NCBI taxonomy): Eukaryota > Viridiplantae > Streptophyta > Magnoliopsida > Apiales > Araliaceae > Panax > Panax ginseng. The sequence continues at coordinate 69,639,722 of CM035129.1, forward strand.
GTACTTGGTGACTTTCATTCTGGGACAAAAGGAAAGAACTCAACAATCTAGTTATCTAGACTAGTTTGGTCTATTTAAATTCCCATAATGTAATCTTAATGTATAATTGTTACCATATTAGGAATTTTAGGGATAAATTATACCCTCACATCATATAGTCCATGTATAGTAAATATACGCAATAAAATAATGCAGTCTAATATTATTGTCCGGGTAGTTCCATAATTATTCCTACCACTCATATAATCATATTTTAAATGTCTACTCACCTTCATATTGTTACATACACACTTCATGATATATTTATACCATAGAGTTTCAATATGTTTAATTACATTGTTTTTTACAATATACAACAAAATATATAGTCACATAAATGCCACAATACATTATATAGTATAGTTGTATCATTACTCATATGCACATAACTGTCAATATAATATTATTATATTACTAACTTACTTATTTGTTAAATAAATAAATCATGCACTTCCTTAATTAATTAACACTAATATTAATTAATCCAACCATTCACGGGTTTTCCAAAATCATTACTTATCTATATAATAATCACCTATTATTAATAATTGCCAAGAAATCAATATTCCACCACAACCATTATCAATTAAATAACAATTAATAATCTCATATTAACCGACCTTATCAATATCAATTAAAAATCCATAAATATACTACAACAACACTTAACAATTAATATTACTTAATTGTTCATCTTATAATTTCTTCGCCAATTAACATTACTATAGTATTTCCCATCACCATGCCACACAAGGCTTTCAACGAGTTTACCACAAACTCCACGTATTCTCAATTATTCAATTATTTAATATAACTAAGTTGTCTCATTTCATAACACGAAGTTGTTCATATTCAAATAAATATTTATTTCCATTAATATATTTATTTAATAACACGTGAAAATTCTCAAGTATTACATCTCCCCCCCCTTATTAAAATTCTGTCCTAGAATTGCTACAAGGTTACACAAACAGATGGGGATAATCCCTCATCATTCTATCTTCTAACTCCCACGTTGCCTCCTCGACATCGTGGTTACGCCAAAGTACTTTTACAGAAGAAATAACTTTATTCCTTAAGGTTTGCTCTTTCCTATGTAGAATTTGGACAAGAATTTTTTCGTATGGTAAGTTTTTCTCCACTTGAATGGGTTCGTAAGAGATCACGTGTTTGTAGTTAGGCTTGTACGGACGTAACACAGATATGTGAAACACGTTATGGATGTGCTCCAACTCAGGTGGTAGTGCAACTTTGTACGCTACTTCGCCCACTCGTTGTAGTATCTCGAACGATCCTATGAATCTTGGACTCAGTTTTCCTTTCTTGCCAAAATGGGGTTTTCCATTCCACGGAGATACCTTTAAGAATACAAAACCACCGACTTCAAAGTCTCGGTCTTGCCGATGCAAGTCTGCGTACTTCTTCTGGCGATCTTGAGCTGCTACAAGTTTGGCCCTTATCACTTTTACCACATCCACAGTCTGTTGTACTAACTCTGGCCTGAGTATTCGTCGTTCTCCGACTTCGTCCCAACATAACGGCATTCTGCATTTCCTTCCATAAAGAGCTTCATACGATGGCATGCCGATACTCGCATGGTAACTATTATTATACGCAAATTCGACTAAGGGTAAGTGGTCGTCCCAATTTCCCTTGAAGTCCATCACACAGGCCCTAAGCATGTCCTCTAGCATTTGTATAATTCACTCACTCTGTCCATCCGTCTGAGGATGATAAGCCGTACTCAATATTAACTATGTTCCCATCCTCTCTTGCAAGCTTTTCCAGAATTTTGACGTGGAACGCAGGTCTTGGTCAAAAACAATCAATACCGGCACTCTATGTTGTGAAACAATTTCTTTTACGTATAGACTTGCTAATTGATTTAAACTGTAGTGGATCTTGATAGGTAGAAAATGTACAGTCTTCGTAAGTCGATCCACGATGACCCAAATGGCATCCAAACCTTTCTGTGTGATTGGAAGTCCTACCACGAAAATCCATCGTAATATGATCCCATTTCCACTCTGGTATTTCCAACAGTTGTAGTAAACCACTCGGTCGCTGATGCTCTACTTTTACACGTTAACGCGTAAGACATCTACTAACGTACTCCACAATTTCCCATTTCAGATTTGGCCACCAAAAATGTTGCTTAAAATCCCGGTACATCCTTATGCCTCCCGGATGAATGGAATACGTCGTATTATGAGCCTCGTGCAAAATTTCCACTCTTAACTCGGCCACTGCCGGTACCCACACTCTCCCTTCGAATCTTAAGGTACCATCTTTATCTATTCGAAATTTTTCTTCCTCTTTTTCCATGATCCTTCTTCTGATTTTCTCACACTCTCCATCTTTCTCTTAGGCTTCCTTTACTCTATCCAACAATTTCGGACAAGCTTCTATTACAAAATAACTTTTCTGCAGACCTCTCGGATCCCCTCACTTCTATTTCCAATTTCTCTATATCTCTTATTAACTCCTCCTGAGTTGTCAGTCGAAACAATTTCTCCCTTCCTTTCTCGTCCTGCTGGTGCTTCAAGAACTCGTTTGCCTTCCCCGGGTGATAAAGAATTTCACAGTTATAATCTTTGATTAATTCTAACCACCTCCTCCGACGCATGTTCAACTCCTTCTATGTCAAGATATATTTCAGACTTTTGTGGTCCGTGTATATCTCACATTTTTCTCCTTACAAATAATGTCTCCATATTTTTAACGCAAAAACTATGGCCGCTAACTCTAGGTCATGAGTAGGGTATCATTTTTCGTAATCCTTTAATTGTCGTGATGCATACGCAATAACATTTCCGTGTTGCATAAGCACACAACCAAGTCCTCTATGCGACGCATCACTGTACACCACAAATCCTCCCGTATCATCTAGTAATGATAATATAGGCGCCTCGCTTAATCTCTTCTTCAACTCTTGAAAACTCTCTTCACATTTGTCAGTCCATACAAATTTCACCGTCTTCCTCATCAAATTAGTCAACGGGGTTGCTATCTTAGAAAAATCTTGGATGAATCTTCGATAGTACCCAACTAACCCTAAGAAACTTCTCACCTCCGCCGCAATTCTTGGTTGTTCCAAATTACTCACTGCTTCGACCTTTTCAGGGTCTACTGAGATTCCATTCTCATCCACCACGTGGCCTAAGAATTGAACCTTCTTCATCCAAAATTCGCACTTAGAAAATTTCGCATACATCTTCTCCTTTCTTGAGTGCTTCCAAAACAATTTTCGTGTGTTGGTGTTCTCCTCCGCTTCTTCTTAGTATATTAGAATATCGTCGATGAAAACTACTATGAATTTATCCAAATATGGCTTGAAAACTCGATTCATCAAGTCCATGAATGATGCCGGAGCATTAGTTAAACCGAATGACATTACCAAAAACTCGTAATGTCCATAATGGGTTCGAAATGCAGTCTTTGGTATGTCCTCATCCTGCACTTTCAGTTGGTGATATCCCGTCCATAGGTCGATCTTTGAGAAACACTTCGCTCCTTTTAGTTGATCAAATAAGTCGTCTATCCTCCGTAACGGATACTTGTTCTTGATCGTTACTCTGTTCAATTCGTGATAATCGATACAAAGCCTTATTGATCCATCCTTTTTCTTAACGAATAACACTTATGCTCCCCAAGGAGACACACTCGGTTGAATGTAACCTTTATCCAATAACTCTTGAAGTTGTATCATCAGTTACTTCATTTCTACCAGTGCCATACGATATGGAGCTTTTGAAATCGGTGCTGTTCCCGGTGCTAAATCTATTATGAATTCGATTTCTCTGTCTGGCGGGAGGCCAGGCAGATAGTCCGAAAACACATCCTGAAATTCACCCACTACAGGTATATCTTTAATCTCTACTCCCTTTTTCCGAGTATCCACAACGTAAGCTAAATAACCTACACATCCTTTCTTTAACAATTTATTGGCCTGCATCATCGTAACGCAACACGATTGTTGTTGTTACCAACTGTTGAATAGGATTGGCGTTGGCATTGTCATTGTTGTTATTGTTGTTGTTAATGTTCATGGATCCTTCATGTGCTTGTTGACATGTCAAGCGTCTTCTTGGGGACATTTTCTATTTAAGATATATGCTTATTAGATCATTACTTAATCTCTTAAATATTTAAGGCTTAACTTAAACATTTTAAGATTATCATTTAACACATAACATCTTGAATAAATGTCAATATTTTTTTCATTAAAAACTTTCAAAAGATAGCATCACTGCTATTTACATCAACTATCACGAGATAAAGAATCTTTAAGTTTAAATCATCATATTCCATTACTTATATTCACACTAGAATTTACATCATTAACTACCATAGATATTAACATAACTCATATTGTTCATGTAATACCCGAGAATTTTTGAATATTATTAATGAAAGTCGAATATTTATTTGAATATAAATAAATATCGTTCTGACATGAGTTATAGAACAGTCTTCTTCGGCAACTGTCCAGCCAAAACTCATAATTTACCCACGAAATCATTCCTAAACACTCATATATCAATTGCAATATGCTTATATGATCATATAACAATTAATTAAACATTACTCAACCTCCTTAACATATAATTCCATGAATTCAAGAATTTGAAATTTCAAGAATTCCAAACTTAGTTTTGCAGAGAATGAAATTCAAAGTTTAGAATGGAATTATACCTTTGCAATATGAATGAAACTTGCTCCAATTGAACTCCTAAGCTATAAGAATGCTTGTATGCTCTCAACTCTCACTTAGCAAATTCTCAGACAATTTCAAGCAATAAGAATGAAGAAACACAACTGCTATTTATAGAAGAAGTTTGGTCTGGGCATTGATGTTACACAAGATGGAAATCCAAGGTGCAATGGAGTATAACAATGGTTGCTCAAGGTTGTGAACCACCCTTATGCTCAGCCATCATCACCTAGAGCTAGCCTTGTGGAAGAAGACATATTATAGCTTTGAGTTACTGTGCATTGTACTTGGTGACTTTCATTTTGGGACAAAAGGAAAGAACTCAATAATCTAGTTATCTAGACTTTGTTTGGTCTATTAAAATTCCCATAATGTAATCTTAATGTATAATTGTTACCATATTAGGAATTTTAGGGATACATTATAACCTCACATCATATAGTCCATGTATAGTAAATATACACAATAAAATAATGCAGTCTAATATTATTGTCCAGGTAGTTCCATAATTATTCCTACCACTCATATAATCATATTTTAAATGTCTACTCACCTTCATATTGTTACATACACATTTCATGATATATTTATACCATATAGTTTCAATATGTTTAATTACATTATTTCTTACAATATACAACAAAATATATAGTCACATAAATGCCACAATACATTATATAGTATAGTTGTATCATTACTCATATCCACATAACTGTCAATATAATATTATTATGTTACTAACTTACTTATTTGTTAAATAAATAAATCATGCACTTCCTTAATTAATTAACACTAGTATTAATTAATCCAACCATTCACCGGTTTTCCAAAATCATTACTCATCTATATAATAATCACCTATTATTAATAATTGCCAAGAAATCAATATTCCACCACAACCATTATAAATTAAATAACAATTAATAATCACATATTAACCGACATTATTAATATCAATTAAAAATCCATAAATATACTACAACAACACTTAACAATTAATATTACTTAATTGCTCATCTTATAATTTCTTCGCCAATTAACATTACTATTAATATTTCCCATTACCATGCCACACAAGGCTTTCAACGAGTTTACCACAAACTCCACGTATTCTCAATTATTCAATTATTTAATATAATTGAGTTGTCTCATCTCATAACACGAAGTTGTTTATATTCAAATAAATATTTATTTCCATTAATATATTTATTTAATAACACGTGAAAATTCTCAGGTATTACATCCTCCCCCCTTACAAAAATTCCGTCCCGAATTGCTACAAGGTTACACAAACAGATGGGGATAATCCCTCATCATTCTATCTTCTAACTCCTACGTTGCCTCCTCGACATCCATTAGTTACGCCTAAAGTACTTTTTACTGGAAGAAATAACTTTATTCCTTAAGGTTTGCTCTTTCCTATCTAGAATTTGGACAGGAATTTCTTCGTATGCTAAGTTTTTCTCCCCTTGAATGGGTTCGTAAGAGATCACGTGTTTGTAGTCGGGCTTGCGGACGTAACACAAATATGTGAAACACTTTATGGATGTGCTCCAACTCAGGTGGTAGTGCAACTTTGTACGCTACTTTTCCCACTTGTTGTAGTATCTCGAACGGTCCTATGAATCTTGGACTCAGTTTTCCTTTCTTGTCGAAACAGATTTTTCCCTTCCACGGAGATACCTTTAAGAATACAAAACCGCCGACTTCAAAGTCTCGGTCTTGCCGATGCAAGTCTGCGTACTTCTTTTGGCGATCTTGAGCGGCTACAAGTCTGGTCCTTATCACTTTCACCACATCCACAGTTTGTTGTACTAACTCTAGCCTGAGTATTCATCGTTCTCCGACTTCGTCTCAACAAAACGGCGTTCTGCACTTCCTTCCGTAAAGAGCTTCATATAGTGGCATGCCGATACTCGTATGGTAACTATTATTATATACAAATTCGACTAAGGGTAAGTGGTCATCCCAATTTCCCATGAAGTCCATCACACAGGTCCTAAGCATGACCTCTAGCGTTTCTATAGTTCGCTCACTCTATCCGTCCGTCTGAGGATGATAAGCAGTACTCAATCTTAACTGTGTTCCCATCCTCTCTTGCAAGCTTTTCCAGAATTTTGACGTGAAACGCGGGTCTCGGTAAAAAATAATCGATACCGGCACTCCATGTCATGAAACAATTTCTTTTACGTACAGACTTGCTAATTGATTTAAACTATAGCGGATCTTGATAGGTAGAAAATGTGCAGTCTTCGTAAGTAGATCCACGATGACCCAAATGGCATCCAAACCTTTCTGTGTGACTGGAAGTCCTACCACGAAATCCATCGTAATATGCTCCCATTTCCACTTTGCTATTTCCAATGATTGTAGTAAACCACTCGGTCGCTGATGCTCTGCTTTTACACGTTGACATATAAGATATCTATTAACGTACTTCACAATTTCCCATTTCTGATTTGGCCACCAAAAATGTTGCTTCAAATCCCGGTACATCTTCGTGCCTCCGGGATGAATGGAATACGTCGTATTATGAGCCTCGTACAAAATTTCCTCTCTTAACTCGGCCACTGCCGGTACCCCACACTCTCCCTCTGAATCTTAAGGTACCATCTTTATCTATTCGAAATTTTTCTTCCTCTTTTTCCATGATCCTTCTTCTGATTTTCTCATACTCTCCATCTTTCTCCTCGGCTTCCTTTACTCTATCCAACAATGTCGGAAAAGCTTCTATTACAAATAACTTTTCCGCAGACCTCTCGGGTCCCCTCACTTGAATTTCCAATTTCTCCATATCTCTTATTAACTCCTCCTAAGTTGTCAGTCGAAACAATTTCTCCCTTCCTTTCCTGCTCAGAGCGTCGGCAACTATGTTTGCCTTCCCCGGGTGATAAAGAATTTCACAGTCATAATCTTTGATTAATCCTAACCACCTCCTTTGACGCATGTTCAACTCCTTCTATGTGAAGATATATTTCAGACTTTTGTGGTCCGTGTATATCTCACATTTTTCTCCGTACAAATAATGTCTCCATATCTTTAAAGCAAAAACTATGGCCGCTAACTCTAGGTCATGAGTAGGGTATCATTTTTCATAATCCTTTAATTGTCGTGATGCATACACAATAACCTTGATGTGTTGCATAAGCACACAACCTAGTCCTCTATGCGACGCATCACTGTACAACACAAATCCTCCCGTATCATCTTGTAATGATAATGTAGGTGCCTCGCTCAATCTCTTCTTCAACTCTTGAAAACTCTCTTCAAATTTCTCGGTCCATACAAATTTCACCGTCTTCCTCGTCAAATTAGTCAACGGAAAAATCTTGGATGAATCTTCGATAGTACCCAGCTAACCCTAAGAAACTTCTCACCTCCGTCGGAGTTCTTGGTTGTTCCCAATTACTCATTACTTCGACCTTTTCGGGGTCTACTGAGATTCCATTCTCATCCACCACGTGGCCTATGAATTGAACCTTCTTCATCCAAAATTTGCACTTAGAAAATTTTGCATACATCTTCTCCTTTCGTAGTGCTTCCAAAACAATTTTCAGGTGTTCAGCGTGTTCTCCCTCCGTCTTCTAGTATATTAAATTATCGTTGATGAAAACTACTACAAATTTATCCAAATATGACTTGAAAACTTGATTCATCAAGTCCATGAATGCTACCGAAGCATTAGTTAAACCGAATGACATTACCAAAAACTCGTAATGTCTATAACGGGTTTGAAACGCAGTCTTTGGTATGTCTTCATCCCGTACTTTCAGTTGGTGATATCCCGTCCGTAGGTCGATCTTTGAGAAACACATCACTCCTTTTAGTTGATCAAATAAGTCGTCTATCCTCGGTAATGGATACCTGTTCTTGATTATTACTCTGTTCAATTCGCGATAATCGATACAAAGCCTAATTGATCCGTCCTTTTTCTTAACGGATAACACTGGTTCTCCCCAAGGAGACACACTCGGTCGAATGTAACCTTTATCCAATAACTCTTGAAGTGGTATCATCAGTTCCTTCATTTCTATCAGCACCATACGATATGGAGCTTTCGAAATCGGTGCCATTCCCGGTGCTAAATCTATTATGAATTCAATTTCTCTGTCTGGCGGGAGGCCAAACAGATCGTCCAGAAACACATCCTGAAATTCACTCACTACAGGTATATCTTTAATCTCTACTCCCTATTTCTGAGTATCCACAATGTAAGCTAAATAACCTACACATCCTTTCTTTAACAATTTCTTGGCCTGCATCATCGTAACGCAACACGATTTCTTAAGCGATGAGCTACCATAAAACACTATCTTAGACTTACTCGGAGTCTGAAGGTTCACACATTTGTTCAGAAAGTCAATTACTGCTGCATGGTCATATAACCAATTCATCCCCAGTATTACGTCAAATTCTCCTAGTCTAATAGGAATCAAGTCTACACTCAGTTCATGTTCTCTAATGTTTGCGCCACAATTTCGATAGACGTATTCTATAGGGATTATTTCCTTATTCGCAACTTCTATGTTCAAAGGATCTTCTAAACATTCTCGGGGTGTACTAAGTTTAGTAGCAAATTCTTCGGATACGAACGAATAGGTGGCACCCGAATCAAATAATACATAAGCATTTATATTATTTATTGGGATTATACCTGACACCACGTCTTTTGCTGCTACGACGTCTTGGACGGTCATGTGAAAGGTTCGAGCGGTCGATCGGTTGGGTTGCGTAGGTCCACCAATCATCAACTTACTTCCTCCTCCTCGGCTTCCTCCAGCTCCACCGCTTCTTTTCTTCGGGCAATCTTTTATCTGGTGCTCTGTTGATCCACAAGCAAAACATCCTCTGATTTTCTTCGGCTTTGGGCAGTTTGGCGATATATGCCCCTCTTGGCTGCAATTATAGCAAGTGCTTTTCCTCTTCCAGCATTCTCCCTGATGACTTCTTCCACATTTGTTACAAGCTTCGGTCCTCTTCTTGAAGTTTCCTTGGTGATTCCCACCTTGATTGTTACTTCTGTTGTTGTTGTTTTCCCATTTCCTCCTTCCGGAGTTACTCCCTCCACTACTGCTTCCACCCCGATGCTCACTACCAACGTTCTTATTCTTCTTCTCCTTATGATACAGACTTAAGGCTTCACTGCCACCTTCCGCAATGATTGCCTTCTCCAACAATGTCATAAAGGAATCAATCTGGAAGACCGATACCTTATTGAACAACAACGGTTTTAACCCTTGTTCAAAACGTCTCGCCTTCCTCTCCTCATCAACAACTTGGTGTTCTGCAAACCGCGTTAGTTCATTGAACTTAGATGCGTACTGCGCCACTGTCATATCACCTTGTTTTAATTCTAGGAATTTTACTTCCATCCTACTCTTAATACCCTTCGGAAAATAGTTTTTGAAAAACAACGTAGTAAACCTCTACCACGTTATCGTACCTTCCCCTGCTCTCTGCTGATTGGTTTCCCACCAATATTTCTCTTCGCCCCTCATCATGTATATGGCAAATACTGTCTTCTGGTCTTCACCCACTCGAGCTATATTGAAGGCCTTCTCGATCTCCTTGATCCATGTTTGTGCAACTATCGGGTCAGTGGTTCTCGTGAACTCTGGGGGTCCTACACTCTTAAATTCTTTGAAGGTCGTTACTGGGACAACTTGGGGAATGGGTGGTACGGTTTTGTTTCTTCCCCTCAGAGCTTCTCCAAATAAATCCACCAATCTCTGTATCAGATCTACAAGACCTCTCTCATCATTAACTGACTCTTCTGGGATAGTTATTCTACGTTTGGGCGGCATTTTTTGCATCACAAAATTTTCATTTTATTATCTAGTTATAATACGTAGACATTTCTTAATAGAAAGAACTACAGGTTTATAACACATTTTTGAAATAAGATCATTTATATTCATATGCCAAAGGGTTACATTACATGTTCTTTTCTAGCATACTGCTATAAATGATAACACATATCCCGTAATATCACAAAAGACAGGGACATACTAACTTACTACCCCTCTAATACTTTTCGAAAATTTGGGGGTTTACCACTATCTCACATCTTACACAAAAGACTGAGATTACAACAACATTTTAACACCACAAAGATAAAACTACTACAATACTGGTCTTCATCCTCTAAACTCAATCTAACATCCCAGGCTCAACGACGCTCTGATATTCCCTCTGTGCGATGTGCACCACCATGTCTCGGGTTATGGTATGCTGGGTCTGTCCTTGCTCAGTTGGGTAATGATATACCCCATCGATCAATCTCTCCATGACCGTGCGAAGAGCATAACCCATCTTGTTCATCTTCCTCCTCTTGCACCGCACCTCATCCTCTAGGTCATCTGCCCTATCATTGACTTCTTCCCACTTCTCCTCGAAGTGAATCTTATCCATCACCACCATTTCTAACTGAGTTCAGATAGCCTCCTTCTTCGCCCTCTCACTCAACACCTTCTGCTCTAATCCTCTAGTTTTCTTGCCACTTCAACATTCCTCGCCACCGCTCGGTGAAACAAAGTTCCCATCTGGATCCCTGCTTCCTTACAGTGAGCAATCTCCACCTCCATCTCCTGCATCACTAACTAACTCTGATGGTCCTCGTCCCTCAACTTCTGGAATGTAGACTCCCTCTCCCTAGCCTCAGCCTTTAGCTCCTCTACTCTACATCCTAACTCTAATATTTGCTCCTCATACTCTCCTAACATCTGATCCTCAAAATTAGCCTCGTCGGAGTCCTCCACAGGCTCGGGCTCCTCCTCTAAAGTCTCCTCTTCAGGGTCAAACTCCACCTCTTCCTCATCGTCATCATCAAAAGGGGCTACTACTTAAATAGGCTCTGCTATCAAGGGTGTCTCAAATACTACGTGGATATCACGCGACTCCTCCTCTACTACTCGGCTAGGTCCTCCTATGTCAGTCATCCTACAATCACCAACATAAGACAACACAAACAATAACTCCATTAGAATGTTAAATAAACATAAGTTCATTGTATATAATGAAGTTACATTTCATAACACACTAAGTCTCTAAAGGAAAATTCTACATGAGTTTTATCTCTTTCCTAACTTCTAAGTTCCCTTAAGTTATAATCTAAGGACACTCGCTCCTAAGGTTTATAACTAAGGCTTTGATACCAACCTTTGACGCCCCCAAATTCGGACCTCCACTTGGTCACTCGAATCCGGTTCATCACGTTCTCATGGTAAAGCCATAATAACTAAAATAACGCATACACAATAGAAAATTTACTTTAGAATAATATACAATGATTTATTATAATTATTCCCCCAAGTCTCGCAACCTATAGTGCTTAATAGATTACATAATAATATCTAATAAAGACTTATTACATGGTCATACTTAAGCTTAAACATAGTCCATAAATAATCCTAACATAACATAATAACTTTAAACATAAAAAGGACAAGCTAGTCGGTAGCCTTGCCCTTGCCCTTGTCTGCTCCAGAGACACCTCCCTGTTCTTCCTTAACTAAAAGGTTTTAAATAAGCAAGGATGAGCACAAATTGCCCAGCAAGTAATATACAACAAGGGTGTAGGATATAATATCACAAGGTTTAAAATATCGAAGGGTTATTTCAAGGATAGTTCAAAGTGTCAGAATAACATCATGAATAAGGGATATAACAATTCAATAAAAATCAACAGATATATATGAATTCAGCGGCTAACAATGTATCCAACTTGATAAGCAATTTATACTGAGCGGTCACTAATGACTATGGAACTTCCACTAGAGTTACCAATATTAAACTAATAACCAAAAATATCAAGTACTATAGATGATCAGTCTACAATACTTTACGTTATGCATAACACCACAATAATATTTATTCATGTGTTGGGGTTTCCAACAACATACACTCCCCTTACCAAAGGGTTGTCCAACTCAGTTTTCAAGATTTCTGCACCAATCAATTGGTTTGGATAGTTTTTATAAACATGCATATAGTCTGGCCGAATCAAATGGCATCGACTCTTTCATAATATTCAAGGACAATACCAATTTCAACATGAATAATAGCTTTCACAAGGGTTTAACAAAGTAATCTAACTTGTATTCAAAAGGATAAGGTTACGGTATTGGCCGAATAAATAATGCAATGATATTGCACCATAATAATAATAGGGTTCGGATACTTGCTTAATAAAAGTAAGGTTCAAGGAAACTTGCTCAATAATAATTAGAGTAAGTTTAGGGAACTTGCCTTAAGCGTAGTTTATCCACGTTAATAAATCAACACTTTCGAATCCTATTTATAACGCATTATATGATCAAGATGTTAATTAGCTAACATAGTCTTTAATCAAGATTGACATGATACAAGTATGCACATATGGTACAAAATCAGTTTATAAGTAATCATGAACCAAACACTTAGTCATTTTATAAACAAATCAAGAATGCTCAAGGTTAGGACCTCCTCTACTCATGGACTTTTCATTTCAATGCAACACCGACTTATCAACTAAGCATCACACATATATATGTACATCAGTAGGTTTTAGATCACATTTAGCATCATAAGTATCATGTAAGTTACTGTCCAAAATATCAGAATTCATTTTCTGGGATTCCAGACTTGCGCAGCTGCGCCATGGCTAAGCCTAGGACCGGTGCAGCTGCGCCGTCCCCTGACCAAGCCAAGATGCAGCTGCTGCCTTGTGGTCTCTATTTGGCTTGAACACACAATCATATTTTGTCATGTTAAAGGCTTTCACATGCTTCTTAGATCAATCTAGGTCCCTTCTTTCCTAACATGGCTTTCAACAATTTAAGATCATTAAAGTCATGAAACCACATTGTCTAGCATGCTTGCCTTCCAAGCATTCAAGATAGTTATAAAACTCATATTTAGGCATGCTTGTGTGTATTCATAACACATACGTGAAACTAACACCGCTTTAGTTGAAAATATGCTTTGTTCGTGCTTCATTTGAAATATAACATACAAGCATAGTATATCCATGGTTACATTACATGAATTAGTCTAAGAGAGTCATTAAATATGATCACAAATGTCAGATTCTAGTCCTCAAGGTAACATGACAATATTCCTATTCAAAGGTCATATTTTCATTTGTAAAGTATACTAATTCACTCAACATGTTCATGCTTTATTGTCGATCATATAAACATAAGCTAAAGGTTTATTCATGCATGTCTAAGTCACACTACCATGCTTTGCAAAGTCAGAATATACAACATGTAGAAATCATGTAAGTTAGCATACTAGGCTAAGTATTTTCCTGAAAATATTCCTAACATAAGGCTTAACAAGTTTGATCATGCTCAACGGACTATGTACACTACAACATGCTCATCTATGTGCAAAATCAGTCATGTATAGCTCACTAGGTTCAGAATTTGTAGAACATGATCTTTAACATAGTTGGTTTTCAAAACTTAAGGTTTAAATCTCCATTTAAACCATATGCTTTCGTTAATCATGCAAACCTATTTAAAACATGCTCCACTTAGCATAATATACATGCACATACACATTACACATGCTTACATGCTATAATAAGTTTTAGTACTATATCAAATTGCAAAATAGAAACTAAAAACTGAACTCAAAGAACCCATGAAATCATAATTTACACACTAAATGTATGCAATTGCGTCAGTTCTGGTTCAAAACCAAAACGGTCTTCTTCGAAGAATCGTGTCCGACCCAAAACTCATAATTTACCCACGAAATCATTCCTAAACACTCATATATCAATTGCAATATGCTTATATGATCATATAACAAGTAATTAAACATTACTCAACCTCCTTAACATATAATTCCATGAATTCAAGAATTTGAAATTTCAAGAATTCCAAACTTAGTTTTACAGAGAATGAAATTCAAAGTTTAGAATGGAATTATACCTTTGCAATATGAATGAAACTTGCTCCAATTAAACTCCTAAGCTATAAGAATGCTTGTATGCTCTCAACTCTCACTTAGCAAATTCTCAGACAATTTCAAGCAATAAGAATGAAGAAACATAACTGCTATTTATAGAAGAAGTTTGGTCTGGGCATTGATGTTACACAAGATGGAAATCCAAGGTGCAATGGAGTATAACAATGGTTGCTCAAGGGTTGGCCAACCACCCTTATGCTCAGCCATCATCACCTAGAGCTAGCCTTGTGGAAGAAGACATATTATAGCTTTGAGTTACTGTGCATTGTACTTGGTGACTTTCATTTTGGGACAAAAGGAAAGAACTCAACAATCTAGTTATCTAGACTTTGTTTGGTCTATTAAAATTCCCATAATGTAATCTTAATGTATAATTGTTACCATATTAGGAATTTTAGGGATAAATTATAACCTCACATCATATAGTCCATGTATAGTAAATATACGCAATAAAATAATGCAGTCTAATATTATTGTCCGGGTAGTTCCATAATTATTCCTACCACACATATAATCATATTTTAAATGTCTACTCACCTTCATATTGTTACATACACATTTCATGATATATTTATACCATATAGTTTCAATATGTTTAATTACATTATTTCTTACAATATACAACAAAATATATAGTCATATAAATGCCACAATACATTATATAGTATAGTTGTATCATTACTCATATGCACATAACTGTCAATATAATATTATTATGTTACTAACTTACTTATTTGTTAAATAAATAAATCATGCACTTCCTTAATTAATTAACACTAATATTAATTAATCCAACCATTCACCGGTTTTCCAAAATCATTACTCATCTATATAATAATCACCTATTATTAATAATTACCAAGAAATCAATATTCCACCACAACCATTATAAATTAAATAACAATTAATAATCACATATTAACGGACCTTATTAATATCAATTAAAAATCCATAAATATACTACAACAACAATTAACAATTAATATTACTTAATTGCTCATCTTATAATTTCTTCGCCAATTAACATTACTATTAGTATTTCCCATCACCATGCCACACAAGGCTTTCAACGACTTTACCACAAACTCCACGTATTCTCAATTATTCAATTATTTAATATAATTGAGTTGTCTCATTTCATAACACAAAGTTGTTCATATTCAAATAAATATTTATTTCTCTTAATATATTTATTTAATAACACGTGGAAATTCTCGGGTATTACATCTTCCCGCCCTTATAAAAATTCCGACCTGGAATTGCTACAACGTTACACAAACAGATGGGGATAATCCCTCATCATTCTATGCTCTAACTCCCACGTTGCCTCCTCGACATCGTGGTTATGCCAAAGTACTTTTACAGAATAAATAACTTTATTCCTTAAGGTTTGCTCTTTCCTATCAAGAATTTGGACAGGAATTTCTTCGTATTGTATGTTTTTCTCCACTTGAATGGGTTCGTAAGAGATCACGTGTTTATAGTCGGGCTTGTACGGACGTAACACAGATATGTGAAACACGTTATGGATGTGCTCCAACTCAGGTGGTAGTGCAACTTTGTACGCTACTTCGCCCACTCGTTGTAGTATCTCGAACGGTCCTATGAATCTTGGTCTCAGTTTTCCTTTCTTGCCGAAACGGATTTTCCCTTCCACGGAGATACCTTTAAGAATACAAAATTGCCGATTTCAAAGTCTCGGTCTTGCTGATGCAAGTCTACGTACTTCTTCTGGAGATTTTGAGCTGCTACAAGTCTGGCCCTTATCACTTTCACCACATCCACAGTCTGTTGTACTAACTCTGGCCCGAGTATTCGTCGTTCTCCGACTTCGTCCCAACATAACGATGTTCTGCACTTCCTTCCATTAAGAGCTTCATACGGTGGCATGCCGATACTCGTATGGTAACTATTATTATACGCAAATTCGACTAAGGGTAAGTGGTCGTCCAAATTTCCATTAAAGTCCATCACACAGGTCCTAAGCATGTCCTCTAGCGTTTGTATAGTTCGCTCACTCTGTCTGTCCGTCTGAGGATGATAAGCAGTACTCAATCTTAACTGTGTTCCCATCCTCTCTTGAAAGCTTTTCTAGAATTTTGACGTGAAACGCGGGTCTCGGTCAGAAACAATCGATACCGGAACTCCATGTCGTGAAACAATTTTTTTACGTACAAACTTGCTAATTGATTTAAACTATAGCGGATCTTGATAGGTAAAAAATGTGCAGTCTTCGTTAGTCGATCCACGATGACCCAAATATCATCCAAACCTTTCTGTGTGACTGGAAGTCCTACCACGAAATCCATCGTAATATGCTCCCATTTCCACTCTGGTATATCCAACAGTTGTAGTAAACCACTCAGTCGCTGATGCTCTTCTTTTACACATTGACTCGTAAGACATCAACTAACGTACTCCGTAATTTCCCGTTTCAGATTTGGCCACCAAAAATGTTGCTTAAAATCTTGGTACATCCTCGTGCCTCCCGAATGAATGGAATACGTCGTATTATGAGCCTTGTGCAAAATTTCCTCTATTAACTCAGCCACTGCCAGTAACCACACTCTCCCTTCGAATCTTAAGGTACCATCTTTATCTAATCAAAATTTTTCTTCCTCTTTTTCCATGATCCTTCTTCTGATTTTCTCACACTCTCCATCTTTCTCCTGGGCTTCCTTTACTCTATCCAACAATGTCGGACAAGCTTCTATTACAAATAACTTTTCTGCAGACCTCTCGGGTCCCCTCACTTCTATTTCCAATTTCTCCATATCTCTTATTAACTCCTCCACGAGTTGTCGATCAAACAATTTCTCCCTTCCTTTCTCCTTTCGGTCGGCAACTACGTTTGCCTTCCCCTGGTGATAAAGAATTTCACAGCCATAATCTTTGATTAATTCTAACCACCTCCTCTGACGCATGTTTAACTCCTTCTGTGTGAACATATATTCTAGACTTTTGTGGTCCGTGTATATCTCACATTTTTCTCCGTACAAATAATGTCTCCATATCTTTAATTCAAAAACTATGGCCGCTAACTCTAGGTCATGAGTAGGGTATCATTTTTCATAATCCTTTAATTGTCGTGATGCATACACAATAACCTTGCTGTGTTGCATAAGGACACAACCTAGTCCTCTATGCGACGCATCACTGTACACCATAAATTCTCCCGTATCATCTTGTAATGATAATACAGGCGCTTCGCTCAATCTCTTCTTCAACTCTTGAAAACTGTCTTCACATTTGTCGGTCCATACAAATTTCACCGTCTTCCTCGTCAAATTAGTCAACGGGGTTACTATCTTAGAAAAATCTTCGATGAATCTTCGATAATACCCAGCTAACCCTAAGAAACTTCTCACCTTCGTCGGAGTTCTTGGTTGTTCCCAATTACTCACTGCTTCGACCTTTTCGGGGTCTACTGAGATTCCATTCTCATCCACCACGTGGCCTAAGAATTGAACCTTCTTCATCTAAAATTCACACTTAGAAAATTTTACATACATCTTCTCATTTCGTTGTGCTTCCAAAAAAAATTTCAGGTGTTCGGCGTGTTCTCCCTCCATTCTTCTAGTATATTAAATTATCGTCGATGAAAACTACTACAAATTTATCCAAATATGACTTGAAAACTTGATTCATCAAGTCCATGAATGCTGCCGAAGCATTAGTTAAACCGAATGACATTACCAAAAACTCATAATGTCTATAACGGGTTTGAAACGCAGTCTTTGGTATGTCTTCATCCTGTACTTTCAGTTGGTGATATCCCATCCGTAGGTCGATCTTTGAGAAACACATCGCTCCTTTTAGTTGATCAAATAAGTCGTCTATCCTCGGTAATGGATACCTGTTCTTGATTATTACTATGTTCAATTCGCGATAATCGATACAAAGCCTAATTGATCCGTCCTTTTTCTTAACGAATAACACTGGTTCTCCCCAAGGAGACACACTCGGTCGAATGTAACCTTTATCCAATAACTCTTGAAGTTGTATCATCAGTTCCTTCATTTCTACTGGTGCCATACGATATGGAGCTTTCAAAATCGGTCTTAGTTCCCTTGCTAAAATCTATTACTGGTTTGATTTCTCATGTCGGTGGGAGGCCAGGCGGATCATCCTAAACACATCCTGAAATTCACTCACTACAGGTATATCTTTAATCTCTACTCCCTTTTTCCGAGTATCCACAACGTAAGCTAAATAACCTACACATTCTTTCTTTAACAATTTCTTGGCCTGCATCATCGTAACGCAACACGATTGTTGTTGTTACCAACTGTTGCATAGGATTGGCGTTGGCATTGTCATTGTTGTTATTGTTGTTGTTAATGTTCATGGATCCTTCATGTGCTTGTTCACGTGTCAGGCGTCTTCTTGGTGACATTTTCTATTTAACATATACGCTTATTAGATCATTACTCAATCTCTTAAATATTTAAGGCTTAACTTAAACATTTTAAGATTATCATTTAACACATAACATCTTGAATAAACGTCAATATTTTTTTCATTAATAACTTTCAAAAGATAGCATCACTGCTATTTACATCAACTATCACGAGATAAAGAATATTCAGGATTAAATCATCATATTCCATTACTTATATTCACACTAGAATTTACTCATTAACTACCATAGATATTCACATAACTCATATTGTTCATGTAATACCTGAGAATTTTTTAATATTATTAATGAAAGTAGAATATTTATTTGAATATAAATAAATATTGTTGTGACATGAGTTATAGAACCTCGATTCAATTAAGTTAAGTATCGAGATCTGTATGACAGCAAGGCATTGTGATAAGATTGGTGAAGATCTTAACATAAAGTTTATGAGAATTGCCTAGTGTGGCGTAATGGAGGACTAAGAAATTTACTAAGTGAATTAAGAGAGAAACAATTTAATAAGAGAAAGATTAATTATGTGTAACTGTATAATTCCATGCATGAAATGAATAAGATCTTTAACTAGTAGTATTATCAATTTAGGATTTATTCATGTTAATAGAAACCGATGTGATGATAGAGGACAAAACTGGCATGAAGCTAAACCCGGTTTAGCCTTTGTCGAGGGCCCAAGACACATGCGCCCTTCATGCGGTACAAATCAAGTAATAAGCTGCGCCAAGTGCTGAATCGAGAGAGTTAGTTATTACAGTGGTTATTAAATGGGACATTATTATAATGTGTGACATTATTAAAATCATATGATAAGAGTACATTTAATGGTATGAGGTACCCAGTAGCAAAATAAAATCATGTGTGACATTTTAATACAGAAGTAATTAATTAATTGTGTATCTCAGAAATGCAGAAATGGATTAAATGTTTTAAAATAGACATTTAATATTTGATAGTGTTATAATATTGATGACTATGCACTAACAATATTTATGGGGAATACCCGGTTAATAATACTTAACTGCTTTATTTTATCTGCTTTAAATATTAAACCCAACGTACATGGATTATATGATATGGGTACATATATAATCCCTAACTTTTCATTATATAGTAACATTTGTACATTAAAACTACATGAGGGAACCAAAAAATAATTAAATTAACCCAAAATTGAACCATTCGTTGAGGATTTAAAAGCCTTGTTCCATTTCAGTTACCAAACAGTAACATATATCTCCTTTACGTGATATGCCAAGCTTTGCACAGTAGCTATAAACTAGGTGATGATGGCTAAGTAAATGGCTAAGAAGTGGTGGTTGAGCAACTCCTTAATATCCATTGTCTTCTACTTCTACACCATGGATTCCAACCTTAGTGTAAACCCATTAACCAGTCAACCATTCTTCTATAAAATGGTGGCTTCATTTTCATTTTTCCTATTACTGTGAATTTTATGTTGGAGTTCAAGCTTGAGAGTGAAAGTTATTTGCGATTAAGAAGGAGTCTAAATAGTACAAAAAGAAGGAACTAGGCATACTAAGCTTCATAGAAGGCAAATTCCTTGTTCAAAATCCTTAATTTCAAACTTTGGTAAATCATGGAAATTCTACTAAATTCTTGTATATTTGATTTAAAAATTGCTATCAAAGTGTTGATAAAGTTTATATGTATGGAACCTCAGAGAATAGGTTTGAGCATGTTTAGAAGGTAGAAATTGAAGTTAGATTTGATACTCTCTGAGCGAGCTCTTTTCTAGTTACATTAGGAAGAAGGCAGCAATTGCCCAGTTTATACTAGGGTGAAGCAATTGCAAATCCCAAACCAGTTAAAGCTTCTCATTGTCTTTGTGATGTTTCTAGCATGCAAGTTTTGTCTAGATATGCATGAAAAGAAGTATATATGTAGTGTAAAGCTCTCTTATGAGATATGAAATGTCAAAGCATGACCTAGTAGTAATTCTATAACAAAAGCTTAGAGTTTCAAAAACAAATTTTGTTTCTACAAAATTTTGAGCATGATAATATATATATATATATATATATATATATATATATATATATATATATATATATGAGTGATTTATTAACATAAATGAGCATGAGATGTGAATTATGGTCCCTTTGTTCATAACTAATTTGTTTGACTTTGAACTAAATGATTTTCCAAGAGAAACTTGACATATTTGAAACTAATGCCACATGGGATATGTTCTAATTTTGTGAGCATGAGTATACGGTCTGGCTATGCATTAAATATTATTATAAGATTCTTCGTATGAACTAGATTGCCTTAACTTGTTTTAAAATGATTTCAAAAGCAAACTCATATGTTTTCCAAACTAAGTTGCACTTGTATTAGTAGTTAAGATTCAAGATGGCATGTTCATATTCATTATGTCTCTAAACATGCTTCATGTATGTTAGATATAATGAAAGTTAGCTATGTGTGAGCTTAAACATGTTTTATAGTGATGCTAGTCATGAGTAAACAATTTGAACACTTGTAAGCATGTGTATTACAGATTATGTGATTTCTTTATGTAGATATATGATTGACATGGTAGGCCTTGGGATTTCATGACCCTATTTGTCCCTACTTCTTTAGAAATCCCAAACTAAGACTGTGATGTGTAAAGATGAGCTTGGAATGGTCATACATGTATGTAAAGTCCTCTAGCATGTATGAATGATAAGTGTTAATGTCTTAGTATGTTAAGAATGGGATAGAACCAGGAAGTGCAAAGCTCAACTCAGTCAAAGCCGGAGGACAGTAGCAGTGCTTGGCCGATCCTAAGCCTAATCCTGGCCAATCGCACCACCCTGCAGTGTAGTCTGCCTATTCTATTTGTGATATGAGATTTGGTGCATGCTTATATTGTTGTCTTAATTTGTAATACATGTCTAAATATAGTATTCAAAGTGTCAATAAGCATGTTAACGATAGAATCACATATTTGATAAGTGTTTATAAACTTTCAAACGTTAAGTCAAAAGATGATTACGAACTATGGTATTTGATTTCATAGTGCCTTACAAACTGATTTTATGTTATGTGTATGTAAGGTACGTGATGATGTACGTACGAAATTATAAGACTAAGTTTGACTCTTATGTATGTGTTTACACTTACATATCAAATATGAGTATTGAATATACATAATTAATGAATATCCTATACGTGTAACTATGTTATAATATGATTTGAAAAGTGTTGATAAGCTATACTTTGGTAAACTACGTATGAGGCAAGACTCCTAACTTACAAAACCTTGAATTTTGTCCAAGTTTTTTAACTTCAGTTAATTTTTGTATTGAATGTAAGTCCTTAAACTCTTTACAATATATACGTTGTATAATTCTGAATTATTGCCATCCAATTATACTTACATCAAGTAAATATCTATTACTATTCGGAAATCATTTATATATCTTGATGATTGTTGCAAGCATTGAACTTATCGTTCTTAAATGCATTATAAAAACTATCTACGCCATCGATTCGGATAAACTATTATCGTATCTTAGAAAGCTATCCAAACCAAATTGACTTGGTGCGAACTCTTATAATTTACTGAGATGAACAACCCTCCTTGAAGGGGAAACTATATAATTGTCGGGAGAGCAACATACGCACATGAGTATGATTAAATGGTATGCATAACGTAGGGTACTTTAGGCTGATCACCTGTTGTACTCATTTTTATTGGATTTTCAGTATAATACTATTAATTCTAGTAGAAGTTCATAGTCCTTAGTGACTGCTCATGATTAATTATTTTGAAATCTCGAAATGGTTAAGCATTGAATATTATTGATATTTTTTATTCCATAATGACCTTTATTGAGAATTATTGATAATTTCTAAGCTATTACTTACTGTCATACCCTTGAGATTCAAATTTTATAAATTTTCACCCTTATTGCGATATTACCTGCTGGGCAAATTTGTTATTCATCCTTGCTTCCCTTCAAGCTTTCAGTTAAGGCAGAACGTGGTGAACCCTCCGGCAAGGACAAGGGTAAAGAGAAGGCTTCAGAATAGCTTTATTTCCTAGTGTTAGGAATTTACTATTATTATGTTGTACGAAGGCTGAGTTACTGTGATGTAATAAGTTATGTTTAAATTAAGTTGTAATGTTGGAGTAGAAGTTGCGAGATCTTGGGACGAGAATAATTATGTTATGATAATATAAATTATTCTATTTTTCGTTGTGTGAGATTTATTATTATTATTAGAATTAGCACGTGATTTTCACAGCCGAATTTCGTACGTCACGATTCCATCTCCTTCCAAACATTCATCATTATATAGCTAAATATAACAACATACATTCTCAAATCTCAGGTTCTAAGACCTTATAATCTCTTTCATTACAAATAATGATAAATACATTATTCCTTCCATCTTACAAGAGTTACTTTTATCCGCCACCAATGATATATATCAGTTCATTAAACTAATCTATAGTTCAATTAAATTATACTACATTATAAGACTTCACTTGATCTTTATGCACATTCACATACTGAATAAAACTTCATAAGGATACCAATAAGCTTAATCTTTACGGGATCCTTAAGTTCTTTTTGACATCATTTGTTGAAAATGTTTTTATTTAAAGAAAGTGTGAGCATTCAATAGCCCAGCAAGTTATAGTAGTTGAACAAACGACTTCAAGAATTTAAACATTCTTTTAAGACTTCAATAATCGAACAAAGGTTACGAAGCAGCTTGAATAATAGGAATGATTCTGATTCCTATCATTTTAAAACATTAAACACATACACTTTAAAATACTTTCATTCTTCTACCTTTTCCATACACATCCTGTCTGGCTAGAATCATTAGCACAAACTTAACAATAACGGTTCATGTATAAATAGAACATACTCATATTGAACAGTTCAATCATATAATAGTTCATCTCATAGAAACACTGAAGTATTCAAAGTGTGGCACAAGGCCTCATACATACTACCACCTTGTTCGAATATCGCACATTTGCATATAGACAAGACTTCTCAAGTTCAACATCTGAGAAGTTTAAGAAACTAGCATTCATGTAATATGAATGAAGTTAGGAAACTTGCCTTACGCATAGCTACAGCTTACGCTGAACTGCTTATTCCAATCCCTAAATAACACATAAGCAAATAACACATACACCAATTAGTCATATACTTGACTTACGCATTGGTTTACTTAACTTTACTTCTTAGGGTTCACGTTCTTGTAATCTAAGTTTACGCGACTAACTTTTTTTACCAGTTTACTGCTTCATGACATATAAAGATGTCTTACTCATACGATCATCATTTTTGATGATTTACATTCTTATCTTCTTCTTATAACCCTTCTAGGACTCAGCACATATTGCGGCTCTGCTAGTAGTCCATATGGTACTCTGAGTGGTTTCCCACACACAACCAACAAACAAGTTTTCGTCTCATCTACACTGTCTTTCACAGTGAGTTAGACCGGTTGCCTGTTTCGTATATACCTCCGCTCTTTGAAGGAATTGTTTAGCCCAGCTCCCATATGTCAACCATCAAAGATTATGATTGTACTACAACCTAACTTTTATCTTAACCTATCCGAATCATTAAACTATAATGTTCGTGAAGTCAATTTGTTGTTCCTTTTGGCTTTCTAGCAACTAAATGCCATACCTCAAGATTCATTCCTTATCGTCAAAGTCATACATTCTTTTGTATACTCAGAACGATCATTCAATGTCAATACTATGCGGTCATAGCGTTAAACATTTTACATTAACTTATTCGTATCTTACAACGTCTGGTTCATTTAACTCGGAATGTCCTTCAAGTTATCACTACTAACTCGGCTTTTTAACGATATACGTCATTGTCTTTAATTCACATTCTTCACCATTCACGGTTAATCATTAATCTTCCTTACCTTACGGTCAAACCATACACAGCATGTTGGTTCTACCCGTTCAATATTTTTGTACACTCAACCCTTATGTCGGCTAAAGTGTTTAACGCTTACTTCATTCTAACATTCTCTATCTGACTCACATTTGGACTTTACTGAATCTCATTACCATTCGTTACGGCTTTCTTAATAATTCATATCTTACTTACTACTTTCATCAACGTCTAAGTCATACAACCATTGTACACTTAGAACATTCGTCTAATGTGAATACGATTCACAAAAATCATTTACGTATTCGACGTTTATGTTGCTCCTCTCTTGACCTATTGTTAACCATTACATGAACCCCATGTTCACTATTCTTTCTTAATGTCGAAGTCATACGGTTCGTTGTATGCTAAGACCATTCGTTCATCACAACCGCGTTGCGTTTACATTCTTTACATTATTCGTCTTTTAATCGTGTTAAATCATTTTGTTCAACCTTTACTAAAGGTTTAAATCACTTGTTTAAGTGTTATTTTATGTGAACTTTACGTTCATTATCTCTTTGTACACTTCCCCCACGAATTAAGCAATAAAAAGCTTATTTCTGGGCCTTCCCTCGCACCGGCAAGGCTATAACATGGTTCCCTCTCTTCTTCCTCACTTTGTGGTGTCACTAAGCGATGGTGATGGCGGGGTTGGTGCTACTAAGTCAGCCCTCCCAAAAGCACACGGTTGGCTATTGTGGCGCTAGGCTTAACATCTCTAAAATTTTTCTAAGTCTGGAAATTGTTTGAGCCGCTTACTTCGAAATCTCATAACTTCTTCGTTATAACATAGAACGAGGTCGTTCTAAAGCCATTCCCTTCCTTATCTTACGTACTTCAACTTCCCTTGGACAAAAATTTATTCTGAATCCACTAACATGCCATTCAATTTTATGTTATTAACGTTCTTCGTCCGTTCGTCCGTAATTCGGTCATCCGAACTCGAAACTCGTTTGTTCTTGAGTCCATGACTCACATTTTCTACGTTCTCTTACATTCTTATAAAACCCTACTAATTCGGGTTTTTCTACGTGCTTTCTATTTCTCGTTCGTCTTTTACAAAAATTTTGCCATAACTTCGTTATAGCTAAGTTTAATCCGTTCTTCATGAACGTTTCTAACGTTCATAACCAAGCAATAAGGACTAACTTATACGTGATGGTTTTAAACTTGTCCATCAATAACAAGTTATACTACGATGGTTTTAAATTTGTCCATCAATAACGTTCTTCGTGTTCTTCACATGTTCTTTGTGTTCTTCGCTTGTTCTTCATTTTTAATCGATATTTTGATTACGATTTCACTTTTCATTGGAATTTGATGTTATAAAACACCATTCCTTACTAATTTCACCGAATCATTCATATGATTCATTCGGATCGCTCAAATTTATTAAAAAACTTATACTTTAGAAATTCATAAACTAAATTTCTAATTCTTATTTTTTTCATGATTTCAACCATATGAAATCATTCTTAACATCTTTTATTTCTTATTCTCATTAAGTTATGTTTTAACATAGAAAACTTAAAGAAAATTTATTTAGAAGCTAGGTTTCAGATTACCTGTCTTCTTAAATCCTCTTCCGTTGGACAAAGCGTGCACTCGGGCTAGCTTTTCCTCTTCCTTCTCATCTTCATCCGAACTCTCTCTCTCTCTCTCTCTCTCTCAAGTGTTGGTGATTTTCAAAATCACCAACAAATGAATTAAGCTCTTCTTTTATAGATTTTCAAGGCTAGGGTTTTTTTTAGTCATTTGGCCAAACCTCCTTACTCTTCCCACCTCCTTATTATTCACGAAGCTTCCCTTGGAAGCTTCGTGCTTTCGTCTTGCAGAATTCATCCGACAGTTTTTAAAACTGCGATTTTTGGAATCCAAATATTTTTGGATATTTCGTCTTTCCCCTACAGTTTATCTTTTACGCATTCTTCGGAACTTCGAAAAATTGAAAAACACTTTGTGACGTTAAGCATTTTCCTTCACATTTTTCCCTAACATAGCTAAACAGATGAAAAGTACATAACAATAATTTCGTCATTTTTATTTAGTCTGATTTCTACATGTTTTTCGAGAAAAACTTTTAACGGCTTACTTAACTTTTCACGTTATATTTTTGTCAAATCTTTCGACGGAATGTCATTTCGACATACTGAACTCTCGAAAAGGCATATGTTATTCAAACCCTAACCCTTAGATTTTGTCGGATGAATAGTGCCTATTTTGTCTTTTTCCCCAAAAATATTTTTATTCTCGGAAATATTTTATTTCCGTCTTGAAAATTTTTACTCGTTCAGTCTAGCTCGTAGCCAGAATCCTCCCGACTTATAATCATCCTAGGTTCTAGAATGATTAATAAACACATAGCATAGAATAGTATTAATAAAAATTCTATTTATTAATAACTACTGTAACGACCCGAAAATTTGGATTTTCCATAATTTAAGTTTAAAGAATTAGTTATTAATAAAATGAATTTTTATTAATAATATTATGTGCTATATGTTTATTAATCGTTCTAGAACCTAGGATGATTATAAGTTGGGAGGATTCTGGCTACGATCTAGATTGAATGAGTAAGAATTTTCAAGATAAAAATGAAAATTTTTCGGGAACAAAAATATTTCTGGGGAAAAAGACGAAATAGGCACTATTCACCCAACGAAACCTAATGGTTAGGGTTTGAATAACCTAAGCCTTTTCGAGAGTTTGGTATGTCGAAATGACATTCCGTCGAAAGAATTGACGATAAAATATCATGAAAAGTCAAGTAAGCCGATAAAAGTTTTTCTCGAAAAACGTCTAGAAATTGGACAAAATAAAAACGATGAAAAGTATTGCTGTGTACTTTTCACTCGTTTAACTACGTTAAGGTAAAACGTGAAGGAAAACGCTTAAACGCCAAAAAGCGTTTTTCAATTTTTCAGAAATTCGAAGAATACGTAAGATGATGAAGATCAATGATTAAACCGTGAATGGTAAAGAAGTTGAATTAAAGTTAATAACGTTTAACGTAATGAAGCCGAGTTAGGGATTAAAGGGAATGATCGTTCTGAGTATACAAAAAAACTGTATGACTTAGACGATAAAGAGTGAATACTGAGGTGTGGCATTTAGTTGCCCGGAAGCCATAAGGAATGACAAATTAACTCGACGAACATATAGTTTAATAGTTTGTATAAGTTAAGATAAGTTAAGTTGTAGTACAATTGTAACCTTTAATGGTTGACATATGGGAGCTGGGCTAAACAATTCCTTCAGAGAGCGAAGGTATATACAAAACTGACAACCGATCTAACTCACTGTTATGGGTAGTGTAGACGAGACGGGAACTTGTTTGTGGGTTGTTTGTGGGAAACCACTCAGGGTACCATATGGACTACTAGCAGAGAAGTGATGTGTGTTGAGTCCTTGAGAAGTTATAAGAATAAGATAAGAATGCAAATCATCAAAGATGATGAACGTTTTGAGTAAGACATCTTCGTATGTTATGAAGCCGTGGAACGGTAATGAAAGTGGTCGCATAAACTTATATTGCAAGAACGCGAACCCTAAGAAGTAAAGTTAAGTAAACTAATGCATAAGTTAAAGATGTATGACTAATTGGTGTATGTGGTGTTTTCTTATGTGTTATATAGGAATTGAAATGAAGCGATTCGGCGTGGTACGTAATTTGTGGTAGGCGTAAAAGCAAGTTTCCTAACTTCATTCATATTTCAAATGAATGCTAGTTTCTTAAACTTCTCAGATGTTGAACTTGAGAAGTTCCATCTATGTGCTAATGTGCGATATTTGTACAAGGTGGTAGAACGTATGAGGCCTTGTGCCACAATGTGAACACTTCAGTGTTTCTATGAGATGAAATGTTCTATGATTTAACTGTTCAATAAGAGAATGCTCTGTTCATACATGATCCGTTATTGTTAAGTCTATGCTAATGATTCCAGCCAGACAGAGTGTGTATGAAAAAAAGTAGAAGAATGAAAGTATTTTAAATTAAAGTGATTATTGTTTTAAAATGATAGGAATCGAGATTATTCCTATTATTCAAGCTGCTTCATAACCTTTGTTCGGTTATTGAAGTCTTAAAAGAATGTTTGAATTCTTGAAGATATTTGTTCAACTGTTATGACTTACTGGGCAATTGAATGCTCACACTTGCTTTAAATGAAAAACATTTTCAGCGAACGATGTTAGAAGAACTTAAGGATCCCGTAAAGATCAAACTGACGTTATCCAGATGAAATGCCATTCAAAATGGGAATGAGTGAGAAGATCAAATGAATACTTGAAATATAAAATAAGTTAATTTAATTTTAGATTAGTTTAATGAACTATTATGTATCCTTAGTGGCGGATGAAAGTCACTCTTGTAAGATGGAATGAATAATGTATTTATCATTATTTATAATGAAAGAGGTTATAAGGTTTTTAGAACCTGGGATTTGAGAGTGTATGTTGTTATATTTCGGTACATAATGATGTATGTTTGGAAGAAGATGGGATCGTGACGTACGGAATTAGGGTGTGAAGATAGACCGAATTTCTAGGCGTTACAACTAATTCTTTAAACATAAATTCTGGACAATCCGATTTTACTCAGGTTGTCACACTTCTCTCCTTATAAAAATTTCGTCCTCAGAATTTCTTAAAACTACACCCATACCCGGGTCCTCACATTCTCCCCTTCTTCACAGAATTTTGTCCTCAAAATTTTAGCTTAATCTTCTTCTCAACTTCTCTTCAAAGAAGTTCTTATCTTTCAAACATTCCCTAACCTCCATAACTTATCAAGAATCATGAAGTAGAAGGAATAATGAGGAACATAAGAATTCCTTTAAAACATTTCATACTTTTGTTGAGGGGTCAAATAGACCATGAACTCTTACTAGGTTTAATAACATTTCACCATAAACCCTTCTACCACGGTCAGTTTACAATCACCAAGAAGGTAAACTACCTCTTCTATACATAGGCAATCAACCCATCGTATAACCTCATTTCGGGGTATGTTCACCTCAGACTTAATCATTAGATTCCGCACCAAAATAATTTTGCTTGGCATAACTTCTCAAAGAAAGCTCAATTTTCTGATAACATGACATATCATTTGTCTAGCCAAATCAAATAACTTAGACCATACCAAAAAATTGGGCATCAACTTGAAACATTCGTCTAGTCAAATTAATTGACATCGACTACTTCTTTAAATTCTTTCACAATACCTTAAAACGTTTCATGACATCATGATACCACACTTTTCACAGTACATTGAGGACTTCGTCAGTTTATGACTTCATCATTATACATCATACCATAGCGGGTTGTTGATCACAAGATCAAATCCAACACTAGGTTTAATTGCATTAATAACTCCATCCTTTTACCATCTTTGCATCAAATGCATTGATGATATAAAATTCATTTTGATATTTCAAATAAACTTCTTTCTAGCCGAAACAATTAGCATAGATATACCAAGAATAGTTCTTTTAAAATCCATTGGTTCCAAAAGTTGAACCAAGTTTTTCCTTTTTAAAACATGCACATGAGCACGATTTCAATAAACTTCGAAATCTAGCATAGCTAGATGACTTGGAGTATCCTTTTTCTCCATCTTCCTTCATTGTCTTACTTGTGACAATACTTAATCTTCTCTAGCACCTTCAATGTTAAGTCTACTAAAAATACTTCATTTTCAGTCTAAACATTCCTATACCTTAGTATAGTCTGTCAACTTACCACACTTTATGTTTTTAGGAACTTTCCACAACCATATGTGTTTAAGAACTTATGTTTGCAATATGTAATCCAAGAACCAATAAAGGACTATCCATATGCTTAGGGCTCAGAAACATAGCATATAACTAGGATTCACAAACTTTTCATAAGTATGAGTTTCAAGAACTCGCATCTATCTTAACATTCTCTACCTATCATACATATACATGAGAAAAGATTCACCTTTTTGTCATATACATATTGATAGCGCAACATACTATTCCAATGATTATCACTTTAATAAGCTAAGCAATTGTTACACCGAAGCACAAACCTCTGCCCCATAACAAAGGTTCATACAACTCAGCTATCACATGAGTCCTCAATCGAAATCTTAGAACTTCTTACTTTCTCTTTACTTAATATGAATTTTCTTTAATTCGTATGCTAACCTTTATAACTCTATCTGAGTTCTTCTTCCCGTACTACTTCGTAATACCATTCATCTATAGCATTAGCTATAAATCATCCATCGTTTAACAGAACAACTGTTATTCCAATTTAATACGATCACGTGGTGATCTTCTTTCTTAATCGTTTAACTCCACAATTTTCTTATCCTTCTCTCTATGATTATAGTCTTAGGTACTCATACCTAAGGTTTATAATCTATCAACTTTGATACCATAATGTAACGCCCCGAAATTCGGTCTATTTTTACGCCTAGATTCTGTACATCATGATTCCATCTCCTTCTAAACATACATCATTATATAGCTAAATATAATAACATACATTCTCAAATCCTTGGTTCTAAGACCTTATAATCTCTTTCATTACAAATAATGATAATTACATTATTCTTTACATCTTACAAGAGTGACTTTTATTCGCCACCAAGGATAGATATTAGTTTATTAAACTAATCTATAGTTTAATTAAACTATACTACATTACAGGTCTTTGCTTGATCTTTACCCACATTCACATACTGAATGGCACTTCGTCTAGATACCGATCAACTTGATCTTCATGGGATCCTTAAGTTCTTTCTAACATCGTTCACTGAAAATGTTTTTATTTAAAGCAAGTGTGAGCATTCAATTGCCCAGCAAGTCATAGCAGTTGAACAAATAACTTCAAGAATTTAAACATTCTTTTAAGACTTCAATAACCGAACAAAGGTTACGAAGCAGCTTGAATAATAGCAATAATTTTGATTCCTATGATTTTAAAACATTAATCACATACACTTTGAAATACTTTCATTCTTCTACCTTTTCCAAACACATCCTATCTGGCTAGAATCATTATCACAAACTTAACAATAACGGTTCATGTATAAACAGAACATACTCATATTGAACAGTTAAGTCATATAATAGTTCATCTCATAGAAACACCGAAGTGTTTAAATTGTGGCACAAGGCCTCATACATACTACCACCTCGTACAAATATCGCACATTTTCACATAGACAAGACTTCTCAAGTTCAACATCTGAGAAGTTTAAGAAACTTGCATTCATGTAATATGAATGAAGTTAGGAAACTTGCCTTACGCACAGCTACAGCTTACGCTGAACTGCTCATTCCAATCCGTAAATAACACATAAGGAAATAACACATACACCAATTAGTCATATACTTGACTTATACATTGGTTTACATAACTTTACTTCTTAGGGTTCGCGTTCTTGTAATCTAAGTTTACGCGACTAACTTTCTTTACCGATTTACGGCTTCATAACATACTGAGATGTCTTACTCATACGATCATCATCTTTGATGATTTGCATTCTTATCTTCTTATAAACCTTCTAGGACTCAGCACACATCGCGACTCTACTAGTAGTCCATATGGTACTCTAAGTGGTTTCCCACAAACAACCAACAAATAAGTTCCCATCTCGTCTACACTGTCTTTCACAATGAGTTAGATCGGTTGCCAGTTTCGTATATACCTCCGCTCTCTGAAGAAATTGTTTAGTTCAACTCCCATATGTCAACCATCAAAGATTATGATTGTACTACAGCCTAACTTTTATCTTAACCTATCCGAACCATTAAACTATAATGTTCGTTAAGTCAATTTCTTATTTCTTATGGCTTTTTGGCAACTAAATGTCATACTTCATAATTAATTCCTTATCGTCAAAGTCATACAGTCTTTTGTATACTCAGAACGATCATTCAATGCCAAAATGTCTTACAACGTCTGGTTCATTCGACTCAAAATGTCCTTCAAGTTATCACTACTAACTCGACTTCTTAACGATATACGTCATTGTCTTTAATTCACATTCTTAACCGTTCACGGTTAATCATTAATCTTCCTTACCTTACGGTCAAACCATACAGGACGTGTAGGTTCTACCCGTTCAATATTTGCGTACACTCAACCCTTACGTCGGTTAAAGTGTTTAACGTTTACTTCATTCTAACATTCTCTATCCGACTCACATTCAGACTTTCCTTAATCTCATTATCGTTTGTTATGGCTTTCTTGATAATTCATATCTTACTTACTACTTTCATCAACGTCTAAGTCATACAACTATTGTACACTTAGAACGTTCGTCTGATGCGAATACGATTCACGAGAATCGTTTAAGTATTCGATGTTTATGTTTCTCCTCTCTTGACCTCTCGTTAACCATTACATGAACCCTATGTTCACTTTTCTTTCTTAATTTCGAAGTTATACGGTTCGTTGTATGCTAAGACCATTCGTTCATCACAGCCGTGTTGCGTTTACATTCTTTACATTCTTCAACTTTTAATCCTGTTAAATCATTCTGTTCACCCTTTACTAAAGGTTTAAATCACTTCTTTAAGTGTTATTTTATGTGAACTTTATGTTCATTATCTATCCGTACACTTCTCCCAGGAATTGAGCAATAAAAAGCTCATTTTTGGCCTTGCCTACTGCTGCAATGACATGCCGCGCTGATTCCCTCTTTTCCTCATGACATGCGATGCCACTCAATGATGGTGATGGCCCAAGTTGGGTCTGCGGCGCCACATCCCAAGGCACAGCTGGCGCAGCGGTGCTAGGCTTAACATCTCCAAAAATTTTCTATGTATGGAAATTGTTTGAGACGCTTAATTCAAAATCTCATAACTTCTTCGTTAGAACTCGGAACGAGGTCGTTCCAAAGCCATTCTCTTCCTTATCTTATGTACTTTAACTTCCCTTCAACAAAAATTTATTCTAAATCCACTAACATGCCATTCAATTGGCTTAAATTCTATCCTTTGTTCGTTTTACGTTATTAACGTTCTTCGTCCTTTCGTCCGTAATTCGGTCATCCGAACTCAAAACTCATTCGTTCATGAGTCCACGACTCACATTTTCTACGTTCTCTTACATTCTTATGAAACCCTACTCATTCGGGTTCATCTACGTGCTTTCTAATTCTCATTCGTCTTTTACAAAAATGTTGCCATAACTTTGTTATAGCTAAGTTTAATCCGTTCTTCATGAACGTTTCTAACGTTCCTAACCAAGCAATAAGCACTAAATTATACGCGATGGTTTTAAACTTTTCCATCAAAAACAAGTTATACTACGATGGTTTTAAATTTGTCCATCAACAACGTTCTTCGTGTTCTTCGCGTTCTTTGTTCGTTCTTCGTTTTTAATCGATATTTTGATTACGATTTCACTTTTCCTTGGACTTTGATGTTATAAAACACCATTCCTTACTAATTTCACCGAATCGTTCATATGATTCATTCGGATCACTCAAATTCATTACGAAACTTATATTTCCTTAAGAAATTTATTGTAACAATCAAAATTTTAAATTGTAATTCCAAATATTTATTGAATTATATAAATATTTAATTGATGTGTTTATTTTTGAATAAATATTTGTTTAATGTAATTTGATTTGATTATTTATTTGTTAAATAAATAATTTATGAGTTAAGGAAATTAATTATTATGAGATAATATTCTAATTAAATTAGAGAGTTTATACTAAAATGAAATTATACTGAAGATTATAATTTTATAATAATATGATTATGTGACAAATGGATTTAATAAGTTATTATTGGCTTTAGTTGAATTAAATTGAATATGAGAATTTAATTGAATAAAGTGCGACAATAAACTTTATCATAAATGAGTTATTAAAATAAATTAAAAGAGTTTTTAATTGGGTTTTACCAAACAAAGCCTTAGGATTTTGAAATTATTGTTTTAATCTTGTTTTGCCAAACAAGGCTTAAGGAATAATTAAGTCATTATTTTAATTGGTTTTACCAAACAAGGCATAAAGGTTTTAAGTTATTAATTTTTAAAGTGTTTTAGCCAAACAAGCCTTGTGGCTTTTGATTTTCAAATAATATACCTGACATCAGTTATATATAATTTATGTTATATACTTGATGAGTGAGTTTTATACTCATAATTGAATGTGTTTGAGCTTAATCTTTTGGTTGATTTTAAGTGTTTGTGTCTATTCATTCATGTTTTATGTTTTTTTATAGGAAATGGGACAAAAGATACTTGAATCGACGTTCGGGGTGGTTAGATTCGCGTTTTCGGCTTGCCATTTACACAATAGTCACTTTAGAGCCAATTTGAGTATTGCTCTGGACCTTATTTCGAAAAACTTAAAGAATGAAAGTTGTAGATCTATATCTTGTCTTTTCGAAAAATCTTGAATCATCAAAATCCGAGTTCGGGCGAAGAAGTTATGGCCATTTTTCCAAAGGATGTCAGTGTAGAAAATTTCCAAAAATTGGGCGGCCAGTTGCAAACGCCATTTCGAGCTTATTTGCGTAACGGGCGCTAATGGGCGATGTTCCAAGATGTCATACCCAAAGACAATGACTGAAGCGCTGGGGAAGAGTCTGGTGAGGCTTTGACGCATTTTGGGGCAAATTTTGACACCTTTTGACTCCAAATTGGATTGGGTTTTTTCCTAAGCTAAAAATTGGACTTGTAACCTATAAATATATGATGTAAGGCATAAAATAAAGAAAGATTGCATAGATTAGACTAGATAAAACACTCCATTAGATTAGAATATAAACCCTAGTTCTTAATTAGCCATTGGAGATTGAAGCAAATTGAAGAACACTAAAGATCAAGAGCAAGAGCAAGAGGGGAGCATCAAATTTGCCGACAACAGGTTCTATTCTCTTATCATACTTTTGTCTTTTAATATCTATTCAATTGTGGATTCTTGGTTTTAATTCATTAATTATGAACTAACTCTTTTATTAAGATTTCAATTAAACCTTTTATGGCTATAAATTAGTTATTTGATTTATTCCAATTATTTGTGTCAAAGTGAGTTGTTTATCTTGCCTTATGATTATTGATTAATTATCTGATCAATAATTACCTTGTTACTCTAGAAGGAATTGAAAGAGGAATTCTAGGGTTATAATTGAGCATGACATCATGTGACTTAGTTATTTGCAAAGTGAATAATTAGGTTTGTGAATAGAATGGAAATATCTGTTTGCCGCATGTAACATATAAGGAATTGGGATTGAAAAGAGTTTAATTCAATTATTTTGCATATGAATATAACAAGATTAATATGGATTAAATAGAAGGCAATTGATCACTTGGAAAAGGACTTTTGGCATTTGAGAATTCCTGTTAACAATTCAGTAGGCATAAATATTGGGATAATTGGATAATTGATTTAGAGTTCATAATTGGGGATTTTGAAGTCTTAATCCTAATTTATCTGAATTCATTCAAATCTTAGTTTTGTTTATTTGATTTATTTTAGAATAATTTCTTTTAATTGTTAATTTAGTTTTCTTAATTAGAAAAATCATAATTTATAATTGTTTAAATAAAATTGATTTGGTTAAGAGTTAGTATTTGGTAATTTTTTTTTTAAATAATTCCTCGTGGGAACGATACTCTACTTTCACTTTATTACTTGTTGACCGTGTATACTTGCATGTATTCATTGATTGCGAAATCAACCAACAAGTTTTTGGAGCCGTTGCCGGGGAATTAATTTAATAATTTTTTACCAATATTAATTTCAATCAAATTAGTCTTAATTTTAACTTTTTACTTTTATTTTTAATTCTCTTCCTATATTTCTCTCTTTTCAGGTATCATGGATGACTTTGCGTATCAATGGCCATACACGTTCATGACTCAACCAAGGGAAACAGGGATTGATGGACTTAATACATCTTTTATAGAGCCAATACAAATTGAGGCAACTTCGAAGACATTGGAGGTTGTCGCAGCCCAACGGAGGCGAAGGATGGCAAACATGACTCAACTAATGGAAACAGAGATTGACGGACTAACGAATAGCTAAGAATATGGAAACATGGAGTCCACCATCCACGCAACAAGTTTCTGCATTATCAGTACAAATTGAGACACTTTCAAAGATGGTCGACGCTTTTGAAGCACAACGTCGTCAAAGTGTGGCGGTTACTTATGATTATTGTGCTGGAAATCATATGAGTCATCAATGCACCATCAGTTTCAAGCCGGTACAGTATGGTGGTGATTACCCCAATAATTATGTCTATCCCAACAACTATCATCAGGATTGGGGGTATCACCTGGATTTTTCATGGAGTAACAATCAAGCTCAAGATCAAGCGCTGAAATCAAGTTTGGAAGAAACCTTGGAGAAATTTATTAGAGCTTCTGAAAAAAAGAACGAGGAACAAGACAAAGTATTGAATCAAGTAGAGTTGAATGTGTAAAGCCAAGGTGTTTCATGGAACAATACAAATCAAGATCAATTTTATGTTCCAAGTCCAACGTACCCACCGGATTTCTTGTGTCCACCTCCACTACAACAGGAAGAACATTCAAATTTGGAGGAAGCTTTGT
Source organism: Panax ginseng (assembly GCA_020205605.1). NCBI lineage: Eukaryota > Viridiplantae > Streptophyta > Magnoliopsida > Apiales > Araliaceae > Panax > Panax ginseng. Next base: position 69,677,349 of record CM035129.1, read on the forward strand.
CCAAGTTCATAGCTTCGTGTGAGGAGACGAGGATTAATCAAGAGATATTGAGTCAAAATTTTACGAATCAAACGGAACAACTAACCAATGCCTCAAACATTTGTCCTCAATACACTTGGCTCTATGACATGGATGACGAGACTGATGATGAGCCCGAACCAAATCTGCAACCGGATGTGCCAAGTGATATAGATGTTGAAAGAGAGAAAAGACTTGGAGACCAAGAAAAGGAGATCGACAAAGATCTAACTTTGAGTACCAACGAAGATGAACCAATTTTGATAGTGTCCCATGTACCTTCTCCACCAAAGTTCAAGAATTCGGGCAGTTTTGCAAAACCATGCCCAATTGGAAGTCATGTCGTCGGCAAAGCTCTTGGTGACGTAAGAGCTAATCTGATTGTGGAGTCATGGTGGGATGAAAAGGAGAAGATAGAGGAAGATTCCATTATGTTTATTAAGATTCAATGCCCTAATCTGATCATCGACATAATGGAGGAAACACCTAGTTGTTGGACATTCTTAATAGGGAACCTATCTACAAAGAACATGCTAGGTGACTTTAATTCTAGGGTCATTACTAATGGGAACCTCCCAAGAGAGACATTATTACTGATGGATGGAGGATTCCTCAATTTTCGTAGGGGAATTGGATAGAGAATTGAAGAAGTCAGGCTGAGACTATAAAACAAGCGCTTATTGGGAGGTAACCAAAGTTTAATTTTTATTTTTAGTTTTTATTAGGTTTTATATTAGCAGTTTTGAATTTGCATTTTTTTTAGGATTTAATAAAATTGCTTCTATCATGGTTTTACAGGTTATTCAAGTCAAATTCAAGTGTGGTGCCCAATTTGTTCCATGTGCCTAGCATGTTCTCCAAACTTAGCGGACAAGGAGGAAGATTGCTATATTTTCAGGGAAGTCCTCTGCTTTAATTTTTTCTATTTTAGTCATTAAGGACAATGTCTAGTTTAAGTTTGGGGGCATTTTAGTGTCGTATTGCATATAGTTAGTTATCTTCATGGTAGTTCATTTTTTTATGTGTTAGCATTGTTTTTTTTAGGTTACATATAATACATGGTAGTTATTTGCATATTCATATATGTGTTGCATTAGTATGTGTTCATGTAGTATAATTGCATTTTTTTCCATGAATCTGTGTGTTCGGTTAGTGTGGTCTTAACTCGGCCTATGATAAGATTGGTTTTGCATGTTAACTTGAACAATATTGATAATTGATGATGAGTTCCAATTTTAATCATGATGATAATCTGAGCCTGTCTTAAACTTATGTAACAGGTTAGCACTTAAAGTTTAACTATTTGAATGCACTTGGTTCAAGGGTTTCATAATTTGTTTCTGAGGGAAAATCTTGGTTAAAATTTAAGGAAATTAGTGAACTGGCAGTAAAGGTTAGAATGACGTAAAAGCTTGAGTTTGGGGGAATCTATGGGATATATATATACAAAATGAAAATGAAAAAAAATTTAAAAAATGAAGAAATGATAAAAAGAAAAAAAAATATAGAAAATCCAAAAAAAGAAAAAAAAAGAATAAACACCGTGGCATGATTGTCTAGTTTTGTGGCCTTTGTTACTTGAGTAAGTAAGCCCGTGGGGATTGTCTTTACACCTAGCGCCCTAAGGTCTTAATGGCTTGGGAGTCGTTGGTCGAAAGCTTGTTAAGGTAGAACTGAAAAGCCTAAGGGAATAAGACATTGCACAACCATGAGAAAAAAAATGAATAAAACACGAGAAAGAGCAAAAATGCCCTCTTAGTTGAATAAGAGTATAAATAAATCTTGTATTTACCCTTAGACTTGGTAATTGCTTAGCTTTAACTGGAGTTGTCATGTTGACAAAAGTAATTGAATTGGAACTGAAATTTTCCTTCTAAGAAGTTTGTTATGTGATTATCTTGAACTGTGGTTGGTTAGAATGGTTAACAAGCACACACACACAACATGGGTGATGACAGGTTTGAATTGACTAATTGGTTAGAGTTATGGATTTTAACTTGATTGGATATATTGTTAGAGTATCATTGGTATCTTTGAGGCATGTTGCTATATATCATACTGATTTATTACAGGGTTCATAGGTATATTAGAAAGTAGATCATGCATATGCATTCATGTAGTTGAGTTAGTTTGTTTATTTTTAGTTCTTTTATGTTTTTGCTTGAGGACAAGCAAAGGTTTAAGTTTGGGGGTATTTGATGATTGAGTTTTATACTCATAATTGAATGCATTTGAGCCTAATCTTTTGGTTGATTTAAGTGTTTGTGTCTATTCATTCATGTTTTATGTTGTTTTGTAGGAATTGGGACAAAAGTTACTTGGATCAACGTTCGGGGTGGCTAGATTCGCGTTTTCGGCTTGCCATTTACATAGCAGTCACTTCAGAGACAATTTGAGTATTTCTCCGGACCTTATTTCGAAACACTTAAAGAGTAAAAGTTGTAGATCTACGTCTCCTCTTTCCGAAACATCTTGAATCATCGAAATCGGAGTTCGGATGAAGAAGTTATGACCATTTTCCCAAAGGACGTCAGAGCATAAAATTTCCTAAAATTGGGCGGCGGCCGGGCGCCCATTTCGAAGCTTATTTGCAGCGTACTTGAAGCGCTAATGGGCGATGTTCGAAGATTGCAGCCAGTGACTGGGCGCTGGGGAAGAGTCTGGTGAGGCTTGGACGTGTTGAGGGGCGAATTTTGACACCTTTTGACTCCAAATTGTATTGGGTTTGTTCCTAAGCTAAAAATTGGATTTGTAACCTATAAATACATGATGTAAGGCATAAAATAAAGAGAGATTACATAGATTAGACTAGATAAAACACTCCATTAGATTAGAATATAAACCCTAGTTCTTAATTAGCCATTGGATATTGAAGCAAATTGAAGAACACTAAAGATCAAGAGCAAAAGCAAGAGGGGAGCATCAAATTTGCTGACAACAGGTTCTATTCTCTTATCATACTTTTGTCTTTTAATGTCTATTCAATTGTGGATTCTTGGTTTTAATTCATTAATTATGAACTAACTCTTTTATTAAGATTTCAATTGAACCTTTTATGGCTATAAATTAGTTATTTGATTTATTCCAATTATTTGTGTCAAAGTGAGTTGTTTATCTTGCCTTATGCTTATTGATTAATTATCTGATCAATAATTACCTTGTTACTCTAGAAGGAATTGAAAGAGGAATTCTAGGGTTAAAACTGGGCATGATATCATGTGACTTAGTTATTTGCAAAGTGAATAATTAGGTTTGTGAATAGAATGGAAATATTTGTTCGCCGCATTTAACACATAAGGAATTGGGATTGAAAAGAGTTTAATTTAATTATTTTGCATAGGAATATAGCAAGATTAATCTGGATTAAATAGAAGACAATTGATCACTTGGAAAAGGACTTTTGGCATTTGAGAATTCCTGTTAACAATTCAGTAGGCATAAATATTGAGATAATTGGATAATTGATTTAGAGTTCATAATTGGGGATATTGAAGTCTTAATCCTTATTTATCTGAATACAATCAAATCTTAGCTTTGTTTATTTGATTTATTTTAGAATAATTTCTTTTAATTGTTAATTTAATTTTCTTAATTAGAAAAATCATAATTTACAGTTATTTGAATAAAATTGATTTGGTTAAGAGTTAGTATTTGGTAATTTTTATTAAATAATTCCTCATGGGAACGATACTCTACTTTCACTTTATTACTTGTTGACCGTGTATACTTGCACGTATTCATTAATTGCGAAATCAACCAATAATACTAATAGGTATTATAGGTATACGCTATATTATATTATCATATATCAGTTATATTACGTATTAGTTAAAGAGAAAGGAAGAACAAAGAAAAAGAAGAACAGAGAAAAGAGAGAAGGAATAAGAGAGTTTCCGTGTGAGTTGAGAATTTAGAAGAAGGGGAGATATTTTCATGTTCTTCATACCTTGGTTAGGTTAGTATGGCTTTCTATAGTGTTCATGGTGTTCATTCGAGAATTTACAGAAGGTACCCCAGTCCCGGCTGCCTATTGTAGTACAAAAACCCCATCCCCGGCTGGGGGTAGTCTGATTTGCCAAATTTTGAAAAAAAAACTGACCGAACATGTTTTACTAAAATGAGCATACCGTTTTCATACAAACTCTGATTGATGCGATTCAAGATGATCCGGAATGAAAACGAGTAGACCTATAACTTTAATACTTTAAGTTTTTCAATTTGATGTCTTTATTATGGGTCAAAATGGCCATCGTTAGGACTGTAGTACATTTGGAGGCCATCAGAGGGCATCGGGATGCACGAATGCAAATGTAGTCCTTTGTGTGTTAGTATAACCTAATCTATAAGAGAATGATACCATGTTGGATATGTAATAGGAAGTTGTATCAAGTTGTTAATGTGTATATGGTGCAATAACATGATCACTTAATTAGTTATAATAAAGCTAAAGTGTGATGCTCAAGAAAAGATGTGATGTTGTTTAAACTTAAACTTAGTTAGTGAGCTATACTAAAAGTGGGAAAGAAACTTATGAAGCTAATATTAGTGTAACTAATGTGTTTTTTCAATACATATGGTATGTGTAGGACTTATGGTGAACATCAATAGTGATTGTTTAACCTACGCACGAGGCAAGTTCTCTAACTCTACTTTTATGATTGTGTAAGTGCTTAAACCTCGTTGATGCATTGAGCAAGTTCCTAAATCTACTTATATATCTATTCTAACTTGATTATGTTCATGCAAAATCTTCAACCTAACTCTTACTTTGAGAAGGGTTCCTATCTTTAATGTTGTTTCTTATTACGCAAGTTCCTAAATTATGTTATTCTTATGTTAAGTAAGTTTTATTCCTCAACTTGTTATTAATCATGCACGTTCATTAACTCACTTCTTTTATTGAGTAAGATTAATAGCCTTAGCTTATTATTGTTTAAGCAAGGTTTGTTATAATATTCAATGCCTACTTTCTAGTCCATTTCTAAGTCATGATTTCGATGTATAATGTTGATTCACTTATAATTCATGACTATTTCATATCATATTGTTATCGAGCACTTGAAGTGTTATTAAACTATATTCATTCAACTAATCCTTATTTGATGCTAATTGAACTCTAAATTACCTTGAAGCTCATCCAAACCAAACTTCCTTTGCTGCAGACTCGTGTATTAAAAATGAGATGAACAACCCTATTATAGGGGAATACTTACGCGTAAGCATTTTGATGGTTGTGCACAATACATTGTATGAAGGGCTGATCCCCCTAAGTACGAGAAGTCCCTACAGTCTTATGACTGTTTAGGTTTAAGTTGAAAGAATACTTATAACTTTGGACATAGTTCATGGTCTTGTGACCCTTAGATACATATATTTCAAATTTTGTTCCTGATTATCATTGATAGAGAATATTATTCAGTTCTATTGAGCCTATTCATTGGTAGTTGTTATATTTTTTTTTCATTGTCACTTCAAGTGAGCATTTGTTTGCTCACTCTTTCTTATATAACCATTAAATCTAAAGTTGAGAAGGTCGATGAACCTACCACCATTAAAGGAAAAGGAAAGATGAACAAGTGTTGAAGGCTTGTAATTCTATTGATTTCTATATTGTCAGACTTTGTTTTAACTATTGAGATGTAATTATTTAATTTTCCGCATTTGATGTTTGTATTTAAAGGTTAGATGACCTGGATATTTTATTGAACTTATTGATGTAATCCTTTAATGGGAAGGTTTATTGTTAAACTTTATTATATTTGGGTAGTTAGAAATGAATGGTTAGACAGTAAACACCAAATCTCATGGGAATGAAATACCTAGATTTGGGGGTGTCATAAGTTGGTATCAAAGCTTTAGGTTATGAACCTTAGGTGTGGGAAAAGCCTTAGGAAGTAACCTTATAGAAGTTTGAAAAGATAGTGGTGATAAACCATTATCGAGTTTTAAGTAATGATTAGTAATTAAAAATTAAAATTTTGTAGTCAGGATGGCTAATGTCGGAGAATCCAGTCAGGCTAGGGAGGAAGGATCCCAGATGCCTAGAGAGGAAGAGTCTCGAGATATTCAGGTGGTTTGGGAACAACTACTGCCATGGGAATCATCTCCGTTGGTTACAGTGGTTGAGTAGGAGAAGTTACCTGATGAGGATGATGAGGTAGAGACGGACGAGGAGGACCCCGTTGAGCTGCCACAATTGAATGAGGATGAAGAGGATGAGGAGGAAGAGCTTCCACTAAACTCGATCATTTCCCGTATGTATGATGAAGTATATGACCGCAATGTGGAACTTCAGGATAACGTAGAGGAGTTGGAAGAGATAGTAGCTGAACAACAGACCTCAATGGTGCAGAAGGACAACAAGATCCAGGATCTAGATGAACGTTTGAGTAATGCCTAAGGGAAGCTGATCCACACTGAAGGAGTGTGTGACACCCCCAAATCTGGTACTTCCATTTCCACAGGATTTGGTGTTCACTATACAAACATCATATATCTATCTACCCATAAATAAATGCAAACCATGCAATATATAGCACTACAAAAAAGGGTCATTGTCGACGGCCTCTACCATCACCAATGATCTTCTTGTCGTCGGCAATGACGTCATTGGCGATGGCAGAGTCCGTCGCCCGGCCCGTCGCCGTCGGGAATATAGTCATTAGCGACAGGGGCATTGCCGACGGCACGCCGTCGCCCATATGTCATTACCGACGGTAGTGGCGACGGATATACTGTCGCTAATAAGTATTATTTAATTTTAATTTTACTGTCATTACTGACGGCATACCGTCGCCAATGAGTCAATATCCCCATCGCCAATGACCTGCAGGTCATTGCCGACGGCCCCCCCGTTACCAATGATCCCGTCACCAATGACCTGCTTAAAAAAATTTTTAAATATTATAAAATTCCCCTGTTCATTTACATATACATAATTGTACCTGTTAAAAATTAAAGAAAAATAAATAATGACAATGCACGCATATCAATAACATTCGTATCTTTTACCATCAGCAATCAATATATTTAGATACAAAAGTCTAATCTGTACAACTCAAAAGCTATATAAATACATACATGAAAGTCAAAATATAACAAAAACTAACTACAACCCAAGAACAGGAATGTCAGTGTCACCATCACCGCCATCTATCGTACGATCGCCAGTCCCATCGCCTGTCCCACCCTCCACAATCTCATCAGCAAGATCAGCTTGGTGGTCATCACCATCTCCACCACGGGCATCGCCTGTGCTGCAGCCTCCACCCCCATTAGTCTCCTCAACAAGACCCTACAAAAGTAATTAAAAATGAAGTCGAAAACTAAGCATATTTAAATTATTTTAGTTTGTGTTCTACAAGTGTGGCAAACGGGCTGATAACTCGGCATCCATATATCGGAATCGAGTCTCGTAAGTTGCAATGCGTGCCAAATGCCTATGTGGTGCTATGTGTGTGTTTGTGTGTCATTCGGACGACCGAGGCGGGTTTTGGTCTCTTTTTTGGCTTTTTGCCTAATTATTGGTTCATCTGGCAAACGAGCTGATAACTCGGCATCCGTATATCGGAATCGAGTCCCGTAAGTTACAACGCGTGCCAAATTCCTATGTGGTGCTATGTGTGTGTTTGCGTGTCGTTCGAACGACCGAGGCGGGTTTTGGTCTCTTTTTCGGCTTTTTGCCTAATTGTTGGTTCATCGGGCAAACGGGTTGATAACTCGGCATCCGTATATCGGAATCGAGTCCCGTAAGTTGCAATGCGTGCTAAATGCCTATGTGGTGCTATGTGTGTGTTTGTGTGTCGTTCGGATGACCGAGGCGGGTTTTGGTCTCTTTTTTGACTTTTTGCCTAACTGTTGGTTCATCGGACAAACGGGTTGATAACTCGACATCCGTATATTGGAATCGAGTCCCATAAGTTACAACGCATGCCAAATGCCTATGTGGTGCTATGTGTGTGTTTGTATGTCGTTCGGACGACCGAGGCAGGTTTTGGTCTCTTTTTCAGTTTTTTGCCTAACTGTTGGTTCATCGGGCAAACGGACTGATAACTCGGCATCTGTATATCGGAATCGAATCCCATAAGTTGCAATGCGTTCCTAATGCCTATGTGGTTCTATGTGTGTATTTGTGTGTCGTTTGGACGACCGAGGCAGGTTTTGATCTCTTTTTTGGCTTTTTACCTAACTGTTGGTTTATCGGGCAAACGGGCTGATAACTCGGCATCGGTATATCGAAATTGAGTCCCGTAAGTTGCAACGCGTGCCAAATTCCTATGTGGTGCTATGTGTGTGTTTGTGTGTCATTCGGACGACCTAGGCGGGTTTTGGTCTCTTTTTCGGCTTTTTGCCTAATTGTTGGTTCATCGGACAAACGGGTTGATAACTCGGCATCCGTATATCGGAATCGAGTCCCGTAAGTTGCAATGCATGCCAAATGCCTATGTGGTTCTATGTGTGTGTTTGCGTGTCATTCAGACGACCGAGGCAGGTTTTGGTCTCTTTTTCAGCTTTTTGCCTAACTGTTGGTTAATCGGGCAAACAGACTAATAACTCGGCATCCGTATATCATAATCGAGTCCCATAAGTTTTAATGCGTGCCAAATGCCTATGTGGTTCTATGTGTGTGTTTGCGTGTCGTTTGGACGACCGAGGCAGGTTTTGATCTCTTTTTTGGCTTTTTGCCTAACTGTTGGTTTATCGGGCAAACGGGCTGATAACTCGGCATCCGTATATCGAAATCGAGTCCCGTAAGTTGTAACATGTGCCAAATACATATGTGGTGCTATGTGTGTGTTTGCGTGTCGTTCGGATGACCGAGACGGGTTTTGGTCTCTTTTTCGGCTTTTTGCCTAACTGTTGGTTCATCGGTCAAACGGGCTGATAACTCGGCATCCATATATCGGAATCGAGTCCCGTAAGTTGCAACGCGTGCCAAATGCCTATGTGGTGCTGTGTGTGTGTTTACGTGTCGTTCGACTAGCTCCTCCAACATCCAACATCCTGACAACAAAATTTTATGTTTTAGTTACTAATTCGTGCTAGCAAACACATAGATTAACACATAAGCACATAAAGTCTTTTATTATCTTCAATGAATTTAAAAATTCATTTCTGAGAACTCGATAAGAGTTTACCACCACTATGCTCTCAATCTCCTACAAGGATACTACCTAAGGTTGTTCCCCCACCTAAGGTTCATAACCTATAGCTCTGATACCAACCTGTGACACCCCCAAATTCGGTACTTCCATTTCCACAGGATTTGGTGTTCACTGTAAAAACATCATCTATCTATCTACCCATAAATAAATGCAAACCATGCAATAGATAGAATAAATAATAAACCTCCCCTTATGGGGTTATATTAACTGCATAATAAATAAATCCCAGGTTACTCTAACTTTAAAACATCTGTGCGGAAAACATAAACAAATAAGTCTTAAGTAACATCATTTCTAATCATCATTACATAACCAGAATAATAAAACAGTCTTCATTACTTGCTAATCTTGCCCTTGCCCTTACTAGTGGAAGGTTCGTCTGCTCTTTCGTTCTTAACTGCAATGTTATTATTATGCAAGAGTTAGCACGATTGCCCACAAGTATAACAATATAACAAATGACTAATAATAACATGCGAATGAAATTTACAACTTCTGATATAAAAGCTCAACTTTTGAATCAAGAATGAATAACAAGAATCAAAAGAACTTCTGAGGGTCATAAGACCTTGAACTATGTCCTAGGTTGTCAAGTGTTTATACTTGAAACCTTTAATAATATAATAAGACTATGGACTCTTCTTCTCGTACTTAGGGGATCAAATTTAGTACCATCATCGCACAATATCTTAACGCTAACACATAAGTAATCCCTATATGAGGTTGTTCATCTCGGCTTGACATTAGAGTCCGCAACAAAAGAAGTTTGGTTTGGATAATTCATCAAGGGTTCAAATTTAGAACGCTCATCAACTATGGACTAGTCGAATCAATAAGGGTTCGCTAGTCTAGCAAGGTTTAACAATAACTGATAATTAATTTGGACAAAATCTCAAAAGTATACAATAGAATAAATATTGTATAACAACATCATGCTTAAAGGATTAATAAGTTGTAATATACAAAACAGACTTAATCAATAGTAATGAAAATTTGCTCGATGTAGAACAGTGAAATTATCAACTTATAATGATAACAAGTAGGGTAAGGAAACTTGCCTCGTGCGTAGATTACACGTTAATAAAACTCGTTCTTTGATTAAAATCCTACATATCATTCATGTTCACAATACCAATCAATTACCACGTAATAAACATCACAAGTTTATTTTTTGTTTAACTCGAGTTCATGACTATACTTAGTCAATTACTACACTTATTGCCAAAAACAAATAAGACTTCACGACAATAAGCTAACTATGCATTTGATCATTCAATTTACACGTAATTGTGTTATGGACATGTTAAGAATTTATTCTAACACTTCATTATATGTCTAACAAGTTTTTATAATCATTAGACTAAGTTACTAACACATTTCTATACTTGAACATTGAAAAAATACATTTCTGGACATTCTGCTAAGTAGCGTTGCGGCGCCACTTTTGTACTGGGTCTTGGCTTGGCTGACTGACATTTAACATTTGCAAGGCGGGTGGAAAATGAAATAGGAGGTGGCACCGCGACGCGACACTCCAGACTCTGAATTTCCAGTTCGCGAAGAACACATAATTCAGCTAAATAAACACTACATAATCATTAATTTCACCAAATTACACATACCCACATGTTAGAAATCATACATAATCATTACCCAACACTTGTAGAGTGATTTTAACCCATTAAAACACATAATCATAGAATTAAATCATGCAATTTGTACTGTTCTTGATGTTCTTGAAGTGTAGAACATAAATTCCTAAAATTCAACGCCACGGATTCGTTATAAAACCAAATCCAACCATTCAAATTTTGTTTTGTTCGTTTTAGCATGCATAATCATATACAAGTTGAAATTTTATAGAAAAATTTATGGTTGACATATAAAATTACGTATAAGGGCCATATGGCCATATAACATACTCTGTAATCACGTACTGTGAAATTTTATAAAACTGATGATATGGTATCATATAAAATACATATTAAACATGCTACCATGACATAAAATCACTTATATAACCACATAGTCAATACACTTTCCAACCACAAAGAATTTTAAAGAAATTGGAGAGCTATATTTTATAAAACTAAATGACGTAAAAAGGAATTTGGGTTGAAGAATTTTACCCAAAGCGTAGAATGTATTTAATAGGAGATGAAACCTTTCTCAAATTCTTCTTAGTTCTCCTAATCTCTTAACACTCTCCGAACTTTCAAACTCCTCTCTCTCTTTCTTCTCTTTGTTATGCTATTCTAGACTTAGGCAAATAATGACAGAAAAAGAGAAAGCGTATAATAAATAAAGGAAGAAACTAACGCGTTGGTGGTTAGTTACCCAGTCATGGGTTAACTGCCCCCAACTCCCTTTATGGCCATGTTTGGCTAGCTAGGATAGGTTTCAAAAATCATTTAATTTAATAAAACCTTATCATATAGTTTAAATAATGTCACACCCATTTTAAAATAAATTCAATATCTTATTTAATTAATTTTAAATAAAATATAGTAAATTCTCATTAATTCACATAGTCACATAATTAAATTTCTCCTTTAATAACAATGTCAAATTCTTAAATCTCTAATTAATAATTAAATTAATTAAAAATAACATTAAGCTTATTAAATATTTCTTTTAATACAATAAACTCACATAATCACATACTTCGAATAATAAAATTCTCCACATTAATTTAATACATATAACACATATAATTAAATTAATCTACCACAACTTCAGCAATTAATCATTTAATCTAATAATTAATTCATCGAAAAATATTTATTCAATCCAATAAGTATTAAAAATTAAATTACAAAATCTCAGTTGTCATAGAGTGAATTAGAAAATGACAGAGGAGATCGCGGAACTGAAGAACAAGCTGAAAGAAGAGTCTACTAAGAGGGTAAGAGCCAAAGACGCGTACGAGGAAGCTTCTAAATGAGTTGGGGTAGTAGAGAGAGATGTACAAGTAAAGAAGATCAAGATGGATGAGATGAATAGTGTTTTCAACACCGTGATCAATCGAGCTCAAGATCGGGTCATGTGTTATCCAATTTAGTTTGAGACGCTGCGATCGTACATGTTAGGTCACCGAATAATGTTCTGTATTATGGAAGAGGAGCATTATAAGGCTATGAAACATTTTAGTAGGTCGTCATAAATGTAATTACTATGTGATTAATGAGTAAATAAGATGTAAATCCCAGGTATGATATAACCCATGGGATATGATGATGATAAAGTTATCCTAAAACTTTTATAGTTCAGGAAAGTGATGTAGATAGCAGGAATGCTATCATTATTATGTTTTAAAATATTATGAATGAATAAAAGTTATTAATTATTTAAGATATTGTGTGTTACATGAGTATTTTTATGATGTGAAAGTTAAGTACATAATTCCTAGAAGATTGAATAATAATTTAATGAGTATATTTTAACAAAAAATGCATCCAAGACATCAACCGCGACAAAGAACCCCTGAGGGATCTACCAATAACAACAATGCTGAGGCTAACCCAGTTCAGCAGTTAGTGACGTTACTAACAGGAGCACTGCAAAATCAACCACAAAATCAAGCTACAGCTTTTAAGGATTTCAAGGCGGTTGGACCACCAAAATTCTATGGAACCATGAATCTGGTTGACGCACAGACCTAGATCATGGAAATAGAGAAGGTATTTGATGTTGTTAGGGTCGGTGAGAACCAGAAGACTGCTTTTGAAACATTCATGTTGAAAGTAGAGGCCAGTTATTGGTGGCAAGCCAATAAAACTAGAGGAGGTCAGTGAGTGATGACTTAGGAAAGGTTCAAGGAAATATTCTTCGAGACCTATTTCCCAGAGAGTTCAAAGAATCAGATGGAAGTGCAATTTTTAGAGCTGAAGCATGTCACGATGACAATGTCGGAGTTTGTGGCAAGGTTCAATGAGTTGGTGAGGTTTGCGCCATATCAAGTGAACACGGATGAGTGCAAGGCGAGGAGATTTAAACAGGGACTGAAGCCTTGGTTGTACAGCAGAGTCTCCCTGTTCTAGTTAAAGACATTTGCAGCGATGCTTGAGAAGGTAATTCTCGCTGAGGGTGGAGGCGAGGATGTGACAAAGTACAATCAAGAAAAAAGAAAGAAGAAGAATGAGGGTGAAGGTAATAATGGTTATAGTAATGGTGAAAATGGTAGTAGTAACTTAAAGAGGAGGTGGAATGCGAGTGTTGGTGCTGGAAGCCAACAAGGTAGCCAGCAGAAAAAGAAGTTTGAAGCATGTGCTACATGCGAAAAGAATCACACTGTCATGTTCTTAAGGGGTAAGCGAGTATGCTTCAATTGTGGCCAGGAGGGTCACATTACCCCAAATTGCCATCAACCAAAGAAGAATGTTTGCTACATATTCGGGTCAAAGGATCATTTTTCTTGCGAGTGCCCTAGAAGAAAGATGGAGAGACAACGGGAAGAAAGGAGGTAGCAGTGGAGGTACATTGACCATTGTTGGACTAACGTCATCAAACAGACCCACAGCCAGAACCTTCAATATGACTGTGCAAGATGTTGTGCAACCAAAAGTTGTTGTGTCAGGTATTATCCCAATCAATGATATAGATGCGTATGTCTTATTTGATTTGGGTGTTACTTGCTCGTTTTTATCTGATGAGTTTGCTAAGAGGTTAGGATTGCCTAGTGAAGAATTGAATTTCCCTTTAAACATAGAAATTACGAATAGGGAGGTGATTCCTGTTAAGTTCGTATACAAGAATTGTAGGGTGAATATTAAGGGGAATGTCATGATAGTAGATTTAATCCCGATTAAACTTGGAGAGTTTGATGTTATATTGGGAATGGATTGACTATTCAATTATGGAGTGATAATTAATTGGCAAAAGAAATGTGTAAACCTTATGACTCCATTAAAGGTAGTTTTCTATGGTAGCAAATCGCCAAGACAAGCGAGATGTCTGACGATTATGCAGGCCAAGAAGTTATTGAGTCAAGGCTGTGTAGGATACTTTGCTTACATAGTCGATGTAACAATCCAGAATTTTAAATTATAATTTTAAATATTTATTGAATTATATAAATATTTAATGGATATGTTTATCGTTGAATAGATATTTGTTTAAATTGATTTGATTTACTTTGGTGAATTATTTGTTAATTAAATAATTAAGGAGTTAAGAAAATTAATTGTTATGAGATAATATACTAATTTAATTTAATAATTAAATTAGAGAGTTATAATGATTAAATGAACTATTATATTATAATTTGAATTTGTAATTAAAATGATAAGTTAGTTGATTAAATAAAGTTATAATTATAAAGAAAATTATAATTATGTTGTATTGATTTATGTGTTAAAGTAATTTAATAAATTGTTATTAGAATTAATTAAATTGATTATTAAAAATTTAATTAAATAAAAGTGTGATGAGATAACCTTACTATAAAGGAGTTATTAAAATAAATTAAAGGAGTTTATTTCGGTTTTGCCAAACAAGGCTTAATGCATATTAAGTCTTTAATTTAAATATGTTTACCAAAACAAGGTGTAAGATTTAATGGGTTATTTTTAGTTAGCTAGCCAAACAAGCCTTATGGCTTTTGATTTTCAAATAAAATTATAATCGATGTCGCTTAAAGTTATAATTATATTATATACTTAATACCTATATTATTATTATACGTTTTATTCTAGTACGTAAGTTAGAATAGAGAAGAAAGACTCAGAAGAAGAAAAAGAAGAGAAGAAGAAAATTGAGAGAATTCTAGAGAAGCTTTGAGAGAAGAATTGGGGAAAAGAAGATTGTTGATCAAAGGGAAAGTTATCATCTTCTACAACTAAGGTATCATCTTAATTCTTTTATTTTTAAAGTTTTAGTTTTCTCTTCCAAAATTCTCTATAAAATCTTTGTAGAGGATGAATTATTTGTTATATATAGCTTTATATGATAAATTAGTTGTTATGAAACTGTTTTCATGGGTTTGTATATGGGTAGAGTCAATGAATTCATGTTATGTATGTAATTTGTGAAGAAAACCATATTACAGTGAGTTTATATGAATATATATGAATATGGCTTAGTTTAAAGTTAAATTAAGGTTAAATTAGTTATTTAATTTATAAATTGACTATTGAATATGAAAGAGGATGAATAAACATAAACAAGATACTTTGAATTAACTATTCTGGTTAAAAAAACACAATCACAGTGATGATTTTCACTAAAAATGTCAAAAAGTGAAGTTTTAGCAAAAATAGTGAAAATTAATGGTTATAATTTGGATGTTTATGTTGTTTAGATGGCTAGAAACGCGTTAGAAAACATTAGATTATGTTTTTGTAAACCTATTATACCTTAAATAGGTTGGTATGGTTGTTAGAAAGGAGCTTGGAGGCCTAATTTGGCTTTCCGTAGAGTTACAAAGCATAAATTCGCAAATCAGAGAAAGGACCCATACAGCGGGCCCCCAGTGTAAAAACCCCACCCCAATGGGGTATTCTGCTAAGCCAAAGTTTAAACAAAAAAATTTGACATAACATAGTTTACTAAAATGGGTATAACGTCTTCATAAAAACTCCGATTGATGCGATTCAAGATGATTCGGAACGAGGACGAATAGGTCTATAACTTTTATTCTTTAAGGTTTTCAATTTGAAATCGTTATGAAGGGTCAAAATGGCCATCGTTAGGACTGTTGTGTATTTGGAACCAATCAGAGGGCGTCGGGATGCGCGAATGCAAGTGCAATCCTTTGTGTATTAGTATAATCTAATGATAACATGTTAGACATGTAATAGGATGTTGTATCAACTTTTTAATGTGTATATGGTGCAATGTCATGATCACTTAAGTAGTTGTAATAAAGCTAAATAGTGATGTTCATGAAAAGATGCAATTTTGTTAGTGAGCTATATGAATCTAATGTTAGCGTAACTAATGTGTATTCTCAATACATATGGTATGTGTAGGACTTATGGTGAACATGAGTAGTGATTGTTTAACCTACAAACGAGGCAAGTTCTCTAACTCTACTTTTATAATTGTGCAAGTGCTTAAACTTTCTTTGAGCAAGTTTTCTAAACTTCTCTTTTTACATTGAGCAAGTTTTCTAACTCTACATTTACATTGAGCAAGTTTCTTACTTTAAACTTTCATTAAGCGAATTCTTGTATTCTTAATCATTATTTGAACAAGCTAGCTATGACTTAAGCTTTATTCGAACAAGTTTTTGAATTCCAATATTTGTTGATGTGTTCTAACTATTATTGTTAGACAAGTTTCTTTATTGTCTTTCATGTACTATAAATGCAGTTTTCTTGAATTCAAATTTCTAATGTTGAATTATCTTAGTTCATGTACTTGACAACAAGCCATTCTTATAATGAGTAAGCTTTATTTTCAGCTTGCTATTGCTTAATGTCTATTCAATAATTCATAGTCCTAGCTTAATATTATTCAAGCAAGGTTTATTGTCATTCAATACTTATGCTTTGTAGTTGTTTCTAAGCATGGTTCATGATATAGTTAGTTTGTTTACACTTGTTCATTGTTCCATATTATGTTGTTATTGATCAACTGTTGTGTTATTTCACACTATTGATTCAACTAGTCCTCTAGTTGATGTTCGTTAAACTTCAAATTACCTTAAAAGCTTATCCAAACCAAACTTTCTTTGGTGCGAACTTGTACTCTAAATACTGAGATGAACAACCCTATTATTATTATGGGATAATTTACGCTTAGCGTTGAAATGTTTGTGCACAATACAGTGTACGAAGGGTTGATCCCCCTAAGTACGAGGAGTCCTTATAGTCTTATAACTGTTAAAGTTGGAGTTGAAAGAGTACTTGCAACTGTGGACATAGTTCATGGTCTTATGACCCTCAGTTAGATATATTCCATATTTTGGATTCCAGTTTCTGATTATCATCGTTAAGAGTACTCTTCAGTTTTGATGAGCCTATTGTTGGCAGTTATTATTATTATTATTATTCTGTTGATTCATTATTATATTCAGTGAGCAATTGTTTTGCTCACTCTTGCATATTAATATACTCATTGCATCTAAAGTTGAGAAGGTAGATGAGCCTTCAACTAGCAAAGGAAAGGGAAAAATGTACAAGTGATGAAGACTTGTAATTTTGATTATTGATATGATGATAGACTTTTACTTAATGATGTGATGTAATAATTTTATTTCCGCACTTGAATGATGTTTAAGGTTAGATAACCTGGGAAGATTGTTATTTAATGATGTAACCCTATTTAAAGGGAGTATTTATGGTTTAAATGTTACTTTATTTGGGTAGATAGTATAAATGTATGGATAGAGAGAACCAAATCTTGTGGGAATGAAGTACTTAGATTTGGGGGTGTCACAGTCGATACTCAAGAGGAAGGGGATGAAACTAGAGGAGATACCAGTGGTTAGGGAATTTGTAGATGTGTTTTCGGAGGATTTGCCAGGACTTCCGCTTGAGAGAGAGATCGAGTTCGTTATCGATTTGGCACCAGGAACTGCTCCGATATCGAAGGCCCCGTACAGGATGGCTCTGGTAAAGATGAAGGAACTGATGGTACAGTTACAAGAGCTGTTAGACAAGAAATACATTCAATCGAGTGTATCACCATATGGAGCACTGGTGTTATTCGTGAAGAAGAAGGATGGGTCAATGTGTCTTTGCATTGATTATAGGGAATTAAACAAAGTCACTATTAAGAATAAATATCCGTTGCCAAGAATAGATGACTTGTTTGATCAATTGAAGGGTGCTAGATACTTATCGAAAATAGATTTGAGAAGTGGATATCATCAATTAAAGGTAAGGAAGGAGGAAGTACCTAAAATGACATTCAGAACTCGGTATGGACATTACAAGTTTCTGGTGATGTATTTTAGTTTGACAAATGCCCCTGCAACAGTTATGGATTTGATGAATAAGATGTTTAAACAATTCTTAGATAAGTTCGTGGTGGAATTCATTGATAATATTCTGGTGTGCTCCAAATCGCAAGAAGAGAACGTGGAACATTTACGCTTGACGTTGGAGACGCTAAGAAAGGAAACGTTGTACATAAAATTCTCTAATTGTGAATTATGGCTTGAATGTGTATAATTTCTTGGACATGTGATTAACAAAGACGGAATTTTAGTGGATCCATCAAAAGTCAAAGCCGTAATCAATTGGGAACAACTAAGGATACCCTCAGAGGTGAGGAGTTTCTTGGGACTGGCAGGTTACTATAGACGATTCATTCAAAACTTTTCCAAGATTGCCACCCCGTTAACAAATTAACAAGGAAAGCTGTAAAATTTGTTTGGACGGAGAAGTGTGAAGAGAGCTTTCAAGACTTGAAAAAGAAGTTAAGTGTGGCACCTGTGTTGTCATTACCAGATAATACAGGAAACTTTGTAGTGTATAGTGATGCATCACATAAAGGACTAGGGTGTGTGCTTATGCAAAATGGCAAAGTCATTGCGTATGCAACAAGGCAGTTGAAGGATTATGAGAAAGGATACCCGACTCATGATTTAGAGTTGGCTGCGGTGGTATTTGCTCTGAAGATATGGAGACATTATCTTTATGGATAAAAATGTGAGATCTACACAGACCATAAAAGTCTAAAGTATATTTTCACACAGAAGGATCTCAACATGCGTCAAAGAAGATGGTTGGAATTAATAAGGGATTACGATTGTGAGATCTTTTATCATCCAGGTAAAGAAAATGTAGTTGTTGACACCTGAGTAGAAAAGGTCATGAGAAATTGATGTTGTTAATGGCGCAGGAGGAACTTATCTCAGCAATGGTAGGACTAGAGTTGAAAATAAAATTTCCAAAAGAATCCGATGAAAGATTGTTCCAGGTTGAAGGTAGTTCATATTTGGTGGACAAGGTAAAGAGTGCTCAACTACAAGATGAGGAATGCAGAAAAATAAAGGAAATTTTGGTTGAGGATAATGCGATGAAGTACAAGGTTGATACCGAAGAAGTGCTAAGATACGAGGGACGAATCTGGGTTCCAGCTGTACCGGATATTAAAGAAGAAATCTTGACAGAAGCTCATAATTCAAGATATTCAATTCATTCGGGAAGTACAAAGATGTATCAAGATTTACGACAGCATTTTTGGTGGCCAAACATGAAAAGAAATGTTGCATAATGTGTCGCAAAATGTTTGACATGACAAAGAGTTAAGGTTGAGCATAAGAGACTAAGCGGATTACTTCAACCGTTGGAAATACCGGAATGGAAATGGGAACATATCACAATGGATTTTTTGGTAGGTCTTCCAACTACTCATAGAGGATACGATGCAATTTGGGTGATAGTGGACAAGTTAACAAAATCAGCACACTTTTTGCCAATAAAGATCAGATTCAATCTTGATCAGTTGGCAAAGTTATACGTTAAAGAGATCATTTCGAGACATGGAGTGCCAGTGTCAATTGTGTCAGATAGATATTTGTGATTCACGTCAAACTTCTGTAAGAGACTACAAGAATGCATGGGAACACAATTGAGAATGAGTACGGCATACCATTCGCAAATAGAAGGTCAAAGCGAATGAACAATCCAGACGTTGGAAGATATGCTCAGAGCATGCATCATGGATTTCAAAGGGAACTGGGATGAACATTTACCATTGGCAGAATTCGCCTACAACAACAGTTACCACGCAAGCATCGACATGCCGCCTTACGAAGCATTGTATGGCAGAAAGTGCAGAACTCCACTATGCTGGGATGAAGTCGGTGAACGTCAACTATTAGGACCGAAACTGGTACAGCAAACTGCTGAGGTTGTCAAACTCATCACTACAAGATTGGTAGCTGCTCAAGACAGACAGAAGAAGTATGTTGATCAACATAGACAAGATCGTGAATTCGATGTAGGAAATTTCGTGTTCTTAAAATTTTCTCCTTGGAAGGGAAAAATCCGTTTTGGTAAGAAGGGAAAGCTAAGATCGAGGTTTATGGACGTTTCGAGGTGCTGCGAAGAGTATGAGAATTAGCTTACGAGGTAGCTCTACCTCCAGAGTTGGAACACGTTCACAATGTTTTTCATGTTTCGGTGTTACGACCGTATAAACCCGATTACAAGCATGTGATCGAGTACGAACCATTACAGTTCAATAAGGACTTATCTTATGAAAAAATTTCTATCCAGATAGTTGACAGGAAAGAAAAAGTGATTAGGAATAAAGTACTACCTTCTATTAAAATGATATGGAGGAACCGCAATGCTAAAGAAGCTATGTGAGAACTCGAAGATAAAATGATGAAGAACTACCCTGAGTAATTTGTTTAATCCGTATCTTCGATTCTGGGACAGAATCCTTGTAAGAAGGGAAAAATGTGACGAATGATTTGTTTGAATTTTGATTCTGGGGACAGAATCCTTATAAGGAAGGAAAGATGTAACAATCCATAATTTTAAATTGTAATTCTAAATATTTATTGAATTATATAAATATTTAATTTATGTGTTTATTGTTGAATAAATATTTGTTTAATGTGAATTGATTTGATTATTTATTTGTTAAATAAATAATTTATGAGTTAAGAAAATTAATTATTATGAGATAATATTCTAATTAAATTAGAGAATTTATACTAAAATGAAATTATAGTGAAGATTATAATTATATAGTAATATGATTATATGACAAATGAATTTAATAAGTTATTATTGGCTTTAGTTGAATTAAATTGAATATGAAAATTTAATTGAATAAAGTGTGACAATAAACTATATCATAAATGAGTTATTAAAATAAATTAAAAGAGTTTTTAATTTGGTTTTACCAAACAAAGCCTTAGGATTTTGAAATTCTTGTTTTAATCTTGTTTTGCCAAACAAGGCTTAAGGAATGATTAAGTTATTATTTTAATTGGTTTTACCAAACAAGGCATACGGGTTTTAAGTTATTAATTTTTAAAGTGTTTTAGCCAAACAAGCCTTATGGCTTTTGATTTTAAAATAATATAACTGACATCAGTTATATATGTATTTATGTTATATATTAATAGGTATTATAAGTATACGCTATATTATATTATCATATATCAGTTATATTATGTATTACTAAAAGAGAAAGGAAGAACATAGAAAAAGAAGAAAAGAGAAAAGAGAGAAGGAAGAAGAGAGTTTCCCTATGAGTTGAGAATTTAGAAGAAGGGGAGAGATTTTCAAGTTCTTCATATCTTCTAGCAAAGGTATAACCCTATTTTTCTTATTTCTAGTTTTCTTCTAAAGTTCTAGTTTTTATATACATGAAAAGTTCTCTGTAAAATTGGTGTGAAGGAGTAATTGTTTATTATGTGATTTTATATGATAATTATTGATATAAATTGTGTTCATGTGGTTTGTAGATGATTTGGAGTAAATTGATTCATGTAATATATTTTATTATGGAGGAAATTATATTATAGTAAGTTTCATTGACATATGCTAAATATGGCTTAAATTAGAATTAAATTGGTACTCAATTCACTGTATAATGTATAAATTGGCAATTGATTGTGAAATTATATGAAGAAACGAAAACAAAGTAATTAAAACTAACTGTTTTGGTTGTAAAATGAATTCACAGTGAAGAATTTCGTTATGAATGTCAAAAGAAGAGGAAATAATAGAAATTGTGAAATTAAAGGTTGTAATTTTGTTGTTTATGTGGTTAGAAACATGTTATAAACATTACTTTATATTTCTGTAAACCTATTACACCTTGGTATAGTTGTTAGAAAGGAGTTTGTAGGCCTAATTTGGCTTTCTGTAGTGTTCGTGGTGTTCATTCACGAATTTACATAAGGTACCCCAGCCCCGGTTGGCTATTGTAGTACAAAAACCCCAGCCCCGACTGGGGGGTAGTCTGAATTGCCAAATTTTGAAGAAAAAAAACTGACCAGACATGTTTTACTAAAATGAGTATAACATTTTCATAAGAACTCCGATTGATGCGATTCAAGATGATCCAGAACGTGGATAAGTAGACCTATACCTTTTATTCTTTAAGTTGTTCAATTTGATGTCGTTATTATGGGTCAAAATGGCCATCTTTAGGACTATTGTGCATTTGGAGGCCATCGGAGGGCGTCGGGATGCACGAATGCAAATGTAGTCCTTTGTGTGTTAGTATAACCTAATCTAAAAGAGAATCATAACATGTTGGACATGTAATAGGATGTTGTATCAAGTTGTTAATGTGTATATGGTGCAATGACATGATCACTTAAGTAGTTGTAATAAAGCTAAAATGTGATGCTCATGAAAAGATGTGATGTTATTTAAACTTAAACTTAGTTAGTGAGCTATACTAAAAGTGGGAAAGAAACTTATGAAGCTAATATTAGTGTAACTAATGTCTATTGTCAATACATATGGTATGTGTAGGACTTGTGCTGAACGTGAGTAGTGATTGTTTAACCTACGCACGAGGTAAGTTCTCTAACTCTAATTTTATGATTGTGCAAGTGCTTAAACCTTGTTGATGCATTGAGCAAGTTCCTAAATCTACTTATATATCTATTCTAACTTGATTATATTCATGCAAACTCTTCAACCTAACTCTTACTGTAAGACCACAACTTATTATAAATAAAATAGAATTTTTCCTCTATTCATTATTCTAAATTAATAAGATGTTAATTTCATATAATGCTTTGGTTATGGGTGAAATGTACAAATTTTATAAAATAAGCAAGTGGTTATAAAATATTCATTTCTGTCGGGGAATATTCGTTTGGTCGTGGAATATTCTTTTTGTAGGAATATCCGCATCGACGACGCATTGATCAATTGTGGGCTCCATCTTTGGAATAACTCGCTTGGATGAAGAAAACAAAAAGTTTGATTTTTATAAATAACAACAAAGTTGTTACCGCTTAACACTTGTTGGGTTACACCGTGGTTAAAATACAAGTGTCTGGCGTGATTGCACAATAGCACACGGTATTGCGCGTATTTGTTGAATTATTGATTAAATGCGTAAGAAGGCACTACTCAATAATTATTACAATAATTACTATTCAATATTTTATTTTATTGATTCAATATTTGTTGCGTTGATATTTTATATTATTGTTGTTTCAATAATTGTCACTACACAGTATTTCCCATTATCCGATCAATAATTCATATTATTTGAATAATATTATTAGATAACATTATTAGAAATGTCTAGAAAGTTCTGTCAAGGAGAAGTTTGGTCACCTAATTGTGCACCAGTAAGGAGAAATCCTTATTGAAAAGCCCCCTCTTTCCTGGGAACTGCCTGGTTGTCATAATTGTGATTCTGTAATATTATTTGTGAATAATTAATTATTGATTTATATGATAAGAAAATATTTATTTGATGCAGATATAAATGATGGATTTATTTATTTTATGTGGTTATAATTGAAGGAATTAATGTTGAGGTGTTTTATCAGTATTT
Organism: Panax ginseng; assembly: GCA_020205605.1. Classification (NCBI taxonomy): domain Eukaryota; kingdom Viridiplantae; phylum Streptophyta; class Magnoliopsida; order Apiales; family Araliaceae; genus Panax; species Panax ginseng. Next base: position 69,700,970 of record CM035129.1, read on the forward strand.
TTGTCGGAATGGAGGTATTAAAAATCAAATCATTATTTTTACGATATATTGCGTGAGTTATAATTTTTGATCCGACCGTTGGATCGTTGTGATTTTTGGATATGTTATACATATATAAGTTGAGTATATGTCCACAAATTTTGAACCGTTAAAAATGAACGTATGATTTGTTATGAATTTTAAGAGTTGACTGGTTCAGAAATTGTTGAAGTATCCGAATTTATCATTTTGGTGGAAAATTCTAGAATTGGTGGGCCCCACTTTTGGTTGGTGAGAAATGTGCTGAAATTGAATTTCAAATGTGGTGGGTGGCAATAGTAGCAGGTAAAGCCATCAGGTAGCAGGTCAAGTCTGCTTCGGCGTGCTAACATTTTTCTATAAATAGAGGGCTAAGTTAGAATTGAAAATCAAAACAGAAACAAAGTTGTCTCTCTTTCTCTCTCTATATTATCAAGCGTATTTTGTGAGTATTTGGATACTTTGAGAGTTGTTGTTCAGTAGAAGTTTCATTCAGCATCACTTCCGACATTTCATTCCGATGTATTGTTTCTTTGAGGTAAGGGATGTTATTTTCTTCTTAAATGATATTATTTTCTTCAATATCATTATGCCGAAATATTGGTGAACTTTTTAATCAAATTTGTAATTTTTTGTGTCGGGGTTACTATTCACATATACGACACTATTCACGAATACGACACTATTCACCAAAAAATGAATTTTTTCCTTTTTGTCCAAGATGTCTATTATGGTTACTATCTTTGATTTTATCCAGGTTTTTATCTTTATTTTGAAGTGTGCTTCACAATTGGTTATTAGGAAGTATTATTGATCTTGGATAAACTGTTATACGAATCCCTAATATTTATCTTTCTGTCTCACTGGATTCGTTTTCTTTAAAATATTTTTCATCATCCTTAGTCTTAAATGATGATATTATTGAATATCTTTGGCTTAGTAGCAGATGAATGATTAATCGATGAATATCTTTGGCAAGTGTGCAAAGATGAACAGGTGTTGAGATGAACATGACCGACTGGTGATATAAATGAATATCTTTGGCCTGTAGTGCAAAGATGAATATTTGATTAAAGATGTATATCGATTGATGTTACAGGGATAAAATATTGATGATGTACTTTTAAATCTTAGAAGATAGTAGAATTCATTCTCTACGTGACTCTTCTAATGGATTGTTGTTTTCGCTGCATTTGTTGATCTAAAACTTGTTGTCTATTAAATTCTATCAGATTTTTCCCTGTTGAAGACTAATGATAATTTGTTGTATATTATCTTAGTCATAATATTCTTTACTGGGCTAGTTGAGCTTACCCTTTTCCTTTTTGTTCCATTTTTCTTCTCAGGAGGTGAGAAGATAGCAGAATCTAGTCGGGGTATGGAGTGATGGTTCTAGAAAGATGTTTCAGTAGTCTTCACTATTTTTGTAAAATAGTATATGAATAATTGTAATGAGGACTTATTTGAGTGTGGATATTGTCTAGAAGACAATATTTATATTTAAACTCATAGTATGTGTTGTCGTATTTTGCACGACAATTGTATTATTAAAGTTGTAGTTTGCTTTCTGTACCATGTATTTGGCGACTCAAATGGGTGTTGTATACCTATTTTGGGGGCATCAAAGTTGGTATCAAAGCTTAGGGATATGGTCTCTGGCGGAGATCGGGGAATAGAACTAGGAGGGGAGAGATGAGTAAATCCTTCGCTAGTGTGTCCTATCTAAGCTTATTTGTTGATCGGTCATAATATAGGGATATTAGATTTGCTGATTAACTGATGAATATCTTTGGCCTGTAGTGCAAAGATGAATGATTAACTGATGAATATCTTTGGCCCGTAGTGCAAAGATGAACAGGTGCTGAGATGAACATGACCGACTGGTGATATAAATGAATATCTTTGGCCTGTATTGCAAAGATGAATATTTGATTAAAGATGTATATTGATTGATGTTACAAGGATAAAATATTGATGATGAACTTTTAAATCTTAGAAGATAGTAGAATTCATTCTCTGCGTGACTCTTCTAATGGATTGTTGTTTCCGCTGCATTTGTTGATCTAAAACTTGTTGTCTATTAAATTCTATCAAATTTTTCCCTGTTGAAGACTAATGATAATTTGTTTTATATTATCTTAGTCATAATATTCTTTACTGGGCTAGTTGATCTCACCCTTTTCCTTTTTGTTCCATTTTTCTTCTCATGAGGTGAGAAGATAGCAGGATCTAGTCGAGGTATGGAGTGATGGTTCTAGAAAGATGTTTTAGAAGTCTCACTATTTTTGTAAAATAGTGTATGAATAATTGTAATGAGGACTTATTTGAGTGTGGATATTGTCTAGAAGACAATATTTGTATTTAAACTCATAGTATGTGTAGTCATATTTTGCACGACAACTGTATTATTGAAGTTGTAGTTTGCTTTCTGTACCATGTATTTGGTGACTCAGAATGGGTGTTGTATACCTATTTTGGGGGCGTCACACTTACTTTGAGAAGGGTTCCTATCTTTAATGTTGTTTCTTATTACACAAGTTCCTAAATTATGTTCATGACTAATTCATATTATATTTTTATCGAGCACTTGAAGTGATATTAAACTATATTCATTCAACTAATCCTTAGTTGATGTTCGATGAACTCTAAATTACCTTGAAGCTCATCCATACCAAAATTCTTTTGGTGCGAACTTGTGTATTAAAACTTAGATGAAAACCCTATTATAGGGGATTACTTACGCGTAAGCGTTTAGATTGTTGTGCACAATACATTGTACGAAGGGCTGATCCCCCAAAGTACGAGAAGTACCTACAGTCTTTTGACTATTTAGGTTTAAGTTGAAAGAGTACTTATAACTTTGGACATAGTTCGTGGTCTTGTGACCCTTAGATACATATATTTCAAATTTTGTTCCTGATTATAATTGATAGAGAATATTATTCAGTTCCATTGAGCCTATTCATTTGGCAGTTGTTATGATATTTTATTTCATTGTCACTTCAAGTGAGCATTTATTTGCTCACTCTTGCTTATATAACCATTACAGCTAAAGTTAAGAAGGTCGATGAACCTACCACGTATGAAGGAAAAGGAAAGATGAACAAGTGTTGAAGACTTGTAATTCTGTTGATTTTTATATTGTCAGACTTTGTTTTAACTGTTGAGATATAATTATTTAATTTTCCGCATTTGATGTTTGTATTTAAAGGGTAGATAACCTAGGAGATTTTATTGAACTTATTGATGTAATCCTTTAATGAGAAGATTTATTGTTAAACTTTATTATATTTGGGTAGTTAGAAATGAAGGTTTAGACAGTGAACACCAAATCCTGTGGGAATCAAATACCCAGATTTAGGGGTGTCACAAGTTGGTATCAAAGCTTTAGGTTATGAACCTAGGTGTGGGAAAAGCCTTAGGAAGTAACCTTATAGAAGTTTCAAAAGATAGTGGTGATAAATTCTTATCGAGTTTTAAGAAGGAAGTAATAAAACAGGTTATGTGCTTATGTGGTTGCAACCTATGTGCTCGTGAGTGTCAAGTAGTAATGATTAGTAATTAAAACTTAAATTTTTGTTGTCAAGATTGCTAATGTCGGAGAATCCAGTCAAGCCAGGGAGGAAGGATCCCAGATGCCTAAAGAGGAGGAGCCTCGAGATATTCAGGTGGTTTGGGAACAACTTCTGCCACGAGAATCATCTCTGTTGGTTATAGTGGTTAAGTACGAGAGGTTACCTGATGAGGATGATGAGGTAGAGACGGACGAGGAGAACCTCGTTTAGCTGCCACAGTCGAATGAGGATGAGGAGGACGAGGAGGAAGAGCTTCCACTAAACTCGATCGCTGCCCGTATGTACGATGAAGTTTACGACCGCAATGTGGAACTTCAGGATAGCGTAGAGGAGTTGGAAGAGTGAGTAGCTGAACAGCAGACCTTAATGGCGAAGAAGGACAATGAGATCCAGGATCTAGAAGAACGTTTGAGTAATATCGAAGGGAAGCTGATCCACACTGAAGGAGCGAATGAGCAAATGATAGAGGAGATCGTGAAACTGAAGAACAAGCTAAAAGAAGAGTCTACTAAGAGGGTTAGAGCCGAAGACGCATACGAGGAAGCTTCTAAACGAGTCGGGGTAGCAGAGAGAGATGTACAAGTGAAGAAGATCAAGATGGATGAGATGAATAGTGTTTTTAACACCGTGATCAATCGAGCTCAAGATCGGGTCATATGTTATCCGATTCAGTTTGAGACGCTGCCATCGTACATGTTAGATCGCCAAACAATGTTTTGTATTATGGAATATGAGCGCGTAAGGCTACGCTGCATTTTAGTAGGTAATCATAAATGTAATTACTATGTGATTAATGAGTAAATAAGATGTAAATCTTGTGTTTGATATAACCCATGGTATATGATAATGATGAAGTTATCCATAAACTTTTGTAGTTTAGGAAAGTGATGTAGATAGCAGGAATGCTATCATTATTATGTTTGAAAATATTATGAATGAATAAAAGTTATTAATTATTCACGATATTGTGTGTTACGTGAGTATTGATAAGTAGATTTTATACCTACTTATCTGGTATCTGTTACTTGAATCAGTTGCTTAATCTCATGTTTCTTAGATACTTTCATGCATTTTGTGTTCGTTTTGTAGAGTATATGCTTGGCAGCTGTGATTACAAAGAATTGGTATGAAATCACAAAGAAAAGCAATCCGGACATCATTTGGGCTTTCATGTTTTTTTCATGTTCTTGGCTTGGAACTTGGATTATATTGTAGAGCTTCTTCTTAGCTTTCCAGAACATCTTGAATCATTCCAATCGGAGTTCGGATGCATGAGTTATGACCTTTGTACCAACGGACGTTGAACTTCACTATTTTGGGTGACCATTTACATAGCAGCCACTTCAAAGCCAATTTCAACACTACTCCATTCCTTATTTCGAAAAAGTCAAAGAATGAAAGTTGTAGATCTACGTCTACTCTTTCCAGAGAATCTTGAATCATCAAAATCGGAGTTCAGACGAAGAAATTATTGCCATTTTCCCAAAGGACGTCAGAGTAGAAAAAGGACCCTCGCCGGGGTGGGGGTACAAGCTGCAAAACAGTAGGGACCCCGCCGGGGTGGGCCTTTTTAGCCTTATACCCCCCGTCGGGGCGGGGGTACACGCATAAAAGTTGTTTTATGTTTGAATTTGAGTCCAAGAAGGATTGGTTCGATCCGATTGACTCAAGGACTTCTAAGAGGACTTAAAGACATATAAAGAGACATATAAAATGAGAAGATTCACAAGGACTAGGGGAGAGATAGAGGATTCCATTAGATTAGAATAGAGTAGAATAGGAGAAAACACTAGTTCTTATGAGATTTGGAGATTGAAGCACTTGGAAGCCATTGGAGATCAAGATTAAGAGCGAGACGGATGTCGAATTTACCGACAACAGATTCACTTCTTTTCCTTAATCTTATTCATATCTTTTAATGTGTATTCAAGTGTGGATTCTTAGTTTTAATTCAATGAACTAATTCTTTGTTTGATATTATAATGGATCTTATTGTGTAGTTTATTTTAATATGATTCACTATCAATTATTATGTTCTATTGTGCGGATTGTCTATTGTGATTTGGACTTAATTATTTAACTGATTGGCCATCAATTACTATGATAATCTATATGAACTCGAGAGATGAAGTATAGATTTAGATCTGATCATGATATCATGTGTTTTTGATTTCTGCATAGATGGAATTAATGATTGGCGTTTAGGATAGAGATATGCCTTTACGCCATATATAATCTTATAGAGAACTTGTGCTTTAAATCCTTTTTAATTGTAATTCACATAGAGATATAGTGGATTAGTTAATTATGGTGTCTTTCTTAATTCTATCATCTGTGGATTTAAGTGAGTATGTGTATTATGCATCGAGAGGTGGTTTTATCTGCTTTAGCGTTCTTGATTAACAATTCAGGACAGAAAATAATTGATGAGAAGTGTGTTAACTTAAATGAAGCAATAAGTGAAGTTATGATCTTAAATCTCAATAATTTGATTTTTAATTAGTGGTAATTAGAATTAGTTTAGTTAAATAATTTAATTTATAACATTAAATTCATTCGTTTAAATAAGATTGAGTTGGTTACGGGTTAGTACTTGGTGATTTTTATTAAACAATTCCTCGTGGGAACTATACTTTACTTTTACTTTATAACTTGTTGACCATGTATACTTCTGTGTTGTGCGTAATTAGATTTTACCCAACAAGTATTTTTATGATATGCAAGTTAAGTACATAATACCTAGAAGATTGAATAATAATCTAATAAGTATATTTTAACAGAAAATGCCTCCAAGACGTCAACCACGACAAAGAACCCTTGAGGGATCTACCGATAACAAAAATGCTGAGGCTAACCTAGTTTAACAGTTAGTGACGTTACTGACAGGAGCGCAGTAGAATCAACCGCAGAATCAAGCTGCAACTTTTAAGGATTTCAAGGCGGTTAGACCACCAGAATTCCGTGTAACAATGAATCTGGTTAACGCACAGACCTAGATCATGGAAATAAAGAAGGTTTTTGATGTTGCTAAGGTAGGTGAGAACCAGAAGACTTCTTTTGCAACATTCATGTTGACAACAGAGGCTAGTTATTAGTTGCAAGCCAATAAAACTAGAAGAGGTCAGTGAGTGATGACTTAGGAAAGGTTCAAGGAAATATTCTTTGAGACATATTTCTGAGAGAGTTCAAAGAATCAGATGGAAGTGTAGTTTTTAGAGCTGAAGCAGGGCACAATGACAGTGTTGGAGTATGCAACAAGGTTCAATGAGTTGGTGAGGTTTTCACCATATCAAGTGAACATGGATGCGCGCAAGGTGAGGAGGTTTAATCAAGGACTGAAGCCATGGTTGTATAGCAGAGTCTCCCTATTCTAGTAAAAGACGTTTGCAGCGGTGCTTGAGAAGGGAATTCTCGCTGAGGGTGGAGGTGAGGCTGTGACAAAGTACAATCAAGAACAAAGAAAGAAGAAAAATGAGGGTGAAGGTAATAATGGTGGTAGTAATTGGTGGAAATGGTAGTAGTAACTTTAAGAGGAAGTGGAATGCGAGTGTTGGTGCTGGAGGCCAACAAGGTAGCCAGCAGAAAAAGAAATTTGAAGCATGTGCTACATGTGGAAAGAATCACACTAGCATGTGCTTAAGGGGTAAGCGAGTATGCTTCAACTGTGGCCATGAGGGTCACATTACCCCAAATTTCCATCAATCAACGAAGAATGTTTGCTACACATGCTGGTTAAAGGATCATTGTGATCGCGAGTGCCCAGAAAGCTGGAGAGACAACGGGAAGCAAGGGAGGTAGCAGTGGAGGTACATTGACCATTGCTGGACCAACGTCATCAAACAGACCCATAGCCAGAACCTTCAACATGACTTTGCAGGATGCTGTGCAATTAAAAGATATTGTGTTAGGTTTTATCCTAATTAATGATATAGATGCTTATGTATTATTTGATTCAGGTGTTACTTGCTCGTTTATATCTGATGAGTTTGCTAAGAGGTTAGGATTGCCTAGTGAAGAATTGAATTTCCCTTTAAACATAGAAATTGCGAATAGGGAGGTGATTCCTGTTAGGTTCGTATAGAAGAATTGTATGGTGAATATTAAGGGGAATGTCATGATAGTATATTTAATCCCGATTAAACTTGGAGAGTTTAATGTTATATTGGGAATGGATTGGCTATTTAATTATGGAGCAATAATTAATTGCCAAAAGAAATGTGTAAACCTTATGACTCCATCAAAGGTAGTTTTCTATGGTAGCAAATCGCCTAAACAAGCGAGATGTCTAAAGATTATGTAGGCCAAGAAGTTATTGAGTCAAGGTTGTGTAAGATACTTAGCTTACATAGTCGATACTCAGAGGAAGGGGGTGAAACTGGAGGAGATACCAGTGGTTAAGGAATTTGTAGATGTGTTTTTGGAGGATTTTCCAGGACTTCCGCCTGCAAGAGAGATCGAGTTTGTTATCGATTTGGCGCCAGGAACTACTCCGATATCGAAGGCCCTATACAGGATGGCTCTGGTAGAGATGAATGAACTGATGGTACAATTGCAAGAGCTGTTAGATAAGAAATACATTCAGCCGAGTGTATCAATGTAGGGAGCACCGGTGTTATTCGTGAAGAATAAGGAGAGGTCAATGCGTCTTTGCATTGATTATAGGGAATTAAACAAAGTCACTATTAAGAATAAATATCTATTGCCAAGAATAGATGACTTGTTTGATCAATTGAAGGGTGCTAGATACTTCTCGAAAATAGATTTGAGAAGTGGATATCATCAATTAAAGGTAAGGAAGGAAGATGTACCTAAAACGACATTCAGAACTCGGTATGGACATTACGAGTTTCTGGTGATGTCTTTTGGTTTGACAAATGCCCCTGCAGCATTCATGGATTTGATGAACAGGTTGATTAAACCATTCTAAGATAAGTTTGTGGTGGTATTCATTGATGATATCATGGTGTACTTCAAATCTCAAGAAGAGCACGTGGAACATTTATGCTTGACTTTGAAGATGCGTAGAAAGGAAAAGTTGTAAGCAAAATTCTCTAAGTATGAATTTTGGTTTAAAGGTGTAAAATTTCTTAGACATGTGATTGACAAAGACGGGATTTTAGTGGATCCATCAAAAGTTGAAGTCGTAATCAATTGGGAACGACCAAGGACACCATCGGAGGTGAGGAATTTCTTGGGACTGGTAGGTTACTATAGACGATTCATTCAAAACTTTTCCAAGATTGCCACCCCGTTAACAAATTTGACAAGGAAAGCTGTAAAATCTGTTTGGATGGAGAAGTGTGAAGAGAGCTTTCAAGACTTGAAAAAGAAGTTAAGTGTGGCACCTGTGTAATCATTACCAGATAATACAGAAAACTTTGTGGTGTATAGTGATGCATCACATAAAGGACTAGGGTGTGTGCTTATGCAAAATGGCAAAGTCATTGCGTATGTATCAAGGTAGCTGAAGGATTATGAGAAAGGATACCCAACTCATGATTTAGAGTTGGTTGCGGTGGTATTTGCTCTGAAGATATGGAGACATTATCTCTATAGAGAAAAATATGAGATCTACACAGACCATAAGAGTCTGAAGTATATTTTAACACCGAAGGATCTTAACATGCGTCAAAGGAGATGGTTGGAATTAATAAAAGATTATGATTGTGAGATTTGTTATCATCCGGGTAAAGCAAATGTAGTTGCTGACACCCTGAGTAGAAAAAGGTCGTGAGAAATTGATGTTGTTAACGGCGCAGGAGGAACTTATCTCAGCAATGGCAGGGCTAGAGTTCGAAATAAAATTTCCAAAAGAATCCAATGAAAGATTGTTCCAGATGGAAGCTAGTCCAAATTTGGTGGACAAGATAAAGAATGCTCAACTACAAGATGCAGTGAAGTACAAGGTTAATGCCGAAGGAGTGCTAAGATACGATAATGCCGAAGGAGTGCTAATAAAGGAAAGTATGGTTGAGGATAATGTAGTGAAGTACAAGGTTGATGCCGAAGGAGTGCTAAGATACGAGGGACGAATTTGGGTTCCAGCTGTACCGGATATTAAAGAAGAAATCTTGACAGAAGCTCATAATTCAAGATATTAAATTCATCCAGGAAGTAAAAAGATGTATCAAGATTTACGACGAAATTTTTTGTGGCCAAACATGAAAAGAGATGTTCCAGAATGTGTCACAAAATGTTTGACATGTCAACGAGTCAATGTCGAGCATCAAAGACCAAGCGGATTACTTCAACCATTAGAAATACCAGAATGGAAATGGGAACATATCATAATGGATTTTATGGTAGGTCTTCCAACTACTCAGAGAGGATACGATGCGATTTGGGTGATAGTGGATAAGCTGACGAAATCAGCACACTTTATGCCAATAAAGATTAGATTCAATCTTGATCAGTTGGCAAAGTTATACGTTAAAGAGATCATTTGAAGACATGGAGTGCCAGTGTCAATTGTGTCGGATAGAGATCTGCGATTCACATTAAACTTCTGGAAGAGACTACAAGAATGCATAAGAACACAATTGAGAATGAGTACGACGTATCATCCGCAAACAGACGGTCAAAGCGAACGAATAATCCAGACGTTGGAAGATATGCTTAGAGCATGCATCATGGATTTTAAAGGTAACTGGGATGAATATTTACCATTGGCAGAATTCGCCTACAACAACAGTTACCATGCAAGCATCGGCATTCCGCCTTACGAAGCATTTTATGGAAGAAAATGTAGAACTCCACTGTGCTGGGATGAAGTTAGTGTACGTCAACTATTAGGAACGAAACTGGTACAACAAACTGCTGAGGTTGTCAAACTCATCAGGACAAGATTGGTAGCTGCTCAAGACAGACAAAAGAAGTATGTTGATCAACACAGACAAGATCGTGAATTTGATGTAGGAAATTTCGTGTTCTAAAAAGTTTCTCCTTGGAAGGGGAAAATCCATTTTGGTAAAAAGGGAAAGCTAAGCCCGAGGTTTATTGGACCTTTCAAGGTGTTGCGAAGAGTAGGAGAATTAGCTTACGAGGTAGCTCTACCTCTAGAGTTGGAACACATTCACAATGTTTTTCATGTTTCGGTGTTATGACCGTATAAACCCGAATACAATCATGTGAACGAGTACGAACCATTACAGTCCGATAAAGACTTATCTTATGAGGAAATTCCTATCCAGATAGTTGACAGGAAAGAACAAGTGCTCAGGAATAAAGTAATACCTTCCGTTAAGGTGATATGGAGGAACCACAATGTTGAAGAAGCTATGTGGGAACTCGAAGATAAAATGATGAAGAACTACCATGAGTTATTTTTTTCATCTGTGTCTTCAATTCTGGGGACAAAATCCTTGTAAGAAGGGAAGAATGTGACGAATGATTTGTTTGAGTTATGATTCCGGGGACAGAATCCTTGTAAGGAGTAAAGGATGTAATAATCCAGAATTTTAAATTATAATTCCAAATATTTATTGAATTGTATAAATATTTAATTGAGGTGTTTATTGTTGAATAAATATTTGTTTAATGTTATTTAATTTGATTATTTATTTATTAAATAAATAATTTATGAGTTAAAGAAATTAATTATTATAAGATAATATTCTAATTAAATCGGAGAGTTTATACTAAAATGAAATTATAGCGAAGAGTAAAATTTTATAGTAATATGATTATGTGATAAATGGATTTAATAAGTTATTATTGGCTTTAGTTGAATTAAATTGAATATGAGAATTTAATTGAATAAAGTGTGACAATAAACTTATCATAAATGAGTTATTAAAATAAATTAAAAGAGTTTTTAATTTGGTTTTACCAAATAAAGACTTAGGATTTTGAAATTCTTGTTTTAATCTTGTTTTGCCAAACAAGGCTTAAGAAATGATTAAGTCATTATTTTAATTGGTTTTACCAAACAAGGCATACGGGTTTTAAGTTATTAATTTTTAAAGTGTTTTAACCAAACAAGCCTTATGGTTTTGGATTTTCAAATAATATAACTGACATCAGTTATATATGTATTTATGTTATATATTAATAGTTATTATAAGTATACGCTATATTATATTATCATATATCAGTTATATTACGTATTAGTAAAAGAGAAAGAAAGAACAGAGAAAAAGAAGAAGAGAGAAAAGAGAGAAGGAAGAAGAGAGTTTCCCCGTGAGTTGAGAATTTAGAAGAAGTGGAGAGATTTTTAAGTTCTTCATATCTTCTAGCAAAGGTATAACCCTATTTTTCTTATTTCTAGTTTTCTTCTAAAGTTCTAGTTTTTATATACATGAAAAGTTCTCTGTAAAATTGGTGTGAAAGAGTACTTGTTTATTATGTGATTTTATATGATAATTATTGATATAAATTGTGTTCATGTGGTTTGTAGATGATATAGAGTAAATTGATTCATGTAATATATTTTATTATGGAGGATATTATATTACAGTAAGTTTACATTGACATATATTAAATATAGCTTAAATTAGAATTAAAATTGGTACTCAATTTATTGTATAATATATAAATTAGCCATTGATTGTGAAAGTACATGAAGAAACGAAAACAAAGTAATTGAAACTAACTGTTTTGGTTGTAAAACGAATTCACAATGAAGAATTTCATTATGAATGTCAAAAGAAGAGGAAATAATAGAAATAGTGAAAGTAAATGTTGTAATTTTATTGTTTATATTGTTTATGTGGTTCGAAACGTGTTAGAAACATTAGTTTATGTTTCTGTAAACCTATTACACCTTGGTATGGTTGTTAGAAAGGAGTTTATAGGCCTAATTTGGCTTTCTGTAGTGTTTGTTGTGTTCATTCACGAATTTATAGAAGGTACGCCAGCCTTAGCTTCCTATTGTAGTACAAAAATGCCAGCCCTAACTGGGGGGTAGTCTGATTTGCCAAATTTTGAAGAAAATGAACTAACCGGACATGTTTTACTAAAATGAGTATAACGTTTTCATACAAAATCCGATTGATACGATTCAAGATGATCCAGAGTGAAGACGAGTAGACCTAAAACATTTATTCTTTAAGTTTTTTAATTTGATGTCGTTAAGAGGGGTCAAAAGGGTCATCTTTAGGTCTGTTGTGCATTTGGAGGCCATCGGAGGGCGTCGGGATGCACGAATGCAAATGTAGTCCTTTGTGTGTTAGTATAACTTAATCCAAAAGAGAATGATAACATGTTGGACATGTAATAGGATGTAATATCAAGTTGTTAATATGTATATGGTGCAATGACATAATCACTTAAGTAGTTATAATAAAGCTAAAATGTGATGCTCATGAAAAGATGTGATGTTGTTTAAACTTAAACTTAGTTAGTGAGCTATACTAAAAGTGGGAAAGAAACTTATGAAGCTAATATTAGTGTAACTAATGTGAATTGTCAATACATATGGTATGTATAGGACTTGCGGTGAACGTGAGTAGTGATTGTTTAACCTACGCACGAGGTAAGTTCTCTTTAACTCTACTTTTACGATTGTGTAAGTGCTTAAACCTTGTTGATGCATTGATCAAGTTCCTAAATCTACTTATATATATATTCTAACTTGATTATGTTCATGCAAACTCTTCAACCTAACTCTTACTTCGAGAAGGGTTCTTATCTTTAATGTTGTTTCTTATTACGCAAGTTCCTAAATTATGTTATTCTTATGTTAAGCAAGTTTTATTCCTCAACTTGTTATTAATCATGTACGTTCATTAACTCACTTCTTTTATTGATTAAGATTAATAGCCTTAGCTTATTATTGTTCAAGTAAGGTTTGTTATAATATTCAATGCCTACTTTCTAGTCCATTTCTAAGTCATGATTTCGATGTATAATATTGATTCACTTATAATGCATGACTATTTCATATCATATTGTTATCGAGCACTTGAAGTGATATTAAACTATATTCATTCAACTAATCCTTAGTTGATGCTCATTGAACTCTAAATTACCTTGAAGCTCATCCAAACCAAACTTCCTTTGGTGCGCGTCTGCAGTAATATTAAAACCGAGATGAACAACCCTATTATAGGGGAATACTTACGCGTAAAGCATTTTGATGTTATCAGCACAATACATTGTATGAAGGGCTGATCCCCCTAAGTACGAGAAGTCCCTACAGTCTTACGACTGTTTAGGTTTAAGTTGAAAGAATACTTATAACTTTGGACATAGTTCGTGGTCTTGTGACCCTCAGATACATATATTTCAAATTCTGTTCTTGATTATCATTGATAGAGAATATTATTCAGCTCTATTGAGCCTATTCATTTGGCAGTTGTTATGATATTTTATTTCATTGTCACTTCAAGTGATAATTTTTTTGCTCACTCTTGCTTATATAACCATTACAGCTAATGTTGAGAAGGTCGATGAACCTACCACCAGTAAAGGAAAAGAAAAGATGAACAAGTGTTGAAGACTTGTAATTATGTTGATTTCTATATTGTCAGACTTTGTTTTAATTGTTGAGATGTAATTATTTAATTTTCCTCATTTGATGTTTATATTTAAAGGTTAGATAACCTGGGAGATTTTATTGAACATATTGATGTAATCCTTTAATGAGAAGGTTTATTGTTAACCTTTATTATATTTGGGTAGTTAGAAATGAATGTTTAGATAGTGAACACCAAATCTTGTGGAAATGAAGTACCTAGATTTAGGGGTGTCACAAGTTGGTATCAAAGCTTTAGGTTATGAACCTTAGGTGTGGGAAAATCCTTAGGAATTAACCTTATAGAAGTTTGAAAAGATAGTGGTGATAATCTCTTATCGAGTTTTAAGAAGGAAGTAATAAAATATTTTATGTGCTTATGTGGTTGAGACGGCCCCAAATTCTGTTATCTTCCAACCCGACATATGGTGCTACACGGTACTCATTACAATACAATCATTCCATTGAATTCACAACATAATGAATGTATTAACTATCTTCTTATTACAATCATAGTGAAATCCTTTCCCAGGTTCATAAACCGATTACATCATTTGTTGTTCGTAAGTATAATACATACAACCATACTAATCTATTATAATATGTTTAACTATCCATCTTTGCCTTGCCTTTATCTCTCTTAGAATTCTCAGTACGTTCGACTTTAACTGCAATCATATAATTCACACAAGAAGTGAGCATAACAAGCTCATCAAGTCTAACAAAGAATAATATCAATACCACATTCGTAAATTATATGAGCATATTCCATAACTGAACAAATAGTCATGAAGTACTACAAAACATTGATTAGTACTTAACAATTCATAACATTAATTCCCAAAGTATATAATAGTTTAGGAATTCTGAACCGGTCGAAAGACCATGAACAGTCTCTTTCTGTTTTCATACTTAAAAAGGACATCACAACAATAAGGTTGTACATCCGGCATTTCTTATGAACACTTCTAGGTGATCAGCCTATAGTACTCTATGTTGATCAACATTCATCCGTTATACATATTTACGTTTAAGATTTTGGCAAACTCGCGTGCCCATCGAATAAACGATGAAAAATACTTTTGTTTGTTCATAGACAAACTTACCTTTGAATCCGTACCAAATACTTGGCATATGATAACGTTATCATTTCTATATAGAAAGACATATATACAATTCAATGTATCTCTTACGAATAGTCTAGCTGAGTTAAAACTGGCATTGACCCTTTCTTTAAAATCATTCATGCAACTCATTATAATGAATCATAGAAAACTTGGCTAACTCAAAGGTTAAACAAGCGTTAAGAAAACTTGCCTTCAAGCGTCTTCGAATAATTTATTCAATAGTTCTCAGTCTTTACATAATCTACATGATATATTCAAATAGCACACTTTAATTAGCTACTAAACAATCAATCACATTGTTGTTACCATCTTCTTTCTCTTCTATGTCTTAGTTGACTTTATTTCATTAATAATGTCAATACGACTTACTACCCTTCATCACGGCTTGTTAACATTCTTACGTTATTAATCAAACTCGATCATCATTGGTGAAATACCAATGTTGAATACCAATTATGGTTTAATTATTAACACATCACGTTTTTTGTTTAGCTCCCACTAAATCGTTCTTAATTTCCTGACGTTATCACTTAATAAGTGATTTAAGAATGAGCGTTTACATGCATATTAAGTATGTCTACATTCTACTTATTCATTAGCAATCAATTAGAATTATAAAACTAACTTGATCAACTTTTGCATACTAACCAACATGGGCGGTATGGATCCTTACTCTATAACACCGGCGTCACGACGCCAGCCATAAAAGACCTAAGCTTCAGTCCGCCACAAGCATGGAACTTATACAGGTGAATAGCGTTGTGGCGCCACTCTTCAGTAGCTCCTTACATCAGACATGGTAAATATATGCGATATATATGTAGCTTTATCCGCAAGCATGCTGACGCTTGCACCTCAAACTCGTAAACTTTTATAGACAACAATTTTGAAGAACTTTCCGGCTTCATAACTTCTTCATTATAAGCCCTAATCGGTCCATTCAAAAGCCCACAACTCCCATTTTACATACCCTACGCGTTTATGTAAGAATCTTACATTTCTGAATCCGTTAACTCAAATTTCACTTCTAAGTTCATTATTAAGCGTTCGTTTAATGCTTGTGAGCGTTCGATACTCGTTTTCTTCGTTCTAAGTCAGAATTCAACGATTATTGAGTCCACAACTTTTGAATACCATAATTCACGTGTTGACATTGAAAACCAATGTTTCCATGTCTCACAACAACTTTTGACTACTAATCCGAGATTTCTATGTTTTCGACATTTAACGTCTAATTCCGTAAAATTCACCATAACTTTGTTACTTGTGTTTTATTTACCAAATCAAATGGAAAAACTCCATTAATTTCATATCTACATCCTAACCAAGCAAGATCCACATATCCTAATAGCGATGGCTTTCAATTTGTCCATCAACAACCATATTCATCATTAAATGATTTCTACGGTTTAAACTTACGTAAACCCTTACGATTCCTATTTACACATGACTTATAAATATTTTACTCATTATAAGCCATCCTTATTCCTCCATAAGAGGCATGCTCCACCAATATATGATTCTTTATAATCAAAGAAATCAAATAGGATGGAAACTAATATTAATTGAATATTACCTTTCCGTTCTTTACACTCTTGCTAAAACTTCTAATGAATTGCTTCAAAGTAGGATAATTTCTTGTTTCTAGCTCTTTCACTCTCTCAATATAAGTTGGAAAACTCTTGTAAAACCACAAATGACCAACATAAGCCTTCTATTTATAGCCAACTCAAATGGAGGGTAATTTGGTCTTTCTCCCCACCTCCTTACTATTCATTTCTTCCTCACCCAGTAATTTACTTGGTCATCAAGTAGATTACTTTACTTGACCACCAAGTGGCCAGCCCACATGCTCCATGGGTCATCCCCATAGGTTTTACCGATTCGGTGACCCATTGATTAGATCCGCGGTTCAGTTTCTTGGATCGGCCTTAATTTAACCTAACATTGGGCCTTGACTTGGGCCTAAATACATAATTCATTGGACTTGATTACTCAATTACTTGGTATTGATATAATCCAAATCCAATTGGATCATATTAAGTCCTTAAACTCTAAATCCAATAACACCAATCGTATTATACACGTATAATTCACGTATTCTCTTCGTATAATACTCGTACGCTATTCATATAGTATGTCGTATTAAATCTTCATACTATAGTCGTATACTAAATAGTATCATATTCGTATATCGTACGCATAATCATCGTAATTCATTATACGTATCTCATTTCCTTCTTGAAAATCATTTTTCCTAACCCTTAGGTTTTAAGTCCGCAGACGAAAACTTCATTCGCAATAAATGAAATATTATTAGATATTCCATCTCGTCTTCATGGTCTATCATTACGTGTTTCTCGAAATTTCAAACTTAATTCCCGAGCAGAAATGGATGAATAGTGTTTTTGCGGAAATTTCTCGGAAAACTTTTATTTTCGTCTGGGAAATTCAAAACAATTAATTCTAGCACATAGCCAGAATACTAACCACATTCGCACATTCTAGGTCATAGAACGACCTTCACATTGCTTACTCACATAAATAATCAATTAAATTCATTGAATTCACATTAATGAAATAAAAATTTAATTCTCATATAAATCAGATTTTCTCGGGCGTTACATTCTCCCCCCCTTATAAGGATTCTGTCCCCAGAATCTTGCTTATAATTACATAAACAAATGAGAAAAATTTTCCTTCATTTTACTTTCAAGTTCCAACGTTACTTCTTCAGCATTGTGGTTTCTCCAAATAACCTTCACCGAAGGTATTATCTTATTTCTCAAAACTTGTTCCTTCATATCAATAATTTGAATTGGAAGTTCTTCATACGATAAATCTTTCTCTATCTGAATAGATTCATACTCTATTACGTGTTTATAGTCCGGCTTATAGGGACGCAACACAAACACGTGAAACACATTGTGAATACGTTCCATTTCTGGAGGTAAGACTACTTCATAAGCTACCTCTTCTATCCTTCTTAAAATCTCAAAAGGTCTTATAAACCTTGGACTTAATTTCCCTTTCTTCCCAAAATGTATCTTCCCTTTCCAAGGCGATACTTTCAGAAAGACATAAGAACCTACTTCAAATTCCATCTTCTCTCTGTGAGGATCAGAATACTTCTTCTGCCTATCATGAGCTACTACCAATGGAGTACGTATTAGTTTCACCATGTCCGCCGTTTGTTGTACCAACTCAGGTCCCAACATCCGACTTCAACCACTTCATCCTAACATAATGGAGTTCTACACTTTCTCCATACAACGCTTCGTAAGGCGACATGCCTATATTAGCGTGAAAACTATTGTTGTACCCAAATTCTACCAATGGTAGATGTTCGTCCCAACTCCATTTGAAATCCATAACGCAAGATCTTAACATATCTTCAAGCATTTGAATTGTCCGCTCACTTTGCCCATCCGTCTGAGGATGATATGTCATACTCAATCTTAAATGTGTTCCCATTTTCTCTTGCAAGCTACTGCAAAAGTTCGATGTGAATCGCGGATCACGATCTGACACAATCGAAACAGGTACTCCATGTCTTGAAATAATTTCCTTGACATAAAGCTTAGTTAATTATTCTAGATTATACCTAACTCCTATCGGTAGAAAGTGAGCCGATTTCATCAATCGATCCACTATCACCCAAAGAGCATCGCATCCCTTCCTGGTTGTTGGAAGTCCCACCATAAAGTCCATTGTGATGTGCTCCCATTTCCACTCTGAAATTTCTAATGATTGCAACAACCCACTAGGTCGTTGGTGTTCAGCCTTAACCTTCTGACAAGTTAAGCACCTATTAACATACTCTGTTATCTCCCTTTTCATGTTTGGCTACCAAAAGTTCTGACGAAGGTCTTGATACATCTTCATACTACCAGGTTGTATCGAGTACCTCGAACTATGGGCCTTACTCATTATCTCCTCTTTTATTTCAAAATTATTTGGAACCTAAATTCTTCCTTCAAAACGCAGTAATCCCTCCGTATCGAGGTTATACTTAGTCTTTTTTTCATCTTCTATCCTCTTCTTTATATGCTCGCATTCCTCGTTGCTCAATTGCACCTCCTCAACATGTTCCACTATGGTCGGGTGAGTCTCTATTGAAAAAAACATTTCCTTTGCTTCATTATGAGTCGTTAACATTGACAGTTTCTCTCTCCCCTTCCTACTTAGCGCATCGGCTACTACATTTGCTTTCCCTGAATGATTTAAGATATCACAATCGTAATCTTTTATTAGTTCCAACCACCTTCTCTGCCTCATATTCAACTCCTTCTATGTGAAGATATATTTTAGACTTTTGTGGTCCATTTATATCTCACACTTCTCACCATATAAATAATGCCTCCATATTTTTAAGGCAAAAATTACAGCTGCCAATTCTAGGTCATGAGTAGGATAGGCCTTCTCATAATCCTTTACTTGACGTAATGCATACGCAATGACCTTGCCATGCTGCATGAGCACGCAACCCAGTCCTCTATGTGAAGCATCGCTATATACTACAAAATTACCCGTATCATCCGGCAAGGACAATACAGGTGTCTCACTTAACCTCTTCTTTAGTTCCTGAAAACTATTTTCACATTTTTCAGTCCACACATACTTTATCGACTTCCTTGTCAAATTTGTCAGCGGAGTTGCTATTTTAGAAAAGTCCTGGATAAACCTTTTATAGTATCCCGCTAACCCCAGAAAACTCTGAACCTCAGTTGGCGTTTTTCGGTTGTTCCCACTCATTAACTGCTTCTACTTTTACTTGATCAATGGAAATGTCATCTTTATCAATAACATGTCCTAGAAACTGCATTCATTCAACCCAAAATTCACACTTTGTGAATTTTGCATACAGCTTTTCCTTCCGTAGTGTCTCCAACACTAACCTTAAATGTTCAACATGATCTTCTGGAGTCTTAGAATAGAATAGAATATCTTCAATTAACACTACAATGAACTTATCCAAATACTATTTGAACACTCTGTTCATCATATCCATGAATGCGGCTGGCGCATTAGTTAACCTTAACGACATAACCAGGAACTCGTAATGACCATAACGAGTTCTGAACGCCGTCTTAGGTACATCCTTCTTCCTCACTTTTAACTGATGATACCCAGTACGCAAATCTATTTTAGAAAAATACTTTGCCTCTTTCAACTGATCAAATAGATCATCGATCCTAGGCAACGTGTATTTATTCTTAATTGTTAATTTGTTCAACTCTCGATAGTCGATACAAAGTCGTAACGACCCATCCTTTTTCTTTAAAAACAATATCGGTGCTCCCGAAGGAGACACACTTGGTTGAATGTACTTCTTGTCTAATAGTTATTGCAATTGAACCATTAACTCCTTCATCTCATCTGCTGCCATCATATATGGTGCCCTTGAAATTGGTGTCGTACCCGGTAACAAATCAATCACAAATTCGACTTCCCTATCCGGAGGAATACCCGGTAATTCCTCCGGAAATACATCTGCGAACTCTTGAACTATAGGTATCTAGTCCAAGGATGCTCCCACTCTTTGGGTATCCATAACATGGCATAAATAACCTACACACCCCTTTCTCAACATCTTCCTAGCTTGTGTCATCGTTAGACAACAAGAGCGTCTCGATGATTTACTACCGAAGAACACTACCTTGGTTTTCTTAGAAAGCCGAAGGTTCACACTTTTCCTATGGCAATCTATTATAGCCTTGTGGTTAACCAACCAATCCATACAAAGAATTACATCGAATTCCTTTAACCTTATCGGTACCAATTCTACCGATAACTTATTACCTCTAATATCTACGCAATAATCCCTACGAATATGTTCAGTGGGGATTATCTCTTCATTTGCTACCTTAACATCTAAAGGTATTTCTAACTTTTCAAGGATTAAACCTAATTGCTTAGCAAATCCACATACTATAAAAGAACAAGTAGCACCCCAGTCAAATAACACATAAGCATTTATTTAATTCACTGGAATGATACCTGCTACTACATCCGATGATGCAACCGTATCTTGGACAGTCATATTAAAATTACGGGTTGAGGGTCTACCCACCGATGATGTTGGTCCAATAATGGCTAACTTACCACTACTAGAACCCTTATTACCCTCTAAACCCTTCTTCAGGAAATTTCCTGCCATGTGGTCCAATGATCCACAAACAAAACACCCATGATTTTTCTTAGGGTTAGGACAATTGGGTGATAAATGCCCCTCCTGCCCACAGTTATAATAGACTCTCAAATGAGTCTTTCCGCAAGTCTCGCATGCCTCCATACTACGCTTAGGATCTCCTTATTTCACCCCAGTATATTCAGGGCTAAAGCTTTTCCTCTTCGGCATATTACCACTACCACTGGCAACCTCTGCCTTATTTCCTCCCTCTCCTTTATTCTTATTCTTTCTTTCCTTGTGGTGCTGAGTCAACGCCTCACTACCACCTTCAGCTATAATCACTTTTTCCAGAATGGTCCCATAGGAAGCACTCTAGAACACTAAAATCCTACTATAGAGCCAGGGTTTCAGGCCCTGCTCAAACCTACATGCCTTTCTCTCTTCTGTGTCCACTTGATGTGGAGCAAATCTTGCCAATTCATTGAATTTGGATGCGTACTGGGGAACCATCATGTCCCCTTGTTTAAGTTCCAAGAACTTAATCTCCATTCGTCCTTGCATGTTAGTAGGGAAGTAGTTCTCGAAGAATACCTTCTTGAACTGTTCCTATGTAACCGCCTTCGTTCTAGCCCCACCCTGGTGAGCCTCCCACCAGTAGTTGGCCTCCCCTTTTACCATGTAAGTCGCAAAAGAAGTCTTTTGCGCCTCACCCGCATTTGTAATGTCAAACGCCTTCTCTATCTCTTTCACCCACATCTGGACCTCTAATGGGTCTGTCATTCCTCTGAACTCCGGAGGACCCACACTTTTGAATTCTTTAAAGGTAGTTATTCTAGCTACCTAGGTTCTATGGGAATTCCACCCCCAACTTGTTTAAATGCTCCTGTTAATAAATTAACGAACTCTTGCATAGGGTTTTTAGGAACCCCCCTGATTATCATTATGTGACTCAGCCTCTTGGTTACGTTGTCTTCTTCTTGGCGACATAATGCTGATTAAATAAATAAAGTTTCATTATTATCTATTTACTTACTTAGTTATTATTCCAGAATAATAACTCATACCACAACAAGCACATTAAATAAAAACTTCATTATATTAATATGCTTTCATAGTCAAAACTATTTACACTTTGCTTCCATAGCCAAAAGCTATTACATTACTATCCTGCGATTGGCTTCTACAAAAATTGGGATTTACAAAAAGACTACCCTTTAATTATACAAAAGTGGGTTTTACGTCACTACATATGTAACATTCCAGAATTTTAATTATAATATTAAATATTTATTGAGTTATATAAATATTTAATGGATGTGTTTATCATTGAATAAATATTTGTTTAATTGATTTGATTTTTATTTGGTTATTTATTTGTTAAATAAGTAATTAATGAGTTAAGGAAATTATTATTATGTTGATATTTCAATTTGATGGTTAATTATTTGTATTGAGTTATGTGATTAATTAATTAATTTAATTAATTGTTATTTGAATTAATTAAATTAAATATAAAAGCTTGATTAAATAAAGTGTGACAAATAACTATAGTATAAGGAGTTATTAAAAATAAATTAAAGTTGTTTTAATCTAGTTCTACCCAAACAATGATTAAGGATATAAACTCTTTAATTTTAAATGATTTGCCAAACAAAGCCTTATGGCTCTTGGATTTTCTCTTTTTAATTATGAATTTTACTATAACAAATAAAATAAATAATAAATAATATATATTATAACTAATAACTTATTATTCTAATTATTATAACGTCGGTTTCAGACGTTTGGGTGTGTGCGTTGGGTTAAGTTTTATTATACATAAGAATCATTTGGCTTAAATCTACTGAGGAAGAAGGGGAGAAAAGTTGCAGAGAATAGAAAGAGTTGAGAGGAATCTTGTGAATCTTCATGTGACACTCCCAAAATAAGTATACATCACATATTATGAGTCGCCAAATACATGGTACAGAATACAAATACAATCTTAATTATACAACAAGAGAGCTGTGAGTTTTAATACAAATGCTGTCTTCTAGAAAATATCTACTCTCAGAATAAGTCCTCATTACATTTATTTTCACACTATTTAACAGAATAGTGAGGACTACTAGCTAATACTAACATTCGGACCATCACTCCATTCCCCGACTCGTCCCAGCTACGTTGTCATTTCTTGAAGAGAACAGTGAAAGAAAGGGTGAGCTCAACTAGCCTAGTAAGAAATATTATGACTAAGATAATGCAGAATAAATTATCATTAGCCTTAAACAGTGTTAAAATGATACAATATAACAAACATCAAGTTTAACTGCAGCGGAACAAGCAATCCATTAAAAGAGTCAAGTAGAGAATAAAATCTACTATCTTTTATGATTTAAAAGGTTTTTCATCACTTTTATCGCTGAGACTCAGCTTAATAATAATCCACATCATCCCTGCACTACGGCCAAGGATATTCATTAGGGTCACGACCACAAATTATCCATGCACTACTGGCCAAGGATATTCGTGTATTCATCAATGGTCATGATCATGCCAACAGCTGTCCATCAATGCACTACGGGCCAATGAGGACTTTTACAACATCATTTATAACATTATGGTCATGATTACACCGTATAATCCCTAGTCATAATCATGCCAAGTCCATCTATGCACTACAGGCCACAGATGACTTTTAAAAAAAAATATAAACATGAGGATGATGACAATGATATAAGAATTCAATAAAACAAGTTCAAGAATTAATTTATTCGGGAACTAATAACGTCCAAATTGTCAACATGATACTTCTTTGTAGAGTAAAATTCAAGAATGCTCAGAAGAATATTTCCATGAAAAGATATTGGATGAAGCGCAAATATCAAGGATATTCCACTAATTTCATGGAGTATAGAAGTCAAAACTTTAACCGAGTATAATAAAGAATTGAATAACAAAAGAAATCACCATGCATGCGGTACTTCGCATAGACATGTTATTCCAACAGAATAATAAATAACGGAACTAGGTCAAAGTAAATTTGCACCGGCGGTGATGTTCCAACGAGAATAATAAAGATTTTAACCGTGTCCCAAGGCGTGAAAATGCATGCAGAACGAGGATATTCCAACAGAATAATAAATAACGGAACTAGGTCGAAAGCGAAATTCACACCGATGTGATGTTCCAATGTTCAATAAAGAATAATAAAGTCCCACCCGGATAACGCATGCATGTGATGTTCCAAATGTTCAATAATAATATGAATGGAATAACAATAGAAATCACCAAGTATAGGGTAGACCGCGTATACAGATTATTCCAACAGAATAATAAAGAATGAAATAACAGAAGTTCTCTTCATGAATATGAAAAAAAAATACCCCTTACCGTAAAAGAAACTGGATATAGGAAAAGAAAGGTAGCAGACTTCTCTTCTTCTTTCTTTCTATAATTTTCTCTCTCTAGAGTTTCAGTGAATTCGTAAGAAATAATGAAGGAATGAGCTTTTATTTATAGAAGAATGGATTGCATAGTAACTAACTCATGAACGATCCAAATTGATTTACTTTAATCGGACGGTCCATATTTAAAGAAAAATCTTTTAAATAAAATATAATATATATAATAATAATAATAATAACAATCACAGTACTCCCCCGTGAAACCAATAATTCATTTCTTCTTACAATTTTTTCAAAGTAGTATATATATATCAGTTCACATGCAGCATAGACACATACCACAACACACAACACAGACCACATACCACTTGATAATATCATTCCCCACCAAAACCCACTAACACACACACACACACACACTCCTACCACACACTTTTACACATGTCATATATATATATATATATATATATATATATATATATATATATATATACACTTTATAACTTCCTTCCGATAATTTGAAAAATGGGTAAATAGCGATCTAAATAATAAGCAAAATTGAGTGACTTCTTACGTAAGCATCAATAATCAATACCGTGTGCTACTATGCAACCACGCGTATTACTGTACTTTTAACACTGGGTGTTTCAACAGTTAACGGTAAAACTTCCGCCGTTATTTTCATAAAATATTTTTTGTCATTTTCTCAACCCGACAATAAATTTCGTTGTGGGGTCCACCAATGATTGCGCCGTTGTATGAATATTCCCTGATAAAACGAATATTCCCTGGCCAATCGAATATTATATAACAACTTGCGTACTATGCAAAATTTATAAATATTACCCACAACTATAACATTATATCAAATTTACTCCATAATATTCAAAAATGGTATTTATAGAAAAATCATCTTTATTTATAAAAGTTGGGGCCTTACACTTCACAACAATTCCAGTGATTAGCAACGATTATCTGAGTAATTGAAGGTATGTTTACAACCTTAGTGTTATATATATTTGTATATACGCGTATATGTATATCATGGCAAGAATTTTCTTATGTTCTGTAAAATCGATTATTGAATTATGGACATATATAGTTGATAATTGTGGTTATACATGTTTATAATGCTTGAGATTATGTTTAAACAATAACTGCATGCTAATTTTGGTTTACAGTAGGAAGAAATAATAATAGTGTTTGTGTTCTTCATATGGCTTGAGTAATTGTCAATTTCAGTGGCCAATTTGTATGTGAAACTGTAAATTAACGCTTGTATATGGTAGTTCATTAAGAAATGAGTATAATATAATTTGAATGGAGTGATTTGGTCAAGTAATGAATTCACAATGATGAATTTTGTAAAGGATGTCAAGAAAATTGAGTTTTTCATGAAAACATGAAAATTGAGAAATTAAAATAGTTTTAGTTGATGTTAAATTGTGCTAAATGGTTGAATATGTTAGCAATTATGTTTATGATAGTTGTATATTTATTTTACATGTTATTATCACTGTTTGATGGGTGATATTTGTGTTTGTTGGGCTAAAGCTCTGAACTCTCGCTCATTAGCCTTCTTTCAAATGCTGTTCGAAAGATCGGTAGAAATTGCTACCGGGTGCCAAGGAAAAAATGGTGCGCATTGTCTTAGGTCCTAGTTTTCTTTGTATGGCGCAATTGCCATTATACCCGGTTTGAGATTCTGATTTTCTACTGCTGCTGCAGACTTGGGTTAGCATCATAACATGGTCTGAAATTATGTTAGCATGTTAAATGTGTAATGTTAAGGATATCATAACATAGTGAATTGTGGTTAGTAAGTTTCAAAGTTGGAAATGATTAGTAAGTTATGAAAGCATTATGTTAGGACTTAGTGTATATAATGATTAGTAAATAAGTGTTATGAAGGTTAACATTTGGAATTTCTTATATTTATATAGTAGCATAAGACTTGTGCTAAAATGATAAGCCTAGATAAAAGTGTACATGTTTTGGTATGTTAGCTTGTCTAACAGATATTGTGATTGCACTATAATGTATAGGTGGACGTGAATTTTAATATTGTAGCTACGTTACGAAGAGGTGAGTTCCTAACCTTTGCTACTTTATTATTCAGCAAGGTTACCTTTCATTGTTATGTTACACATATGCAAATTCTCTATCTCTAATCTCTTATTTAACGATTTATTGTCATGCAAGTTCTCTAACTCTCATTTATTGTTGAGCAAGTTAGTTAATCGTTGTTTCTTCATTCCAATCGAGATTACCTTGGTTATTCAAAGTCTATAATTTTATTTTGAGAAGTGTGTTTATTCAGCTACTAATAACTGTTGTTTGATCTTCGTTTTTCAATATCATTGTACTATTTTACATTATTGTACCGAACCCTAAGTTGCTTAGAAATTCCTTACAAATTCAATTAATCCTTAGTTGATGAATGTTCTAAACTCTAAATTACCCTTAATGTCAACCCAAACCAAACTTCCTTCGGTTTGTTTATGTACTCACACACCTTTGAAAGCATGTTGCCGATGATAATATTTGTTCAACTTAGAAATTGTTAATACTCTAGCTCTTATTGATTCATCGATATACCTTGTTCATGAAGACATTATAATCAAACCCTTGAATAGTTATTGATTCCTATCTGATTCAACCAGTACTTGGTTGATGAGCGTTCTAAAAATCTAGACTTCCTTTAAAGCTAATTCCCATCCAAATTTCTTTTGGTTCGGAACCTGATAATCTAAGCTGAGATGAACAACCTTATATCAGGGGATTATTTAGAGCTATACAATAAGCGTTAAAATGTTTGTGCAATACATAGTACAAAGGGCTGATCACCTGGAGTACGAGATGATGGTCCATATAGTCGTTTAGACTGTTAAAGGTTATAGTAGAAACACCAATGAACCTAGGATATAGATGATGATTATAGTCTTTAGACTGTTAAAGGTTAAAGTAGAAATACTTGAAAACCTAGAATATAGTTCGTGGTCTTGTGACCCTCAGTGTATTCTTTGATATTGTTATCTATTGTTAACTTAAATGTTCATTATTCTTTTGAACTCATAACTGTTGAATTAAAGTTTCTTATTCCGGTAAGAATACTTTACCATTGAAAGCTCAGTTAATTGTCATTCATAAAACGTTATTGTATATTATCCTTCTTGTGGGCAATTGTTTTCTCACTCTTGCACAAAACAATGGAGATGAAGTTAAGAAGTTTGAAGAGCTTTCTAAAAGTAGGGGAAAGGACAATGTGCTTGATTAGACGACAACGTTTAATTTAATTTTTTTTATGAAGCTTATGTAATAGATTTATTTATGATCATGTTTTAGTTTTCCACTGACGATTGTAATAAAGGTTAGATGACCTGAGATTTATTTGAGATTATGTAACCCTATAATGGTAGATTTATTGTTTAAACTTTTGAGTTTAATTATATACTTTGTTTATGGGTAGTTAGTTATGATTTAATTGGATAGTGAACACCAAATCCGTGGGATTGAAGTACCCAGATTTGGGGGTGTCACAAATTGGTATCAAAGCTTTAGGTTATGAACCTTAGGTTGGGGAAATCTTAGGCTATAACCTTCTAGGAGATCGAAAACATAGAGGTGATAAACTCTTATCGAGTTCTAAGGAATTAATTGAGGGAAATTCATTGAAGATAAAGCGATAAAAGAAATTATGTGCTTATGTGTTAATGACTTATGTGCTCGCATGTACTTAGGAGTAGTGAGTATTATACACATTAAGTTGTTGGATTGTTAAAACTTTGTTGTCAGAATGACTGATGGAGGAAGATAGGGATTAGGAGCCTGAGAAGTTCATATGGTCTGAGTATGGTTGGTATTGGGAAAGCCATACCCGTTGTGTTTTGGTGTAGCACTTGAGTATGAGCTTGAGTTTGAACGCGAGGATAAATTTGAGGTGAACAAGGTGAAGAATGAGTACAACGAGGGGGACTTCTCAAATGAAGTGTAGGGTCATAACATGGAGCTATAAAAGAAGGTCGAGAAATTAGAAGGTCAAGCCGTAAAGCACCAAGCTATGTTAGCGCAAGAAGATGTCGTGACTCAAGACCTTACTGCACAACTTGTAGATGTATAGCGGATATTAGCTCAGTCAAAATATTAAAGAGGATAGTTATTAGCTAGGAATGAGATTACAGCAGAGTAATCGGGAAAGAGTCGAAGAAAGCGTCATGAGAAGTCAAGACGGGTGGGTGAAGGCTCCTAAACGCGTAGATCGTGTTGAAGACAAGTTGAAGAAGGCCAAGCAAATGATGGAACTTAGAATTAAGTGTTCTATTTTTGTATAGGTTGAGATTTATCTTTGGTATGTGATGGATAATCAAGTGATCCTAGAATTTAATTATTACAGGATAAATAATATAAATAGTAGTGTGGCTATTTTTTGATGTGGTGATGTAATAAATGAATAAAGTATTATCATTTATAAAGATATATTATGTGTTATTTATAATTGGTTGAGATAAGTTTGAAAATTTTAATGCGTGAATGAATGATGGTCTAATAATTCAAGTTTTAAACAGTAAGATGTCACCTAGAAGAAGACAACAGCGTCAACAGAGCCCTAAGGAATATGCATACGATAAGGAAGCTAACGCAAATCTAGTGCCACAATTGGTGAATTTTCTAGTGGGAGCACTGGCAAATCAACTGATATTCTAGCTATACAATCAAATCTCGATGTTCTAACCAAATTCGTTTACAGCAGGGTTGGAGAGAACGATTGATGTAGATGGGAATGGTAATACGCTGGCATACAATCAAGAGCAGAAGGGAAGGAAGAGTGAAGATGATAAGGTGGATGATAATCATACCGATAACGCTCGGAAAACAAAGTGGAACAATGGTATCAACGCTGAAAATCAGCAAGGGAAGGAAAAGAAGAAGGTGGAGGAGTGTAGCAACTACGGAAAGAAACATGTAGGTGTTTGTTTGAAGGGAAAAAGGGTGTGCTTTAATTGTGGTTTGAAGGGCCACATTGAACCAAAGTGTTCAAGACAAAGGAAGGGAGCCTGCTTCAGGTGTGGATCAAAAGAGCACTTAGCTCGAGGTTGCCCAAAGAAAGTGGTAGAAAAAGCAAGTGGAAGCAAAGGGGGCAATGGCAAAATGGTTATTATAGAATCAGCTCCGCCGAGTCGACCAACCGAACAATCAACCAACATGACGATCCAGGACGTAATGCAAGGTATGGTTCCGATCTGTTATCTATACGGCAGCGTGTTATTTAATTCAAGTGTCACTTGTTAATTTATGTCTGATGAATTCGTTTAGAAACTAGATTCTCTTCGAGAAAAGTTAGACTATTCCCTAAATATAAAAAGTGTGAATAATGATTCCTTTTATATTGGTGTGTAGAAGTTTCGTGTTATATTCAAGGTCCTGTGATGTCAATAGATTTATTTCGAATTTGATTTGTGAGACTCTGAGGAAGTCAAAGGTAGTATTTTATTCTTGTAGTTGCAAGACGTCAGTACAGTAGGGTTATCTATCGATGTTGTAAAACAAGAAGTTATTAAGAAAATATTGTGTGGGATAAGTGAAGTTCAAGATAACAACTTCATTAATTAAATTGACGAGGAAATCGGTGGAATTTATATGGGTAGGAAATTATAGTGTGAATTTTCACGAATGGAAAAAAAATTAATATGGCACTTGTGATGTCTCTATCGCATAATACAGGAACTTTGTGTTGTATAGCGATGCATTAGACAATATATGAGGCTGTGTGTTTAGGCGAAATGATAGGGTCATTTTATACGCATCGCGTAAGTTAAAATTTTTATATGAAAGGATATCCGACTTACGATTTGGAACTAGAGCTAATAGTGGTTGCCCTGAGGATTTAACGATATTACATTTGGGTAGTAGTGTGAGATATAAATAGACCATAAGTGTCTAAAGTATATTCTCATATAGGGGTATTTAAGCATGCGTTGAAGTGATAGCGGGAGTTAGTCAAGGGTGGTGAATGAAAAATCCTAAATAAACGTGGTGGCTGACGTCTTAAGAAAAAGGTAGTAGTTATTTTTGTTAACTGTGCAAGATGGGTTCATAATAGAAATGACTAAATGGTGGTAGGAGGTAAGATATATATAAAAGAAGAAAAAAAAAGTCAGAGGAGAAGCTATTCAGAGGGAAAACGATACAACTTTGCTAAGCAGAGTAAAGGAAGAGTAGCTCCAATGTGAGGGTGTCAAATTCATAATCGATACTGAAGGATAGTTGAAAGCTAAAGGAAGAAATTAGGTTTTACTAATACCAGGAATTGAAAATGAAGTTTTAACATAAATTTATATGTTGAATCAACTAGTAAGTACGAATATATATATATATATATATATATATATATATATATATATATATATATATTGCCTTCGATAATACTATTGGTGGTAAGATGTGGTGATAGATTCTATGGTATGTCGAACTTAGCATATTACCTATCGAGCAGTGTGTGAAGTTATATGTTAACGAAATTATTTCAAGACACGGTGTTTCGGTATAAATTGTGTCAAACCGAGATTCACGATTCATATCGAAATTTCAGAAAGGTTTGCTAGAACGTGTGGAACGCAATTAGAAATAACTATGTCGTATCGTTTGAAAATCGATTGCCAAACTAAAAGGAAATCCAGACATTGGAAGACGTGTTGAGTGCACGAGAAGTTTTCGATAATATCATACGAGGAGTCCACTTTGAGCAAGTTATAGGCAAGTTAAGAATAAGTTATGAGTAAGGTAATGTTAGGTGGGATTTCAATTGAGGACTCATATGGTAACTAAGTCGTACAAACTTTTGTATGGGCAGAGGTTTTTGTGCATATTCTTAGTTTATCACATTGATAATCATTGGAATATCGGTATCGCGCTATTTATGTGTATGTGGTGGAAAGGCGATTCTTTTTTCCATGTATATATTTGATAGTTAGATGATATTAGGATTAGATTCGGTTCTGAAAACTAAAGCATATGGTAAGTTCGTGACTCATAATCATATGGTATGTTTTGAACCCCTCAGCGAATGGACACCTATGGTCTGACTAGGATAAGTTCCTAAACTTATATGATTATGGGAAGTTCCTGAATTTCCAAAGTGTGGTAAGTTTGACGAACTATATTGGGTATAAATCGGTTATAGTATAGGAAGCGTGGAAGAAGTGAAAAGATGGTTTTGAGGTAGCCTTACCTCTACAGTAAAGCACATTCACAATGTTTTTCATGTTTCGGTGATATGATCGAACAAGCTCGACTACAATCGTGTGATCAAGTACGAACCGTTATGGTTGTTCTACTAAGAAAGTACTATTCAGTTAGTCGACAGGAAAGAACAAATGTTCAGGAATGAGATGATACCTTCTGTGAAGGTGATATAGAGGAACCACAATGTCAACGTGACTATGTGGGAACTCAAAGCTGAAATGATGGAGAATTACCCTGAGTTATTTGTTTAATCTATGTCTTCGATTCTGGGGATAGAATCTTTGTAAGAAGGGAATAATGTGACGATTCGATTGTTTAAGTTGTGATTCTGAGGACAGAATCCTTGTAAGGAGGGAATGCTGTAACATTCCAGAATTTTGATTGTAATATTAAATATTTATTGAGTTATATAAATATTTAATGGATGTGTTTATCATTGAATAAATATTTGTTTAATTGATTTGATTTTTATTTGGTTATTTATTTGTTAAATAAATAATTAATGAGTTAAGGAAATTATTATTATGTTGATATTTCAATTTGATGGTTAATTATTTGTATTGAGTTATGTGATTAAATGATTTATTTAATTAATTGTTATTTGA
Organism: Panax ginseng; assembly: GCA_020205605.1. NCBI lineage: Eukaryota > Viridiplantae > Streptophyta > Magnoliopsida > Apiales > Araliaceae > Panax > Panax ginseng. The sequence continues at coordinate 69,733,509 of CM035129.1, forward strand.
ATTAATTAAATTAAATATGAAAAGCTTGATTAAATAAAGTGTGACAAATAACTATAGTATAAGGACTTATTAAAATAAATTAAAGTTGTTTTAAACTAGTTTTACCCAAACAATGCTTAAGGATATAAACTCTTTAATTTTAAATGATTTGCCAAACAAAGCCTTATGGCTCTTGGATTTTCTCTTTTTAATTATGAATTTTACTATAACAAATAAAATAAATAATAAATAAAATATATTATAACTGATAACTTATTATTCTAATTATTATAACGTCGGTTTTAGACGTTTGGGTGTGTGTGTTGGGTTAAGTTTTATTATACGTAAGAATCATTTGGCCCAAGTCTACTGAGGAAGAAGGGGAGAAAAGTTACAGAGAATAGAAAGAGTTAAGAGGAAACTTGTGAATCTTCACAACAATTCCTTTGATTAGCAATGATTGTCTGAGTAATTGAAGGTATGTTTACAACCTTAGTGTTATATATATATATATGTATATATGTATATATGTATATATGTGTATATGTATATCACGACAAGAATTTTCTTATGTTCTGTAAAATCGATTATTGAATTATGGACATATATAGTTGATAATTGTGGTTATACATGTTTATAATGCTTGAGATTATGTTTAAACAATAACTGCATGCTAATTTCGGTTTACAGTAGGAAGAAATAACAGTGTTTGTGTTCTTCATATTGCTTGAGTAATTGTCAATTTCAATTGCCAATTCGTATGTGAAACTGTAAATTGGCGCTTGTATATGGTAGTTCATTAAGAAATGAGCATAATATAATTTGAGTGGAGTGATTTGGTCAAGTTAAGAATTCACAGTGATGAATTTTGTAAAGGATGTCAAAAAAATTGAGTTTTTCATGAAAACATGAAAATTGAGAAATTAAAATAGTTTTAGTTGATGTTAAATTTTGCTAAATGGTTGAATATGTTAGCAATTATGTTTATGATAGTTGTATATTTATTTTAAATGTTATTATCACTGTTTGATGGGTGAAATTTGTGTTTGTTGGGCTAAAGTCAGCTACTGTTCATTAGCCTTCTCTCTCAGATGTCATAAAACAAAGCAAGTTCTTGCAATGGCAAAGTATGAAGGCAAAAATATATAAATTCTTGTTGGGTCCCAGAGCCTTTGTATGGCAAGCAATTGCCACACACCTCAGTTTGAGATTCGATTTTACATTCTTCTGCTGCAGACTTGGGTTAGCATTATAACATGGTCTAAAATTATGTTAGCATGTTAAATGTGTAATGTTAAGGATATCATAACATAGTGAATTGTGGTTAGTAAGTTTCAAAGTTGGAAATGATTAGTAAGTTATGAAAGCATTATGTTAGGACTTAGTGTATATAATGATTAGTAAATAAGTGTTATGAAGGTTAACATTTGGAATTTCTTATATTTATATAGTAGCATAAGACTTGTGCTAAAATGATAAGCTTAGATAAAAGTGTACATGTTTTGGTATGTTAGCTTGTCTAACAGATATTGTGATTGCACTATAATGTATAGGTGGACGTGAATTTTAATATTGTAGCTTACGCAAGAGGCAAGTTCCCTAACCTTTGCTACTTTATTATTCAGCAAGGTTACCTTTCATTGTTATGTTACACATATGCAAATTCTCTATCTCTAATCTCTTGTTTAACGATTTATTGTCATGCAAGTTCTCTAACTCTCATTTATTGTTGAGCAAGTTAGTTAATCGTTGTTTCTTCATTCCAATCGAGATTACCTTGGTTATTCAAAGTCTATAATTTTATTTTGAGAAGTGTGTTTATTCAGCTACTAATAACTGTTGTTTGATCTTCGTTTTTCAATATCATTGTACTATTTTACATTATTGTACCGAACCCTAAGTTGCTTAGCAATTCCTTACCAATTCAATTAATCCTTAGTTGATGAATGTTCTAAACTCTAAACTACCCTTGACGTCAACCCAAACCAAACTTCCTTCGGTTTGTTTATGTACTCACACACCTTTGAAAGCATGTTGCCGATGATAATATTTGTTCAACTTAGAAATTGTTAATACTCTAGCTCTTATTGATTCATCGATATACCTTGTTCATGAAAACATTATAATCAAACCCTTGAATAGTTATTAATTCCTATCTGATTCAACCAGTACTTCGTTGATGAGCGTTCTAAAAATCTAGACTTCCTTTAAAGCTAATTTCCAACCAAACTTCATTTGGTTCGGAACCTGATAATCTAAGCTGAGATGAACAACCCTATATCAGGGGATTATTTTGAGCTATGCAATAAGCGTTAAACTAGGTTATAATCTATACGTTTAATTAGTTTGTAACTGATATACTTAGTAGGCGAGTTATGGCCATATCGGTTTATTTTGTTTTGTTTTACGCATACTGGGTTATTAGCTTGGTTTTTGTTAAACTGGGAATTTCAGAGAAAAGCTAAGAGAGAATTGAGAGAGAGAGAGAGGGGGAGAGGGAAAGCATGTGATTTCAAAGTGATTATCAGTTGATTAGCAAGGATTGTTTACGCATAAGAAGGTATTTCTCTATAATTTTAATATCTTATGTATATATATGTATATATGAGTTTTACAGCATATAACTTCAAGTTCTGTGAATTCATCTTTTTGGAATTGTTGATATACAATTGATTACTTGTTATTGTATATGCTTGTGATGATTAGAACTAGTGTTTAGATAAGAATTTTTATGTTAATTACGTTTAAAAGAAAGAAGTAATTACAGTATATGTATTTTACATGTGGCTTGTGAAAAGTACCAATTTTAATGGCCAATTTGTACGTTAATCTGTGAATTGAGGCTTGATTATCCTAGTTCGTTAAGAAACGAAGAAAGTGTAGTTTGAATGAAGTTATTTGGTGAAGAATTGAAATCACAGTGATGATTTTTGTAAAGGATGTCAAAAATTGGTGTTTTTGTTTGAAAACATGCAATTTGAGGAATTAAGTTAGTAAAAGTTGTGTTAAATTGTTCTATATTGATATATATGTGAGGAAACATGTTTGTAACAGTTTTATATCATTTGTTTGTGTTAATTTCACTGTTTGGTGGGTGAAATTCGTGTTAGTTGGGCTAAAGTCGGCTACTGTTCATGCCGTTTCTGCCTCTGTCTGTGCACCGGCGCAGCTGCGCCGGTGTCAAGGCAAAAAACGACGCAGCTGAGCCGGTCCCAGTCTTATGTATAACACAGCTTCACCATACACTGATCTGAGGCAGTGACTTCTACTGCTGTTGCAGACCTGGGATAGTGACACTATAACCTGGTCTAATGATGTGTTAACATAATAAACATGGAATAGAGAGGTTAAAACAGAACCATGTCATGTCATTGATAATTTCAAAGTTGTAAAAGGTTTTATAAGTTATGAATGTGATATGTTAGGACTTAGTGTACAAATTGAAGGGTGACTAAGTCTTGTGATGTTAGCACTTGTGGTTTTGAAAATGAACATTAAGATATGGAAGGTGATTAATATAAAACCAATGAGTATTGGGAAGCCTTAATCACTTGATTGAATTTCAAGTTTGATTAAGGAGAAACGTAGTATTGATTAATAAGAGTTGAAAATGTGATTTGGATGCTAGAAGTCTAATGTATGTGTTACTGAGTTTTCAGATTCGGCTTATGTGGTTTATTTATATGATTAGACCTTAAACTAAATGTTATAACGTAACTAAGATGATAAGTGAATCTATGAGGTTAATGTATGTAGCTAATTGATGTGATAATCCTAATGGAATGTGTAGGACATTGGAGTACGTGAGTTGTAATTGTATAGCTTATGCAAGAGGCAAGTTCCCTAACCTTTGCTACTTTATTATTCAGCAAGGTTACTATTCACTGTTATGTTATGCTTATGCAAATTCTCTATCTCTAATCTTTTGTTAACGATTTATTGTCATGCAAGTTCTTTAACTCTCATTTATTGTGGAGCAAGTTAGTTAATATTTGTTTCTTTATTCCAATCAAGATTACCTTGTTTATTCAAAGTCTGTAATTCTATTTTAAGAAGTGTGTTTATTCAGCTACTAATAACTGTTGTTGATCTTCGTTTTTCAATATCATTGCATTATCTTATATTATTGTACCGAACCCTAAGTTTGCTTAGCGAGTCTTTACCAATTCAACTAATCCTTAGTTGATGAATATTTTAAACTCTAAATTACCCTTGAAGTCAACCCAAACGAAACTTCCTTTGGTTTGTTTATGTACTCACAAATTTTTGAAAGCATGTTGTCGATGATAACATTTGTTCAACTTAGAAATTGTTAATACTCTAGCTCTTATTGATTCATCGATATACCTTGTTCATGAAGATATTATAATCAAACCCTTGTTGATGAGCGTTTTAAAAATCTAGACTTCCTTTGGTTTGGAACCTGATAATATAAGCTAAGATGAACAACTCTATATTAGGGGATTATTTTAGAGCTATGCAATAGCATTAAAATATTTGCGCAATACATAGTACAAAGGGCTGATGACCTAGAGTATGGAATGATGGTCCATATAGTCGTTTAGGATTTAAAGGTTTCAGAGAAAAACACACATTAACCTAGGACATATATTATGATTATAGTCTTTTAGACTGTTAAAGGTTAAAGTAGAAATACTTGAAAACCTAGAATAGAGTTCGTGGTCTTGTGACCCTCAGTGTATTCTTTGATGTTGTTATATATTATTAACTTAAACATTCATTATTCCTTTGAACTCATAGTTTTTGAATTAAAGTTTCTTGTTCCGGTAAGAATACTTTACCATTGAAAGCTCAGTAAATTGTCATTCATAAAATTTTATTGTATATTATCCTTCTTGTGGGCAATTGTTTGCTCACTCTTGCACAAAACAATGTAGATGAAGTTAAGAAGTTTGAAGAGCTTTCTACAAGTAAGGGCAATGACAAAGTGCTCGATTAGACGACAACGTTTAATTTATCTTTTATTTATGAAGCTTATGTAATAAATTTAATTATGATTATGTTTTAGTTTTCCACTGATGATTGTAATAAAGGTTAGATAACCTGGGATTTATTTTAGATTATGTAACCCTTTAAGGGGAGATTGATTGTTTAAACTTTTGAGTTTAATTATATCCTTTGTTTATGGGTAGTTAGTTATGATTTAATTAGACAGTGAACACCAAATCTGTAGGATTGAAGTGTCTAAATTTGGGGGTGTCACAAATTGGTATCAAAGCTTTAGGTTATGAACCTTAGGTGGGGAAACCTTAGGCTATAACCTTCTAGGAGATCGAAAATATAGAGGTGATAAACTCTTATCGTGTTCTAAGGAATGAATTGAGGGAAATTCATTGAAGATAAAATGATAAAAGACTTTATGTGTTTATGTGTTAATGACTTATGTGCTCGCAAGTATTTAGTAGTAGCGATTATTATACACATCAAGTTGTGGGGTTGTTAAAATTTGTTGTCAGAATGACTGACAAAGGAAAATAGGGATTAGGATCCCTGAGAAGTTCATATAGTCTGAGTATGGTTTGTATTGGGAAAGCCATACCCGTTGTTTTCTAATGTAGCATGTGGGTATGAGCTTGAGTTTGAACACAAGGATAAATGTGAAGTGAACAAGGTGAAGGATGAGTACGGGGAGGGGGGATTCCTCAAATGAACTGTATGGTCATAACATTGAGTTATAAAAGAAGGTCGAGAAATTAGAAGTTCAAGCCGTAAAGCACCAAGCCACGTTAGCGCAAGGAGATGTCGTGACTCAAGACCTTGCTGCACAACTTGTAGATGTAGAGCGTATATTAGCTCTATCAAAATATTAAAGATGATAGTTATTAGCTAGGAATGAAATTATGCAGAAGTAAATGGGGAAAGGAGTCAGTAAAGCGGGCGAAAGCTGAGGACGCGTGGATGAAGGCTTCTAAATGCATAGATCGTGTTGAAGACAAGTCGAAGAGTGCCAAGCGAATGATGAAACGTAGAATTTAATCTTCCAATCTCCTGACGATTTGTATCTTGGAGCAAGAGCGCAATGTAGTTGTTCAATGTGGAATGTTCTTGTAGATTGCAAGAAAAACATTAAGATTATTTATAAATCAAGATGAAAATTAATAGGATGTAAATCCTGACTTTTGAAATAAGTAGTGGGATATGATGAAGTAATCCTAGAATTTAATCATTTTAGGATAAATAATATAAATAACAGTGAGGCTATTTTGTTATGTGTTGTAGGATAAATGAATAAATACATAATTGTTTATTAAGATATGTTATGTGTGGTTTAAAAGTGGTTGTGATAAGCTTAAAAATTTTAATGTGTGGATGAACAATGATCTAATAGTTCGAGTTTTAAACAGTAAGATGCCGCCTAGAAGAAGACAACAGCGTCAACAAAGACCCGAGGAATATGCTTACAATAAGGAAGCTAACGCAAATCCAGTGCCATAATTGGTGAATTTTCTGGTGGGAGCACTGGCAAATCAACTAAATTTCTGGCTGTACAATCAAATCTCGATGTTCCAACCTAATTTTTTTACAGCAGGGTTGGAGAGAACGATCTACGTAGACGGGGAAGGTAATACGCTGACATATAATCAAGAGCAGAAGGGAAAGAAGAGTGAAGATGATAAGGTGGGAGATAGCCATACCGGTAATGCTCGGAAAAGAAAGTGGAACAATAGTATCGACGCTGAAAATTAGCAAGGGAATGAAAAGAAGAAGTTGGAGGCATGTAGCAACTGCAGAAAGAAATATGTAGGTGTTTGTTTGAAGGGAAAAAGGGTGTGCTTTAATTGTGGTTTGAAGGGCCACATTGCACCAAAATGTTCAAGACCAAGAAAGGGAGCCTGCTTCACGTGTGGATCAAAGGAGCACTTAGCTCGAGGGTGCCCAAAGAAAGCGGTAGGAAAAGCAAGGAGAAGCAAAGGGGGCAGTGGCAAACTAGTTATTGTAGAATCAGCTCCGCCGAGTCGACCAACCGACCAATCATCCAAAATGACGATGCAGGGCGCAATGCAAGGTATGGTTCCGATCAGTTATTTATATGACTGTATGTTATTTAATTCAAGTGTCACTTGTTAATGTATATCTAATGAATTTTCTTAGAAACAAAATTTTCTTCGGGAAGAGTTACATTATTCCCTAAATATAGAAAGTGTGAATAAGGATTCCTTTTAAGTTGATGTGTAGAAATTCTGTGTAGTATTAAAGGCCACGTAATGTCAATGGATTTATTTCTAATTTGATTTATGAGACTTTGAGGAAGTCAAAGGTAGTATTTTGTTCTTTCAGTTGCATGACGTCTGTACAGTCGAGTTATCTATCGATGCTGTAAAACGAGAAGTTATTAAGAAAATATCGTGAGGGATACACAAAGTTCAAGATAGTCACTTCGTTAGCTACCTTAACGAGAACATTGGTGGATTTTTTATGGGCAAGAAATTATAGAGTGAATTTTCACGAATTGAAAAAAAAATAAAAAATTAATTTGGCACCTGTGATGTCTCTACCTGATAATGCAGGAAATTTGTGTTATATAGTGGCGCATCATACATTGTACTAGGCTATGGGCTTAGGCAGAACGACAGGGTCATTTTATACGCATCGCGTAAGTTAAAATTTTTATATGAAAGGATATTCGACCTACGATTTGGAACTAGAGCTAATAGTGGTTGCCCTGAGCATTTAACGATATTTTTTTTTTGGTAGTAGTTATTTTTGTTAACTATGCAAGATGGGTTCATAATAGAAATGACTAGATGGTGGTAGGAGGTAAGATATATAAAAAAAATTTGAGGAGAAGTTGTTCATGTAACGACCCGGAAATTCAGATTTTCCAGAATTTAAGTTTAAAGAATTAGTTATTAATAAAATGAATTTTTATTAATAATATTATGTGCTATGTGTTTATTAATCGTTCTAGAGCCTAGGATGATTATAAGTCGGGAGGATTCTGGCTACGAGCTAGACTAAGCGATTAAGAATTTTCAAGAGAAAAATAAAAATTTTCTGAGAACAAAATATTTCTGGGGAAAAAGACGAAATAGGCACTATTCACCTGACAAAATCTAAGGGTTAGGGTTTGAATAACCTAAGCCGTTTTGAGAGTTCAGTATGTCGAAATAACATTCTGTCGAAAGATTTGCTGATAATATGTTGTGAAAAGTTAAGTAAGCCTATAAAAGTTTTTCTCGAAAAACGTGCAGAAATTGGACGAAATAAAAACGATGAAAAGTACTGCTGTGTACTTTTCACACGTTTAACTACGTTAGGGTAAAACGTGAAGGAAAACGCTCAACGTCAAAAAATGTTTTTCAGTTTTTCAGAAATCCGAAAAATACGTAAAGGTTAATCGATAAAGGAAAGACGAAATATCCAAAAATATTTGGATTCCGAGAATCGCAGTTTTTAAAACTGTCAGACGAAAACCCGAAAGACGGAACCACGTAACTTAAAGGCTAAGTAGACTTAAGGGCTAAGTTAACTTAACACTTAAGTAATGAATAGTATGGAGGTGTGAATAGTAAGGAGGTTAGGGGTGAAATGACTATTTTGCCCTAGCTTTGGAAAATCTATAAATAGGAAGCTAAATTTCATTTATATGAGATTTTGAAAAATCCTACACTAGAGAGAGAGAGAGAGAATTCAGATGTAGAGGGAGAAGGAAGAGCATGAAAAAGAATGTTTGGATCGAAAATGTTCGTTTAATGGAAAAGCTAGCAAATCACCGGTTTTGTCTAGCGGAAGAAAAATAAAGAGGAAAGGTATTAAAACCTAACTTCTATGTTAGATTTTCTTTAAGTTTTATATGTTTTAAACATAACTTAATGAGAATAAGAAGTAGATAATGTTAGGGATGATTTCATACGGTTGAAATCATGAGAAATAATGAAAATAAGAATTTAAAGTTTAGTAAATAAATTTCTTAAGGAAGTATAAGATTCGTAATGAATTAGAATGATCCGAGTGGATTATATTAATAAGTAGATGAAATAAGTAAGGAATAATGTTCTATAACATCAAATTCCAATAAAAAGTGAAATCATAATCCAAAATATCGATTAAAATGAAGAACGAACGAAGAACACGAAGAACACGCGAAGAACACGAAGAACGTTATTGATGGACAAATTTAAAATCATTGTAGGATAATTGTTGTTGATGGATAAGTTTAAAACCATTGCATATAAGTTTGATGCATATTTCTTGGTTAGGAACGGTAGAAACACTCATAAAGAACAGATTAAAACTTAGTTATAACGAAGTTATGGCTAAAATTTCATAAAAGACGAACGAGAATTAGAAAGTTAGTAAATGAACCCGAACGTGTAGGGTTTTATAAGAAAGTAAGAGAATGTAGAAAAAGTGAGTCGTGGATTCAAGAACGATCGAATTCTGAGTTCGGATGACCGAATTACGGACGAACGAACAAAGAGCGTTAAAAATATAAAATGAACAAAGGGTGAAGATCAAGCCAATCGAATGGCACATCAACGGATTCAGACTAAAATTATGTCTAGGGTTATTGAAGTACATAAGATAAGGAAGAGAATGGCTTTGGAATGACCTCATTCGGAGTTATAACGATTAAGTTATTGAAGCGGGAAGTAAACGTCTCAAATTGGATTTAACACTTAGAAAATTTTTCTAGGGTTAGGGCTTGGTGCCGCGGCGCCAACCATGCCTTGTAAGGTGGCAACTGCGATGCAGAGGAGGCCGGGTACTACAAAAGTTGCTTGCCATGGCACGAGAGATAAAAGGAAGAGTGGGCGCCAAGATGGTAAGTGTAGGGAAAAAGCCAGAGAAGAGCTTTTAACTGCTCAACTCTTAGGGGAAACATAAGGGAAGATAAAGAACATAATGTCCAACTAATGTAACACTTTATTTAGTGAATTCAACCTTAAATGAAGGTTGAACGGAAAGATTAATTGAGATTAAAAGACAAAGAATGTAGACGCGGGTTATGTAACCGATGTTAGGGACCGTAGTCGAAATGAACGAACGTGAGGGATTACTATGGTTGTGATTCCTTAGACGTTGAGCGATGAGGGTAATGAATAACATTTTGATGTTATGTCATGCTAGTGAGAGATAAGTGTGAAGCATATAGACGCTGCAAACGCAACGTTGTTGCGATGAACGATTGGTCTTAGCATACAACGAATGGTGTGGCTTCGACACTAGGAACGAGTAATGAACATGGAGTTTATATAATGGATAACAAAAGTATTAGTAAGATATGAATTATCGAGAATGCAGTAACGAACGGTAATAAGATTAATGGAAGCCGAATGTGAGTCGGATAAGAATGAATCCTGAGGTATGACATTTAGTTATTAGAAAGCTAAAAAGGAATAAGAAATTGACTTAACGAAAATTATAGTTTAATAATTCGGATAAGTTAAGATAAGTTAAGTTGTAGTACAATCGTAACCTTTGATGGTTGACATATGGGAGTTGGGCTAAACAATTCCTTCAGAGAGCGAAGGTATATACAAAACTGGCAACCGACCTAACTCACTGTTATGGGCAGTGTAGACAAGACGGGAACTTGTTTGTTGGTTATTTGTGGGAAACCACTCAGAGTACAATATGGACTACTAGCAGAGAAGCAATGTGTGCTGAGTTTTAGAGAAGTAATAAGAAGAAGATAAGATGTAAAACATCAAAGTTGATGAACGTAAAAGTAAGACATCTCCGTATGTCATGAAGTCGTAGAACGGTAATGAAAGTGGTCGCGTAAACTTAGGTTACAAGAATGTGAACCCTAAGAAGTAAAGTTAAGCAAACTAATGTATAAGTCAAATATACATGGCTAATTAGTGTATGTGTTGTTTTTCTTATGTGCTACATAGGAACTGGAATAAGTAGTTCAGCGTAAGCTGTAGCTGGGCGAAAGGCATGTTTCCTAAATTTATTCATATTTCAAATGAATGCTAGTTTCTTAAACTTCTCAGATGTTGAACTTGAGAAGTTCCATTTATGTGCTAATGTGCGATATTTGTACAAGGTGGTAGAACGTATGAGGCCTTGTGCCACAATGTGAACACTTTGGTGTTTTTATGAGATGAATTGTTCTGTGATTAACTGTTTAATAAGAGAATGCTCTGTTCATACATGATCCGTTATTGTTAAGTCTGTGTTAATGATTCTAGCCAGACAGAATGTCTATGAAAAAGGTAGAAGAATGAAAGTATTTTAAAATGAAAGTGAATATTGTTTTAAAATGATAGGGATCGAGATTATTCTTATTATTCAAGCTGCTTCATAACCTTTGTTCGGTTATTGAAGTCTTAAAATAATGTTTGAATTCTTGAAGATGTTTGTTCAACTGTGATGACTTGCTGGGCAATTGAATGCTCACACTTGCTTTAAATGAAAAACATTTTCAGCGAACGATGTTAGAAGAACTTAAAGATCTTGTAAAGATCAAGATGACGGTATCCAGATGAAGTGACGTTCAGAATGTGGATGAGTGAGAAGATCGAGCGAAGACTTGTAATATATAATAAGTTAAATGAACTTTAGATTGGTTTAATGAATTGTTATGTATCCTTAGTGGCGGATGAAAGTCACTCTTGTAAGATGGAATGAATAATGTATTTATCATTATTTGTAATGAAAAAGGGTATAAGGTTTTTAGAACCTGGGATTTGAGAGTATATGTTGTTATATTTAGCTATATAATGATGTATGTTTGCAAGAAGATGGGATCGTGACGTACGGAATCCGGGTGTGAAGATAGAGCGGATTTTGGGGCGTTACAGATTGGTATCAAAGCTATAAGCGCAATACGTGAAGAGCCCCGAGCCTCTCGCTGGTGACTTCCTTGTGTGGAATGCACCGAAGCCAGACTCTCCGTAGGGGACGCCAAGCAAGTCGGTGGCAAGCTGATAGGTACCACTGTGAGGTGCTATGGTTGAAAGCACCATGATAGTTACAAATTGGTATCAGAGCTGATAGGTTATAAATCTAACGTTAGAGTATCTAAGACTATAATCGTAGAGAGAGGGATAAGAAGATCACCACGTGATCATAGTGAATTGTAGTAACAAATGAGCTGTTAAATGATGAATGATTTATAGTACTACGAAGTAGTAAAGGAAGAAGAACTCAGATTGAGTTGTAAAGGATAACATACGAATTAAAGATAATTTTTATTAAGTTAAGAGAGATTTAGGAGTTGTAAAATTTTAATTGAGGACTCATGTGATAGCTGAGTTGTATGAACCTTTGTATGGGCAGAGGTTTGTGCTTGGTGTAACCACTGCTTAGCTTATTACAGTGATAATCATTGAAATTGGTTGCGCTATCAAGATGTATATGACGAGAAGGTGAATCTTTTCTCATGTATATACTTGATAGGTAGAGAACGATATGGTACGTTCGTGACTCATAATGATATAGTATGTTTTTGAACTTCTCAACGAATGGACGCTTATGGTCTGTGTGGGATGGTTCTTAAACTCATATTGTTGTGGAAAGTTCTGAACTCATAATGTGTGGTAAGTTGATGGGCATGTTTGAGGTAGAGGATGTTTAGACTAAAAACAAGTTGTTTTCAGTAGGCTTAGTATTGAAGGTGCTAGAGAAGATTAAGTATTGTCGCAGTAAGACAATGAAGGAAGACGGAGAATAGGATATTCCAAGTCATCTAGCTATGCTAGATTTCGAAGTTTATTGAACTCGTACTGATAAGTACATTTTGAAAAAGGAAAGAATTGGTTCAACTTTTGGAACCAATAGATTTTTAAAAAAGCTATTCTTGGTATGTCTATGTTAATTGTTTCGGCTAGACAGAAATTGATTTGAAATATCAAAATGAATTTTATATCATCAGTGCATTTGATGCAAGGATGGTAAATGGATGGAGTTATTAATGGAATTGAACCTGGTGTTGGATGTGATCTTAGGATCAACAATCCGCTATGGTATGATGTATAATGACGAAGTCACAAACTGACGAAGTCCTCAACGTACTGTGAAAAGTACGGTATCATAACGTCATAAAACGTTTTGATGTATTGTGAAAAGAATTTAAAGAAGTAGTCGATGTCAATTGAGTTTACTAGACGAATGTTTCACGTTGATATCCAATTTATTGGTATGGTCTAAGCTACTTGATTCGGCTAGACAAATGGTATGTCATGTTTAAAAGAAAATCAAGCTTTTCTTGAGAAGTTGTGTCAATCCAAATTGTTTTGGTGCAGAATCTAAAGATTAAGTCTGAGGTGAACACACCCCAAAATGGGGTTATACAATGGGTTGATCGCCTACGTATGGAAGATGTAGTTTACCTTCGTGGTGATTGTAAACAACTAGTAAGAGTTCATGGTCAAGTTGACCCCTCAGCAAAAGTATGAAATATTTTAAAGGGATTCTTATATTCCTCGTTGTTCATTCTACTTCATAATTCTTGATAAGTTGTGAAGGTGAGAGAATGTTTGAAGGATAGGAACTTCTTTGAAGAGAAGTTGAGAAGATGGGTAGGCTAAAATTTCGAGGACGAAATTCTGTGAAGAAGGGGTGAATGTGATGACCCGGGTATGGGTGTGGTTTTAAGAAATTTTGAGGACGGAATTTTTATAAGAGGGGAAGAGTGTAACGACCCAGAAATTCGGATTTTCCAGAATTTAAGTTTAAAGAATTAGTTATTAATAAAATGAATTTTTATTAATAATATTATGTGTTATGTGTTTATTAATCGTTCTAGAGCCTAGGATGATTATAAGTCGGGAGGATTCTGGCTACGAGCTAGACTAAGTGATTAAGAATTTTCAAGATGAAAATGAAAATTTTCCGGGAACAAAATATTTCTGGGGAAAAAGACAAAATAGGCACTATTCACCCGACGAAACCTAAGGGTTAGGGTTTGAATAACCTAAGCCGTTCTGAGAGTTCGGTATGTCGAAATGACATTTTGTCGAAAGATTTGCCGATAATATGTCGTGAAAAGTTAAGTAAGCCTATAAAAGTTTTTCTCAAAAAAACGTGCAGAAATCGGACGAAATAAAAAAGACGAAAAGTACTGCAGTGTACTTTTCACACGTTTAACTACGTTAGGGTAAAACGTGAAGGAAAACGCTCAACGCCAAAAAGTGTTTTTTAGTTTTTCAGAAATCCCAAGAATACGTAAAAGTTAATCGGTAAAGGAAAGACGAAATATTCAAAAATATTTGGATTCCGAGAATCGCAGTTTTTTAAACTGTCGGACGAAAACCCGAAAAACGGAACAACGCAACTTAAAGGCTAAGTAGACTTAAGGGCTAAGTTAACTTAACACTTAAGTAATGAATAGTATGGAGGTGTGAATACTAGGAGGTTAGGGGTGAAATGACTATTTTGCCCTAGCTTTGGAAAATCTATAAATAGGAAGCAAGATTTCATTTAAATGAGATTTTGAAAAATCATACACTATAGAGAGAGAGAGAATTTGGATGGAGAGGGAGAAGGAAGAGCATGAGCATGAATGTTCGGATCGAAAATGTTTGTGAAATGGAAAAGCTAGCAAATCGCCAGTTTTGTCTAGCGGAAGAAAAATAAAGAGGAAAGGTATTAAAACTTAACTTCTATGTTAGATTTTCTTTAAGTTTTATATGTTTAAAACATAACTTAATGAGAATAAGAAGTAGATAATGTTAGGGATGATTTAATACGGTTGAAATCATGAGAAATAATGAAAATAAGAATTTGAAGTTTAGTAAATAAATTTCTTAATGAAGTATAAGATTCGTAATGAATTGGAATGATCTGAGTGGATTATATTAATAAGTAGATGAAATAAGTAAGGAATAATGTTCTATAACATCAAATTCCAATAAAAAGTGAAATCATAATTCAAAATATCGATTAAAATGAAGAACGAACGAAGAACACGAAGAACACGCGAAGAACACGAAGAATGTTGTTGATAGACAAATTTAAAACCATCGTAGGATAATTGTTGTTGATGGACAAGTTTAAAACCATTGCATATAAGTTTGATGCATATTTCTTGGTTAGGAACGGTAGAAACGTTCATGAAGAACGGATTAAAACTTAGTTATAACGAAGTTATGGCGAAAATTTTGTAAAAGACGAACGAGAATTAGAAAGTTAGTAAATGAACCCGAACATGTAGGATTTTATAAGAAAGTAAGAGAATGTAAAAAACGTGAGTCGTGGATTCAAGAACGATCGAATTTCGAGTTCGGATGACCGAATTACGGACGAACGAACAAAGAGCGTTAAAAACGTAATATGAACAAAGGGTGAAGATCAAGCCAATCGAATGGCACATTAACGGATTCAGACTAAAATTATGTCTAGGGGTATTGAAGTACGTAAGATAAGGAAGAGAGTGGCTTTGGAATGACCTCATTCGGAGTTATAACAATTAAGTTATGGAAGCGTGAAGTAAGCATCTCAAATTGGATTTAACACTTAGAAAATTTTTCTAGGGTTAGGGCTTGGCCTTGTGGTACCAACCATGCCTTATAAGGTGGTAGCTGAGCGCCAGACCGAGGACCGTGAGCCGGGTCTCGCAAACTTGCACCATGGCGCGAGAGATAAAGAAGAGAGTGGCGCTCTGATGCCTTGATGTAGAAAAAAGCTGAGAAGAGCTTTTAAGCCTTTCAACTCTTGGGGGAAACGTAAGGGAAGATAAAGAACATAATGTCCAACTAATGTAACACTTAATTTATTGAATTTAACCTTAATAAAGGTTGAACGGAAAGATTAATTGAGATTAAAAGACAAAGAATGTAGACGCGAGTTATGTAACCGATGTTAGGGACCGTAGTCGAAATGAACGAACGTGGGGGATTGCTATGGTTGTGATTCCTTAGATGTAGAGCGATGAGGGTAATGAATAACATTTCGATGTTATGTCATGCTAGTGAGAGATAAGTGTGAAGCATATAGACGCTGCAAACGCAACGTTGTTGCGATGAACGATTGGTCTTAACATACAACGAATGGTGTGGCTTCGACACTAGGAACGAGTAATGAACATGGAGTTTATATAATGGATAACAAAAGTATTAGTAAGATATGAATTATCGAGAAAGCAGTAATGAACGGTAATAAAATTAATGGAAGCCGAATGTGAGTCGGATAAGAATAAATCCTGAGGTATGACATTTAGTTATTAGAAAGCTAAAAAGGAATAAGAAATTGACTTAACGAATATTATAGTTTAATAATTCAGATAAGTTAAGATAAGTTAAGTTGTAGTACAATCGTAACCTTTGATGGTTGACATATGGGAGTTGGGCTAAACAATTCCTTCAGAGAGGGAAGGTATATACAAAACTTGCAACCGATCTAACTAACTATTATGGGCAGTGTAGACGAGACGGGAACTGGTTTGTTGGTTGTTTGTGGGAAACCACTCAGACTACCATATGGACTACTAGCAGAGAAGCGATGTGTGCCGAGTCTTAAAGAAGTAATAAGAAGAAGATAAGATGTAAAACATCAAAGATGATGAATGTAAAAGTAAGACATCTCCGTATGTCATGAAGTCGTAGAACGGTAATGAAAGTGGTCGCGTAAACTTAGGTTACAAGAACGCGAACCCTAAGAAGTAAAGTTAAGCAAACTAATGTATAAGTCAAATATACATGGCTAATTAGTGTATGTGTTATTTTTCTTATGTGCTACATAGGAACTGGAATGATGATTCGGCGTTCATGCATAAGGAAGCTATAGGCAGGCGTAAAATGAATGCTAGTTTCCTAACTTCTCAGATGTTGAACTTGAGAAGTTCCGTTTATGTGCTAATGTGCGATATTTATACAAGGTGGTAGAACATATGAGGCCTTGTGCCACAATGTGAACACTTCGGTGTTTTTATGAGATGAATTGTTCTGTGATTAACTGTTTAATAAGAGAATGCTCTGTTTATACATGATCCATTATTATTAAGTGCATGCTAATGATTCTAGCAGACATGAATGTGTGTATGAAAAAGGTAGAAGAATAAAAGTATTTTAAAATGAAAGTGAATATTATTTTAAAATGATAGGAATCGAGATTATTCCTATTATTCAAGCTGCTTCATAACCTTTGTTCGGTTATTGAAGTCTTAAAAGAATGTTTGAATTCTTGAAGATGTTTGTTCAACTGTGATGACTTGCTGGGCAATTGAATGCTCATACTTGCTTTAAATGAAAAATATTTTCAGCGAACGATGTTAGAAGAACTTAAGGATCATGTAAAGATCAAGCTGACGGTATCCAGATGAAGTGCCATTCAGAGTGTGGATGAGCGAGAAGATCGAGCGACGACTTGTAATATATAATAAGTTAAATGAACTTTAGATTGGTTTAATAAACTATTATGTATCCTTAGTTGCGGATGAAAGTTACTCTTGTAAGATGGAATGAATAATGTATTTATCATTATTTGTAATGAAAAAGGGTATAAGGTTTTTAGAAGCTGGGATTTGGGAGTATATGTTGTTATATTTAGCAATATAATGATGTATGTTTGGAAGAAGATGGGATCATGACGTACGGAATCCAGGTGTGAAGATAGACCGAATTTCGGGGCGTTACAGTTCAGGTGGAAAAAAAACGTACAACTTTGCTCAATAGAGTAAAGGAATAGTAGCTCCAAGATGAGGGTGTCAAACTCAAAATCGATACTGAAGGATAGTTGAAAGTAGAAGGAAGAAACTGGGTTTCGCTAATACCATGAGCTGAAAATGAAGTTTTGCATAAAATTTATATATTGAATCAACTAGGAAGCACAAATATATATATATATATATATATATTGCCTTCAATAATACCATTGGTGGAAAGATATGGTGATAGATGCTATGGTATGTCGAACCGAGATTCACGATTTACATTGAATTTTCAAAAAGGTTTGCATGAGCGCGTGGAACACAAATTGAAATAAGTATGTTATATCGTCTGCTTATCGATTGCCAAACTAAAAGGAAATCCAGACATCGGAAGGCATGCTAAGCGCACGAGAAGTTTTCGATAATGTCATACGAGGAATCCGCATTGAGCTAGTATGGGCAAGTTAAGAATAAGTTAAGAGTAAGATATGCTAGGTGGGATTTCTATTGAGGACTCATATGGTAACTAAGTCGTACAAATCTTTATATGGGCAGAGGTTTTGTGCATATGCTTGGTTTATCACATTGATAATCATTGGAATATCGGTATCGCGCTATCCGTGTATATGTGGTGGAAAGGTGATTCTTTTCTCATGTATATATTGGATAGTTAGATGATATTAGGATTAGGTTCGGTTCTTAAAACTAAAGCCTATGGTAAGTTCGTGACTCATAATCATATGGTATGTTTTGAACCCCTCGGCAAATGGACGCCTATGGTCTGACTAGGATAAGTTCCTAAACTCATATGATTATGGCAAGTTCTTGAATTTCCAAAGTGTGGTAAGTTTGACGAACTATATTGGGTATAAATCGGTTATAGTATAAGAAGCATTGATGAAGTTGAAAAGATAGTTTTGAGGTAGCCTTACCTCTACAGTTAGAGCGCATTCACAATATTTTTCATGCTTCGGTGATATAATTGAACAAGCTTGACTGCAATCATATGATCAAGTACGAACCATTATGGTTGTCCTACTAGGAAATTTCTATCCAGATAGTTGACAGAAAAGAACAAATGCTAAAGGATAAGGTGATACCTTCTGGGAAGGTGATATAGAGGAACCACAATGTCAAAGTGACTATGTGCGAACTCGAAGATGAAATGATGAAGAATTACCCTAAGTTATTTGTTTAGTTGTGTCTTCGATTCTGGGGACAGAATCTTTGTAAGGAGGGAAGAATGTGACGATTTGATTGTTTGAGTTGTGATTATGGGGACAGAATCCTTGTAAGGAGGGAAGGATATAACAATCCAAGATTTTATTTGTAATTTAAAATATTTATGAAATTAAATAAATATTTTTATTGATGAAGTTGTTGTTTTGTAATCTAAAATGTTTCTTAAATTGAATAAGTATTCTATTTATGTGGTTGTTATTAGTGGAAATGTGTGAATTAAATTTATTAGATAATATTCTAAATTAAATTAATTTATAATTTAGAGAATTGTAACATAACATGAGATGTTATATTGTTATTTTGATATATTATATTGTTGTTTTGATTTAATAATTTAAGATGGTATGTTAAATTATTAAATAAAAGTGATAAATAACGTTTTGGTCACTATACTAGGGTCCGATTTTTATTGTGATTACCGAAACTTTTTTTGTTACACTCGAATAAATGTACTCTCAAGAAATTACAAAATGGTCATTCCATTCGATTTACGTCCAAAAATTTAATTGAAATCTTGTTGTGCATATTAACTTGAATTATTTTTTTCTTTGACGTGGCCGTTATTCTTCGACGTGGAGGGCATAAGGCTTGCCTTAAAATTTTTATTTAAGAAAATACTGCTAACAAGTGTTGAACTCCAGACCTTCCCAAACTATAAACCTTATATTCCAACGAAAACCACTAGACTTACCTATTATGCTAGAATTTATGTACTAGGAATTCTAATAATAATAATTGTAATAATTATTATTGTAATAATAATAATAACTTTTAAATTATTAAAATAATAATAATTAAAATTAAAATGAATTCATTCTAAAACTAAAATTAATCCAACTGAATTGAAACTTGATCCTATATTTCCTCCATTTTAAAAAATTGGGATAGCTCACAAGAGAAGTTTTTTTGCTATTATTATTATTATTATTATTATTATTATTATTATTATTATTATTATTATTCATGAAATAATTTAAAATAATTCCATGTTATGTTTATTTTATTCTCGGATTAATTAAAGAATTTGATTAAAAAATATTGTTTGGACTATTATACCCTTACCAATTATAACATATTTTAAATTTATTTATACATCAAAATTGATGAACAATTAATTAGAAATTTTAAATAAATAATTATATTATTCAATAATTTTAATTTACTTACTTTTATAGTTGATTAAGTATCACCATACACCATACTACTACTACAACTATTACATTAATTAATTACTGTATTATTACAATAATAATAATAATAATAATAATAATAATAATAATAATTTAATTAAAATAATAATAATAATTTAAATTTTAAATACTAATAATAATTGTAATAAATAATTTGCCCAGCTCTCTCGCTAACTTATTTAATGGCGTTGCTCACTTGTCTTGGGAGAACTCTCTTCCTATAAATTTGGCTAGTTTGCTGCAATATAAGCATGGCAAAAAGAGTATGATAATTGAAAGTTATTATTATTATTTTAATAATTTAAAAGTTATTATTATTTTAATAATTTAAAAGTTATTATTATTACTACAATTATAATTGTAATAATTGTTATTGTCGTAATAATAATAAAAGTATGATAATTGTAATAATTATTATTGTAAAATTTATAATTATTGTAATAATTATAATTGTAGTAATACTAATATTTATAATTGTAATTGTAACAATTATAATTGTAATAATTGTAACAATTATAGTTGTAATAATTATTATTGTAGTAATAATAATAAAAGTATGATAATTGTAATAATTATTATTGTAAAATTTATAATTATTGTAATAATTATAGTTGTAGTAATAATAATAACTTTTAAATTACAATAATAATAATTATTGTAATTATTATTATAGTAATAATAATAACTTTTAAATTATTAAAATATTAATAATAACTTTCAATTATCATACTCTTTTTGCCATGCTTATATTGCAGCAAACTAGCCAAATTTATAGGAAGAGAGTTCCCCCAAGACAGGTGAGCAACGCCATTAAATAAGTTAGCGAGAGAGCTGGGCAAATTATTTATTATAATAATAATAATTATTATTAGTATTTAAAATTTTAATTATTATTATTATTTTAATTAAATTATTATTATTATTTTAATTATTATTATTATTATTGTAATAATACAGTGATTAATTAATGTAATAGTTGTAGTAGTAGTATGGTGTATGGTGATACTTAATCAACTAAAAAAAGTAAGGAAATTAAAAATTATTGAATAATATAATTATTTATTTAAAAATTTAAAAGTTATTATTATTACTACAATAATAATTATTACAATTATTATTATTACAATTCCTAGTACATAAATTTTAGCATAATAGGTATTTGATCTAGTGGTTTTAATTGGAATATAAGGTTTATAGTTTGGGGAGGTATGGAGTTCAAAACTTGTTAGCAACATTTTCTTTAATAAAAATTTTAAGGCAAGCCTTATGCCCTCCATGTCAGCAAATAACGGATCACGTCAGCAAAAATAACGGGTTAATATGCACAGTCAACATTTTCGTTAAATTTTTGGATGAAAATGGAACTGAATGACCGTTTTATAATTTTTTAAGAGTACAGTTATTCGATTGTAGCAAAAAAAGTTTCGGTAACCATAATGAAAACCGGACCCTAGTACAGTGACCAAAACGTTATTTATCCCTTAAATAAAATTATAATAAAATTATAATTTTGTAATATTTATTTAAGTGGAGTATTTATTTAAAATGTTGTATGTATAAATATTTTTATTTGATTAATGTTGGATATGGAAATCCAAATAAGGCATATGTGGTTATAAATTATAAACTAAATTGTTTATTAAAATAAATTAAAAGAGTTTAATTTAGTTTTTCCTAAACAAGGCTTAAATATATTAAGTCTTTATTTTTAAAGACTTTTTTTCAAACAAAGCCTTATGACTTTTGGATTTTTAATTTTTGAATTTTTAGATAATATAAATAAAACAAATAAAATTAATTAATTAATAAATAAAATGTATTTATAATCTATCGTTTAATTAGTTTATGGCCCGATATACTTAGTAGGCGAGTTATGGCCATATCGGTTTATTATGTTTTGTTTTACGCATACTGGGTTATTAGCTTGATTTTTGTTAAACTGAGAATTTCAGAGAAAAGCTAAGAGGGAATTGAGAGAGAGAGAGAGAGAGAGAGAGAGAGAGAGAGGGAAAACAAGTGATATCAAAGTGATTATCAGTTAATTAGTAAGGATTGTTTACGCATGAGAAGGTATTTCTCTATAATTTTTATATCTTATGTATATATATATATATATATATATATATATATATATATGTATATATGAGTTTTACAGCATATAACTTCAAGTTCTATGAATTCATCTTTTGGAATTGTTGATATACAATTGATTACTTGTTATTGTATATATTTGTGATGATTAGAACTAGTGTTTAGATAAGAATTTTTATGTTAATTACGTTTAAAAGAAAGAAGTAATTATAGTATATGTATTTTACATGTGACTTGTGAAAAGTACCAATTTTAGTGGCCAATTTGTACGTTAATCTGTGAATTGAGGCTTGATTATGCTAGTTCGTTAAGAAACGAAGAAAGCGTAGTTTGAACGAAGTTATTTGGTGAAGAATTGAAATCACAGTGATGATTTTTGTAAAGGATGTCAAAAATGGTGTTTTTGTTTGAAAATATGGAATTTGAGGAATTAAGTTAGTAAAAGTTGTTAAATTATTCTATATTGATATATATGAGAGGAAACATGTTTGTAATAGTTTTATATCATTTGTTTGTGTTAATTTCGCTGTTTGGTGGGTGAAATTCGTGTTAGTTGGGCTAAAGTCGGCTATTGTTCATGTCGTTTACGCCTCTCTGCTTGTCATGCTTCACACAAATTGCCACGATGTCGAAAGGAAAAAAATGGGCGCAAATTGCTACGGCCCCGAACTTATGTATGGTAATTGCTTGCCCTACAATCGATCTAAGCGATGACTTTTCTTCTGTCTTCTTGCGATCCTAGGATAGTGACACTATAACTTAGTCTAATGATGTTAACTTAATAAACATGGAATATAGAGGTTAAAACAGAACCATGTCATGTTATTGATAATTTCAAAGTTGTAAAAGGTTTTATAAGTTAGGAATGTGATATGTTAGGACTTAGTGTACAAATTGAAGGGTGACTAAGTCTTGTGATGTTAGCACTTGTGGTTTCGAAAATAAACATTAAGATATGGAAGGTGATTAATATAAAACCAATGAGTCTTGGGAAGACTTAATCACTTGATTGAATTTCAAGTTCGATTAAGGAGAAATGTAGTATTGATTAATAAGAGTTGAAAATGTGATTTGGATGCTAGAAGTCTAATGTATGTGTTACTGAGTTTTCAGATTCGGCTTATGTGGTTTATTTATATGGTTAGACCTTAAACTAAAGGTTATAACGTAACTAAGATGATGAGTGAATCTATGAGGTTAATGTATGTAGCTAATTGATGTGATAATCCTAATGGTATGTGTAGGACATTGGAGAACGTTAGTTGTAATTGTATAGCTTACACAAGAGGCAAGTTCCCTAACCTTTGCTACTTTATTATTCAACAAGGTTACTCTTCACTGTTATGTTATGCTTATGCAAATTCTCTATCTCTAATATTTTATTAACGATTTATTGTCATGCAAGTTCTTTAACTCTCATTTATTGTGGAGCAAGTTAGTTAATCTTTGTTTCTTTATTCCAATCGAGATTACCTTGGTTATTCAAAGTCTGTAATTTTATTTTAAGAAGTGTGTTTATTCAGCTACTAATAACTGTTGTTTGATAATCGTTTTTTAATATCATTGTACTATCTTACATTATTGTACCGAACCCTAAGTTGCTTAGCGATTCTTTACCAATTCAACTAATCCTTAGTTGATGAATATTCTAAACTCTAAATTACCCTTGAAGTCAACCCAAACGAAACTTCATTTTGTTTTTTTATGTACACACATTTTTGAAAGCATGTTGTCGATGATAACATTTGTTCAACTTAGAAATTGTTATTACTCTAGCTCTTATTGATTCATCGATATACCTTGTTCATGAAGATATTATAATCAAACCCTTGAATAGTTATTGGTTCCCATCTGAATCAACCAGTACTTGGTTGATGAGCATTTTAAAAATCTAGACTTCCTTTGAAGTTAATTCCCAATCAAACTTCCTTTGGTTCAGAACCTGATAATCTAAGCTGAGATGAACAACCCTATATCAGGGGATTATTTTAGAGCTACGCAATAGCGTTAAAATGTTTGCGCAATACATAGTACAAAGGGTACATTCACCGAGTACTGGAATGATGGTCTATATAGTCGTTTAGATCATTAAAGGTTCTGATAGAAACACTTGTGAACCTAGGAATGAGAGATGATGATTATAGTCTTTTAAACTGTTAAAGGTTAAAGTAGAAATACTTGAAAACCTAGAATAGAGTTTGTGGTCTTGTGACCCTCAGTGTATTCTTTGATGTTGTTATCTATAGTTAACTTAAACGTTCATTATTCCTTTGAACTCATAGCTGTTGAATTAAAGTTTCTTGTTCCGGTAAGAATACTTTACCATTGAAAGCTCAGTAAATTGTCATTCATAAAATGTTATTGTATATTATCCTTCTTGTGGGCAATTGTTTGCTCACTCTTGCACAAAATAATATAGATGAAGTTAAGAAGTTTAAAGAGCTTTCTACAAGTAAGGGCAAGGACAAAGTTCTCGATTAGACGACAACGTTTAATTTATCTTTTATTTATGAAGCTTATGTAATAAATTTAATTATGATTATATTTTAGTTTTAGCTTATGTAATAAACAATAAATGAGAGTTAAAGAACTTGCATGACAATAAATTGTTAACAAAAGATTAGAGATAGAGAATTTGCATAAGCATAACATAACAGTGAATAGTAACCTTGTTGAATAATAAAGTAGCAAAGGTTAGGGAACTTGCCTCTTGCGTAAGCTATACAATTACAACTCACGTACTCCAATGTCCTACACATACCATTAGGATTATCACATCAATTAGCTACATACATTAACCTCATAGATTCACTTATCATCTTAGTTACGTTATAACCTTTAGTTTAAGGTTTAACCCTATAAATAAACCACATAAGTCGAATCTGAAAACTCAGTAACACATACATTAGACTTCTAGCATCCAAATCACATTTTCAACTCTTATTAATTAATACTACATTTCTCCTTAATCGAACTTGAAATTCAATCAAGTGATTAAGTCTTACCAAGACTCATTGGTTTTATATTAATCACCTTCCATATCTTAATGTTCATTTTCGAAACCACAAGTGCTAACATCACAAGACTTAGTCACCCTTCAATTTGTACACTATGTCCTAACATATCACATTCCTAACTTATAAAACCTTTTACAACTTTGAAATTATCAATGACATGACATGGTTCTATTTTAACCTCTATATTCCATGTTTATTAAGTGAACACATCATTAGACCAAGTTATAGTGTCACTATCCCAGGTCTGCAGTAGCAGCAGAAGTCACTGTCTCAGATCAATTATGTATGGTGCAATTGCTGCTTATACATAAGATGGGGACGGCTCACAAGGCTATTGCTTTTTTACCTTGACACCGGTTAAAATTTTTGCAGTACGATTAAAGGCGTAAACGGCATGAACAAAGAGCTTAAACTTTAGCCCAACTAACACAATTTCACCCACCAAACAAAGGAAATTAACACAAACAAATTATATAAAATCATTATAAACATGTTTCCTCACATATATATTAATATAGAACAATTTAACAACAACTTTTACTAACTTAATTCCTCAAATTCTATGTTTTCAAACAAAAACACCAATTTTTGACATCCTTTACAAAAATCATCACTGTGATTTCAATTCTTCACCAAATAACTTCATTCAAACTACGCTTTCTTCGTTTCTTAACGAACTAGCATAATCAAGCCTCAATTCACAGATTAACGTACAAATTGGCCATTAAAATTGGTACTTTTCACAAGCCACATGTAAAATACATATACTGTAATTACTTCTTTATTTTAAACGTAATTAGCATAAAAATTCTTATCTAAACACTAGTTCTAATCATCACAAACATATACAATAACAAGTAATCAATTGTATATCAATAATTCCAAAAAAGATGAATTCCAGAACTTGAAGTTATATGCCGTAAATAATCCTTGCTAATCAACTGATAATCACTTTGAAATCACTTGTTTTCCCTCTCTCTCTCTCTCAATTCTCTCTTAGCTTTTTTCTATGAAATTCTCAGTTTAACAAAAACCAAGCTAATAACCCAGTATGCGTAAAACAAAACAAAATAAACCGATATGGCCATAACTCGCTTACTAAGTATATCAGTTACAAACTAATTAAACGTATAGATTATAAATACATTTTATTAATTAATTAATTAATTTTATTTGTTTTATTTATATTATCTCAAAATTCAAAAATTAAAAATTCAAAAGCCATAAGGCTTTGTTTGGCAAAAAATCTTTAAAAATAAAGACTTAATATATTTAAGCCTTGTTTGGAAAAAACTAAATTAAACTCTTTTAATTTATTTTAATAAACAATTTAGTTTATAATTTATAACCATATATGCCTTATTTGGATTTTCATATCCAACATTAATCAAATAAAATAATTATACATACTACATTTTAAATAAATACTCCACTTAAATAAATATTACAAAATTATAATTTTATTTAATAATTTAAATACCATCTTAAATTATTAAATCAAAACAACAATATAACATATCAAAATAACAATATAACATCTCATGTTATGTTACAATTCTCTAAATTATAAATTAATTTAATTTAGAATATTATCTAATAAATTTAATTCACACATCTCCACTAATAACAACCACATAAATAGAATACTTATTCAATTTAAGAAATATTTTAGATTACAAAACAACAACTTCATCAATAAAATATTTATTTAATTTAATAAATATTTTAAATTACAAATAAAATCTTGGATTGTTACAGTCCATATAGTCATTTAGACTGTTAAAGGTTACAGTAGAAACACATGTGAACCTAGGACATAGATGATGATTATAGTCTTTTAGACTGTTAAAGGTTAAAGTAGAAATACTTGAAAACCTATAATAGAGTTCGTGGTCTTGTGACCCTCAGTGTATTCTTTGATGTTGTTATCTCTTGTTAACTTAAATGTTCATTATTCCTTTGAACTCATAGCTATTGAATTAAAGTTTCTTGTTCTGGTAAGAATACTTTACCATTGAAAGCTCAGTTAATTGTCATTCATAAAACGTTATTGTATATTATCCTTCTTGTGGGCAATTGTTTGCTCAATCTTGCACAAAACAATGCAGATGAAGTTAAGAAGTTTAAAGAGCTTTCTACAAGTAGGGGAAAGGACAAAGTGCTTGATTAGACGACAACGTTTAATTTATTTTTTTTATGAAGCTTATGTAATAGATTTATTTATGATCATGTTTTAGTTTTCCGCTGATGATTGTAATAAAGGTTAGATGACCTGGGATTTATTTGAGATTATGTAACCCTATAATGGGAGATTTATTGTTTAAACTTTTGAGTTTAATTATATCCTTTGTTTATTATGATTTAATTGGATAGTGAACACCAAATCCATGGGATTGAAGTACCCAGTTTGGGGGTGTCACAACATATATACCAAAAAGATATACTAATCTACTAATATTGCCTTACGACATTCTCATGTTTCTGATTTTCTAAAATCGAAACAATGTCTCGACTAATCGTATGTCGAGTTTGCCCTGACTCAATAGAATAACAAGCAATTTTCAACTTGAAATCCTCGTGAGCACAGCCATGGATGTAAGACATCTGTGCTATCTTCTGGTCTTTTTCAACTAGTTTCTTTCGAAGATCTATGGCCTCTTTCGTATAATCCCTAGCCTTATCCGTCATCAGCACCTTCTCATCGTGCTCTGACTCAAAATTTGCCTCTGCAGACTCCTTTGCCTCATATAGGGCTGTAATCTCCTCGTTCTGTGTCTGCACTACTGTGCGTAGTTGCACATTCCTATCAAGCACGACCAGGTACAATGAACTCATTGCATCTGGAGGTGTTGACTCCTGAGTAGGTACCACCGTATTAATCGATGTTACCTCCATATCCTCCTCCACATCTATCATCATATTCAAGTATGATGCTATTCCTATTGTTTCCTCGGAGTAATCTTCCTCGAAAATGTACTCCTCTAGATCAGAATCTCCCAGAACCACTATCGGTACCTCTGCCACTGGCATAGGTACTATCTCCACTCGGTTCACAGACTCTTCACTCACCACATGAATGTCTTTATACATCAAGCTATCGTTTGACATCTACAATAACACATAACATGTTGATTAGTACATAATACACAATAGTATAATCACAAATCACATTTAATTTATTTAGGATTATTTCCATCTTTTAAATCTTTCGGTACTGAGTTTTCTCAATACCTTATTAACTCATTCGACTCGAATTTACTTTTTTCAGACTTTACCTTCCTTACGAGGATATTAGCCTAAGGTTCTCCCTCCCTAAAGTTTTATAACCTAATGCTTTGATACCAACCTGTGACGCGCCCAAATTCGGGTATCTTCTAACCCGACATATGGTGCTACACGGTACTCATAACTCTACAATCATTCCACTGAAATCACAACATAATGAATGTATTAACTATCTTCTTATTACAATCATAGTGAAATCCTTTCCTAGGTTCATAAACCGATTACATCATATACTATTTGTAAGTATAATACATACAACCATACTAATCTATTACAAGATGTTTAACTATCCATCTTAGCCTTGCCTTTATCTCTCTTAGAATTCTCAGTACGTTCGGCTTTAACCACAATCATATAATTCACGCAAGAAGTGAGCATAACAAGCTCAACAAGTCTAACAAAGAATAATATCAATACCACATTCGTGAATTATATGACCATATTCCATAACTGAACAAATAGTCATGAAGTACTACAAAACATTGATTAGTACTTAATAATTCATAACATTAATTCCCAAATTATATAATAGTTTAGGAATTCTGAATCGGTTGAAAGACCTTGAACAGTCTCTTTCTATTTTTATACTAAAAAGGACATCACAACACTAAGGTTGTACATCCGGCATTTCTTACTAGCACTTCTAGGTGATCAGCCTATAGTACTCTATGTTGATCAACATTCATCCGTTAAACGTATTTACATTTAAGATTTTGGCAAACTCGCGTGCCCATCAAATAAACGATGAAAAATACTTTTATTTGTTCATAGACAAACTTACCTTTGAATCCGTACCAAATACTTGGCATAGGATATCATTATCATTTCTATATAGAAAGACATGTATACAATTCAATCTATCTCTTACGAATAGTCTAGCCGAGTTAAAACTGGCATTGATCCTTTATTTAAAATCATTCATGCAATTCATTACAATGAATCACAGAAAACTTGGCTAACTTGAAGGTTAAACAAGCATTAAGAAAACTTGCTTTCAAGCGTCTTCGAATAATTTATTCAACAGTTCCCAGTCTTTACAAAATCTACATGATATATTCATATAGCACACTTTAATTAGCTACTAAATAATCAATCACATTGTTGTTACCAGCTTCTTTCTTTTTTATGTCTTAGTTGACTTTATTTCATTAATAATGTCAATACGACTTACTACCCTTCATCACGACTTCTTAAAGTTCTTACGTTATTAATCAAACTCGATCATCATTGGTGAAATACCAATGTTGAATACCGATTATGGTTTAATTATTAACACATCACGTTCTTAGTTTAGGTCCCACTAAATCGTTCTTAATTTCCCGACGTTATCACTTAATAAGTGATTTAAGAATGAGCGTTTACGTGTATATTAAGTATGTCTACATTCTAATTATTCATTACAAATCAATTAGAATTATAAAACTAACTTGGTCAATATTTGCATACAACCGGCATTGCTGCCGTATCTGATAGCATATATATCTTAATTGGTGGCTGCCATTTCAAGTTCTGATACAAAGCTTAGTCCGACGTCATGCGGCGTGGAACTTATACAGGTGAATGGCACTGCGGTGCCACTCTTCAGTAGATCCTTACACTGTACATGGCGCTGCAGCGCGACATATGTAGCTTTGTCTGGCGTTGGGGTGCCAGACCTCAGACTCAAAAACTTTTTACAGACAATAATTTTTATGAACTTTCCGGCTTCATAACTTCTTCGTTATAAGCCCGAATTGGCCCGTTCAAAAGCCCATAACTCCCATTTTATATACCCTACGCGTTCATGTAAGAATCTTACAATTCTGAATCCATTAACTCAAAATTTACTTCTAAGTTCATTATTAAGCGTTCGTTTAACGCTTATGAGCGTTCGATACTCGTTTTCTTCGTTCTAAGTCAGAATTCGATGATTCTTGAGTCCACAACTCTTGAATACCATAACTCACATGTTGACATTAACCAACGTTTCCAAGTCTCACGACAACTTTTGACTACTAATCTGGGATTTCTACGTTTTCGACGTTTTCGATGTTTAATGTCTAATTCCGTAAAATTTGCCATAACTTTGTTACTTGTGTTTTATTTACCAAATCAAATGGAACAAATCCATTGATTTTATAGTAATCGGGTGAATAGTAACCCGTGAATAGTATCGCAGGTAAAAATATTGATATTTAATAAGAAAGTTCAGATCAATATTCTAATAAAATGATACTAGATGAAGCACAAAACTCAAGGATATTCAACTACTTTTAAGGATTATAAAAGCAATACTTACTATAGTAAGTTTGGATTTAAGAATATGAAAAGAAATAATATACGAAATTGTAAATGGATTTTCACCTATCATATGGTACGTAATCTGCGTAGACTGGTTATTCCGACATATTAAAGGATGAATGTGAAAAATAGTATTTCTTATGAATACGAAATAAATAATACCCCTTACCTTAGTAGAAGGCTGGATACTAAAATAGTGAAGTAGCAGAATACTCTTCTCCTTGCTCTCTATAGTTTCGCTCTCTATAGTGTCTCTTGTGAATCTTAGTGAATTGGTGAGAATTAAAGAAGAATTAAGCTTTTATTTATAGGAGAATGGACTAAATAGTAACTAATTCACGAATGGTCCAGATTGATTTACTATTAGAACGGACGGTTCATATTGATTACAATTAAAACCACAACCGATGGTCCAGATTAATTTACTTTTAAAACCACCACCGACGGTCCAGATTGATTTACTTTTAAAACCACCACCGACAGTCCAGATTGATTTATTTTTAAAACCACCATCGACGGTCCAGATTAATTTACTATTAAAATCACCATCAATGGTCCAGATTGATTTACTATTACAACCACTATACTTTAGTACCCCTAAGTTTTTCCAAGTTTGCATTATTCCCCTCTAATTTTTGTAATTCACTTATCTTTAATAAACACATTCTTAATACTTCAACAATTATTCATCATTAATATTATAACTCATAATATTTAACAACCAGATCATTCCCAGGAAAGAGGGGGCTTTCCGATAAGGATTTCTCCTTATTGGCTCGCAATTAGGTGACCAAACCTCTCCTCGACATAACTTTCTAGACATCATCAATATTATAAATAATAATATGAATAACTTTGTCGTCTCAATTATTGATTTAATAATATAAAATATTAATATTGTGACAATAATTGTATCAAATAACGTGAGATATTATGCAACAATTACTGTAACAATAATTGAGTATAACTGAGTGACTTCTCACATAAGCATCAATAATCAATACCGTGTGCTACTATACAACCACGCCAGACATCAGTACTTTTACCACTTTGGGTAGTTCAACAGTTTAACGGTAAAACTTTTGCGGTTATTTTTATAAAAGATAATTACATCATTTTTAACTACGACAATACATCCGTTGTGGGGTCCACCAATGATTGTCTTGTCGATATGAATATTCCCCAATTAAAAACGAATATTTCCGACCGATTTAATATTCCCCGACATAATAAATATTATATATCAACTTGCTTACTTTGTAAAATTTTCAAATATTATCCACAACTATAACATTATATCATATCCACACCATAATTAGGGTACGTACCTGATATGTCGAAGAGGTGATGATACCTTAATTTTATTTCAGATTCTAACTCTCAGGTCATTTCCTCCACATCGTGGTTTCTCCACAACTTTGACTTGAGGTATAACCGTGGAGCGTAGAATATGATCCTTCTTATCCAAGATTTTAACAGGAACCTCCTCATACGTTAAATCTTCCGCTATCTTGTCCGGTTCTAATTCAATAATGTGGTTCGGGTCTTTCACATATTTACCTAACATAGATATGTGAAAAACGTTATGAACACGTGACATACTTAGCGGTAAGACGAGTCTATATGCCACAGTTCCTACTCGATCGAGGATTATAAATGGGCCAATGAATTGATGGTTGAGATTTCCTCTTTTCGTTGATTCTTGCTTCCAGAATAGCACCTTCTTGCACTTTCTTTCTCATACGCATCAACTCCAGGTCTGTAGCTTGAGCAGCTTTAACTTGATCGATTAAAGTCAGTTCTACTCGTATATTGGCCATCATCACATGGGTCCCTCGAGTCTTTAACTCTATCTCCATCCTTTGTAAGTCATACAAAATGGGCCTTTGTGTTAACAATGTCACACTCAAAACAACATAGGATCTTTTACTTAACTCGTCAGCTACCACGTTCGCTCTTACACTATGATATTGAATGGTATGGTCGTAATCTTCAACAGCTTGAGCCGACGTATTCGGCGCATGTTATGTTCGTTTTAGGAGAAGAAATTTTTGAGGGTTTTATGATTCGTATAGATCTTCACCTTCTCTCCATACAGGTAATGACTCCAAATCTTAAGCGCAAAAAAAATGACAGCTGCCAACTCTAGATCATGAGTAGGATAATTCCTCTTATATTCTTTGAGTTTTAGTGAGGCATAGGCTATGACTTTCCCATGTTGCGTGAGAAAACATCCTAAACCTT
Source organism: Panax ginseng (assembly GCA_020205605.1). NCBI lineage: Eukaryota > Viridiplantae > Streptophyta > Magnoliopsida > Apiales > Araliaceae > Panax > Panax ginseng. Next base: position 69,766,397 of record CM035129.1, read on the forward strand.
TGCCTGAAGCATCACTGTAGATGACAAATCCCTCTGAACCAGATGGTATTGTCAAAACAGGTGCTGATATATATCTCCTCTTGAGTTCTTGAAAACTCTTCTCACAATCCTCGCTCCAACCAAATTTTTTATCTTTCTGAGTCAGCTGAGTTAATGGAGTAGCAATTCGAGAAAACCCTTCTATGAATCTCCGATAATAACTAGCTAAGCCGAGAAAGCTACGTACTTCGGTCATTGACTTAGGTTGCTCCCAGCTTTGAATTGATTCAATCTTTGTCGAGTCAAAAAATATTCCATGATTTGATATTACATGCCCAAGGAATGCTACTTCCTTAAGTCAAAACTCGCATTTCTTCAACTTGACATATAACTTGTTCTCACGAAGCTTTTGGAGTATCAGCCTCAAGTGTTGCTCATGATCTTCACGGCTTTTGGAGTAAATAAGGATGTCATAAATAAAGACGACCACAAAGTGATCCAAATATTTCTTGAATACTCGGATCATCATATCCATGAAGGTAGCAGGAGAATTAGTCAATCCAAAAGACATGACTAAGAATTCGTAATGCCCGTACCGAGTTCAGAAAGCAGTCTTTGGGATGTCATCGGTTTTAATCTTTAACTGATGATATCCAGAACGAAGATCGATCTTTGAAAAGAATTTGGCTCCTTGCAACTGGTCAAACAGGTCATCAATGCGTGGCAACGGGTACCTATTTTTGATGGTGACATGATTCAACTTTAGATAATCAATACAAAGTCGCATACTTCCATCTTTCTTCTTTATGAAGAGAACAGGAGCACCCCAAGGAGACGTACTAGATTGAATGAAACCGATGTCTAATAATTCCTGTAGTTGGGTCTTTAACTCCTGAAGTTCAATAGGAGTCATTCGATATGGGGCTTTGGAAATGGGTTTTGTACCAAGTTCAAGGTCGATACAAAATTCAATTTCACGCTCTGGGGGTAGGCCAGGAAGTTCTTCAGGGAATATGTCAGGAAATTTATTAACAATAGAAATATCATTCAAGACTGACGTATTTTTGTTTAAATCTGTGACATGAGCGAAGAAAGCTTGACATCCATTTTTCAATAAACGAATAGCTTTATGGCTTGAGATGACAGTGATTGACTTTAATGGTTTGGTTGCTTGAATTCACATAATAGGTTGGTTAGGAATATGAAAGCTAACAACCTTACAAAAATAATCAATTTTAGCATGATGAGTAGTCAACTAATCAATTCCTAAAATCACATCGAATGCAAGTATTTTTAAAGAGATAAGATCGACATGTAACGTGTGGTTACCGATTTGAATCAAACAAGACTTATAAATAGTGGATGTAATGAAGGTTTCTCCCAACGGAGTTTCAACAGATAAATCAAAGTCTAATTTCTCTGCAGTCAAATTTAAACGTTGAACGCAAGTAGGAGAAATAAAAGAATGGGTAGAACAGGTATCAAATATGGTATAGACTTCGCTAGAGTTTATGATTAGCTTAACCGTGATCACCTCGTTTGGATTCCTGACTTTTTGGGAGGTTACAAAAAACGCTCTCCCTTGAACTACTGGTTTTATCTTGTCTAGGACGGCCTTTGATGCCTCCATCCCAGCTGGACTTGACTTTGGTGCACAAAAAAATTGGGCTAGGTGACCTTCTCTTCCACAATTATAACATGCTTTGACCTGTATGCATCTGATTTAGACCGATGTGTCCTCCCTCCAGTATTTGTAACATACGATCGACTACGCCGTTCTCCTTCCTTAACAACAAAAATTGCATCGACGTCTTTTCATCATTATTGAATCTCCTCTTCTTAAAATTTCCACTTCTATTATCTTGGTTGTGATTGCCACTGAAGTGGTTACCATTTCTGGCATGTTGATTCCCTTCACGTTTGTTGTCACCGCTTTGATGACTGCTACCACTGTTATTATCGACTTGTCGGCTGCTTTCTCAAGGTTGGGTTAACTCATTATCGTGCTCCAATAACTGAGCCTTATTTACAACATATGAATACAAACACAATTTGTCAGAAATGAGGTATTGACGTATTTCGGGTCTCAAACCTCGTAGAAACATTCACGACATTCTCTCCTCATTATCAACCAAATGGGATGCGAACCGAGACAACTCGGCAAACTTAGCCTCGTACTGCGATACGGTCATATTGTTTTGCTCCAACTTGATAAACTCCACCTCCTTCATGTGACGAATACATTCGGGAAAGTACTTGTCGTTGAATAGTTCTTGGAACTTTTCCCAATACATTTTGAGTGCGGCAGGCCGAGTACGTTTTACTGTTTCCCATTAGTAATCTGCCTTTCCTCTCAACATGAAGGTGGCAAAGGGAACCTTTTGCTCCTCGGAGCATCCCAAGACAACAAATATCTTGGTGATCTGCTTTATCCACGTCTCCGCCTTAAGTAGTTTTGGCTCTCCCAAAAACTCCGGTGGTCCCAACTCCTTGAACTGCTTAGTAGTGACCATTCGAGAGTTTCCAGTGTTTCCACCTGCATTTTAAACTGGAGCCACTCTTGCCTGATGTTGCATGAATTGCATAAAGCCTCTGAACATCCCATCGTTCATATTTGATTGGTGTTGTTCTTTACCTGAGGATTATTGTCTTCATGTTGCACATTATCCTGGATATTGATCGTTGGTGACTCAACGGTCTCATGTGCTTCATTGCTTATCTCAACATTTTCAGATGCCATTTTCAAACATTGCCACAAAACAAGGGTTAATTGACATGCCACATATTATCCCTATACTCTGATCGACCAATTAAATATCAAATAAACTTAGGTAGGTCATACTAGCAAAGGAATTCCCCGTCTCTCCCCTCGTAGTTCTTGTCTCACATCTCAGCCATGGATCATATCCCTAAGCTTTGATACCAACTGTGACGCCCCCAAAATAGGTATACATCACCCATCTTAGGTCGTCAAATACATGGTACTGAATACAAATATAAACTTAATTATACAACATGAGCTGAGAGTTTTTACACGAATATTGTCTTCTGGACAATATCCAAACTCCAATTGAGTCCTCATTATATTTATTATCACACTATTTTGTAGAATAGTGAGGACTACTATAACACCATCTCGGACCATCACTCCGTTCCCCGACTAGTTCCGGCTACATTCTCATTTCCTGAAGAGAACAATGGAAGTAAAAGGGTGAGCTCAACTAGGACAGTAAGAAATATTATGACAAAGATAATGCAGAATAAGTTATCATTAGCCTTCAACAATGTTAAACTAATGGAATATAATAGACAACAAGTTTAACAGCAGCGGAACAAGCAATCCATTAGAAGAGTCAAGTAGAGTATGATATCTACTATCTTCTATGATTTAAAAAGTTTATCATTAACTTTATCGCTAGGACTCGGCTTAATAAATAAATCACACCATCTAATCATCCCTTCACTATGGGCCAAAGATATTCATTAGTATCACGTCCACAAATTATTCTTGCACTACGGGCCAAGAATATTTGTGTAGTCATCAATGGTCATGATCATATCGAATTATCCCTGGTCAAAATCATACCAATTAACAGTCCATCTATGCACGTAAGCCAAAGATGACTTTCATCACAATATAAACATGAGGATGATGACAATGATATAAGAATTCAATTAAAAGAAAGCCAAATGATAAATTTTTAAATATTTATAACTTAATTTATCCAAAATTTAATAATGTCCAAATTGTCAACATGATATTGCTTTGTGGAGTAAAATTCAAGAATAATATCCATGTATAAAAAAAAATTAGACAGAAAAGAAATAAATTTTTTGGTAAATAGTACCCTGTGAATATTACCCTATAAATAGTACTTTGGGAATAGTATCCCGTGAATAGTACCCCAACATGAAAAGTGCCCCGAATACCCGAGTGAATAATATTTGAGTGAATAGTAACCTGGTGAATAGTAACCCATGAATAGTACCCCGGCATGAAAAGTGCCCCAAAGACCCGAGTGAATAATATTATAGTGAATAGTAACCCGTGAATAGTATCCCTGGTGAAAATATTGATATTTAATAAGAAAGTTCAGATCAATATTTCAATAAAATGATACTAGATGAAGCGCAAAACTCAAGGATATTCCACTAATTTCAAGGATTATAGAAGCAATACTTACCATAGTAAGTTTGGATTTAAGAATATGAAAAGAAATAACATATGAAATTGCAAATGGATTTTCACCTGTCATACGGTACGTAATCCACATAGACAGGTTATTCTAACATATTAAAGGATGAATATGAAAAATAGTATTCCTTATGAATATGAAAGAAATAAAACCCCTTACCTTAGTAGAAAGTTGGATACTACAATAGTGAAGTAACAGAATACTCTTGTTCTTGCTCTCTATAGTTTCTCTCTCTATAGTGTCTCTTGTGAATCTCAGTGAATTGGTGAAAATGAAAGAAGAATTAAGCTTCTATTTATAGGAGAATGGACTAAATAGTAACTAATTTACGAATGATCCAAATTGATTTACTATTAGAACGGGCGGTTCATATTGATTACTATTAAAACTACAACCGACGGTCCATATGTATTTACTTTTAAACCCACCACCGACGGTCCAGATTGATTTACTTTTAAAACCACCACCGACGGTCCAGATTGATTTACTATTAAAAACACCATCAATGGTCCATATTGATTTACTATTAAAACCACCATCAATGTTCCAAATTGATTTACTATTACAACCACCATCAAGGATCCAGATTGATTTAACTTATTACACTTTAGTACCCCTAAAGTTTTCCAAGTTTGCATTATTCCCCTCTAATTTTTGTAATTCAATTATCTTCAATAAACACATTCTTAATACTTCAACAATTATTCATCATTAATATTCTTAACTCACAATATTTAACAACCAGATAATTCTAAGGAAAGAAGGGGCTTTCCGATAAGGATTTCTCCCTATTGGCGCGTAATTAGGTGACCAAACCTCTCATCAACAGAACTTTCTAGACATCGTCAATATTGCAAATAATAATATGAATAACTTTGTCGTCTCAATTATTGATTTAATAATATAAAATATTAATACTGTGACAATAATTGAATCAAATAACTTTAGATACTATGCAACAATTACTGTTGCAATAATTGAGTATAACTGAGTGACTTTCACGTAAGCATCAATAATCAATATCGTGTGCTACTATGCAACCACGTGTATTACTGTACTTTTACCACCGGGTAGTTCAACAGTTTAACGGTAAAACTTTCGTCGTTATTTTTATAAAAGGATAATTATGTCGTTTTCTAACTACGACAATACTTCCGTTGTGAGGTCCACCAATGATTGTGCCGTCGTACGAATATTCCTGTTAAAACGAATATTCCCCAACCAATCGAATATTCCCCGACACAACAAATATTTTATATCAACTTGGTTACTTTGCAAAATTTTCAAATATTACCCATAAATATAACATTATATCATATCCACACCATAATATTCAAAAATATATTTCGAAAAAAATTATTCTTTATTCAAAAAAGTTGGGGTCTTACAGGATCCATCAAAAGTCGAAGCCGTAATCAATTGGGACAACCAAGGACACCCTCGAAGGTGAGTAGTTTCTTGGGACTGGTAGGTTACTATAGAGGATTCATTCAAAACATTTCCAAGATTGCCACCCCGTTAACAAATTTGACAAGAAAAGCTGTAAAATTTGTTTGGACGGAGAAGTGTGAAGAGAGCTTTCAAGACTTGAAAAATAAGTTAAGGGTGGCACCTGTGTTGTCATTACCAGATAATACAGGAAACTTTGTGGTGTATAATGATGCATCACATAAAGGACTAGGGTGTTTGCTTATGCAAAATGGCAAAGTCATTGCGTATACATCAAGGCAGCTGAAGGATTATAAGAATGGATACCCGACTCATGATTTAGAGTTGGTTGCGGTGGAGACATTATCTCTATGGAGAGAAATGTGAGATGTACACAGACCATAAGAGTCTAAACTATATTTTCACACAGAAGGATCTTAACATGCGTCAAAGGAGATGGTTGGAATTAATAAAAGATTACGAATGTGAGATCTTTTATCATCAGGGTAAAGAAAATGTAGTTACTAACGCCCTGAGTAGAAAAGGTCGTGAGAAATTGATGTTGTTAACGGCGCAGGAGGATCTTATCTCAGAAATGTCAGGGTTAGAGTTGGAAATAAAATTTCCAAAAGAATCCGATGAAAGATTGTTCCAAATGGAAGCTAGTCCAAATTTGGCGGAGAAGGTAAAGAATGCTCAACTACAAGATGAGGAATGTAGAAAAATAAAGGAAAGTATGGTTAAGGATAATGCGATGAAGTACAAGGTTGATATAGAAGGAGTGCTAAGATACGAGGGACGAATTTGGGTTCCAGTTGTACCAGATATTAAAGAAGAAATCTTGACAAAAGCTCATAATTCAAGATATTTAATTCATCTGGGAAGTACAAAGATGTATGAAGATTTACGACGGCATTTTTGGTGGCCAAACATGACAAGAGATGTTGCAAAATGTGTCGCAAAATGTTTGACATGAAGAGTCAAGGCCGAGCATCAAAGACCAAGCATATTACTTCAACCATTGGAAATACCAGAATGGAAATGGGAACATATCACAATGAAATTTGTGGTAGGTCTTCCAACTACTCAGAGAGGATACGATGTGATTTGGGTGATAGTGGATAGGCTGATAAAATCAGCACACTTTTTGCCAATAAAGATCAAATTCAATCTTGATCAGTTGGCAAAGTTATACGTTAAAGAGATCATTTTGAGACATGGAATGTCAGTGTCAATTGTGTCAGATAGAGATCCGCGATTCATGTCAAACTTTTGGAAGAGACTACAAGAATGCATAGGAACACAATTGAGAATAAGTACGACATACCATCCACAAACAGACGGTCAAAGCAAACGAATAATCCAGATGTAGGAAGATATTCTCAGAGCATGCATCATGGATTTCAAAGGGAACTGGGACAAACATTTACCATTGGAAGAATTCGCCTATAACAACCGTTACCACGTAAGCATCGGTATGCTGCCTTATGAAGCATTGTATGGCAGACAGTGCAGAACACCACTGTGATGGGATGAAGTTGGTGAACATCAACTATTAGGACCAGAACTCGTACAATAAACTGTTGAGGTTGTCAAACTCATCAGGACAAAATTGGTAGCTACTCAAGACAGACAGAAAAAGTATGATGATCAACATAGATAAGATCGTGAATTCGATGTAGGAAATTTTGTGTTCTTAAAAGTTTCTCCTTGGAAGGGGAAAATCCATTTTGGTAAAAAGGGAAAGCTAAGCCCGAGGTTTATTGGACCTTTCGAGGTGCTGCGAAGAGTAGGAGAAGTGGCTTACGAGGTAGCTCTACCTCTAGAGTTGGAACACGTTCACAATATTTTTCATTTTCGGTGTTACGACCGTATAAACCCGATTACAAGCATGTGATCGACTACGAACCATTACAGTTCGATAAGGACTTATCTTATGAGGAAATTCCTCTCCAGATAGTTGACAGAAAAGAACAAGTGCTCAGGAATAAAGTAATACCGTCCGTTAAGGTGATATGGAGGAACCACAATGCTGAACAAGCTACGTGAGAACTTGAAGATAAAATGATAAAGAACTACCCCGAGTTATTTGTTTATTCTGTGTCTTTGATTCTAGGGACAGAATCCTTGTGAAAAGGGAAGAATGTGACGAATGATTTGTTTAAGTTGTGATTCTAGGGACAGAATCCTTGTAAGGAGGGAAGGATGTAACAATCCAGAATTTTAAATTGTAATTCCAAATATTTATTGAATTATATAAATATTTAATTGATGTGTTTATTGTTGAATAATATTTGTTTAATGTGATTTGATTTGATTATTTATTTGTTAAATAAAAAATTTATGAGTTAAGGAAAATAATTATTATGAGATAATATTCTAATTAAATTACATAGTTTATACTAAAATGAAATTATAGTGAAGATTAAAATTTTATAGTAATATGATTATGTGATAAATGGATTTAATAAGTTATTATTGGCTTTAGTTGAATTAAATTGAATATGAGAATTTAATTGAATAAAGTGTGACAATAAACTATAACATAAATGAGTTATTAAGATAAATTAAAAGAGTTTATAATTTAGTTTTACCAAACAAAGCCTTAGGATTTGAAATTCTTGTTTTAATCTTGTTTTGCCAAACAAGGCTTAAGGAATGATTAAGTCATTATTTTAATTGGTTTTACCAAGCAAAGCATAAGGGTTTTAAGTTATTAATTTTTAAAGTGTTTTAGCCAAACAAGCCTTATGGCTTTTGATTTTCAAATAATACAACTGACATAAGTTATATATGTATTTATGTTATATATTAATAAGTATTATACGTATACGCTATATTATATTATCATATTTCAGTTATATTATGTATTAGTAAAAGAGAAAGAAAGAACAGAGAAAAAGAAGAAGAGAGAAAAGAGAGAAGGAAGAAGAGAGTTTCCCCGTGAGTTGAGAATTTAGAAGAAGGGGGGAGATTTTCAAGTTCTTCATATCTTCTAGCAAAGGTATAACCCTATTTTTCTTATTTCTAGTTTTCTTCTAAAGTTCTAGTTTTTATATACATGAAAAGTTCTTCGTAAAATTGGTGTGAAGGAGTACTTGTTTATTATGTGATTCTATATGATAATTATTGATATAAATTGTGTTCATGTGGTTTATAGATGATTTAGAGTAAATTGATTCATGTAATATATTTTATCATGGAGGAAATTATATTATAGTAAGTTTACATTGACATATGTTGAATATGACTTAAATTAAAATTAAAATTTGTACTCAATTCATTGTATAATGTATAAATTGGCCATTATTTGTGAAAGTACATAAAGAAACGAAAACAAAGTAATTGAAACTAACTGTTTTGGTTGTAAAACGAATTCACAATGAAGAATTTCATTATAAATGTCAAAAGAAGAGGAAATAATAGAAATAGTGAAATTAAATGTTGTAATTTTGTATTTTATGTTGTTTATGTGGTTAGAAACGTGTTAGAAACATTAGTTTATGTTTCTGTAAACCTATTACACCTTGGTACGGTTGTTAGAAAGGAGTTTATAGGCCTAATTTGGCTTTCTGTATTGTTTGTGGCGTTCATTCGCAAATTTGAAGAAGGTACCCCTGCTTGCCTGGCTATTGTAGTACAAAAATCCCAGCCCCGACTAGGGGTAGTCTGATTTGCCAAATTTTGAAAAAAAAACTGACCAAAAAAGTGTTACTAAAATGAGTATAACGTTTGCATACAAAATTCGATTGATACAATTCAAGATGATCCGGAACGAGGACGAGTAGACCTATAACTTTTATTCTTTAAGTTGTTTAATTTGATGTCATTATTAGTGTGACAACCCGAGAATTTGGACAATTTAGTAAAATCTTAAATGATTGATTTAAGGTCAAATATTAGACCTAGACATAAAATAAGTGTATGCATTTGATGTTATTAGGATGGAATTTTGAGGATTTCAAAATTTCGTGAAGGCTTATAGGTGAATTATTCAGGATTAAGGATTTTTGTGATTAAGTTCTGTGAATATGGTTATGTTACGTATACGTAATGTGGTTAAGGGTCAAGGGTTGACCAGATAAATTATATCTGTAACAAACCCTAAGAATATATTAAGAACGACAATGTTCGATTAGAAAACCCTAGCGTTTAACGAAAAACCCTAGAAATCGGTTCTGGAAACCCTAGTTTCAGTTCCGAGAATCCGAAACCCTAATTCGGTGCATGAAACCCTAAATTGGGAACTCAATGACATAAGTGTAAATACTTAAAAGATTAATTAAGGTTAATCTTAACAAATTGATTACAAAACCCTAATTTATAAATGGGGAAAACGAAGGTGTTAATTGGATATTTTAATGTTAATTAGGATATATTAATTCTAATTTCAAGTTAAGTAATTAGAAAACCCTAATCTAATTACGAATATTTAATTTCTATATTAGAAAATTTATTTTCTATTAGAAACCCTAATTAGTGGGTTATAAACCCTAAGGGTTAAAAAGTTATGTGTAAGGAATATGAACATTATGTGATGATTTATATTTATTTATTATATAAACAAACAAAAGAAATTAGTGTAAACCTAATTATATATTAGGAATGAAGGATTTAATAACTTAAGGGTTATGGAAAAAGAGAATTGTGGTATTTAGAATACTTACTAATTCTAGGAGATTTATTTTATATATCTCAAATGATTAATTTTATAACCTAATTATAGCAAGTCTAATTGGGTTAAGGAAATAGATGTGAATGAGCAAGAATTGGTGTTTTAATGGAGAAGTGAAAACCCTAATTAAATGAATTGGGTTGGATAAGAATTAAAGGTATTGGACTATGTATAGCTCAAGTGTGGCCAAAGAAGTGAGTAAGAGACCAAACAATACATTAAAGGAATGGCTCAATTTTTAACCCAAGTGGGAGAGGAATTTTTGGACATTTGTCAACTCAAATAAGAGGTAAAATAGAAAGCAAATTGGGAGCATTTTTAGGCCACATGGCCGACCAAAAGAGAAGCAATAACAAAGGGGGGATGAATTTAATAAGTGTTCACTTTAGTTGTTGAACCACTTTCACCAACTCTCCATGTGTCCCTTGGTTATTTTGTCCAACACTTTGTTCATTAATCTTGCAAGCAACCACTTGGATATTGCTAAGGGGAAAGAAAGAGAGAATTAGTGGGAGAGTAAGGCCATATGGCCGGACCATGCTCAAGAAGAAAAGGAGATTTGGAGATAACAAAATATATCTATAGATTTTCCAACACTTAGATGATATTTTTCCCTTTCATCACTTTTATTATTCTTGCTAGAACACAAGAAAAAGAGAGAGGGAAAGAGAAGAGGAGGCCATGTTCGGCCATCCTAAGAGGAGAAGGAGGAGATTTTGATGTTCATACAATCAAGATCCATCTACATCTTTGAAGGAGAGAAGGAAATCAAGTTAAGGTATAACAAAAATTTCTACTTGTGTAGGCTAAATTTTCTTGGTGTTTTTGATTTGATTTTTGACAACTTGAAGTTGTGATCTTGAGGTTTAAAACCTTAGATCTATGTATATATAAGTGTCTCATGTTTAGATCTAACAATATTGGGTGTTGATTTTGGTTGGAATCAAAGGTATAAAATTTCCTAAACTCAAAACTCTAGTTAGTTTATGTGTTTTGTGATGGTTGTTTTTCACCAAGTGTTGAACTTATGATCCATATGAGGGAAGATCTACATGATATATGATATTTTATGGTTAGATCTTGCCATTTTTAGGGTTGATAAGCTTGAACAAAGAAGATGAACCAAAACAGTTTTTTTGTTTTAAATGAATTAGTGAACTGCTGCTCTAAACAGAAAATTTCGGATTTGTTAGGGTGATCTAAAAATTCTGGACTTGTGATATGTTATAGTACACTCAATAAACTTTCCATAGACTCCGAAACGGACTAAATCCGACATCGGGAGCAAGTTATGGGATTTCTACCAAACTACACAAAGTTAAGAAAACTGTTAAAAGGACAGATTTGAACAGTCACTTCCGGGCTAAATTCCGGGAGCTTAACATGTCCAAATATGGATTGTGATATATGAAAACTGCAGTTCGGAAAGATACGAATCCAACAAAATTGACGGATCATTAATCGGAGTTACAGATTTCGTTTTATTTAAGTTTTGGTGAAGGACTCCAAAACTGTCAAAGTGCAAAAAGTTTCTGGCCAAAATTTTCCGAGGGCTGTTTTGGACATTTAGTTAATGAGAAAAATTACAGGCTTTTGGGAAATGAAAATATACGGTATTACGTAGCTCGTGTCCAAAAATGAGCTAATTCCGAGTTAAAACGACCAAGTTATGACCATTACAATTTTTGTGATTTTCCGACGGAAATCGCTATAAACGGAGTTCTACAACTCCGATTGCCACGAAATTTAAAATGGAGTATCACGTTAACATATATAAGGTTATGCCAAGAGATGGGCATTTTTGGAGTTAAGCACGAGGTAGCTAATTTCTTAAGCTACACACTAAAATAAATTAAGGAAAAATAGAATTAATGTTTTTAAAATCATATAAAAATGATTTTAAGTATTAGAAAATTATTTTAAGTTATAAAATATAACTTTTGATATTTTGGCATGAAAATATTAATATTTTAATATTAATATTAATTATCGATAATGGATTTAAGTGTTTAAAAATCAAATAATTATGATTTTAAGGTATTAAAAATATTTTGAAATATTATAATTACATTATAATATTATGTAAGGATTTTCATGAATATTATTGATTAATGAATATTGTGGTATTTACTTCATTTAAATACGATATTAATGATTGGAAAATCATGATAAATGGTAATAATTATTCAAAAATTATTACGAGTCTAGGAAAAATGTTTTGACTGATAAGAAAATTATCTGTGATAATTGTTAAGGGTTAGGCAGAGTTTAACTGAACTTAAACTCGAGTATTGTTCGACTAGATCGTCGGAATGATAGAATTGTGTCAGTTTTATGTCAGACTGAAATAGTTTGACCTTATACTAAGTCTTATGTGCTGTATAGACTTATAGGGTTATGTGATATGTGTTTAGGTTATTCTGTGTATATAAATATAACAATATTATACTGTGATGATATTATTCTAATATTGGAGATCTATATTATTAATATTAGGTCTTCGGGTAAAGTGTTATAAATTGCGTTGTGGTAATCAACGGTTCATGCAAGTTTGTTCTTACTTAACTCTAATAAGAGTGTTTTATTCAAGCTTATGGTTAATCATTGCTGATTGCCATGAAAATTGTACTCTGTACATCTTGCATTTATAAGTCAGGTATGAAAGGCTGATCACCTTCATTACCAGCTTGGTTCGTAAATGTTTGTTCATGTTTAAAACTTGTTCACTCAAAAGTTTGTTCCTGCTAGTTCTCAATTATATTGATGAATTATAGCCAGCTTATTATTCATACTCTTCAATCATGATATATCCTTATATTGTTGTATTTAAACTTGCTGGGCAACTTTCATGCTCACCCTTGCTATATCATGATAAAACATTGCAGATAAGATGAAAGCGTTTTGATCATGAGAAACGATTAAAGCCAAGTTCAAATTGGGTTATAAAGTCAAATGACTAGTTTGTAATAACAGTATTGTGATAAATATTGTTATGTAATAAATAGTTTATGAAATGTATATAAGTTAAGGTTACTCGACCTTGGGGAATAGTGTGTAATGTAATGTATAAACAATTTATGTTTATATCTTCCGCAAACAGTAATAGAATGATTAGCAAACCAAATCCGCGGCGATTTGGGGCTGAGATTCGGGGGATGCTACAATTAGGGGTCTAAATGGCCATCTTTAGGATTGGTTTACATTTAGAGGCCATCGGAGGGCGTTAGGATGCACAAATTCAAATGTAGTCCTTTGTGTGTTAGTATAACCCACTACAAAAAAATGGGGCTTCAGTAACAACCGATTTTCATTGCTAAAGGTGCCAAATTTTGTTGCTAAAGGGCTTTGGCAACAACTTTATCGTCCATTGTCTTTCTTTCAAGAATGAATGGCGTTGCTAATTGTTCCGCAACAAACGTATTTTTTTTGGTACCAAAACTAATACATTTTGCAACAAAATTTGGCTTTCATATATAGACATCGATCCTTTAGCAAGAAAATGTATTGTTGCAAAATAATTAAAATTTTGTTGCTAAAAACCCCATTTCATTGCAAAAGCCTGCTAATTGGCAATGAAATGAACTCTTTTTTTTTTTTGCAACGACCATGCATTTTCGTTTCAATTGACACCATTTTGCAATGACATTTTTCGTTGCAGTAAATTATGAAAATTGTTGCATAAGCTTACTTTTGTTGCGGAATATAAACTTTTTAGCAGAGATTTTCATTGCTGAATATATTATTTGGCAATGACATTATGCTGAATCAGCAACGAAAATGTTTGTTGCTAGTTATTTTTCAATAGCAACGAAAGTTGTCGATTAGCAACGACATTATATATTGCAGTTTCTTTATATGTGAAACTAAAGTTGATATGATTTGCAACGATAAAAAATGTTGCCTTTGTCGACGTTGGGATTTTTATTTGTCCCTTTTTGTTACTTGTTCTTTGGTGTTCTCATGTTAAGTGAGATTTGTTTGAAAAAATAAGTGAAAAAGGTTTGACATGTGTAATGTGGACGATTTGACTTTAAGAGTCGCCAGTTGGTGTTTTTAATCGGGTTGCAATCAACGAACCAAAAGGTTTGCACATTGACCCGGTGATGTAACACCGCTAAATCCGTCTGCAGAAACCGAGATTCATTTGGGTTCGGGGGCTTGATTATGCGGAGGGAAGGTGTTAGGCACCCCCCGACATCCGTGTTACCACGGTTACCACCACTTTTCAAGAAACTATTATATGAATGTGTGTGTGTATTTGTCGATCAATGTACAATTTATTTGGAAGTAGTACGAGACCTCGTTCACACCTATATACAAAGGGTTTGAATTTATAGAAAATTTAGTTTTAAGCAAGATATAGCAGTGAAGTTTTGTAAAAAGTGGTTTATCAAACCATGTGCTCAATAGTAATTGAGACCTTTCCATACCTCTATTTTATTATTAAATGTTCGGCTTGTTTGCTTTTATTTTTGAGATTCGAGGCATCTTCGAGAAAATTATATATAGCAGTGCCGAACTCCTCATGGGCATGACAGCCATCCAAGGAAATTCAAACATTGTAAATAATGTACAAGCTGCTTACAGCTGAAAAATGTCCACCACGAGAACCGAATCTAGATTCAGTAGCCTGAATCTGTGATCACATGATTCTTAGGCTCACATGATGTCGCAGTTTATATGAAAAGAAGTAAGCAGTTATATATATAAAAGCTGTAAATATATATATATATATATAGACATGATTAACCACCACGAAGCAACTCCATGGGGGATCAGAAATGTAAATATATAAAAGCGGTAAATATATATATATATATATATATATATATATATATTATATATATATATGGACATAATCAACCACCACGAAGCATCTCCATGGGGGATCAGAAAAGTAAATAAAGCAGTAAATGCGATCAATGTACCACCAAAGTAAACTCTGTGCATGACTAAATGTAAATAAAGCAATAAAAGGCCTCAAGTAAACTCTGTGCCCCGATATAAATGTAAATATATATATATAAGTAGTAAACGCACTGATATAAAATTGAGTGATCGGATATGTTTGACAACAATTATATATATATATATATATATATATATATATATATATATATATATATATATATATATATATATATATATATAAGTAAACACTCCGTATATAAAATCTAGGCTCATCGATATATATCCGACAACAGTTTTATATATATATATATATATATATATATATATATATATATAAAAGCAAGTAAACGCTCTAGACATAAGTCTAGGCTCAATAGAGGCATAACTCGATAATGTTAGTCCACATATAAATATATACATATAGAATTATATATATACAGACAGAAAATGTAAGCCACAGACCAAAGTCCGGGTAAACGCACACAACATGACTCTCAATGTGTAGAATAGTGTGTGCAAAGATGAAGAGAAAGGATTTATACAGTGTGAAAAGGCTTACAGTGGTCTTCCAATGCAGGCTTCTATGACTCTATATATGGATAAACACTCAGCTCCCACCGATAAAAATATAGCTATATGTGAGCTAACGGATGTTTAAAATGAGGAAACACTCAATATGGGGTGTGTACAGAGCAAATTGGACAGGGGTTCCTCGCCTTTCTTTTTTTCTAAATGGCCACCCTAAGCCCTCTATTTATAGAGGGGGAGCTGAGGTGTACTGCTGGCACCCCAGATGCAATCTACTGCTACTCGAGGTGCCCTGGCTCCATGAGTTCAATGCCTCAAAGTACGTGCACTTGTGTACTGTAATGTTTGCTCGAACTTGCAAAACTTCAATATGAGCATCCGAACGAGGTAAATAAGACCTTCTTCGGACTGCTTGTGTCGAGAGTTACGCAATGACATGAGCTTAGAGGTTGTACGAAGTCAGGAAGAGGGGATTGGAACTCGGTTTTTGTAGGACATTGTTGTATGTATGTATGTATGAAGTGTTAAGATGATGCACATGTGTCGAGGTGGCCAGATGACATTTGACTTCTAACCAGGGTTATCTCTGGTTTGAGTTAAAAGCAAACGTTGCTCAGGGTTACATCTGAGATTGGACTGCTGCAAGTGTTTGAATGCCGCAATGTCATATATAAATGTGCCTCTCCACCCGGTGTTAGCTCCGGGTCTGAGGTATGAGTGCCTTGGCATGAGTTTTGAGATTGAAGCTGATAGCATGCATTTGAAATAAGCATTTTCGGAGTTATCGCCGGAACTACAACAACATTCCTTGGGGTTATCGTCAAGGACGAAACTCAGGGTTATCTCTGAGGTTGGAAATGATATTCTCAGTGTGTGTTCCGGGGTTGAGACTGATCTTCCGATAGTATCCGGAATGAATGTGAGCTGTCTTCCAGGGTTATCTTTGAAAGACGAATCTACCCTCCTACAATGTTAGTAACTGGTGTGTACAAAATTTTGACTGTCTATAAATGCCCCTCTTTATCATATTCATGCAATGCAAGGCATGGATAGGATAAAGAATCCTAGACACTTGAAATGCAAACAAGATAAACATGATGCAGTATGTATTTTCAGGATGACAATCAGTAATGGCTTGGACATGCGATCCAAGTCTTCAAGGATGTTGACGTTGGGGATATCACCAATGTCTTGAATCCTAGACATAGACTTCTATTCCATAGAGGTGCCTCTTGTGTACAAGAGATCTTTGGGGATAAAGCTTTGTCTGATTGAGGATGTGTATAACATATTCCATCATCGTTCCTCTCCGATGAGGATGGCCTTCTCTGGTTTGTATCGCCAAAGATATACTGCGGTCTGTTGGAGTTCTTGGCGTGATATGTATTTTCGTTTTGCGACCTCCTCTGATGTGTGTATCACTAGATAGATCCCTGTTGGGGCAAAATGTCAAGGCTGCTTGATGTTCATTGATGTGTGTGTCAATGGTTGCATTGCGTTGTGACCCCCGCCGGGGATACTTGGATAAGTTGCTTCGATGGGTTTATTTGCCACCGGCTGACATAACGTCAAGGTTGCTTGACCTTCATTGATGTGTATATTAATGGTTGAGAATGCGCTGTAACCCCCTCCGGGGATACGTGGATGCTTGAAAGACTTGCGTTGTGACCCCCGCTGGGGATATTTTGTCAACTTATAACTTCGGCGTTGTAATCCCCACCGGGGATACATCATCATTTCATGAATTCAGCATTGTGACCCCGGGGAGATTGTGGAGTGGGATGCCGCCCTATCTGCTAGGGATGTGGCCATTGCAAAGAGTACTTTAGTGAGATCCCATACGACTAGTATCCTTGCAGATGTGAGTACATACATCGATGAGAATCATGCTACCATGCAGTTAGCGTCTGATTTGCTAGCTCATGTAGATACCATTGGGCAAGAGCTTGCAGCGTTACCTCCTTCTTTAGAGAGGGATACCATGTTAGATCTGATAGTTCGCATACATACAGATCCGTAGATAGCTTTGTATTTTCCTACATAGATTAGCTTAGCCATTTTGTCATGTCCAACACATGTATAGATCAAACAGTATTATGTATGGCAGGGAAATATATTTTGATTCACTTCCCTTTCAGTTATGCCTTGATACTTGCTTGATATTTTCCTGTTTCTTCAGAACTTGTGATCTTGATGCATTCTAAACTTATCCTTGATAGGTGGACATTGAGACATCGCAGGATCTCTCAGAACGGATCATCGATCTATGTGTATCCCTACCCTCTTTGGTGTCTTGGGATTGGTATCTGTATGGAAAAGTGGAGAGGAGGGTGGTTTTTCCTCTCTGAGATTGACCGCACCACAGATGGTCGCCAGTACTTCTATTTGTGAGAAGCTTAGTTAATTCCATATCTTATGGATTGGTGTTCCTCTTTGAGGCACAACCACAGCTTAGATGGTCACCGAATCTCCTATTTGTGAGAAGAAGTTGGGTAATTCCATCCATTTGGTCTGGAACCGATGAAATGTGGTGGATCGAAATTTGATCCCAGTACCGTATGACAAGTATTTTTGTTCTGGTAGGGGTTAGACTGAACCATAAATGGCTGCCTACGTACTCCTATTGAAGAGGAGATAAAGTTTGCATAGTTCGAACCTGGTGTAAGAGGTTCAACACTGAATGTGGAAGGCAGATAGGTGTAAAAGCTTTATTGATGAAGATGGGTGTAGAAGTGTTTTTGTGGTTTTTGTTTTTGTACAGAAAGGGCAGAAATGTTTTTGTTGTTTTTTGTTTATTATGACCGGGCCACATAAAATATGGTTGCCTACGTACTACCAGGTATCAGGGAGATTAGGTCAACGTAGTTCACCCCTCAGGATGAATTACAGCCAAAGAGAAGTGTGAATTCTATGTGCAGGCTATACTGCGGGGAAAAGAAAGTTTGATCCCATAATTGGGATAAACTACAGGTGTGGAAAAGGTTTGATCCCGTCTTCAGGATAAACTGCAAGCGTAGAAAAGTTTAATCCCGTCTTCAGGATAAACTGCATGTGTGAAAGGTTCAATCCTATCTTTAGGATAAACGAGATTGTGTGAACTGTTTGAACTGTGGTGAAACCAGGCTGCTGGTTTGAAGTGTATGTTTCCCTGACGGGCAGAAGAGTATGTAGAAAGGGTTAGAAACCGGAATGACTGGTGATTTGATGATCCATACTAGGATGTTTGTTTGATGATAACTTCAGATATAATACCGTTTCATAGTGTTTGAGTTGATAAGCTGTGGAAATTCATCGCCATCCATTTCCTGTAGTATGAGAGCACCTCTTGTCAATACTTCCTTGACAACAAATGGGCCTTCCCAGTTAGGAGAGAATTTTCCCTTAGATTGATATTGGTTGTCAATGATTTTCTTCAAAACCAAGTCATGTTGTTTAAATTGCCATAGCTGGACTTTTTTGTTGTAGGATCGTGCGATCCTTTGCTAATATAACTGACCATGGAAGATAGCCGCGGTTCGCCTTCCGTCTATTAGAGACAATTGGTTATACCTGTCTGGTACCCATTGGTCTTCATCCAACTGAGCATCCATCAACACTCTGAGGGATTCCATTTCCACCTCTATGGGGATCACTGCTTCCATCCTATAGGCTAATGAGTAGGGGGTTACCCCAGTGGAAGTACGCATTGAAGTTCTGTAGGCTAATAAAGTTAGAGGAAAGAGGTCCGACCATCCTTTGTGATTGGAGGACATTTTCTGCATGATCTTTTTGATGTTTTTATTAGCCGCTTCAACAACACCATTCATCTTTGGACGGTAGATGACGAAGTTAAGGTGTTTGATGTGGAATTTACTACATAACTCCTCCATCATTTTTTTGTTAAGGTTTTTAGCATTGTCTGACACAATGACCTCTGGTTGTCCATATCGACAGACGATATTATTTCTGATGAAAACAATGATGACTTCTTTAGTAACCCTGGGAAAGGAGGCTGCTTCTACCCATTTGGTGAAGTAGTCGATCATGGTGAATATGAATAGATGTCCATTACCGGCTTTAGGCTCGATGGGCCCGATCACGTTCATTCCCCACATTGAGAAAGGCCATGGCGAACTCATATTGTGGAGTTCCCTTGGAGGGGCGTGGATAGCATTCCCATGAATCTAGCATTGATAACATCTCTTGACGTGATCATCACAGTCAGCTTTGAGTGTAAGCCAATAATGTCCTATTCTGAGGATATTTTTGATAAGTAAGGGTCCGCTCATGTGAAGGCCACATACTCCACCATGGATCTCATCCATGAGCCTCTGAGCTTGGTCTTTATCCAGACATCCGAGGAGACCTAATCCTACATCTCTTTTGTAGAGTGCATCTCCGCTTAGGTAGAATTTCATAGCAAGTCGATGGATCCGCCACTTCTCAGTTAGGCTTGCCTCAGCGGGTGTAGATCCATCTCACAGATACTCCTTGATATGTTGATACCAACGGTTATGGATGGGAGGTAGCTCATCCGATACTTTTCCAACATAGTTCCAATAAGCTGGGGCCTTTTGCAGGGAAAATGTGATGCTTGGCATGTTTTCCTTGTCAGGTATATAAATCAAGGAGGCCAACATTGCTAATGCATCTGCAAAATCATTCCTATTGCGAGGAATGTGTAGAAAGGAGATTTCTCCAAACTCCAACACCATATATAAAACATGCCGATGGTAAGGCAACAAATGTAATTCTTTGGTTTGGTAGATTCCCGTGGATTGTCTTATTACCAACTCTGAATCCCCAAAGATAGTTAACTGCTTGATGCCCATTGAACGGGAAAGTTTTAGCCCCATGATACAACTTTCATACTCAGCTGTGTTGTTGGTGCTGACAAACTGCAATTTGACGGCGATGGATATCGCTTCCTCCCATCTGCATACTAGAACCGCTTCCCGGCTCAGAACCTTCTGTGTTAATAGCTCCATCAAAATACATCTTCCATGTGTGACATTCATCATATTGATGGTATTGCTGAACTTCCATTACCCCTTCATCGGGGAAGTATGTTTCCAAGGGTTTGTAATCCCCTGCAGGTGCGACGACCAGTTGATTCGCAATTCCTTAACCTTTGACAGACTTTTACGTCACGTAGACGATGTCAAATTACTGTAGGATCAACTGCCATCTAGACAGTCGACAATTCAGTATGGGCTTACTGAACACATACTTGTGAGGATCCACACGGGATATAAGATGGGTTGTGTGACCATGGAGGTAATGTTGTAACCTCCTGGAAGCCCATGCTAAAGCACAACAAGTTTTCTCAATTAAGGTGTACTTGTGTTCACTGATGCTGAATCTTTTGCTAAGGTAATAGGTAGCTCGTTCTTGGCCTCTATCGTCTTTTTTGCCCTCAAAGATACAAACACCATGGCATTAATTAATGGACAGGTACATAAATAGGGGAACATCATTCCTGGGTGGTACCAAAACAGGAGCGTTAACCAGCAGCTCTTTAATGGTAAGGAAGGCTTTCTGACACTCATCGATCCATTTCATGGAGGAGTTCTTCCTTAACAACTTTAAGATGGGCTCACAGGTTGCTATGAGTTGAGAAATTAACCTGCTAATGAAGTTGATTCTTCCCAAAAATCCTTGTATTTCCTTCTCTGTCTGAGGAATGGGCATTTTTTTGATTGCCTGGATTTTGGTAGGATCCAGCTCAATCCCTTTGTGGCTGACTAGGAAACCTAGCAACTTGCCTGACTTAACGCCAAAAGCGCACTTAGCTGGATTCAACTTCAAGTTGTACTTGCGCAACCTGTTGAAAAGCTTTTTGAGATGGTCTAAGTGGTCTTCCTCGTTTTAGGATTTGACAATGATGTCATCCACGTAGATCACTATCTTCTTGTGTATTAGATCGTGGAAAAGAGCCATCATAGCTCGATGATAGGTTGCCCCGGCATTGATGAGGCCGAATGACAACCATCTGTAGCAGAAATTCCCCCAAGGCGTGATGAAAGAAGTTTTCTCATGGTCTTCCTCAACGTCCATAATCTGATGGTACCCCACAAAGAAATTCGTAAAGGAGTACATGCCATATTGAGCAGTATTGTCAATAAGAATGTGGATGAAGGGCACGCGAAAGGAATCTTTAAAGCATGCTTTGTTCATATCCCGGTAATCCACGTAAACTTGCACCTTTCCTCCTGGTTTAGGCATGGGAACAATATTGGATGTCCACTCCGGATATGTAAACGCTATGATAATGCCAGCTTGAAATTGTTTAACAATTTCTTCTTTAACCTTCAAACTCCACTTAGGTTTCAATCGCCTGAGCTTCTGCCTAACTGGCTGGAATCCTTCTTTAATGAGAAGGCGATGAAGAACAATGTCAGTGGACAAACCCACGATGTCTGCATGAGACCATGCAAACACATCCTAGAATTGGGTTAATAGTGCAACCATGTCATTCCGTTGGTTTGGGGTGAGGTCTGAACCAATCTTGAATAACTTAGTGTTTTCTAAGGTTCCAAGATTGAAAGAAGTGGGTTGGTCAAGGTTGAGTTTAGGTTTGTCTGCGACCCATTCCTTAATCTCCTGAGCTGTCTCAATGTCCTCTTGTATTTCCATCAAGTCTGAGTCCAAGTTTTCATCAAAGTTACAGCCCTTGTTAAGAGAAGGAACCTCATCTACAAGTACATGAACATCTAAATTCAGAGTCCTGAAACAAAATATACTTTCACTTAATATATGCAACTGTTTGATCATACAAAAGTGTTAGCATGTACTGATTAAATAACTGCTAATACTGTATAGAAAAATAAGCAATTAAAGTTATCTACAGGGCAGAGAGATTTTTTACCCATTTTACCCTCGTCGACTAATGAACGGAGTGCTGCTCCAATTGTCGAGGGCAAAGTCCTCATCGACCAATACTTTGGAACACTAAAATACGGTTATAGAGCCAGGGTTTCAAGCCTTGCTCGAACCGTCGCGCCTTCCTTACCTCGGTATCCACTTGGTGTGGAGCAAACCTTGCCAGTTCATTAAACTTGGCGGCGTATTGGGGAGCTATCATGTCCCCTTGTTTCAACTCGAGAAACCGCATCTCCATCCTTCCCTGCATGCTTGTGGGAAATTAGTTCTCAAAGAATATCTCCTTGAATCGCAGCCACATCAAATTCTCTATCCCGGCCCTAGCCTGATTGGCTTCCCACCAAAAGATGGCCTCTCCCTTTATCATATAGGTTGCAAAGGCAACCTTCTAGGCCTCTTCGACATTTGCTATCACAAATGCCTTCTCGATTTCCTTCACCCACGTTTGGGCTTTAATAGGGTCCGTAGTTCCTTTGAACTCCAGCGGACCCACACTCTTAAAATCCTTAAAGGTCATAGCTCGTGCTACTCCCGGATTAACGGGGATATTAGCCCCAGTTCTATTAAATGCGGCTGTTATTAAATTAACAAACTCCTACATTGGGTTAACCGGACCTCCCTCCAATTGATTTACATTAGCTCTTTGATTACGTTGTGCTCTTCTCGGCGGCATTTTGCTGATACAATAAACAACAAATCGAGTTATTATTTCCTTCTTTATTAGTTAGTTATTATTCAAAATTAAACAATAACTTCAACATTCATTGCTCAGTTGTTCCGTAAAAGGGCTTATATTCATTCATTCCTTGTAGTATAATACTACATCATTCCATTACACAGCCTAAGCTGTTTACAATACTATCCCGCTATTGCTTTTCCAAAAATTGGGACTTACAAAAGACTACCCTTTGTTATACAAAAGAGGGTTTTACGTCACTACTAGATACAAATATTTACATATCTAAATTACTCTATTCACTAATAGATCACATCTGCCTTAAGGCATTATCAAAATCTTCCTTGGCAAGACCGGCAATAATATCACGGTTGATAGTATGCCACGTCTGCCGTACCTCTACCGGATAACCAGCTACCTGCTGCTGGAAATCTGTGTGAGAACTCCTATGGATATATGACATTCTCCCTATCTTCTGACATTTGGCTTTTAGCTCCTCCTTGAGCTCAAAAAACTCATGCTTCAACTCGTGGACTTTGTCCTTAGCCAAAATCCTCTCATCGTGTTCTTGCTCCCACATGGACTCCACATCCGTCTTATCCTCTATAATAGCTTAGAGCTCTGCCTTCAGCTCCTTAACCTCCTAACAGTAATGGATATTCCTATCCAATACTGACATAAACAAAGACATCATTGACTCCCCCGGAGCTAACTCTCCTGATATTGCTACTGGATTAAAGGACACTACCTCCACCTCTTCCTCTATCATACCATCGAATACTGACACGAGGTCAGGATCCTCTGAGTCTCCAGACTCAATAACAACTATCTCAGGTTCTGCCGCTATGGGGTTCGGTATAATCTCTATTTGGTTCACCGATTCTTCACTAACAACTTGTACATCTAACTGCATTCCATTTATTCCTAACATCTACACAAAACAATTAAGTTGATTAGTACACGTCAGTAGAATAATAAAAACACATAACATAATCATAATGCATTTTTATAAGGTTATTTTCTTCTTTTACTTCTTTAACTTCTCTTAAGGTTATGACTTAAGGTTTTTTTTTAATCCCCCCTTAAGTTTTATAAACTAATGCTCTGATGCCAACCTGTGATGCCCCCAAATCCGGGTATCTTCCAACCCGATAGATGGTGCTACACGCTACTACCATTCACACATACATTCAATTGAAAAGTCTCAAAAGAACGAATATGTCTCCTATATATTAAAAATAATATTACATTTCCCAAGGTTCTTTATAACCAATACATTCGTTCTTGTCATAATATTCAATATATTACAAACATTCATCTATACTATTACATAAGAAATCTAAGGGTTCGTCTTTGCCTTGCCCTTATCTTTGCCGGAGCCTTCGGTCCGTTCGATCTTAGCTGTGTTCATATGGTTCAAGCAAGAGTGAGCATGACTAGCTCAACAAGTACAAAAATTCTAATAAACAATATGCTTGAAAAATGGGAATCGTATATCTTTAATAACTGAATAATAGTTACGAAGTACTATCGATAATTCAAAATAGCACTTCTTTTCCTTTAAAACGTTTTACAACAACAATATTCAGTAAAACATCAATTCTGGTCCAAGACATTGAGCATTTCATAAGTTCTTTTAAAAAGGACATCTCGGCACTAAGTCCGTAAGTCCGACATTACTTAAGAGCACGTCTAGGTGATCAACCTATAGTACTCTTTGTTGATCAACACTATATTCATTAAGCCTGTATATGTTTAAGTTATGGCAAGCTCACGTGCCTGTCGTTAAACGCGCGACAAAACATTTTAGCATACTCAGTCTTCATTTGAAAACCACACCAATATAACTTGGTAAACATTGACCAGGCTTTGATAGAAACATAATATAAGTCTAGCCGAAAGAGTTGGCTTTGACTTCATCATACAATACTTCATGCGTATGGATACATGAATTACAAAGCTTGTCCAGATTGAACTGAAACAAGGGTTGAAATACTTGCCTTGAGTGTCTGCTACAGTTATAACACGTTATTGGTTAAGTATTAGGTCTCTATAGTAATAATAACATCACATAACACATTAGGTCATTAATAAACATACATGGTTCCTAATGAATCTTACCATTCTTCTTAATCTAATTATGACTTAGATTTGTTATTTATTAGTTCCGGCTTTTCATTACGTCGTTCTTACATTAACATACAATTGACTTACGTTAACCTAAATTGATAATATTTAAGGTTTAAAAATGTCTTAACAATATTATAATCTAGCCTAAGTTCGTTACTAATGAGTTACCATCCATGTCTTACTTGTAAACCTTCTTCACTGGCTAAACCCTTGGTGGTCTTCATGGCGCGGTCATTGCTTTCAACTTCATTATTGCTTACACAGGTTGAGTTAACGATACGACATCCGATTTTTGGCATGGGCCGCCACACATAACTCTCATGTTACGTCATCATTGGCTGCATTCTGCGATGAAGTAGTGACCTTTGTGCTTGGCAATCTGCAGGCGCCACCAATTGGCCTTGGGTTGGCCTAGCAGCCAACTCGCTCCTATGAAAATTTTGAATGAGACTTTTTACTTTGCAAAACTCCCGGACGCATAACTTCTTCGTTATAAGTCTGAATTGGCTCGTTCAAAAGCCTACGATTCACAAATTACTTATCCTACGCGATCATGCAAGAATTTTATCTATTTGACTTTGTTTGCTAAAATTTCACCTATTAGTTCATTTTTAACAAAAACGATAAACGTTCGTGAACGTTTAACGCTCGTTTCTTCGTTCTAAGTCAGAATCCGGTCATTTTCTAGTCCGCGACTCTATAATGCCAAATATGACTTGTCTCCATCGAAAACCAACATTTCTGAGATTAAATACAAAATACGACTTCTATTCCGAGAATTTCACGAATTCGATCATGTGAATTCCGAGGAATCTTCATTACTAATGATTTGATCAACATTCTAAATGGATTCTAACCATCACATAAACATTTTAAACTACTTACTACATCAACTTATTTTAAAGTTAGGTTTTGACTTATTCTTCATAAGTTCATGACTTAATCAACTTATAAACTACAATTTTTATTTCTTATGACTTATTATTGGTTTAAGTCCTTTACTCAATATTCTCACATCTTATCCAACATACTAACTTCATATGACAATCATATGATAAGTTCATCATAAGTTAATAACTTATTTAGGTTCAAGTTACTTATTCATAACTTTATTCGGCTTAAGTACATTGCTTAATCAATTCTTAAATGTTCTTAGCATACATGCTTATTAAGTTACACTTCTCTTATCACCCTATAATGATAGAGATGAAGATGTTTTAGACAAGAGTCTTACCCTTGAAGAACTTGTACTTCTCTTCTTTGAAAATCTAACAAAGGAAGCTTTGGCTTATAAGTGCTTATTCTCTCTAACCAATAAGTTGCTTTATATTTGGAAGTTGTTAGTGTTTTGAATAATGAACAAATGTCTAGCAAACTTCCTCTATTTATAGGCTTGACAAAGTTAGGGCATAATGGTCTTTTAGGCCCTTCCACCTCCTTACTAACCTCCTTACTATTCATCTACTTAACCACTAAGTAAACTTGCTCATTACTCAACTTTCTTGCTCATCACATAACATATCCAAAGCTTGACTATCACATAAAGTACTTGATTATCAAGTTTAACCCACATTAACCTTGGTTGCTCCATGGATCCTAATTATCCAATGGATCATGACATTTGGCTTGCATCAATTAGTTTAGCTTATTCCTATTGGACTTGTATTACTTTAGCTTGGACTTTTAATTATCAAAAACTTGGGCTTGCACATCCAATTTATATTGGACTATTCCATTACTACACAATCCCATTAGTTCATTCCATTTAACTAAAAGTCTTATAACATATACTATATGTATAATTCTCATACTCTAACTCGTATACTAAATCATAATATACGAATTACCATTATTCCCATATACTTGTATAATACTTCGTATCATACTCGCATATACTACCTCGCACAATACATACATATCATACGATCATTATATAAGATTATTAATACTTGATTTTCCTAACGTTCACGAACTAAGTCCACATACGAAATATTGCATTTTCCATACTTATATTATTATTACATAATCCATCTCACCTTGATATTATAACGTTACATATTCCTCGGAAGTTCAAAAATAATTCCCGAGCAGAAATCGATGAATAGTGTTTTTCGAAAAATTTCTCGGAAAACTTTTATTTTCGTTTCAGAAATTCAAACACTTTAATTCTCCGACGTAGTTAAAATACTACAACGTTCCGACATTTCTAGGTTATAGAACGACATTCATCTTACTAACACATAATAATAATAAATAATATTATTTTATTCATTATTAAAAGTATTTACAAATGATACGATTTTCTGGGTTGCTATAGTCCGATTTTTGCACGTTTTTCGAGAAAAACTTTTATCGGCTTACTTAACTTTTCACGATATATAATCATCAAATCTTTTGATGGAATGTCATTTTGACATACTGAACTCTCGGATAGGCTTAGGTTATTCAAACCCTAACCCTTAGGTTTCGTTAGGTGAATAGTGCCTATTTCGTCTTTTTCCTCAGAAATATTTTTATTCCTGGGAAAATTTTATTTTTGTCTTGAAATTTCTTACTCGTTCAGTCCAGCTCGTAGCTAGAATCCTCCCGACATATAATCATCCTAGGTTCTAGAACGATTAATAAACACATAATAGTATTAATAAAAATTCAATTTATTAATAACTAATTCTTTAAATTTAAATTCTGGACAATCCGATTTTACTAGGGTTGTCACAGTCACGACCTACTAAGACGTCGAATAGCTTATCTGCGCACTTTTTCCATGATACTAAATATCGTCTTACGATCCAACATGTACTAAGGTAAGTCCTTAAACTGGACTTGATAGTACAGAACTCGGTCCTCAGCTTTGTTCATCGTAGTGTTGAGTGCACAATCCATCTCCACCATCTTGGCCTTCTTTGTTTGCACCTCTTCCTCGGTTACATCTGCTCGTTGGGAAGCCTCCTCGTAAGAATCTTCAGCTCTAGCTCGCATGGCGAACTCCTCTCTTAGATTATCCTTCAGCTTTGCAACCTCTGCAATTAGCTGCTCATTGTCACCCTCTAAGTGAACTAGTTTCCACTCCACATTTCCAAGACGTACATCATGACCCAAGATTTTCTCATTTTTTCTAACCTATATTGGCTCGACGTTCATCTACCAGCTCCTCCAACTCTCTGACTCTATTCTGAAGCTCAATGTTACGGTCATATACCTCATCATACATCTGAGTTATAATAGAGTTCGGTGGGAACTCATCTTCCTCCTCTTCCTCTTCAGGGACCTCCTTCGGATCAGTCTCAGGCTCATACTCCTGACCCACAACAGTGATCAATAGAGATGGCTCTCTCTGTACCAACTGCTCCTGGACGACATGAATGTCTCGGGGCTTCTCCTCTCTAGGTACTTGGGGTTCCTCCTCCCCTACCTGTCTAGATCCTCCAACTTCAGACATCCTGACATTAAAGTTTTAAGTTTTAGTTATTAATCTATACTCACGAGCACATAAAGTCTTTTATTATCTTCAATGAATTAAGGAATTTATTTCTTAGAACTCAATAAGAGTTTGTCATCACTATGTTCTCTATCTCCTATAAGGCTACTACCTAAGGTTTTCCCCATACCTAAGGTTAATAACCTACATCTTTGATACCAACATGTGACACCCCCAAATCCAGGTACTCGAATTTCCATAGATTTGGTGTTCACGCATCAAAATAAATAACATCTAACTACCCATAATAATGATAATAATAAAATAAAAATAGAAATCCTCCCAATATAGGGTTACAACAACTTAAACAAATAAATCCCAGGTTATCTAACCTTAATACATCAAATGCTCAATCATCATAAACAAGTAAGTCTTAAACATAACATCATAAGTCTTAACAATATCATTCTTAAATAATAATAAACTAGTCTTCATCACTTACTTACTTTGCCTTTGCCCTTGCTTGTGGATGGCTCATCAACTCTTTCAATCCGATCTACAATGTTATTATGCAAGAGTGATCAACAATTGCCCACAAGTTTTAACAATATTAGTAATAATAATAACATGCAAATAAACAATGGATACTAAACAAAAGAAAGCCCAGCTTTTGAATCATGATTAGAACAGGAATCAAAAGTACATCTGAGGGTCACTTGACCATGAACTATGTCACAGGCTTTCAAGTATTTCTACTTTAAACATTTAACAGTCGTAAGACTGTATAGACCCAACTTCTTATACTTTTGAGGATCAGCACTTAGTACCATGTATGTGCACAACATCTTAACATTATCGCGTAATATAATCCCCTGTAATAGGGTTGTTCATCTCAGCTTTGACATTAAAGTCCGCACCAAAGGAAGTTTGGTTTGGATTGATCTCAAGGGTAATTTAGAGTTCAATAATCATCAACTAAGGATTAGTTGAATCAATAAGGATTCACTATCTATTCAAGGTTTTCAATGCAATATTGAAATCAATACTCAAATCAAGGTTTGAATCACAACTCTATATAATAGAATGAACATTGTATAACAAAAGTAATATTTCAAATGAGTTAGAACATTTCATTTGAAATCTTGAAATTGAATGATTAAGCACTAAATGATTCAAAATAGAATACGAAGCTTGCTCAACAATAATAAAGTTTAAGAACTTACTCAATGAAAGTTTAGAAATAGAAAACTAGCTCAATCATAACATAATATATAATAAGATCTTGCTCAATGTAAATTAGGGTTTGGAAACTTGCTTAAAGAAAGTTTAGGGTTAGAAAATTTTCCTCATGCATAGATTACACGATTACTAATCACGTTCCTCAATCTAATCCTACGTATCATTTACATTCATAATACTAGTTAATTATAACATAATCGGCATCAAATGTACCTTTTCTTCTCACTAAACTCTAATTATGATTATATTAATCAAATCACAACACTAGTTTTCATATATTATTAGACTTTACAAACGACAAGCTAACTATGCATTCAACATATCAATTAAACATATAAGTAAATCATTGACATGTTAAGAATCTATTTTGATATCACATTATATGTTTAATACATTTTTGTGTTCATTAGATAGGGTTTAAATTACATTCTCTGGATTTGAACACATAAATAGAACTTTACGGGCAATTACGCTATCAGCGGCCGCATTTGCAGTCACCAGAAATGAATCGGGATTCATTTGCGGTGCCCTAAATAAGACCTAAATAAGACTACAACCTGCTGCCAGCTGCTGTACTTACCTATACCATGAAAGACACCATTTATACTAGGGACCAGGTGCTGTGGCATCAAAAGACGCATATAAAGCTCATAGCGGCGTTGCAGTCTTTAACTTAGCGCTTCTATTCTCGATTCGCGAAGAACACAGAGCAGGGCCAATTTAGTCCAAAATTTCACACAACCAAAGAATACAATTTCACCCACATGTTCTAAACTAAATAGAAACATTCTATAACATTCTTAGCATGCTTTTAATAACTTAAGTAACATAAACAACAAGATTTAAAGCTATAATTTTTATATTTTTGTGAAAAACTCTATCTTTGACATTCTTAACGAAATCAACTACTACGAACTTATTTTTCATCCAAATCAGTCCATACAAGTTTCGTTCTTTTCGTTTTTACATTTATAAACATAATCATTCATCAATTTACCAATTAATATGCAATTGAAGCATGAATTTTTGTACTTTTAAGCTATATTCATATGTTTTACTCTATAAACTATAAAACTCTAATTAAACACAATTACATGGATTGGATTACTCTAAAACACATATAAATCATATATAATTGAACTATACATGTTAATAAACATATTCAACACCATAAATTCAACAATTAACCATAAAATTAAATTATAAAGAGTTAAAATTTGGTTTCATGAAAAACTTTAAGAACATAAATTAAAAGTTTAGATTAAGGGATTACCCTTGATTTCTCTACTTAAATACTCAAAGATGACAAGAATACTCCTCTTAATTCCCCAATTATCCTTCTTTAATATCAATTTCCTTCAAAATTTCTCTCTTTTTCTCTTTGAATTTCTCTCCGACTTGCAAAATAAATGAACTGACGCCTAATATAAACTCACGTTAAATGGCGCAACATGGGTAGCGGTTAAGCGCACCCTGACCTTAACTACTCCCATGTTGTTAAGGCCATGTTTGGTTTGTTACTTATTTGTTCCTTTTTCCCATTTATTTTAATTAACTTGTTTATTATATAGTTTATTTATCACACTTTAATTAATCAAATAATATTATTTAAACTCAATTAAATAAAAGGTAATATTATCCATTAAATCACCTCATCACATAATTAAAATTCTCATTTAATAATTTTAACACATGATTTAAATTCTCATTTATTATTCATAACATATCAATAAATATCTAATTAAATATTAAATTAATTAGAATAACATTAAAATTATATAATAACTCATTTAATTTAATTATCTCAATTAAATTCTTACTTTTATCTATAAAATTATTCCACATTAATTTAATTAATGTGATACACTTAATGTAAAACCCCAAAACCCTAATAAGACTCGGATATGTAAATTCAGTTATATTAATAAAATCTCTCCGTTCTGAAAGTGTTATGTGTTAATATATACTATATTTAACAAATTAGGTCAAATAAATTTTCGTCCAAAAATTAACGTGTTTGACACCTCGTGTTTAAAAATTTTCTTCCGAAAACGGACTTTTCGGTATATTTATTTTGACAAGTTTCTTTGTTGTGCTTACACTGACAAAATTCTTTGTCGTTCTTGTTAGGATTTGTGGAAAATCTAAGTTAGGAACCCTAGACTATAAACCCTAACCCTAGATTACAAACTTTAACCCTAATTTATAAATCTTAACCCTAATTAGCTTGACCAAACCCTAAATCATGATTACTAAACTTCATTTAGGTATGAATAAACATCATTAAGCAACCCTAATCAAGATTATTGAGGATTAGGGCACATTTAATATAACGACCGAGAAATTCAGATTTATTGTAAAATAAGTTTATTTGATTAAATAATGAATAAAATTATATTATATGTTATTATTATGTGTTAGTAAGATGAAGGTTATTCTATAAGCTAAATATGTCGAAATATCGTAGTATTCTGGCTACGTGAAGGAATTATAGTGTTTTAATTTCTAAGGCAAAAATAAAAGCTTTCCGAGAAATTTTTTGAAAAACACTATTCACTGATTTCTGCTCGGGAATTATTTTTGAACTTCCGAGAAATACGTAACAATAGAATAATAAGGGATGATAAAATATGTAATAATATTTCAGTTATGGCTAACACATTTTTTCGCATGCATACTAAATTTGAGAATGTTAAGGAACGTAAGGATTGGAATAAATGATGATCGTATAATAGCGAGTATTATACGAAGAAATGAATATGAGTATGATACGATGTATTATACGAGTATATATGAAAGTTAGTATAACATGTATGACGAAAGATTATACGAACTAGTATATGTAAGGCATACGAGGATTTTACGTTAAACGCTTAAATGTTATTTCAATGGACTTGTATGATTTGTGTAGGAATTTTGCAAGCCCA
This sequence comes from Panax ginseng, assembly GCA_020205605.1. Taxonomy (NCBI): domain Eukaryota; kingdom Viridiplantae; phylum Streptophyta; class Magnoliopsida; order Apiales; family Araliaceae; genus Panax; species Panax ginseng. The sequence goes on from CM035129.1 coordinate 69,799,365, forward strand.
AGTAGTATTATGTTAAGACCCAATGAAATGAAATGCAAGCCCAACGTTAGGCCCAAAGGTAATTAAACCTAAAGCCCAAACTAAGAATCAGATTCGTGGATCGAACTGTCGGGTCAACGAGTAAAAAAACCCATGGGGCAACCCATGTGGGCCCCATAAGTGACTCATGGCTGGCTATCTTGGTGGCCAAGCAAAGGATAGGTTTTGTGTTGCCCAAGTAATGAATAGTAAGGAGGTTATGAAAGGAGGTGGAATGGCCTAAGTTACCAAATTGCCCTAACTTGGTAATTCTTATAAATAGAAGAGTTTAGCTTGTCATATGCTTTGTTCAAATTCACCGACATCCTAGATTATAGAGAGAAAAGTGAGAAAAAGCTAGAGCTATCATAATTCAAGAAGAAGAACCAAGTTGAACTTCAAGGGTAAGAATCCTAGACCATTAAGCTTCCATCTCTTCAATAATAGTTTGATAGATAAGTGTTGATTTGTGGAGCATATGTGATAAGAAGTGATAAGAATGGCTACTCAATGGACTTAAATCTTAATAAGCCATGATCAAGTAATTCATACTTATTTAAGTGATGAACTAATGAAGAACTTGTAAGAATTTGTCATGTAAATGAGTTAATGAAATATGTTTGGTTAGGATGTTAGAATGATGGAATTAATCCATTTTGAATAATGTAAAAATCTCAAGTAACGAAGTTATGGCAAAATTTGTGAGATTAGACGATAATCATCGAAATCGTTAAATTCTAGGAATGAAAGTCAAAAGTTAGCATTTAACTCAGAAATGTTGGTTTTCGATGGAGTTTAGTCTAAATTTGCATTTTAGAGTTGCGGACTCGAGAATGACTAAATTTCAACTTAGAACGAAGAAACAAGCTTTGAACATTCACGAACATTTAACATTTTTGTAATAATGAACTAATCAGTGAATTTTGAGTTAAAAGATTTGAAAGTGAAATATTTTCTAATGAAATCGTAGAGCATGTGATTTGTGAGCTAATGGCTTTTGAACGAACCAATTTGGACTTATAACGAATGAGTTATGAGCCCGAGAAATTCACAAAGAGAAATCAAAATTGTCAATTATCTGAGACTCAAGACCAAGTGCGCATCCGCCATCCCGAATCTTGTCCCTTGCTGCAAATACCAGACTTGACCATTAGTTACTAACGAGTGGCTCCGAAGCACGACCACTATATAGCACTTTGGCGCTGCAGCGCCAAGACTGGAAGTTTCCCACTGAAGAATGGCGCCGTAGAGCATCAAAGAGAAGAAAGGATGGCGCCATGATGCTGCATGACCAGAATCACCTCTTGAAGAGTTGCCTTTGCGATCACGAGCTCTATATAGAAAATTTGTAGTGTAGGCGCTGACACTAGAAAAAAGACCCAGAAAGGAATGTGCATGTATGTAAAGCAAATGGAAGCTAGTTAACTATGAATTGTATACTTAGTTGACTTGAAATGACATTCTTAAGGATGATTATAACCTTAAGATTACAACTAAAAGTTGGCGAATGATTACGTAAACGTAAGAACAATGTAATACGATAAATCGTAACAAATGATGAAAAAACTAAGGCATGATTAGATTGAGAAGAAGGGTAAGATATAGTAGTGACTTTACATGATTGTTTATGACCTAATGTGGTATGTTATGTGATCATGTATTGTAGAAACCTTAAAGACTCAAAGGAAAAGTATAATTACTATAGAAGACACTAAAGGCAAGTGTTCTAAACCTTGTCTTTGTTCATTCTATACAAGCTTTGTAATTCATGTACCTTACGCATGACTTGATGTATAATGAAGTCGAAGACAATTCCTTCGGCTAGACTGAAGGTGTTTTGTGGATTTCTAGTTAATCTATCAAACCATTGTCAAAGTTGCTATCTTTTGCCAAACTGTTTTGGTATTGATTTCAAAGAAAGACTGAGTATGCAAAAACAAATGTTTTGTCATCAAACGTCAGGAACGTGAGATTGCCAACCCTTAAACGTACATACGTTTAAAGAAAGTAGTGTTGTATAACATAGAGTACTATAGGCTGATCACCTAGACGTGCTCATAAGATATGTCGGACTTACGGACTTAGTTCCAGGTTGTCCTTTTCAAAGAAAGAATGAAATGCTAAAGGTCTTGGATCGAAATTGATGTTTTACTGAATGATGTTCATTGTGAAACGTTTTAAAGAAAAGAGAAGTGCTATTTTGAATTATCGATAGTACTTCATAACTATTGTTTCAGTTATTAAAGATATACAATTTATATGATTCAAGCCTGTTGTTTAAAGGTAATTATCATACTTGCTGAGCTATTTATGCTCATTCTTGCTTGAACCATATGAATGCAGCTAAGACCTAACGGACTGAAGGATCTGATAAGGATAAAAGGAAGGCTAAGGCGAACCAATAAGTTGCCTTTGTGATAGTATAGGATGAATGTTGTTATTATTTGATATTATAACAAGAACACATGTAATGGTTATAAACAACCTGAGAATAGTAATATTATTTTGGAATATATATAAGACATATTTATTCTTTTGAGGCATTTTAATTGAATGTATGTGTGAACTGTAGCACCTTGTAGCACCATATGTCGAGTTGGAAGATACTCGAATTTGGGGTTGTCAAAGGTTGGTATCAGAGCTGTAGGTTATAAAACTTAAGGGGGGGAACAGAACCTTAAGTTATAACCTTAAGGAAAGTTAAAGAAGTAAAAGATGAAGTTAACCCTAAAAATGCATTAAATATGATATGTGTATTTATTAGTCTACTGAAGTGTACTAATGAAACTAATTTGTTTTGTGTAGATGTCAAGAAATAATGAGGTGTATAGGGATATACATGTTGTAATTGAGGAATCAGTGAACCAAATAGAGATCTTACCGAACACTATAGCAGAAGAGCCGGAAGTGGTGGTAATCGAGTCTGGAGACTCGAAAAGCTTAGACCTCATATCTTTGTTTGATGGCATATCGGAGGAGGAGGTGGAGGCGGTGTCATTTAACACCGTAGCACATGCAAAGGAGATGACTCCGGGGGAGTCATTGAAGGCACTATTCATGGCATTATTGGATAGAAATATCCAGCTGGGAAGGAGGTTAGGAAGTTGAAGGAGGAGGTCCAGGAAATCCGGGAGGATAAGAAGAGCATGGAGTCGATGTGGGAAGAGGAGTATGATGAGCGTTTTTTGGCGAAGGACAAGGTCCACGAGCTAAAACATGAGACATTTGAGCTCAGGCAGGAGCTAAAGGTCAAGAAGTAGAAGATTGGGAGGATTTCTTATATACATGTGAGTTCTCTTATGGATTTTTAGTTGCAAGTAGCTGGGTATCTGATAGAGGCAGGGTAAACTCAGCATACTATTAGCCGAGATATTATTGCCGGTCTTGCCAATGCAAATTTTGAGAATACAATAAGGCAGATGTAAACTAGTAGTAGCTAGAGTAGAGATAGATATGTAAATATGATGTATATGGCAGTGACGTAAAACCCTCTTTTGTATATCAAAGGGTAGTCTTTTGTAAATCCCAATTTTTGGAAAGCAATTGCAAGAAAGTAATGTAATCAGCTATGGTTGTTTATGAACGAATGATGTACTATTATACTACAAGAAGTAAATCAATATAAACCTTTTTATGGAACATATTGTGCAATGATTTGAAGTTATTGTTTAATAATAAATAATAACTAACTAACAAGAAAGAGGTAATAATGACGTGTTGTTTATCTTAATAGAAAAATGCCGCCAAGAAGAAGATAACAAAATCAAGATGCCAAGGAAATCAACCGGAGGGAGGTCCGATTAACCCAATGTAAGAGTTCGTTAACTTGTTAACGGTCGCTTTTAATAGGAATGGGGCGAATATTCCTATAAATCCTGGGGTAGTACGGGCTACTACTTTTAAGGATTTATAAGAGTGTTGGTCCGTCGGAGTTCAAAGGAACTACCGTCCCATGGAAGCCAAAATGTGGGTAAAAGAAATAGAGAAGGCATTTGTTATTGTAAATATCGACGAGGGGCAAAAGGTTTCTTTTGCCACCTATATGATGAAGGGGGAAGCCAATTTTTGGTCGTAGGCAAACCATGCTAGGGCTTGGATAGAGAACCTTACGTGGACGCGGTTCAAGGAGATATTCTTTGAGAACTACTTTCCCACGAGTATACAGGGGATGATGGAGATACGGTTCCTAGAGTTGAAACAAAGAGAGATGATAGTTCCCCAATATGCTGCCAAGTTCAATGAACTGATGAGATTTGCTCTACATCAAGTGGACACGGAGGTGAGGAAGGCTAGGAGGTTTGAGCAGGGCTTGAAACCCTGGCTCTATAGCTGAATATCTGTGTTTCTAAGTAACTCTTTTGGAACCATACTAGAGAATGAAATTATTACCGAAGGTGGTAAGGAGGCTCTAAGCTAATACCACAAGGAGAAGAAGAACAAGGGAAAAGTAGATGGGGGAGTGAAGATCGAAGGAGCCAGTGGTAGTGGCGATGGGAAAAAGAGGAAGGGATTTAACTCTGGGAATACCGGAGTGAAACAAGTGGATCCTAGGAGAAGGATGGATGCATGCAAGAACTGTGGGAAGACTCACTTAGGTGTCTGTCTCAAGGGGGAAGTCTTGTGTTAGAATTATGGACAAGAGGGGAAAATTTTGCCTAACTGTCCAAGTCCAAAGAAAAACCATGGATCCTTCATGTGTGGATCAACGGATCACATAACAAAGAACTGCCCGAAAAAGGGGACGGACGGGAAAAAGGGCGCTAATAGCGGTAAGTTAGCTATTGGTGGTCCAGCACCAACGGGTAGGCCGATGGCCTGTACCTTTAACATGACGGTCCAAGATGTAGTTGCATCCGGGGATATAGTTGCAGGTATTATCCCGATCAACGATATAAATGCGTACGTGTTATTTGATTCGGGTGCTACTTGTTCTTTCATAGCATGTGATTTTGCTGGACGCTTAGGATTACTTCCCGAAAGATTGCCTATACCTTTGAATATCAAGGTAGTGAACGAAGAAATAATTCCTGTTAAAGATATTTATAGGAGTTGTTATGTAGATATACGAGGTTGTAAATTATCGATAGATTTGTTACCAATAAAGTTGGGAGAATTCGATGTAATTCTCGGGATGGATTGGTTGTTTAAACATGGTGCAATTATAGATTGTCAAAAGAAATGTGTAAACATTAGAACGTTGATACAACCCCATGTATTATTTTACGGTAATAAATCGCTAGGACGTTCGTGTTGTCTTACCATGACACAAACGAGGAAGTTATTGAGGAAGGGATGTGTAGGTTATTTGTGCCATGTTTTTGATACCTAGAGAGTGGGAGAAACGATGGAAAAAATACCTATAGTTAAAGAATTCCTGGATATATTTCCAAGTAAATTACCGAGTCTTCCACTGGATAGGGAGACCGAATTCGTGATAGATATCGTGCCAGGAGCGGCACCAGTTTCCAGGGCACCGTACCGTATGGCGCCAGTGGATATGACGGAGTTCATGGTTCAGTTACAAGAACTGTTGGATAGAAAGTACATCCAACCAAGTGTTTCACCATGGGGAGAACCGGTACTATTTGTGAAAAAGAAGGACAGATCGTTACGACTTTGTATTGACTACCGAGAGTTGAACAAGTTAATGATAAACAATAAATACCCATTGCCCAGGATCGATGATCTTTTTGATCAGTTGAAAGGGGCACAATATTTTTCTAAAATAGATTTATGAATGGGGTATCATCAGTTAAAGGTTAGAAGTGAGGATGTACATAAGACGACATTCAGGACTCGTTATGGCCATTATAAGTTTTTGGTGATGTCATTTGGGTTGACTAATGCACCAGATGCATTTATGGATATTATGAACAGAGTGTTCAAACAATACTTGGACAAATTCATTGTTGTGTTTATCGATGATATTATAGTCTATTCTAAGACGCCAGAAGATCATGTTGAACACCTAAGGATAGTGTTGCAGACACTAGGGAAGGAGAAGTTGTATGTGAAATTCACTAAGTGTGAATTTTGGCTAGAAAGGGTATTGTTTTGGGGTCATGTTATTGACCAGGAAGGAATTTCTGGGGATCCAACGAAGGTGGAAGCAATGATGAGTTGGGAACAGCTGAAAACGTCGACTGAGGTGCGGAGTTTCCTAGGGTTAGCCGGATACTATCGGAGATTTATTCAAGATTTTACGAAGATAGCTACTCCATTGACTAACTTGATGAGGATGATGGTGAAGTATGTATGGACGGAGAAGTGTGAAGACAGTTTTCAAGAACTAAAAAAAAGGTTGAGTGAAGCACCGGTATTGTGTTTTCCCGATGATACAGGGAATTTTGTAGTTTATAGCGATGTTTCGCATAGAGGACTTGGTTGTGTGCTCATGCAGCATGACAAGGTCATTGTGTATGCATCATGGCAGTTGAAGGATTATGAGAAAGTTTATGTAAGAAGCCGAATTTTCAGAAAATATTAAAATAAGAATTTAGTAGATAAAATTCTTAAGGCATATGAAGGGGTTCAAATAAAAATATATATGTGTTACGAGGTATGTGGTATTGTGTTACATAGGGTAATATGAGTTATGTAATAAGTAATGTTGTGTTTAATAAATATATATCATTATTATATATTTGTTATAAACTGTAGAGATGAATTAGTAAGAGGATGGATAAAAATTTATCTATGGATGTTAAATAATTTATGTGAAAATTATTTTATATTAGTATGTTGGTGACATTAAAATATCTTTGATAATCACTAATTTCTTGAGTATATGTACGAGTGAATATAAAGTCTAAGGTAGTGCAATCTTACTCTTTAATGGTTGACGTATAGGAGCTGTGCTAAACGATTCCTTCGAGAGAGCGTGAGGTATATACTGAATTGGTAATCGATCTAACTCAATCGTGAAAAAAAGTGTAGACGAGACGAAAACTAATTTGTTGGTTGTTTGTGGGAAACCACTTAGTGTACTATATTGAATACTATTAAAGACTCGAGGTGTGTTAGGTTTGGACTTGTATATATGTACGTTGTGGACGAGGGAAAAAATCGATATACCTTTAAAGTGGTTAGAAAATTATTGAGTGAATTGATACACGGCGAGAAGTGAGGATTAAAGGAATGTATGTATGTGTTATACTCAAGTGTTGTGTTATTGGTGGTAAGAAACCGTAAAGGAGTTGTATAGTGGGTTACACTAATAAGGGAAAATAGAGTTTTAAAACTTAAAGTGTGATCCTTAAATTGTTAAGGAAAATAGTAATCAATGATGTGAAACCAAATAGAGGATTGATGTTAGGCGAGTTAACGCTTAAGGAGGATGTCTAAAGTGTTTAGAAGTGTAAGGTTTCATTACGCTAATGCGAACTTGTTCATATGGAATTTGGTATGGCGCACTTGCATACCATTTCAAGTTTATGACCAGTAGCAATTTGCTTGCGGGTCTGTAAAATTAGTTTTTGGAATTTAAAATCTAAGAAATGGGTATTAAGGACTCGTAAGGATAATAAAAATTGTAAATGGTGATTAAGTTGACCATGAATGAATTAAGTTAGCAAAACATGATTTGAGTAAGAGTTAATTAATTAACCCAAAATAAATATTGGTTAATTAAGTAATATTATAGAATATTATATTATGAAGCTTTGCGTGGTAGTGGCATGATATTAAATTGATTGATAGGATTAGTTCACTTGTATAAGATGGTGAATTAACATATATGTTTAGCATAAGAGGATGAAATAAATATTTGATATTTTAATATATTACATAGTATTGTAATATATAAAAAGAGGTTGATATTTGAAAGGTAAATGATTAAAAGAACCAATATAGTTATAAGTAACTATTGGTTAGAGATTTATGCATAAGGTTAATATTGTATGTGGTGGCTAAAGAAAATTGTTTTGGAACAATTTATGAAAGAAATGAAATGAAAGAATTATATTAATTAGTGTCGTACATACTAATTATTGTAAGATAATAAATGATTCATACTAATTAATCGTTGTGATATTAAAATGTGATTATGGGTTGGGAATACCAAGTTGAATCAAACTTAGCCCAATTAAAATATTAATGTAGACATTATCATTAAATAGTATTACTATGTGTAATATGGAAAATGTGGGCAGTAGTGATATAAAATATCTATGGCCTAATAATACATGAGGTGTGACATTTAATTGGGACTAAGGATATAAGGTATCAAGTGGTACAATAAAATCATACGTGATTTTAATATAGAATGATTTAATATCTGTGTATTCTAGAAACTGGGAAAGAAATCAAATATTTAAATAAACATTAATATTAAATCAGGTTATAATGTGGTTATGTGAGTGGTAGAGATAATTATGGGATTTCTCGGACAATAATTCTTAACTGCGATATTTTATTACATGTATTTAATGTACATGGGGTATACGATGTAAGTACATAAATAATCCCTAATTTATTAATATGGTAACAATGGTACATTAAGGTTTTATTTTGGGAAATTAAAGTAACTAAACTAAACTAGTTGCTGAGAAATAAGCTTTTCCAATTTTGTGAGTCTCATCTCATTTATACGTGAATAGGCCATTGGCCTAGCCTAGTGTTGCTGCTGAAAACAAGAAGGCTGATGATCAGAGTTGGTATTACTTTCCACCAACTCTCTCTTAACTGATGGTTTCCCCTGCTTTCCGTTGGTTTAATTTCTTGGGCAAAACTCCCAATTTGGATAATAGTTTGGCTATATAAGGAAGCCTTCCCTTTCATTCTCAAGGCTGCTAAATAGTTGAGATTGTCGTTATTTCATAGCTAGGGTGAGATTGCTGAATTTGAGTCTGAGTTACTAGTTGTTTAAAGTGAAGTTTAGCATTTACAGAAGATAGAAATTGAGGAAACTAAGCTCCTTAGAAGGTAAACTCCTATTTTAGAAACTTAATTTAAAAGTTTACAAATTATGGAAATTCTACTAGAATCTTGATAATTGGTTTGTGAATTGCTGTCATGATGTTGTACGAGTTGGTATGTATGTTATGGAACCTATATGGTTGGTCTAAACATGCTAGATTGAGGAGTATATGTTTTGAATTCTGGAATTTGCAGAAACAGAGTTCGTGAGTATTGAAATATCAATTTCTTGATTTCATGGAATTAGATGTTAATGAGGTTGGGTATGGGTTATATGGTTGTTATACGACCCTATAAGCATGTTTCAACTATAATAGGTATGTTTAAAATCAATTCGTGAGTAATTTCTGTGTTTAGTGTCACGCCCCAGAAAATCGAACCTTTTGTAAATGATTTAATAATGAATAAAATAATATTCTTTGTTATTATTACATGTTGATAAGATGAATGTCGTTCTATAACCTAGAAACATTGGAACATCATAGTATTTTAACTATGTTAGAGAAATAAAGTGTTTGAATTTCTAAGATGAAAATAAAAGTTTTCTGAGAAATTTTCTAAAAAACACTATTCATCAATTTTCGCTAGGGAATTAATTTTGAACTTCTGAGAAATACGTAATGTTATAATATCAAGGTAAGATGGATTATGTAATAATAATCTAAGTATGGAAAATGCAATATTTTTTATACGGACTTAATTAGAGAACGTTAGGAATATGAAGCGTTAAGAAGATAATTTATTGATTGTATGATACGTAGGTATTGTATGAGATATTGAATGTAAGTATAATACGGAGTATTATACGAGTATGTATGAAGAGTGGAATAACGTATATTATGAATTAGTATACGAACTAGAATACGAGAATTATATGTATATAATATGTACTAAGGCTTTAAGCCAATTGTGAATAAATGAATGGATTATGTAGGATGTATAAGCCCAATATGAATTAAGATGCAAGCCCAAAGTAAAGTAATGCAAGCCCAATAGTAATAAGCTAAGTTAACTAAGTTAAGCCCAATGTCATGATCCAATGGGTTAGGCTTGAACCATGGAGAAACCCATGGGTGAAGTAATGGCCAAGTACTTTATGTGGTGATCAAGTATTGGATATATTATATGATGAGAAAGAAAAATGAGTAATGAGGAAGTTTACTTTGGGCTAAAGCAAAGGGATAGTAAGGATGTTAGTAAGGAGGTGGAAGGGCCTAAAAGACTAAACTATCCTAACTTTGTCAAGCCTATAAAGAGAGGAAGTTTTCTAGATATTTGTTCATTATTCAAAACACTAACAACTTTCAAATACAAAGCAACTTAAGTGTTAGGGAGAATAAGCACATATAAGTCAAAACAATGTTTATTAGAATTTAAAAGAAGAGAAGTACAAGTTCTACAAGGATAAGACTCTTGTCTATTACATCTTCATCTCTGTCATTGTAGGATGATAAGAGAAGTGTAACTTAATAAGCATGTATCCTAAGTAATCATAAGAATTGAGTAATGAATGGACTTAAGCCGAATAAGTTATGAATAAGCAACTTGAATCTAAATAAGTTGATAGCTTATGATGAACTTATCATATGATTGTCATATGAAGTTAGTATGTTTGATATGATGTGAGAACATTGAGTAAAGGACTCAAATCAATAATAAGTCAAAAGGAATGAAACTTTGTAGGTCATAAGTTGATAGTCATAAACTTATGAAGAATAAGTCAAAACTTACTTTGAAAATAAGTTAATGTAATAAGTAGTTTGAAGTGTTCATATGATGGTAGAATCCATTTAGAACCATGATCATATCATTACTAATGAAGTTTCTCTGGAATTCACACGATTGGAGGATAATCGTCGAATTCGTGAAATTCTCGGAGTGGAAGTCGTATTTTGTGTTTAAACTTGGAACCATTGGTTTTCAATGGAGACAAATCATATTTGACATTATAGAGTTGAGGACTCAAAAATGACCGGATTTCGACTTAGAACGAAGAAATGAGCGTTGAACGTTCACGAACGTTTACCGTTTTTGTTAAAAATGAACTAATAGGTGAAATTTTAGCAAACGAAGTCAAATAGATAAAATTCTTGCATAAACGCATAGATTATGTAATTTGTGAACCGTAGGCTTTTGAATGAGCCAATTCAGACTTATAACGAAGAAGTTATGCGTCTGGGAGTTTTGCAAAGTAAAAAGTCTATCAAAATTTTCTAGTGCACTGTAGTTTGCGCGCTATGGCTAACCCAATGTATATTTGTGAAATTTTAACGCCATATACGATGAAATGACATATCAAGCAGAGTCATATACAGGCCAGCAAACATGAGTGTTGAGTGTGGTACCGCAGTCAAGGCCGGACTCGCAGCTCTAACTTCATAACTGCAACGCTTATAGCAGATGAAGAAATGATAGCCGTGGCATGCCCATATTTCAGTCCTACATTTTAGACAGTGATGAAGGTTTACAAGTATAACATGAACAGTAACTCATTAGTAATGAACTGAGGAACTTAATAAAGCATTGTAAGGTATTATTAAAATTTATTTATGTTGTCTAAAGGTTGAAGATAAGTAATCAAACATGAACGTAATGAGAACGATTTAACGAAAAGAAGAAACCAATAAGAACAAATCTAAGTTATAATTAGATTGAGAAGTAGGGTAAGATGCATTAGGGATTATGTATGATTATTTATGACCTAACGTGTTATGTGATATTATCATTACTGTAGAGACTTAAAGACTTAAACAAAGAACGTGTTATTAACTGTAGCAGACGCTAAAGGCAAGTATTCTAACTCTTGTTCCAGTTCAATCTGAGCAAGCTTTAAAATTCATGTATCCTTTCGCACGAAGTCTTGTATGATGAATTCAAAGCCAATTCTTTTGGCTAGACTTATATTATGTTTCTATTAAGCATGGTTAATGTTTACCAAGTTATATTGGTGTTGTTTTCAAACGAAGACTGAGTATGCTAAAATGTTTTATCGTTTAATGACAGGCACGTGAGGTTGCCACAACTTAAATGTATACACGTTTAATGAATGTAGTGTTGATCAACATAGAGTACTATAGGCTGATCACCTAGACGTGCTCGTAAGTAATGTCGGACTTAGTGCAGGAATGTCCTTTTCAAGAGAACTTATGAAATGCTCAAGGTCTTGGACCGAAATTGATGTTTTATTGATTATTGTTGTTGTAAAACGTTTTGAAGGAAAAGAAGTGCTATTTTGAATTATCGATAGTACTTCGTAACTATTTTTCAATTATTGAAGATATATGATTCCTATGTTTCAACCATGTTGTTTATTAGAATTGTTGTACTTGCTGAGCTAGTCGTGCTCACTCTTGCTTGAACCATATGAACACGGCTAAAATTGAACAGACCGAAGGCTCCGTCAAGGATAAGGGCAAGGCGAAGACGAACCCTTAGATTTCTTATGTAATAGTATAGATGAATGTTTGTAATATATTGAATATTATGACAAGAATGAATGTATTGGTTATAAAGAACATGGGGAAATCTAATATTATTTTGAATATATAGAAGACATATTCGTTCTTTTGAGACTTTTCAATTGAATGTATGTGTGAATGGTAGTACCCTGTAGCACCATCTGTCGGGTTGGAAGATACTCGGATTTGGGGGCGTCACAGGTTGGTATCAGAGCATTAGGTTATAAAACTTAAGGGGGGGATTAAAAACCTTAAGTCATAACCTTAAGAGAAGTCAAAGAAGTAAAAGAAGAAAATAACCTTATAAAAATGCATTATGATTATATTATGTGTTTTTATTATTCTACTGACGTGTACTAATCAAATTAATTATTTTGTGTAGATGTCAGGATTAAATGGAATGCATGTAGATGGACAGGATGTTAGTGAAGAGTCTGTGAACCAAGTAGAGGTCATACCAAACCCTATAGCGGCAGAGCCTAAGATAGTTTTTATTGAGACTGGAGACTCAGAGGATCCTGACCTCATGTCAGTATTTGATGGTATGATAGAGGAAGAGGTGGAGGTAGTGTCCTTCAATCCAGTAACAATAGCAGCAGAGATAGTTCCTGGGGAGTCAATGATGTCATTATTCATGTCAGTATTGGATAGAACTATTCATTACTGTCAGGAGGTTAAGGAGCTGAAGGCAGAGCTCCAAGCTGTCATAGAGGACAAGACGGACGTGGAGTCCATATGGGACCAGGAGCACGATGAAAGGGTTTTGGCTAAGGACAAGGTCCATGAGCTGAAACATGAGGTCTTTGAGCTCAAGGAGGAGCTAAAGACCAAACAGCAGAGGATAGGGAGAATGTCATATATTCATAGGAGTTCTCATACAGATTTCCAGCAGCAGGTAACTGGTTATCCTGTAGAGGTGGGGCAGACACGGAATACTATCAGCCATGATATCATTTCCGGTCTTGCCAAGGAAGATTTCAATAATGCCTTAAGGTAGATGTAATCTAGTAGTAACTAGAGTAGTTTAGGTATGTAAATATTTTGTACTTAGTAGTGACGTAAAGGCATCTTTTGTATAGCAAAGGGTAGCCTTTTGTAAATCCCAATTTTTGGAAATCAATAGCGGGAAAGTAATGTAATCAGCTTAGGCTGTGTAATGTAACCAATGTAGTATTATACTACAATGAAGGAATGAATATAAGCTTTTATGGAACACAATGATTGAAGTTATTGTTTAAAATCTAATAATAACTAATAAAGAAAGGAATAATAACGAAATGTGTTGTTTACTGTATCAACAAAATGCCGTAGAAAAGTACAACGTAACCAAGGAGCTAATCTGAATCAACCTGAGGAGGAGGTCCTGTTAACCTATCTGCAGGATTTTAAACCTTTTAACAATGCATTTAATAGAATAGGGGCTAATATCCTCAAATCCGGGAGAAGTAACACGAGCTACTACCTTTAAGGATTTTAATAGCGTGGGTCCGCTAGAGTTCAAAGGAACTCTGAACCCTATCGAAGCCCAAACGTGGGTAAAAGAAATAGAGAAGGCATTTGTGATAGCAAATGTTGACGAAGCCCAGAAGGTTGCCTTTGCAACCTATATGATGAAGGGAGAGGCCAACTTTTGGTGGGAATCCAATCAGGCTAGGACCGGAATAGAGAATCTGATGTGGGTGAGGTTCAAGGAGATATTCTTCGAGAACTACTTTCCCACGAGCATGCAGGGAAGGATGGAGATGCAGTTTCTCGAGTTGAAACAAGGGGACATGATGGTTCCCCAATACGCCGCCAAGTTTAATGAACTGGTGAGGTTCGCTCCACACCAGGTGGATACTGAGGAGTTAGGAAGGCCTGACGGTGAAAGGGGGTTTGAAACCACAGGCTCAGAATCATATTTTAGTGTTCCAAAGTACTTTATTTGGAACCATTTTAGAGAAGGTAAAAATCACCGAAGGTGGTAGTGAGGCTCTGAGTCAATACCACAAGGACAAGAAGAGCAAGGGGAAAATGGATGGAGGAGTAAAGGTCAAAGGAGCCAGCGGTAGTGGCGAGGGACAGAAGAGGAAGATGTTCAGCGCTGGGAATACCAGAGTTAAGCTAGGAGATCTAAAGAGGAATATAGAGGCCTGCAAGACCTGTGGGAAGACTCATTTATGAGTCTATCTCAAGGGGAAGGCCGTATGTTACAACTGTGGATAGAAAGGGCATATCTCGCCTAACTGTCCAAGTTCGAAAAAGAAACACGGATGCTTTGTATGTGGGTCAACTGACCACATGGCAAAGAACTGCCCGAAGAAGGGAACGGACGGGAACTGGGTCACTAATAGCGGTAAGTTAGCTAATAGTGGTCCAACGATGCCAGTTAGGCCAATGGGCCATAACTTTAACATGACAGTCCATGATGCAGTTGCATCGGGGGACGTAGTCGCAGGTATTATTCCGATCAACAACATAAATGCTTGCATGTTGTTTGATTCGGGTGCTACTTGTTCGTTTATAGCATGCAATTTTGCTAGACGATTAGGATTACTTCCCGAAAAGTTGCCTATACCTTTAAATATTAAGGTAGCAAACGAGGAGATAATTCCTGTTGAAAATATTCATAGGAGTTGTTGTGTAGATATACGGGGTTGTAAATTATCGGTAGATTTAATACCGATAAAGTTATGAGAGTTTGACTTAATTCTAGGAATGGATTGGTTAGTTAACAATGGGGCAATTATAGATTGTCGGAAGAAATGTGTGAACATTAAAACGTTAAGACAACCTCAGGTAGTATTTTACGGAAATAGATCATCTGGACGTTCGTGTTGTCTAACCATGACACAAACTAGGAAATTATTAAGGAAGGGATGTGTAGGTTATCTGTGTCATGTTGTTGATACCCAGAGAGTGGTAGAAACCATGGAACAAATACCTATAGTTAAAGAATTTGACGATGTATTTTCGAGTGAATTGTCGGGTCTTCCTCCGGATAGGGAGACAGAGTTTGTAATAGACTTTATGCCAGTAGCGGCACCAGTTTCTAGGGCACCGTATTGTATGGCGCCGGTAGAGATGAAGGAGTTGATGGTGCAGTTACAAGAACTGTTGGACAGGAAGTATATTCAACCGAGTGTTTCTCCGTGGGGAGAACTGGTACTGTTTGTCAAGAAGAAGGACGGATCGTTAAGACTTTGTATCGACTACCGAGAGTTGAACAAGTTGACGATAAAGAATAAATACCCATTGCCTAGGATCGATGATCTCTTTGATCAGTTGAAAGGGGCTAAGTATTTTTCAAAAATAGATTTAAGAACGGGGTATCTTCAGTTGAAGGATAAGAAGGAGGATGTACCAAAGAAAGCATTCAGGACTCGTTATGGTCATTACGAGTTTCTGGTGATGTCATTTGGGTTGACAAATGCACCAGCTACATTTATGGATATGATGAATAGTGTGTTCAAACAATATTTAAACAAGTTCGTCGTGGTGTTTATCGATTATATTCTAGTTTATTCTAAGACGCCAGAAGATCATCCTGAACACCTAAGATTAGTGTTTGAGACACTAAGGAATGAGAGTTTTATGTGAAGTTCACCAAGTGTGAATTTTGGTTGGAGAAGGTACAATTTTTAGGTCATGTCATTAATAATGAGGGGATTTCAGTAGATCCAGCGAAGGTGGAAGCTGTGATGAATTGGGAATAACTAAAAACGTTGATTGAGGTGCAGAGTTTTCTAGGGTTAGCGGGTTACTATCAAAGATTCATCCAGGATTTTTCAAAGATAGCTACTCCGTTGACTAACTTGACAAAGAAGACGGTGAAATACGCGTGGACTGATAATTTTGAGGAAAGTTTTCAAGAACTGAAGAAGAGGTTGAGTGAAGCGCATATTTTGTCATTGCCCGATGACATAGGAAATTTTATAATTTATAGCGATGCTTCGCATAGAGGAATTGGTTGCATGCTCATGAAGCATGGCAAGGTCATTGCGTACGTATCTAGGCAATTGAAGGATTATGAGAAAGTTTACCCTACTCATGATCTGGAACTAGCCGCAGTAGTTTTTGCTCTAAAGATATGAAAACATTATCTTTATGGAGAAAAATGTGAGATATACACGGACCACAAGAGTCTAAAATATATCTTCACACGAAAGGAGTTGAATATGAGGCGGAGGAGATGGTTTGGAGTTGATAAAGGATTACGATTGTGAAATCACGTATCACCTTGGAAAAAGCTTGAATGTAGTTCTTGACGCCTTAAAAAGGAAGGGTCGGGAATAGTTGTCTTTATTAACGGCTCAAAATGAGTTAATAACAAAGATGGCTAGGATGGAATTAGAAGTGAAGTTACCGAGTGAAGCAAGACCAATACTGTTTGCGACGGAGATGCAATATACCATCGTAGAGAGAGTCAAGGAGGTGCAACTTAAAACTGATGAGTGTTACCGGATAAAGGAGAGGCTAGCCAATGAAAACGATATTAAGTACAGTCTTGATAATGAGGAATTATTAAGATTTGAAGGAAGAATTTGGGTTTCGAATGAGACGGAATTAAAGGAGCAGGTATTACAAGAGGCTCATAGTTCAAGGTTTTTGATTCATCCTGGTAGTACTAAGATGTATCAAGACCTCCAACAGAGTTTATGGTGGCCGAACATGAAGAGAGAGATAGCAGAGTACATGAGTAGGTGCTTGACTTTCCAGGAAGTTAAGGCCGAACATCAACGACCAATTGGCTTGTTACAGTCATTGGAGATTCTAGAGTGGAAGTGGGAGCATATCACGATGGATTTTGTGGTGGGACTTCTGACTACAACAAAAGGACTTAACGTTGAAGAATTGCCGATTCAAATTATTGATAGGAAAGAGCAAGTTCTGCGGAACAAAGTCATACCTTCCGTGAAGGTGATATGGAAAAACCACGATGCAGAAGAAGCAACATGGGAATTGGAAGAGAATATGAAAAAGAATTACCCTCAATTGTTTGTGTAATTTTTTTTTTAGCCAGATTTTGGGGACAGAATCCTTATAAGGGGGAGAGAGTGTAACGCCCCAGAAAATCGAACCTTTTGTAAATGATTTAATAATGAATAAAATAATATTCTTTGTTATTATTACATGTTGATAAGATGAATGTCGTTCTATAATCATAGTATTTTAACTATGTTAGAGAAATAAAGTGTTTGAATTTCTAAGATGAAAATAAAAGTTTTCCGAGAAATTTTCTAAAAAACACTATTCATCAATTTTCGCTAGGGAATTAATTTTGAACTTCTGAGAAATACGTAACGTTATAATATCAAGGTAAGCTGGATTATGTAATAATAATCTAAGTATGGAAAATGTAATATTTTTTATACGGACATAATAAGAGAACGTTAGGAATATGAAGCGTTAAGAAGAGAATTTATTGATTGTATGATACGTAGGTATTGTATGAGATATTGAATGTAAGTATAATACGGAGTATTATACGAGTATGTATGAAGAGTGGAATAACGTATATTATGAATTAGTATACGAACTAGAATACGAGAATTATATGTATATAATATGTACTAAGGCTTTAAGCCAATTGTGAATAAATGAATGGATTATGTAGGATGTATAAGCCTAATATGAATTAAGATGCAAGCCTAAAGTAAAGTAATGCAAGCTCAATAGTAATAAGCTAAGTTAACTAAGTTAAGCCCAATGTCACGATCCAATGGGTTAGGCTTGAACCATGGAGCAACCCATGGGTGAAGTAATGGTCAAGTACTTTATGTGGTGATCAAGTATTGGATATATTATGTGATGAGCAAGAGAAATGAGTAATGAGCTAGTTTACTTAGGGATAAAGCAAAGGAATAATAAGGAGGTTAGTAAGGAGGTGGAAGGGTCTAAAAGACTAAACTACCCTAACTTTGTCAAGCCTATAAAAAGAGGAAGTTTGCTAGACATTTGTTCATTATTCAAAACACTAACAACTTTCAAATACAAAGCAACTTAAGTGTTAGGGAGAATAATCACATATAAATCAAGACAACCTTTATTAGATTTTCAAAGAAGAGAAGTACAAGTTCTTCAAGGGTAAGACTCTTGTCTATTACATCTTCATCTCTACCATTGTAGGATGATAAGAGAAGTGTAACTGAATAAGCATGTATGCTAAGCAATCATAAGAATTAAGTAATGAATGGACTTAAGCCGAATAAGTTATGAATAAGCAACTTGAATCTGTTGATCGATTTACATGATCAATGAATACGTGCAAGTATACACGGTCAACAAGTAATAAAGTGAAAGTAGAGTATCGTTCCCACGAGAATTATTTAATAAAAATTACCAAATACTAACTCTTAACCAAATCAATTTTATTTAAACAATTGCAAATTGTGAATTTTCTAATTAAGAAAACTAAATTAAACAATTAAAAAGATTATTCTAAAAGAAAGCAAATAAACAAAACTAAGATTTGATTGAATTCGGATAAATAAGATTAAGACTCCAATATCCCCAATTATGAATTATAAATCAATTATTCAATTATCCCAATTATTATGTCTCTTCAATTGTTAACAGAATTCTCAAATGCCAAAAGCCCTTTCTCAAGTGATCATTTGCCTTCTATTTAATCCAAGTTAATTTTTCTATATCCCTATGCAAAACAATTGAATTAAACTCACTACAATCCCAATTCCTTATGTGTTACATGCGGCAAATAGATATTCTCATTCTATTCACAAACCTAATTATTCACATGCAAATAACTAAGTCACATGATATCATGCCCGCTTCTAACCCTAGAATTCCTTTTCCCAATTCCTTCTAGAGTAACAAGGTAATTACTGATCAGATAATTAATCAATAAGCATAAGGCAAGATAAACAACTCACTTTGACACAAATAATTGGAATAAATTAAATAACTAATTTATAGCCATAAAAGGTTCAATTGAAATCTTAATAAAAGAGTTAGTTCATAATTAATGAATTAAACCAAGAATCCACAATTGAATAGACATTAAAAGATAAAAGTATGATAAGAGAAGAGAATAGAATCTGTTGTCAGCAAATCTGATGCTCCCCTCTTGCTCTTGCTCTTGCTCTTGATCTTCAGTGTTCTTCAATTTGCTTCAATCTTCAATGGCTAATTAAGAACTAGGGTTTAGATTCTAATTTAATGGAGTGTTTAATCTAGTCTAATCTATGTATTCTCCCTTTATTTTATGCCTTACATCATGTATTTATAGGTTACAAGTCCAATTTTTAGCTTAGGAACAAACCCAATCCAATTTGGAGTCAAAAAGGTGTCAAAATTCGCCCAAAAACGCGTCCAGGCTATCACGAATCCCTTCCCCAATGCCCCCCTGACTGGCAAGGCGCAACCTTCACTTTCCCCCCGCTTTGGCGCTTGGCATAAACTAAAATGGGCGCCCGGCTGCCACATGTTCGACATTTTTTCATCACGACGTCCTTTGGGAAAATAGCCATAACATCTTCGTCCGAACTCCGATTTCGATGATTCAAGATGATCCGGAAAGAGGAGACGTAGGTCTACAACTTTTATTCTTTAATGTTTTCGAAATAAGGTCCTAAACAATACTCAAATTGGCTCTGAAGTGACTATGTAAAATGGCAAGTCAAAAACGCTAATCTAGCCACCCCAAACGTCGATCCAAGTAACTTTTGTCCCAATTCCTACAAAAACAACATAAAACATGCATGAATAGACACAAACACTTAAAAACTATTCTAAAAACTTGAGAACAACAATAAATTAAGCCCAAATGTATCCAATTCATGGGTATAAAACTCACTCATCAAATACCCCCAAAACTTAAACCGTTGCTTGTCCTCAAGCAAAAACACAAAAGAACTAAAATAAACAAAATAACTCAACTAAATGAATGCATATGCGATGATCTACTTCCTAATATACCTACGAATCCAGTAATAAATCAAGATGATATATAGCAACAGCCTCAAAGATACCAATGATACTCTCAAACAATATATCCAATCAAGTCAAAATCCATAACTCTAACCAATTAGTTAATCCAAACTGTCATCACCCATGTTGTGTGTGTGTGTGTGCTGTTAACCATTCTAACCAACCACAATTCAAGATAATCACATAACAAACTTCTTAAAAGGAAAATTTCGGTTCAATTCAATTACTTTTGTGAACATGACAACTCCGTTAAAACTAAGCAATTACCAAGTCTTAAGGTAAATACAGATTTATTTATACTCTTATTCAACCACGAGGGCATTTTTGCTCTTTCTCGTGTTTTTCATTCATTTTTCTCATGGTTGTGCAATGTCTTATTCCTTAGGCTTTTCAATGCTACCTTAACGAGCTTTCGACCAACGACTCCCAAGCCATTAAGACCTTAGGGCGCTAGGTGTAAAGACAATCCCCTCGGGCTTACTTACTCAAGTAACAAAGGCCACAAAACTAGACAAGCATGCCATGGTGTTTATTCTTTTTTTCTTTCTTTCTGGATTTTTTTCTTTTTTTTTTTTCATCATTCCTTTTTTTTTTTTTTTTTTTTTTGTAATATATATATCCCATAGATTCCCCCAAACTCAAGCTTTTACGTCATTCCAACCTTTACCGCCAGTTCACTAATTTCCTTAAATTTTAACAAAGATTTTCCCTCAGAAACAAATTATGAAACCCTTGAACCAAGTGGATTAAAACAGTTAAACTTTAAGTGCTAACCGGTTACATAAGTTTCAGACAGGCTCAGATTATCATCATGATTAAAATTAGAACTCATCATCAATTATCAACACTGTTCAAGTTAACATTTAATACCAATCTTATCATAGGCCGAGCTAAGACCACACCAACCGATCACACAGATTCATGCAAAAAAAAAAAAATAAAAAAATGCAATTATACTACATGAACACATACTAATGCAACACATATATGAATATGCAAATAACTACCATGTATTATATGCAACCTAAAAAAAACAATGCTAACACATAAAAAAAATGAACTACTATGCAGATAACTAACTATATGCAATACGACACTAAAATGCCCCCAAACTTAAACTAGACATTGTCCTCAATGACTAAGATAGAAAAATTAAAGCAGAGGACTTCCCTGAAAATATAGCAATCTTCCTCCTTGTCCGCTAAGTTTGGAGAATAAGCTAGGCACATGGAACAAATTGGGCACCACACTTGAATTTGACTTGAATAACCTGTAAAACCATGATAGAAGCAATTTTATTAAATCCTAAATAAATGCAAATTCAAAACTACTAATATAAAACTTAATAAAAACTAAAAATAAAAATTAAACTTGGGTTGCCTCCCAATAAGCGCTTGTTTTATAGTCTCAGCCTGACTTCTTCAATTCTCTATCCAATTCCCTTACGAAAATTGAAGAATCCTCCATCCATCAGTAGCAATGTCTCTTTTGGGAGGTTCCCATTAGTAATGACCCTAGAATTAAAGTCACCTAGCATGCTCTTTGTAGATAGGTTCCCTATTAAGAACGTCCAACAACTAGGTGTTTCCTCCATTATGTCGATGATCAGATTGGGGCATTGAAGCTTAATAAACATAATGGAATCTTCCTCTATCTTCTCCTTTTCATCCCACCATGACTCCATAACTGTACTAGCTCTTACGTCACCAAGAGCTTTGCCGACGACATGACTTCCAATTGGGCATGGTTTTGCAAAACTGCCCGGATTCTTGAACTTTGGTGGAGAAGGTACATGGGACACTATCAAAATTGGCTCATCTTCGTTGGTACTCAAAGTTAGATCTTTGCCGATCTCCTTTTGTTGGTCTCCAAGTCTTTCCTCTCTTTCAACATCTATATCATTTGGCACATCCGGTTCTGATTTGGTTCTGGGCTCACCATCGGGTCCTCGAATCCATGTCATAGAGCCAAGTGTATTGAGGACAAATGTTCGAGGCATTGGTTAGTTGTTCCGTTTGGTTCATAAAATTTTGACTCAATATCTCTTGATTAATCCTCCTCTCCTCACATGAAGCTATGTACTTGGACAAAGTTTCCTCCAAATTTGAATGTTTTTCCTGTTGTAGTGGAGGTGGACACGAGAAATCCGGTGGGTATGTTGGACTTGGAGCATAAAATTGATCTTGATGAGTATGGCTCCATGAAAAATCCGGGTGATACCCCCAATCCTGATAATAGTTGTTAGGATAGACATAATTATTGGGGTAATCACCACTGCCGTCTCTCTTACCCCTAACTCGAAATCGATGGCGCATTGATGACTCATATGATTTCCAAGACAATAATCACAAATGTAACCGCCACACTTTGACGACGTTGAGCTTCAAAAGCTTCAAACATCCTCGAAAGTGTCTCAATCTATCTTGACAATGCGAGAAAAGTTTCTCGAGTCTGTCAATCTCCTCTCCTCGGTTGAGTCATTCTTGCCATCCTTCGACTCTGATGGTCGCAAAAAACCTCCAACGTCTTGAAGTTGCCTCTATATAGAAGATGTATTAAGTCCATCAATCCTGTTTCCCTTGGTTGAGCCAAGAACGTGTATGGCCATTGATACTCAAACTCATCCATGGTACCTAAAAGAGAGAAATATAGGAAGAGAATTAAAATAAAAATAAAATGTTTAAATTAAGACTAATTTGATTGAAATTAATATTGGTAAATAATTATTAAATTAATTCCCAAAGAATGGCGCCAAAAACTTGTTGATCGATTTTGCAATCAATGAATACGTAAGCAAGTATACACGATCAACAAGTAATAAAGTGAAAGTAGAGTATCGTTCCCACGAGGAATTATTTAATAAAAATTACCAAATACTAACTCTCTTAACCAAATCAATTTTATTTAAACAATTGCAAATTGTGAATTTTCTAATTAAGAAAACTAAATTAAACAATTAAAAGAGATTATTCTAAAAGAAAGCAAATAAACAAAACTAAGATTTGATTGAATTCAGATAAATAAGGATTAAGACTCCAATATCCCCAATTATGAACTATAAATCAATTATCCAATTATCCCAATTATTATGTCTACTGAATTGTTAACAAGAATTCTCAAATGCCAAAAGCCCTTTCTCAAGTGATCATTTGCCTTCTATTTAATCCAAGTTAATTTTGCTATATCCCTATGCAAAACAATTGAATTAAACTCACTACAATCCCAATTCCTTATGTGTTACATGCGGCAAATAGATATTCTCATTCTATTCACAAACCTAATTATTCACTGTGCAAATAACTAAGTCACATGATATCATGCCCAGTTCTAACCCTAGAATTCCTTTTCCAATTCCTTCTAGAGTAACAAGGTAATTACTGATCAGATAATTAATCAATAAGCATAAGGCAAGATAAACAACTCACTTTGACACAAATAATTGGAATAAATTAAATAACTAATTTATAGCCATAAAAGGTTCAATTGAAATCTTAATAAAAGAGTTAGTTCATAATTAATGAATTAAAACCAAGAATCCACAATTGAATAGACATTAAAAGATAAAAGTATGATAAGAGAAGAGAATAGAATCTGTTGTCGTCCAAAATCGATGCTCCCTCTTGCTCTTGCTTCTTTGATCTTCTTCAAAGGTTCTTCAATTTGCTTTCAATCTTCAATGGCTAATTAAGAACTAGGGTTTAGATTCTAATTTAATGGAGTGTTTAATCTAGTCTAATCTATGTATTCTCCTTTATTTTATGCCTTACATCATGTATTTATAGGTTACAAGTCCAATTTTTAGCTTAGAACAAACCCAATCCAATTTGGAGTCAAAAAGGTGTCAAAATTAAGCCCAAAAAAACGGCCTCAGGCCATCACTAAATCCTTCCCCAATGCTGACCTTTTTTGAGCGCAGCCTCAAGCCCACCACCCCTTTGAATACCCGTACGGTATGGACATAGGCCAAAATGGGCGCCCGCCACATTACATGTTCGACGACATTTTTTGCTCTGACGTCCTTTGGGAAAATAGCCATAACATCTTCGTCCGAACTCCGATTTCGATGATTCAAGATGATCCGGAAAGAGGAGACGTAGGTCTACAACTTTCATTCTTTAATTTTTTCGAAATAAGGTCCTAAACAATATTCAAATTTGCTCTGAAGTGACTGCTGGGTAAATGGCAAGCCGAAAACGCGAATCTAGCCACCCCGAACGTCGATCCAAGTAACTTTTATCCCAAATCCTACAAAACAATGTAAAACATGCATGAATAGACACAAACACTTAAAAACTATTCTAAAAGACTTGAGAACAACAATAAATTAAGCCCGAATGTATCCAATTCATGGGTATAAAACTCACTCATCAAATACCCCCAAACTTAAACCGTTGCTTGTCCTCAAGCAAAAACACAAAAGAACTAAAAATAAACAAAATAACTCAACTAAATGAATGCATATGCATGATCTACTTCCTAATATACCTACGAATCCAGTAATAAATCAGTATGATATATAAAGAACAGCCCTCAAAGATACCACGGGTACTCAAACAATATATCCAATCAAGTCAAAATCCATAACTCTAACCAATTAGTTAATCCAAACCTGTCATCACCCATGTTGTGTGTGTGTGTGCTCGTTAACCATTCTAACCAACCACAATTCAAGATAATCACATAACAAACTTCTTAAAAGGAAAATTTCAGTTCCAATTCAATTACTTTTGTGAACATGACAACTCCGGTTAAAACTAAGCAATTACCAAGTCTTAAGGTAAATACAGATTTATTTATACTTTTTATTCAATCACGAGGGCATTTTTGCTCTTTCTCGTGTTTTATTCATTTTTTTTTTTTCATTTTTCTCATGGTGCAATGTCTTATTCCCTTAGGCTTTTCAGTGCTACCTTAACGAGCTTTCGACCAACGACTCCCAAGCCATTAAGACCTTAGGGCGCTAGGTGTAAAGACAATCCCCTCGGGCTTACTTACTTAAGAAACAAAGGCCACAAAACTAAACAAACATGCCACGGTGTTTATTCTTTTCTTTCTTTCTTTCTGGATTTTCTTCTTTTTTTTTATTTTCATCATTCCTTTTTTTATTTTTTTTTCTTTTTGTAATATATATATCCCATAGATTCCCCCAAACTCAAGCTTTTACGTCATTCCAACCTTTACCGCTAGTTCACTAATTTCCTTAAATTTTAACAAAGATTTTCCCTCGAAACAAATTATGAAACCCTTGAACCAAGTGGATTAAAACAGTTAAACTTTAAGTGCTAACCTGGTTACATAAGTTTAAGACAGGCTCAAATTATCATCATGATTAAAATTAGAACTCATCATCAATTATCAACACTGTTCAAGTTAACATTTAATACCAATCTTATCATAGGCCGAGCTAAGACCACACCAACCGATCACACAGATTCATGCAAAAATAAAAAAATAAAAAAATGCAATTATACTACATGAACACATACTAATGCAACACATATATGAATATGCAAATAACTACCATGTATTATATGCAACCTAAAAAAACACAATGCTAACACATAAAAAAATGAACTACTATGCAGATAACTAACTATATGCAATACGACACTAAAATGCCCCCAAACTTAAACTAGACATTGTCCTCAATGACTAAGATAGAAAAATTAAAGCAGAGGACTTCCCTAAAAATATAGCAATCTTCCTCCTTGTCCGCTAAGTTTGGAGAATAATCTAGGCACATGGAACAAATTGGGCACCACACTTGAATTTGACTTGAATAACCTGTAAAACCATGATAGAAGCAATTTTATTAAATCCTAAATAAATGCAAATTCAAAACTACTAATATAAAACTTAATAAAAACTAAAAATAAAAATTAAACTTGGGTTGCCTCCCAATAAGCGCTTGTTTTATAGTCTCAAATGACTTCTTCAATTCTCTATCCATTTCCCTATGAAAATTGAGGAACCTCCATCCATCAAGAAGCAATGTCTCTTTTGGAGGTTCCCATTAGTAATGACCCTAGAATTAAAGTCACCTAGCATGCTCTTTTGTAGATAGGTTCCTATTAAGAACGTCCAACAACTAAGTGTTTCCTCCATTATGTCGATGATTAGATTGGGGCATTGAAGCTTAATAAACATAATGGAATCTTCCTCTATCTTCTCAATTTCATCCCACCATGACTCCATAACTATACTAGCTCTTACGTCACCAAGAGCTTTCTTGGATTTACATGACTTCCAATTGGGCATGGTTTTGCAAACCGCCTTGATTCTTGAACTTTGGTGGAGAAGGTACATGGGACACTATCAAAATTGGCTCATCTTCGTTGGTACTCAAAGTTAGATCTTTGCCGATCTCCTTTTGTTGGTCTCCAAGTCTTTCCTCTCTTTCAACATCTATATCATTTGGCACATCCGATTACAGATTTGGTTCGGGCTCATCATCAGTCTCGTCATCCATGTCATAGAGCTAAGTGTATTGAGGACAAATGTTCGAGGCATTGGTTAGTTGTTCCATTTGGTTCATAAAATTTTGACTCAATATCTCTTGATTAATCCTCCTCTCCTCACATGAAGCTATGTACTTGGACAAAGTTTCCTCCAAATTTGAATGTTCTTCCTATTGTAGTGGAGGTGGACACGAGAAATCCGGTGGGTATGTTGGACTTGGAGCATAAAATTGATCTTGATGAGTATGGCTCCATGAAAAATCCGGGTGATACCCCCAATCCTGATAATAGTTGTTAGGATAGACATAATTATTGGGGTAATCACCACCGTACTGTACCAGCTCGAAACTGATGGCGCATTGATGACTCATATGATTTCCAGCACAATAATCACAAGTAACCGCTACACTTTGACGACGTTGAGCTTCAAAAGCTTCAAACATCCTCGAAAGTGTCTCAATCTGTGCTGACAATGCAGAAAGTTTCTCGAGTCTGTCAATCTCCTCTCCCTTTGGTCGAGTCATTCTTGCCATCCTTCGACTCAGATGGTCATTTCAAACCTCCAACGCCTTGAAGTTGCCTCTTTGTATAATAGAAGATGTATTAAGTCCATCAATCCTCGCTTCCCTTGGTTGAGCCAAGAACGTGTATGGCCATTGATACTCAAACTCATCCATGGTACCTAAAAGAGAGAAATATAGGAAGAGAATTAAAATAAAAATAAAAATGTTTAAATTAAGACTAATTTGATTGAAATTAATATTGGTAAATAATTATTAAATTAATTCCCCAAGAATTCGCCGCCAAAACTTGTTGATCGATTTCGCAATCAATGAATACGTGCAAGTATACACGGCCAACAAGTAATAAAGTGAAAGTAGAGTATCGTTCCCACGGGGAATTATTTAATAAAAATTGCCAAATACTAACTCTTAACCAAATCAATTTTATTTAAACAATTTCAAATTGTGAATTTTCTAATTAAGAAAACTAAATTAAACAATTAAAAGATTATTCTAAAAGAAAGCAAATAAACAAAACTAAGATTTGATTGAATTCAAATAAATAAGAATTAAGACTCCAATATCCCCAATTATGAACTATAAATCAATTATCCAATATTCCAAATTATTATGTCTACTTTGAATTGTTAATAGAAATTCTCAAATGCCAAAAGCCCTTTCTCAAGTGATCAATTGCCTTCTATTTAATCCAAGTTAATTTTGCTATATTCCTATGCAAAACAATTGAATTAAACTCACTACAATCCCAATTCCTTATGTGTTACATGCGTGAAATAGATATTTCATTCTATTCACAAACCTAATTATTCATTGTGCAAATAACTAAGTCACATGATATCATGCCCAGCTTCTAACCCTAGAATTCCTTTCCCAATTCCTTCTAGAGTACCAAGGTAATTATTGATCGATAATTAATCAATAAGCATAAGGCAAGATAAACAACTCACTTTGACACAAATAATTGGAATAAATTAAATAACTAATTTATAGCCATAAAAGGTTCAATTGAAATCTTAATAAAAGAGTTAGTTCATAATTAATGAATTAAAACCAAGAATCCACAATTGAATAGACATTAAAAGATAAAAGTATGATAAGAGAGAGAATAGAATCATGTTGTCAAGAAAATGATGCTCCCTCTCTTGCTCTTGCTTCTTGATCTTCAATGTTCTTCAATTTGCTTCAATCTTCAATGGCTAATTAAGAACTAGGGTTTAGATTCTAATTTAATGGAGTGTTTAATCTAGTCTAATCTATGTATCTCCCTTTATTTTATGCCTTACATCATGTATTTATAGGTTACAAGTCCAATTTTTAGCTTAGAACAAACCCAATCCAATTTGAGTCAAAAGGTGTCAAAATTCGCTCCAAAAACGCGTCCGTGCCCATCACGAAGCCCTTCCCAAAGTGCCCCAAAGATTGGGCACGGCATCAACCACCCCCTCAACCTTCCTCCCGCCTTTTGGCATAGGCCAAAAATGGGCACCGGCCACGCCACATGTTTTGACATTTTCTACGCCGACGTCCTTTGGGAAAATAGCCATAACATCTTTCGTCCCAACTCCGATTTCGATGATTCAAGATGATCCGGAAAGAGGAGACGTAGATCTAACTTTCATTCTTTAAGTTTTTTCAAAATAAGGTCCGGAGAAATAATACTCAAATTGGCTCTGAAGTGATCATTGTAAATGGCAAGTCAAAACGCTAATCTAGCCACCCCAACGTCGATCCAAGTAACTTTTGTCCCAATTCCTACAAAACAACATAAAACATGCATGAATAGACACAAACACTTAAAAACTATTCTAAAAGACTTGAGAACAACAATAAATTAAGCCCAATGTATCCAATTCATGGGTATAAAACTCACTCATCAAATACCCCCAAACTTAAACCGTTGCTTGTCCTCAAGCAAAAAACAAAAAAGAACTAAAATAAACAAAATAACTCAACTAAATGAATGCATATGCATGATCTACTTCCTAATATACCTCACGAATCCAAAGTAATAAATCAAGATGATATATAGCAACAGCCTCAAAGATACCACGGGTACTCAAACAATATATCCAATCAAGTCAAAATCCATAACTCTAACCAATTAGTTAATCCAAACCTGTCATCACCCATGTTGTGTGTGTGTGTGCTCGTTAACCATTCTAACCAACCACAATTCAAGATAATCACATAACAAACTTCTTAAAAGGAAAATTTCAGTTCCAATTCAATTACTTTTGTGAACATGACAACTCCGGTTAAAACTAAGCAATTACCAAGTCTTAAGGTAAATACAGGATGTATTTATACTATTATTCAACCACGAGAGCATTTTTGCTCTTTCTCGTGTTTTATTCATTTTTTTTTTTTTTTTTCTCATGGTTGTGCAATGTCTTATTCCCTTAGGCTTTTCAGTGCTACCTTAACGAAGCCACCAACGACTCCCAAGCCATTAAAGACCTTAGGCGCTAGGTGTAAAGACAATCCCTCTGCTTACTTTACTCAAGTAACAAAGGCCACAAAACTAAACAAACATGCCACGGTGTTTATTCTTTTCTTTCTTTCTTTCTGGATTTTTTTCTTTTTTTTTCTTTTCATCATTCCTTTTTTTCTTTTGTTTTCTTTTTGTAATATATATATCCCATAGATTCCCCTAAACTCAAGCTTTTACGTCATTCCAACCTTTACCGCTAATTCACTAATTTCCTTAAATTTTAACAAAGATTTTCCCTCAGAAACAAATTATGAAACCCTTGAACCAAGTAAATTAAAACAGTTAAACTTTAAGTGCTAACCGGTTACATAAGTTTCAGACAGGCTCAGATTATCATCATGATTAAAAGTAGAACTCATCATCAATTATCAACACTATTCAAGTTAACATTTAATACCAATCTTATCATAGGTCGAGCTAAGACCACACCAACCGATCACACAGATTCATGTAAAAATAAAAAATAAAAAAAATGCAATTATACTACATGAACACATATATGAATATGCAAATAACTACCATGTATTATATGCAACCTAAAAAAAACACAATGCTAACACATAAAAAAAACGAACTACGATGCAGATAACTAACTATAAGCAATACAACACTAAAATGCCCCCAAACTTAAACTAGACATTGTCTTCAATGACTAAGATAGAAAAATTAAATCAGATGACTTCCCTGAAAATATAGCAATCTTCCTCCTTGTCCGCTAATTTTGGAGAATAAGCTAGGCACATGGAACAAATTGGGCACCACACTTGAATTTGACTTGAATAACCTGTAAAACCATGATTGAAGCAATTTTATTAAATCCTAAATAAATGCAAATTCAAAACTACTAATATAAAACTTAATAAAAACAAAAAATAAAAATTAAACTTGGGTTGCCTCCCAATAAGCGCTTGTTTTATAGTCTCAGCCTGACTTCTTCAATTCTCTATCCAATTCCCCTGCAAAAATTGAGGAACCCTTTATCCATCAGTAGCAATGTCTCTTTTGGGAGGTTCCCATTAGTAATGACCCTAGAATTAAAGTCACCTAGCATGCTCTTTGTAGATAAGCTCCCTATTAAGAACGTCCAACAACTAGGTGTTTCCTCCATTATGTCGATGATCAGATTAGGGCATTGAAGCTTAATCAACATAATGGAATCTTCCTCTATCTTCTCCTTTTTCATCCCACCATGACTCCACAACTGTACTAGCTCTTACGTCACCAAGAGCTTTGCCGACGACATGACTTCCAATTGGGCATGGTTTTGCAAAACTGCCCGGATTCTTGAACTTTGGTGGAGAAGGTACATGGGATACTATCAAAATTGGCTCATCTTCGTTGATACTCAATTTTAGATCTTTGCTGATCTCCTTTTATTGGTCTCCAAGTCTTTCCTCTCTTTCAACATCTATATCATTTGGGACATCCGGTTGCAGATTTGGTTCGGGCTCATCATCAGTCTCGTCATCCATGTCATAGAGCCAAGTGTATTGAGGACAAATGTTCGAGGCATTGGTTAGTTGTTCCGTTTGGTTCATAAAATTTTGACTCAATATCTTTTTGATTAATCCTCCTCTCCTCACATGAAGCTATGAACTTGGACAAAGCTTCCTCCAAATTTGAATGTTCTTCCTCAGTAGTAGAGGTGGACACAAGAAATCCGGTGGGTACGTTGGACTTGGAGCATAAAATTGATCTTGATGAGTATGGCTCCATGAAAATCCGGTGATACCCCAATCCTGATAATAGTTGTTAGGATAGACATAATTATTGGGGTAATCACCACCGCATTATATCTATCTTTCCGAAATGATGGCGATTGATGACTCATATGATTTCCAAAGACAATAATCACAAGTAACCGCCACACTTTGACGACGTTGAGCTTCAAAAGCTTCAAACATCCTCGAAAGTGTCTCAATCTATGCTGACAATGCAGAAAGTTTCTCGAGTCTGTCAATCTCCTCTCCCCTTGGCTGAGTCATTCTTGCCATCCTTCGACTCCGTATGGTCACAAGAAACCTCCAACGTCTTTTGAAGTTGCCTCTATAGAAGATGTATTAAGTCCATCAATCCATGTTTCCTTGGTTGAGCCAAGAACGTGTATGGCCATTGATACTCAAACTCATCCATGGTACCTGAAAAGAGAGAAATATAAGAAGAGAATTAAAAATAAAAATAAAAATGTTTAAATTAAGACTAATTTGATTGAAATTAATATTGGTAAATAATTATTAAATTAATTCCCCGGCAACGGCGCCAAAAACTTGTTGATCGATTTCGCAATCAATGAATACGTGCAAGTATACACGGTCAACAAGTAATAAAGTGAAAGTAGAGTATCGTTCCCACGAGGAATTATTTAATAAAAATTACCAAATACTAACTCTTAACCAAATCAATTTTATTTAAACAATTGCAAATTGTGAATTTTCTAATTAAGAAAACTAAATTAAACAATTAAAAAAGATTATTCTAAAAGAAAGCAAATAAACAAAACTAAGATTTGATGGAATTCGGATAAATAAGGATTAAGACTCCAATATCCCCAATTATGAATTATAAATCAATTATTCAATTATTCCAATTATTATGTCTACTGAATTGTTAACAAGAATTCTCAAATGCCAAAAGCCCTTTCTCAAGTGATCATTTGCCTTCTATTTAATCCAAGTTAATTTTGCTATATCCCTATGTAAAAAAAATGAATTAAACTCACTACAATCCCAATTCCTTAAGTGTTATATGCGGTAAATAGATATTCTCATTCAATTCACAAACCTAATTATTAACTGTGCAAATAACTAAGTCACATGTTACCATGCCCAGTTCTAACCCTAGAATTTCTTTCCCAATTCCTTCTAAAGTAACAAGGTAATTACTAATTAGATAATTAATCATGAAGCATAAGGCAAGATAAACAACTCACTTTGACACAAATAATTGGAATAAATTGAATAACTAATTTATAGCATTAAAAGGTTCAATTAAAATTTTAATAAAAGAGTTAGTTCATAATTAATGAATTAAAACTAAGAATCCATA
Source organism: Panax ginseng (assembly GCA_020205605.1). Classification (NCBI taxonomy): domain Eukaryota; kingdom Viridiplantae; phylum Streptophyta; class Magnoliopsida; order Apiales; family Araliaceae; genus Panax; species Panax ginseng. Next base: position 69,832,204 of record CM035129.1, read on the forward strand.
ATTGAATAGACATTAAAAGATAAAAGTATGATAAGAGAAGAGAATAGAATGCATTGTCGCAAAATCTGATGCTCCCTCTCTCTTCTTCTTGATCTTCAAAGTTCTTCAATTTGCTTCAATCTTCAATGGTTAATTAAGAACTAGGGTTTAGATTTTAATTTAATGGAGGGCTTAATCTAGTCTAATCTATGTAATCTCCCTTTATTTTATGCCTTACATCATGTATTTATAGGTTACAAGTCTAATTTTTAGCTTAGGAACAAACCTAATCCAATTTGGAGTCAAAAAGGTGTCAAAATTCGCCAAAAAATACGTCCAAGCCATCACCAAGCCCTTCCCAAAGGTGCCCAATGGGCACACGACAATTTCAAACCTCTACCCCAGTATCCGGTCTTTGGGCATAGGCCAAAAATGGGCGCCCCGACGCTGCCACATGTTCTGACATTTACTGTTCCGACGTCCTTTGGGAAAATGGCCATCACTTCTTCGTCCGAACTCCGATTTCGATGATTTAAGATGATCCGGAAGGAGAAGACCTAGATCTACAACTTTCATTCTTTACGTTATTTGAAATAAGGTTCGGAACAATACTCAAATTATCTCTGAAGTGACTACTGTGTAAATGGCAAGCCAAAAACGCGAATCTAGCCACCCCGAACGTCGATCCAAGTAACTTTTGTCCCAAATCCTACAAAACAATGTAAAACATGCATGAACAGACATAAACACATAAAAACTATTGTAAAAGACATGAGAACAACAATAAATTAAGCCCGAATGTATCCAATTCATGGGTATAAAACTCACTCGTCAGGCATTATAGAGTTGCGGACTCAAAAATGATCGGATTCTGACTTAGAACGAAGAAACGAGTGTTGAACGTTCATGAACATTTACCGTTTTTGTTAAAAATGAACTAATAGGTTAAATTTTAGCAAACGAAGTCAAATAGATAAAATTCTTACATGAACGCGTAGATTATGTAATTTGTGAACCATATGCTTTTGAACGAGCCAATTCAGACTTATAACGAATAAGTTATGCGTCCGGGAGTTTCACAAAGTAAAAATTCTATCAAAATTTTTTGGTGCACGTGAGTTGGCGCCATACATCAACCCAGTAGTATATTGGTTGCACCTTTGCGATGCCATATACAAAGGATAATGACATATCATAGAGATCGTGCATGCATGGCCTGCCATGTAACATGAGTGTTGAGTGTGGCGCCCAGCCAGGCCAAGGCCGCTCACTTTTAACTTCGTCTTTGTCAGCAGCCACGAGATGAAGGGCAATGAATGGCCATGGCTTGACCACCAATCCTAGGTTTTAGACAGTGATGAAGGTTTACAAGTATAACATGAACAGTAACTCGTTAGTAATGAACTAAGGAACTTAATAAAGCTTTGTAAGGTATTGCTAAAATTTATTTATGTTGTATAAAGGTTGAAGATGAGTAATCAAACACGAACGTAATGAGAACGATTTAACGAAAAGCCGGAACCAATAAGAACAAATCTAAGTTATAATTAGATTGAGAAGAAGGGTAAGATACATTAGGGATTATGTATGTTTATTCATGACCTAATGTGTTATGTGATATTATCATTACATATCCAAAAATCGCCCTTTCTGGACACAATATAGAAAACTCATCAAATTATCATTTCAAATTTTTCCAGAATTTTTAAATGTCAGAAAAATTACGAAACTGTAAATGGATTTTCGCCCGCCATGCGGTAATCCACGTAGACAAATTATTTTAACAGAATAATAAAGAATGGAACTACGTCATGCATAATCCATAAAGACAGGATGTTCCAACAGAATAATAAAGAATGGAATCAGGTCATGCGTAATCCGCACAGACAGGATGTTCCAACAGAATTCACCAGGCATGCAATAGACCGCACAGACAGGTTATTCCCAACAGAGTAATAAAGAATGGAACCAGGTCAAGCGTAATCCGTACAGACAGGATATTCCAACAGAATAATAAAGAATGGAACCAGGTCATGCGTAATTCGCACAAACAGGATGTTCCAATAGAATAATAAAGAATGGAATAACAACCCTTACGAGTATTGAAAGAAAATAACTCTCTTCATGAATACGAAAGAATAATACCCCTTACGAGTACAACAAATAATATCCCTTACCTTAAAAAGAAGAGTATTCCGACTGGTAGGGCGAGGATATTCTTAAATAAAACTTATACTATTTTCTACGCTCAAAGCTTCTTAAACTCTATAGAAATACACTCAAGATTATAGAAGAAGAATTCTCTGAATTTCTGGTGTGTTTTCAATTCTAACTAAGCATCCTATTTATAGGAGAATGGAAAGGATACTATGTAATAAAATATAATATATTCTATTTATAATATATATATATATATATATATATATATATATATATATATATATACTTAAAATCTAATAAAACAAATAACTTTATAAAAGTATTCACATTTATATAAAAAGATTTTACTATGCAAACACTATGCATAATAAAATATAATATATTCTATTTAGAATCTAATAAAACAAATAACATTATAAAAGTATTATGTTTTATATAAAAAGATTTTACTATGCAAACACTATGTAGACACTATGCAAATAATATGCATAATAAAATTTAATATATTCTATTTATAATCTAATAAAACAAAGAATTTTATAAAACGAAGTTTTCTGTTTTATTACATTTATAATAATAATAAAACAAAATTCATCATCATTATTATAATTCACACTATTAATCGACCAGGTCGTTCCCAAGAAAGATGGGGCTTTCCAATAAGGATTTCTCCTTATTGGCGCGCAATTAGGTGACCAAACCTCTCCTTGACAGAACTTCTAGACATTGTTAATATTGCAAATAATAATATTAATAACTTTGTTATCTCAATTATTGATTTAATAATATATAAAATATCGACAATAATTGAATCAAATAACGTGAGATACTATGTAACAATTACTGTAGCAATAATTGAACAAAGCTGAGTGACTTCTCACGTAAGCATCAATAATCAATATCGTGTGCTACTATGCAACCACGCGTATTAATGTACTTTTACTACCGAGTAGTTCATTAGTTTTAACGGTAAAACTTCCGCCGTTATTTTCATAAAAAATATTTTTATCATTTTCTCAATCTGACAATAATTCTATTGTGGGGTCCACCAATGATTGTACCGTCGTACAGATATTCCCCGAATAATCGAATATTCCCCGACACAACGAATATTTTATATCAACTTGCTTACTTTGCAAAAATTTTACATATTACCCTTAACTTTAATCTTTTTTCAATTTAACTATTTACCAAAATAGAAAAATTTGAATACTTTTATTTCATAAAATTCGGGGTCTCACAATAGTAGTATCGTGGTGGACCGAATTCGAGGTTCGAAGGGACCCGGATTTGGGGGCGTCACAGGTTGGTATCAAAGATGTAGATTACAAACTTAGGTAAGTGTACCTTAGGCTATAACCTGAGAGAGAGAAAGATAAAATTAAAATATATATATATATGTTAAGATTCAAAGAAGAATCTTGAAGTATCTAGAGAATGAGGATTCAAGAGTTTCCCAACTCTGGTAATAAAAGTGTTAAGATGATGTCTATAAGATAAATATGACAAAGATAGTGAGAATGAACTCGAGTGGAGTTTTGTTGAAAATAGGGAAAAACGCTAAGGTAAATTGATGATCACGACGTGATCGGATTAAGCTATGAAGTGATAAATAGTCTGCAATGACTAAGTGTGTATAGCTTGATTCTATAAGAGAATGTATTGTGAAATGGTACGATATGAACTCATGAGGAGTTGTATGTGATGAGATACTAAGAATTCGTATCATATAAAGTGTAAGATAGAGTTAGGTGGGATTTCAATTGAGGACCCATGTCAGCAGCTGAGTTGTATGATTCCTTGTTATGGGAGGGAATTGTACTTGGTGTAAAAACCACTTAGTTCTGGCACTGATAATCGTTAAAATGTTTGTGTCACGCTATTTTCTATATACTTGTTAAGAAGGTGATTCTTTTCTCATGTGTATAATAGATAAATAGGTTATAGTTAGAGAATATAAGGTTAAGTTGCGAGTTCTTAAAATTTATACTTATGGTACGTTCGGGACTCATCATTATATGAAATGTTTTTGAACCCTCAAATAATGGACGCCTTTATGAATCCGACTAGGGTAAGTTCTTAAACTCATAGGATTATGGCAAGTTCTTGAATTTCCAAAGTGTGGTAAGTTTGATGAACTATATCGGGTATATATATGTTATGAAGTTAGAAATTTTGGTATAGTAAGCATTGATGGTGTTAGAGATTGATTGAATGAGGCAAGGAGTAAAGTTGATGGAGAAACATGAATTTTTAAAATCTTCTAGCTCTGCTAGATTTTCAAAATTTATTAACTTCGTGCTAATGTTGGCATTTCTGTTTTCTCAAAAAAACTTTGGATCATGTGATTGAACCAATGATGTTTTAAAAATAATGTCATTATCCATATGTCTATGCTAATTATTTCAGCTAAGACAAAATGATTTGAAAATTTTCAAAATGTATTTCTGACCATTTACATCATTTGGTGTGGTGTAGAAATGGTAAACGATGGAGTCATCAATGCAGTTGAACCTAGTGTTGGTTGTGATTGAAAGATCGTCAGCCCATTATGGTATGATGTAATATGATAAAGTGACCTAATGGCGGAATCCTCAATGTACTACTAATCTGGTACGGTATCATGACGTCATAAAAAAAAATTTGGTTTTCTTTTAAATTATGAAGAAGGTTAATTATGTGGCCAAATTATTTTGATTGATGTCCGAATTGTTGAAAACTATTTGTGGAATTCAAGCATTCTTGAGTATTTATGCCAAACCAGATTGTTCTGGTGCAGATTTAGATGTGGAAAAGGCTAAGGTGAACAACCCTATAAGGGGACATGTTTCTGGGGACAATGGTTCCGAACGTAACGCATGTAGTTGTTACAAAACACTACGTTGCGGCCCAATATAGTGGTACTATAGACTGGCCACCTAACGTACATGTGGAGGGTGTTTTCAATCCTTGTGATAGATAAACACTCTGGTTTGTAGTGCGAAGGATTATGATGAAGCACTAGTTCACTGTCTAGTGTGACCCCTCAACATAAATTGGAATCTGAGTTATTCATACTACTTCTCGATTATTGAAAAATTGTGGAAGACTCTTATTCTTATGTGTGATGAATGTAGTGAGTAGAACATTCCTTAGAAAGGAGAATGCGGTAGAATGCAAGTGAGCAAGTTATAATAAAACTTCTGAAAAAGGGAATGAATAAAATTATTCAAAAGAATATGTAATATTCGAAATAGCACCGAGTAGAGAAGGTTTCGGTGATACCGAGGACGGAATCCTTATAAGGGGGAGAGGATGTAAGAACCTAAATTTTTAAAAAATATTAAAATAAGAATTTAGTAGATAAAATTCTGAAGGCATGTGAAGGGGTTCAAATAAAAATATATATGTGTTACGAGGTATGTGGTATTGTGTTACATAGGGTAATATGAGTTATGTAATAAGTAATGTTGTGTTTAATAAATATATATCATTATTATATATTTGTTATAAACTATAGAGATGAATTAATAAGAGGATGGATAAAAATTTATCTATGGATGTTAAATAATTTATGTGAAAATTATTTTATATTAATAAGTTGGTGACATTAAAATATCTTTGATAATCACAAATTTCTTGAGTATATGTATGAGTGAATATCAAGTCTAAGGTAGTGCAATCTTACTCTTTAATGGGTGACGTATAGGAGCTGGGCTAAACGATTTCTTTAGAGAGCGGAGGTATATAAGAATTGGTAACAGATCTAACTCACTGTGAAAACAGTGTAGACGAGACGGAAACTAATTTGTTGGTTGTTTGTGGGAAACCACTCAGTGTACTATATTGAATACTATTAAAGACTCGAGGTGTGTTAGGTTTGGACTTATATAAATGTACGTTGTTGACGAGGGAAGAAAATCGATATACCTTTAAAGTGGTTAGAGAATTATTGAGTGAATTGATACATGGCGAGAAGTGAGGTCTAAAAGAATGTATGTATGTATTATATTCAAGTGTTGTGTTAGTGGTGGTAAGAAACTGTAATGGAGTTGTATAGTGGGTTACACTAATAAGGGAAAATAGAGTTTTAAAACTTGAATCGTGATCCTTAAATTGTTAAGGAAAATAGTAATCAATGATGTGAAACCAAGTAGAGGATTGATGTTAGGCTAGTTAACGCTTAAGGAGGATGTGTAAAGTGTTTAAAAGTGTAAGGTTTCAGATTCGCTTAATGCGTAACTTGTCTGCTTAGAATTTGGTATGGCGCATGCCTCGCCATTTCAAGCCTATAACCAATAAGCAATTTGCTTACGATCTAAAAATCGCTTTTGGAATTTAAAATCTAAGAAATGGGTATTAAGGACTCATAAGGATAATAAAAATCGTAAATGGTGATTAAGTTGACCATGAATGAATTAAGTTAGCAAAACATGATTTGAGTAAGAGTTAATTAATTAACCCATAATAAATATTGGTTAATTAAGTAATATTATAGAATATTATATTATGAAGCTTTGCGTGGTAGTGGCATGATATTAAATTGATTGATAGGATTAGTTCACTTATATAAGATGGTGAATTAACATATATGTTTAGCATAAGAGGATGAAAGAAATATTTGATATTTTAATACATTACATAGTATTGTAATATAAAAAGAGGTTGATATTTGAAAGTTAATGATTAAAAGAACCAATATAGTTATAAGTAATTATTGTATAGAGATTTATGCATAAGGTTAATATTGTATGTGGTGGCTAAAGAAAATTGTTTTGGAACAATTTATGAAAGAAATGAAATGAAAGAATTATATTAATTAGTGTCGTACATACTAATTATTGTAAGATAATAAATGATTAATACTAATTAATCGTTGTGATATTAAAATGTGATTATGGGTTGGGAATACCAAATTGAATTAAACTTTGCCCAATTAAAATATTAATGTGGACATTATCATTAAATAGTATTACTATGTGTAATAAGGAAAATGTGGGCAGAAGTGATATAAAATATCTATGGCCTAAGAATACATGAGGTGTGACATATAATTGGGACTAAGGATATAAGGTATCAATTGGTACAATAAAATCATAAGTCATTTTAATAAAGAATGATTTAATATCTGTGTATTCTAGAAACTGGGAAGGAAATCAAATGTTTAAATAAATATTAATATTAAATAAGGTTATAATGTGGTTATGTGAGTGGTAGAGATAATTATGGGATTTCCCGAACAATAATGCCTAATTGCGATATTTTATTACATGTATTTAATGTACATGGGGTATACGATGTAAGTACATAAATAATCCCTAACTTCCTAATATGGCAACAATGGAACATTAAGATTTTATTTTAGGAAATTAAAGTAACTAAACTAAGCTAGTTGCTGAGAAATAAGCTTGTCCCATTTTGTGAGTCTCATCTCATTCATACGTGAATAGGTCATTGGCCTAGCCTAGTGTTGCTGCTGAAAACAAGAAGGCTGATGATGAGAGTTGGTATTACTTTCCACTAACTCTCTCTTAACTAATGGTTTCCCCTGCTTTCCATTGGTTTAATTTCTTGGGCAAAACTCCCAATTTGGATAATAGTTTTGCTATATAAGGAAGCCTTCCCTTTCATTCTTAAGGCTGCTACATAGCTGAGATTGTTGTTTTCATAGAGAGAGTGAGATTGTTGAATTTGAGTCTGAGTTACTAGTTGTTTAAAGTGAAGTTTAGCATTTACAAAAGATAGAAATTGAGGAAAGTAAGCTCCTTAGAAGGTAAACTCCTGTTTTAGAAACTTAATTTCAAAATTTATGAATTATGGAAATTCTACTAGAATCTTGATAATTGGTTTGTGAATTGCTGTCATGATGTTGTACGAGTTGGTATGTATGTTATGGAACGTATATGGTTGGTTTAAGCATGCTAGATTGAGGAGTATATGTTTTAAATTCTGGAATTTGCAGAAACAGAGTTTGTGAGTATTGAAATATTAATTTCTTGATTTCATGGAATTAGATGTTAAAGAGGTTGGGTATGGGTTATATTGTTGTTATATGACCATATAAGTATGTTTCAACTATAATATGCATGTTTAGAATTAATTTCGTGAGTACTTTCTGTGTTTGGGCTCAATAGTTGCCGAAATTTACTATTCCTGGCTCGAACCAAATCTTTCAGCAATTTACACCATATTACCAAGGTATGTACTGCCAGGTCCTTGTTTTCAGTTAGTGCTACATTTTATAATGCAAAAAGTATGATTAGTTATTATGGTTTAAGCTAACATGCAAGCATGTGTAACATGTATATATAAGTATAATAACCTAATGTGAGTATGTTTTGCTAAGATTAACATGATTTGGTAGAATATCTTTAACAAGGACTTTATGTTTTGAAAACAAACTATGTTAGAGATCATGTTCTGCAAATTGTGAACCTAGTAAGCTATACATGATTGATTTTACACATATATGAGCATGTTATAGTGTACATACTTCATTTGAGCATGACCACCTTATTAGGCTTTGTGTTAGAGAAGTTTTTTAAGAAAAAGCTTAGCATAGTGAACTAACATGCATGACTACTGCATGATTTAAACTCTAAACTTGTGAGCATGTTAACATGCCTTGATTACATATGAATAGAGCCTTAAAAATGTCTTGTATGTGTTAAATGGCATTGGTCAAGTTTAAAGTGGTTTCCAAAAGTAAACTTGAACATATTTTCAAAATCTAGTTGCATCACATGGATATTTAGATTTTAAATGCTTGAGATGCCATGTTATGTTTCATTATGTCACTACACATATGTCTTATATATTAAACATAATGGAAGTAAACAAGCATGAGGTTAAAGCATGTTTTAAAGTGTTAAACGATGGTAGCTACGAGTAAAAGGTGTGAATATGTATGAACATGTGTAGTACAGATTATGTTACCTCTTTATGAGAACAAAAGGATAATTAGTACACCTAGTGACTACATAACACTAATTGGTTTTGATTCATGAAAATCCTAAACTAAAGTCCCTAACATATAATGTTGATCTTGAAGTAGTCATACAAGTATGTAAAGACCTTTTGTGTGTATGTATGAGAAGTGTAAGTGTCTAGTGTGTTAAAGCATGGACTAAAACCAGGAGTGCAAAGCTCAACCTTGAGTCCGGCGAAGGACAACCTTGCTACGCATCCTAAAGTTTAGACATGGCACAGATTAAGCCATTCTTCTACGATTTGGAATAAGTTCTATTTTTGATCTAATGTTTGAATCATGCTTATATGGTTACTTTAAATTGCAATATGTGAACATTATGCTATGTAATGTGTAGAAAGCATGCTATGTGATAAAGATAAATGTTAGTTAAGACTTTTAAAATGTTAAAGTCCAAAGGAATGTTTTCAAGATATAAAGCAACTGTTTGGAGTCATAATCTGACTTGTGCTATGTAGGTGATGTTGTATAAAGTTACAACTAAGTTAGACATTTGTGTGTACGGTTGAACTTACTTATAGGAGTTTTAAATATGTCGAACGCATTGCGAGTCAAGTATGTGGTAGATATATCTGAATGTTGATGTCAAGTACGAGTGGTTAAGGAATACCTATACATACCTAGGGTATGATGAGAAAGTGAAGTGTACAATTTACGAACCTAGTTAGGAAACAATGTAACATTATTATTACATTGAGAATGAATGAAATATGTTACATTGAGAATGCATGAAATAATGTAACAATGTGAAAGTTGATCTTTGATGATATACTTGTGATATAAACCCCTATGCCTGTTTTGTGAGAAGTAACATGCGTAGTAAATATTAATCGATTATGAATGCATGAACTAAATATGCTATTATATGCTATGTGCTGCATGAAAATTGTTAGAATTGATGGGCTGTCGAGCTCACCCTTGCAAATAACCACTTTTGCAGGTTAAGGATTCAAGGTAAAGATTATGTGCTACTTGATTGATAGAGTTCAATAGTAATTGAAGGAGATTGGTTTATATGTTTAAATATATACTTTTGAACCATGTTTATGTTCTAGGAGTCATACAAGATAGTAGTTTACGAGGTATAATACATGTTGCATTGTAAAGTTGTATTATGTGATACATAGAGAAATTCGAATGGAGATGTAAATACTTATACAGTAATTCCAATAGAATGAATCATAACAGAATTTGATTGAAGGATATGTAATTGATTCAAGTTAAGATATCAATAAAATACTTATTTTCAAATGAGATTGAAAAAGTTTAAATTATTCCGCATATTTTTATAACATCGAATGTGATGTAAAACAGGAATGGTATTTGAAACCTATAAAAGTGGGGTCATTAGATAGATCCTAGAAATGGAAGGAATTTATATTCTAAATTATAATACGCAAAGTTATATTCATTTAAGTTATGAATAAAAGATATAGTAGTTTGACGATAGTAGTAGCGTTGCGGACCGAATCTGAGGTTCGAAGGGACCCGGATTTGGGGGCGTCACAGGTTGGTATCAAAGTTGTAGGTTATAAACTTAAGTAAGTGTACCTTAGGCTATAACCTGAGAGAGAGAAAGATAAAATTAAAATATATATATGTGAAGATTCAAAGAAGAATCTTGAAGTATCTAGAGAATGAGGATTCAAAAGTTTCCTAACTCTGGTAATAAAAGTGTTAAGATGATGTCTATAAGATAAATATGACAAAGATAGTGAGAATGAACTCGAGTGGAGTTTTGTTGAAAATAGGGAAAGAACCCTAAGGTAAATTGATGATCACGACGTGATCAGATTAAGCTATAAAGTAATAAATAGTCTCTAATGACTAAGTGTGTATAGCTTCATGCTATAAGTATGAAAGCCCCGATTCCGAGTCCCAAATCCTCGCGGATCCGGTACAATCATTCTATCACTATTTCTATTACGAAAGATATAAACATAAATTGTTTATACAATAAACATACACATAATTACCACAAGGTCGAGTAACCTTAACTTATTACACAATTCATAAATTATCTAACATATAACATATTTATCACACTATACTATTACAATTAAGTTGCACATAAAAACTGAAGCTGAACTTGTCTTTATTTTTTCCTTGTATATGACGCATTCGTCTTAATCTATAATGTTTATCGTGATATAGCAAGGGTGAGCATGAAAGTTGCCCAGCAAGTTTAAATCTATTAAGATATATCATGATTGAAAGAGTCTGAATAATAAGTTGGCTATAATTCATCAATATAGTTGTGAATTAGCACGAACAAAATTTTGACTGAACAAGTATTGAACATGAACAAATATATCTGGATCAACTGGTAATGAAGGTGATCAGCCTTTCATACCTTACTTATACATGCAATATGTACATAGTACAATTCTACAGTGGCAATCAACAATGATTAACCATAACCATATTTGAATAAAACAACTCTTAGTAGAGTTAAATAAAAACTTGTCTGAACTGTTGATTATCGCTACGCAATTTATAAGCTTCGTCTGAAGACCTAATATTAATAATATAGATATACAAATTAGAATAATATCATCACAATATAATACTATTATATATATATATATAGAATAACCTAAACACATAACACATAACCCTATCAGTCTATACAGCACATAAGACACAACATCAAGTCAGACTATTTAAGTCCGAGTTAAAACCTACACAATTCTATCATCCCGACGGTCTAGTCGGACAATTATCGAGTTTAAATTCCATTAAACTCTGTCTAAACACTTAACCACCATCACATATAATTTTATTATCAGTCAAAATAATTTTCATAGACTTGTAAAATTTTTCAGATAATTAATATTATTTATTCATAATTTTTCAATCACTTATATATCGTATTTATATTACATAAATACCACATTATTCCTTTATCATTAATATTTATTTATTATTAAATATTAATGAAAATCATATCATAATTTTATAATACAATTATAATATATCAAAGTATTTTTAATACCTTAAAATCATATTTATATGATTTTAAACATTAAATCCATTATCCAGATAATTGCTATTAATATTAGCATGGCAAAATATCAAAAGTTATATTTTATAACTCAAAATATTTTTATAACCTTTAAATCATTTTATATTATTTTTAAATCAATAATTCTATTTTTCCATAATTTATTTAATATATTTATTGAATAAACTAATTATCATTAGTAATAAATTATTAATGAAATTCATCACAAAATATTAAAAGTCATCAAATTTAATTTAAAATATTTTCTAATATCATACTATAATTTTAAATGATTTTTCATGAATTAAATTCATTTTTAAATAATTTATTTAATATTATAATTAAATAAATAAATACCTTTAATATTCCAAAATATTAAATATTTTTTGCAATATACTCAAAAAAATTAAAAACTATTTTTTCAGGCTTTAATTTAATTTTTCATAATTTATTATGTATTTTTAATAATTAAAAATTATTTTTCTCTATTTATTTAATTAAATAATTAATTTTCCAAAATTAAGTGTCACTAAAGGGCCCTATAGCGGCAGAACCGTCGCTATAGGTGTTCTTGAGCGTGTTCTTCACGATTTTCAGATTTCATGTCAGTGACTAAGTTACCATGTTTGACCAAAATTAGATCTATGATCGTAATAATTCTAGGAGACTTGATGTGTTACACATGTAGTATCAATGTAATAATACACTAACAAACAAATTTCAGGTCCAAATAACAACACATCACTGAGTTATTAGCCATCAAAAAGTCTAACAACGCTGTTCTTCATTTCTGGGTTTTCCAGAAAATGAAGAACAACTCTTGGTGCTATATATAGATCTTTATATCTTGAACTCTAGGTCTGTTTGTGTGATGTAAAGCTTCAAAATTTTAGTCGCGATGTCAAGGTATAATAATTCATCAACAGAGCAATATAACAACATCGAAATCATAAGATCCAAGGTAGTCAAACCTTGTCAGAAAATTCATCCTTGAAGATTTCTGGGTTTTCCAGAAATCTGCAAAAACAGACGGTCAATGCTACTTTGACCCTTCCTATCTTTGATTTTATACATGATATGTGAGTTCTATAAGCATGAACATGAAGCCTAAATGTCAGTCTACAATTATATTACACAAGCATGGCCAGATCCCTTAATAGAAAGAAGATCAGAAGCCATAAAACGATTGTTAAACGCTTCACGGAAATGCTGGTTTGCCTGAAAATAGAATTGCTATTCTTACGTCAATTTGTTTTTAGCGCATATAACAAGAGATCTAGACATGCTATGACCCAGATTCAAGTTGGAGTACAAAGACCACATATCATACAACAAGTACAAACCTTTAACACACTAAAACCATTACCAGACACCGATCTATGAAGCCTGACATTTGCTTGTCAGACGAAAATTTCTAACTTTTCCAGATTTAAGAAATCTTCAATTTCGAGTATCAAAATGATATGGATCTAAGTTTCAGCAATCCAGATCATCAAATGACACCCTCTAACATGACTCTAAACAACAACTAACATCAACACCCAAGATTTACAGAATTTAGGGTTTATACCTCTAAAACTTTGATCTTTGATTTCTTATAATCCTGATTTGTTATTAGCTGCCTAAGGATCAATATAGGGACTGAATCACTAATTAATCTCGTGGTTCTAGAGAGAGAATGAGTTAGTTGAGAGGTAGAACAAAAATGAAGCTAGCTAGCAACTTTCTCTCTCTTGAATCTATATGTACATCATGTATGCTATGTATTGGATGCTTGCAATGGCTGATGTGATGGTAATCTATAATTCATAAGTAGGTCTAGGGGGTGGCGGGCCAGATTTGCAAAGATTTGGCTAGCAATAATTCAACAAATAAGAGAAAAGGGTAAAATGGTAATTTTATTTTAATTTCAAGGGTATTTTAGTAATTGTGCAACCTTTAGGGTTTAACCCTTAGGATTTAACCCTTAGGGTTTAACCCTTAGGGTTAAAACCTAAGGTTTCCAAACAACAATTTTCTAATATTTTCAATTTAGAATTTCTTAATAAAAAATTAATATCTCTAAATTATAATTAGGATTTTCTAATTATATTCTAATTTCCATATCATAAATCAATATTGATAATTAGGATTAATAATTCCTAATTAAAATTGCTATTTTAGCAAATAGGTCCATTAGGGTTTTAAACTTTTAAAATTAGGGTTTTCTAAATTATTAGAAAATCAAATTAATGATTAGGGTTCTCCCTAACTAGGTTTGTAATTAAAATAAAAAACCTTATACATAGCATTTAAATTCCCAAATTAGGATTCTAATATCTGAATTAGGGTTTCGAAATCCCCAGAACCGAAATTAGGGTTTTGGAACCAGTTTCTAGGGTTTTCTTATAATTGTAAGAATTTTCTAACTGAACGTGGACGTTCTAAATATATAGGGTTTGGACACTGATAAAATTTATCTGGTCAACCCTTGACCCTTAACCACATACTGAACAAATATAATGCCAAATAAACAGAACATATTCTCGTATATCCTTAATCCTTAATAATTCACCACAATAAATTTTAAATTCATAAAATTCCTTACCAGAAAACTCAAATCCATTCACTTATTTTTTGTCTAGGTTTATTATTTAACCTTAAATTCAATAATTAAGATTTAAATAATTTTCTAAATTCTCGGGTCATCACAATAAGAGAATGTACTGTGAAATGGTACGATATGAACTCGTGAGGAGTTGTATGTGATGAGATACGAAGAATTCATATCAAGTAAAGTGTAAGATAGAGTTAAGTGGGATTTCCATTAAGGACCCATGTCAGCAGCTGAGTTGTATGATTCCTTGTTATGGGCGGGAATTGTACTTGGTGTAAAAAACACTTAGTTTTGGCATTGATAATCGTTGAAATGTTTGTGTCACACTATTTGCTATATACATGTTGAAAAGGTGATTCTTTTCTCATGTGTATAATAGATAGATAGGTTATAGTTAGAGAATATAAGGTTAAGTTGCGAGTTCTTAAAATTCATACTTATGGTACGTTCAGGACTCATCATTATATGAAATGTTTTTGAACCCTTCAGCCAATGGACGCCTATGATCTGACTAGGGTAAGTTCTTAAACTCGTATGATTATGGCAAGTTCCTGAATTTCCAAAGTGTGGTAAGTTTGATGAACTATATCGGGTATATATATGATATGAAGTTAGAAATTTTGGTATAATCAGCATTGATGGTGGTAGAGATTGATAGAATGAGGCAAGGAGTAAAGTTGATGGAGAAAAATGAATTTTCTAAATCTTCTAGCTCTGCTAGATTTTTAAAATTTATTGACTTCGTGCTAATGTTGGCATTTCTGTTTTCTCTAAAAAACTTTGGATCATGTGATTGAACCAATAATGTTTTTAAAATAATGTTGTTATCCATATGTCTATGCTAATTGTTTCGGCTAAGACAAACTGATTTGAAAATTTTCAAAATGTATTTCTGACCATTTACATCATTTGGTGTGGTGTAGAAACGGTAAACGGTGGAGTCATCAATGCAGTTGAACCTAGTGTTGGTTGTGATCCAAAGATCGTCAGCCCACTATGGTATGATGTAATATGACAAAGTCACTTAATGGCAGAATCCTCAACATACTACTAATCTGGTACGGTATCATGACGTCATAAAAAAAAATTTGGTTTTCTTTTAAATTATGAAGAAGGTCAATTATGTGGCCAAATTATTTCGATTGATGTCCGAATTGTTGATAAAAGTCTAAGCTATTTGAATCGGCTAGACGACTGTTGAAAAATATTTGTGGAATTCAAGCATTCTTGAGTATTTATGCCAAACTAGATTTCTCTGGTGCGGATTCAGATGTGGAAAAAGCTGAGGCGAACAACCCTATAAGGGGACATGTTTTTGGGGACAATGGTTCCGAACGTAATGCATGTAGTCATTACAAAACACTACGTTGCGGCCCAACGTAGTGGTACTATAGGCTGACCACCTAACGTACGTGTGGAGAGTGTTTTCAGTCCTTGTGATTGATAAACACTCTGGTTTGTAGTGCGAAGGATTGTGACGAAGCACTGGTTCACAGTCTAGTGTGACCCCTCAACATAAATTGGAATCTGAGTTATTCATACTACTTCCCGATTATTGAAAAATCGTGGAAGACTCTTATTCTTCTGTGTGATGAATGTAGTGAATAGAACGTTCCTTAGAAAGGAGAATGCGGTAGAATGAAAGTGAGAAAGTTATAATAAAACTTTCGAAAAGGGAATGAATAAAATTATTCAAAAGAATATGTAATATTCGAAGTAGTACCGAGTAGAGGAGGTTTCAGTGATTTCGAGGACGAAATCCTTTTAAGGGGGAGAGGATGTAAGAACCCGAATTTTCAGAAAATATTAAATTAAGAATTTAGTAGATAAAATTCTTAAGGCATATGAAGGGGTTCAAATAAAAATATATATGTGTTACGAGGTATGTGGTATTGTGTTACATAGGGTAATATGAGCTATGTAATAAGAATGTTGTGTTTAATAAATATATATCATTATTATATATTTGTTATAAACTGTAGAGATGAATTAGTAAGAGGATGGATAAAAATTTATCTATGGATGTTAAATAATTTATGTGAAAATTATTTTATATTAGTAAGTTGGTGACATTAAAATATCTTTGATAATCACAAATTTCTTAAGTATATGTACGAGTGAATATCAAGTCTAAGGTAGTGCAATCTTAATCTTTAATGGTTGGCGTATATGAACTGGGCTAAACGATTCCTGCAGAGAGCGGAGGTATATACAAATTGGTAACCAATCTAACTCACTATGAAAATAGTGTAGACGAGACGGAAACTAATTTTTTGGTTGTTTGTGGAAAACCACTCAGTGTACTATATTGAATACTATTAAAGACTCGAGGTGTGTTAGGTTTGGACTTGTATATATGTACATTGTTGACGAGGAAAGAAAATCGATATACCTTTAATGTGGTTAGAGAATTATTGAGTGAATTGATACACGACGAGAAGTGAGGATTAAAGGAATGTATGTATGTGTTATATTCGAGTGTTGTGTTATTGGTGGTAAGAAACCGTAAAGGAGTTATATAGTGAGTTACACTAATAAGGGAAAATAAAGTTTTAAAACTTGAAGCATGATCCTTAAATTGTTAAGGAAAATAGTAATCAATGATGTGAAACCAAATAGAGGATTGATGTTAGGCGAGTTAACGCTTAAGGAGGATGTGTAAAGTGTTTAGAAATGTAACGTTTCAGTTCTACTAATCGAACTTATGCACTGGGAAATTGGTATGGCGCAATTGCTTCCATTTCAAACTTATGACCAAAGCGATTGTTACTGTCGATAAAATCGATTTTGGAATTTAAAATTTAAGAAATGGGTATTAAGGACTCATAAGGATAATAAAAATCGTAAATGGTGATTAAGTTGACCATGAATGAATCAAGTTAGCAAAACATGATTTGAGTAAGAGTTAATTAATTAACCAAGAATAAATATTGGTTAATTAAGTAATATTATAGAATATTATATTATATAGCTTTGCGTGGTGATGGCGTGATATTAAATTGATTGTTAGGATTAGTTCACTTATATAAGATGGTGAATTAACATATATGTTTAGCATAAGAGGATGAAAGAAATATTTGATATTTTAATATATTACATAGTATTGTAATATATAAAAAGAGGTTGATATTTGAAAGGTAAATGATTAAAAGAACTAATATAGTTATAAGTAATTATTGGTTAGAGATTTATGCATAAGGTTAATATTGTATGTGGTGGCTAAAGAAATTTTTTTTGGAACAATTTATGAAAGAAATGAAATGAAAGAATTATATTAATTAGTGTTGTACATACTAATTATTGTAAGATAATAAATGATTAATACTAATTAATAGTCGTGATATTAAAATGTTATTATGGGTTGGGAATGCCAAATTGAATTAAACTTAGCCCAATTAAAATATTAATGTGGACATTATCATTAAATAGTATTACTGTGTGTAATATGGAAAATATTGGCAGGAGTGATATAAAATATCTATGGCCTAAGAATACATGAGGTGTGACATTTAATTGGGACTAAGGATATAAGGTATCAAGTGGTACAATAAAATCATAAGTGATTTTAATATGGAATGATTTAATATCTGTGTATTCTAGAAACTGGGAAGGAAATCAAATGTTTAAATAAATATTAATATTAAATAAGGTTATAGTGTGGTTATGTGAGTGGTAGAGATAATTATGGGATTTCCCGGACAATAATGCCTAACTGCGATATTTTATTACATGTATTTAATGTACATGGGGTATACGATGTAAGTACATAACTAATCCCTAATTTCCTAATATGGTAACAATGGTACATTAAGATTTTATTTTGGGAAATTAAAGTAACTAAACTAAGCTAGGTACTGAGAAATAAGCTTGTCCCATTTTTTGAGTCTCATCTCATTCATACGTGAATAGGTCATTGGCCTACCCTAGTGTTGCTGCTGAAAACAAGAAGGCTGATGATGAGAGTTGGTATTACTTTGCACCAACTCCCTCTTAACTTATTTCATAGAGAGAGTGAGATTGCTGAATTTGAGTCTGAGTTACTAGTTGTTTAAAGTGAAGTTTAGCATTTGCAGAAGATAGAAATTGAGGAAACTATGCTCCTTAGAAGGTAAACTCCTGTTTTAGAAACTTAATTTCAAAGTTTACAAATTATGGAAATTCTACTAGAATCTTGATAAATGGTTTGTGAATTGCTGTCATGATGTTGTACGAGTTGGTATGTATGTTATGGAACCTATATGGTTGGTCTAAGCATGCTAGATTGAGGAGTATATGTTATGAATTTTGGAATTTACAGAAAAATAGTTCGTGAGTATTAAAATATCAATTTCTTGATTTCATGGAATTATATGTTAATGAGGTTGGGTATGGGTTGTATAGTTGTTATATGACCATATAAGCATGTTTTAACTATAATAGGCATGTTTAGAATCAATTTCGTGAGTAATTTCTGTGTTTGGGCTAAACAATTCAAGTTTCTTTATTTTGGCTCGAACCTGTGTACTGTAATTGCCTTGATTAACAACGAAGCAAGCAACTGGTATTCTTCTGGATCCCTATTTTCGGTTGATGCTTCTATTTTATAATTTGATAAGAATGATTAGTTATCATGGTTTAAGCTAACATGCAAGCATGTGTAACATGTATATATAAGTATAATAACCTAATGTGAGCATGTTTTGCTAAGATTAGCATGATTTGGTAGAAGATCTTTAACAAGGACTTTAAGTTTTGAAAATAAACTATGTTAGAGATCATGTTTTGCAAATTGTGAAACTAGTAAGCTATACATGACTGATTTTACACATAGATGAGCATGTTATAGTGTACATAGTTCCTTTGAGCATGACCACCTTATTAGGCTTTGTGTTAGAGAAGTTTTTTAAAAAAAAGCTTAGCATAGTGAACTAAAATGCATGACTTGTAAGACCCAAAATTTTATGAAATGAAAGTATTCAATTTTCCTATAATTATTATTCTATTTAGTAAATGGTTAAATTGATAAAAGGTTAAAGTTAAGGGTGATATTTAAAATTTTTGCAAAGAAAGCAAGTTGATATAAAATATTCATTGTGTCGAGGAATATTCGTTTTAACAGGGAATATTCGTATGACGACACAATCATTGAGGGACCCCACAACGGAAGTATTGTCGTATTTAGAAAATGACAGAATTATCTTTTTATAAAAATAATGACGAAAGTTTTACCGTTAAACTGTTGAACTACCCGGTAGTAAAAGTACAATAATACGCGTGGTTGCATAGTAGCACATGGTATTGATTATTGATGCTTACGTAAAGAAGTCACTCGAGTTATACTCAATTATTGCTACAATAATTCTTTGCATCATATCTCTCATATTATTGATTCAATTATTGTCACAAAGATTATCATTTGCATAATATTTTATATTATTAAATCAATAATTGAGACGAAAAAGTTATTCATATTATTATTTGCAATATTGACAATGTTTAGAAGTTACATCAAGGAGAGTTTTGGTCACCTAATTACGCTATTTAATAAGGAGAAATCCTTATCGGAAAGCCCCATCTTTCCTGGGAACGACCTGGTTGTTAAATATTGTGAGTTATAATATTAATGATGAATAAGTTCGTGTTAATTAAAGATGAAATTGATAGTTCCATTGTGTTGGGATTATTAGTGTTAGTAGAAATCGACATTTATTTCGATAATAATTGATGTATGAAAGTTATATTGACCAATTAGTTAATTAATCGGATAAATGAGCAATTAATTGCTATTAATTCATATGCTTATAACTATGTGTTCACATGTATGTACTATTGATTTACATGTATGTACTATTAGGGGAGATGGTGCAAGATTGATAATACTTGCATGACTAAATTAAAAATAGAGGTATAGATGAAGGTACTATACTGTAATTATTTTTTGTTCACGTGTATAGAACTATTGGTTCACATGAATGTACTATTAATTCACATGATATTAGTAGTTCTCACTATTATGTTAAATAGTGTGACAATAAATGTAATGATGACTCAATTGAGTGTGGATATTGTCTAGATGACAATATTCTTATTAAAACTCTCAGTTTATGTTTTGTCGTATTTTACACGATTGTTGTATAATTAGTTTGTATTTGTATTCAGTACCATGTATCTGGCGACCCAAGATGGGTGATGTATACCTATTTTGGGGGCATCACAGTTGGTATCAAAGCTTAGGGATATGATCCGTGGCTGAGATGTGAGATAAGAACTAGGAGGGGAGAGACGGGGAATTCCTTCGCTAGTATGACCTACCTAAGTTTATTTGGTATTTAATTGATCGGTCAGAGTATAAGGATAATATGTGATATGTCAATTAACCCTTGTTTTGTGACAGTGTTTGTATTCAGATGTTGTGAATATGTCTTAGTTATTGGAGCGCGATAATGAGTTAACATAACCAAAAAGTAACGACCAACAACATGATAATAATCGTACTGGTGGAAATGGCCATCGGAACAATGATGACCATTATGGGAGAAATTATCATGCCAAGAATGGTAACCACTTCGGTGGTAATCATGGCCAAGATAATAGAAGTGGAAATTTCAAGAAGAGAAGGTCACATAGCCCGATTTTGTCGTGCACCAAAGTCAAGTCTAGCTGAGACGGTGGCACCAACGGCGGATACGGACAAAACAAAGTCGGTGGTTTCAGGAAGAGTGTTTTTCGTGACTTCTCAAAAAGCGAGTAAACCGAACGAAGTTAGCACGGGTTAGTTAATTATAAATTCTTGCGAAATCTATGCCTTACTAGATACCGGTTCTACCCATTATTTTATCTCTCTTGCTTGCGTTCAATGTTTAAATTTGACCCTAGAGAAATTAGAATTTGACTTATATGTTGAAGCCCCGTTAGGAGAAACCTTCATTACATGTGTTATCCAAGTCTTAGATTAGGGTCACAGTTTTGAATGATATTTCTATTGTTAATAAATTTCCTGACGTATTCTTGAAGACTTCTTAGCCTACCTCTAGAGCGTGAAATCAAATTTTGTATTGACCCCAGTACAAAACCCTCAAATATTTTTGTACCTAAAACGATCGTATAATGTGTCAAAGACGTTGGCTCGAGCTATTAAAGATTACGATCGTACCATTCAATATCATTGTGGAAAAGAGAACGTGGTAGCTGACGCGTTGATTAGAAGATCGTATGCTTTTACGAGTGAGATGTTGTTAACACAAAAACCCATTTTGTATAACTTACAAATGATGAATATAGAGTTAAAGACTCTAAAGACCCACGTGGTGATATCAAATATACGAGTAGAATCAATTTTAATCGATAAAGTTAAAGTCGTGCAAGCTACATACTCAGAGCTGATGAATGTGAAGAAGAAGGTTCAAGAGGGCATTATTCTAGAAGCAAGAATCGATGAAGAGAGGAAATCTCAACCCTCAATTTTATTGGCCCATTTGAAATCCTTGATCGAGTAGGAACTGTGGCCTATAGACTCGTTTTATCGCCAAACAGGTTGTGTGTTCATAACGTTTATCACGTATCGATGCTATGTAAATATGTGGATGACCCAAACCACATTATTAATTTAGAACCGGACGAGATAGCAGAAGATTTAACGTATGAGGAGATACGTGTTAAAATCTTGGATAAGAAGGATCGTATTCAACACTCAAAAGTTATACCTCAAGAGTTAAAATCTGAAATGAAGTCAAGGTATCCTCATCTCTTCGGCATACCATGTACGTACGTAAATTTCGAGGGCGAAATTTCATAAGAAGGGGAGATTATGAGTCCTTCAATTTTATGAATAAAGATTTAAATTTCTCGAAATATTTTTTTTAATATTATGGTGTGGATTTGATATGATGTTATAGTCGTGGGTAATATTTATAAATTTTGCAAAGTATTCAAGTTGTTGTATAATATTCGATTGGTCGGGGAATATTCTTTTTGTCGGGGAATATCCGTACGAAAGCACAATCATTGGTGAACCCACAACGGAAGTATTGTCGTAGTAATAAAACGACAGAATTATTTTTATGAAAATAACGACAGAAATTTTACCGTTAAAACTGTTGAACTACTCGGTAGTAAAAATAAAGTAATACGCGTGGTTGCATAGTAGCACATGGTATTGATTATTGATGCTTACGTGAGAAGTCACTCAGTTATACTCAATTATTGCTTCAGTAATTGCTGCATCATATCTCTCATATTATTGATTCGATTATTGTAACAATATCATCTGCATAATATGTTATATTATTCAATCAATAATTGAGACGACAAAGTTATTCATATTATTAAATTGCAATATTTACAATGTCTAGAAGTTCTGTCAAGGAGAGATTTGGTCATCTAATTGCGCGCCAATAGGGAGAAATCCTTATCCGAAAGCCCCTCTTTCTTAGGAACGACCTGGTTGTTAAATATTGTGAGTTATAATATTAATGATGAATAAGTTCGTATTGATTAAAGATGAATTTGATAGTTCCATTGTGTTGGGATTATTAGTGTTAGTGGAAATCGACATCTATTCCGATGATAATTGATGTCTGGAGGTTATATTATTCAATCGGGTATTTGGGGCACTTTTCGTGTTGGAGTTACTATTCATGAGTTACTATTCATGAGTTACTATTCACGAGTTACTATTCACGGGGTACTATTCACCTGAACAATATATTTCTTTTCGGTCCAAATTATTTTTGGGTACAATATTATTCCATGAGGAGATGTGCTAATTTTTCAGACCATTGGTTGAAATTATATTAGTAAATTAATATGGATCGTTGGTTTAAAGTTTAATAGTGAATCGGTATGGACCATTGGTTTAAAGTTTATAGTGAATCAGTATGGACCGTTGGTTTAAAGTTTTAATAGTAAATCAATATGGACCGTCCGTTTAAAAGTAAATCAATCTGGACCGTTCATGAATTAGTTACTATTCAATCCATTCTCCTATAAATAGAAGCTCATTCCTTCATTATTTCTTACGAATTCACTGAAACTCTAGAGAGAGAAATTATAGAGAGAAAGAAGAAGAGTATTCTGCTACTTCACTACTTCTATATCCAGTTCTTCTTTATAAGGTAAGGGGTATTATTTCTTTCTTATTCATGAAGAGAACTTCTGTTATTCCATTCTTTATTATTCTGTTGGAATAACCTGTTATGCGAAGTACCGCATACATGGTGAAATTCTTATGTTATTCCATTCTTTATTATTATGTTTGAATAACCTGTTTATGCGAAGGACCACATACATGGTGAAATTCTTCTATTATTCCGTTCATTATTATTCTCGGCCGGAATATCACATCGTCATGCGTTCTGTGGGACCGGTTCCACTATTTATTATTCTCGTTGGAATAACACATGCTGTCTGCGGCTCTATCGCATGCATGGTGATTTCGTGGTTATTCCATTCTTTATTATTCGCGGCGAGAATATCCGCAATGCGTGCGTTTTACTGCGGGACCAGTTCCATTATTTATTATTCAGTTGGAAATAACTTGTCTGTGCGGTCTCTATCACATGCATGGTGAATTATTCTGTTATTCCATTCTTTATTATTCTATTAGAATAACCTGTTTATGTGGATTACCACATGCATGGTGAATGATCCTTTGTATTCATTCCTTATTAAATTGTGGAAATGATCTGTATACGTGGATTACCGCATGGCGGGTGAAAATCCATGTGCAGTTTCTTATATTCGTTATTATACTCAGTTGATTAAAACTTTGGCTTCTATAATCCATGAAATTAGTGGAATATCCTTGATATTTTCCCTTCATCCAGTATCTTTTCATGGAAATATTCTTCTGAGCATTTTTGAATTTTACTCGACAAAGAAGTATCATGTTGACAATTTGGACATTATTGAGTTCATGATAAATTAACTTATAAATCTTTAAAATTTATTCTTGAACTTGTTTTATTGAATTATTATGTCTTTGTCATGATGAGTTATGTTGGTTATTATGTGAAAACATGAAAGTTTCTTAGAAATCACAAAGGGTTGAAAATATGATTTTGGTGAAAATGGAACATGAAATTCAACTGACCATATCTCCTATTATATTTCGAATTTTTGAGTGTGGTCAAGTTCTAGAGTTAGATCTATGAGTTATATAACTTATCCAAGTGGAATCACTGGAAAAGGTGTTGTAGATTGTCGTGTGGACTGATTTTAGCAAAGGAGTCAAAAACTGCCAATTTCGAATAAGGCTACTGCCCATAAATTTGACGGGGCTGTTTCGGCCACTTAATTTGTGAGAAAAATTCTGGACTTTTGGGAAATAAAAGTATATGGTATAAGGTACCTCCTGTCCAAAAATGAGCTCATTCTGACTTAAAATGAGCAAGTTATGACCACCTCAATATTTAGGGTTTTTCGACGAAAAATGCTATAACCGGAGTTCTATAACTCCGATGACCATGAAATTTAAACTGGAAGATCACGTTAACATGTGTAAGATCCTGCCAAGATTTGGGAATTTCTGGTGTTAAACTTGAGGTAGCTAATTTCTTAAGGAATTAATTAGAAATTGATTTTTGAAAAATAGTAAATGAAATTCAAAAAACTATATTCTGTTAATTCCCAGAAAAGAAATATTTTGGGACTGATTTGGTATTTTTCATGAAAATGCACTAGTTATGAATATATGAGTTAAATGTGTTAAGTGAAGTAACAAAGTTAGAAAATAGGATTTTATGGCTTGGGGATCCTATATAAGGTATATGCAGATTTTTTGATAAGTGATTTGATCATTGGTGATGAATTCTTATCAGTATGGCATTTTTGAATGATTAAATGCATTATTTGATAAAGTGTAAACAATTGAAATAAATTATTTATAAGTTTAAGAGGTGATTAAAATATTGTTATAATATTAATAATATTAGATTATGAGTTTATTATGTGATTGATAATATTTGGATAAATTTAAAGTCTTTAATATTTATCCTTGTTTTCGTTTGATTAATGCTTATATCATTGTCATCATCCACATGCTTATATGGTGATGAAAGTTATCTTTGGCTTACATGCGAAGATGGACTGTGATTATTGAATTGTATATCTTTGGCTTACGTGCAAAGATGGATTGTTGATTATTGGTTTTATTGTTGTATATCTTTGGCTTATGTGCAGAGATGGACTTGGTATGATTATGACCAGGGATTATTCGGTATAGTCATGACCATTGATGATTTAATGAATATCCTTGGCCCGTGAAAGTTGATGATTCGATGATGTGGTTTATTTATTGTCGAGTCTCGATAATAAAAAATTGATGAAAACATTTTATACCATAGAAGATAGTAGATTTTATTCTCTACTGGACTCTTCTAATGGATTGCTTGTTCCGCTGCGCTTAAACTTGATGTCTATTGTATTTTATCGCTTTAACATTGTTGAAGACTATTGATAATTTATTCGCATTATCATAGTCATAATATTTCTTCTTGGGCTAGTTGAGCTCACCCTTTCTTTCACCGTTCTCTTGAAATGAGAATATAGTCGAGACGCAGCCTGGGAAAAGGAGTGACGGTCCAGATGATAGCATTAGTAGTTCTCACTATTATGTTAAATAGTGTGACAATAAATGTAATGATGACTCCATTGAGTATGGATATTGTCTAGATGACAATATTCTTATTAAAACTCTCAGTTTATGTTTTGTCGTATTTTACACGATTGTTGTATAATTAGTTTGTATTTGTATCCAGTACCATGTATCTGGCGACCCAAGATGGGTGATGTATACCTATTTTGGGGGCGTCACAGCTAATGATAATTTATTCTGCATTATCTTAGTCATAATATTTCTTACTGGGCTAGTTGAGCTCACCCTTTTTCTTTCATTGTTCTCTTCAGGAAATGAGAACGTAGCCGGGACTAGTCGGGGAACGGAGTGACGGTCCAGATGATAGTATTAGTAGTCCTCACTATTCTATAAAATAGTGAGATAATAAATGTAATGAGGACTCCTTTGGGTGTGGATATTGTCTAGATGACAATATTTGTATTAAAACTTACAGCGTATGTTTTGTCGTATTTTACACGAATGTTGTATAATTAAGTTTTTAATTGTATTTTGTACCATGTATTTGGCGACTCAAGATGGGTGATGTATACCTATTTTGGGGGCATCACATATACGATTTATATTATTCAAGCATGTTGTTTAAATGTAATTGTCATACTTGTTGAGCTAGTTATGTTTATTCTTTCTTGAACCATATGAATGCAACTAAGACCGAATAGACTGAAGGATTCGGTTAAGATAAAGGGAAGGCTAAGGCGAACCAATAGGTTGCCTTTGTAATAGTATAGGTTGGATGTTGTTATTATTTGATATTATGACAAGAATACGTGTTTAATAGAATGTATGTGTGAACCTGGGAATGGTAATATTATTTTGGAATATATATAAGACTTATTCATTCTTTTTAGGCATTTCAATAGAATGTATGTGTGAACCGTAGCACCATGTAGCACCATATATCGGGTTGGAAGATACCCGAATTTGGGGGCGTCACAATTTAGCTACTAATCTAACCTAACTAGCTCACAAGTAGGAGGCAAGTCATGATAATAAGTTTCAAGGCTGCACATGAGCTGGTATCATTCCCTAAGCAACACAAGTTAGCAAACATCAGATATTTAGAGAGGCAAGTAGGTGAAAAAGACTAAAAACCATAAGTTGCTTAAGTCTATAAATAGAAGCATAACTCCAGGCCAAATCCACAAATTATCTAAACCTAGACACTCTTATAAACATACCAAATCAAGCCTGGGTGATACCAACATCAAATTCAGTAGCCAGAAATCAAAATCAACCAAAAAAGGTGCAAACCCTAAGTTATAACTAGATCTTTGATGTTATGTTTAAATTGTTGTTTAGATGTTTAGATATGTGTTATAACATGTTAGAAAGTATGCTAAGTTGATAGAACATGTTTTCATCACATCTAGATGCCTCAAATAAATGTTTTAAGCAATCTGGAAATTTTGGAAAAACAGGTTTAACAGTCGAATGTCAGAGCCTGTAGATTTGTGTATGTTAATAGTTAGGTCGGTTAATTTTGTGTTATTTGTAGTATGACATGAGGTCTTTAATCTTGAAATAAAAACAGGTTCATTAGAACCATATATTGCAAGATATAGGTGGTCAAAAGTGGTTGACCGATCACGAAGTTCTGTTTTCTGGGTTACCAAGAAAACTAAAGAACAGGTTGAACTAGCTACTTTGACCAGCCTTTTAATCGTTTTCTATTGGATATTATAATGACTTTTTGTAATAAATTAATACCTTGACATACATATTACATATCTATGATATTCAATTGCTTAAACAAATCATATGATTACCAGAATTAATGGTCAAAAGTCATTGACCAAGCATGACCAAGTTTTCTAGGTTAACCAGAAAACTGATGAACATGAAGAACAACCTTTGACTGTACTTTGACCAAGATAGATCGAGACCTTAGAATCATACTTTGTCCAACTCAGTGTTACATATATGTACCTTGACATATATACTACCTATTATAACAAACAAAACACAAATCTATTACACGAATTAAAAGATATAGAAGCTACAAAACCGATGACTGACCATGACCACTGTTATGGGTTACCCAGAAACTCAAGAACAGCTCTGACAGTAACTTTGAGCCTCTATAACTTATTGTTATATATAAATTAAAGCATGAATTTGGTCTGATGTTGTACTATTGTATGAGTACTATAACATCCATACTTGTCCAAACCCAAAATCATTAACAGTAGTAAAATAGATTAAGGTCAAAATGGTCCCTAGGCCACGACCAACTAAAACCCAAAAACTCAAGATCACCTATAGCGAGATTTCTTCTCACTATAGGGCTTTAGCGACTTACACAATAATAATTTTTTAAGAAATTATGTAATAAAAATTAGAAATAATTAATAAATAAATATAAAACAATTGTAACAATTATTTTAAGTTATTATAATTAACTTCTAATATTTTTAAATAAATTCAATAAATATTTTATTTTATTTGGATATTATTAATAATTAAGTTAATAATAAAGTAATTATAATAATTACTTATAAATAATAAAAAAAAATTGAAAAACAATATTAATGATATAAAAATCATAATAAATGGTTATAAATTATTTAAAAATAGTAAACAAAGTTTTTATAAATTCTAAGTAATAAATAGAAAGCTTATAGAAATAGAAATAGAAATAAATGATTTAAAAATTATTTAAGGGATAAATAAATACTTAAAAATTATTATAAGCTTATAGAAATTATTATAATGGATATTTAAATTATCTAAAATTATAATAAAGCTTATAAATAAAATTTAGTTGATATATAAACTTAATTAAAACTCGTTAAAGTCTTTTGACAATGAAATCATATCAAACTTAACCCGAACATATGTAATAAATTTATATGAATTAACATCTTAGGTGTTTATTAATGAATCAAGTAGCATTGCTTGACTGATCTTCGCTCAGGCAAGTTCCCTAACCTAAATTACTTTTGCAAGTTAACTAAACCCAAATTACTATTTACGCAAATTTCTCGAATCCTATGTATTTGTTGAACACGATTCCTATCTTGTATTGCTTTTAATATGATATACCAAACCTAAACTTGAATTACCACTTATTGTAATGTTATTGCTATAGTTTCAGCATAACTAAGAAATAAATTGTTTATTCATATGATATTGTTTATTGAGCATAAACTGTTGTGTCAAACTAAATTGTTTTGGTAAGATATCATATACGGAAGTTGTGTATCCCATAAAGGGATCGATGTTTGGTCAATAAATATATTGACGTTGGGTGCATTTGAGCACTAGTAGGATGAGATGCATACTCTTAGAATATTGAATAGGTTGATCCCCTATCGCATATCTAAACAAAGTTTCTAAGTCTGTGTGACTGACATAAATAAAAAGATTAGAAATGGTTGAAAAAGAAATTTCAGAAATGGTTGCAACTATCAGTTAAATTTTGAATTGTTATACTTCTTCAAAACATATATTGTTATAAATATAGAACCAGTTGAGCATGTCATAGCTCACCCTTGCAAATTATTCTCTTTGCAGTATTAGATGGTAACCCTGGCACTTCTGGAGTTAATAAAGGGAAGCGTCCCTATTTAGATTAGTTTATTTTACTGTATAGTTGAATGTAATACTTTGTAATAATAAATTCTATACGAAGAATCATGTAATCGAACCATAATGATATATATATGACATATTTTATTTCCGCAACCGTGTTTTCATTACATATATGGATGTAATTAGAATTTCCAATTTAGTTGAGATCCTTGGGAACTATTTATCTGAGTGAGGTTATTGACAACATGGATTGTTCATGTTGTTGGTGATACTCTGGATTTCGGATACATAGGTACTATCAATACGATAGTGTAATTCGTATGACATAGACTATACATCCGAGTGAGGGTATTGGTAATATGGACTGTTCATGTTATTAATGGTACTCTGAATTTCAGATAGATAGATATTATTCACAGATATAGTTCATACATCCAAGTGAGGGTATCCAAACACATCAATAGTTCTTTGAGAATTGTTATCTATTATGGGATACTGTGAATTTTGGATCTATGTGAATTGCATCTGTTTATAATCGTATAGTCACTTAATTATATATAAGCATATAATCTAATACCATGGGCGTATATATTTGAATACGTTATATACATTGACTCGTGGTAAGCACCATATCAGATACCATGTGAGTATAGATATGGGGGCATTACAATTAAGGGTATCAAAGCTGTTAAGGCTATAGATATAAGGAAGAGAAATCTTAGTATATAGTCTTCGAGTCGGTAAAAATATTACACATAAAAATAACATTAAAAATATTATGATTGTGTAAATTTCCATACCAATATTAAAGGAGTTTTTATTTTATAGATGGCCAACTCCAGTGCTGAAGAAATGGTAATAGTAAATAATCCACCACAAATTGAGTCATTTATAGTTTGTGATGCAGAGGATGAAGAATTGCTTCATGATCAATAACTGCTAGATGCTGAGGAAGAGGAAGATCAAGTAGCAGGGCATTTAATGAGAATTGATGAACATGATGAAACAATGGCATCATTAATGAAGACTTCTGAATATGAGAATAATAAAATGAAGTTTAGGGCACACTTAGCTGAAGGGATGTTAGATCATGAAAGGGGTACCAATAATCGACTGAAAGTACAACAGCACCATGCACAAAGGGGCAGGAAAGAAATACAGTCAAGGCTTCTTAAATCATCTCGGGGTACTCGAGATGTTTTTAATGATTTGTAGCGCTGAGTAGTTCGATATTCAGTGGAGGAGAAGAAAATTGCCTATCTGATAGATCAAAATGTTATATGCCACATGATCTAGGATTTCTTCGATGATGTTAATGGGTTCTAGAGGGTAGTATAGAAGTATAAATGCTCTATAATAGTATGAATAAAGGAGAATTTAATGTTGTAATATAGCTAGTAGTATTGTGTAAACTTCTAAGTTATTTTGCATGAATCTTGTGATATATAAATAAAAGAATTGTTTGTATTATTCAAATTCTTATGTGGATTTTTGTTGTTGTTTTATATAGAATCATGCCACCAACCAGAAGATCCCAACGAGAGGTAGATAATGATTATAATCCTACCCAAAATTTAGTAGAACTTTTGTTAGGTGCTATAAATAGACCCACAACCCAAAACACTTCATTTAAAGATTTTAAATTAGTTGGTCCACCCGAGTTCAAAGGTACATCTGAACCTACCGATTCACAAATCTGGATTATTGAAATATAAAAAAAAAATTAGTAACCAATGTCAATAATAATCAACAGACCACTTTTGCAACATTTTTCTTGAAAGGTGAGGCAAATTACTAGTGGGAATCAACTAAAGGACGGGTAGAAAAAGAAATTGTGTCATGGGATAGATTCAAAGAGTTGTTATTTGAAAACTATTTTCCCAATCTCTGACGGATCGTATGGAGGTACGATTCCTAGAACTGAAACAAGGAGACCTAACCGTATCTCAATATACGACCAAGTTTAACGAACTATCCAGGTTTGCTCCTCACCAAGTCAATACTGAACTTAGAAAGACTTGGAGGTATCAGGAAGGTCTGAAACCTCGGATACGGAGTAAGTTATCCATTTTCCAACTAAAAACGTTTTCCAAAATACTCGAGAAAGCTTCCATAGCTGAGAGTGAAAACGAGAATTTCATTAAATTTCATCAGGAAAAGAAGAGTCAAAATGAGAAGGGAAAACCTAAGACCGAACCCAGTTCAGGTGGGTTTAATAATAAATGAAAATGGGATAATACTTTTTCTAATAACCCGAGAAAGAAGGTAGGTAATAATAACAATAACTTTAGTAATCATAACTTTAAACCTTGTCCAACATGTGGAGGAAAACATAAAGGGGTATGTTTTAAAAGTATAAATAAATGTTACAATTGTTAACAAATGGGACACCTTTCTCCATAGTGTCCTCTCCCCAATAAAAATAAATGTTTCAATTATGGTTCGTCAGAACATTTTGCAAGAAATTGTCCCAAACCCAAGAACCAGGGAGGAAAGGGAAATAGAGTACCAGAGAATAACAATAATCAGTCAACAGTAGCTGCAGTTGGAACTCAGAATCAACTAATTGGTTGAACATTTAATATGTCGATGAGGGATGATGTTGTTTCACAAGACATGGTGACAAGTATCATCCCTATCAACACTTTAAAGGCATATGTGTTATTCGATTCTGGTGCTACTTGTTCCTTTGTGTCTTATAGTTTTTCTAAAAACTGAAATATACCATGTGAAAGTTTTGATAAACCGTTATGTGTAGAAATTGCGAACAATGAAAAGATACCGGTTAAGACCATATATAGGGACTGTAATGTGGAGATAAAGGGACATAATTTTATGGTAGATCTTATTCCAATTCAGTTGGGAGAATTTGATGTAATCTTAGGAATGGATTTGTTAGTTAACCATAATGTAATGATCGATTATCATCAAAAACGTATAAACCTTTGATTGTGTCAAAGTTAAAGGTAGTGATCCATGGTGGTTGTTCACCTAAACAATCTAGATGTCTGACCATAACTCAGGCAGAAAGGTTACTTAGAAAAGATTGTTCAGGATATTTGGCCTATATAGTTGATACTCGACAGGAAGGAGTAAAAATAGATCAAATATCTATAATTAAGGATTTTCCCGATGTGTTTCCAGATGACTTACCAGGTTTACCTCCAGATAGGGAAATTGAGTTTGTCATTGATCTTGCACTAAGAACGACACCAGTTTCTAAGGCACCATATAGAATGGCACTTGTAGAACTGAAAGAGTTACTAGTACAACTACAAGAACTCTTAGATAAAAAGTACATACAACCTAGTATTTCACCTTAGGGAGCACCAACATTGTTTTTAAAAAAGAAGGATGGGACCATGAGGTTATGTATAGACTATAGTGAATTAAATAAATTAACCGTTAAGAATAAATATCCTTTACCAAGAATTGATGATTTGTTTGATCAATTAAAGGGGGCCGAACACTTTTCAAAGATTGACCTTAGGACAGGTTATCATAAGTTAAAGGTAAGAAATGAAGATGTGCCCAAGATAGCGTTTAGGACACACTACGTACATTATGAGTTTCTCATAACGTCTTTTGGGTTAACAAATGTATCGGCAACATTTATGGACTTGATGAATCGAGTGTTTAAACCATGCTTAGACAAATTTGTTGTAGAGTTTATCGACGATATTCTGGTATACTCGAAAACCCAGGAAGAGCACGTTGAATACTTGAGAGTCATTTTGGAGATATTACGAAAGGAACCACTTTATGAAAAGTTCTCCAAGTGTGAATTCTGGTTAAAAAGAGTTTAATTTTTAGGTCATGTAATTTAGAAAAATGGAATATCAGTAGATCCAACTAAGATCGAAACGGTTGTGAATTGTGAACAACCAACAACTCCAACAGAAGTAAGAAGTTTTCTCGATTTAGCGGGTTATTATCGATAGTTCATAAAAGATTTTTCAAAAATAGCAACCCCACTAACCAATTTAACTCGAAAGATAATGAAATATATCTGGACAAATAAATACGAATAGAGCTTCTAAGAGTTGATGAAGCGACTGAGCATGGCTCCAGTATTGTCCTTACCAAATGATACATGAGGTCTTGTATTATTTAGTGATGCGTCACACAGGGGTTTAGGGTGTGTGTTGAGCAACATGGGAAAGTGATTGGTTATGCATCATGACAACTCACAGATTATGAAAAGAGGTATCCTACTCATGACCTAAAGTTAGCCACATTAGTTTTTTCTCTAAAAACATGGAGGAATTACTTATACAGGGAGAAGTGCGAGTTATATACAGATCACAAAAGTCTGAAATATATTTTTACACAAAAAGAACTGAACTTGTAACGCCCCAAAATCCGGTCTATTATCACTCCCGGATTTCGTGCATCACGATTCCATCTCCTTCCAAACATACATAAATATATAGCTAAATATAACAACATACATTCTCAAATCCCAGTCCTCAGACCTTATAACCTTATTCATTACAAATAATGATAATTACATTATTCTTTACATTTTATAAGAGTTACTTTTATCTGCCACCAAGGATACGTATGAGTTCATTAAATTATTCTATAGTTTGATTAAACTATTCTACATTACAAGTCTTCTCTTGATCTTCACGCACATTTACATACTGAATGACACTTCGTCTGGATACCGATCAACTTGATCTTTACAGGATCTTTAAGTTCTTTCTAACATCGTTTGCTGAAAATGTTTTTAGTTAAAGCAAGTGTGAGCATTCAATTGCTCAGCAAGTCATAGCAGTTGAATAAACAACTTCAAGAATTTAAACATTCAATTAAGACTTCAATAACCGAACAAAGGTTATGAAACAACTTGAATAATTGGAATAATTCTGATTCCTATCATTTTAAAACATTAATCACATTCACTTTGAAATACTTTCATTCTTTTACCTTTTCCATACACATTCTGTCTGGCTAAAATCATTAGCATAGACTTAATAATAACGGTTCATGTATAAACAGAACATTCTCATATTGAACAGTTCAATCACCGAACAGTTCATCTCATAGAAACACTAAAGTGTTCAAATTATGGCGCAAGGCCTCATAAATTCTACCACCTTGTACATATATTGCTCACATGCACATAGACAAAACTTCTTAAGTTTAGCATCTAAGAAAGTTTAAGAAACTAGCATTCATTTAAAATAGGAATGAATTTAGGAAACTTGCCTTACGCACAGCTACAGCTTAAAGTTTACGCTAAACTGCTTATTCCAATTCCTATA
Source organism: Panax ginseng (assembly GCA_020205605.1). Taxonomy (NCBI): domain Eukaryota; kingdom Viridiplantae; phylum Streptophyta; class Magnoliopsida; order Apiales; family Araliaceae; genus Panax; species Panax ginseng. The sequence goes on from CM035129.1 coordinate 69,867,325, forward strand.
TATCAGATAAGGAAATAACACATAAACCAAATAGTCATATACATGACTTATGCACTGGTTTAAACTTTTCTTTACTTCTTAGGGTTTGCGTTCTTGTAATCTATGTTTACGCGACAAACTTTCTTTACTGGTTTACAGCTTGATGACATATGGAGATGCCTTTCTCATATGATCATCATCTTTGATGATTTACATTTTTACCTTCTTCTTATAACTCTTCTAGGACTCAGCACACATCGCGTCTATGCTAGTCGTCCATATGGTACTCTGAGTGATTTCCCACAAATAACCAACAAACAAGTTCCCGTCTCATCTACACTGTATTTCACAGTGAGTTAGATCGGTTGCCAGTTTCGTATATACATTCGCTCTCTGAAGGAATTGATTAGCCCAACTCCCATATGTCAACCATCAAAGATTACGATTGTATCAGAACCTAAAACTTATCTTAACTTATTCGAACCATTAAACTATAATGTTTGTTAAGTCAATTTCTTATTTCTCATGGCTTTCTAGCAACTAAATGCCATAGCTCAGGATTCGTTTCTTATTGTCTAAGTCATACAATCTTTTGTATACTTAGAACAATCATTCAACATTAATTCTACGCATTCATAGTGTTAAGCATTTTACATTACCTTATTCATAACTTATAACATCCAGTTCAATAGACTCAGAACGTCCTCCAAGTTAACATTACTAACTCGGCTTCTTTACGTTATACGTTATTGTCTTTAATTCAATTTCTTCACCGTTCATAGGTTTAATCATCATTCTTCATTACCTTACGGTCAAACCATACACGATGTGTAGGTTCTACCCGTTTAATATTGGTGTTCACTCAACCCTCACGCCGGCTAAAGTGTTTAATGCTTACATTCGTTATCCATCACATGAACCCCACATTCATTATTCTTTCTTAATGTCGAATCCATACGGTTCGTTGTTTGCTAATACCGATCATTCATCGTAACTACATTACGTTTACATTAATTACATTCTTTATCTTTTAATCTCGTTTAATCTTTACGTTCAACCTTCATTAAAGGTTTAAAGTTTAAGTGTTACATTACGTGAACTACATGTTCATTTTCTATCCGTATACTTTCCCCAGGAGTTGAAGTGTTAAACTCTCCTCATCGGGCTTTCATACCGCACCAAATAAGATGGCGCTTGCCTTCCTTCCTTCCTCTCATGGCAGCAAATGACACTAACCAAGACTCTAATATCCCGGCTCGAGTCACGGCGCCAAGCATGAATCCTTGAAATTTTTCTAAGACTTTGAACTGATTTGAGACGCTTACTTTACAATCTCATATCTTTTTCATTATAACTCGGAACGAGGTCATTCCAAAGCCATTCTCTTCCTTATCTTACATAATTCAACTTCCATCGAATAAAAATTTATTCTGAATCCGTTAACATGCCATTCAATTGGCTTAGATTTCATCCTTCGTTCATTTTACGTTATTAACGTCTTCGTCCGTTCGTTCGTAATTCGGTCATTCGAACTCGGAACTCATTCATTCTTGAGTCCACGACTCACGTTTTCTACGTTCTCTTACATTATTATGAAACCCTACACATTAGGGTCCATATACATACTTTCTATTTCTCGTTCGTCTTTTACAAAAATTTTGCCATAACTTCGTTATAACTAAGTTTAATCCGTTCTTCACGAACGTTTCTACCATTCTTACCAAGCAATAAGCAACAAACTTATACGCAATGGTTTTAAACTTGTCCATCAACAACAAGTTATAACTATGATGGTTTTAAATTTGTCCATCAACAACGTTCTTCGTGTTGTTCGCGTTCTTCGTTCGTTCTTCATTTTAAATCCATACTTTGATTATGATTTTACTTTTTCTTGGAATTTAGTGTTATAAAACACCATTCCTTACTTATTTCACTGAATTGTTCAAATTAATTACTAAATTCATACTTCCTTATGAAAGCTTTTAAACTAAACTTTAAATTCTTATTTTCTTTGTTTTCTCATGATTTCAACCATATAAAATCATTCTTAACATCTATTACTTCTTATTCTAATTAAGCTATGTTTCTAACATAGAAAGTTAAAGAAAAATTAACTTAGAAGTTAGGTTTTGGATTACCTTTCTTCCTTAATTCTCTTTCGTTGGACAAAGTTTGCTCACGAGCTAGCTTTTCCTCTTCTTCTTCATCCGAACTCCCTCTCTCTCTCTCTCTCTCTCTCTCTCTCTCAAGTGTTGGTGATTTTCAAAATCACCAACAAATGATCTTAAGCTCTCCTTTTATAGAAAACCAAGGCTAGGGGCAAAATAGTTATTTTGCCCCAAAGTTACTATTCCTACCTCTTTACTATTCACACATCCTTACTATTCACGAAGCTTCCCTAGGAAGCTTCGTGCTTCTGTCTTTCGGAATTTGTCCGACAATTTGAAAACTGCGATTCTCGGAATCTAAATATTTTTTGATATTTCATCTTTCCTTTACAGATTAAATTTTACGCATTCTTCGGAACTCTGAAAAATTGAAAAACACTTTTTGACGTTAAGCATTTTCCTTCATGTTTTCCCTTAACGTAAGTAAACGAATGAAAAGTACATAACAGTACTTTTCATCGTTTTTATTTTGTTCGATTTCTGCACGTTTTTCGAAAAAAACTTTTATTGGCTTATTTAACTTTGCACGATATATTATCGTCAAATCTTTCGTCGAATGTCATTTCGACATACCGAACTCTCAAAAAGGCTTAGGTTATTCAAACCATAACCCTTAGGTTTCGTCGGATGAATAGTACGTATTTCGTCTTTTTCCCCAAAAATATTTTTATTCCCGAATTTTTTTTATTTTCGTCTTAAAAATTCTTACTCGTTCAGTCTAGCTCGTAGCCAGAATCCTCTCGTATTATAATCATCATAGGTTATAGAACGATTAATAAACACATAGCACATAATATTATTAATAAAAATTCATTTTATTAATAACTAGTTCTTTAAACTTAAATTCTGGACAATTCGATTTTTCTCGGGTTATCACAGACATTAAGGTAGGGAAGATGGTTGAACTGATAAAGGATTTTGATTGTGAAATCTTATATCATCCCGGTAAAGCTATTGTTGTAGCTGATGCATTAAGTAGAAAGAATCAAGAAAAGTTGAACGCAATAACCACCAATGATAGATTAATAAATGATTTTGAAAAATTAGGAATTGAGGTGGGATGTCCAACTACCTCTACCCAAAAGTTATTCATCATAGAGGGAGTTTTGTCATTACTTGATAAAATAAAAGAAATGTAGGAAAAGGATGAAGAATGTTAGAAATGTAAGTCTAATATAACTCATATTAAGAATAACAAATTCAGAATAGACAATGATGGAATAATAAGATATGAAGATAGAATCTGGGTTCCATTAAACAAAACCTTAAAAGATGAAATCTTAAACGAAGCTCATAATTCTAAAATTTTCATATATCCTGGCAGTACTAAAATGTACAAGGACATAAGTCGACACTTTTGGTGGTAGAATATGAAAAGAGTGTAGACACTTGAAATTTTCTACACATTGCAGGAGGGCAGATTCATCTTTCGGAGATAACCCTGGAAGACAGCTCACATCCATTCCAGATACTACCGGAGATCAGTCTCAAAACCCAGGACACACACCGGGAACCTCATTTCTAACCCCGAAACACACACCAAAAGGATCATTTCCAACCTCGGAGATAACCCCGAGTTTTGTCCTTGGCGATAACCCCAAGGAATGTTGTTCGCATTTCCAGCGATAACTGTGGAAATGCTTGTTTCAAATGCATGCTATCAGCTTCAAGCTCAGACCTCCTGCCGAGGAACTCATACCTCAGACCCAGAGCTAACACTGGGCAAATAGGCACTCTCACAAGATGACATTGTGACATATAAAGAAGTAGTCCAATCTCAGATGTAACCATGAGCAACGTCTGCTTTCAACTCAAACCGGCGATAACCCCGGCGATGAGTCAAACGTCATCTTGCCACTTCAACACCTGCGCGTCATCTCAACACTTCATACATACATCCATCCAACAATGTCCCACAAGAACCGAGGAGTTACAATCCCGAGTGACTATTACGCGTGGTAGTACACCGGATAGAATTTGAAGCTTGAAGACTATGGGCATGATCCCCTCTTCCTGACTTCGTACAACCTCTAAGCCATGTCATTGCGTAACTCTCGACACAAGAGGTTCGAAGAAGGTCACATATACCTCGTTCGGATGCTCGGATTAAAGTTCTGCAAGTTCGAGTGGACATTATAGTGCATGAGTACACGTACTTCGAGATGATGGGACCTGTGAAGCCCGGGGACACCACGACCAGCCGCAGGTACACTTGCAGCCATCAGTCTATAAATATAGACCTTGGGCCAGCCATTTTGGGGGAGAGAGGGTGAGAAAAAGGCGAAGAAACCCTGTCCAATTTGCTCTGCACACACCCATATTGAGTGTTTCCTCATTCTAAACATCTGTTAGATAACATATAGCTATACTTTTATCCGGCAGGAGCTGAGTGTTTATCCATATAGAGTCATAGAAGTCTACATTGGTAGCCCACTATAAGCCTTCTTATATTCTATAAAGCCTTTATTTCCATCTCTGCACACACTGTTATACACATTGAGAGTCATGTTGTGTGCGTATGCCCGGACTTCGATCCGTGGTTTTCATTTCTGTCTATATATATATACTTATATATGTATATATATTTTATATATGGACTAACATTATCGAGTTATGCCTCGATTGAGCCTAGACTTATGTTTGGAGCGTTTATTTGCTTTTATATATATACATACTTATATATATAACTGTTGTCAGACATATCTGATGAGCCTGGATCTACATCCGGTGCATTTACTACTTATATATATATATATAAGTAAAAAGAAAAGAGAAAAATAGATAAGTGGATATAAACAACATAATTTAATTACTAAATAGAAATAGTTTTATTGATAATTGAAACTATTTACAAACAAACTAAAAATTAAAGTGACTTACAATTTAACTTAGAACATTTAAGAAGAAAAGAAGGAGGGGTTAAGATGGGCTAAACAGCTGTAGAAACCAAAGATTCGTCTGAGAAGGAACTTAGAGTCTTTCTAAGTTTTGAAGTCTGTTTTGCTAACTGAGTTCAGTTTCCTTTTATAGAATAAGGAAATGAACTATTACAAAGTTACTATTACAAATTGAATAATTACAGACAAGCAACTATAGATGAATAGTGCTAACTTTTGACTAAATACATATACTTTCGGCTTCTTTTAGCCAAAGAGGCCGACAACTTTTGACTCAGCAGACGCTTTCGGTGGAAAAGAGAGAGCATCTTTTGACATTGAAAGCTGTTGGGGCAAGTGCGCGTGACTGGAGTTGCTTTTTGTGAAAAAATAGTTTCTTTTGACTGATTGGCTGCAGGGGCAGGTGCATGTGACTGGGAAGTCAGGCAAATGGGTCCTGAGCATCCTGTAGATCGATGGTGCCATATGGATTATACTAACCATCATCATTTGCAAACTGGCTGACTGAAGCATTCTGAGAAGAGGAAGAAGAATGAACATAAGCTTCCTCATGTAACTCATCAATTCTTTTGTTAAGTGCTTGGGCTATTAATTTTAATTCTTTACTGGAACAGTCTTTGAAATCGAAAATACCACGTGAACAAGTTGAACCAGTAGGACTGACTCTGGACTCTTTTGACTTAGACTCATTTTCTTTAATGGCATGAATGGTGGTGACTGGAATAGGAGAAATAGGAGCAATAGGAAATTCTTGATGAACCTGACCAACAATCCTATTAATGTCAAATTTATCCCACCACTTGATGTACCATAGGCGGGTGACCAAGGGGAAAGGATCAGAAGAAGGAGAAGCAAGGTAACAGACATCTTTACTATGAGGGAGAGTAACTGGGTTGGAGTTTTAATGTCATACTGCCATTTAAGAATCCAAGGAATCTTATATTACTTACAAATTGAAGAATGACAGGTACACCGTCAAACTTTGGATTATTTTTACTATGGTTACAAAAATGATGAGCTGGACTTTCAAGAGGTTAGGAAGGAGGTCATAAGTAGAACCAAACCTTGCCCACCAGTGAGAAAACTAGAAAGGGAAATGACTCTTGAATTTATGGTCGAACTGAATAAACCATGAATGACTATTTGACTCGTTTTGATGAAGGAAAACTCTATACCAGGCTTCCATATAATCATACTAACAATAAGAGTTATCTTGATTAGAAAGCTGCATTAGGTTAGAGGGATGTTTTCCCCATTCAGACATTAGAACAAACTTTTTAATATATAAAGAATGATAAAGAACTTTGGTTTTATCATTATTGTCATAAATGGGTTTAATGAAGATTGACTCGGTTTCAAGGAGGATATCCTTATAATACACAAGGGATTTATAAGGAGCAAGGGGCATGAAGTGCCAACCAGAAGGAAAGAACTGGGAGGCCAATTTGACAGGGTCTTCATTAGGTTTCATATGGGGTTCAATATGAAATAGGAAATTGGTCCATCTAAGCATGTACTCAAAAGGAGGATGATTGGGGTTTGAAGTGGAGGCCTTAGACCGGAAAGGGTCAACCGGAGTTGTGTTACTGGCTAAGGCAGAGCTATATGGTTTGGGCATTATCCCAAGGACGAAAAATTTGTTAGTGGTTTGATAAATTGGGTTTACTGGATGAGGAACAAATGTTCCCTTTTGTTGATTACTTGGGCCTGTAGGGCGACCCAGACCACGAGAGGAAGATGCTCCTCTAACACTCTTGATGGATGGATAATACCTGTATTAATAAAATCCCGAGTGAGAAAATCAGGAATCGAATTATTACTGCCTTTAATGTATTCAATTTCAAAATCAAAAATGCTTAATAGGGCTTGCCATCTAGCAAAGGAATGTTTAGAGGCTATATTTTCAACAACCTTTTCTAAAACATATTTTGCTGACTTACAGTCAATGCGAACAAAAAATTTTTGATTTAATAAATCACTTTGAAATTTATTAATGCATAATACTAAAGAAAGTATTTCTTTTTTAATAGTACTGTAATTTAACTGTGTATTATTCCATGCACCGGAATGGAAACGGACAATTTGTTTTGGGGAGTCGGGAGTAAGTTTTTGTTTGAGAATTCCTCCGAAACCAATATCAGAGGCATTAGTTTCAACAATCTTAAATGCAGAATCATTGGAAATACCAAGGCAGGGTAATGCCTTGACATATTTTTTAACTTGTTGGACAACAAAAGTGTGAATGTTAGTTCATGGGGGAGGATTGTCTTGCAAACGTTGAAAGAGAGGTTTGCAAATCTTCCTGAGATTCTTATAAAACTTGCCAATATAATTGAGCAAGCCAAGAAACCTCTGTAGTTGGGTTTTATTGGTAATTTTATATGGGAATCTGTCAGCAAATTGAATAGCTCTGTCAATAGGCTGTATTAGTCCGCGATAAATATTTAAACCATGAAACTAAACTTTAGCTTGAAACAAGCTGCATTTGGAAGATGAAAGGACAAGTCCATTATCTTTAACTGTTTTAAACAACGATTTCAAATATTTGGTGTGTTCTTTAAATATTCCATTATCTTTAATTCGTTTAAGCGAAAGACCTTGGACAAAGAGATCTGGCTCTTCTTTTGTTCCCGATGATTCAGGCTCATCGTGATCTTCATCACTAGAGGAGGAATCATGGATTTGACGATCGGATTTTTTGTCCTCAAATTCTTTTCTTAAATTAGAAACTTCCAATTTTAAGTTAGAAATCTCTTTTTTCAATTTATTGACTTCTTGATTCAACTCTAGAAGGGTAACTTCCTTAACTGGGGTTTTGAATCTCTCAAGAGTTTTATTAAGACTAAATACTGGTTTTTCTTTAGCTTTAATAATTTTTTCCTTAACTCTATTATCTTTGGTTAATAAATCCTTTAACTGCTTAATGTACTGAGACTTTAACTCAAGATCAGAAATCTTACTAATTAAATCAATTAGCAAAGAACTTTCTTCATCTTATTTATTGATTACATTAACTTGTTTATTGCAACACTTTTTATTGATTATATATGGCTCTGATACCATATATATATATATATATATATATATATATATATATATATATATATATATATATATATATATATTTATATTTCGCTGAACTTCGAGTTTACTCCGTGGCCTTTTATAGCTTTATTTACATTTCGTCCTGCTTGGAGTTTACTTCGTGGCAGTTGATTGATTTTACAGCTTTATTTATATTTCGTCCCACCTGAAGTTTACTTCGTGGTGGTTGATCATGTCCATATATATATATATATATCACTTTTATATATTTACATTTCTGATCCCCCATGGAGTTACTTCGTGGTGGTTGATCATGTCTGTATATATATATATATATATACAGCTTTTATATATATAACTGCTTACTGCTTTCCATACAAACTGCAGTATTGTAGACACTCGAAATTTTCTACACTCCTATTACTAACATTGTAGGAGGGTAGATTCGTCTTTTGGAGATAACCCTGAAAGACAACTTACATCCATCCCGGATACCACCGGAAGTTCAGTTCCAACCTGGAACACAAACTGGGAACGTCATCTCAAACCCGAAACACACACCGGGAGTGTCATTTCCAATATCAGAGATAACCCCGAGATATGTAGATCAAAAGACCGGCAACAACACCGAAGAGGACAGTTCTGTCTCGACGATAACACCGCGACACTCAGTTCCAGTCCTAGAGACAACACTGGGCGTAGCAACCCCATACTTGGTGATAGCCTCAAGAGATGCCATTGCAGTTCCGGCGATAACCCCAGAAATGCTTGTTTCAAACATGCGATCAACTTCAATCTAGATGACAGTGAGGCATACAAACAAGCAGCCCAATCTCAGATGTAACCCTGAGCAACGTCTGCTTCCCGCTTAAACCAATGATAACCCCGGTGAGGAGTCACAACGTCATCTTACCACGTCAACAAGATGATATCGCGGCATACCAACAAGTAGTCCAATCTCAGCTATAACCTTGAGCAACGTCTTCTTTCAACTCAAATCGACGATAACCCCGGCGAGGAGTCAAACTTAATCTTGTTCCTTCAACAAATGGCATGTCGTCTTAACACTTCATACATACATACAACAATGTCCCACAAGAGCCGAGGATTGACAATCCCGAGTGACTATTATGTGTGGAAATACTTTGGATAGAATTTGAAGCTTGAAGACCATGGGCATAGACCCCTCTTGCTGACTTTGTACAACCTCTAATCCATGTCATTGCGTAAATGTCGACACAAGCGGTCCGAAGAAGGTCAGATATACCTCGTTCGGATGCTCGGATTTAAGTTCTGCAAGTTTGAGCGGACATTAAAGTGCATGAGTGCACGTGACTACGAGATATTGGGACCCATGAGGCTCGGATCCACCACGACCGGTACCAGCAGGTACAATCATGCCGCCGCATACTATACTACTGACCATCCAGTGATATATATACAAGGTCAGTCACCATTTGAAGGAGGAGAGAAGGAAAAAGGCGAGGAAGCCCTGTCCATTTTACTCTGCATACACATCTTTTGAGTGTTTCCTCTTCTTTAAACACTAGTTAACTAATATATAGCTATCTTTTATCCGACGGGAGCTGAGTATTTATCCATTTAAAGTCATAGAAGTCTAATTTGGCAGCCCATTGTAAGCCTTCTTACATTTTATAAAGCCTTCTTCTCATATAACACACACTGTTATACACATTGAGAGTCATGTTGTGTGCGTTTGCCAGGACTTCGGTCCGTGGTTTTCATTTCTGTCTGTATATATATACTAATATATGTATATATTTCATATATATGGACTAACATTATCAAGTTATGCCTCGATTAAGCCTAGACTTCGGTCTGGAGCGTTTATGTGACACCCCCAAATCGGTACTTCCATTTCCACAGGATTTGGTGTTCACTGTACAAACATCATCTATCTATCTACCCGTAAATAAAATGAAAACCATGCAATAGAATACATAAATAATAAATCTCTCCCCTTATGGGGTTACAACAACTGAATAATAATAAATCCTAGGTTACTCTAACCTTAAAACATCTGTGCGGAAAACAAAAGCAAATAAGTATTAGTAACATTAATTCTAATTACATCACATAACCACAATAATAAAACAGTCTTCATTACTTGCTAAGCTTGCCCTTGCCCTTACTAGTGGAAGGTTCGTCTGCTCTTTCGTTCTTAACTACAATGTTATTATTACGCAAGAGTGGGCACGATTGCCTACAAGTATAACAATATAACAATGAATAATAACATGCGAGAGAAATAATAACTTCTGATATAAAGCTCAACTTTTGAATCAAGAATGGATAACAAGAATCAAAAGAAATTCTGAGGGTCATAAGACCTTGAACTATGTCCTAGGTTGTCAAGTGTTTTTACTTGAAACCTTTAACAATCATAAGACTATGGACTCTTCTTCTCGTACTTAGGGGGATCAACCCTTAGTACCATACTGTGCACAATATCTTAACGCAAAAGCATAATAATCCCCTATATAGTGTTGTTCATCTCAGTTTTGACATTCGAGTCCACGCCAAAGGAAGTTTGGTTTGGATAATTCATCAAGGAGTTCTGAAATTTAGAACGCTCATCAACTATGGACTAGTCGAATCAATAAGGGTTCGCTAGTCTAACAAGGTTTAACAATAACAGATAATTTAACTTGGATAAAATCTCAAAAGTATACAATAGAATAATTATTGTATAACATCATGCTTGAAGATTTATAAACTTTAATATACAAGACAGGCTTGATCAATAATAATGAGAATTTGCTCAATATCGAAAGATGAATTAATCAATTTATATAACGATAACATGTAGGGTAACGAAGCTTGCTCAACGAAAGTTTAGGGTAAGAAATTTGCCTCGTGCATAGATTACACGTTAATAAAACTCGTTCTTTGAATGAAATCCTATATATCAATTACGTTCACAATACCAGTCAATAATAACGTACTAAACATCATAACTTTACTCTTTGTTTAACTCGAATTCATGACTATACTTAGTCAATTATTACACTTAGTGTAAAATTAAGACTTCACGAAAAATAAACTAATTATGCTTTCGATCATTCAATCCACACGTAATTGTGTTATGGACATGTTAAGAATTTATTTTAACATCATATTATAGGTCTAACAAGTCTTTATAATCATTAGACTAGGTTACTAGCTCATTTCTATACTTGAACATTAAAAATTTGCATTTTCTGGACATTCTGCTAAGTGGTAGTCAAGGGCACCACTTTTGTATCGCTTTCTCTTGGCCATGCTAATTGGACACTTATGTCATGGCCACAACAAGGCGCTGTGGACGCGGAAAAGAACTAGGAGTTGGCGCCACAAGGCGAGACTCATTCAGCTACAGAATTCGCGAAAATTGCAGAACACGACTAAAAATTTCCAATCAACTTATTTTTACACGAATTTAGACATACCCACATACTATAATTCATAAATAATCAATACTTAACATCTAGGGAGTGATTTTCACCCATTAAAACACATAATCACAGAATTAAAGCATGCAAATTGGACTGTTCTTGATGTTCTTGAACAAAAACATGGATTTTAATGCTACGGATTCGTTATAAAGCCAAATCCAACCATTCAAGTTTCATTTTGTTCATTTTAACATGCATAATCATATAAATGTGTGAATTTTGCAAAATAATTTATATTTGACATATAAAAATCACGTATAAGGCCATATGGCCATATCACGTACTCTGTAAATTTTTAAAATAACAAGCCATAATCATATGTTGTAATCTTATGAAATTAATGATATGGAAACACACAATATATATATATATATAATATGTCATACAACTCGAATTATTACATATATTCTTATAACAACTGAATTTCCCAAATACAAAGACTCACAGAAACTTAAGCCATATTCATGAAACTTAAAAGGCGTAAAATATATAAATTGGGTTGAAGAGATTACCCAAGCGTAGAGTATAATTTGCAAAAGATGAATTCCCTCTCAACTCTTTATCAATCACACACTAAAATTTCTTAACTCTCTCTCTGAAATTTCTCTGGCTCTCAGTTAACTCTAATTGGAAGAATACGTAAGAAGAAACTAATAGAGCGCACTTAATAACGTTGAGGTCAGTTACCTATACGTGGTAACTGCTCTTAACTTCCCACAAGACCATGTTTGGCTACCATTTAAAAACTTGTACCCAATTAATTTAATAAAACCTCTTATACTATAGTTTAAATAATGTCACATCCATTATAAAATAAATCTAATATCTTATTTAATTTACTTTAAATAAAATATAATAATTTCTCACATAGTCACATAATTCAAATTCTCATTTAATAATGTCAAATTATTAAATCTCTAATTAATAATTAAATTAATTAAAATAACATAGAAGCTTATTAAATATTTCTTTTAATCCAATAAGCTCACATAATCACATACTTGAATAATAAAAATTCTCCACATTAAATTAATAAATGTAACACATATAATTAAATTAATCTATCACAACTTTATCAATTAATTATTTAATCTAATAATTAATTCATCGAAAAATATTTATTCAATCAAATAAATATTAAAAATTAAATTACAAAATTACAGTTGTCATAGTTTAATTGCCTTATATATGTATATATATATATATATATATATATATATATATATATATATATATATATATATATATATATATATATATATATATATAAAAATTGTGGTCGACTCATGTACGATGAGCCCGGATTTTACATCCTATGCGTTTAAATTGCTTATATATATATATATATATATATATATATATATATATATATATATATATAATCGCTTGTCGACATATATCGATAAGCTCGATTTTACATCCTATGCTTTATTCGCTTTTATATATTTTTATTTATATAATTGCTGTCGGACATATCCGACGAGCCTGAATTTACATCTGATGCGTTTACTCCTTTTATATATATATATATATATAATTGCCGTCGAGCATATCCGATGAGCCTAGATTTACATCCAGTGCGTTTACTGCTTTTATATATATATTTGTACATATATATATATTTACATTTTGTCCTGCCTGGAGTTTACTTCGTGGCAGTTGATCGCTTTTACAGCTTTATTTACATTTTGTCCTGCCTGGAGTTTACTTCGTGGCAGTTGATCTCTTTTACAGCTTTATTTACATTTCATCCTGCCTGGAGTTTAGTTCGTGGCAATTGATCATGTCCATATATATATTTACCGCTTTTATATATTTACATTTCTGATCCCCCATGGAGTTGCTTCGTGGTGGTTGATCATGTTTGTATATATATATATATATATATATATATATATATATATATATATGTTTACAGCCTTTTTATATATATAACTGCTATCGCTTCTTCATATAAATTGGAGTATCATGTGAGCCTAGGAATCATGTGATCACTGTGTTCGGGCCATCAATCTAGATTCGATTCCCATGATGGACATTTTTCAATTGTAAGCAACACAGTACATTATTTTACAAAGATTATCTCAATTTCCTTGATGGCTTTCATGCCTTTGAGGAGTTCGGCATCAACAGATATTATTTTCTAGAATGCTTCGCATCTCGAAAATAAAAGCAAACAAGCCAAACATTTAATAATAAAATGGAAGTATGAAAAGGTCTCAATTCCTATTGAGCAAAAGGTTTGAAAAACCTCTTTTATAAAATGTCATTGCTATATCTTGGTTAAAACTGAATTTTTCTATAAAATTCAAACCTTGTGTATATAGGTGTGAACGAGGCCTCGCACTACTTTCAAACAATTGCACATTGATCTACACACACACACACACATATTCATATAACAATTTCTTTAAAAAGTGGCGGTCACCGTGGTAACACGGATGTCGGGGGGTGCCTAACACCTTCCCTCTGCATAATCAAGCTCCCAGACCCAAAATGAATCTCGATTTCATAGACCCCATTTAGCGAAGGTCAAATCATCGGGTCAATGTGCAAGCCTTTTCTATTATGCGTTGGTGCAACCAAATTAAATACACCAACCGGCGACTCTTAAAGTCCAATCGTCGACATTATACATGTCGGACCTTTTTCACTTGTTTTTCAAACAAATCACACATTAACATGAGAACACCAAAGAATGTAAATCTAAAAGGACACTAAAAAAAATCCTGACGTCGACAGTGGTGACTCATCAGGGACTCGAAGAAGATTTCCGCTAGCTTAAGCCGCTATTACAAGCTTTTCAAAATTGTTATATGCTTGTGTGTGAATGTTGCATTTACATTTCTAATGAATGTGTACGAATGCATTTTTAATTACTTCACTGCTAAATATCTATCTGTGATATTAGTGCTTCGCACATGTCATCATTTTGCATAAACGGTGAGACATGTTGTATGTGAATGTATGTTGTGTGGTCCCTCCACCAGGAGGCTATCCTGTCGGTGTTTGATTACTGGACTCGTGGGAAGAATGATTTCCCGGAGCTTAGGAAAGGCACCACTCAGATTCGCTCCAGTTGAATGACCGGATTAACTTCCCGTCAACTTGATTGCGATGATCTGGGAACCTTCATACCGAAAAGCCGCGAGAAAAACCCTAGGATAGGTCAACCTCTGATAAACCAAACGCGGAGGAAAGTTTCTTCATACTTTCAATTTTCAATTACTTGTAAAAGTATTTACTTGTAATTTTATCCCATGTTCATTCATATGTAATGTAAAATATGAAGAATATCTGTGCATGCATGGCATGTTATCAATTAACAACCAGTTTTGCAGGATAAATTCCTAAAACAGACATGTTATGATAACATTTATATTACCCTAAGACTAAACTACTTAAGTCTTTTGTAGGGAAGCAATTGGGCCTGTTACCCGGTCAAAATTCAAAAAGGTAGTAAGCCTACAACCAATCATGTCCTCTTTCGAACAGTCTAATCCTGTTTCCCGAGAAGAATTTGACAGATTGAGTAAATAAATCACAGAATTGGTTGTTCTACTAAAAGAATTACACCAGTCTACTCAGGGTACGAAGATACCTATATATACAGAATCCTCTACACAAGGGGGAGTTCAAGGTCTGGAAAAGACAATTCCAGAACATCAGTTGGATACAACCAACAAAGACCCTGAAGGCACCCATCTCAAAGGAGATCCAGACACTGGTGACATCAGGAAGAAGGTCCTTCAAATGGAGGAAACTATCCGTGTTCTCAAAGGGATTAGAACACATGGTAGTGTTTTATATACAGACCTTTGCATATTTCCTGGTGTTCAATATCCAGAGAAATTCAAGACCCCTGATTTTGAAAAGTATGATGGATTAGGGGATCCTTACACACATTTAAAAGTGTTTATTGGAGAACTTGGGTCTTACGCAGAAAATGAAAAGCTCTGAATGCATCTGTTTCAGAAAAGTCTTACTGGAGAAGCCCGTTCATGGTATACCAGATTATACAACTCTAAGATCCATAGCTGGGAAGAGCTGGCTCATGCCTTCCTCACTCAATACAGTTTTCAATCTCAGATGGCTCCTGACCGGTACCAAATCACTAAGGTTAAGAAATAGTCTAATGAGTCATTTAGAGAGCATGCTCAAAGGTGGAGGCGCATTGCTTCTCAAGTTATTCCTTTTATGACAGAATCAGAAATGGTCATGACTTTCATATGTACAGGAAGCTCCTTTCTATGAAAGAGTTCTAGCTGGTATTGACAAACCATTTTCTGAAATGATCAAACACGGCGAGATGGCTGAGATGGGATTGAAGTCTGGTAAAATTAAAGACCTAGCCGCTCTTAAAGCTGTTGCTGAGTACATCCAGTCCGGATCTTATGGAAACAACCACCGGAGGGTCCATACAGTCCGGATCTTATGGAAACAACCACCGGAGGGTCCATAAAAAGAAAGAGGAGGATGTTTCCTTAATACTACAAGGACAAAAAGGCAATCCAAGCATGCCTATGCAGAGGAGAAATTGCTCCCCTTTTCCAGCATAATCTTCAAACCCTCCATTGCCTAAAAGTGGAGAAGTAAAGAAAGCTCGGATGTTCACACCCTTAGGGGATTCGCTCGAGAACATTCTTGCTCTTCTGACTATTCGGAAGAAAATTACACATCTTCTTCCACCAACAAACCCTAATGGCAGGGGTTTTAATGCTACTCGAAAGTGTGTTTATCATGTTGGGGCACCCGGACATGATACTCAAGATTGTTGGGCCTTGAAACATAAGATTCAGGATCTGATAGACAACGGTGAGATTGTAGTCACCAAACTAGATCAACCTCATGTACAAGACAACACTCTTCCTCAACACAAAGAAGAAGAGGTCAACATGATTTGTTGGAGCATTGTACAAGGTTCCAATGGAGAATCATCCCAACCCATCAAAGACGGTGTTGACAAATGGGATTACGCAAAGTTCCAGTTTACAATGAAACGAAAGATGAAAGCTATTTGCAAACAAATAGAGCAATTGGCAGAACTGGTGACCCATCAGCATCAAGTCACATGCCAATTAATTAGGCAGGAGCATGCATATCTCCTTCCATTTGTTACAAATGCTCCATCAACACCTTTAGAAAGTGAAGCTATGGAGGATAAGGTTGCAAAGCAAGCAAGTGCTAAAGCTCGTCGGGATTTTGCCAATCAAATGTAATTCACCTGTCTAGGCCAATCTATGGAGGATATACTTCAAATATTGATCAATGAAGGAAGAATCACATTCCTTCTCCCTCCAATCAATCCCCGCTCAGGGCTGTTCAATCTTGATGAAATGTGTCAATATCATTCACATTCTCGCAATCCACAAGACAGTAAGAATCTTCAGCACTCCGCCATCTCATTTAGAATCTTATTGATAGCGGTGTCCGCAAATAGCAGATGATTACACTGTGCAGCTCAAGGATGGGAATACATGTCCTACCAAATGGAAGGGATCAGTAGCAGTTATCTCTGAAGTGGATGATAAAACTGCCAAAGTATTTCCCATACAACCAATTCAACTCAAAGGAGTTGACAATCCTTTGAAAGTGGCCGCACCAGAGCCAATTCCTTTACCTTTTAGACCACAACATCCTCGTTGTCACCACACAAAGTTCCATGGAATTATAGAGAAGTTTGAAGGATCCACGCTCATACTCATCGCTACAAAGATTGAAAAAAATCCACTGTACCTTCCTCAACGGGTTATCAAACCTACTTGCGAAGTAAAGGGGAAATTGCCCATGGAGAAGATTGAAAAATTCCTCCGTACTATCGGTCATAATGAAGCCAAAGTGGTTTTAATCTTGCGAGAAGCTCCACGCCAGATTTCAATACTGGATTTGGGTTTCTCTTCTGAGGATCATCGGAAGATCTTGTTGAAGGTTTTAGAAGAAGTCTACTTGCCAAAATCAGTGGATGTGGAAAAATTTCAACATTTGGTTGATCACATTTTCAACAACAATGTGATATCGTTCACTGATGATGACATACCTCCCAAAGGGACCTATCATTGCAAGCCATTGCATATAGCAGTGTTGTCTTTCGGGTACATGCTAGTAGGAGTATTGATAGATGGAGGCTCATCTCTAAATATCTATCCTTATGCCACCTTGGTAAAAATGAATATCAATCTCAAGCAGATCCAAAGCAGCCATACGGTCATCCGAGCTTTTGATGGATCCCGACAAAATGCCGTCGAAAAGATTGAATTGCGAATTGAGATTGGTCCAAATACATTCAATGTATCCTTCCACGTCCTCAAGATAGATTCAGGATACAACCTGCTATTGGGGAGACCATGGATACACATGGTTGGAGCTGTTCCATCCACATTACATCAACAACTAAAATACATCATCAACAACAGTCTAGTCACTGGCAACACTGAGCCGGATTGTCCTGAACAAGGAATTCTACCAATTATCAGCTTCAATTCAGAAGTTGAACCAACCAGTTTCCATACTTTGGAAGTGAGTAACACGCAATACCATTCTATTGGGGCGCCACTTCCCGTACCCAAGATTTTTCTCGAGGTTATGTCGGCCACTGAAGAAATGATGTTATTCGATCATCAACCTGGACAAGGACTTGGTAAAGATCAACAGGGTATTAAGCACCCTATCCAAATGTTCAGTCAAATTGGAATAGCCGGGCTAGGCTATTCTTCTAGTTTCAGATGTAGGAATCCTCATAAGCACGAGCAGGTTCCTCAAGCTTCCGCTGCACGGCGATTTTCTATACCTTTACCTCATGAGTTAATGCAATCTCCAGTAAAGGTGCCAGCCCATGCTGTGGCTATGCTATTTCCAAAACCAATGCCAATCAAAGCTAAAGAGGTGCTGATTCCTAATCCCGAAGTGGAGGAAAAGGAACGAAAACGTAAACATGACCTTGCCTTGATGATGACAGGCATCCGCATCATTTTTCATGATGAACATACAAACAGATACTCCCCAGACGATGATTACCCAGATGTCATGGTTATCATTTGAGAGAAGGAAGACACTGACAATCCTTCCATCACTGCAGTCCTTCAGGACTTTGGCCTCAAAATTTGGAGCAGCACTCTATGCATTGGTCTACGAGGGTAAAATGGGCAGAAAATCCCTCTGCCATGTAGTTAACTTTAATTGCTTGCTTTCCTTTACAACACTAGCAGTTATTTTATCACGTACATGCTAACACTTTTGTATGATCGAACAGTTGCATATATTAAGTGAAAGCATCTTTTGTTTTAGGACTCTGAATTTAGATGTGCCTGTCCTTGCTGATGACATACCTTCTCTTCACAAGGGCTGTAACTTTGATGCAAAGTTGGACTCAGACTTGATGGACATCCAGGAGGACATTGAGACACCTCAAGGGATTAAGGAATGGGTCGCAGACAAACCCAAACCCAATCTTGATCAAACCACTCCTTTCAATCTTAGAACCTTAGACAACCCTAAGCTAATCAAGATTGGTTCAGACCTTACAACAACTCAGCGGAATGACATGGTTGCACTGTTAACCCAATTCCAGGACGTGTTTGCATGGTCTCATGAGGACATGGTGGGTTTGTCCATTGACATTGTTCTTCATCGCCTTCCCATTAAAGAAGGATTCAAGCCAGTTAGGCAAAAGCTCAAGCACTGAAACCTGAGTGGAGTTTAAAGGTTGAAGAATAAATTGTGAATCAATTTTAAGCTGTCATCATCATGGTGTCTATATATCCGGAGTGGATATCTAACATTGTTCCTGTGCCTAAACCCAGGGGGAAAGGTGTGAGTTTGCGTGGATTATTAGGATTTGAACAAAGCTTGCCTTAAAGATAGCTTTCCCGTGCCCTTTATCCACATTCTTATTGACAATACTACTCAATATGGCATGTACTCCTTTGTTGATTGCTTTGCGGGGTACCATCAAATTATGGTCGCTGAGGAAGATCGTAAGAAAACAACTTTCATCACGCCTTGGGGAAATTTTTTCTACAAACGGTTGTCATTCGGCCTCATCAACGCCGGGGAAACCTATCAGCGAGCTATGATGGCTCTGTTCCACGATTTAATGCACAAGGAGATAGAGATCTATGTGTATGACATCATTGTCAAATCCCGGAAGGAAGATGACTATTTAGACCATCTCAAAAAGCTTTTCAACAGGTTGCGTAAGTATAACTTAAAGTTGAATCCCGCCAAGTGCTCCTTTGGTGTTAAGTCAGACAAGTTGCTAGGCTTCCTAGTCAGCCATAAAGAAATGCCCATTCCTCAGACAAAGAAGGAAATACGGGGATTTTTGGGAAGGATCAACTTTATTAGCAGATTCATTTCTCAACTCACAGCAACCTGTGAGCCAATCCTCAAATTTTTAAGGAAGAACTCATCCATGAAATGGAACGATGAGTGTCGGAAAGCCTTCCCCGCAATCAAAGAGCAGTTGATTAACGCTCCTATTTTGGTACCTCTCAGGGATGATGTTCCCATGTTCATGTACCTGTCCATAAATGACAAAGCCATGGGCTGCATGCTGGGGCAAAAAGATAATAGAGGCCAAGAACGAGCTATCTATTACCTCAGCAAAAGATTCAGCATCAGTGAACACAAGTACACTCTGATCGAGAAGACTTGTTGTGCTTTAGCATGGGCTTCCATGAGGTTAAACATTACCTCAATGGTCACACAACCCATCTCATATCTCGCGTGGATCCTCTCAAGTATGTGTTCAAGAACCCATACCAATTGTCGATCGTCCCGGATGGGCGCTTGATCCTACAAAGAATTTGACATCGCTTCACGTAACGCAAAAGTCTTTCAAAGGTCAAGGAATTGTGGATCAAATGGCCGCCGCACCTGCAGGGGATTACAAACCCTTAGAAACGTACTTTCCCGATGAAGGGGTAATGACAGTTCGATTATAACATCGTGATGATATACGCCGTGAGTGGAAAATGTATTTTGATGGAGTCATTAATTGTAAGGCTCGGGAGCCGGAGCAATTCTAATATCCCAGACGGGGAGCAGATATCCGTCGCCAAAATTGCGCTTTGTCAAGACAAACAACACAAATTGAAAGTATGAAGGTTGTATCATGGGCTAAAACTTGCCTGCTCAATGGGCATCAAAGCGTTAACTCGCCTTTCGGGATCTCGAATTGGTAATCAAGCAATCCACAGGAATCTATCAAACCAAAGAATTGCATTTGCTACCTTACCATCGGCAAGTTTTATAGATGTCTTTGGAGTTTGAAGAAATCTCCTTTCTACACATTCCTCGTAATAGGAATGATTTTGCAGACGCATTAGCAACGTTTACCTCCTTGGTTTACATACCGGATAAGGAAAACATGCCAAGCATCACATTTGCTCTGCAAAAAGCCCAGTCTATAGGAATTACATTGGAGAAGTATCGGATGAGCTACCTCCAATCCACAACCCTTGGTACCAACACATCAAGGAGTATCTGCGAGATGGATCTACACTCGCTGAGGCGAGCCTAACTGAGAAGAGGCGGATTCATCAACTTGCTATGAAATTCTACCTTAGCGGAGATGCACTCTACAAAAGAGATGCAGGATTAGGTCTCGTCAGATGTATGGACAAAGACCAAGCTTAGCGACTCCTGGATGAGATCCACAGTGGAGTATGCGACCCTCACATGAGCGGACCCCTACTTGTCAAGAAAATTCTCAGAACGGGACATTATTGGCTTACACTCAAAGCTAACTGTGATGATCACGTCAAGAGGTGCTATCAATGCCAGATTCATGAGAATGCTATCCACGCCCCTCCAAGGGAACTCTATAATAAGTGTTTGCCATGGCCCTTCTCAATGTAGGGAATGGACGTGATCGGGCCCATCAAGCCCAAAGCCAGTAATGGACATTGATTCATATTCACCATGATCGACTACTTCACCAAATGGGTAGAAGCAGCATCCTTCCCCAAGGTCAGTAAAGAAGTTATCATTGTTTTCATCAGAAACAATGTCATCAGTCGATATGGACAACCATAGGTCATTGTGTCAGACAATGCTAAGAACCTCAACAACAAAATGATGAAGGAATTACGCAGAAAATTCTGCATCAAACACCTCAACTCCGTTATTTACCGACCAAAGATGAATGGTGATGTCGAAGCGGCTAATAAAAACATCAAAAAGATCATGCAGAAAATGTCCGCCAATCATAAAGGACGGCCTGACCTCTTGCCTCTGACTCTATTAGCCTACAGAACTTCCATGCGAACTTCCACTGGGGCAACCCCCTACTCATTAGTCTATGGAATGGAAGCAGTGCTCCCCATAGAAGTGGAAATAGAATCCCTTAGAGTATTGATGGATGCTCAGTTGGATGAGGACCTATGGGTAGAAGACAAGTATCACCAATTGTCTCTGATAGACGAAAGGCGAACCGCGGCTATCTTCCATGGTCAGTTATATCAACAAAGGATCACACGATCCTACAATAGAAAAGTCCGACTACAGCAATTCAAACAACATGACTTGGTTTTAAAGAAGATCATTGACAACCAAGATCAATGTAAGGGAAAATTTGCTCCTAACTGGGCAGGCCCATTTGTTGTCAAGGAAGTATTGACAGGAGGTGCTCTCAGATTGCAGGAAATAGATGGCAATGAATTTCCACAGCTTATCAACTTGAACATCATGAAACGGTACTATGTCTAAAGTTACCATCAAACAAACATCCTGGTTTTGATCATCAAATCACTAGTCATTTTGGTTTTGAACCCTTTTACCCTTTTACATGCTCTTCTGCCCCTCAGGGAAACATACACTTCAAGCCAGCAACCTGGTTTTTACTTCATTTCAAACCTTTCATACAATCTCGGTTATCCTGAAGACGGGATTTAACCTCTCACAATTTTGATTATCCTGAAGACGAGATTTAACCTTTCACACCTGCAGTTTATCCTGAAGAGGGGATTAAACTTTTCTACCTCGCAGCTTGTCCCGAGGATTCGGATCAAACTTTTACACACTTTGCGCTTTGTCCCCATTATGGGATCAAACTTTCTTCTCCCCATGTAGATAGTCGCATATGGGATTCACACTTCTCTTCGCCTTCAATTCATCCTGAGGGGCGAACTACGTCGACCTAATCTCCCTGATACCCGGGGGTACGTAGGCAACCATATTCTCTATGGCCCGATCGTAATAAAGAAAAATAACAAAAATATTTCTACTTTTTCTCTACAAAACAACAAAAATACTTCTACACCCATCTGTCTTCCGCATTCAGCGTTGAACCTCCTACACTGGGTTCGAACTACGCAGACTTGATCTCCTCTTTAATAGGAGTACATAGGCAGCCATTCCTGGTGCAGTCTAACCCCTACCAGAACAAACATACTTGTCACATGGTACTGTGATTAACCTTCAATTTGCCCCATTTCATCGGTTTCAGATCAAAGGGATGGAATTACCCAACCTCTTCTCACAAATAGAAGATTCGGTGACCATCTAAGCTACGATCGTGCCTCAAAGAGCAATACCAACCCATAAGAGATGGAATTAACTAGGCTTCTCACAAATAGAAGAACTGGTGACCATCTGTGGTGCGGTCAATCTCAGAGAGGAAGAAACTACCCTCCTCTCCACTTTTCCATACAGATACCAGTCCCAAGACACCAAAGATGGTAGGGATTCACAAAAATCAATGATCCGTTCTGAGAGACCTTGCGACGTCTCAATGTCCATCTATAAAGGATAAGTTCATAATGCATCAAGATCACAAGGCCCTGGAGAAATAGGCAAACATCAAGCAAGTATCAAGGCTTAACTAAAAGGGAAGTAAATCAAAATATATTTCCCTGCCATACATAATACTATTTGATATATTCATATGTGTTGTACATGACAAAATGGCTAAGCTAGTCTGTGCAGGAAAATACAAAGCTATCTACAGATCTGTGTGTATGCGAACTATTAGATCTAACATATCATCCCTCTCTGAAGACGAAGGAAGCACTACAAGCTCCTGCCCAAGGGTATCTACACGAGCTAGTAGATCAGAGGCTAACTGCATTGTGGCATAATGTTCATCAATGTAAACACTCATGTCGGCCAGACTGACAGTCATTTGGGATCTAATGGAAGTGCAATCTGCAATGGCCACATCCCTAGCAGATAAGGCGGCATCCCACTCTCCAATCAATGCATCACTGGCTGATCTAGCCTCAACCCTCTCCAACAGAGCGGTGTCTCTCTCATTAAGAGCTGTCAATATTACAGCCCTAGCCTTATCTCTATCATAGGTCATCAGATGTAAGCTCTGCTCCAAATGTTGTGCCGAATACTGGGTAATAGTGGCACTCGGGGTGGAAGAACCCATCACAAATGCTGGCAGCCCAGCAGTCAAATCATCGGTGAGAATAACAGCCTCCTCTATAGGCTCCTTATCATCATAATCACCCCCACGACTGTGGATAATGTCGCATCTGGCACGCCTTTGTCTCCATCCATGCGAATACTCGCAGAACAACTCGGATGACCGACAGAGAACTCACCCAACTCTCACGATCCCAACAGTATATAACTCGAATCGTCCTCCGCCGACAAACGCAGACGCTGGGTTACCGAGTCCTCGCCTCATACGGATGGAAATCCTAAAACTGGTCAAACTGACACATCACGGTCAGTGGGTGGTAAATAATCATGCCCCTCAATCCAGCCAGAGGGAGATAGTCCATGCCCGGAGCATGAGTAATGAAGCTGTAGGGTGAACTAAGCCCTGAACACGGCAATATATCAAACGGATCCCTAATCCCTGCCAGAAAAGTTGACCAAGATGCAGCATCTGTACACTCCAACGGCTGGAAGGAATACGTCATGGGTGAAACAAAATCCATGATGTCTAAATATGCCAATCGGTCTCAAGTGTGACATACACCACACATACAACATGACCGAGCTACCTATGAATACTCCTGTCAAATAAGTGCAGTAGTATGTAGCTGACCTCAAAGTCTCTACAATGATCATCAGAATAATGGTATGACCCTCCCTGAGAGCTCTCACTGCCATGACGACGCCGATATCTAGCTCATCCATGTACCGCGACATGTAGACGTATGATAATACGATAGAAGCGAAGACATCTACTCGTTGAACGAGCAATGGTCCTCCCGCAGTGGTGAAATCCCGAATGCCGTGTATAGTCAGCTCCTCGAGCTAGACACATCACAAACAGAAATGTTGGGATATAACATGGCCGGATGTAATCTCATCCTACACCACTCTGCGCCTCAATCCTGTGAGAGTCATGAACTGTCTACTCATATCTCCAATAGCCATATACACGCAAGGTCTATCCAGAGGCAGCATCATCAATCGTGCATACTCCTCCAAAGTAGGAGTCAACTCAAGGGTCCCAAATCAGAAAACATGTCTATCCAGTACCCAATGCTCTAGCATGCCCTCTACAAATCTTGGAGGAACCTGAAACATCAACAGGGTCATAAGTATGTCAAGAAGAATCATCTACGATCACCATGTCGATGGTGATATACTATCATACCATGATCGCGATACCAAATTACCACCACAAATGGTGGGGTATGATCAATACTGACTAATCTGTCAAGAAGACATCTCAGACGGGTCGTGTCATAAGACCATCCAGGGGTCAATGCTGAATATCTCTGGATATACATACATATGCATAACATAATAACATGCATGATACAATAGATGGAAATATGATATAGGAAATGGAAAACTATACTTACATTCCTAAGTATATCATCATCTAATACATCTCTGTACAGCTAAAATACAAGGAAATGGGGCGAAGCTACCCAACATATAACAGAGGCCTATCAAAAGAGATAGCGAGAAATACATCAGAAAAAATCAATAGTATCGATGTCTACATCATCAATCCTGTCCACCTGATGTAACTCCTCCTGAGTCATTGGATATCTATCTACAGGGATGTCAGGCCGATACAAGGGAGGATCTGCGCTAGCAAAACCATATGGGTCACCTAAGGGACTAGCTCCAGAGCTAGAAGGATCAAAAGTATCTACCTCTGCATGATCTCTGCCCAAATGCCGAATGAAAAGATGTGATTGGTCCAACTGCCGAGTCAATCTGTCAATCTGTGTCACATGAATCGGATCTCTGACACAGGCTAGCCAATCCGTCATCATCAAGGATCCTGGAACTATATCCCCCATAAACCGTGGTGGCGCTGGTCTCGAGCTCCAATCGCATTTAGGATCCACCAATGCTGGAACATCTCGTGAGAACAGGGGCCCTCTGATAATGTAAAACCATCAATCCCCATCAATGGGATGTCAATGACGGGTGATTGCGAAACAGGCCAATAACGCCTGGCAGGAGGCAAGATCGCAGATACGGATCTCTCTTGTAGTGCTCCGATAAAGACGCTTCTCCTAAATAGAGCTCCCATCCTCCATCTACGAAGAGACGAATCTCAAGGGTGGAAATGACGTACTTACTCCAAATGGGTACCCATCCTCAAATCCAACTCCCAAATGCTCTCCAGAGTAGGGAATCCATGTGATGACATCAGCTGTCAATAGCTCTAGCTGTAGGCAACAATGAGTGAAACCCTGAGCAACAGGGACCTCTGCCAGTATGGAATGATGCCATCTCCATCCTCGTGGATAGGTGTCTAAACCCAACACACTTACAAGACACAAACAAAGAAGCCTCTCATAGGCCCAAAACTGCCAACACAAAGGCAAACATCTGCTGTCAGTTAACACTTTTAACCTATACATGGGGAAAGACAAAAGAAACACTCACTAGCAGAAATGGGTAGAATCCTAACCACGCCTCAGTCAAGCCCTACGATCGAATGCACATTCCCCTGAGGAACTAGGCAAAGGTGTAGGAACCCCAATCATACTCTCCTATACAGTCCACGTGATGAGTGGCACTAATCGAAGCGAAGGACACCGTAGATGAATTATCTGCTATGAAGCAGCCCCTAATGATCATCAGGAACAATCGCCGAAGAATACGATCCCTGACTCTCACGTCATCTGGGTATAGGCTCACTCAACAAACCATTCATAGCATCTATGCTCAAAGGACTGCATTTAATGCCCCGCCTCTGAGCGCCTCCACCTAACTCCCAACAAGGATCCGACAAAGAAGAGGGTGATATCCGCGGTGCAAGGCACCGCCCCTCCAAACTCCATACACCGTGATAAATTGCCAATCCATCGCGCCATGATCACCTCACAATCCAATAAATGGAGTGATCGAAGTCCGGTGGAACCACCGCTTTCGATAATGCCCCGAGGTAACCCAGGACAAATGACGGGTAGAATGGAGAAAACCTCCCAAATCCCGTACCATGGACGATCGCTCAGTAGTCATCATGCAAGGCCTCGATACATAGAGTGGATGCTAAACCGCCCTCGAGGTCGTGTGAAGCCTAAACCTACATCAAATGTAGATCGACATCGCACTCCTCGACTCTTCATTAATAGGAAATAAGGAAGATTAAAGATCTAACTTCATACCTCATTTAATGTGCGTGTATATCAAGGATGTTTACTAAAGTCACCCGTAAGATCCGGGTTCGCCACTGAATACCCTAAGCAATTCCCTATAGGGAACACGTATAGCGAGCAGGAACCTCGATCGGTGCATCCTCCTCCTCGTCCTCGACATTCGGCACTTCAACCCGAATAGGACGTATCACCGCCTCCACCAAACGTGAACTACTCTTCAAAAGCCCTCCTCCGTACACCAGAAGTGGTCCTGCGAGAACTACTCGGCTGATCTGGATCCATGATATATGGACAACAAGTCTCCAAATCACCTCAGAAAGGGTGTGGTAATTTCATACCTGGAGTCTTTTCAAAATGCATTCTATGATTACATACATGCATGTATTGCTTTAACATACATCTACAGTAGAGTTAAAAATGCATGACTACCCAATACCTACATTTTGGGAAAATTTTGCCATAGCCCCTTTGTAAATGGGACTATCCACATGCACATAGGCATGACTAGGTGGCCATTCAGTAGCACACCTATACATAGTCATATATATCCTGTATGCATCAATACATTGCAGTAAAAAAATCCGTAAGTGTAGTCTAATTACCAGGATTATTTTGGTTGTCTACCTTTACTCATTTGTCCTCATATGGGATAAGAATAACAGTAAAAGGTGCCATTTTGACTGTGTCAAAAGTCAAATTTTTTCAAATCATTATGTTTAGCATGGTTTAATACTAACATTTGCTATGTTGAATTTTTTTATCAAGTCATATCAGCATGCATATTCACTACTATGTGTCTAAATGCATTTCATGCGATAAGTCATTTTCTAACGAACAGAAATTAGAAAAAAATACATGCATGTGTTACCAGGACAGTGAAGAACGCTTGTACAGTGATAGAATATGCAAAAATTTGCCTGAACTCAGCAGATCTGAAGAAGAGCTCTCGGATTTCCTTCGCTGCGCGACTTGAAAATGACTTATGAAAGCAACCAGCCACCTATACATAGGGTATCTACCGGTGGCAGTTAACCTCACTCCTCGCAGTACACTGCGACCCCCTACATGGGTCCCACACCTCCGGTTCACTCTAGTTAGAGTTGCAAAGGAGGTCTCACAAGCTGAAAAGGCCAAATCAGGAATAAAAATGCTACGCGATTGAGCGGATTAGCCTAAAATCCTGGTTTCTTGTCGGTCAGAGTTAAACTCCCGTCGCCTCAACGGTATTCGCCTGAATGCAGGGTATACTACACCGATGATCTCAGCTTTTACAAACCATGCTTGGAAATACCCCACAAAGGTCTGATGTCGTCATTTGCAGGGTCACAACCCTAAACAATCCCCGACGGGGGTTACAACGCAAAACCACGAAATATAAAACCTCCTCGGGTGGGGTTACAACACAAAACCATGAAATATAAAACCTCCCTGATGGGGGTTACAACGCAAAAACCACGAAATATCAAACCTCCCCGGCGGGGGTTACAACGCCGAAGTTATCAAGCATCTACGTATCCCCGGCGGGGGTCACAACGCACATCCTTCAAACATCTACGTATCCCCGACGGGGGTCACAACGCAATGCAGCCATTGATACACACATCAATGAAGGTC
Organism: Panax ginseng; assembly: GCA_020205605.1. Classification (NCBI taxonomy): domain Eukaryota; kingdom Viridiplantae; phylum Streptophyta; class Magnoliopsida; order Apiales; family Araliaceae; genus Panax; species Panax ginseng. The sequence continues at coordinate 69,896,013 of CM035129.1, forward strand.
AAGCGGCCTTGACGTCATATCAGCCGATGGAAAGTAAACCCATCGACGCAACCTTACCCAGCAAGGGCTACAACACAATGCTACCATTGACACATACATTAATGAAAGGTCAAGAAGCCTTGACAATACACCCAGCAAGGACCTATCCGGTGATACACACATTAACGTAGGTCAGGAAACCCCGTGAAGGACAACATCATGTTGGCGAGAATCTGACAAGATGAGGGAACATGTTATACACATCCTCAAACAGACAAAGCCTTATCCCTACAGATCTCTTCCACACAAGAGGTACCTCTATGGAGTATAAGCCAGTGTCTAGGATTCAAGACTTTGGTGGTAGTCCCAACGTCAACATCCTTGGAAACTTGGATCGCATGTCCAAGTCATCACTGATTGTCATCCCAGCAGGATTACATGACAATCATGCATCATACATTTGCATCATGTTGTTGCACATAGGATCATGTTTATCTTGCTTGCATTTCAAGTGTCTAGGATTATTTATCTTATCCATGCCTTGCATTGCATGAATATGATAAACAGGGGCATCTGTAGACACTCAAAATTTTCTGCACTCCTATTACTAACATTGTAGGAGGGTTGATTCGTCTTTTGGAGATAACCCTGAAAGACAGCTTACATCCATTCCGGATACCATCGGAAGTTCAGTTTCAACCCGGAACACAAACCAGGAAAGTCATCTCAAACCCGGGACACACACCGGGAGTGTCATTTCCAATCTTGGAGATAACCCCAAGATATGCAGATCAAAAGACCGGCAACAACACCGGAGAGGACAGTTTTGTCTCGGCGATAACACCACGATGCTCAGTTTCAGTCCTAGAGACAATATTGGAAGTAGCAACCCCATCCTTGGTGATAGCCCCAAGAGATGCCATTGCAGTTTCGGCGATAACCCCGGAAATGCTTGTTTCAAACATGCGATAAGCTTCAATCCAGATGACAGTGAGGCATACAAACAAGCATCCCAATCTCAGACGTAACCCTAAGCAACATTTGCTTTCCTCTTAAACTGGCGATAACCCCGGTGAGGAGTCACAACGTCATCTTACCACGTCAACAAGATGATATCGCAGCATACCAACAAGTAGTCCAATCTCAGCTGTAACCCTAAGCAACATCTACTTTCAACTTAAACCGGCGATAACCCCGACGAGGAGTCAATCGTCATCTTGTTCCTTCAATAAATGGCACGTCGTCTCAACACTTCATACATACATACAACAATGTCCCACAAGAGCCGAGGATTGACAATCTCGAGTGACTATTACGTGTGGTAGTACTTTGGATAAAATTTAAAGCTTGAAGACCATGGGCATAGACCCCTCTTCCTGACTTCGTACAACCTCTAATCCATGTCATTGCGTAACTCTCGACACAAGCGGTTTGAAGAAGGTCTGATATACCTCGTTTGGATGCTCGAATTGAAGTTCTGCAAGTTCGAGCAGACATTACAGTGCATGAGTGCACATACTACAAGATGACGGGACTCGCGAGGCTCGGATCCACCACAACCAGCCACAGGTACAACTGCGGCTGCCGCAGGTGTACCTGCGACCATCCGTCTATATATACAAGGCTTGGGTCAGCCATTTGAAGGGAGGGAGAGAAGGAAAAAGGCGAGAAAGCCCTGTCCATTTTACTCTGCATACACATCTTTTGAGTGTTTCCTCTTCTTTAAACACTAGTTAGCTCATATATAGCTTTCTTTTTATCCTATGGAGTCGAGTGTTTATCCATTTAAAGTCATAGAAGTCTACTTTGGCATCCCACTGTATGCCTTCTTACATTTTATAAAGCCTTCTTCTCATATAACACACACTGTTATACACATTGAGAGTTGTGTTGTGTGCGTTTGCCTCAACTTCTATCCGTGGTTTTCATTTACATCAGATATATATACTAATATATGTATATATTTCATATATATGGACTAACATTATCGAGTTATGCCTCGATTGAGCCTGAACTTGATGCTGAGCGTTTAATTGCTTATATATATATATATATATATATATATATATATAAAAGCGTGGTCGAGACTGCATCTGATGAGCCCAGACTTTACATTCCAGGTGCATTTAAATCGCTTTTATATATAAAATCTGAGCTCATCGGATTTGAGTCGACCACGCTTATATATATATATATATATATATATATATATATATATATATATATATATATATATATATGCTTATATATATAATCTGCTGTCGACATATATCTCGATGAGCCCGAATTTTACATCCTATATGCGTTTATTCACTTTTTTATATTTATATATATATATAATTGTTGTCGGACATATCCGATGAGCCTGATTTACATCCGATGCTACTCGCTTATATATATATATATATATATATATATATATATATATATATATATATATATATTAGCCGTCGGACATATCCGATGAGCCTGAATTTACATCCAGTGCGTTTACTACTTTTATATATATATTTGTACATATATATATTTACATTTTGTCCTGCCTGGAGTTTACTTCGTGGTAGTTGATCCCTTTTACAGCTTAATTTACATTTTGTCCTGCCTAGAGTTTACTTCATGGCATGGTTGATCGCTTCTGACTTTATTTATATTTCACCTACTTTGAGTTTACTTGTATGGCGGTTTATCATGTCCATATATATATATTTACCTCTTTTATATATTTACATTTCCGATCCCCCATGAAGTTGCTTCGTGGTGGTTGATCATGTCTGTATATATATATTTACAGCTTTTATATATATATATAACTGCTTACTGCTTTCCATATAAATTGTAGTATCATGTGAGCCTAGGAATCATGTGATCACGAGTTCGGGCCATCTTGAATCAAGATTCGGCTCTATGATGGACATTTTTCAAATTAAGCGACACTGTACATTATTTTACAGTGTCTGAATTTCCTTGGATGGCTGTCATGCCCATAAGGAGTTCGGCACTACTGTATATTATTTTCTCGAGAATGCATCGCATCTTGAAAAAAAAGCAAACAAGCCGAACATTTAATAATAAAATGGAAGTATGAAAAGGTGTCAATTCCTATTGAGCAAAGGGTTTGAAAAACCTCTTTTATAAAACGTCATTGCTATATCTTGGTTAAAACTGAATTTTCCTAAAAATTCAAACCTTGTGTATATAGGTGCGAACGAGGCCTCACACTACTTTCAAACAATTGCACATTGATCCACACACACACACACACGGATGTCGGGGGGTGCCTAACACCTTCCCTCCTCATAATCAAGCTCCCGGACCCAAAATAAATCTCGATTTCACAGACCCATTTAGCAGTGTCAAATCACTGGGTCAATGTGCAAGCTTTTTCAGTTGCGTTGGTGCAACCAGTTAAATACACCAACTGGCGACTCTTAAAGTCCAATCGTCGACATTATACATGTCAGACCTTTTTCACTTGTTTTTCAAACAAATCTCACATTAACATGAGAACACCAAAGAACAAGTAACGAAAAGGGACACTCAAAAAAATCCTGACGTCGACAAGTATTATGTGAGCCTAGGAATCATGTAATCACAAATTCAGTCTACTGAATCTAGTTTCGGTTTCCATGAGGAAAATTTTCAACTGTAAGCAGCTTGTACATTATTTATAGTGTCTGAATTTCATTGGATGGCTGTCATGCCCATGAGGAGTTCGGCACTGCTGTATATTATTTTCTCGAAGATGCTTCGCATCTCGAAAATAAAAGCAAACAAGCCGAATATTTTAATAATATAATGGATGTATGAAAAGGTCCCAATTCCTATTGAGAATAGGGTTTGAAAAACCTCTTTTTACAAAACTTCATTGCTATATCATGCTTACATTGAATTTTTCTTTAAATTCAAACCCTTTGTATATAGGTGCGAACGAGGCCTCACACTACTTTCAAATAATTGCACATTGATCCACACCCACACACATTCATACAACAGTTTCTTGAAAAGTGGCGGTCACCGTGGTAACACGGATGTCGGGGGGTGCCTAACACATTCCCTCCGCATAATCAAGCCCCCGAACCCAAATGAATCTCGGTTTCACAGACTCGTTTAGCAGTGTCACATCACTGGGTCAATGTGCAAACCTTTTCGGTTGCGTTGGTGCAACCAGTTAAATACACCGACTAGCGACTCTTAAAGTCAAATCGTCGACATTATACATGTCGGACATTTTTCACTTATTTTTTCAAACAAATCTCACATTAACATGAGAACACCAAAGAACAAGTAGCGAAAAGGGACATCAAAAAATCCCGACGTCGACAGGTGGCGACTATGCTGGGGACTCCAATAAGAGGGCTTAAGCCGCTATTACAAGCTTTTCAAAACTGTTGTATGCTTGTGTGTGAATGTTTCATTTACATTTATGATGAATGTGTACGAATGCATTTTTACTTACTACACTATACTATATCTATCTGTGATATTAGTGCTTCGCACATGTCATCATTTTCATAAACGGTGAGACACGTTGTGACGAACGAGAATTTTGTAATTAATTTTAATATTTATTGAATTAAATAAATATTTTTTGATGATTTAATTATTAGATTAAATAATTAATTGACACAATTGTGGTAGATTAATTTAATTATATGTGTTACATTTATTAAATTAATGTAGAGAGTTTTATTATCAAAGTATGTGATTATGTGAGCTTATTGTATTAAAAGAAATATTTAATAAGCATATTGGTATTTTAATTAATTTAATTATTAATTAGAGAATTAATAATTTGACATTATTTATTAATGAGAAAATTATTTATGTGACTATGTGAATTTATGAGAAATTATTATATTTTATTTAAAATATATTAAATAAAATATTGGATTTATTTTATAAGGAGTGTGACATTTTCAAACTATATGATAAAGCTTTATTAAATTAAATGACTTTGAATCAATTAAGGGTTGCTAAACAAGGACCTAGTAGTGGTTGGATGCAGTTACCCATGTTTGGGTTAACTGACCATTACACGCATCAGTTCTCTTCTCCCTCTGTTATATTATGTCTTCTTTTATTATTATTATTCTAAGTCTGGAAAAGTAGAGAGGCAGAGAGAGTTTAAGAACTTTGAAAGAGATTGTGAATACTGTGATTAAAGGTGAAGAAGTGTGAGAAATTGAGAATTGTCGTCACCCTGTGTAATCTAAGCAGAGTATTCAAGGGTAATCCCTTCTTCCCAAATTTTAAAGTTACGTCATTTAGTTTTTATAAAAATGGCTTTCATATATTTTGTAAAATCTCTCGTAATTGAAAAAGGGTTTGATTATGAGTTTATATATGGGTTAAGATATATCAAATCGTATTTGATTATATATATATTATGTGAATTATCATGTCATCGGGCTTCATAATACTATGAATTGCTATTTCAAAATTTACGAGTTTGGGTTTTGGCCATATGGCCTTATACGTGATATTTCATGTATTGAACGATATTATCTCTAAATTTTACATTCAGTATGTTGTTATGCATGTTGATACGAAGAGACCAAAGTTTAAATAAACGGATTCTTGTTATAAATTGAATCCGTAGTGACAATTTTTTTTTTTTTATTTTCAAAACCTTCAAGAAAATCAAGAACAGTGGAAGTAAATGTGTTGATTTTGCAAATTATGTGTTGTAACTTGTTAAAAATCATGCTAGATGGGTTAAGTAATGATTATATATGTATTACAATGATTGGGTAAGTCTAAATTTGTGTAAAAATAACTAATTGGAAGTTATGGCCATATTCATGTATAATTTTACGTGTGATTGATTTTTGGCCTAATTTGGCCTTATTATGTTCAAGAATCGCAGAATCTAGAAACTGAGAAAATGAGCACAGGTAACCTTCTTTACCATGCTACTTACCAAACTACATTACCATTTTACGTGATCAAAAAAAAAAAAAAAAAAAAAAAAAAAAAAAAAATAAATATTCGATGAAAATTATTATTAAAATATTTATAAAATAAATTAAATATTTTAATTGAGATATTTATGGAATAAAATAAATTTTCAATGAAAATTATTATTAAAATATTTATAAAATAAATTAAATATTTTAATTGAGATATTATGGAATAAAATAAATATTTGATGAAAATTATTATTAAAATATTTATAAAATAAATTAAATATTTTAATTGAGCTATTTATGGAATAAAATAAATATTCGATAAAATTATTATTAAAATATTTATAAAATAAAGTAAATATTTTAATTGAGATGTTTATGGAATAAAATAAATATTCGATGGAAATTATTATGAAATAATTTATTTAAGTGTAATAATAATGTAGAGAATGAAAATATTCTAATTTAATTAAGTAATTAAATTAGAAGGGTAATGATTTGTTAAATAAAGTAGAGTTTATATTAACTAATTAAGTAAAAATGTAACTAATGAATGTCGTGAATACATATGGTATGTGTGTAGGATTTATGGTGAACGGAAGTAGTAATCGTTTAGCCTACGCATTTAGGCAAGTTTCCTAACCCTACTTGTCATTATTGTTCAAGTTTATTATTTACCTCGAGTAAATTATCATTACTATTATTCAAGTTCAAATGTTATATTAAAGATTGATTATCTTTTCAAAGTATGATTCAGTTATACAATAATTGTTCTATTATATACTTCCTGAGATTATTATTCAATTTGAATATCATTATTATTGAACCTTATTAGACTAGCGAACACTTATTGATTCGACTAGTCCATAGTTGATGAGCGTTCTAAATTTCAGAACCCTTGATGAATTATCCAAACCAAACTTCCTTTGGTGCGGACTCGAATGTCAAATTGAGATGAACAACCCTGCAAAGGGATTTACTTATGCGTTAGCGTTAAGATATTGTGCACAGTATTGTACTAAGGGTTGATCCCCCTAAGTACGAGTAGAAAGGTCCATAGTCTTATGACTGTTAAAGGTTTCAAGTATAACCCTTGATAACCTAGGACATAGTTCAAGGTCTTATGACCCTCAGAAATCTTTTGATTCTTGTTATTCATTCTTGATTCAAAAGTTGAGCTTTTATTCAGATGTCTTTGATTCACTCGTATGTTATTATACTGTTATTTCATTATTATACTTGTGGGCATTTGTGCTCACTCTTGCGTAATAATAACATTGCAGTTAAGAACGAAAGAACCGACGAACCTTCTACTAGTAAAGGCAAGGGCAAGGTTAACAAGTGATGAAGACTTGTTGTTTTATATGATGATGTATTTGTTTAAGACTTAAGTTAATGATGTTGTTTAAGACTTAATTGTTTATGATTCATAGATGATGTTTAAGGTTAGAGTAACTCAGGATTGTATTTATTATGTAGTTGATGTAACCCCATAAGGGGGGAGATTTATTATTATTTCTATCTATTGCATGGTTTGCATTTATTATGGGTAGATAGATAGATGATATTTATACAAAACAACACCAAATCCCGTGGAATTGAAGTACCCAGATTGGGGGTGTCACAAGTTGGTATCAAAGTCAGAGGTAATGAACCTTAGGTGGGGGGAACAACCTTAGGTAGTAGCCTTATAGAAAGAAGATAGTGATGGAAAACTCTTATCGAGTTATAAGAAATGAATTTATGTAATTCATTGAAGATAATAAAAGACCTTATGTGTTTATGTGCTAAAGTATGCATTAGATGATACGACTTAATAACTAAAACTTAAAATTTTGTTGTCATAATGTCGAATGTTGAAGAAGCTAGTCAAGTTGGGGAGGAAGAACCCCGTGTACCTATAGTGCCGACAGAGGAGGAGCCCCAAGACATTCATGTCATTAGGGAGCAGCTGGTACAGAGGGAGTCATCTCCATTGATCACCGTTGTTGATCAGGAGCATGAGCCCGAGACTGATCCTAAGGAGGATCCTGAGGAGGAATTTGTTGAGGAAGAGGAAGAAGAGGAGTTACCATGGTACACCGTTGATGCTGAGATGTATGACACGTTATACGACCGTAACGTGGAGTTACGAGACGAGGTCCGTGATTTGATCGAGCGAAAATAAGGTTATTCAAAGATATTACTCTAGAAGCGTAAGGAGAGGGAGATTTTGACTCTTCACTCTCGACTGGAAAATGTAAAATGGGATTTGGTCCATGAGAAGGGTCAAACTGAAGATAAGACCGAAGAGATAGAGAAACTGAAGAAGGAACTGAAGGAAACATCTGAAAGGCTGAACATAGCAGAGGAAGGCTGGGTAAGAGAATCGCGTCGAGCTGATCGTGCAGAGGATGATAGTCGTGCAAAGAAAGCGAAGATTGGGGAAACATACTCTACACTTAATCATGCAATGGATGAGGCCCAAGATCGAGTTTTGAGATACCCCATCCAGTTCGAAGGACTTCCATCGTATATGTTGGATCGCAGGACGATGTCTCGTATCATGGATGAGGAGCGTGGCAAGGCTATTCAGCACCTTGACAGACAGTGATAGAATTTGTTTAATTATGTGAAAGACTTAATTAGTTTTTATATGTAAATTCTGACGTGTTTATGAACGAAAGAATATTTGAATGTTTTAAATCCTGTGGATTCTTTATTCCAGGATAGTTGATGTAAATAGCAGTTATGCTATCGTTTAATGTTAAAACTTTGATTTGAATGCAAATATATCAAGTTGTTTGAGATGATGTGTTAAGTGATATGTTAAATTGTTGAGTAATGCCTTAACTATTTAGAGAAATAAATAAAGTTCTAATAAAGCGCTTATTTAATGTAAAAAAATGCCACCAAGGAGAAGACAACAACGTCAACCTACTGTAGAGAGTCAACCAATAATAACAATTATGCCAACAATAATCTCATGCAAAGCGGCAGGTGAACTTACTTGACCGAGCCATGAATAACCAACCTCAAGCTCCACCAAACACAACGTTTAAGGACTTCAAGGCGGGGACCGCCAGAGTTCAAAGGTTCCATGAACCCAATCGAGGCTCAAACGTGGGTTATGGAAATGGAGAAGGTTTTCGATGTTGCTAGGGTTAGAAGACCGTAAGACCGCTTTTGCAACGTTTATGCTGAAGTGTGAGGCTAGCTACTGGTGGCAAGCAAACAAAGTGCGAGGAGGTGAAGGTGTAATTACATGGGAGAGATTTAAAGAGATGTTTTTCGAAATATATTTCCCAACTAGTTCACGTAACCAGATGGAGGTTCAATTTCTAGAGTTGAAGCAGGGAAATATGAGCGTGCCTGACTATGCGGCTAAATTCAACGAGTTAGAAAGGTTCGCCCCGTATCAAGTTCACACGGATGAGAGGAAGGCGAGACGGTTTGAGCAAGGACTAAAGCCTTGGGTTTACAAAGAAGGTATCAATGTTTCAATTAAACACGCTTCTTTGAGTCTTTGAAAAAGGCCATCCTCACTTGAAGGAGGAAGCGATCAATGACCAAGTACAATCAAGATCAAAAGAAGAAGAAGAGTGAAGGTGAAGGAAATAACAAGGTCGGGTGGAAGTGGCACAGGAGGTGGAAATTTCAATCGGAAGAAAAGTGGAACGACAAACTCATCATCGGGGAATCAAAGGTAGTCAAGAAAAGAATCGAAGCATGCCCGACTTGCGGGAAAGCCCATCTGGGAGTTTGTATGAAAGGAAAAAGAGTGTGCTACAATTGTGGACAGGAAGGCCATATAGCACCAAACTGTCCAAACCCAAAGAAGGGTGCTTGTTTTACTTGTGGTTCGAAGGACCATCTGGCAAGAGATTGTCCCAAGAAAGGATCGGGAGGGTCAGGATCAGGAGGAAACCGGGGAAATAACAGTGGAAATGCCTTAACCATCACCGGACCAACCGCAATAAACCGACCAACCGACCGCCCGGACTTTCAATATGACGGTGCAGGATGCAATCCAGTTTCGTGATGTTGTGTCAGGTATCATTCCGATCAATGAAATTAATGCTTATGTTTTATTTGATTCGGGTGCTACTTGTTCCTTTATATCCGAAGACTTTGCTAATAGTTTAGATTTACTTATGGATGAGTTGGAATATCCCATGAATATAGAAATTGCGAATAGGGAGATAATTCATGTTAAGTACCTGTTTAAGAACTGGAGAGTGGATATTAAGGGTAATATCATGAACGTAGATCTTATCCCTATTCGACTTGGGGAATTTAACGTTATTTTAGGAATGGACTGGTTATTCAATTACGGGGCTATAATTGATTGCCAAAAGAAGCGTATTAACCTTATGACTCCATCAAAGGTTGTGTTTTATGATAGCATGTCGCCTAGACAAGCGAGTTGTCTGACGATGATGTAGGCTAGGAAGTTGTTAAGACAAGGTTGTGTAGGATACTTAGCTTACATAGTCGACAGTCGAAAAGAGAATTCGAAGGTAGAAGAAATACCGATTGTGAGGGACTTCGTCGACGTATTTCCAGATGATTTACCAGGACTTCCACCAGATAAAGAGGTAGATTTCGTAATCGATTTGGCACCCGGAACTGCTCCAATATCGAAGGCACCATACCGAATGGCACCAGTAGAGATGAAGGAATTAATGGTACAACTACAAGAATTATTGGATAAGAAGTGCATTCAACCGAGCGTATCGCCGTGGGGAGCGCCGGTGTTGTTTGTGAAAAAGAAGGATGGATCGATGCGACTTTGCATTGACTACAGAGAACTGCATAAGGTCACGATTAAGAACAAATATCCATTACCGAGGATCGACGACCTGTTTGATCAATTGAAGGGAGCGAGATACTTTTCCAATATAGACTTGAGAAGCGGTTATCATCAATTGAAGGTGAGGTCGGAGGATGTACCAAAGACTGCGCTCGTAACACGATCACTGGCCACACTCTGAATTTTAGTAATGTCGTTTGGTCTTACTGAATGCTCCTGCGAAATTTATGGGACTAATGAATGGTGTGTTCAAGCCGCTTTTGGACAAGTTCGTAGTGGTATTTATAGATGACATTTTGGTCTATTCGAAACCCAAAGAAGAACACGAAGAGCATTTGAGATTAACGTTGGAAGTATTGAGAAGGGAAAAGTTGTATGCCAAGTTTTCAAATGAAAATTTTGGATTGAACGAGTAATTTCTTGGAGCGCGTGATCGATAAAAAGTAATTTTGAGAGATCCATCCAAAGTCGAAGCCGTGATTAACTAGGATCAGCCAAGGACGCCGTCAGAGGTACAAATTTCTTGGATTGGCAAGATATTATAGAAGGTTCATACAAGACTTTACCAAGATCGCAACTCCGTTAACGAATTTAACTCGAAAAGCTGTGAAATTTGTTTGGACGGATAAGTGTGAGGAAAGTTTTCAAGAATTGAAGAAGAGGTTGAGTACGGCCCCTGTGTTATCTCTTCTGGATGATACAGGAAATTTTGTTGTTTATAGTGATGCATCGCATAAAGGACTTAGGCGTGTCTTGATGCAAAGCAAAAAAATCATTAAGGTATGCATCACGACAAATTGAAGGATTACGAGAAGGTATATCCCACCCATGACTTGGAGTTAGTCGCAGCGGTTGTTTTACTTTGAAAATTTTGAGGCACTATCTCTACGGGAGAAGTGTGAAATATATACTGGACCATAAGAGTCTCAAATATATTTTCACGCAGAAGGACTTGAATATCGTCCAAAGAATGTGGTTGGAGTTAATTAAGGACTACGATTGTGAGATTTTATACCATCCGGGTAAGGCGAATGTCGCTGCTGATGCCTTAAAGTAGAAAGGGCCTGGAGAAGTTGATGATGTTGACCGCTTTCGTGAGACGAGCTAATTGTAGAAATGGAGAAACTGGAATTGGAAGTGAAGTATCCTATGGAGATTGATGAGAAAATATTTCAGGATGCAATCTGGTATAACCCTCTTGGATAAAGTTAAGGAGGCTCGGCCAACGAAGAATGTAAAAATGTGACAAAGAAGATATCTGAAGGAACCGAACCAAGATTTAAGATGGATAAGGAAGGAATACTGAGATTTGATAATAGAATTTGGGTACCGCCAGTTCAAGAGATTAAGGAAGATATTTTAAGCGAGGTTCATAGTTCACGATATTCGATTCACCCTGGTAGTACCAAGATCTTAGACAACATTTCTGGTGGCCGAATTTAAAGCGTGATGTTGCAGAATGTGTTGCCAAGTGTCTGACCTGTCAGAAAGTGAAAGCAGAACATCAGAGACCGAGTGGATTGTTACAACCGTTAGAGATCCCAGAGTGGAAATGGGAACATATTACAATGGACTTCGTGGTTGGCCTTCCGACGACTCAGAAAGGCTACGACGGAGTATGGGTTATCGTTGACCGACTGACGAAATCTGCACACTTTCTTCCGATCAAAATAAGATTCAACTTAGATCAGTTGGCGAGGCTATACGTAAAAGAGATTGTTTCGAGGCACAGAGTTTCGGTATCAATTATTTCAGATAGGGATCCGCGCTTCACATCAAATTTCTGGAAACGTCTTCAGGAATGCATGGGTATGCAATTGTGAATGAGTACAGCTTACCACCCTCAAACAGACGGATAGAGTGAGAGAACGATTCAGACATTAGAAGATATGCTAAGAGCCTGTGTGATGGACTTTAAAGGAAATTGGGATGATCACCTACCATTAGTAGAGTTCGGCTATAACAATGAGTTACCACGCTAGTATAGGCATGCCGCCACGGTTGCGTTATATGGCGTAGTGTAAACTCCGCTTCTTTGGGATGAAGTTGGTGAAAGACAATTGCTAGGGCGAGTAATTGGTACAAAGGATGGCGTAAATAGTCAAAGTGATCCGAGAAACACGATCGGTAGCGGCTCAAGATCGATGGAAGAAATACGTTGATCCACATCGTAAAAATATCGAGTTTGAATTAGGTAGTTATGTTTTCTTGAAGGTCTCTCCCTGGAAGGGGAAGATCAGGTTCGGAAAGAAAGGGAAATTGAGCCCAAGATTCATTGGACCCTTTGAAGTACTGAGAAGAATCGGAGAAGTTGCGTACGAGGTAGCCTTACCTCCAGCACTCGAGAAAGTCCACAACGTCTTCCATGTTTCTATATTACGACCCTACAAGGCCGATTACAAGCATGTAATTGAATATTAACCCCTACATTTTGAGAAAGACTTATCTTACGAAGAAATTCCTGTCCAAATTATCGACCGAAAAGAACAAGTTCTCAGAAATAAAGTTATACCTTCTGTTAAGGTAATTTGGAGGAACCACAACGACGGTTACGTAGAACTCAAGAAAATATGATGAAGAATTACCCTCATTTATTTACTTAATTATGTATACCGATTCGGGGACGAAATCTTTGTAAGGGGGAGAATGTAATGTGTCGAATTTATTGAGTCGTGATTCGGGGATGTAATCCTTTTAAGGGGGAAAAGATGTAATGAACGAGAATTTTGTAATTAATTTTAATATTTATTGAATTAAATAAATATTTTTTGATGATTTAATTATTAGATTAAATAATTAATTGACGCATTTAATTGTGGTAGATTAATTTAATTATGTGTTACATTTATTAAATTAATGTAGAGAGTTTTTATTATCAAAGTATGTGATTATGTGAGCTTATTGTATTAAAAAATATTTAATAAGCATATTGGTATTTTAATTAATTTAATTATTAATTAGAGAATTAATAATTTGACATTATTTATTAATGAGAAAATTATTTATGTGACTATGTGAATTTATGAGAAATTATTATATTTTATTTAAAATATATTAAATAAAATATTGGATTTATTTTATAAGGAGTGTGACATTTTCAAACTATATGATAAAGCTTTATTAAATTAAATGACTTTGAATCAATTAAGGGTTGTCAAACAAGGCCCTAGTAGTGGTTGGATGCACGATTACCCATGTTTGGGTTAATCCCGACCATTACGCTAAGATCAGCCTTCTCTTCTCCTCTGTTATATTACGTCTTCTTTTATTATTATTATTCTAAGTCTAGAAAAGCGAGAGGAGAGAGTTTGAGAACTTTGAGAGAGATTGCGAATCTGTGATTAAAGGTGAAGAAGTGTGAGAAATTGGGAATTGTTGTCACTCTGTGTAATCTAAGCGAGTATTCAAAGGTAATCCTTCTTCCCAAATTTTAAAGTTACGCCATTTAGTTTTTATAAAATGGCTTTCATATATTTTGTAAAATCTATGTAATTGAAAAAGGGTTTGATTATGAGTTTATATATGGGTTAAGATATATCAAATCGTATTTGATTATATATATATTATGTGAATTATCATGTCATCAGTTTCATAATACTATGAATTGCTATTTCAAAATTTACAGAGTTTGGGTTTCGGCCATATGGCCTTATACGTGATATTTCATGTATTGAACGTATATTATCCCTAAATTTTACATTCGTATGTTGTTATGCATGTTGATACGAAGAGAACAAAGTTTAAATAAACGGATTCGGTGTTATAACGAATCCGTAGTGACAATTTTCATTTTTTTTATTTCAAAACCTTCAAGAACATCAAGAACAGTGGAAGTAAATGTGTTGATTTTGCAAATTATGTGTTGTAACTTGTTAAAAATCATGCTAGATGGGTTAAGTAATGATTATATATGTATTACAATGATTGGGTAAGTCTAAATTCGTGTAAAAATAACTAATTGGAAGTTATGGCCATATTCATGTATAATTTTACGTGTGATTGATTTTTGGGATAGTTGATGTAAATAGCAGTGATGCTATCGTATGATGTTAAAACTTTTGAATTGAATGAAAATGTCAGATTTTATTTGAATTGATGTGTTAAGTGATTATGATTAAATGTTTTAGTTAAGCCTTAAATGTTTAAGGGATTGAATAAAGACTTAATAAGTGTATATTCTTAACAGAAATATGCCGCCAAGAAGATTTCACCAAATCGTCGACCAAATTTCTGTGAAGGGTCAACGAATAACAACAACAACAACGATGCCAATGCTAACCCCGTTCAGCAATTGGTGAACCTATTAGTCGGAGAAATTAACAATCAACCACAAGCTCCACCGAACACAACGTTCAAGGATTTCAAGGCAGTCGGACCGCCAAAGTTTAAGGGCTCCATGAACCCAATCGAAGCTCAAACCTGGGTCATGGAGATAGAGAAAGTGTTTGACGTCACCAGGGTTAGAGAAGACCAGAAGACCGCATATGCAACATTCATGCTGAAATTCGAAGCCAGTTATTGGTGGCAAGCAAAAAAAGTACAGGGAGGTGAAGGTGTAATAACCTAGGAGAGATTCAAAGAGATGTTCTTCGAGATGTACTTTCCGACCAGTTCACAAAATTAGATGGAAGTTTAGTTTCTAGAGTTAAAACAGGGGAGTATGTCAGTAGCTGATTATGCGACAAGGTTCAATGAGTTGGCTAGGTTCGCCATATACCAAGTACATACCGATGAGAGGAAGGCAAGACGTTTCGAGCAAGGACTGAAGCCCTGGTTGTATAGCAAGGTGTCAATGTTTCAATTGAACACTTTTGCTGGAGTGTTAGAGAAGGCTATACTCACTGAGGGTAGAAGCGATGCAATAACGAAATATAATCAGGATCAGAAGAAGAAAAAGAGTGAGAATGAAGGTAATAACAAGACTGGTGGGGGTAGCACTGGGGTAGCCATAATCAGAAGAGGAAGTGGATGGATAACTCGTCAGCTGGAAGTTAACAAGGAGGGCAGAAGAAGAAGATCGAAGCGTGCCCAACCTGCGGAAAAACTCATTTGGGAGTTTGCATGAAAGGGAAGTGAGTGTGCTATAATTGCGGTCATGAAAGCCACATAGCACCAAACTGTCCAAACCCAAAGAAGGGTGCTTGTTTCACTTGTGGTTCAAAGGATCATCTGGCAAGGGACTATCCCAAGAAGGGATCTGGTGGGACAGGATCAGGAGGGAACAAAGGAAATAGTGGTGGAAGTGCTTTAACTATCACGAGACCAACTGCAACCAACCGACCGACCGCCAGAACATTCAACATGACAGTGCAGGATGTAGTGCAGTCTCGTGATGTGGTGTCAGGTATCATTCCGATCAATAAAATTAATGCTTATGTATTATTTGATTCGGCTGCTACTTGTTCATTTATATCCGATGACTTTTCTAAGAACTTAGAATTGCTTAAGGACGAGTTAGAATACCCCATGAACATAGAAATTGCGAATAGAGAAATCATCCTTGTTAAGTAAGTGCATAAGAACTATAGAGTGGATATTAAGGGTAATATCATGAACGTAGATCTTATCCCTTTTTGACTTGGAGAATTCGACGTTATTTTGGGAATGGACTGGTTATCCAATTATAGGGCAGTAATTGACTGCCAGAAGAAGCGTATTAACCTTATGACTCCATCAAAGGTTGTGTTTTATGGTAGCAAGTCACCTAGACAAGCGAGTTATCTGACGATGATGCAGGCCAGGAGGTTGTTAAGGTAAGGCTGTGTAGGATATCTAGCTTACATAGTCGATAGTCATAAAGAGAATCCAAAAATAGAGGAGATACCGGTAGTGAGAGATTTTGCAAACATATTTCCAGATGATTTGCCAGGACTTCCTCCAGATAAAGCAGTTGAATTTGTGATCGATATGGCTCCAGGAACGGCCCCAATATCGAAGGCACCGTACCGAATGGCACCGGTAGAGATAAAAGAACTGATGGTCCAACTACAACAATTACTAGACAAGAAGTATACTCAACCAAACGTATCACCGTGGGGAGCGCTGATTTTATTTTTGAAGAAGAAGGATGGGACAGTGCGGCTTTGCATCTACTATAGAGAACTGAATAAGGTCACGATCAAGAATAGATATCCATTACCGTGAATCAACGATCTGTTCGATCAGTTAAGGGAGCAAGATACTTTTCAAAGATAGACTTGAGAAGTGGTTATCATCAAATGAAAGTGAGACCGAAGGATGTACCGAAGATAGCATTTAGAACACATAACGGTCACTATGAATTTTTGGTAATGTTATTTGGTCTAACGAATGCTCCTGCAGCATTTATGGGCTTAATGAATGGAGTGTTCAAGCCGTTTTTGGACAAATTTGTAGTGGTATTTATAGATGACATTTTGGTATATTCAAAAACCAAGGAAGAACACGAAGAGCATTTGAGGGTGACATTAGAGACATTGAGAAGGGAGAAGTTGTATGCCAAGTTTTCGAAATGTGAATTCTAGATTGAAAGGGTACAATTTCTTGGACATGTGATCGATAGGGATAGAATTTCGGTGGACCCCTCCAAAGTCGAAGTTGTGATTAACTGGGATCAGCCGAAGACACCGTCGAATTTAAGAAGTTTTCTTGGATTGACAGGTTATTACAGAAGATTCATTCAGGATTTTTTCCAAGATCGCAACTCCGCTGACAAATTTGACTAGAAAATCGGTGAAATTTGTTTGGACGGAGAAGTGTGAGGAAATCTTTCAAAAATTAAAGAAGAGGTTGAGTACAGCACCTGTGTTATCTCTTCCAGATGACACAGGAAATTTTGTAGTTTATAGTGATGCATATCATAAAGGACTTGGTTGTGTACTTATGCAAAATGGTAGAGTCATTACGTATGCGTCACGACAACTGAAAGATTATGAGAAGGGGTATCCGACCCATGACTTGGAGTTAGCTGCAGTGGTTTTTGCTTTGAAAATCTGGAGGCACTATCTCTATAGGGAGAAGTGTGAAATATATACAGACCACAAGAGTTTAAAATATATTTTTACACAGAGAGACTTGAACATGCGCCAAAGAAGGTGGTTGGAGTTAATTAAGGACTACGATTATGAGATTCTATACCATCCGGGTAAGGCAAATGTGCTTGCCGATGCCTTAAGTAGAAAGGGTCGGGAGAAACTGATGATCTTGACCGATCAGGAGGAGTTAATTTCAGCAATAGAAAAGCTGGAATTGGAAGTGAAGTGTCCTATTGAGATTGATGAGAAGCTGTTTAAGATGCAATCTGGTACAACTCTACTTGACAAGGTTAAGGAGGCTCAACTTCAGGATGACGAATGTAAAACGGTGAAAAAGAAGATATCCGAAGGAACTGAATTAAGATTCAAGATGGATAAGGAAGGAATACTAAGATTTGATAATAGAATTTGGGTACCGCCAGTACCAGAGATTACGGAAGAAATTTTGAGCGAGGCTCACAACTCACGATATTCGATTCACCCTAGTAGTACCAAGATGTACCAAGATCTTCGACAACACTTTTGGTGGCCAAATTTGAAACGAGAGGTTGCAGAATGTGTTGCCAAGTGCCTGACATGTCAGAAAGTTAAAGCAGAACATCAGAGGCCGAGTGGGTTACTACAACCTTTAGAGATTCCAGAATGGAAATGGGAACATATTATGATGGATTTCGTGGTTGGCCTACCACAACTCAGAAAGACTACGATGCAGTATGGGTTATTGTTGACCGATTAACGAAATCCGCACACTTCCTTCCGATCAAAATCAGATTTAACTTAGATCAGTTGGCAAGGTTATATGTGAAAGAGATTGTTTCAAGGCACGGAGTTCCGGTGTCAATTGTTTCTGATAGAGATCCACGTTTTACGTCCAACTTCTAGAAACGTCTACAAGAATGCATTGGTACACAATTACGAATGAGCACGACATACCACCCACAGACAGATGGACAGAGTGAAAGAACAATTCAGACATTAGAAGACATGTTAAGAGCTTGTATAATGGACTTTAAAGGAAATTGGGATGACCATCTACCGCTCGTATAGTTCGGTTACAACAACAGTTACCACGCTAGTATTGGCATGCCACCCTATGAAGCGTTATACGGCAGAAAGTGCAAAACTCCCCTATACTGGGATGAAGTTGGCGAAAGACAATTACTAGGCCCGGAATTGGTACAACAAACAACAGAAATAGTCAAAGTGATCCGAACAAGATTGACAACAGCTCAAGATAGACAGAAGAAATACGCCGATCCACACCGTAATAATGTTGAGTTTGAGCCAGGTAGTTATGTATTCTTAAAGGTCTCTCCCTGGAAGGGAATGATCAGGTTCGGAAAGAAAGGGAAATTAAGCCCAAGATTCATTGGACCCTTTGAAGTTCTGAGGAGGGTCGAAGAAGTTGCTTATGAGGTAGCCTTACCTCCAGCTCTAGAGAATGTCCACAACGTTTTTCATGTCTCAGTCCTACGACCATACAAACCCGATTACAAGCACATGATTGAATATGAACCCCTACATTTCGACAAAGACTTATCTTACGAAGAAATTCCTGTTCAGATTGTCGACCAAAAAGAGCAAGTTCTAAGAAATAAAGTAATACCTTCTGTTATGGTAATTTGGAGGAACCACAATGCTAGAGAAGCAACGTGGGAACTCGAAGAGAATATGATGAAGAATTATCCTCATTTATTTACTTAGATTAGTATAATCGATTCTGGGGACAGAATCTTTGTAAGGGGGGAGAATGTAACGGGACGAATTGTTTGAGTTGTGATTCTGAGGACAGAATCCTTTTAAGAGGAGAAAGATGTGACAACCGGGATTTTATAATTTAATTTTTTAATATTTATTGAATTAAATAAATATTTTTCGATGAATTAATTATTAGATTAAATAATTAATTGATGAAATTGTGGTAGATTAATTTAATTATATGTGTTATATCTATAAAATTAATGTGAAGAATTTTTATTATTCAAGCATGTATTTATGTGAGCTTATTGAATTAAAGGGAATATTTAATAAGCCTAATGTTATTTTAATTAATTTAATAATTAATTAGAGATTTAATAATTTGACATTATTAATAAATAAGAATTTAATTATTTGACTATGTGAATTAATGAGAAATTATTTTATTTTATTTAAAATAAATTAAACTAGATATTTGATTTATTTTATAAAGGGTGTGACATTTTTTAAACTATATTATAAAGATTTTATTAAATTAATTTGATATAAGCATTTAAGGCTAGCAAAATGAGGCCTTAAGAGGAGTTGGGGGCAGTTAAACCACATATGGAGTAACTGACCTCAACTCTGCGCATAAAGGCTCAGTTGGAATTATTCTACGTATTCTTCATTTTAGAGTAAATTGAGTCAGAGAGAATTCAGAGAATTGTTAAGTGAATTGTGATTGAAGAAGAGTTGAGAAGGAATTCATCTCTTGCGAATTTACATTCTACGCTTTGGGTAATCTCTTCAACCCAATTCCTATTTTACGTCATTTAGTTTTGTAAAAAAAAAATGGCTTTCATTCATTCTGTAAAGTCTCTGTAAATGGGAAATTGTGTTGTTATATGGATATATGTAATAATACGAGTAGCATAACATATTTTATATATATTGTATATGGTTCCATATCATAAATTATATAACATTATAACTACAACGTATGTTATGGCCTCAAAAATTACAAAGTAGAGAAATATGGCCATATGGCCCTTACTCACAAATTTAATCCGTTGATCATATATTATCCCTAAATTTTACACTTGTATATAATTATGCATGTTAAAACGAAGTAAACAAAACTTGAATGGATGGATTTGGTGTTATAATGAATCCGTAGTGTTAATTTTCATGTTTTATGTTCAATATTTTCAAGAACATCAAGAACAGTGAAATTGCATATCTTAATTCTGTAATTATGTGTTTTAATTGGTTAAAATCACTCTATAAAGATTGTGTAATGATCATATATGAATTATAGTATTTGGGTATGCTTAAATTAATATATGGACAAGAAAATTGGAAGTTGTGGCCATGTTCTCTGTGTTCTTCACGAGAACATATGGGTGAACTTGGGAGATTTTTGATGGCCCAACCTTGCTACGTGTGAATCGTAGAATCGAAGTTCAGGTAACCTCATTTCCTGCCAGTGTTACTAAACTAAATTACCATATTTCCTGCAAAAAAATAAAAAATAATAATAATAATAATAATTAAAATATTTATAAAATAAAATAAATATTTTAATTGAGATATTTATGGAGTAAAATAAATATTCGATGAAAATTATTATTAAAATAATTATAAAATAAAATAAATATTTTAATTGAGATATTTATGGAGTAAAATAAATATTCGATGAAAATTATAATTAAAATATTTATAAAATAAAATGAATATTTTAATTGAGATATTTATGGAGTAAAATAAATATTCGATGAAAATTATTATTAAAATATTTATAAAATAAAATAAATATTTTAATTGAGATATTTATGGATTAAAATAAATATTCGATGAAAGTTATTATTAAAATATTTATAAAATAAAATAAATATTTTAATTGAGATATTTATGAGTAAAATAAATATTCGATGAAAATTATTATTAAAATATTTATAAAATAAAATAAATATTTTAATTGAGATATTTATGGAGTAAAATAAATATTCGATGAAAACTATTATTAAAATATTTATAAAATAAATAAATATTTTAGTTGAAATATTTATGGAATAAAATAAATATTCGATGGAAATTATTATGAAATAATTTATTCGAGTGTAATAATAGTAAGAGAATGAAAATATTCTAATTTAATTAAGTAATTAAATTAGAAGGGTAATGATTTGTTAAATAAAGTGAAGTTTACATTAAATAATTAAGTAAAAATGTAACTAATGAATGTCGTGAATACATATGGTATGTGTGTAGGACTTGTAGTGAACGGAAATAGTAATCGTTTAGCCTACACATGAGGCAAGTTTCCTAACCCTACTTGTTATCATTATAATAGTTGATGAATTCACATTTCTACATTGAGCAAGTTCTCATTATTATTGATCAAGTCTGTTTTGTTATATTAAAGCCTATTAATCTTTTAAGCATGATGCTGTTATACAATAATTATTCTATTGTATACCTTTTGAGATTTTATCCAAGTTAAATATTCAGTTACTGTTAAACCTTGTTAGACTAGCGAAACCTTAATGATTCGACTAGTCCATAGTTGATGAGCGTTCTAAATTTTAGAACCCTTGATGAATTATCCAAACCAAACTTCCTTTAAGCGGACTCGAATGTCAAATGAGATGAACAACCACAGATAGGGGATTATTTATCGTTAAGCGTTAAGATATTGTGCATGATATGGCACCGAGGGGTGATCCCCAAGTACGAGAAGAAGAGTCCATAATCTTATGACTGTTAAAGGTTTCAAGTATAAACACTTGACAACCTAAGACATAGTTCAAGGTCTTATGACCCTCAGAATTTCTTTTGATTCTTGTTATTCATTCTTGATTCAAAAGTTGAGCTTTTATATCAAAAGTTATTAATTCACTCGCATGTTATTATTCATTTGTTATATTGTTATACTTGTGGGAAATCGTGCTCACTCTTGCGTAATAATAACATTGCAGTTAAGAACAAACGATCTGACGAGCCTTCCACTAGTAAAGGCAAGAGCAAGCTTAGCAAGTAATGAAGACTGATTATTTATATGGTTATGTAATGATAATTAGACTTGATGTTACTTAAGACTTATTTGTTTATGATTCCACATAAATGTTTAAGGTTAGAGCAACCTGGAATTTTTATTATGTAGTTGATGTAAACCCATGAAGGGGAGATTTATTTATTATTTCTATCTATTGCATGGTTTGCATTTATTTATGGGTAGATAGATAGATGATATTTGTACAGTGAACACCAAATCCTGTGGAAATGGAAGTACCGGATTTGGGGGTGTCACAGAATCAATAGTAAATCTTGTGACTCAATAGTTCTAGACATGTGAAAATACGAATTACAGTATAGTACCTCCATTTATACCTCCATTTTTAACTTAGTCATGCAAGTATTATCAATCTTGCACCAACTCCCCTAATAGTAACAAGAATGTCAATCAATAGTACACACATGTGAACAAATAGTTATAATCATGTGAATTAGTAGCAATTAATTGCTCATTTATCCGATTAATTACCCGAATGGTCAGTATAACTTCCAGACATCAATTAATACCAAAATAAATGTCGATTTCCACTAACACTAATAATTCCAACACAATGGAACTATCAATTTCATCTTTAATCAACACGAACTTATTCAATATTTAATATTATAACTCACAATATTTAATAACCAGGTCGATCCCAGGAAAGAGGGGCTTTCCGATAAGGATTTCTCCTTATTGGCGCGCAATTAGATGTTCAAACCTCTCCTTGACAAAACTTCTAGACATTGTAAATATTACAATTTAATAATATGAATAACTTTGTTGTCTCAATTATTTATTTAATAACATAAAATGCAGATGATACTATGACAATAGTTGAATCAATAATATGAGAGATATGATGCAGCAATTACTGTAGCAATAATTGAGTGACTTCTCACGTAAGCATCAATAACCAATACCGTATGCTACTATGCAACCACACGCAGCATCGTATTTTTACTACTACGGTAGTTCAACAGCTTTTAACGGTAAAACTTTCATGAGTTATTTTTATAAAAGATAATTACGGCTGCTTTTCTAACTACGACAATACTTCTATTGTGGGGTCCACCAATGATTGTGCCATCGTACGAATATTCCATGTTAAAACGAATATTCCCCGACCAATCGAATATTATATAACCACTTGCTTACTTTGTAAAATTTGTAAATATTACCCACAACTATAACATTATATCACATCCACACAATAATATTCCAAAAATATATTTCGAGAAAATATTCTTTATTCATAAAAGTTGGGGTCTTACAACATATACCTCGTTCGGATGCTCGGATTGAAGTTTTGCAAGTTCGAGCGGACATTATAGTGCACGAGTGCACGTACTTCGAGACGACAGGACCCGAGAAGCCCGAGGACACCTCGACCAGCCGCAGGTACACCTGTGGCCATCAGTCTATAAATATAGACCTTGGGCCAGCCATTTTGAGAGAGAGAGAGAGAGAGCAAGAAAAAGGCAAAAAACCCCTGTCCAATTTGCTCTATACACACCCATATTGAGTGTTTCCTCATTCTGAACATCTGTTAGCTCACATATAGCTATTTTTTTATCCGGCGGGAGCTGAGTGTTTATCCATATAGAGTCATAGAAGTCTACATTGGTAGCCCACTATAAGCCTCCTTATATTCTATAAAGCATTTCTTTCCATCTCTGCACACACTGTTATACACATTGAGAGTCGTGTTGTGTGCGTATGCCCGGACTTCGGTCTGTGGTTTTTATTTTTGTCTATATATATATAATTATATATGTATATATATTTTATATATGGACTAACATTATCGAGTTATGCCTCGATTGAGCCTAGACTTATGTCCGGAGCGTTTATTTTCTTTTATATATATATATATATATATATATATATATATATATATAATTGGTGTCAGACATATCTGATGAGCCTGGATGTTATATCCGGAGCATTTACTTATATACATATATATATATATATATACATATAAATATATATATATATATATAATTGTTGTCGGACATATCCGATGAGCCTGGATCTACATCCCAAGAATGCGTTCTCGCTTTATATATATTTGTACATATATATATATATATATATATATATATATATATAGAAATTAATTCTTCCTGAATAAATTTTAAATCTCTTTCTTTTGGTTTAATTAAGAATTTTCATAATTATGTTCTTCTTGGTTCACTATTTCTGGAACAGAGGCAAAGTCGACACATACTAATCGAGGAGCTAGATCTGAATAACCTACTCATCTTGACTATTTCAAAATAAAATCTTACTCAAAGCTCATTCATGCATACCCGTTTTACCCAAGTAGACTCATACCTATGTTCTATAACCCGAAACCTTTGCTCACACCACTGAGAGACTTACAAAGGTTAGAACACGAACTAGGTGGACTACGGTAAAGTAAGGTGACTTTAGAACTTTGATGAAGAAGATAATTTTGAAATAGTAAAGAGAAGTTTGATGAAAGAGATCTCGCTAAATAGCTTACCAATAACAAACAACTTGGCTCGATACCATTTGGGGCTAAGGAGAGATATACAAGAGAAGAAGAAGTCACAAGATACAACACAATTTAAATTACTAAATAAAAACAATTTTATTGATTAATACAAACTATTTACAAGATAGATAACTAAAATGGACTTACAAGATTACCAAAATAAGAACATTAGATGAAGGGGGTTAAGTAGGCTAAACAGTGGTAGAGGCTAAAAGATTTGTCGGTAAGGATCTCTCGAGTCTTTCTAAGTCTGCTTAAACCAAATGAATCCGATTTCCTTTTATAGAACAAGGAAACGAATCATTACAAGATTACTATTACAATAATCGAGGTAAAATAAAAGTAAGAAACATTTTACTAAAGTAAAAGTACAAGTAAAAACATTTTACTAAAGTAAAAGGAAAAAGAATCGCTTTGCGGGAAAGCGCAGGCGTCTTCTTTGACTAATGCGGTCGTGGGACCGGATGCTTGACTAAAAGTCGCTTTGATGAAGAAGCGTAAGATCTTTCACGATAATGCCGCTGAAGCAGGTGGCCGAGGTCACGGAGTAGGTGACCGAGGTCACGGAGCAGGTGATCGAGGTCACGGAAAGCAAAGCTTGATGATTAAGGCCGCCGAGTAGGTCTTTGGTGATCGGAAATAGAGAATCACATCTTCACTTTGATTGATTAGAGATGGGTTCAAGAAAATGGATCTTGAGCATCTCAAGAGCAATTGTGCCATAGGGGTCATGGCCGCCTTCATAATCGTAATCATGACTAGAAATATCTCCTCTGGATCGAGAAGAAGCTTTATCTCGACTCTTCACGTGGCGATCAAGTCTTAAATGAATAGCATCGAGAAGACGCTTAACTCGAATTAGAATAATCGAAAACATCTCATGGTCAAGCGGTGATGTAACCGATTTTGCTAATTCGATTGTTTTTAATTTATCGGAGGATGCAACGGCGGATGCCGTAGTAATCGTATTGACGTTAATCGGAGGAGGTAATGGAGGAGAAGGCGGAATTCTTTTTGAACTTGGCCTACTATTCTCATCACTCCAAATTTATCCCACCATTTAATTGAAAAACTACGAGAGACCCGAGAAATAGGAAAAGAAAAGTCCGAGCCGTCCCGATTCCTATGGACGACGGAGACCTAAAAAACAAAGGACTTCTTGAGTGGTCAGAACTATATATTGCCATTTCAAAATCCAAGGGATTTTATATTTACTACAAAATATAAGGAAGACCGGAATTTCCTCATATTTGGAGTGATAGTTCTTGTGATGACAAAATGCTCTAATTGGGCAAGGAGAGGTTTAGGGAAAATGTCATGACTCAAACCGTACCTTGTCCACCAAAGAATGAACCATTTGGGAATTGACTTTTAAATTTGTGGTCGAACTGAAAGAACCACGGTGACTATGATCATCATTTTGATGAAGCATGATTTTATGCCATGCTTCAATATAATCATAATAGCAAAAGGAACTAGATTGATTAGAAAGAGATCTGAGATCTGATGGATGACTACTCCAATCTGATGAATTAAGGACTTGTTTAATATACAATGAATGATAAAGGAGTTTTGATTTATCATCATTGGCATAGATTGGTTTTATGAAAACTGACTCTGTTTCAATAAGGATATCTCTATAATAAACAAGTGACTTATATGGAGCTGAAGGAGTAAAATGCCATCCCGAAGGAAAATACTGGGCTGCTAACTGAATAGGGTCATTTTTAGGTTTCATATTTAACTCAACATGAAATAAGTGATGATCATAAACCTGAAGATAATCAGACACTGGATGACTAGGTTTTGACGGAGTAGCTGGAGCTTGACTAGCAAAAATATCAAATGGCTTTGGTTGACTAGCAAGAACTGAGGAGTAAGGCTTGGGGACTGTACCAAGCACCTGGAATTTATTATGTGTCTGGGTGACTGGGTGAGGAACAACAGTTCCCTTTGGTTGATTAACTGGTTGATTAACTGGACCAGCAGAGCGGCCATGACTACGAGAAGATGAACCTCCTCGAACACTCATTTTGCTTTGATTGTCCCTGTGTTAATAAATTCACGAGTGAGAAAATCCGGGATTTGAGTTATTCTTGCCTTTAATATATTTAATATCAAAATCAAAAATACTTAAAATTGCTTGCCATCTAGCGAATGAATGCTTAGAGGCGACGTTTTCAACGTCTTTTTCCGAGAATAAATTTTCTTTGACTTACAATCTATTCTAACTAAGAATTTCATTTAATAAATCTCTCTCGAATTTTTTTAATACATAAAACTAGAGATAAAATCTCCTTTTAATAATCTTCAGTATTTTAATTGTGTAGAATTCCATGCGCGTAATGGAAGCGAACAATTTGTTCATTAGAAATAGAGTCAATTTACATTTGAGTATGCCTCCCAATCCAATGTCGAGGCGTCGGTTTCAATTATTTTGAATGTTGAATCATTAGAGATGCCAAGGCGAGGGGCAAAACCTTACCATAATTTTTAACTTGTTTGACGATGAAGTATGAATGTCGATCCAAGGAGGAGGATTGCTTTGTGTGTTACCGAAAGAGAGGCTTACAAATCTTCCCGAGGTCCTTGTAAAAATCGCCAATATAATTGAAAGAGCGAGCCAAAAACTCTCAGAGTGATTCTTGTCGGTAATCTTATCTCGGAACCGGTCGGCCGAATTGAATAGCTCATCAATTGGCGCGTGAGTCCATGATAGAGGATTAAACCGAGAAATCGACTTTAGTCAAAAATGCAGACTACACTTGGAAGGAGAAAGGACAAGACCATTGGTTTTAAATCTGCTTTTTGAAGAATGAATTCAAATGTTTAATATGTTCTTCAATAGTCTTGGAGAATACAAGGATGTCATCGATGTAAACAATGATAAAATGATCAAGGGATTCAAAATATTATTAAGAATATTCTCGAAATTCACTGGGTGCATTCTTAAGTCCAAATGATCGAACATTCCATTAAGTAGTGTCCGAACGAGTGGTAAATGCGATTTGTACCTATCATCTGGGTGAATGGCAACTTGCCAAAATCCTCGACTTGAGGTCAAATTTACTAAAAGATTGTGGAGACGCTTACCTACCAAGGAGATCATCCTTGTTGGGCAAAGGGTACCTAATCCACTCTAAAACTTTGTTTAATGGTTTATAATTAATGACTAAGCGAGGACATCTCGCTCTTTCTCGACTTCATTATTAACATAGAAAATTTGGACAAGACCATGGGGACTTACTATGTCTAATTAGCCCTTTACTGAGGAGATCATTGATTTCAATTTTACATAACTCCATTTGTTCATGACTCATTTGAATAGGCCTAGCCTTAGTAGGAATTAAATGCTCTTTAAATTCTTTAGCATAGGGTAATCTAACTGTGTGCTTCTTCCTATGCCAAAAAGCATTGGGAGAATCGAACCACGTTATTTATTAAATAATCTTTTAATTCTTTTATTTTTCTTGAACCCTGTTACTCTTAAGTTGGTCATCAACTTGTTGGTACTTAATTTCTTCTTTAAGAAAATTTAGGTGAACAACTTTACAATTTAACAGATTTAATGATTTAGAAATTGATTCTTCCTGAATAAATTTTAAATCTCTTTCTTTTGGTTTAATTAAGAATTTAAATATAATTTTCTTTCCTAAATGTTCACAACTTAAACCTTTATTACTAGTGGTAAATGGATAAAGCAAATATATGAATGGTAATCCCAAAATAATTTTGTCAGTAAGGTTGCGAACTAAGACGAACGAGGTCTTGAAACACATGTTGTCCTGACAGATATGTACTTTAGGTAATTTGTACTTTATTTCCATTTGACTACCGTTAGCTGAATTTAATTTTTCACTAGTTTTCTTATAATATCTAGTGGGGATAATACCTTCTTGAATACAATTCAAGTCTGCACCAGTATCTACTAGAGCAGGGAGTTGTACTGAAAAGGTTTTATCAATGACTAAATTAACGGAAATATACCATTTTTGAATAGTAATATCTTTAATTCTTTTAAGAGAGAGACCTTGAATAAAGAGATCAGAATCTTTGGCAATAGATGACTCTGGATCCTCGTGACATTCATCACTAGAAGAAGAATCATTAATTTGAAGATCTGATTTTTTATTGTCAATCTCTTTTCTTAAACTAGAAATCTCAATCTTTAAATTAGAAATCTCCTTTTTAAGTTTATTAACCTCTTGATTTAATTCAGGAAGTGTAATTTCTTTAACCGGAGATTTGAATCTTTCAAGAGTCTTATTTAAACTGAATATGGGTTTTTCTTTAGCTCTAAGAACCTTGTCAGTGACCTTTTTATCTTTAGTTAATAAATCTTTTAATTGTTTTAGATATTGAGTTTTTAATTCCTGGATCGGTAATTTTCTTGATTAGATCAACTAATAAGGAGCTTTCTTCTTCATCTTTTGTAATTACACTAACCCTTTTACGGCAGCTTTTTTTATTACAATCTTACATATATATAGTGACTTCATTTTCACTATCGAAATTTACGTTGGATGAGTTGTTACTAGAAGATTCTCGAACATCGTAAGCTTCTTCATTCTTTTACTACTCTTGTTATCAATTCTCATTAATTCTAATAATTGTTCCGTATCTTCTTCATTGAAATATTTAATCGAGCTAATTTTTGTTTAACTCTGCATTCACTTTTGTAATGACCTTTACATCCACAATTGTGATGAGACAATTTTACTTTTATCAAATATTTTTGATTTTTATAAGATTTTTTTCTTTGATGACTTAGGTTTATTATAATAATTATCTTGATTATTGTTCTTATTTTTGTTGTGAGTATATCTCTTCTTACTTGCGTTTATGATTTTTGTGTGACTCGATATGTTTATCTTTATGCCTGTGCTTCCTTCTCGAGAGGAGCCACCCCATGATAAACCATCTTGTTCACAAAATGTTCCTAACTCAGATTTAGCTTTATTTTGTCTTTTCTAGCTTGTTTCGCTAATTTAAAATCAATGCACATTTTTAATCCAATTTTTGGATATGACTAATAATATCTCCATAAGTTAAATTATCATAATCAATATATCCTAGGTTTTTGCTTAATTCTTCCCTAACTTTGTGAGCAAATAAAGATGGCAAACCATTAACGAATTTTTTTCTTTCCAAAATGGTTTATTACCATCATTTCTCATCATAACTCTAGAGGTAAATACATCTTTGTACCATCTAAAATCACTTAGAGTGGGACAAGTAAGATTATAGTGATCATGAATTCTTTTCTCGTAATATTGCTAGGGGTTCCAACAAAATGTTTAATTATGGTGAATATTAAAGTGTTAACTCCATCGGAAGACCAATACCAACATCTTCATCAAAGATGGGATTGCCTTCTTTATCTCTTTGAATAGCATGAATTATGGATATTCTAATGTCTTACGTGAGATGTTTTTCCCACTAAGACCTAAGAATGCCAAATTGAATCCACTAGCTAATAATTCAACAATGTCCGGTTGAGACAAAGTGTTGAATTTAGTAATGTAATCATTAGCTACCATGACATATGATTTAGTTTATTAAGAATTTCTTGTTCACTAAATCCATCTATATTCCATTCATAAATTTTATTAGAGGATACCAAAAACCTGCTTATCTAGATTTCTTTCTTCAATTGTAAATCCGGAGGAGTTGGTCCGGAATACCAATTTACGGTGATACTTGTGTTATTAATGCTTAATTTATTTAATTGATCATTAAGGTTTGAAATAGAAGAATGGTCGGAAGAACTTTCATTATTATCATCGATTCTACCCGATCAATAACAAAGAATAGTTCCACTTGGACCGTTACATTTTGAGTTTTTAAATAATTTTTCAATGGAATGGACCAATTAAATCATCTTTATTAGGTAAACTTAAATTATATCATTTTTTCCGGTAAATTTAGTAAAGGTTGTTCTATCTTTGAATCGGGTTTTTGATAATACCTTCTTCAAATTTTTCTTCAATTCTATCTAGTCGCTTTTCCTCTCATTGCTAGATATTGATTGCTAAAGTTTAATTGTTCAATTATTTTTTGTCGTTATTAGTTCCGTCGAATTATTTTGAAGGACTAGCAATAATGTAAGTGTTTTAATCGGAATTAGAACTGCTTTCTAATGGGGATGACCGTCGATACTTTGGATCTGTCTTCTTTAATCCATTGAGTTTTACTAATAACATTGCATTTACCTTGATCATTGTATACATACCATCATAAAAAGTGATGTTAATTTCTTCATTTTGATAAATCTTTTCCATCTATTTATTATCTTATCTCTTTCCTTTTCGGTTGGATGGATGATCTAAATAGATGTCTTTTTCTTTATTAGATTTTGAATTAAAATCTTTAACTAAGTTATCCCAATTTAACACGAATTCTTTTTAATGACTCTTAGTTGATTATGAATAGGGGCATTAAAATCGATCGTGGGGATAAACAGAGGATCTTAGGGAAGAAGAGTCTTCATCTTCGACGGTATCGATTCTGAGTATAACAGGATGACTAACTTGTCCTTCATTAAGAATACCTTTAAGTTTGATATCTTTAACAAAAAAGGATTACTTAGGACCTCGGTATCTCTTCTAGTGTGGATAATGAAGGACCAAGAACTAGAAATATCTTCAATGATAACTGGTGACCTAAATGCGTTCAAAACTAATTTTAACAGTTCCATCTCAAAATTGTTGGATATTTTCAATATTCAATAAATTGTTAATTATGGGTTCTTTGTGGTAATTCATTTGGTAAAGTCCATTGATTAGGTAAGTTAATATCCTTCCAAAGAATTGTTCTTGGGATCCGGATATTAGCATCACTAGTTGAACTTTGAATTAAAAGCTGTTTGATCTTTTGGGCTTTTATTAAGAGCATGAGCGTTCAAATTTGACTTCATCGTCTTATAATAAATCACGTAAATCAAAGCAATGGGTTGAGATCCTTCAATCATTTGAGTAATCTCTCCATCGCTTTTAATATTTAATGATAAGGCTTTAAATAAGTTTTGATCATTTGAGACTCGAGGTGAAATCGGAAAGCGGTTGAAATGGATAGGTCCATTATGCAAACTTGCTTCCATTGCACCAATAATGCTTGGATAGTAATTTAAAATCTAAGCATCTCTAAGGCGGAGGTAGATTGATGAATTAATTCCTTTTCTATTAAGAGGTTTAATCGCAACTTGAACAATACCTATATGTATAAAATTATAACCCTTTTTCTATGTTTTTAATAACTTCGGTGATAAAAGACTACAATTTTCGTATTCTTTGTTAATTGCATAAACTCTCTCAACAGCTTTTGACATTATAATCGCTTTTAAATTTATCTGAGAATGTTGACTGATAAATTTCTTTGGGAGATACCTTAGGTATATTCCAGTTGTTTAAAACTTGATTAATGTTTTCATAATTATGTTCTTCTTGGTTCACTATATCTGGAACAGGAGGCAAAGCTGACCTGTTACTAACTGAGGAGCTAGATCTGAATAACCTACTCATCTTGACTGTTTCAAAAATAAAATCTTACTCAAAGCTCATTCATGCATACCCCGTTTACCCAAAGTAGACTCATACCTATGTTCTATAACCCGACACTGCTCACACCCTGGAGACTTACAAAGGTTAGACACGAACTAGGTGGACTACAGGTAAGTAAGGTGACTTTAGAACTTTGATGAAGAAGATAATTTTGAAATAGTAAAGAGAAGTTTGATGAAAGAGATCTGGCTAAACAGTTACCAATAACAAACAACTTGGCTCTGATACCATTTGGGGCTAAGGAGAGATATACTGAGAGAAGAAGAACAAGTCTACGCATACAACACAATTAAATTACTAAATAAAAACAATTTTATTGATTAATAAAATATATATATAAATAAAATTATTTTTATTTAGTAATTTAATTGTGTTATATACATTGTTCTATATATATATATATATATATATATGTACATATATATATATATATATATATATATATATATTTACATTTCTCTCAGGCTTGGAGTTTACTCCATAACCTTTTACGGCTCTATTTACATTTTGTCCTACACAGAGTTTACTTAAGTGGCGATTGATTGCTTTTACAATGTTATTTATATTTCATTCCCACACAGTTTACTTTGTAGTGGTTGCTCATATTCATATATATATATATATATATATATATATATATATATATATATATATTTACCGCTTTTATATATTTACATTTCAGATCCCCATGGAGTTGCTTCAGTAGTGGTTGATCATGTGTGTATATATATATATACACAGCTTTATATATATATATATATATATATATATATATAACTGCTATCGCTTTCCTACAAACTAGCAGTATCATGTGAGCCTAGGAATCATGTGATCACAGATTCAGTCTACTGAATCAAGATTCAGTTCCAATGATGGACATTTTTCAGCTGTAAGCAGCTTGTACATTATTTACAGTGTCTGAGTTTCCTTGGATGACTATCATGCCCATGAGGAGTTCGACACTGCTGTATATTATTTTCTCGAAGATGCTTTGCATCCCGAAAATAAAAGCAAACAAGCCGAACATTTTAATAATAAAATGGAAGTATGAAAATGTCTCAATTCCTATTGAGCACTGGGTTTGAAAAACCTCTTTTTACAAAACTTCATTGCTATATCTTGCTTAAATTGAATTTTTCTATAAATTCAAACCCTTTGTATATAGGTGCGAACGAGGCCTCACACTACTTTCAAATAATTGCACATTGATCCACACACACATTCATACAACAGTTTCTTGAAAAGTGGCGGTCACCGTGGCAACACGGATGTCGGGGGGTGCCTAACATCTTCCCTCCACATAATCAATCCCCCGAACTCAAATGAATCTCGGTTTTACAGACCCGTTTCGCAGTGTCACATCACTGGGTCAATGTGCAAACCTTTTCGGTTGCGTTGGTGTAACTAGTTAAATACACCAACTGGTGACTCTTAAAGTCAAATTGTCGACATTATACATGTCAGACCTTTTTCACTTGTTTTTTCAAACAAATCTCACATTAACATGAGAACACCAAAGAACAAGTAACGAAAAAGGGACATCAAAAAATCCCGACGTCGACAGGTAGCGACTCCAGTAAGAGGGCTTAAGTCGCTATTACAAGCTTTTCAAAACTGTTGTATGCTTGTATGTGAATGTTGCATTTACATTTATGATGAATGTGTACGAATGTATTTTACTTATTGCACTATACTATATCTATTTGTGATATTAGTGCTTCGCATATGTCATCATTTTCATAAACGGTGAGACATGTTGAATGTGAATGTATGTTGTGTGGTTCCTCCACCAGGAGGCTATCCTGTCGGTGTTTGATTACTGGACTCGTAGGAAGAATAATTCCAACGGGGTTCAGGAAAGGCACCACCCAGATTCGCTCCAGTTGCAAGACCAGATTAACTTCCCGTCAAGTAGATTGCGATGATCTGGGAACCTTCATGCCAAAAAGCCGCGAGAGTAACCCTAAGATAGGTCAACCTCTGATAAACCAAACGCGGAGGAAAGTCTCTTCATGCCTTCCATTTTCAATTACTTGTAAAAGCATTTACTTGTAATTTTATTCCATGATCATCTTTATGTAATGGAAAATATGAAGATTTCTTATGAGTACATGTTATCAATTAACACCCAGTTTTGCAGGACAACATTCCTAAAACGGACATATTATGATAACATTTACATTACCCTAAGACTAAACTACATAAGTCTTTTGTAGGGAAATCATTCGGCTTATTTCCCGCTTAAAATCCAAAAAGGCCACGAGCCTACAGCCAATTATGTCTTCGTCTGACCAGTCTAATCCTGTTTCTCATGAAGAATTTGATGGATTAAGTCAGCAAATCACAAATTTGGCTGTCTTGCTTAAAGAATTACACCAGGCCACTCAGGGTACAAAGATGCCTTCACATACAGAATCCTCTACACAAGGAGGAACACAAGGTCTAGATAAAACAAATCTAGAACCTCCATTGGATACGACCAACAAAGACCCTGAAAGCACCCATCTCAAAGGAGATCCAGACACCGGTGAAATCAGAAAGAAAGTACGCCAAATGGAGGAAACTATCCGTGTTTTCAAAGGGATTGGAACACATGGAAGTGTTTCATATGCTGACCTTTGTATCTTCCTTGGTGTCCATTATCCAGAGAAATTCAAAGCCCATAATTTTGAAAAGTATGATACATTAGGGGATCCTTATACCCATTTAAAGGTGTTCATTGGAGAACTTGGATCTTACGCGAAAAATGAAAAGCTCGAAATCAAATTGTTTCGGAAGAGTCCTTGGAGAAGCCCATTCATGGTATACCGGATTAGATAACTCAAAGATCCATAGCTGGGAAGAGCTAGCTCACGCCTTCCTCACCCAATACAGATTTTCAATCTCGGATGGCTCTGGCCAGGTACACAAATTACCAAGGTCAAGAAAGCAATCTAATGAGTCTTTCAGAGAGTATGCTCAAAGGTGGAGGCGCCTTGCTGCTCAAGTTATTCCTTCCATGACGGAGTCAGAAATGGTCATGACTTTCATAGATGTACAGGAAGCTCCTTTCTATGAGAGAGTCTTAGCTGGTATTGGCAAACCATTTTCTGAAATGATCAAGCACGTAGAGATGGCTGAAATGGGATTGACGTCTGGTAAAATTCAAAACCTAGCCGCTCTTAAAGCAGTTGCTGAGCATATCCAATTCGGATCTTATGGAAACAACCCCTGGAGGGTCTATAAAAATAAAGAGGAGGATGTTTCCTTGATACTACAAGGTCAAAAAGGCCATCAAAACATGCCTATATAGAGGAGAAACTACTCCCCTTTTCAAGCACAATCTTCAAACCCTCCATTGCCTAAAAGTGGAGAAGTAAAGTGTCCTCGAACGTTCACACCCTTAGGGGACTCGCTCGAGAATATTCTTGCTCTTCTGACTACTCTGAAGAAAATTACACATCTTCTTCCACCAGCCAACCCTAATGGGAGGGGTTTTAATGCTACTCGGAAGTGTGCTTATTATGCCAGAGCACCTGGACATGATACTCAAGATCTAAGATTTAATAGACAACGGTGAGATCATGGTCACCAAACCAGATCAACCTCACTTGCAAGACAACCCTCTTCCTCAGCACAAAGAAGAAGAGGTCAACATGATTAGCTGGAGCACTGGACAGAGTTCCGGTTCTAATGGTGAATCATTCCAAACCCTCAAAGACGGTGTTGACAGATGGGATTATGAAAAGTTCCAATTTTCTATGGAACGAATGATGAAAGCTCTTTGCAAGAAAATTGAGCAAGTGGCAGAACTGGTGACTCACCAGCATCAAGTCACACGCCAATTAACCAGTCATGAGCATGCTTATCTCCTTCCTTTGGTTATGAATGCTCCATAACCACCTTCATAAAGCGAAGATATGGAGGATAAGGTTGTGAAAAGAGCAAGTGCTAAAGCCCGTCAGGATTTTTCCAATCAAAGGGAATTTACTTATTTGGGCCAATCTATGGAGGAGATATTGCAAATACTGATCAATGAAGGAAGAATTACCTTCCTTCTGCCTCCAATTAACCCCCGTTCAGGACGGTTTAATTCTGATGAAGTGTGTCAGTATCATTCACATTCTCGCGGTCACAAAGACGAAGAATCTTTGGGCACTCATCATCTCATTCGAATCTCTTATTGATAGCGGTGTCCTGCAACTAGCAGATGATTACACTGTGCAACTCAAGAGTGGGAATGCATGTCCTACCAAATAGAAGGGATCAATAACAGTTATATCTGAAGTGGATGATGAGACTGTCAAAGTATTTCCTATACAACCAATTCAACTCAAAGGAGCTGACAATCCTTTGAAAGTGGCCGCACCCAAGCCAATTTCTTTACCATTCAGACCACAACATCCTGTTGCCAGCTTACACAAAGTTCCATGGAATTATGGAGAAGCTGAAGGATCCACGTCTCATATTACTGCTACAGTGTCGAGGGAAAATCCACTGTATCTTCCTCAACGGGTTATGAAACCTACTTGCGATGCAAAGGGGAAGATTCCCATGGAGAAGATTAAAAAATTCTTCCGTACAATGGGCCACAATGAAGCTAAGGTGGTTTTAAGCTTACGAGAAGCTCCACACCAGATATCTATATTGGACTTGGTTTTCTCTTCCAAAGATCATCAGAAGATCTTATTGAAGGTTTTGGAAGAAGCCTACTTGCCAAAATCAGTGGATGTGGAAAAATTTCAGCATCTGGTCGATCACATTTTCAACAACAATGTGATATCCTTCACTGATGACGACATACCACCCGAAGGGACCGATCATTGTAAGCCATTGCACATTACAGTTTTGTCTTCCGGGTACATGCTAGCTGGAGTTTTGATAGATGGAGGCTCATCTCTAAATATCTATCCTTATGCCACCTTGGTGAAAATGAATGTCAATCTCAAGCGGATCCAAAGCAACCATACGGTTATCAGAGCTTTTGATGGATCCCGATGAAATTCTGTTGAAAAGATTTAGTTGCCAATTGAGATTGGTCCAAATACATTCAATGTATCGTTCCACATCCTCAAGATAGATTCAGGATACAACCTGTTATTGGGGAGACCATGGATACACATGATTGGAGTCATTCCCTCCATACTACATCAACAACTCAAATACATTGTCAATAACAGTCTAGTCACTCTCAACGCTGAGCCGGAATGTCCTGAACAAGGAACTCTACCAATTATCAGCTTCAATTCAGAAGTTGAACCGACCAGTTTTCATACTCTGGAAGTGAGTACCATGCAATACCATTCTATTGGAGCGCCACTTCCCGTACCCAAGATTTCTATCGAGGTTATGTCGGCCACTCAAGAAATGATTTTATTGGGTCATCAACCTGGACAAGGGCTTGGTAAAAATTAGCAGGGTATTAAGCACCCTATTCAAGTGTCAAGTCAAATTGGAATAGCCGAACTAGGCTATTCTACCAGTTCCAGTCACAGGAATCCTCAAAAGCACAAGCAGGTTCCTCAAGCTTCTGCCCCATGGCGATTTTCTTTACCTTTACCTCATGAGTTGATACAGTCTCCAGTAAAAGGTGCCAGCCCATGTTGTGGCCATGCTGTTTCCTAAACTAGTGCCAATCAAAGCCAAAGAGGTGCTGATTCCTAATCCCGAAGTGGAAGAAAAGGAGCAAAAACATAAACATGACATCGCCTTGATGATGTCAAGCATACGTGTCATTGTTCATAATGAACATACAAACAGATATACCCCAGACGATGATTGTCCAAATGTTATGGTTATCATTTGGGAGACGAAGGACAATAACGATCCCTCCATCACTGCAGTCCTTCAGGACTTTGCCCTCGACAATTAGAGCAGCACTCAATGCATTGGTCGACGAGGATAAAATGGACAGAAAAACCCCTCTGCCCTGTAGATAACTTTAATTTCTTGCTTTTCTTTACAGTATTAGCAGTTATTTTATCAAGTATATGCTAACACTTTTGTATGATCAAACAGTTGCATATATTAAGTGAAAGCATATTTTGTTTCAAGACTGAATTTAGATGTGCCTGTACTTGTTGATGAGGTGCCTTCTCTCCACAAGGGCTGTAACTTTGATGCAAAGTTCAACTCAGACTTGATGGATATACATGAGGACATTGAGACACCTCAGGAGATTAAGGAATGGGTCTCAGACAAACCTAAATCCAATCTTGATCAAACCACTTCTTTCAATCTTGGAACCTTAGAAAACCCTAAGCTAATCCAGATTGGTTCAGACCTTACCACAAATCAGCGGAATGATATGGTTGCACTATGAACCCAATTCTAGGATGTGTTTGCATGGTCTCATGAAGACATGGTGGGTTTGTCCACTGACATTGTTCTTCATCGCCTTCCCATTAAAGAAAGATTCAAGCCAGTTAGGCAAAAGCTCAGGCGATTGAAACCTGAATGGAGTTTAAAAGTTAAAGAAGAAATTGTGAACAATTTCAAGCTGGTATTATCATGGTGTCTACATATCCGGAGTGGATATCCAACATTGTTCTCATGCCTAAACCAGGAGGAAAGGTACGAGTCTGCATGGATTATCGAGATTTGAACAAAGCTTGCCTTAAAGATAGCTTTCCCGTGCCATTTATTCACATTCTTATTGACAACACTGCTCAATATGGCATATACTCCTTTGCTGATTGCTTTGCGGGGTACCATCAAATTATGGTCGCTGAGGAGGACCGTGAGAAAACTGCTTTCATCAATGGCTCTTTTCCACGATTTAATGCATAATGAGATAGAGATCTATGTGGATGACATCATTGTCAAATCCTGAAAGGAGGAAGACCATCTAGACCATCTCAGAAAGCTTTTTAATAGGTTGCGTAAGTACAACTTCAAGTTGAATCCAGCTAAGTGCGCCTTTGGTGTTAAGTCAGGCAAGTTGCTAGGTTTCCTAGTCAGCCACAAAGGGATTGAACTGGATCCTACCAAAATGCAGGCCATTAGGGAAATGCCCATTCCTCATACAGAAAAGGAAATACGGGGATTTTTGGGAAGAATCAACTTCATTAGTAGGTTCATTTCTCAACTCACAGCAACATGTGAGCCAATCATCAAGTTGTTAAGGAAGAACTCCTCTATGAAATGGAATTATGAGTGTTAGAAAGCCTTCCTCATAATCAAAGAGCAATTGGTTAACGCTCCTATTTTGGTACCACCCAGGGATGATGTTCCCCTGTTCATGTACCTGTCCATTAATGACAATGCCATGGGCTGTATGCTGGGGCAAAAAGATGATAGAGCCCAAGAACGAGCTATTTATTACCTTAGCAAAAGATTCAGCATCAGTGAACACAAGTATACTCTGATTGAGAAAACTTGTTGTGCTTTAGCATGGGCTTCCATGTGGTTACAGCATTACCTCCATGGTCACACAACCCATCTCATATCCCGCGTGGATCCT
This sequence comes from Panax ginseng, assembly GCA_020205605.1. Classification (NCBI taxonomy): domain Eukaryota; kingdom Viridiplantae; phylum Streptophyta; class Magnoliopsida; order Apiales; family Araliaceae; genus Panax; species Panax ginseng. Next base: position 69,935,962 of record CM035129.1, read on the forward strand.
CTCAAGTATGTGTTCAGTAAGCCCATATGGAATTGTCGACTGTCCAGATGGCAGTTGATCCTACAACAATTTGACATCATCTACGTGACGCAAAAAGTTTGTCAAAGGTCAAGGAATTGCAGATCAATGGCGCCGCACCTCTGAGGGACTACAAACCCTTGAAACATACTTCCCCGATGAAGGGGTAATGACGATTCAAAGAATAACATCGATGATGATACATGCGATGCGTGGAAAATGTATTTTGATGGAGCTATTAACACAGAAGGTTCTGGAGCTGGAGCAGTTCTAGTATCTGGTACGGGGAAGCAGTATCTCGTCGCTGTCAAATTACAGTTTATCAGCACCAACAACATAGCTGAGTATAAAGGCTGTATCATGGGGCTAAAACTTGCCTGTTCAATGTCAGGCGGTTAACTATCTTTGGGGATTTAGAGTTGGTAATCAGACAATCCACGAGAATCTATTAAACCAAAGAATTACATTTACTACCTTACCATCGGCAAGTTTTACAGATGGCTTTAGAGTTCGAAGAAATCTCCTTTCTACACATTCCTCGTAACAGGAATGATTTTGCAGATGCATTAGCAATGTTGGCCTCCTTGATTCATATACCTGGCAAGGAAGATATGCCAAGCATTACATTTATAATGGAAAAAGCCCCAGCCTATAGGAACTATGTTGGAGAAGTATCAGATGAACTACCTCCCATCCACAACCCTTGGTATCAATACATCAAGGAGTATTTACGAGATGGATCTACACCCGCTGAGGTGAGCCTAACTGAGAAGAGGTGGATTCATCGACTTGCTATGAAATTCTACCTGAGCGGAGATGCACTCTACAAAAGAGATTTGGGATTAGGTCTCCTCAGATGTCTAGATAAAGACCAAGCTCAGAGGCTCATGGATGAAATCCATGGTGGAGTATGTGGCCCTCACATGAGTGGACCCCTGCTTGTCAAGAAGATCCTTAGAACAGAGCATTATTGGCTTACACTCAAAGCTGACTATGATGATCACGTGAAGAGATGCTATCAATGCCAGATTCATGGGAATGCTATCCACGCCCCTCCAAGGAAACTCCACAATATGAGTTCACTATGGCCCTTCTCAATGTGGGGAATGAACGTGATCGGGCCCATCGAGCCCAAAGCCAGTAATGGACATGGATTCATATTCACCATGATCGACTACTTCACTAAATGGGTAGAAGCAGCATCCTTCCCCAGGGTTACTAAAGAAGTCATCATTGCTTTCATCAGAAACAATGTCATCTGTCGATATGGACAACCAGAGGTCATTGTGTCAGACAATGCTAAGAACCTCAATAACAAAATGATGGAGGAGTTATGCAGAAAATTCCATATCAAACACCTTAACTCCGTCATCTACCGTCCAAAGATGAATGGTGTTGTTGAAGCGGCTAATAAAAACATCAAGAAGATCATGTAGAAAATGTCCGCCAATCACAAAGGATGGCCTGACCTCTTGCCTCTGACTTTATTAGCCTACAGAACTTCAATGCGTACTTCCACTAGGGCAACCCCCTACTCATTAGCCTATGGGATGGAAGCAGTGCTCCCCATAGAGGTGGAAATGGAATCCCTCAGAGTGGTAATGGATACTCAGGTGGATGAAGACCAATGGGTACAAGACAGGTATCACCAATTGTCTCTAATAGACGAAAGGCGAGCCGCGACTATCTTCCATGGTCAGTTATTTCAGCAAAGGATCGCATGATCCTACAACAAAAAATTATGTTTACGGCAGTTTAAACAACATGACTTGGTTTTGAAGAAAATCATTGACAACCAAGATCAGTCTAAGGAAAAATTTGCTCCTAAATGGGAAGGCCCATTTGTTGTCAAGGAAGTATTGACAAGAGGTGCTCTGAGATTGCAAGAAATGGATGGCGATGAATTTCCACAGCGTATCAACTCAGATACTGTGAAATGGTACTATGTCTGAAGTTACCATCAAACAAACATCCTAGTTTTGATCATCAAATCACCAGTCATTTCGATTTTGAACCCTTTCCTTCCTACATACTCTTCCACCCCTCAGAGAAACATACACTTCAAACTAGAAGCCTGGTTTCACCTCAGTTCAAACATTTCACACAATTTCGGTTATCCTGGAGACGGGATTAAACCTTTCACACCTGCAGTTTATCCTGAAGACGGGATTAAACTTTTCTACGCTTGCAGTTTCTCCTGAAGATGAGATTAAACTTTTTTCCACACCTGTAGTTTATCCCCATTATGGGATCAAACTTTCTTCACCCCGCAATATAGCCTGCACATGGGATTCAAACTTCTCTTTGGCTGTGATTCGTCTTGAGAGGCGAACTACATCGACCTGATCTCCCTGATACTCGGGAGTACGTAGGCAACCATATTCTATATGGCCCGGTCACAATAAACGAAATACAACAAAAACATTTCTGCCCTTTCTTTACAAAAAACAACCACAAAAACATTTCTACACCTATCTGCCTTTCACATTCAGCGTTGAACCTCTTACACCAGGTTCGAACTACGCAGACTTGATCTCCTCTTCAATAGGAGTACGTAGGCATCCATTTATGGTTCAGTCTAACCCCTACCAGAACAAAAATACTTGTCACACGGTATTGGGATCAACCTTCAATCCACCACATGTCATCGGTTTCAGATCAAAGGGATGGAATTACCCAACCTCTTCTCACAAATAGAAGATTCGGTGACCATCTAAGCTGCGATCGTGCGTCAAAGAGAAATACCAACCCATAAGAGATGGAATTAACTAGGCTTCTCACATATAGAAGTACTGGCGACCATCTATGGTGCGGTCAATCTCAGAGAGGAAAAACAACTCTCTTCTCAACTTTTCCATACAGATACCAATCCCAAGACACCAAAGATGGTAGCGATATACAGAAATCAATGATCCGTTCTGAGAGATCTTGTGATGTCTCAATGTCTGCCTATCAAGGATAGGTTTAGAATGCATCAAGATCACAAGGCCCTAAAGAAACAGGCAAATATCAAGCAAGTATCACGGCATTACTAAAAGGGAAGTGGATCAAAATATATTTCCCTGCCATACATAATATTGTTTGATATATACATATGTGATGTACATGACAAAATGGCTAAGCTAGTCTATGCAGGAAAATACAAAGCTATCTACAGATTTGTGTGCATGCGGACTATCAGATCTAACATGGCATCCCTCTCTGGAGAAGGAGATAGCGTTGCAAGCTCCTGCCCAAGGGTATCTATACGAGCTAGCAGATCAGAGGCTAACTACATGGCGGCATAATGCTCATCAATGTAAGCACTCATGTCGGCAAGACTGACAGTCATCTGGGATCTCACTAAAGTACTATCTGCAATGGCCACATCCCTAGTAGATAAGGTGGCATCCCGCTCCATAATCAATGCATCCCTGGCTGATCTAGCCTCATCCCTCTCTAATAGAGCAGTATCTCTCTCATCAAGAGTCATAACATCGCTACTTATAGCTTTGATCTCTATCTTAGGTCATCAGATGCAAGCTTTGCTCGAAATGCTGCGCTGAATACTGGGTAATAGTGGCACTCGGGGTGGGAGAATCCATCACAAATGCTGGTAGCCCAGAAGTCAAATCCTCCTCGGTGGGAATATCAACCTCCTCTATAGGTTCCTCATCGTCGTAATCAATATCCTGCACTGTAGGTACTACCGCAGCCAATGCAGTCTCTGTCTCCATCCATGCGGAATACTCTGCAGAACAACCCGGATGACTGAAAGAAAACTCAGCCAGCTCTCGCTGATCCCAACAGGCATACAACCTAGATCTGTCCTCCGCTGATAAACGGTGTGAAGCGAAGCGCTGACTCACTGCCCCCTCATAAGGGTGAAAATCTTGAAACTGGTCATACTGACACATCATGGCCAGTGGGTGGTAAGTAATCATGCCCCTCAATCCAGCCAGAGGGAGATAATCCATGCCCGGAGCATGAGTAATGAAGTTGTATGGTGAGCTAAGCCCTGAACACGGCAATATAGCAAACGAATCTCCGATCCCTGCCAATAAAGCTGACCAAGATGCAACATCTATACACTCCACAGGCTGAAAGGAGTACGACATGGCTATATCATGGGTGAAACAATACCCTTGCCGTCTAAATATGCCAATCGGTCTCAAGTGTGACATAAATCACACATACAGCATAACCGAGCTACCTGTGAACACTCCTACCAGATAAGTGTAGCAGTATGTAGTTGACCTCAGAGTCTCTACAATGATCATCAGTGTAATGATATGATCATCCCTGAGAGCTCTCACTGCCATGACAATGCCGATATCCAACTCATCCATGAACCACGACATGAAGACGTATGACAATACGCATAAGAGTAGTACATCCACTCTGGCTGAACGCTAATGGTCCTCCGATGTGGTGAAATCCCCGGAATGCCATGCATAACTATCCTCAGAGCCAAATCTGTCAAATAGAAAACACTGGGATGTCACGTGGCCTGATGTAATGTCGTCCTATACCACTCTATGCCTCAATCCGGTGAGGGTCATGAATTGTCTACTCATGTCTCTGATCGCCATGTGCACGCAAGGTCTATGCAGTGGTAGCATCATCAACCGTGCATACTCCTCCAAAGTAGGAGTCAACTCCTGGGTCCCGAATCGGAAAACTTGTCTATCCGATACCTAGTGCTCTAGCATACCCTCTATAAACCCTGTGGGGACCTGAAACATCAACAAGGTCATAGTATGCTGCAGCAAATCATCTACAATCACCATGTCTGATGGTGATATACTATCATACCATGAGCGCATACCAGATGCCACCAAAAATGGTGGGGTATGATCAATACGGTTAATTGTCGAAGAAGACATCTGTACGGACCATGTCATAAGACCATCCAGGGGTCAATGCTGAATATCTCTGGACATACATACATATGCATAACATAATAACATGCATGATACAATAGATGGCAATATGATATAGGGAATGGAAAATTGTGCATACATTCCTTAGTATATCATCATCTAATACATCTCTGTACAGCTAAAATACAGGGAAATGGGGCTAAGATACCCAACTACTAACAGAAGCCTATCAAAAGATATAGCGAGAATGTGGCGAAGCTACCCAGCAGCTAACACAGGCCTATCAAAAGAGATAACGAGAAATATACATCAGAAAAAGTCAAGGGTGTCGATGTCTACATCATCGATCCTGTCCACCTGATGTAACTCCTCCTGAGTCATTAGATCGCTATCTACAGGGATGTCAGGCCTATACAAGGGAGGATCTGTACCGGAAAAGCCATATGGGTCACATGCGGGAAGGATCTCTGCCCAAATGCCGAATGAAAAGATGTGTCCGGTCTAGCTGCCAGGTCAATCTGTCAATCTGTGTCAAATGAGTCGGATCTCTGACACAGGTTAGCCAATCCATCATCATCACGGATCTTGGAACCATATCCCCATAAACTGTGTGGCGCGGGTCTAAGCTCCAATAGTACGAGGGATCCACCAATGCTGGAACATCTCCTGAGTCCAAGGGCCCTCTGACAATGTAAAACCGTCAATCCCCATCAATGGGTTGTCAATGACGGGTGACTGCGAAACAGGCCAATAACGCCTGACAGGAGGCAAGATTGGCATGCGAATCTCTCCTGTAGTGCTCCTGATAGCACGCTCCCCTAAGTAGAGCTCCCATCCTCCATTTGTAAAGAGAGGAATCTTGCGGGTAGAAATGACGTACTTAACTCCAGTAGGGTACCCATCCTCAAATCTAACTCCCAAATGCTCTCTAGAGTAGGGAACCCATGTGATGACATACGCTGTGAACAACTCCAGCTGCAGGCAACAATGAGTGAAACCCTCAGCAACAAGGACCTCCGCCAGTATGGAATGATGCCATCTCCGTCCTCATGGATAGGTGTCTAAACCTAGCACACTCACAGGATGCAAACATGGAAGCCTCTCATAGGCCCAAAATTGCCAACACAAAGGCAACATCTGCTGTCAATCAACACTCCAAACCTATACATAGGGAAAGACAAGAGAAACACTCGCCAGCAGAAATGGGTAGAATCCTAACCACGCCTTAGTCAAGCTCTACGATCGCATGCGCATTCCCCTGAGGAAGTAGGCAAATGTGTAGAAACCCCAATCATAATCTCCTATACGGTCCACGTGTCGAGTGGTGCTGATCAAAGTGAAGGACATCGTAGAAGAGTTATCTACTATGAAACAGCCCCTAATGATCATCAGGAACAATCACCGAAGAATGTGATCCCTGACTCTCACATCATCGGGTATGGGCTCACTCAATAGCCCGCTCATAGCATCTACGCTCAAAGGACCTGTCTGACGCAGGTCCGCCTTGAGCTCTCACCGGAACTCCCAACAAGGATCTGACGGTAGTAGGGGTAATATCCACCGTGCAAGGCACTGGATCCCCTCCAAACTCTATACCTGTGATAAACCGCCAATCCATCTACGTCATCATCACCTCACAGTCCAGCAAATGGAGTGACTGAGTCTGGTGAAACCACCGCTCAGACAATGCCCTGAGGTAACCCCAGGGACAACGACGGGGAAGAATGGAGAAGAACGCCCCAAATCCCCAGCCATGTACAATCGCTCTGTAGTCATCATGCAAAGCCTGATACATAGAGTGGATGCTAAACCAGTTCCCTCGAGGCTGTGTGAAGCCGGGAACCTACATCAAATGCAGATCAACATCAGAATCCTTGACTCCTCATCAATAGGAAATAAGGAAGATTAAAGATCTAACTTTATACCTCGTTTGCGTTCATGTAAGCTGAAGGATGCCGACTCAAGTCACCCAGAAGATCTGGGTTCGCCACTTGAATACCCGGCAAATCCCTACGGGGAACACGTACAGCAGGAGCAGGAACCTCGATCGGTACGTCCTCCTCCTCGTCCTCGACATTCGGCACTTCAACTCGGATAAGACGTATCACCACCTCCACCAAAAAATGAGGCTATCTAACAGACCGACGTTGAGGCTCTTCAGAAGCCCTCCTCTGTACACCTGAAGCGGTCCTACGAGAACTACTCGGCTGATCTGGATCCATAATATCTGGACAACAAGTCTCCAAATCACCTCAGAAAGGGTGTGGTAATTTCTTACCTGGAGCTTTTTTCAAATGCATTACATGCATGCATGCATTGTTTTAACATACATCTACAGTAGAGTTAAAAATGCATGACTACTCAATGCCTACATTTTGGAAACATTTTTCTATAGCCCCCTTTGTAAATGGGACTATCCACATGCACATAGGCATGACTAGGTGGCCATTCAATAGCACACCTATACAAAGTCATATACATCCTGCATGCATTAATCACATCATAGTAAAAAATCCATAAGTCTAATTACCAGGATTATTTTACTTTTATACCTTTACTCATTTGTCCTCAGATAGGATAAGAAATGACAATAAAAGGTGCTAATTTGACTGTTTCAAAAGTCAAATTTTTTCACATCATTATGTTCAGCATGGTTTAATACTAACATTTGCTATGTTGAATATTTTTTATCAAGTCATATCATCATGCATATTCACTACTATGTGTCTAAATGCATTTTATGTGATAAGTCATTTTCCAACGGATAGAAACTGGAAAAAATACTTGCATATGTTACCAGGACAGTGAAGAACGCTTGTACGGTGGCAGAATATGCAGAAAGTTTCCCGAACTCAGCAGATCTGAAGAAGAGCTCTCAAATTTCCTTCGCAGTGAAGCTTGAAAATGACTTATGAAAGTAACCTTTAGGCTTTACATAGTCACGGTTGGCCATGATCCACCTGCGGTTGCTGCAGGTGTACCTGCGGCACTCCTACGTGGGTCCCACACCTCCGGCTCCCTCCAGTTAGAGTTACAAAGGAGGTCACAAGCTGAAAAGGCCAAATCAGGAATAAAAATGCTACGCGATTGAGCGGAATAACCTGAAATCCTGGTCTTTTGCGGGTCAGAGTTAAACTCCCGTCGTCTCAATGGTATTCGCCTGAATGCAGGGTATACTATACCAATGAGATCAGCTTTCACAGATCATGCTCGGCAATACCCCAAAAAGGTCTGATGTCATCATTGCAAGGTCACAACCCTAAAACCTACCCGGCGGGGGTTACAACGCCGAAGCCACGAAATGCTAATGTATCCCCAGCGGGGGTTATAATGCATTCTCAATCATTGATACACACATCAGTGAAGGTCAAGCAGCCTTGACGTCATATCAGCCGATGACAAGTAAACCCATCGAAGCAACTTATACAAGTATCCCCAGCGGGGGTTACAACGCAATGCGACCACTGACACATACATCAATGAAGGTCAAGCAACCTTGACAATGCACCCAGCAGGGATCTATCCGGTGATACACACGTCAACGAAGGCCTGCAACCTCCACAACAACAGATCATTGGCGAAGAATCTAACAGGATGAGGGAATATGTTATACACATCCTCAAATAGACAAAGCTTTATCCCCACAGATCTCTTATACACAAGAGGTACCTCTATGGAATATAAGCCAGTGTCTAGGATTCGAGACTTTGGTGATAGCCCCAACGTCAACATCCTTGAAGACTTGGATTGCATGTCCAAGCCATCACTGATTGTCATCCCGGCAGGATTACCAGGGAACCGATAATCATTGCCATCATGCATCATACATTTGCATCATATTGCTGCACATAGCATCATGTTTATCTTGCTTGCATTTCAAGTGTCTAGGATTCTTTATCATATCCAATGCTTGCATTTCATTAATATGATAAAGAGGGGCTTCTATAGACACTCAAAATTTTCTGCACGTTTGTTACTAACATTGCAGGAGGGAAAATTCGTCTTTCAGAGATAACCTTGGAAGACAGCTCACATCCATTCTGGATACTACCGGAGATCCGTCTCAAAACCCAGGACACAAATCGGGAACCTCATTTCCAACCCCGGAACACACACCAGAAGGATCATTTCCAACCTCGGAGATAAACCTGAGTTTTGTCCTTGGCGATAACCCCAAGGAATGTTGTGCGCATTTCCGGTGATAACTCCGGAAATGCTTGTTTCAAATGGATGCTATCAGCTTCAACCTCAGACCTCCTGCCGAGGCACTCATACCTCAGACCCGGAGCTAAAATCGGGCAGATAAGCACTCTCACAAGATAACATTGTGGCATACAAACAAGTAGCCCAATCTCAGATGTAACCCTGAGCAAAGTCTGCTTTCAACTCAAACCGGCGATAACCCCGACAAAGAGTTAAATGTCATCTTGCCACTTCAACACCTGTGCGTCATCTCAACACTTCATACATATATACATACATCCAATAATGTCCCACAAGAATCGAGGAGTTACAATCCCGAGTGACTATTACGCATGGTAGTACACCGAATAGAATTTGAAGCTTGAAGACTATGAGCATGGTCCCCTCTTCCTGACTTCATACAACCTCTAATCCATGTCATTGTGTAACTCTCGACACAAGAGGTCCGAAGAAGGTCACATATACCTCGTTCGGATGCTCGGATTAAAGTTTTTCAAGTTTGAGCGGACATTACAGTGCATGAGTGCACGTACTTTGAGACGATAGGACCCGCAAAGTCCGGGGACACCTCGACCAGCCGCAGGTACACTTGCGGCCATCAGTCTATAAATATAGACCTTGGGCCAGCCATTTTGAGAGAGAGAGAACGGGAAAAAGGCGAAGAAGCCCTGTCCAATTTGCTCTATTCACACCCATATTGAGTGTTTCCTCATTCTAAACATCTGTTAGCTCACATATAGCTATAGTTTTATCCAGTGGGAGCTGAGTGTTTATCCATATAGAGTCATAGAAGTCTACATTGGCAGCCCACTGTAAGCCTTCTTATATTCTATAAAGCCTTTTTTTCCATCTCTGCACACACTGTTATACACATTGAGAGTCGTGTTGTGTGCGTATGCCTGGACTTCGGTCCATGGTTTTCATTTCTGTTTATATATATATATATATATATATACTTATATATGTATATATATTTTATATATGAACTAACATTATCGAGTTATGCCTCGATTGAGCCTAAACTTATGTCTGGAGAGTTTATTTACTTTTATATATATATATATATATATATATATATATATATATATAACTGTTCTCAGACATATCTAATGATCCTGATTGTTATATCCGGAGCATTTACCTACTTTTATATATATATAATTGTTGTCGAACATATCCAATTAGCCAGGATCTACATCTGGTGCGTTTACTACTTATATATATATATATATATATATATATATATACATTTCACCAGTTCGGAGTTTATTCCATGGCCTTTACAAATTTTATTTACTTTTTCGTCTCCGCTCGGAGTTTACTTAAGCGCTTGATTGCTTTTACAGTTTTATTTACATTTCGTCCCACCTAGAGTTTACTTGGATGGCTATCATGCCCATGAGGAGTTCGACACTGCTGTATATTATTTTCTCGAAGATGCTTCGCATCTCGAAAATGAAAGCAAACAAGCCGAACATTTTAATAATAAAATGGAAGTTTGAAAAGGTCTAAATTCTTATTGAGCACAGGGTTTGAAAAACCTCTTTTTACAAAACTTCATTGCTATATCTTGCTTAAATTGAATTTTTCTATAAATTCAAACCCTTTGTATATAGGTGCGAACGAGGCTTCACACTACTTTCAAATAATTGCACATTGATCCACACCCACACACATTCATATAATAGTTTCTTGAAAAGTGGCGGTCACCATGGCAACACGGATGTCGGGGGGTGCCTAACACCTTCCCTCCGCATAATCAAGCCCCTGAACTCAAATGAATCTTGGTTTCATAGACCCGTTTCGTCGTGTCACATCACTAGGTCAATGTGCAAACCTTTTCGATTGCGTTAGTGCAACCAGTTAAATACACCTACTGGCGACTCTTAAAGTCAAATAGTCGACATTATACATGTCAGACCTTTTTCACTTATTTTTTCAAACAAATCTCACATTAACATGAGAACACCAAAGAACAAGTAACAAAATGGGACATCAAAAAATCCCGATGTCGACAGCTCACATCACATCACATCATATGATAGAGTTTATATGTTTTTATCGATGAGTAATGCTATACAGACCGGTTTATTGGACATGTGAAATTTTTTCTTTTTTTGTTTTTGTTTGACTCCAAAAAAATGTATGGTATTTATTTCAACAAGAATTTTTACAAAATATAGTGTTATAGGTGTAATTTGGATACATGTACAAAAACAGGGTTATACAGTTTTTGGGAGTCACAAGCAAAAAAAAAAAATGAAAATGTCCAATATTCATGTCCAATAAAAATGTATGCCAAGACTTAGGGGGTGTTTGATAAAAATTGAATGAATCTGAATCTGAATGAATTGAATCTGAATGAAAAAAGTTGATTGATAATTGACATGTCTGAAACATCTGAATGACAAAACTTTAATATTTTACCCTTTTGAAAAAAAATCAAAATTGTTGTAAATTTATTTAATATTACTTAATATAATAGTTAATATATTTTATATTTTTTTTTACTTCATTCAGCTGCTCATTAAGCTAAAAAAAATCTTACTTAGCCATTTAGCTCGTCCATATTACCGATTCAGCCATTCAAACCAAAATAAATGCACTGACCGATTCAGCCATTCAGATTCAGCTCCATTCAGCTTTAAACAAACAACCCCTTATTCTTTATGGATTACCTTTGTAACAAGGCATGGTCATCTTTGATAGTTTTGGAACATTATGACTTTTAAACTATTTTGTATAAAAATAATGATTATACCAATCCACTCCATAGATTAATATATCAATATTTTCAATAGTTTTGGCACATTATGACTTTTAAACTAATTAGCATTAAAAAAATTTATTATACCAAAGGACACCATAGATTAATAGAAAATAATATAAATGTCGATAAATATTTAATCAAGTTAAATTATGACCAAAATAAAAATATATAAAATAAAATAAAATAAAATAAAATCCTTCTTCATTTTTATCTATCCTCTAGACACTTGAAATTTTCGCACATACATCTCTACTAACATTGCAGAGGAGGCGATTCGCCTTTCTGAGATAACCACGAAAGACAAACCACATCCATTCCGGATACTACCGGAAGTTCAGTCTCAACCTTTGAACACACACTGGGAATATCAATTCCAACCTCGGATAACCCCCAGAAGTTTAAATCTTAGAGATAACCCTAAGGAATGTTTGTTGCGCTTCAAATGATAACTCCAAAAATGCTTGTTTCAAATGCATCCAATCAGTTTTAATCTTAGATCTCATGCCGAGGCACTCTAACCAAAGACCCGGAGCTAACACCGGGATGACAGGCACACTTACAGACGACCTTGTAGAATTCAAACACTTACAGTAGTCTAATTTCAGATGTAACCATGAGCAACGTCTTCTATCACCCCAAACCGGAGATAAACCCAGTGAGGGGAAAAATCATCATCTTGCCACCTCAACCCCAGCGCATCGTCTCAACATTTCATACATACATTTCTACACAATAATGTCCCATAAGAGCCAAGGATTTCCAATCCCGAGTGACTATTACGCAGGGCAGCACACCGGATAGAATTTGATGCTTGAAGACCATGGGCATGATCCCCTCTTCCTGACTTCGTACAACCTCTAATCCCATGTCATTGCGTAACTCTCGACAAAAGCAGTCCGGAGAAGTTCTTGTACACCTTGTTCGGATGCTCGGATTGAAGTTCTGCAAGTTTGAGCAAACATCACAGTGCACGAGTGCACGTACTTTGAGACAGCAGGACCCGCGGAGCCTGAGGCACCCCGGGAAGCCGCATGTACATCTTCGGCTGCCGCAGGTACACCTGCGGCTCCTAGCTCTATAAATATAGAGCTTGGGTTGGCCATTTATAAGATAAAAAAAGGCGAGGAAGCCCTGTCAAATTTGCTCTATACATACCCCATATTGAGTGCTTTCTCATTTTAAACACATGTTAGCTCACATATAGCTATATTTTACCAGCTGGAGCTGAGTGTTTATCCATATAGAGTCATAGAAGCCTGCCTTGGCAGCCCACTGTAAGCCTTCTCACACACTATAAAGCCTTTATCGTCATTTTTGCACACACTATTCCTCACATTGAGAGTCGTGTTGTGTGTGTAAGCCCTAGACTTGATTCATGGTTTTCATTTCATACGTATATATATACTTATATATGTATATATTTATATATGGACTAACATTATCGAGTTATGCCTCGATTGAGCCTAGACTTATGTCTGGAGCGTTTACTTGCTTATATATATATATATATATATATATATATACTCATATATAAATGTTGTCGACTTTTATCTCGATGAGCCCGGATTTTACATCCTGAGCGTTTATTTGCTTATATATATATATATATATATATATATATATATATATATATATATATATATATATACTTCTATATATAACTCTGTCGACTCATTCTCGATGAGCCTGGATTTTATATTGAGAGCGTTTATTGCTTATATATATATATATACATTTCTGTCAGGCCTGGAGTTTACTTCGTGGCCTTTTATTACTTTATTTACATTCTGTCCCGCCTGGAGTTTACTTTGTGGCGGTTGATCGTTTTTACCGCTTTTTTTACATTCAGTCCCGCCCGGAGTTTACTTCGTGGTGGTTGATCGCATTTATTGCTTTATTTATATTTCTGATCCCCCATGGAGGTGCTTCGTGGTGGTTGATCATGTCCATATATATATATATATTTACCACTTTTATATATTTACATTTTTGATCCCCCATGGAGGTGCTTCGTGGTGGTTGATCATGTATATATATTTACCGCTTTTATATATTTAAATTTTTGATCCCCCATGGAGGTGCTTCGTGGTGGTTGATCATGTATATATATTTATCGCTTTTATATATTTAAATTTTGATCCCCCATGGAGGTGCTTCGTGGTGGTTGATCATGTATATATATATATATATATATATATATATATATATATATATATATATATATATATATTTACAACTTTTATATTGATATAACTCGCTACTACTTTTCATATAAATTGCGGCATCACGTGAGCCTAGGAATCATGTGATCACAGATTCAGTCTACTAAATCTAGATTCGGTTCCTATGATGGATATTTTTAGTCACATAAGCGACTTTTGTACATTATTTACTGATTGTCGAATTTCCTTAGATGGCTTTATGCCCATGAGGAGTTCTAAGATCGGCAGATATTATTTTCTCGAAGATGCCTCGCATCTCGAAAATAAAAGCAAATAAGCCGGTCATTTAATAATAAAATGGAAGTATGAAAAGGTCTCAATTACTATTGAGCACAGGGTTTGAAAAACCTCTTTTACAAAATCTCACTGCTATATCATGTTTAAAACTGAATTTTAATAACAAATTCATACCTTTTGTATATAGGTGCGAACGAGGCCTCGCACTACTTCCAAATAAATTGCACATTGATCCACACACACAAACACACACACATTCATATAACAGTTTCTTGAAAAGTGGCGGTCACCGTGGCAACACGGATGTCAGGGGGTGCCTAACACATTTCCTCCGCATAATCAAGCCCCCGAACCTATATGAATCTCGGTTTCACTGACCCGTTTAGCAGTGTCACATCACTGGGTCAATGTGCAAAACATTTCTCGGTTGCATTGGTGCAACCAGTTAAAAACACCAACTGGCGACTCTTACAGTCAAATCGTCGACATGATACATTTCAGACCTTTTTCACTTGTTTTTTCAAACAAATCTCACATAACATGAGAACACCAAAAAACAAGAAACGAAAAGGGATAAATAAAAATCCCGACGTCGACAGGTGGCGACTCTGCCGGGGACACCAGTAAGAGGGCTTAAGCTGCTAGTACAAGCTTTTCAAAACTATTATATGCTTGTGTGTGAATGTTGCATTTACATTTATGATGAATGTGTACGGATGAATTTTACTTACTACACTGCAATATATCCATCTGTGATATTAGTGATTCGTACATGTCATCATTTTCATAAACGGTGAGACACGTTGTATGTGAATTTATGTTGTGTGGTTCCTCCACCTGGAGGCTATCCTGTCGGTGTTTGATTACTAGACTCGTAGGGAGACTAATTCTAATGAGGCTCAGGAAAGGCACCACCCAGATTCGCTCCAGTTGAAAGACCAGATAAACTTCCCATCAAGTAGATTGCGATGATCTGGGGACCTTCATGCCAAAAATCCACGAGAGTAACCCTAAGATAGGCCATCCTCTGATAAACCAAATGCGGAGGAAAGTCTCTTCATGCTTTCCATTTTCTATTACTTGTAAAAGCATTTACTTGTAATTTTATTCCATGTTCATCCTTATATAATGGAAAATATGAAGAATATTTGCGCATACATAACATGCTATCAAATAACACCCATTTTTACAGGATAATATTCCTGAAATGGACATATTATGTAGCATTTTCATTATCCCTAAAACTAAACTACGTAAGTCTTTTGTAGGGAAATAATTGGGCCTGTTACCTGGTCAAAATCCAAAAAGGCCACAAGGCTACATCTAATCATGTCTTCTTCTGACCAGTCTAATCTCGTTTCTCGAGAAGAATTTGACGTATTAAGTAAACAAATTATAGATTTGGCTGTCCTGCTTAAAGAATTGCATCAGTCTACTCAGGGCTCAAAAACATATACAGAATCCTCTACACAAGGAGGAACACAAGGTTTGGATAAAAAAAAATCCAGAACCTCAGTTGGATACGACCAATAAAGACCCTGAAAACACCCATCTCAAAGGAGATCCAGACACCAGTGACATCAAGAAGAAAGTCCTTCAAATGGAAGAAACTATTCGTGCTCTCAAAGGGATTGGAACACATGGAAGTGTTTCATATGCGGACCTTTGTATATTCCCTGGTGTTCATTATCTAGAGAAATTCAAAACCCCTGACTTTGAAAAGTATAACGGATTAGGGGATCCTTATACACATTTGATGGTGTTCATTGGAGAACTTAGATCTTATACGGAAAACGAAAAGTTCAGAATGCAACTGTTCCAAAAAAGTCTGACTGGAGAAGCCCGTTTATGGTATACCAAATTAGACAACTCAAAGATCCATAGCTGGGAAGAGCTAGATCACGCCTTCCTCACCCAATACAGTTTTCAATCTCAGATGGCTCCTGACCAATACCAGATTACCAAGGTCAAGAAACAGTCTAATGAGTCTTTCAGAGAATACGCTCAAAGGTGGAGGTGCCTTGATGCTCAAGTTATTCCTTCTATGACAGAGTCAAAAATGGTCATGACTTTCATATACATACAAGAAGCTCCTTACGTTGAAAGAGTCTTAGCTAGTATTGGCAAACCATTTTCTGAAATGATCAAGCACAGAGAGATGGCTGAGATGGGGTTGAAATCAGGAAAGATTCAAGACCTAGCCGCTCTTAAAGCAGTTGCTGAGCACATCCAATTCGGATCTTATGGAAACAACCCCCGGAGGGTCCATAAAAAGAAAGAGGAGGATGATTCCTTTATACTACAAGGTCAAAATGGCAGTCAGAACATGCATATACAGAGGAGAAACTACTCCCTTTTCCAAGCATAGTCTTCAAACCCTCCATTGCCTAAGGGTGGAGAAGAAAAGTGCCCTCAAACGTTCACACCCTTAGGGGACTCTCTCGAGAATATTCTTGCTCTTCTGACTGCTCAGAAGAAAATCACACATCTTCTTCCACCAGCTAACCCTAATGGGAGGGGTTTCAATGCTACTCGAAAGTGTGCTTATCATGGCGGAGCACCTGAACATGATACTCAAGATTGTTGGGCGTTGAAACATAAGATCCAAGATTTGATAGACAATGGTGAGATTGTGGTTCCCAAACCAGATCAACCTCATGTGCAAGACAACCCTCTTCCTCAACACAAAGAAGAAGAGGTCAACATGATTAGTTGGAGCGCTGGACAGAGTTCCAATTTTAATGGTGAATCATCCCAGACCATCAAAGACAGTGTTGACAGATGGTATTACATAAAGTTCCAATTTGTTATGGAACGAAGATGAAAGCTCTTTGTAAGCAAATTGAATAATTAGCAGAATTGGTGACCCATCAACATCAAGTCACATGCCAGTTAATCAGTCAGGAGAAATCCTATCTCCTTCCTTTTTTTATGAATGCTCCACCATTACCTTCAGAAAGTGAAGCTATGGAGGATAAGGTTACGAAGAGAGCAAATGCTAAAGCCCGCCGGGATTTTTCTAATCAAAGGGAATTTACATACCTGGGCCAACTTATGGAGGAGATATTTCAGATGCAAATCAACTAAGGAAGAATTACCTCCCTTCTACCTCCAATTAATCCCTGCAAGATGGTTTAACTCCGATGGAGTATGTCAATATCATTCACATTCTCACGATCACAACACAGAAGAATGCTGGGCACTTCGCCACCTTATTCAGAATATAATTGATAGCGGTGTTCTACAGTTGGCAGACAATGACACTGTGCTACTCGAGAGTGGGAATACATGTCCTACCAAATAGAAGGGATTAGTAGCAGTTATATCCGCGGAGGCTGATGAGACTGTCAAACCATTTCCCATACAAGCAATTCAACTCAAAGGAGCTAACAATCCTTTGAAAGTGGCTTCAACAGAGCCAATTTCTTTACCCTTTAGACCACAGTATCCTATTGTCAGCTTACACAAAGTCCCATGGAATTATGGAGAAGCTGAAGGATCCACATCTCATACTACTGCTACAGTGTCGAAGGAAAATCCACTATATCTTCCTCAAAGGGTGATGAAGCCCACCATAAAAGCAAAGGGGAAGATTCCTATGGAGAAAATTGAAAAATTCCTCCGCACTATGGGCCATAATGAAGCCAAGGTGGTTCTAAGCTTAAGAGAAGCTCCACATCAGATCTCAATACTAGACTTGATTTTCTCATCCGAGGATCACATGAAAATCTTATTGAAGGTTTTGGAAGAAGCCTACTTGCCAAAATCAGTGGATGCGGAAAATTTTTAACATCTGTTTGATCACATTTTTAATAATAATGTGATATCCTTCACTGATGATGACATACCGCCCGAAGGGACCGGTCATTGCAAGCCATTGCATATTATTGTTTTGTCCTCCAGGTATATTTTAGCTGGAGGTTCGTATCTGAATATCTGTCCTTATGCCACCTTGATGAAGATGAACGTTAATCTCAAATGGATCCAAAACAGCCATATGGTTATCAAAGCATTTGATGGATCCCGACGAAATTTTGTCGGAGAGATTGAGCTGCCAATTGAGATTGGTCCAAATACATTCAATGTATCCTTTCACGTCCTCAAGATAGATTTAGGATACAACCTGCTATTGGGGAGACCATGGATCCACATAGCTGGAGCTGTCCCTTCTACACTACATCAACAACTAAAATACATTATTAATAATAGTCTAGTCACTGTCAACGCTGAGCCGGAATATCCTAAACAAGGAAATCTACCAATCATCAGCTTCAATTCAGAAGTTGAGCCGGCCGATTTTTATACTTTGGAAGTGAGTAAGACGCAATACCATCCTATTGGAGCACCACTTCTCATACCCAAGATTTCTATTGAGGTTATGTCGTCCTCTCAAGAAATGATGTCATTGGGTCATCAGCCTGGACAAGGGCTTGGTAAAGATAAGTAGGGTATTAAGCACCTAATTCAAGTGTCCAGTCAAACTAGGACAGCCAGACTAGGCTATTCTGTCAGTTCCAATCACAGGAATCCTCATAAGCACAAGCAGGTTCCTTAAGCTTCCACCACACGGCGATTTTCTCCATCTGCAC
The DNA here is from genome assembly GCA_020205605.1 of Panax ginseng. NCBI lineage: Eukaryota > Viridiplantae > Streptophyta > Magnoliopsida > Apiales > Araliaceae > Panax > Panax ginseng. Next base: position 69,954,863 of record CM035129.1, read on the forward strand.
CTTATGAACTGATACAGTCCTCGGTAAAGGTGCCAGCCCATGTTATGGCCATGCTGTTTCCCAAACCTGTACCATTCAAAGCAAAAGAGGTCCTGATTCCTGATCCTAAAGTGGAAGAAAGGGAATAAAAATGCAAACATGACATCACCTTGATGATGTCAGGCATACACATCATTGTCCATGATGAATATACAAATAGATACACCCCAGATGATGATTGCCCAGATGTTATGGTCATCATTCGGGAAAAGGAGGATGATGACAACTCCTCCATCACTGCAGTCCAACAGGACTTTACCCTAACAATTGGAGCAGCACTCCATGCCTGGGTCGACGAGGGTAAAACGGGTAGAAATCCCTCTGCCCTGTAGATAACTTTAATTGCTTACTTTTTTGTACAATATTATCAGTTATTTTATCAGTACATACTAACACTTGTGTATAATTAAACAGTTTCATATATTAAGTGAAAGCATATTTATTTCAGGACTCTGAATTTGGATGTGCATGTACTTGCTGATGAGGTGCCTTTTCTCCACAAGGACTGTAACTTTGATGAAAAGTTGGACTTAGACTTGATGGAAATCCAAGAGGACATTGAGACATCTCAGGAGATTAAGGAATGGGTCGAAGACAAACCTAAACCCAATCTTGAATAAACCACTCCTTTCAATCTTGTAACCTTAGAAAGCCCTAAGCTAATCCAGATTGCTTCAGACCTCACTTCAAACCAACAGAATGACATGGTTGCGCTACTAACCTAATTCTAGTTTGTGTTTGCATGGTATCACGAAGACATTATGGGTTTGTCCACTGACATTGTCCTTCATCGCCTTCCCATTAAGTAGGGATTTAAGCCAGTCAAGCAGAAGCTCAAGCAATTAAAACCTGAGTGGAGTTTAAAGGTTAAAGAAGAAATTATGAAATAATTTCATGCTGGCATTATCATGGTGTATATATATCCGGAATGGATATCCAACATTGTTCGCGTGCCTAAACCAGGAGAAAAGGTGCGAGTTTGCGTGGATTACCGGGATCTGAATAAAGCTTGCCTTAAAGATAGCTTTCTTGTGCCCTTTATCCATATTCTTATTGACAATACTGCTCAATACGTCATGTACTCCTTTGCGGATTGCTTTGCGGGGTATCATCAGATTATGGTCGCTGAGGAAGATCGTGAGAAAACTACTTTCATCACACCTTGGGAAACCTTCTATTACAGACGGTGGTCATTTGTCCTCATCAATGCCGGGGCAACTTCTCATCGACCTATGATGGCTCTTTTCCATAATTTAATGCATAAAGAGATAGAGATCTATGTGGATGACATCATTGTCAAGTCCCAAAGGGAAGAAGACCACTTAGACCATCTCAAAAAGCTTTTCAACAGGTTGCGTAAGTACAACTTGAAGTTGAATCCAACCAAGTGCGCCTTTGGTGTTAAATCTGGCAAGTTGCTAGATTTCCTAGTCAACCATAAAGGGATTGAGCTGGATCCCACTAAAATCTAGGCCATCAAGGAAATGCCCATTCCTCCGACAGAGAAGGAAATAAGGGGATTTTTGGGAAGAATCAACTGCATTAGCAGGTTTATCTCTCAACTCACAGCAACCTGTGAGACCATTTTCAAATTATCAAGGAAGAACTCCTCCATGAAATGGAACGATGAGTGTCAGAAAACTTTCCTTATAATATAAGAGCAGCTGGTTAATGCTCCTATTTTGGTACCTCCCAGGGATAATGTTCCCCTGTTCATGTACCTATCCATTAATGACATTGCTATGGGCTGCATGCTGGGGCAAAAAGACAATAGAGGCCAAGAACGAGCTATCTATTACCTCAGCAAAAGATTCAGCATCAGTGAACACAAGTACACTTTGATTGAGAAGACTTGTTGTACTTTAGCATGGGCTTCCATTAGGTTACAACATTACCTCCATGGTCACACAATCCATCTCATATCCCATGTGGATCCTCTCAAGTATGTGTTCAGTAAGCCCATACTAAATTATCGGTTGTCCAGATGGCAGTTGATCCTACAGCAGTTTGACATTGTCCAAGTGACGCAAAAATCTGTCGAAGGTCAAAGAATTAGGGATCAACTGCTTGCCGCACCTGCAGGGGACTTCAAACCCTTGGAAACATACTTCCTCGATGAAGGGGTAATGATAGTTCAGCAACACCATCAGTACGATACATGCCATACATGGAAAATGTATTTCGATGGAGCTATTAATCTGAAGGTCTTTGGAGCTGGAGCGGTTCTAGTATCCGAGAGGGGAGCGAAGTCGTCCGTCGTAGTAAAATTGTAGTTTGTCAGCACCAACAACATAGCTGAGTATGAAGGCTGTATCATGGGGTTAAAACTTGCCCGTTCAATGGGAATCAGGCGGTTAACTATCTTTGGGGATTTAGATTTGGTAATCAAACAATCCATTGGAATATATCAAACCAAAGAATTACATTTGTTGCCTTACCATCGGCAAGTTTTATAGATGGTTTTGGAGTTTGAAGAAATCTCTTTTCTCGTAATAGGAATGATTTTACGAATGCACTAGCAATGTTGGCCTCCTTGATTCATATACCTGACAAGGAAAACATGCCATTCATCACATTTACCCTGCAAAAGGCCTCGGCTTATGGGAACTATGTTGGAGAAGTATCGAATGAGCTACCTCCCATCCACAACCCTTGGTATCAACACATCAAGGAGTATCTGCGAGATGGATCTACACCCGCTAAGGCGAGCCTGACTGAAAAGAGGCGTATCCATCGACTTGCTATGAAATTCTACCTGAGCGGAGATGCACTCTACAAAAGAGATACATGATTAGGTCTCCTAAGATGTTTGGACAAGGACCAAGCTTAGAGGCTCATGGATGAGATCCATGGTGGAGTATGTGACCAACACATGAGCGGACCCCTACTTGTTAAGAAGATCTTCAGAAGAGGGAATTATTGGCTTATGCTCAAAGCTGACTGTGATGATCACGTCAAGAGGTGCTATCAATGCCAAATTTATAGAAATGTTATCCACGCCCCTCCAAAGGAATTCCATAATATGAGTTTGCCATAACCCTTCTCAATGTGGGGAATGGACGTGAGCGGGCCCATCAAGCCCAAAGCCAATAATGGACATCGATTCATATTCACCATGATCGACTACTTCACCAAATGGGTAGAAGCAGCCTCATTCCCCAGGGTTACCAAAGAAGTCATCATTGCTTTCATTAGAAACAATATCATTTGTCGATATGGACAACCAGAGGTCATTATGTTAGACAATGCTAAAAACCTCAATAACAAAATGATGGAGGAGTTATGCAGTAAATTCTTCATCAAATAACTTAACTTCGACATCTACCGTCCAAAGATGAATGGTGCTGTTGAAGCGGCTAATAAAAACATCAAGAAGATCATACCGAAAATGTCCGCCAATCACAAAGGATGGCCTAACCTCTTGCCTCTGACTTTATTAGACTACAGAACTTCAATGCGTACTTTCACTAGGGAAACCCCCTACTCATTAGCCTATGGGATGAAAGCAGTGCTCCCCATAGAGGTGGAAATGAAATCCCTCAGAGCGTTGATGGACGATCAGCTGGATGAAGACCAATGGGTACAAGACATGTATCACCAATTGTCTCTAATAGACGAAAGGCGAACCGCGGCTATCTTCCATGGTCAGTTATATTAGCAAAGGATTGCAAGATCCTACAACGAGAAATTTCGGCTATGATAATTTAAACAACATGACTTGGTTTTGAAGAAAATCATTGACAACCAATATCAATCTAAGGGAAAATTTACTCCTAACAGAGAAGGCCCATTTGTTGTCAAGGAGGTATTAATAGGAGGCGCTTACTTAAAACCTGAATTCAGTGCTTCACGATACCATTTCTTTGAGTGGAATAATAATAATATTATCATAAATATCAAACTTAATTTACATATCATAGTTGTCTAAATCCCAGGTACGCGGCCTTAAAACATTTCATTACATGATAGATAATAAATATCATCATCTTATTTAAGTCTAGCTATTACATAAGATAACACAACTTATTTTGACAGCTTTCCTTTCCCTTTGTTCCTGGCAGAGCCCTCTAGTTGATCATACTTAACTGAAAACATTTAAATTAAGCAAGAATGAGCATTTGAGTGCCTAGCAAGTAATAGCAAACAATAAACATTAGATGAAAGGATTAAATGTTTTCTTTGAGTGACACTTCTACAACGAAGCAATAGTTGTGAAGTAACTGAAACAATTCTAATCAACATAACAATTCTATTTCAAAATTTTGAAACTACATACTAACTATAAATAGAGAGCAGTCGACAGACTATGAACATTGTTTTCTATTTTTGAAAAGGTTTAACAGAACTTCATCTGTAAACCGTCATAACTTATGGGCACAGGGGGTGATCAGCCCGTTATGCCCTGTATTGATCAATACTACATACGGGAATGATATTCTGATCCATCTCATCCGCCTTGGGCGCACAAAAGTTTCCCAGATTCGGGATGTTCATACTTAGCCTGAATCCAAACCAAAAACATTTGGTTGGATAACAATAGTGTTCTATCATGTTCAACGATACTCTTAAATCTGTGTCTAGCCGAGTCAAATAGCTTAGACGATTTTTAATTCAGGTATACATACTGGAAATCAATAAGTATGTATCAATATGTATAATAATTATCCAAGTAAGGACACTTGTATAACCATACTTCGAATTTAATGAATATATATATATATATATATATATATATATATATATATATATATATATATATCTGAATCTTATAGTAATACTGATCTTGATAAACAATGAACGAATAAAGTTTGGGAACTTGTATGAATATAAATGATTGGATACATAATCAATAACAATAGAGTTTAATAATCTGGCATAATGATAATATAATTCTGAAACTTTCTTACTCATCTCCATTGCATAAAGGAAATGGAAAGGTTAGGATACTTGCACAATGTAAATGATAATTCAGATACTTGCCTGGTCTGCTGCTTACACAACTTAGTTCTATCTTTAATTCAACAACCTATCATTTATAAGTTTGTTTTATTGATTAGAATAACTTATCATAACACATCGTACTATTATTTACAGTCAACAAATAATCTAATCACATTGTCACATAGTTATATCAGTAATTGAATCATAAACAGACATTTATACAGTCAAACTATCTAGGTTCGGATCAATTTCGGTAATATTTCGGTGTACCGACGGCTCTATCGGGTAATTGTCGAGTTTATTGTTAATAAAACCCTAATCTGTATCTTAAATATTATTCTGAATAATCATATTATCTTTCCATGACTTATAATAATTTATAATTAATTATTATAATTTATCATGACTTTTCAAACTCTAGAATCATCATTAACTGATTTAAATATTAAATAATTCTATTATCATTAATATTTAAATAATATCCAAATATTAATGAAGCCATTGCTAAAATATTAAAGTTATTTATAATAACTCAAAATATTTTAAAGTATTAATATTAACCTTAAATGATTTTTAAAACATTAAAAATCATTTTAAACAATTACCATTAACACTTAAATATTAAGATATTATTTATCTAAATATTAAAAGTCATTAATTTTAACTTAAAATATTTTTAATTCATTTATATCCTTTTTAAATGATATTTAAATTAATAAAACTATTTTTAAACTATTTATTTAATATTATTATTAAATAAATCTAATATCATTAATATTAAATAATTAATGAAATTTACCTTAAAATATTAAAAGTTATATTTTATAACTTAGAATATCTTTAAACTATTTATTTTTATTTAAAATGATTTTTATAATATTAAAATCATTTTTAAACTATTTTATTTAATATAATTATGAAATAAATCTAATATAATTAATATTAAATAATTAATGAATTTTGCTTTAAAATATTAAAAGCTATATTTTATAACTTAAAATATTTTTAAATACCTTATTATCATTTAAAATTATTTTAATATAATAAATTATTTTTAATTAATTTATTTAATACATTTATTAAATAAATTCAATATCAATAATATTTAAATAATTACTAATATTTATGGAAAATATGTCAAATTATTAAAAGTTAATTTTATAACTTAAAATAATTTTTAAAACCGATTTTGTAATTTTAGAATTTATTTTCTATTTTTAAATACTTTTTAGAAATTAATATAATTAAAATTAATAAGTCTGTCGCTATAGCCTTTAGCGACAAAATCTGTCGTCTTAGGTGTTCTTGAGGCTCAAGAACATTCAAACTCAGTTTTGAGTGACCTACTTTGACCATGAATCATTTACTGTGTATTGTGTTTCTGGGCTAGCTATTGATTAGATCTTGTAGTGTTAGTGTAGAACTACAAGTATCCATCAAGTTCTAGGTCAAATTACAACATACAAGTAAACTATAAAGACTCAAACTAACTGTCAGACATGTTCTGGGTTACCCAGAAACCTAGACAGTCTCAAGTGGTCTTCTTGTGGCTCATTAATCAAGGGTTCTGGCTACTGTTAATGTGTTATAATGGTTCAGGATTATAGTCTACATGTCAAGGTACAATTATCAATCACCAGGTTAGTCACACAACAACAGAATCCCAATATAGCATTCGGTCAAACCTTTTCAGAAATAACGTTCATCAGTTTTCTGGGTTACCCGGCGAGTTAAATCTTTTCGTCCAAAGCTAGTTTGACCATCGATTAGTTTCATTCTATTTGTTATCTAAGTGATATAGGAGCATGAATCAGTAATACACCTACAAGAGTATAACTTTAATACACTAACACAAACAAATCGAAGAACGTTATGAAAGATCTGGGCCCATGAACTTGTTGTCAGACACTGATGAACAAGTTCTGGGTTACCCAGAAAATGCAAAGTCATGGTCGGTTGACAAAGTTTGACCTCCCATAACTTGCAATCTACACCTGATCTAAGCATGATTTAAAGCCCAGATCAAAGTCCTTCTAGCATACTACAAGTCCAAAACATATAACACACAACATCATAAACAGAGAGAGATCTACAACCCCTGACATTCGTTGTCAGACCACAGTTTAAACTTTTTCCAGATTTTGTAAATCTTTAAATTCGAGCATATAAATGTTATGGATCCACTATTTAGCAACCCAGATCATTAAAAGACACCCTCTAACACATATCTAACTAATCATTAACAACATCTAACATTAGATCATAAGATTTTAAAGATTACAGTTTATACCTCCTTTTTAGCTTTGATCCTTGAATCTGACTTCTGATCTGCTATAAGTGATCGTGGGGCTTTTCTTTAGGACTGATCCACTAAATATTTTTGTAGGGTTCGAGCTTGAGAGAGTTTGGTTGGGTGTTGTGATCAAATGAGGCTTGAATATGACATTCTCTCTCTCATAATCTATATATAATGTGGTGAAATGCTTAGGGCTGATCATGTTTATCAGATTTTTATTGATTAAAGGCTATTACTAGACCACATGGCTAGCTAGAGTTGGTCACCAACTAAAGTTATGGCAAGTTTTATAAGTTATCTATTAAATAATGCAAGAAGGGCAACTATGTCTTTTGGCTTTTACTTTTAGTGGCAAAGTTGTCAATTTATATCAACCCTTAGGGTTTGACCCTTAGGGTTTGACCCTTAGGGTTTAACCCTAAGGTTTCCTAAACTCAATTCTAGGATTGTGTATTAAGGGCAAAAATGGAAATCTTAGTCTCTACAAATGTGAATTAGGGTTCCCTAATTAAATTAGGTTTCCTAATTACTTAGGACTTATAAATTAGGCTTTATAATGTACTAATTACCATAAGCTTGCTAAATTAATAATTAGGGTTTATAACTTAGCAATTAGGGTTTTAATTTAGTAATTAGGGTTTCTAAATATTAATTAGGGTTTACCTAATTAACATTAAACATAATAATGGTCATTAATTGCATAACATATAGCTTAACAAATCGTACAGTTATAGTTGACTTCTGTACTATAGTTTATCAGTAATTCTAGGGTTTTGTACTGTTTTACTATAACTGTTCAATAAATTAACATTACACACATATCAGGCATATTTATATTACTGAAATATAAATAATATTATATTATTATTCTCATTTCTTATTCAAAATCCAGACTTAGGGTTTTGAATTCATATCTGACATAACCTTCATACATACCATTATTAATTAAGTTAAAATAATTAACTTAACTAATATAATAAAATACATATCATAATAATCATATCATATATACAATAATCATATTTTCATGGAAAATAAATAATAAATATTTTATTACAAAATTATTTTATTATAAGAATATAATCTAAAATGATCAATAATTCTTAAAAAGAATTTATTTACAATTATTCTTGTAATAAATAATTTTATTTATCACATACATACATATACTTTACTTTGCACATATTCCAACCTTTATATAAAAAAAATTATTCACAAAATTTCTTATTGAAAATATTGGATTATTAGAGCGCTCTCAGATTACAGGAAATGGATGGCGATGAATTTCCACAGTTTATCAACTCGGACACCGTGAAATGGTACAATGTGTCTGAGGTGTCCATCAAGCAAACATCCTGGTTTTGATCATCAATTAACCAGTCATTCTGGTTTTCTAACCCTTTTTACATACTCTTTTGCCCCTCAGGGAAACACACACTTCAAACCAGCAGCCTGGTTTCACTTCATTTTCAAACCTTTCACACAATTTTGGTTATCCCCCTAGGGATTGAACCTTTCACACCTGCAGTTTATCCTAAAGACGGGATTAAACTTTTCTACGCTTGCAGTTTGTCCTGAAGACGGGATCAAACTTTTTCCACACCTGCAGTTTGTCCCAATCATGGGATAAAACTTTCTTCTCCCCGCAGTATAGCCTGCACACGAGATTCATACTTCTCTTTGGCTGCAATTCGTCCCGAGGGACAAACTACGTCGACCTGATCTCCCTGATACCCGGGAGTACATAGGCAACTGTAACGCCCCAGAAAATCGGACCTTTATAAATACTTTTAATAATGAATAAAATAATATTATTTATTATTATTACGTGTTGATAAGATGAATGTCGTTCTATAACTTAGAAATGTCGAAACGTCTAAACGTCGTAGTATTTTAACTACGTGAATGAATTAAAGTGTTTGAATTTCTAAGACGAAAATAAAAGCTTTCCGAGAAATTTTCTGAAAAACACTATTCATCGATTTCTGCTCGGGAATTATTTTTGAACTTTCGAGAAATACGTAATGTTATAATATCGAGGTGATATTGATTATGTAATAATAATCTAAGTATGAAAAATGTAATATTTCGCATGCAGACTTAATTTGGGAACGTTAGGTTTATTAAGCGTTAAGGAAAGAAAATTGTAATTGTATGATGTGTATGCCTTTTACAAGGTAATGAATGTAAGTATAATACGATGTATTATACTATTAAGAAGGGAGAATGAAATAACGTATATTACGAAAAAATATACGAGCTAGCATACGAGAAGTATATGTGGTGTATATATATTAAGTTGTTAATGAGAGGTAAGGGACTTGTAGAATTTTTAGCATAATAGTAGAAGTCCAATAGAATGTGATAATCAAGCCCAAGCGTTTGATAAATCATAAGTCCAAACTATTGTACTACAAGCCCAATAAGGAATTAGCTAGATTAAATTAGCAAGCCCAATGATAAGTCATGATCCATGGAGCAATTCAAGTGTAAAGTGGGTAGACTTGATGGGCAAACAAATTGTGTGATGAGCAAGTGTTGTGTTAGACAAGAAAGGAATAGTAAGGAGGTGGAAAGTGAGGGGGTTATTAAGGAGGTGGATTAAAGGAGGTGGGATGGCTTAATGTCTATAATACCTTCACTTTGAGTTGCCTATAAATACCAAGCTTCATTTCATTTGTTGGTTATTTAAATTTCATCCAACTCCTCTCAAGATAAACAACTTATTTGGTAGAGAGAATAAGCCACGTAAGCACTTTGAAGCCATTTCAACTTTTGCTTGATTTTCCAAAGTGAAGTGAAGCAATAGTCTTCAAGGGTAAGACTCATATCTATTATCTTTATCTCTTCTATGATAGGATTGATAGAGAAGTGGGATGGTTTGATAATAACATGTAATAAGTAATCGATGAATGAACTTAAGCTGAATAAGTTGAATAAGCAACTTGAACCTAAATAAGTTGATAAACTTGTGAAGAACTTATCATATTTTTGTTATGCGATGTTAGTATGTTCAATATAGTATAAGAACAATGATTGATGGACTTAAGTTAATAGTAAGTCATAAGCATGAGAAATTGTAGTTCATAAGTTAAATAAGTCATTGACTTATGAGAATAAGTCAAAACCTACTTTGACTATAATTTGGGGTAATAATTAATTTGTAATGTTCATATGTGTGTTAAAATCCATTTAGAACGTTTAGTAATGAAGCTTTGCCGGAATTCACACGATTGGACGATTATCGTCGAATTGGTGAAATTCTCGGATTGGAAGTAATATTTTGTGTTTGAAGTCGGAAACATTGGTTTTCGATGGAGACAAATCATATTTGGCATTGTAGAGTTGCGGACTCAAAAATGACTAAATTCCGACTTAGAACGAAGAAACGAACATTAAACGTTCACGAACGTTTATCGTTTTCGTTAAAATGAACTAATAGGTGAAATTTTAGCAAACGAAGTTAAATAAAAAAATTCTTGCATGAATGAGTAGAGTATGTAATTTGTGAACCGTAGGCTTTTGAACGAACCAATTCGTACTTATAAGGGAGAAGTTATGAGTCCGAAAGTTTCTTAAAATTTTCAAGTTTTGCAAACTATCTGAGGCATAGAGTTGGCGCCGCGGCGCCAACCCAAGGCCAAATGAGTGGCGTCATAATACTTGCATGCAATGTCTGAGCACCTTTATTCTTATCGGTAACTCACATGGCAAAGACGCTTGAAGAGAGAAAATGGGTGGCCCAGAGCGCCAACCCTATGAAGTGGACAGTAAAGAATGTTTATGAGTAGAACTTGAACATTAACTCAGTAATAATAAACTGAGGAACTTAAGAAGATATTGTAAGGTACTTTTAAACCTTATGTATGATGATTATAGTTAATAACCAATTGAATATGAACGTAATGTGAAGGACGTAATGAAAAGCCGAAAACCATAATAACAGATCTAAGTAAGAATTTTGATTGAGATGAAGGGTAAAATATAATAATATACCTATTTGATTATATAAGACCTAATGTGGTACGTTATATGATCATGTATTGTAGAGACTTAGAGACTTAAAGTGTACGTGTGATAAATCCATAAGCAGATGCTAAAGGCAAGTATTCTAACCCTTGTTCCAGTTCAGTCTGGACAAGCTTTGTAATTCATGTATCCTTTCGCATGAAGTTTTGTATGAGGAAGTCAAAGCCAATTCTTTCGGCTAAACTTAAATTATGTTTCTATCAAAGCATGTACAATGTTTACCAAGTTATATTGGTATAGTTTTCAATCGAAGACTGAGTATGCTAAAATGTTTTTGTCATTTAATGACAGGCACGTGAGGTTGCCACAACTTAAACGTATACACGTTTAATGAATGTAGTGTTGATCAACATAGAGTACTATGGGCTGATCACCTAGAAGTGCTCGTATGTAATGTCGGACTTACGGACTTAGAGCTGGGACATCCTTTTCAAAAGAACTTATAAAATGCTCAAGGTCTTGGACCGAAATTGATGTTTTACTGAATATTGTTGTTGTAAAACGTTTTGAATGAAAAGAAGTGCTATTTTGAATTATCGATAGTACTTCGTAAATATTGTTCAGTTATTGAAGATATACGAGTTTGGTGTTTCAAGCATGTTGTTTATTAGAACTATAGTACTTGCTGAGCTAGTCATGCTCACTCTTGCTTGAACCATATGAACACAGCCAAGATCGAACGGACCGAAGGCTCTGACAAGGAAAAGACGAACCCTTAGCTTACCTATGTAATAGTATAGGATGAACGATTATAATATATTTGATATTATGACAAGAACAGATGTATGGGTTATAAAGAACCTGGGGGAATGTAATATTATTTCTAATATATAGCAGACATATTCGTTCTTTTGAGACTTTTCAATTGAATGTATGTGTGAATGATAGTACCGTGTAGCACCATCTGTCGGGTTGGAAGATACCCGGATTTGGAGGCATCACAGGTTGGTATCAAAGCATTAGGTTGTAAAACTTAAGGGGGGATTAAAAACCTTAAGTCATAACCTTAAGAGAAGTCAAAGAAGTACAAGAAGAAAATAACCTTATAAAAATGCATTATGATTATGTTATGTGTTTTTTTATTATTCTCACGACGATGTACTAATCAACTTAACTGCTTTGTGTAGATGTCGAGTAAACGGAATGTATGTAGATGGTCAAGCCATTCTTCAAGAGTTTCCATGAACCAAGTAGAGGTTATACCGAACCCCATAGCGGTAGAGCCTGAAGTGGTGGTTATTGAGTCTGGAGACTCAGATGATGCTGACTACATGTCAGTATTCGACGGGATGATAGAGGAGGAAGTAGAGACAGTATCCTTTAATCCAAAGAGCTATAGCAGTAGAGATAGCTCCGGGGGTCGATGATGTCTCTGTTCATGTCAGTATTGGATAGAAATATTCATTATCGTCGAGGTCAAGGAGCCGACTGAGAGCTCTAAATCAAGTTATAGAGGACAAGACTGATGTCGAGTCCATGTGGGAGAAAGAGCATGATGAGAGGATTTTGGCCAAGGACAAAGTCCACGAGTTAAAGCATAAGGTCTTTGAGCTCAAGGAGGAGCTAAAGACCAAACTACAGAAGATAGGGAGAATGTCCTATATCCATAGGAGTTCTCACACAGATTTCCAGCAGCAGGTAGCTGGTTATCCTGTAGAGGTGGGGCAGATGCGACATAGTATCAACCGTGATATTATTGCCGGTCTTGCCAATGCAGATTTCAATAATGCCTTTAGGCAGATGTAGACTAGTAGTAGCTAGAGTAGTTAAGTATGTAAATATTTTGTAATTAGTAGTGACGTAAAGCCCTCTTTTGTATAGCGAAGGGTACTCTTTTGTAAATCCTAATTTTTGAAAAGCGATAGCGGGAAAGTAATGTAATCAGCTTAGGCTGTGTATATAACCGATGTAGTATTATACTACGAAGAATGAATATAAGTCCTTTTTATGGAAAGCAATGAGTAATGGATGTTGGAGTTATTGTTTAATATTAATTGATAACTAATAAAGAAAGGAATAATAACGAAATGTGTTTATTGTATCGGCAAAATGCCGCCGAGAATAGTACAATGTAATCAAGGAGCTAACATGAATCAACCGGAGGGAGGTCCGTTTTAATCGATCGATGCGGAGTTTGTTAACACATTAACAATCAGTATTTAATAAACAGGCAAATTTCCCTCAGAAATTAAAGAGTGTACGAGCTACTACCTTTAAGGATTTCAAGAGCGTGGGTCTGCCAGAGTTCAAAGGAACTACGGACCCTATTGAAGCCCAAACATGGGTTAAGGAAATAAAGAAGGCATTTGTGATAGCAAATGTCGACGAGGCCCAAAAGGTTGCCTTTGCAACCTATATGATGAAGGGAGAGCCCAACTTTTGGTGGGAAGTCAATCAGGCTAAGGCCGGGATAGTAAATCCTATGTGGGAGAGGTTCAAGGAGATATTCTTCGAGAACTACTTTCCCATGAGCATGCAAGGGAGGATGGAGATGCAGTTTCTCGAGTTGAAGCAAGGGGACATGTCGGTTCCCCAATACACCACCAAGTTCAATGAACTGGCGAGGTTCGCTCCACACCAAGTGGATACCAAGGTTAGGAAGGTGCGACGGTTCGAGCAGGGATTGAAACCCTAGCTTTAGTATTTATTTTGGAACCATTTTAGAGAAGGCAATAATCACCGAGGGTGGTAGTGAGGCTCTGAGTCAATACCACAAGGACAAGAAGAGCAAGGGTAAAGTAGATGGGGGAGTAAAGATTGAGGGAGCCAGTGGTAGTGGCGAGGGTCAGAAGAGGAAGTTATTTAACTCTGGGAATACTGGAACGAAGCAAGGAGACCCAAAGAGGATGATGGCCTGCAAGACCTATGGGAAAACTCACTTAGGAGTCTGTCTCAAGGGGAAGGCCATCTGTTACAACTGTGGATAGGAGGGGCACATTGCGCCTAACTGTCCGAGTCTGAAGAAGAATTACGGATGCTTTGTGTGTGGGTAAACTAACCACATGGCAAAGAACTGCCCGAAGAAGGGGACGAACGGGAACCGGGGCACTAATAGCGGTAAGTTAGCTATTGGGGGTCCAAAGACAATAGGGTAGGTAGATGGGTCGTACCTTTAATATGATGTATCCAAGATGCACGCCATCGGGGATGTTGTCACATGTATTATTCCGATCAACGACATAAATGCTTACGTGCTGTTTGATTCAGGTGGTACTTGTTCGTTCATAGCTTGTGATTTTGCTAAACGATTAGATTTACTTCCCAAAAAGTTTCCTATACCTTTAAATATTAAGGTAGCAAATGAAGAAATAATTTCTGTTGAAGATGTTCATAGGAGTTGTTACGTAGATATACGGGGTTGTAAAATATTGGTAGATTTGATACCGATAAAGTTAGGAGAATTTGACGTAATTCTCGGAATGGATTGGTTAGTGAACCATGGGGCAATTATAGATTGTCAAAAGAAATGTGTAAACATTAAAACGTTAAGACAACCTCAGGTAGTATTTTATAGGAATAGATCGCCGGGACGTTCGTGTTGTCAAACCATGACACAAACTAAGAAATTACTGAGGAAGGGGTGTGTAGGTTATCTGTGTCATGTTGTTGATACCCAGAGGGTGGTAGCAACCATGGAACAAATACCTATAGTGAGAGAATTCGCCGATGTATTTTTGAATAAATTTCTGGGTCTTCTGCCGGATAGGGAGACAGAATTTGTAATAGACATCGTGCCAGGAGTGGCACCAGTTTCCAGGGCACCATATCGTATGGCACCAGTGGAGATGAAGGAGTTGATGGTGCAGTTGCAAGAACTGTTGGACTGGAAGTACATTCAACCAAGTGTTTCACCATGGGGAGCACCGGTACTGTTTGTCAAGAAGAAGGACGGATCATTAAGACTTTGTATCAACTATAGAGAGTTGAACAAGTTAACGATAAAGAATAAATACCCATTGCCCAGGATCGATGATCTCTTTGATCAGTTGAAAGGGGCTAAGTATTTTTCAAAAATAGATTTAAGAACGGGGTATCACTAGTTGAAGGTTAGGGAGGAGGATGTACCAAATACAGCATTCAGGACTCGTTATGGTCATTCTGAGTTTACGGTGATGTCATTTAGGTTGACAAATGCACCACCGCATTTATGGATATGATGAACAGAGTGTTCAAACAATATTTGGACAAGTTCATCGTGGTATTTATAGATGATATTCTAGTCTATTCTAAGACGCCAAAAGATCATGCTGAACACCTAAGATTAGTGTTGGAGACACTAAGAAAGGAGAAGTTGTACGCGAAATTCAGTAAGTGTGAATTTTTGTTGGAGAAGGTACAATTTCTAGGTCACGTTATTGACCATGAATGGATTTCAGTAGATCCAGCGAAGGTGGAAGCCGTGATGAATTAGGAACAACCGAAAATGCCGACTGAGGTGCGGAGTTTCCTAGGGTTAGCGGGTTACTATCGGAGATTCATCCAAGATTTTTCGAAGATAGCTACTCCGTTGACTAACTTGACGAGGAAGACAGTGAAATACGCTTGGACTGACAAGTGTGAGGATTGTTTTCAAGAACTAAAGAAGAGGTTGAGTGAAGCGCCTATTTTGTCATTGCCTGATGACACGGGAAATTTCGTAGTTTATAGCGATGCTTCGCATAGAGGACTTGGTTGCGTGCTCATGCAGCATGGCAAGGTCATTGTGTATGCATCTAGGCAGTTGAAGGATTATGAGAAAGTTTATCCTACTCATGATCTGGAACTGGCCGCAGTAGTTTTTGCTCTAAAGATATGGCGACATTATCTTTATGGAGAAAAATGTGAGATATACACGGACCACAAGAGTCTGAAATATATCTTCACACAGAAGGAGTTGAATATGAGGCAGAGGAGATGCTTGGAGTTGATAAAGGATTACGACTGTGAAATTATGTATCACCCTAGAAAAGCCAACGTAGTTGCCGACGCCTTAAGTAGGAATGGTCGGGAAAAGTTGTCTTTGTTAACGGCTCAAACTGAGTTAATAACAGAGATGGCTAGGATAGAGTTGGAAGTGAAGCTGCCAAGTGAAGGAGGACAAATTCTATTTACGACGGAGATGCAATCTACTATCGTAGAAAGTGTCAAGGAGGTGCAGCTCAAAACTGATGAGTGCGACCGGATAAAGGAGCAGCTAACCAATGAAAAAGATATTAAGCATAGTCTTGATAATGAGGGATTATTTAGATTTGAAGGAAAAATTTGGGTTCCGGATGAGACAAAATTAAAGGAGCAGGTGTAATAACCGTAAATTTTATAATTTAATATTAATATTTATATAAATAGAACGTGTGGATATTTATTTTACAAATGCTTAGACAACATGAGGTGAGTAACTCAATTGAATTAAATTAAACTTTTAATAATTGATAAGATGTGGATAATTATGATAAGCTTATGAAATGTCTTGTGTGACACAATAATGGAATTAGTGAGGAATAAATTAAAGAAGGAATGCATTACTAAGTAAAAGATGACAATAAGAGAGGTGGTATATAATTAATTTATTTAACTATACCAGAGTAATGACAAATCATTGAATTGATTTGAAAGCTTGTCTGGATGGACTAAATCATTTTTATTATTATTTAAGTGAGTAACTTAAATTATGTGAAATAACCCAAGTTATTAATAATTATTAAGGTGGTGTATAATTTAGTGTTATTTGGGTAAATTAAATTAATTAATTGCTGCCATAATAATTAAGTATCTACATGTTTATAAATCCAAATAATAAATCTGGCAGGATAAGGTGGTAGGCCTAAATTAATTTAGTAGGCGGACTTAATGAGTTTTCTAGCCAAACTATTATGTTACTTGTAATTTCGGTTGGGGTGTGTGTGGCTAGCCAAATAGAGTCCAAGCTTAATGCTATTAATATGTGTGTAAGCCCAAGAGAAATAGAACCTAGCCATGAGAATTAATTCACCCACCCATTTTATTTTTCGGCAGCCATGAGAATTAATTCACCCACCCATTTTATTTTTCGGCAGCCATGAGAATTGATTTACCCACCCATTTTATTTTTTTTGGCAGCCATGTAAAATTTTCTCCACCCACTTTATTTTTCGGCAGCCTTATAAAATTTTATTCACCCACTTTTCGGCAGCTAGTACAAGTAGCAACTATGTTGATTTATAAGTGAATTAGCCTTGGGGAGTAAATACTCAATTTCAATTTACTAAGTTCTAGAGAATTGGGTATTACCCATAATTGAGACCATCATTTTGGGACCAATGGATCCAAGAATAGAGGGGAGCATTGCGTGTGAATTTTTGTGACAATACTATGGGACATGGGTGATGGGATGTCATAGACCTTAGGGGTGCTATAATGTTCTTGTAGGGGATGGTCTAGGATACTTTTAATTAATGCACCTTTTAGTATATATATAAACCCCTTGCTCTAGTTGTTTCTTTAAAAAAAAAACAAGAACCAAATAGAGAAGGTGGTGTTCGGCAGCTAGATAGAAGGGTAGCAGCAGTAGCTTTCATCTTGGCAACCAATTCTATTTTTCTTCAAGCTAAGGTATATAGATAAATTAGTTAAATAAAATTTACTTTCCATTTAATTCTAGTGCACACTTGTTTTCTTGTTGAAGTAATGTGGATATTTTGTGTTGCTTGTAAAATTTGTATGCTAAACTAAATGTGTGCATGCTAAATTAATATTTACCATGTGCTTTCAAAATAAATAAATTAAATTGCAAGAATGCATAAATGATTTTACGTAGTGGAAAAAAAAAACCCCCAAAGCATGCATACAGGGGGGGGCTGCGTGTGTGTAATTATTGGGTGCTTCATGTTAATTTGTTTTTGCATTAAGGATACTGGTATGCATGGAAAAAAAAACAAAGCAAGCAAACAAGCATGTGAATGAAGAGAAGGTAGGGGCGGTTTGGGTGTACCTAGTAAAGGGTTGATATATGTGATATATGGAAAAGTTGGAAATAGAGGTAGAAAAGTTGGAAATAGAGAAATGGAAAAGCAAACGTTGTAGCCGACGCTTTGAGTAGAAAAGGAAGGGAGAAGTTATTCAAATTGACAATTCAAGAAGAATTAAATGTTATGCATAACGTAGGGTACTTTAGGCTGATCACCTGTTGTACTCGTTTATATTGGATTATAGTGTAATAATGTTAATTCTAGTAAGAGTTCTTAGTCCTTAGTGACTGCTCAGTGCTCATTCATGTTGAATCTCAAAATGAATAAATCCTGAAATTTTGTTGATATCCTTCAATCTATAGCGACACCTATTGAATACTCTTGATATTTCTTGATATCCTTGAACTACCAATTATTATTATACCCTTGAAAGATTTAAATGCTATAACTGCTTGTTCTTCTGGCTATATTACTTGCTGGGCAAACTTGTTGCTCATTCTTGCTTCCTAAAACATTACAGCTTAAAATGCGAGCAAGCGAGGAGGTACTTGAGACGTGACAAGGGAAAGGGCAAGCTGACGAATAACTTAGTCCTTAAGACTAGAAGTATTATTATTATTGTTATGCTTGTTATGATGTATTCAAGAATGATTAAGTTATGTTTAAGTTAATCACTGAATTGTCGTAGTAATGGTTACGGTACCTTGGGACGCAAATATTTATATTATATCAATGTAAATTATTCTAGTATTTTCGTTGTTGATTTTAGTAAGATATTCATAGTTGCACGTGATTCACCGAATTCGAGATATGGGTGTCCGAATTTTGGGGGCGTCACAGCAGGTGTTACAAGAGGGTCATAGTTTGAGGTTTTCGATTCATCCTGGTAGCGCTAAGATGTATCAAGATCTTCGATAGAGTTTCTGGTGGCCGAACATGAAGAGAGAGATAGCCAAGTATGTGAGTAGGTGCTTGACTTGTCAAAGAGTTAAGGCCGAACATCAAAGACCAAGTGGCTTGCTACAGTCATTGGAAATTCCGGAGTGGAAGTGGGAGAATATTACGATGGATTTTGTGGTAGGACTTCCGACTACAACCAAGGGGTATGATGCGATTTGGGTAATAATGGACCGATTGACAAAGTCGGCTCACTTTTTGCCAATTAGGGTCAAGTATAACTTAGACCAGTTAGCTAGACTTTATATTAAGGAAATAATTTCTAGACATGGAGCACCAGTATCGATTGTGTCAGATCATGACCCATGATTCACATCGAACTTTTGGAGGAGTCTACAAGAGATTAGGAACGCAAATTTGTCGAGTACTGACGTATCATCCACAAACAGGATGGACAGAGCGAGAGAACAATTCAGGACGTTAGAAGATATGCTAAGATCTTGCGTCATGGATTTCAAGGGTAGTTGGGATGATCATCTACCATTAGTGGAGTTCACGTATAACAATAGTTATCATGCAAGCATAGGTATGCCGCCTTCTGAAAGCTTTGTATGGGAGGAAATGCGAATGCCCACCGTATTGGGATGAGGTAGGAGAGGAGCGCCAATGTCTTTGGGACGAGACCAGTGCAAAGAGCAAATGCAACAGACAATTATAAAATAATACGGATCGTTTGGTAGCGGCTCAAGATGCATGTAAAAAGTTTACGGATTCGTATAGAGAGAATAGAGAATTTGAAGTAGGTTCGTACGTATTTCTAAAAGTATCTCCCTGAAAAGGAAAGATACATTTTGGAAAGAAAGGAAAGTTAAGTCCGAGGTTTATAAGACCTTTTGAGGTATTAAAACGGGTGGGTGAGGTAGCATATATGATAGCATTACCTCCAGACCTAGAATGAGTAAATAATGTATTTCACGTATCAGTATTGCTTCCTTATAAGCCGAATTATAAGTGATGTAATAAAATATGTAACTGCAAGTGCACAGTGTCGAATTGAAGAACTGGCAAGTACAGGTCAAGCCCACAGAGACTAGATTAATTCTTTAATATATCCTTAATTAATATTTTAGGCAAATTAGAAATAAAAATGGTGGAGAAGATTTTTTAACTAAATTATTCAAACTATTAATTAATGACGAAAACTATTAATGAGAAAAGATAACTAGGAATTAGAATCCACCAAATATTAACATAATAAATAATTTCTTATTTCCTAAATCAAAATCCCAAATTATTCTCCCTTCCCTTTAAACATAATGATTCATATAATTAATATGGGCAAGCATAAGTTATGATTCACAGATTAACTATAACTTATCAAAACCTCGCAATCAATATAAAAATTATATTCAATTTATGCGGAGGAAAATATGAAGGTGAGAATAACTAGGCATTAATTTTGGAACGGAAAGAAAATATTATTATGAAATACTTAGTTTCATCATAATCCTAGGTATTAGAAACTTAGCTAGCCATGTAATTAAAAACAAAAATAAATAATATTAGTACTACTATTTGCATGAAATAAGAACAATAATTAAAAAGAGAATTTCTATTATATAAATAAAGGAAAGTAACAAATACTCCCTGACAGTAGTACCACACTGATTGGAATAAGAGAAAGGAAAAACTCTAAATATCTTACTCCTTCCTACACTAGTGAAAAACTGAGAAAAAGAAAATAACAAGTGGTCCTTTCTCTCAAAAATAAGAGGCCTATTTATAGGAAAAATAACTTTGAACCCTAATTTAGATTCATTAAACTTGGACACTTTGGTTCCCTTTCCATGTAGGATTCAATTTCCTAGTGGTAATCAACTTCTCAAAAAGATCTTCTAGATAGACTTTTCTTTCTCTTGTTGAATTTCACTTGCACACTAAGATTGTTCACCTCTTTCCTTCTCCTTGTCGGATTCTTCTTGGATATTCCTTATATGAATAAGAGCATTAAATATCGCTTGATCACCAAGATTTTGATTTTATTGCAACAAATATTAAATCCTACAAAATAAAATAAAACATATTAATTTAATAAACTAATATAACTAAAAGAACAAAATTAGGGATAATAAAATGTATGAATTACGTGTCTATCAAATACCCCCATACCTAGCTTTTGCTCGTCCTCGAGTAAAATAAAAATAAAATAAAACAAAAATTACACTACCCTATTTTCGTAGGAAACACGATTGTACTTAGCATGTTCAACAAGCCTTTAAACCCCAAGGTTACCCCAAGTGGACAAGTTGTGTCTCGTGAGGGTTTGTAGTGAATATACCCACAAAATTCAAAAATATTTTTGGGTTCAACAAATTATGAAATTGAAAGAAAGCTTCTAAATATTTATGGGCATTATACATAAACAAGATTAAATTCAAAATCACAATTCCACTTTATCAAAAATACTCAATCTTTATTTTAGACACCATCCTTCATTAAATCAATTTCATGTGATGCATGTATTGTGTATATAATGTAACTCTTAGTAAGGATTTTTACCATGAAAATCAAGCAAACTCTTTTTTCTTTGTCTTTCTTTTTTTTTCTTTTTTTTTTTCAATTTTGATTCTTGACTTGTGCAATGTCTCATTTTCTTAGGCTTTTCAGAGTTACCCATGAAGAACGAGCGTTGGACCAATGACTTCCAAACTAGATGGCTTTAGGGCACTAGGTGTAGAGACACCCCTAAGGATTTACTAACTCGAGTAACAAAGGCCACAAAATTAGACTAGTCAAGCTGCTTTTATCCATCAAACTTTTCAGCATGAATATCGATGCTTCCCGAGGCTTGGATACCCAGTTATTTCGTTTAATGGACATTGAAGCAGTTATTTATTCTTTTTTTTTCAACTTTTTTCAACTTCATTTTTTTTCATTCTTTCTTCTTCTTCATTTTTTTTTCTTCTTTTTTTTTGAAATTACTCGAATCATGGTTTATACCCCACAACTAAGAATTAGTGCAAACGTGAAGTGCAAAAATGCTTGTGAAATTAATTTTAAATTCAGATGGTGTTTTGAACTAAGATTTCGTATCTTATCAAAAATTCAAGAGTTCTAAACCTTTTAATCTCACTCATGCGTTTTGCTCCACAAACACTTATTAGAATTAACTCAATTCATAAAAAGTCAAACAAAATTTTTAATTTTTTAATTTTTTTTTTCTGATTTTTCCAAAAAAGAAAAAAAATCTAATACAATAATACAAACAAACTCCCCCCCCCCCCCATACCTAAATCATGCATTGTCCTCAATATATGCAAATGAAGAAAAGAGAACAAAGATGTGAAAAAATTATACCTTGTATGCGGGATATTTGTTCTACAAGAAAATGTGATGAAAAAGAAAACAAATGTACATATCTACAAATTTTATGCATCATAAAAACTATGCGACTGTAAATGATCAGTGATACAAACAGACAACCTAAAATGGATTTCGTATGATTTTCAGGAGGTCTGGGTAATTGGAAATAGTTAGAATTTGCAGCGGAAGAATAATTGTGAGCATACCCGACTGATTCTTTTAAAATTGAGTTAGGGAAGGATAACGAAAAATGATAGTTCCTTTTGAAAAATTCTAACTTCATAAAATCTATCCAAACTTGCCATCCATATTCGTTACCAAAGGGCTCTAAAACATTTTCATCATTTTGAATAACTGTTATACCATGTTTAGGCACCACTGGATTAACACATGCATTATTTGAAATGGGAGATATGATCTCATTATCTAAACATGGAAGATTATCATTGTCCACAACCTTTGGTTCATTTGTTAAATTATATTTAGTGTTTCTGGAAAGCGCTTCAGATGGACCCAAGGTAGACTTAAAATGATCATAAGAGGATTTAAGGTCAATTTGATTCTCTTGAAAATGCTCAAAATGTGTCAAACTTGATTCAATTATAGGTTCCAATCTAGAGTAAGATTTTTGGGTTGTGGAGTACAACATCTCATTGACCTCATTCAAGTATTCAGTTTCATCCCAATTTTGACCAAAATGATTTAGACAAAAGTTAACAATTTCATCTTCCCCCGTAAGTTCATTTCCCAACATTTTCTGAATCATGTTCACTTCAACGGACTGGTCAAACAAATCACTAGGTTGCTCTCCCACATTAAACACATTTAAGTCAATTGTCATGTTTCCAAATGTCAATTTCATTAGTCCATTTCTACAATTAATTAACGCATTAGAGGTCGCTAGAAATGGTCTACCTAAAATGACAGGAATGTGACCCTTGGGATTGACAACAGGTTGGGTTTCAAGAACAACAAAATCAACAGGGAATACAAAATTGCCAATCTTTATGAGTACATCCTCAACTATTCCCTTTGGCACTTTAATAAAACGATCAACTAGTTGGACTATGAAACTTGTCTTTTTCAACTCCCCTAAGCCTAAGGTTTGGTACACAGAAAATGGTAACAGGTTCACACTAGCTCCTAGATCAAGCAAAGCCTTTTCAATTAATGTGACACCTATGATGCATGAAATAGTAGGACAACCGGGGTCCTTATACTTCACAGGGACTTGACATGACAAGATATAACTAACATGGGCTGTTAGAAAAGCTTTCTTAGGAACATGAGTGGTTCTTTTGTGTGTGTACAAATCTTTTAGACATTTAGCATATGAGGGAACTTGTTGAATGACATCTAGAAGGGGAATGTTAATTTTCACTTGTTTGAACACTTCCAGAATTTTGTCCAACTGGGATGAATGCTTGTTTGAAATAAGTCTTTGAGGGAATGAGACTTTTGGTTTAAAGACTTTTTCATTTGATTCATACGGTGTGGTTTGATCATGTTTTGAAACATGCTTAGTGGATGGGCCTACTAACTCAGAGTTAGTGGGATTTTCAAGCTGGGTTAACTTTGAAGATGGATCATTAGATTCAACATTTAATTTTTTCTCTTCTTCATTATCAATGACAGCATGATCGTTAAAATAATTTCTAGACCTTAAAGAGATTACATAATTCACATGATTGACTTGGTTGTTTTTAAGTGAATTAATATGACAAGGTTTTTGAGTAGGGATTGAGAATTTTGGATTGGTTTCGGGTTGACTAGGAAGTTTACCCTTCTCTCTTTCACTAACTGTAGTGGCCAATTGACTCATTTGGATCTCTAGGCGAGAAATGGCTTGGGTAGTGCTTTGCATGAAATTATTGAAATTATTATGAGATTTCATTAAAGTTTCTATGCTCTTCTCTAAAACGTTAAGTCTCTTCTCACTTTCTTTAGAAAAACCTGGTGGATATTGGGTTGTTGAACTTAAATTTTGGTATGAACCAGGGTTTGGCTTTTGGTAAGGTTGAAAAGATTAATTTAGAGACTGATTGACCTGATTTGAAGAATTATTTGGGTTGGGTCCTTGGTTCCATGCAAAATTAGGATGATTCATCCAACCAGGATTATAAGTGGGTGCAAATGGGTCATTCCTAGGTCGTTGAAACATTGCATTGACTTGTTCATATTCTTCAAATTGGGGCACGACTCTAGGACATTCCTCAATCACATGGCTTGGTGAATTACACCTTAGGCACAAAGGTATTGGTGTTGAGACTTGGTTCACGTGTGATTGTCCCCTAGTTTCTAAATCTTCAAGTCTTTTAAGTACAGCAGCCAACTTAACTTCGGTAGCAATTGAATTGTCAATTGTATGACCACCCCTAGATGAACTAGGTTTATCTGTCTCTCGGGTGGTTTCCCATTGTATTTCTGCTAAGTCTTCTAAAAACTCCCAAGCCTTTTCCTCATCATTAATCAAAAAATCCCCTTGACACATTGACTGTAACATTGTTTTAGTGGGATAGTCTAAACCTTCGTAAGCAATTTGACATAATCTCCATTTCTCAATTCCGTGGTGTGGGCACTGGGATAACAAATTTTTAAATCTATCAAAATATTTCCAAAAGGACTCTTTTTTAAGTTGGCAAAATTGATGAATTGTAGTCCTAATTTTAGCAGTTTTATGATTTGGAAAATATTGTTTTAGAAATGTAACGACAAATCCATCCCAGGTTGATATGAAATTATTTGGTAGGCTATATAACCACTTTTCAGCATTATCTTTTAAAGCAAATGTTATAAATCTTAGCCTAATTGAGTCATCAGACAATTGTTGAATTTTCTTTAAGGCACAAACTTCCTCAAATTTCTAAATAAATAAATATGCATCTTCCATCCCCGCAAACCTAGGTAACATATTTATAAAATGTGGCTTAAGTTCAAAATTGTTACCAGTTACCAGTGATAGACTAATACATAAAGGTTGGGCAGAGCGGGAAGGATAACATCGATCCCTTAAAGAAACAGTTTGGGCGCCCTCCATTTTTGTTAAAGTGAGATCTTTTAAAGTGAAATCCGAAAAATCAAGTTTTCTCACTAATCATGATGTTTCGTCCCTAATCCACACTTTTTGCATACACTACTTAGCAAATAAGAAGATAAGCACAAAAAAACAAAAAATAAAATAAAGTAAAAAATTTACTTCTAAGGTTAACCTAAATAAAATCTAGACAGCTCCTAACTGTTCCAAGTTACACCGCAAGGTCCACTAAATTCGAAATTAATCATACCACTAGCCAGGTAAGTATAAGAAAGGTGGGAGTCTCTCCATAGATACGGTGACCAATTGAATAACCATACAATCTTTAGGCGTATACCTTTTGAACCACTTGCCTAGACACCAGTAGTTTGATTAATTTAAAATTCAGACTCCTCTTGGAGTTTCTTGTCCTAATTGAGCTCGAGAGTCCTAGGGGCCAACGTCTACTTGATTTTATTAGGTCATGGTCATGCAAAATGCAAATTGGGTTGTTTGTGGGCCAAGGAAGGGTGATAAAATCCCCACCTTATCTTTGTTACAGGTTGTGTCCTTAATGTTAGATTAAAGATGAAAATGCACAAATAAAAAAAACTATAAACAAATAAAATGTCCTAAAACTATATGAATTACGAAAGAATGAGAAATTTTGACGTACCTCAATCCTCTAGCAATCACCACAGTTTATATTTGACAAAAAATAAAAAATAAAACCTAACAGGATGTGCTCTACGTGAGTGAATGCATGAATTCGACAAATAAAAAAAATATATAGATATATAAAAAAAACTAAACTACTATTTTTTTTTTAAAAAAATGTGGAGATACGAAGTACCGAAGAAAGCGCATCAACAAAATCTTTATCTTTTCGCTTCTTCGATTCGTTTCAATAATCGTGAAAAAAATGAGTTAAAACTAATTCGAATAAATAAAAATTAATTCTAGTCCCCGGCAACGGCGCCAAAAACTTGATGTAATAAAATATGTAACTGCAAGTGCACAGTGTCGAATTGAAGAACTGGCAAGTACAGGTCAAGCCCACAGAGACTAGATTAATTCTTTAATAGTAGAAGTCCAGTAGAATGTGATACTCAAGCCCAAGTGTTTGATAAATCATAAGTCCAAACTATTATAGTACAAGCCCAATAAGGAATTAGCTAGATTAAATTAGGAAGCCCAATGATATGTCATGATCCATGGAGCAATCCAAGTGTAAAGTGGGTAGACTTGATGGGCAAACAAATTGTGTGATGAGCAAGTGTTGTGCTAGACAAGAAAGGAATAGTAAGGAGGTGGAAAGTGAGGAGGTTATTAAGGAGGTGGATTAAAGGAGGTGGGATGGCTTAATGTCTATAATACCCTCACTTTGTGTTGCCTATAAATACCAAGCTTCATTTCATTTGTTGGTTGTTCAAATTTCATCCAACTCCTCTCAAGATAAACAACTTATTTGGTAGAGAGAATAAGCCACATAAGCACTTTTAAGCCATTTCAACTTTTGTTAGATTTTCCAAAGTGAAGTGAAGTAATAGTCTTCAAGGGTAAGACGCATATCCATTATCTTTATCTCTTCTATGATAGGATTGATAGAGAAGTGGGATGGTTTAATAATAACATGTAATAAGTCATCGATGAATGAACTTAAGCCAAATAAGTTGAATAAGCAACTTGAACCTAAATAAGTTTATAAACTTGTGAAGAACTTATCATATGTTTGTTATATGATGTTAGTATGTTCAATATAGTATAAGAACAGTGATTGATGGACTTAAGTTCATAGTAAGTCATAAGCATGGGAAATTATAGTTCATAAGTTAAATAAGTCATTGACTTATGAGAATAAGTCAAAACCTACTTTGACTATAAGTTAGGGTAATAAGTAACTTGTAATGTTCATAGGTGGGTTAAAATCCATTTAGAACGTTTAGTAATGAAGCTTTGCCAGAATTCACACGATTGGACAATTATCGTCGAATTCGTGAAATTCTCGAATTGGAAGTCATATTTTGTGTTTGAAGTTGGAAACGTTGGTTTTCGTTGGAGACAAGTCATATTTGGCATTGTAGAGTTGCGGACTCGAAAATGACCGAATTCTGACTTAGAACGAAGAAACGAGCGTTGAACGTTCATGAACATTTATCGTTTTCGTTAATATGAACTCATAGGTGAAATTTTAGCAAACGAAGTCAAATAGATTAAATTCTTGCATGAACGCGTAGAGTATGTAATTTGTGAACCGTAGGATTTTGAACGAACCAATTTGAACTTATAACGGAGAAGTTATGAGTCTGGAAGTTTCGTAAAATTTTCAAGTTTTGCAAACTATATATAACACCGCAGTTTAGTGCTTAGCGCTAACCCAAGGCCAAATGAGTGGCTCTCAGCAGGCGTCGATGCAGATGTTTGAGCACACTTGCTAACTTTCATGCCCCATGACGCCTCCTCCGGGACTTGCCTCTCTCGTTAACTTCAACATGTACAGCAGCGAAGAAGCAATGGGTGGCGCCGCAGCGCCAACCCTATGAAGTGGACAGTAAAGAATGTTTATGAGTACAACTTGAACATTAACTCAGTAATAATAAACTGAGGAACTTAATAAGATATTGTAAGGTACTTTTAAACCTTATGTATGATGATTATAGTTAATAACCAATTGAATATGAACGTAATGTGAATGACGTAATGAAAAGCCAGAAACCATAATAACATATCTAAGTAAGAATTTAGATTAAGATGAAGGGTAAGATATAATAATATACATATTTGATTATATAAGACCTAATGTGGTACTTTATATGATTATGTATTGTAGAGACTTAGAGACTTAAAGTGTATGTGTGATAAATCAGTAAGCAGACGCTAAAGGCAAGTATTCTAACCCTTGTTCCAGTTCAGTCTGGACAAGCTTTGTAATTCATGTATCCTTTTGCATGAAGTTTTGTATGAGGAAGTCAAAGCCAATTCTTTCGGCTAGACTTAAATTATGTTTCTATCAAAGCATGTACAATGTTACCAAGTTATATTGGTATAGTTTTCAATCGAAGACTGAGTATGCTAAAATGTTTTCGTCATTTAACGACAGGCACGTGAGGTTTCCATAACTTAAACGTATACACGTTTAATGAATGTAGTGTTGATCAACATAGAGTACTATGGGCTGATCACCCAGAAGTGCTCGTAAGTAATGTCAAACTTATGGACTTAGTGTCGGGATGTCCTTTTCAAAAGAAGTTATAAAATGCTCAAGGTCTTGGACCAGAATTGATGTTTTACTGAATATTGTTGTTGTAAAACGTTTTGAATGAAAAGAAGTGCTATTTTGAATTATCGATAGTACTTCGTGACTATTGTTCAGTTATTGAAGATATACGAGTTCGATGTTTCAAGCATGTTGTTTATTAGAACTATAGTACTTGCTGAGATAGTCATGCTCACTCTTGCTTGAACCATATGAACACAACCAAGATGGAACGGACCGAAGGCTCCGGCAAGGATAAAGGCAAGGCAAAGAGGAACCCTTAGCTTACCTATGTAATAGTATAGGATGATTGATTGTAGTATATTTGATATTATGACAAGAACAGATGTATGAGTTATAAAGAACCTGGGGGAATGTAATATTATTTCTAATATATAGCAGACATATTCGTTCTTTTGAGACTTTTCAATTGAATGTATGTGTGAATGGTAGTACCATATAGCACCATCTGTCGGGTTGGAAGATACCCGGATATGGGGGCGTCATAGCAACCATATTCTATATGGCCCGGTCGCAATAAAAAAAACAAACAAAAACATTTCTGCCCTTTGTCTACAAAAACAAAAACCACAAAAACACTTCTACACCCATCTGCCTTTCACATTCAGCGTTGAACCTCTTACACCAGGTTCGAACTACGCAGACCTGATCTCCTCTTCAATAGGAGTACGTAGGTAGCCATTTACGGTTCGGTCTAACCCCCTGCCAGAACAAAAATACTTGTCACACGGTATTGGGATCAAACTTCAATCCACCACATTTCATCGGCTTCAGACCAAAGGGATGGAACTACCTAACCTCTCCTCGCCAATAGGAGATTCGGTGACCATCTAAGCTGTGGTTGTGCCTTAAAGAGCAACACCAATCCATAAGAGATGAAATTAACTAGGCTTCTCATAAATAGAAGTATTGGCGACCATCTGTGGTGCGGTTAATCTCAAAGAGGAAAAGCCATACTCATCTTCACATTTCTATACAGAAACTAGTCCCAAGACACCAAAGATGGTAGGGATACATACAGATCAATGATCCGTTCTGAAAGATCCTGTGACGTCTCAATGTCCACACATCAAGGATGAGTTCAGAATGCATCATGATCAAAAGCCCTGAAGAAACATGCAAATATCAAGTAAGTATCAAGGCACAACTTAAAGAGAGGTAAATCAAAATATATTTCTCTGCCATATATAATACTATTTGATATATACATATGTGTTGTACATGAAAAAATGGCTAAGCTAGTCTGTGCAGGAAAATACAAGTCTATCTACGGATCTGTGTGTATGCGGACTATCAGATCTAACATAGTATCCTTTCTGAAGAAGGAGGTAACGCTACAAGCTCCTACCCAATAGTATCTATAAGAGCTAGCAAATCCAAGGCTAACTGCATGGTGGCATGATCCTCATCAATGTATGCACTCATATCGACAAGGATGCCAGTTGTAAGTGATCTCACTGAAGTACTGTCTATGACGGCTACATCTTGGGCAGATAGAGCAACATCCCGCTCTATAGTCAATGCATCTCTAGCTGATCTAGCCTCATCCCTCTCTAATAGAGCTATGTCTCTCCCAGTAAGAGCTATCAACATCAAGGCCCTAGCCTGATCTCTCTCAAAGGTCATCAGATGTAGACTCTGCTCCAGATACTGTGTTGAATGCTGAATCACAAAAGCACTCATAGTGGGAGAAATCATCACAAATGCTGAAAACCTAGCAGTCAAATCCTCCTCAATGGGAATATCAGCCTCCTCCATAGGCTCCTCATCGTCGGAATCAATCTCCTTCACTGTGGATACTACCGCAGATGATGTAGTCTATGTCTCCATCCATGCGGAATACTCTGCAGAACGACCTGGATGGCTGATGGAAAACTCAGCTAGCTCTTGCTGATCCCAACAGGCATACAACCTGGATCTGTCCTTTGCTGATAAGTGGCAAGAAGCGAAGCACTGACTTGATTCCCCCTCAAAAGGATGGAAGTCATTAAACTGGTCGAACTGACACATCATGGCCAGTGGGTGGTAAGTGATCATGCCTCTCAAGCCAGCTAGAGGAAGTTAATCCATGCCCGGAGCATGAGTGATGAAGTTGTAGGGTGAGCTAACCCCTGATCAAGACAATATATCAAACGGATCTCCAATCCCTGCTAGGAAAGTTGACCAAGATGCAACATCTATACACTCCGCAGGCTGAAAGGAGTATGGCATGGTTATATCATGGGTGAAACAATACACACATCTTAAAGTGCTAATTGGTCTCAAGTGTGACATAAACCACACGTACAGCATGACCGAGCTGCCTTTAAACACTCCCATCGGATAAGTGTAGCAATATGTGGGCGATCTCAAAGTATCTGCTATGATCATCAGTATGATGGTGTGACCCTCCCTGAGAGCTCTCACTGCCATGATAACTCCTATGTCCAACTCATCCATGTCTTAAGTGGCATGTAGACATACTGACGATCGCAATAATAGTAGTACATCCACTCTAGCCAAACGCCAATGATCCTTCGGTGTGGTGAAATCCCCGAAATGCAATGCATAACTATCCTCAGAGCCAAATCTGTCAAACAGAAAATGGTTGGATATAACGTGGCCGGATGTGAGCTCAACCTGCACCACCCTACGCCTTAAGCCAGTAAGGGTCATAAACTGCCTACTCATGTCTCCAATCACAATATGCACACAAGGTATGTCCAATGGCAGCATCATTAAACGTGTATACTCCTCCAGAGTAGGAGTTAACTCCTGGGTCCCAAATTGGAAAACCTGCCTCTCCGGTACCCAGTGCTCCAGTATGCCCTCCACGAATCCTATGGGAACCTGAAACATCAACATGGTCATAGTATCTCTTGAACAAAAGATCTACAAGTCACCTGCATCGATGGTGACATACTATCATACCACGATCGCGATACGGATGCCACCAATAATGGTGGGGTATGATCAATACTGACTAATCACAAAGAAGACATCTCATGCGGTAGTGCCATAAGACCATCTAAGAATTCAATCTTTGAATATCTCTGGACATACATACATGTGCATAACCTAATAACATGCATGATACAATAGATGGAAATATGATATAGGGAATGAAAAACTGTACATACATTCCTAAGTATATCATTATCTAATATATCATCTCTATATAGCTAAAATATAGGGAAATGGGGCAAAACTGCCCTACAACTAACAGAGGCCTATCAAAATATATAGCAAGAATGGGTCCCAGCCCTCCGGCTCAGTTCAGTTCTAGTTGCAAAGGAGGTCTCACAAGCTGAAAAGGCCAAATCAGGAATAAAAATGCTACGCGATTGAGAGAAATAACTTAGAATCCTGGTTGTTACAAGTCAAATTATGGCTTCACATGTCACTCATTGGTATTCGTCTAAATACAAGGTACACTATACCAATGACCTCAGCTTTTGCAAATCATGCTTGGCAATACCTCATACAGGTCCGATGTCGCCAAATACAGGGTCGTAACCCTTAAAGACCTTCCCTGGTGGAGGTCACAACGCCGATGTCATTCATTGATAAAGTATCCCCGGCGGGGGTCACAACGCAAACTTTCAATCATCCACGTATCCCCGGCAGGGGTTACAACGCATTATTCATCTATGAACGAATCCTCGTCGGGGGTTACAATGCAATTCAACCATTGATGTACGTGTCAATGAAGGTCAATCAGCCTTGATGTCATTTCAACCGATGGCAAGTAAACCCATTGAAGCATCGGAGGCCATTCGATGATCTCATCCATCAGTGCATTTATCCACAACCTTCCTTGGTGGGGGTTACAATTGATACACACATCAATGAAGGTCAAGCAGCCTTGACAGTTTGCCCAGCAGGGATTTATCCGGTGATACACACATCAACGAAGGTCAGGAAGCCCTAAAAATACATACTATTGGCAGTAATTCCGACAGGATCATGGTATATGTTATACACATTCTCAAACAGACAAAGCTTTATCCCCACAGATCTCTTGTACACGAGAGGCACCTCCATGGAGTAAAAGTCTGTATCAAGGATTCAGGACTTTGGTGATAGCCCCAACGTCAACATCCTTGAATACTTGGATCGCATGTCCAAGACATCACTGATTGTCATCTCCGGCAAGATTATCAGGGAACCGGCGATCATTTTAACATACATGCATCAATGCATTTGCATCATGTTGCTGCATATAGCATCATGTTTATCTTTTTGCATTTCAAGTGTCTAGGATACTTTATCCTATCCATGCCTTACATTGCATGAATATGATAAAGAGGGGCATCTACAGACACTCAAAATTTTCTGCACACCTGTTACTAACATTGTAGGAGGGCAGATTTGTCTTTCAGAGATAACCTTGAAAGACAGCTCACATCCATTCTGGATACTACCGGAAGTTCAGTCTCAACCCCAGAACACACACCGGGAATATCAATTCCAACCTTGGAGATAACCCCAAGTTTCATCCTTGGAGATAACCCCAAGGAATGTTGTTGCAGTTCCGACGATAACATCAGAAATGCTTGTTTCAACTGCATACAATCAGCTTCAATCTCAGACCTCCTATCGAGGCACTCATACCAAAGACCCGAAGCTAACACTGAGAAGACAAGAACACTTATAGATGACCTTGCGGAATTCAAACACTTACAGAAGTCCAATCTCAGATGTAACCCTGAGCAACGTCTGCTATCAGCCCAAACTGGAGATAACCCCAATGAGGGGAAAAATTGTCATTTTGCCACCTCAACCCAAGCCAACCGTCTCAACATTTCATACATACATTTCTACAGAACAATGTCCCACACGAGCAAAGGAGTTCCAATCTCGAGTGACTATTACGCAGGGCAGCACACCGGATAGAATTTGAACCTTGAAGACCATGGGCATGGTCCCCTCTTCCTGACTTCGACAACTTCTAATCCCATGTCATTGCGTAACTATCGACAAAAGCAGTCCGGAGAAGGTCTTTTACACCTCGTTCGGATGCTCAGATTGAAGTTCTGCAAGTTCGAACAGACATCACAGTACACGAGTGCACGTACTTCGAGATTGTGGGACCCGTAAAGCCCGGGGCACCCCGGGAAATCATAGGTGCATCTGCGGCTGCCGTAGGTACACCTGCGGCTCGCAGCCCTATAAATATAGAGCTTGGGGTGGCCATTTGTATGAAAAAAAAAGTCGAGGAAGCCCTGTCCAATTTGCTCTGTACACACCTCATATTGAGTGCTTTCTCATTTTAAACACCTGTTAGCTCACATATAGCTATATTTTACTGGCGGGAGCTGAGTTTTTATCCATCTAGAGTCATAGAAGCCTGCCTTGGCAGCCCACTGTAAGCCTTATCACACTCTATAAAGCCTTTCTCTTCATCTTTGCACACACTATTATTCATATTGAGAGTCATGTTGTGTGTGTATGCCCGGACTTCGGTCCATGGTTTTCATTTCTATCTCTATATATATACTTATATATGTATATATTTATATATGGACTAACATTATCGAGTTATGCCTTGATTGAGCCTAGACTTATGTCTGGAGCATTTACTTGCTTATATATATATAAATATATATATATATATATATATATATATATATACATTTCTATCGAGCCCTGAGTTTACTTCATGGCGATTGATCATTTTACTTTCTTTACATTCATCCACTTTGGAGTTTAGTTCGTGGCGGTTGATCGCATTATTGCTTTATTTATATTTCGATCCCCTATGGAGGTGCTTCGTGGTGGTTGATCATGTCCATATATATATATATATATATATATATATATATATATATATATATATATATATATATATATATATATATATATATATATATACCGCTTTTATATATTTACATTTCCGATCCTCCATAGAGGTGCTTCGTGGTGGTTGATCATGTCTATATATATATTTACATCTTTTATATATATATAACTGCTTACTACTTTTCATATAAATTGCGGCATCATGTGAGCCTAGGAATCATGTGATCACAGATTCAGTCTACTGAATCTAGATTCGGTCTACTGAATCTAGATTCGGTTCCCGTGATGGACATTTTCAGCTGTAAGCAGCTTGTACATTATTTACGGTGTCTGAAATTTCCTTAGATGGCTTTTATGCTCATGAGGGGATCGACATCGCTGTATATTATTTTCTTGAAGATGACTCGCATCTCAAAAATAAAATCAAATAAGTCGATCATTTAATAATAAAATGGAAGTATGAAAAGGTTTCAATTACTATTGGGCACAAGGTTTGAAAAACATCTTTTACAAAACCTCACTGCTATATCATGTTTAAAACTGAATTTTCATAACAAATTCAAACCCTTTGTTTATAGGTGCGAACGAGGCCTTGCACTACTTCCAAATAAATTGCACATTGATCCCCACACACACACACACACACACACATTCATATAACAGTTTCTTGAAAAGTGGCGGTCACCATGGCAACACGGATATCGGGGAATGCCTAACACCTTCCCTCTGCATAATCAAGCCCCTGAACCTAAATGAATCTCAGTTTCACAGACCCATTTAGCAGTGTCACATCACTGGGTCAATGTGCAAACCTTTTCTCGGTTGCGTTGGTGCAACCAGTTAAAAAAACCAACTAGCGACTCTTACAGTCAAATCGTCGAGATGATACATGTCAGACCTTTTTCACTTGTTTTTTAAAACAAATCTCACATAACATGAGAACTCCAAAGAACAAGAAACAAAAATGGACAAATAAAAATTCCGACGTCGACATATCCTGTATATATATACATTACAATTATAACATTGGAGACACTCTAAATTAATATATCAAAAATGTCAAGTTGTTGAATATATACTATCATTAAGCAACCGTGAAGAATTGATGATTGGAACAATATTGTTGGTGTGAAAGGAACAACTTCATATTCCCCTAACCGCGGTTTAACATCAATATAAAAAGTAAATAAAGAAATATAATAATAATAAAAGCTTATCATAATTGAAGTTTAGAGCATTAAGTGAGACCATTGTTATAAATAAAATTTGACAAGGGAGACAATTTTGTCTTACCTATGTTCTTATATCTTTAAGATCCCAACTTTTTATAAATAATATTTTTTTTATAATTATTATTCTAAATAATAAAGTGTTAAATTAATAAAATGATAAAATTAAAGATGATAGGTTCAAATTATAAGATAAAAGGTATAACGGAAAATATTCGTCCTGTTTGGGAATATTAGGTAAAGTACGACGGTGCTGAAATAACAAATCATTAGTGGACCCCACAATGGCATAACTGTCGGATACTAAAAATGAAAAAAATTATCAACGGTACTATCACTTTTAACTATTTAAATACCCGATGATAAAAATAAGTAGCACGCGTTACTCTACAGTATCACACGACATTCCACAATATCACACAGTATTGCATAGTATTTCATGTTAGGAATCTAATAATATATTAAAAGATTGCTTAAGTAAGGGAGAGTTTGATTAGATCCCTGATTAAATTCCAAATGTATATGATTTGATGATGAAGCACTTAAAGTATATTTGTATAAATAAGTTTTGTGCAGTCCTTGAAAGTAGTATTCATGCAAGCCAATCATATTTGATATGATGTTGCATATACTTTGTAATCTATTTTGTTTATTAATAAAAGAATTAATTTATTAAAGACATTTTACTTTATCTACATGGTGCTGTTATATTAAATGTGATAAACCTATTATTTTAAGCAATGCTTTTAGAATCATGATGATTATCATGTTAACGAAATCTATATTCTAGATAGCTCACAAACTAAAATAGTTTCCAATCATTGGATTACTAAAAATGGGATTAGTGGATCTGGATAGATTGATAGTTATGTTGCTTGCTTTTAGAAAAAGAATGATTGAGCTTATAATCATTTGTGTGGAGACACTACAACAAGTATTGATGAGTGGGTTTTATACCTATGAATCGACTTCTAATTCAGACTTAAATGGTGTTGATCCCGTCTATTTCTGTTCAATTTTACTTGTTTTGTGTTTGTTTTATGTTTAGGTTGCGTTGCATAACATTTGTGGCATATTGATGGCGTTGTGGCAAGTCTTGGCATAAAAAGGAAAAATCAGCTCTGCAGTAACACCCCCCACCAGGGCGGGTATAAATACAAAGGAAACCCCCATCGGGGTGATGGTACATGGCCCAACTACAGAAGACCCTACCCCCAGAAATCGATTTATATAGAGTAAATACCCCCACCCAGATGCAAAGTGCGTGAGAGAGAGAAAGAGGTTTAATTTGTTTAGAATTCTGCAGCAGCATGAAGGAAACAATTCGGCATGGCTTGGGACTTTGATTGGCGTCAGTTTATGAACTAAATAAATGTCTTATGATCAGATAACACTAGAAAAAGATATCATAATAGAGGGACATTGAATCAATCAATCAATTTAGCAATTTTTGAGCCCTGATTTCAGAAGATCATTGGAGGAGCATATTTAAAGGTTAAGATCACGAAGATTGCAAGTTGGATCTAGGATAAGGGTGGTTTTGTAACTATTCTTTGTCTTTTAATTCAATTGTTGTAATTGGGATGATGAATTTCTCTATCTTTTTAGTTTTTATTTCATTTATGATGAACTAAAGTACTTATTAGGCTTACAATGGATCTTTATTGTTAAACAATGATTGTCATGCCTTGAATTCAGTTTAATAAGCTATCAATTCAGTTTATCTATTATGATTCGTATTTAATTTATGAATTGCTTGATCACTAGTTCTTTGTGGATTTATATGGATTCGAGAGATGATGTATAAATCTAGACTTAGTCACTTTAGCATGTGTTCTTGAATTCTGTGTTTGAATAGAATCTTGATGAATGTTAGAATAGAGATATACCTTGCGTCACATGTAATTGGGCAAAGAACTTGTAATTTAAACCTTATTTGATTTTAATTCACATAGAGATATAGTGAATTGGTTAAATAGGATGTTTGGCTTAATTCTATCAATTTGTGCATTTAAGTTAATATGGTGTTAGTGCATCGAGAGATAGATAATTCTACTTAAGTGTTCTTGATTAATAAACTGAGATAGTGAATTAAATTGGAATAAGGTGTGATAATCATAGTGAGACTTAAAGTGAAGTTGTAAGCCTAATTCTCCATTATTTGCTTGAAATTACGGTTATTAAGTTGTGTTGATTGGTTGGGATTTTTAGTTTTTAGTTTTTCTTATTTATAATCATTAATTTGAGTAGTTTAATAAAATTGAGTTAATATAAAACTGGTAATTGTTAGGTTTAATTTCTTACTAGTTTCTGTGGGAACAATACTTTTTACTCAATACTATATTACTTGTTGACCACGTGCACTTGCGTGTGAGCGTTTATAGATTTCGACCAACAAGTTTTTGGCGCCATTGCCGGGGACTAGTATTGATTTTAATATTTTTCAATATCAGTTTAATTAGTTCAGTTTTACTTAAACAAATTTTTCTTTTTGTTTTGCTCTTTCTTGTTTTAGATTTTCAGACTTAGTGTATGCAAACTCGGTCTAAGAAGCCAGACTTGCTTCCTTTCGAGGATGACATCGAGAGACAGTTTCAAAGGTTGAGTAAGTGGATTAAGGACACTAAGGAAAATCTTGATAAGGAAGAAATAATGGTTGCAGAAGATCAGAAAGTGCTAAGGGATTATGCTACTCCTAGGGTGACTGAGCTTCAGTCGAGTATCACCAGGTCGGCAATAGTTGCGAACAATATTAAGATCAAGCTTGGGACAATAGTAATGATACAGAACTCAGTGCAGTTTGGGGGATTAGCCAAGGATGATCTGAATGAGCACTTGGTTAACTTTCTGGAAATATGCGACACCTTCAGATTCAATGGGGTGTCGTATGATGCAGTCAGACTTCATTTGTTCCCGTTCACATTGCGGGACAAGGTGAAAAGTTGGTTACACTCTCTACCGCCATGGTCAATTACTACATGGGACGACCTTGCTCAGAAGTTCTTGGCTAAGTTTTTCCCACCAGCAAAAACTGCTAAGATGAAAAATGAGATTACTATGTTTGAGCAGCATCATGGGGAGCCATTGTATGAGGCATGGTAAAGGTACAAAGAATTACTCAGAAAGTGCCCATATCATGGACTACCTAAATAGCTGCAGATGAACATGTTCGACAATGGGTTGAGTGGTAATCTCAGGACTAGCATAGATGTAGCTTCGGGTGGAGCAATCATGGCTAAGAGCTACGAGAAGGCGTATGATCTGATAGAAACAATGACGGCTAATAACTACTGTAAGACCCCAAAGTTTATGAATAAAGATTAATTTTCTCAAAATATTTTTTAAGTATTATGGTGTGGATTTGATATAATGTTATAGTTGTAGGTAGTATTTATAAATTTTGCAAAGTATGCAAGTTGTCATAAATTATTCGATTGGTCGGAGAATATTCATTTTAACAGGGAATATTCGTACGATGACACAATCATTGATGGACCCCACGACGGAATTATTTTTGGAATAAGAAAACGACAGAAATATCTTTTTATAAAAATAACGGCGGAAGTTTTACAGTTAAACTGTTGAAATACCCGGTGGTAAAAGTATAGTAATACGCGTGGTTGCATAGCAGCACACGGTATTGATTATCGATGTTTACGTGAGAAGTCACTCAGTTATCCTCAATTATTGCTACAGTAATTGCTGCATAGTATCTCACGTTATTTGATTCAATTATTGTTAATATTTTTATATATTATTAAATCAATAATTGAGACGATACAGTTATTCATATTATTATTTACAATATTGACGATGTCTAGAAAGTTCTATCGAGGAGAGGTTTGGTCACCTAATTGCGCGCCAATAGAGAGAAATCCTTATCGGAAAGCTCCCTCTTTCCTAGGAACAATCTGGTTGTTAAATATTGCGAATAATAATAATGATGAATAAATGTTGTTAAATATATTGAGAGGATTTTATGAAGTATTTATTGTAAATATTGGCATATTATTTGGACCCCCATTTACCCATTTTTCAAAATAATCGGTAGAAATATATTCTTTATAATAAAGGTGGGGGCCACATGTGGGGCCCACATGTGGAAGAAATGATTTTGGAAATGCAGGGGGGGAGAGTATACGTAAAGGGGAGGGAATTTATATATATAAGTATGTGATGTGTGTGTGTGTGTGTATATATATATATATATATATATATATATATATATATATATATAATGTGTGTGTGAGTGGAAAGTGGTGGAAAAGTGATAATTGTGAAAGTGAAAGGTGGAAGAAAAGTGGTAGTGGGTAATGTGTGCGGTGTGTGTGTGTATATATATAATTGGTATGTATGCGTGTGATAGTGATATATATGAAAGGTGTGTGTGTGTGTGTGTGTGTGTGTGTGTGTGTGTGTGTGTGTGTGATAGTGAAAGGGTAAGGTGTTTATGTGTGTGATAGTGAAAGGGTAAGGGGTGTGTGTGTGTATGTGGGATGAAAAATGAAATTGGGGTGGGGGGAGAAAATGTGAATGAGAGGGTGTATATGTATATATATAATAGTATCTTCCAACCCGATGTATGGTGCTACACTAGTGCACTCATAATCGTGCACATTCATTCTATTGAAACGACATCAAAATGTGTGTATCAACGACATTCTTATTACATTAATAATATTACATCCTGCTCCTGTGTTCTAAAACCATTACATTCTTTGTTCATCATTCTATAATATATACAACTTACTAGTTTATTACAAGGTAAACTAATCGCTCAAATTTCGCCTCGCTTCTATCCTTGTCGATCCCCTCGCTTCGTTTTGGCCTAGCCGCATTCATATGGTTCAAGCAAGAGTGAGCATAACAAGCTCAAAGAAGTACAACAATTTCTTTTAAACAACATGCTTGAAACATAGGAATCAGATATCTTCAATAATCGGATAATAGTTATGAAGTACTATCAATAATTCAAAATAGCATTTCTTTTCCTTCAAAAATGTTTTACAATAACAATATTCAAGAAAACATCAATTCGCTCAAGACCATGAGCATTTCATAATTTCTTTGAAAAGGACAACCCGACACTAAGTCCGTAAGTCCGCATATATCTTACGAGCACTTCGGGTGATCAAATTTATAGTACTTATGTCGATCAACACTACATCCATTAAACGTGTGTACGCTTAAGTTTTGGCAACCTCAAGCGCCCATCGAATAATCGATGAAAATACATTTGTTTATTCATACTCAAAGCTTACCTTGAATCCATACCAAACAATCATGTAGATAAGCTAAATAATTCTATATTGAAAGACTTGTAAATAAATCAATCAACTCTTCAAGATTAGTCTAGCCGAGATAAAACCGCATCGACATTTTTAGTAAAACACTTCATGCATCTCATAACATGAATCACGTAAAACTTGGCTAACACGGGTTAGATAAGCGCTTAAGAAAAAAACTTGCCTTCAAATATCCGCTATAAAGATAATAACTTTTCCTTTCAAATTTTACTGGTCTCTACAACACATAACCACATAACATACCACATTAGGTCATGAATGAACATACATGGTTCCTAATGAATCTTACCTTCTTCTCAATCTAATCATATATTAGATTTGTTATTTATTGTTCCGCTTATCATTATAATTTTTACATCATTCTTACCAACTTCTTTCTCTTCTATGTCTTACGTGGATTTACTTCATTAATAGAACTCGCTTTGAAAGTTAATCATCCTTCCTCACGGCTTACTAACATCCTTACGTTATTAATCGAAACTCGATCGCCATTTGTTAAGTACACTTTATTGCATACCGCTTACGCTCACACGTATTACTTAACAACTTTTAGTTGTAACTCTTAACGTTATAGGCCTTATCATTATTGAATACGGTTCACGCTTCTTTTATACTTTACGCTCATCGCTTTAACTACTCATTAAACAACATTAAATTCCTAAAGTCATCACTATAATAAAGTTGATTTAGGAAAGGTCTTATCATGTTCATTAAGTAATTACATAACCCATACTCGTATTGCAAACCATTGATTCATAATCAACTTGGTCAACAAATTTCTATAAATTTACTTTTAGCACATTACGTTGTTCTCATTACGCTCATCTTCAATTGATTATTAACCTTTAATCATCATACATTAAGTGTCTAACAATGCCTTAACAATGTTATATTAACACCTTAGTTCATTACTAATGAGTTATCTTTCATTCTATACTTGTAAACATTCTTGTCTCATCAAAACTCTAGATCAAGCCAAGCCATGCATACACACACTTAGCTTCTTTCTCATCGCATCATGCAAGAGAGTTAGCAAGATGCCTGCATTACATCACATATACCGGCATCAAGCACCACCATTTGTTCTCGGGTTGGCGCCACGCGCCAACTCAGGCCTTAGAAAATTTTTTGCAGATTTTAAATTTTGTGAACTTCCTGACGATAACTTCTTCGTTATAAGTCCGAATTGGCTCGCTCAAAAGCCTACGGTTCACAAATTACATACTCTATGCTGCTCATGCAAGAATTTTATCTATTTGACTTCGCTTTGCTAAAATTTCACCTATTAGTTCATTTTAACGAAAACGATAAACGCTCGTGGAACGCTCAACGCCGCTTTCTTCGCTCTAAGTCGAATCCTGGCCATTTTGAGTCCGCAACTCTATAATGCCAAATATGACTTGTCTCCATTGAAAACCAATGTTTCCAAGCTCAAACACAAAATACGACTTCCATTCCGAGAATTTCACTTAATTCGACGCTTAACGTCCAATCGTGTGAATTCCTAAGATAACTTCTTTACTAACGATTTGATCATTGTTCTAAATGGATTCTAACCATCATATAAACATTTCAAACTACTTATTACATTAACTTATTTTAAAATTAGGTTTTGACTTATTCTTCATAAGTTCATGGCTTATCAACTTATAACTTTCATGATTTCATTTACTTATGACTTATTATTGATTTAAGTCCTTTACTCAATGTTCTCATATCATATCCAACATACTAACATCTTGACATACATACTTCATTAACTTATTGACATGATAAGTTATTACTTGTTATTCATTAGT
Source organism: Panax ginseng (assembly GCA_020205605.1). Taxonomy (NCBI): domain Eukaryota; kingdom Viridiplantae; phylum Streptophyta; class Magnoliopsida; order Apiales; family Araliaceae; genus Panax; species Panax ginseng. The sequence continues at coordinate 69,997,756 of CM035129.1, forward strand.
CTATAACTTGTAAAAGTATGAACTACTTATGAATTCACTTTGCATTTACTTATCATAGCTTAAATCTTTTAACCATCATCCTTGCTTCTTATTATCATACAATCTTATTAAAGTAAACATATGAGAAGTTCATCTAAGTTCCTCATGAGTTCACAACTTAATTAAGTTTGAATTACTTATTCATGACTTATATACGGCTTATTAAGACTTAAGCTCTTTGATTACTCATTCCTACTTAGCATACATGTTCTACCACTACCCATCTCCCTACCAATGGAAGAGAAAGAGATTCATGGTTTAAGTTCTTACCCTTGAATATCACTTGACTAAGCTTTAATCTCCTTCTTGCTTCTTGAAAATCTCATAATGGAAGTTTGACTTATAAGTGCTTATTCTCTCTAACCAATAAGTTGCTTAACTTGAGAGGAGTTGGGAGAAATTTTAATCAAGCAATCAAATGAATTGAGAGCTCTCTATTTATAGGCAATCCAAAGTGAGGGTATTATGGACATTAGACATCCCACCTCCTTAACTAACCTCCTCAACTTCACCTCCTTACTATTCATAACCTTGGCTCTAAGTTAACTTGCAGCTATCACAACTTTTACTTGGCCATCACTAATAGCCACTTCCCTTTCTTGCATCATCAACACTTGATCACCACACAAAGTTCTTTAACCATCAAGTCTACCCACATTAACATGGTTTGCTCCATGGATCCTCCTAACCCAATGGATTCTTACTTTGGGCTTAAGGTTTAATTAATCCTAACTTATACATTGGGCTTGGGCTTGCATTAACAATTCTTTTGGCTTTATCATTATCTCACATTGGGCTTACACATCTCTACACTTATCCATTATCATTATCTCATTGGGACTTTATTATTATCCTAATTGACATTACAATTTCCTACACAATTCAACAAATTCAATACCTTTTTAGCTTAAAGTCTTATAACGATAATCTACGATAATTCTCGTATTCCAACTCAGATACTTATTTAATATACGACATACCATCATTCATATATACTCATATAATACCTCATTATACTTGTATTCATTACCTCGCATAATACTTACGTATTATACAATCATTGCTTTAATTCATTATACGATTTTAAATTCCTTCTAAATTCACTTTCCCTAATCGTTAGGTTTTAAGTCCGCAGCAAAAAAATCGCTTTTCCATAATCAAATATTATTGATATTCTATCTCACCTCGATATTCTATCATTACGTATTTCTAAGTTCAAAAATAATTCCCAGCGTAAATGCGTGAATAGTGTTTTTTTCAAAAAATTCTCTAAAGCTTTTATTTTCGCCTTTGAAATTCAAACACTTTAATTCTATCACGTAGCCAAAATACTACGACATTCTTCGATATGTCTAGGTCATAGAATCCACCTTCAATTAGCTTACTCCCATAAATAATTAATTAAATTCATTTAATCCACATAATAAAAATAAAAAAAATTAATTCTCAAAATCCAAATTTTCTCAGCGCTACACTCTTCCCCTTATAAGGATTCTGTCCCTCGTAATCACGCTAATAATACATACACCATTGAGGAAACATTTTCCTTTATTTTTAATTCAAGTTCCCACAATGCTTCTTCGACATCAGGTTTCTTTCATTTCACCTTCAACGAAGGTATTATCTTATTCTTCACATGACTTGTCACTTCCTATCAATAATTTGAGTTGAAGTTAAATACTTATTGACACATTACGCTATTTCCCTTTCATTAGCTTTTTTTAACTTAGAATTATTTGAAACTCAAATTCTCCTTCAAAAACAAGATTATACTTGATCTTCTCTTCATCATGCATCCTCTTCTTCATTCACTTGCATTCCTCATTACCTAGTTATAGTTAATTAACTCGCTCAAGTATCGTGGATCGAGTCTACGCCAGGAATAACATTTCTACCACTTCATTCCACAATTTAACTTCTAACTCGCTTTTCGCCATTTCCGCTATTTAACTCATTCTCGAGTTGTTAACATCGATAGCTTTTTCTCTACCCTTCCTACTTAACGCGCTTTACTTACTACTTTAACTTTCTTGATATGATATAATATATCAACGCCAAAATCTCTTATCCATTCTAATCACCTTCTCTACTTCATATTCAACTCTTTTGTGTGAATATATTTCGCACTCTTAGAGTCCGTGTATATCTCACACTTCTCCCCAGATAAATACTATCTTCAAATTTTTAATTTTAAAAACTATATCGCCAATTATAGATCATAAGTAGGATAGACCTTCTCATAATCCATTAACCATACGTGATGCATACCTAATGACTTTGCCATGCTACATAAGCACGCAAATCTCGCCATCTATGCGAAACATCGATATACACTACAAAATTCTCCATATCATCTCACAGAGACAGATAAACAAATATATCTCTTTAAGCTACACTTAACTTCCCTTTTTAGTTCCTCTCACAACTATTTTTGTTCTCTCACTTCCCATTTCGGACAATACCAACCTCATTACGACGCTAATGGTACTTTTTGGTAATCATAGCACCTCATAAGGGTACCTATCAATTTACCCCCGACTTGCTCAACGCGCTCATTACGAAAAAATCTAACTTCCAGACATTAGTCCACCCAATCGACATAACCAGAAACTTGTCATAACTATAACGAGTTCTGAATGTCATCTTAGGTACCTCCTCCTTCTTCCTTACTTTCAACCGACTATACCCCGTATGCAAATCTATTTTAGAAAAATTCTTTGCCCTCTTCACTGATCAAATAGATCATCGATCCTGGGCCATGGGTATTCATTCTCAACCGCTAACTTACTCCTATTACGATAGTCGATACACAACCGTAACGACTCATCCTCTTCCTTAACATCCTCCTAACTTGCGTCACCGTTAGACAACAAGAGCGTCGCGGTATTTTATTACCATAAAATACTACCTTGGGTTACTTAGAAAACCAAGATCCATACTTTTATTCTAACAATTTATTAAAGTTCTATAGTTAATCAACTCATTCATACCGAGAATTACTTCAAATTCTCTCAACTTTATCTGTACTTATCTACCGATACTTGCTTACATTCCTTATTCATGAAGCCATTTCCACGAATATAATTAACGAAAGTTATTTCCCCATTCTCTACCGTAATGTTTAAAGATACTTATAATCCTTTTCTGCATGCACTCCTAGATGAGTCTTTCCACATGCCTTACACACTTTGATCTTACGCTTAGGATCCCTTGTCCCACTCTAGTATTCCCTAGAGTTAAAATTCTTTCTTTTTAAGATATTGCCACCGGCATTCTCTACCTTGGTTCCTCCCTCCCTTGCTCTTATTCTTCTCTCTTTGTGATATCGAGTCAACGCCTCACTACCACCCTCGCTATAATCACCTTTTCCAAAATGGTCCCATAGAAACACTCAAACACGTAAATCCTACTATAGAGCTGTGGGTTTCAGTGCCCCGCTCAAACCCACGACGAGCCTTCCTCTCCTCAAAGGTCCACTTGGTGTGGAGCAAACCTTGCCAATTCATCAATCTGGCCACAGATCGGGAACCGCTATGTCCCCTAGTTTAAGTTCTAAGAACTAAATCTCCATCCTCCCTTACATGCTTGTAGGGAAATAATTCTCAAGAAAACCTTCTTGAATTGTTCCCACGCTATCAAGATCTGTTCTAGCCCCACCCCGGTGAGCCTCCCACCAAAAGTTGGCTTCCACTTTCATCATGTAAGTCGTCAAAAGAAGTCTTTTACTCACCCACGCTTTGTAATAACAAACGCCTTCTCTATTTCTTTACCCATGTCTGGGCTTCTAATGGGTCCGCTGTTCTTTGAACTCCCATGACCTACACTTTTAAATTCTTTAAAGGTAGTCATTCTCGCTAACCTAGGTTCCGCAGTACTCTACCCCCCTGCTTAGTTAAATGCACCATTAATAAATTAACGAACTCTCAGATAGGGTTGTTTTGACCCCCTTGATTTTCATTACGTGATTCCGCTTCCAAATTACGCTGTCTTTCTACTCGACGGCATTTTCTCGATTAAATAGAATTTCATTATTATCTATTTACTTACTTTCATTATTATTCACCACATAACAACTCATACCATAACAAAGCATATTAAATGAAAACTTCATTATATTCATATGCTTCTTCATAGTCAAAAAACTATTTACACTTTGCTTCCATAGCCAAAAGCTATTACATTTCTATCCCGCAATTGAACTTCTCAAAAGTTGATTTTACAAAAAGACTACCCTTTTATACAAAAGAGGGTTTTACGTCACTACACACATATTTATAACTCTAGATTTCTAATAATGCATAACAAATATTCCTCGTGTTTCTCATTCGCAATCTTCGCCATAAAGATCCCGACTAATAAGATGTCGAGTTTGTCCCGACTCCATGGGATAACAAGCAACTTTAAACTTGAAATCTCTATGAGCACTCTCATGGATGTAAGACATCCGCGCTATCTTCCTGCCTCTTCTTAATTAGCTTTCACGGCTTATCTACCTCTTCTTATAGTCCCTAGCCCGCTTCCTCATTAATAAGCACACATGTCCTATCGTGTTCTAACTCAAAATCTGCTTCACAGACACCTTAGCTTCATGGAGATAATTAATCTCTTCACTCGATTCTCGCATAACCGTATTTCAACCACATTCCTCGTTAAGCACCGCCAGATACAATGCTCTCATCAGATCCGGAGGTATTGACTCTAGTGTAGGTACCACCGTATTAACCGATGTTACCTCAATTTCTCTCTCCTCATAGTCCATCATATTAAGATATGACGCTTATATCCATATCTCCCTGAGTAGTCCTCCTCGTAAAAGTACTCCACCGCTCCCACTCTCTCTAGAATCACTAATGGTACCTCCGCCACCCAAGATAGGTACATGCTCTACTTTGCTCACAACTTCTTCGCCACCACGTATATATCTCTATACATCAAGCTATCGATCGACATCCTACAATAACACATATATGTTGATTAGTACATAACACACCATAGTATAAGCACAAATCACATTTAATTTATTTAGGTTACTTTCCATCTTTTAAATCTTTCTAGACCGAAGTTTCTCAATACCTTATTAACTCATTCGATCAAAGTAAAGCTTGAGTTTACTTCCTTCTGACTTTTCTTCCTTAACGAGGTTATTAGCCCAAGGTTCTTCCCCTTAAGTTTTATAACCTAATGCTTTGATACCAACCCGTGACGCCCCCAAATCCGTGTATCTTCCAACCCGATGATGGTGCTACACTTGGTACTCATAATCGACATTCATTCTATTGAAACGACATCAAAATGTGTGTATCAACGACATTCTTATTACATTAATAATATTACATCCCGCTCCTGTGTTCTAAAACCATTACATTCTTTTTGTTCATCATTCTATAATATATACAACTTACTAGTTTATTACAAGGTAAACTAATCGCTCATCTTCGCTTCTTGCTTTATCCTCGCTGATCCCCTGCTCGTTTTGGCCCTAGTCGCATTCATATGGTTCAAGCAAGAGTGAGCATAACAAGCTCAAAGAAGTACAACAATTTTCTTTTAAACAACATGCTTGAAACATAGGAATCAGATATCTTCAATAACTCGAATAATAGTTATGAAGTACTACCAATAATTCAAAATAGCATTTCTTTTCCTTCAAAACGTTTTACAATAACAATATTCAAGAAAATATCAATTCTCGCTCAAGACCATGAGCATTTTATAATTTCTTTGAAAAGGACAACCCGACACTAAGTCCGTAAGTCCGCATATATTTACGAGCACTTCGGGTGATCAAATTTATAGTACTTTATGTCGATCAACACTACATCCATTAAACGTATGTACGCTTAAGTTTTGGCAACTCATGCGCCCATCGAATAATCGATGAAAATACATTTGTTTATTCATACTCAAAGCTTACTCTTGAATCCGCATCAAACAATCAAGCGTAGGATAAATAAGTAATAATTCTATATTGAAAGACTTAAAAATAAATCAATCAACTCTTCAAGATTAGTCTAGCCGAGATAAAACTGCATCGACCCTTTTTAGTAAAACACTTCATGCATCTCATAACATGAATCACAGAAAACTTGGCTAACACGGGTTAGATGCGCTTAAGAAAAACTTGCCTTCAAATATTCGCCATAAAGATAATAACTTTTCCTTTCAGCCTTTTTACTGCCTCTACAACACATAACCACATAACATACCACATTAGGTCATGAATGAACATACATGGTTCCTAATGAATCTTACCCTTCTTCTCAATCTAATCATATATTAGATTTGTTATTATTGGTCTCCGCTTATCATTATATTTTACATCATTCTTACCAACTTCTTTCTCTTCTATGTCTTACGTGATTTACTTCATTAATAGAACTCTCGCTTCGAAAGTTAATCATCCTTCCTCACTACTTACTAACATCCTTACGTTATTAATCGAAACTCGATCGTCATTTGTTAAGTACACTTTATTGCATACCGCTTACGCTCACGTATTACTTTAACAACTTTTAGTTGTAACTCTTAATGTTATAGGCCTTATCATTATTGAATACGGCTTCACGCTTCTTTATACTTTACGCTCGCTGCTTAACTACTCATTAAACAACATTAAATTCCTAAAGTCATCACTATAATAGTGATTTAGGAAAGGTCTTATCATTATTCATTAAGTAATTACATAACCCATACTTGTATTGCAAAACCATTGATTCATAATCAACTTGGTCAACAAATTTCTATAAATTATTTTAGCACATTACGTTGTTCTCATTACGCTCATCTTCAATTGATTATTAACCTTTAATCATCATACATTAAGTGTCTAACAATGCCTTTTAACAATGTTATATTAACACCTTAGTTCATTACTAATGAGTTATCTTTCATTCTATACTTGTAAACATTCTTGTCTCACTCAAAACTCGATCTCAAGCCATGGGTGCCACACTTAGTTTTTCATCTCATTCATCATGACGCGAGTTAGCAAGATGCCTTGACATCATTATATACATCATGGCACCACCATTTGGTCCTTGGGTTGGCCATGCATGCCAAACTCTCAGCCTTTAGAAAAATTTTGCAGATTTTAAATTTTGTGAACTTCCTGACGCATAACTTCTTCAAGTTATAAGTCCCGAATTGGCTCGCTCAAAAGCCTACACGGTTCACAAATTACATACTCTATGCGCTCATGCAAGAATTTTATCTATTTGACTTCGCTTACTAAAATTTCACCTATTAGTTCATTTTAACGAAAAACGATAAACGCTCGTGAACGCTCAACGCCGCTTTCTTCGCTCTAAGTCGAATCCGGCCATTTTTTTGAGTCCGCAACTCTATAATGCCAAATATGACTTGTCTCCATTGAAAACCAATGTTTCCAAGCTCAAACACAAAATACGACTTCCATTCCGAGAATTTCACTTAATTCGACGCTTAACGTCCAATCGTGTGAATTTCTAAGATAACTTCTTTACTAACGATTTGATCATTGTTCTAAATGGATTCTAACCATCATATAAACATTTCAAACTACTTATTACATTAACTTATTTTCAAATTAGGTTTTGACTTATTCTTCATAAGTTCATGGCTTATCAACTTATAACTTTCATGATTTCATTTACTTATGACTTATTATTGATTTAAGTCCTTTACTCAATGTTCTCATATCATATCCAACATACTAACATCTCGACATACATACTTCATTAACTTATTGATATGATAAGTTATTACTTGTTATTCATTAGTCTATAACTTGTAAAAGTATGAACTACTTATGAATTCACTTTCGCATTTACTTATCATAGCTTAAATCTTTTAACCATCATCCTTGCTTCTTATTATCATACAATCTTATTAAAGTAAACATATGAGAAGTTCATCTAAGTTCCTCATGAGTTCACAACTTAATTAAGTTTGAATTACTTATTCATGACTTATACTACTTATTAAGACTTAAGCTCTTTGATTACTCATTCCTATCATTCCTTAGCATACATGTTCTACCACTACCCATCTCCCTACCAATGGAAGAGAAAGAGATTCATGGTTTAAGTTCTTACCCTTGAATATCACTCGACTAAGCTTTAATCTCCTTCGCTTCTCTTGAAAATCTCATAATGGAAGTTTGACTTATAAGTGCTTATTCTCTCTAACCAATAAGTTGCTTAACTTGAGAGGAGTTGAGAAATTTTAATCAAGCAATCAAATGAATTGAGAGCTCTCTATTTATAGCAATCCAAAGTGAGGGTATTATGGACATTAGACATCCCACCTCCTTAACTAACCTCCTCAACTTCACCTCCTTACTATTCATAACCTTGGCTCTAAGTTAACTTGCTAGCCACTTCCCTTTCTTTACTTCATCATCACAACACTTGATCACCACACAAAGTTCTTTTTCCATCAAGTCTACCCACATTAACATGGTTTGCTCCATGGATCCTCCTAACCCAATGGATTCTTACTTTGGGCTTAAGGTTTAATTAATCCTAACTTATACATTATACATTGGGCTTGCATTAACAATTCTTTTTTGGCTTTATTATCTTCATTGGGCTTACACATTAATTCTTATCGACTTATCCATTTGGGCTTTATCAATATCTCTCATTGGACTTTATTGTTATCCTAATTGACATTACAATTTCCTACACAATTCAAAATTCATTCAATACCTTTTGGCTTAAAGTCTTATAACGATAATCTACGATAATTCTCAGATTCCAACTCAGATACTTATTTAATATACTTACATTCCATCATTCATATATACTCAGATAATACCTCAGATTATACTTGTATTCATTACCTCGCATAATACTTACGATTATACAATCATAATCAACGCTTTAATTCATTATATCGCATTTAAATTCCTTCTTCTAATTCACTTTCCCTAATCGTTAGGTTTTAAGTCCAAGCAGCTAAAAAATCTGCGTTTCCATAACTCAAATATTATTGATATTCCATCTCACCTTATTCTATCATTACGTATTTCTTGAAGTTCAAAAATAATTTCTTAAGCGTAAATGCGTGAATAGTGTTTTTCAAAAAATTTCTCTAAAGCTTTTATTTTCGCCTTGAAATTCAAACACTTTAATTCTATCACGTAGCCAAAATACTACGACGTTCGATATGTCTAGGTCATAGAATCCACCTTCAATTAGCTTACTCCCTATAAATAATTAATTAAATTCATTTAATCCACATAATAAAATAAAAAAATTTAATTCTCAAAAATCCAAATTTTGATAGTAGATATCATGCTCTACTTGACTCTTCTAATGGATTGCTTGTTCCGCAGCCGTTAAACTTGATATATATTGTATTTTATAAGTTTAATACTGTTGAAGGCTAACGATAAATTATTCTGCATTATCTTAGTCGTAATATTTCTTACTAGGCTAGTTGAGCTCACCCTTTTATTTTATTGTTCTCTTAAGGAAATGAGAATATAGCTAGGACTAGTTGGGGAACGGAGTGATGGTCCAGATGTTTGCAATAGTAGTCATCACTATTTTGTTAAATAGTGTGAAAATAAATGTAATAATATTGAATTTGAGTTTGGATATTGTCTAGAAAACAATCTACATGTTAAAACTCCTAGCTTACGTTTTATCGTACTTTACACGACAGTTGTACAATTAAGTTGTATTTGAATTATGTACCGTGTATTTGGCGACTTAGAATGGGTGATGTATACCTATTTTGGGGGCATCACAGTTGGTATCAAAGCTTAAGGATATGATCCCTGGCTAAGATGTGAGACTAGAACTAGGGGGAGAGACGGGGAAATCCTTCACTAGTATGACCTACCTAAGTTATTTGTTATTTAATTAGTCGGTCAAAATATAGGGATAATATGTGGCATGTTAATTAACCCTTATTTTGTGCCAGTATTTAAGAATGACAGCTGAAAATGTTAACAATGGAGTGAATGAGATAGTGGAGACACCTTTAATCACCAACCAGGATAATATGGTGTCTGGCGAAGAAGAAATTAGAGATATCCATGTAGTGAGTGAAGAATTAATAGTTGCACCCGAGCTAGTCGCAGAGGTAGCAGCTGAGAGTGAAGAAGAAAAGGAACCTGAGGAGAATTTATTAGAAGAATTTTTTGATCGAAATGTAGAACTGCAAGATTGTATTCGTGAATTAGAAGAGCAGGCTGAAGAACAATAGGTGGTCGTGGAGCAAAAGGATGCAACAATTCAAAATTATGTTACCCGATATGTGATGCTAGAACAGAAACACTCTTTGGCAGAGTGTAAGATAATAAAGCTAGAATCTGAGAATTCAAATGTCAAAGATCAGCTGAAAGAAGAAATAACTAAACGAGTGAGAATGGCGGATGCATGAGTAAAAGCTACACGATGTGTTGATATTGTAGAAAGAGACATCTGATCCAAAAAAGCTAAAATAGATGATATACATTTCTCTTTTTGGACAGCAATTGGGAGAACCCAACATCGAGTTTTGAATTACCCTGTACAGAGCAGTCGACCTCAATTCGATATAGATCGAAGATTGACGATTCAGATCATGAATCAGGAGTACGATGAAGTAGTTGAGGGTGGAATATGCCCTATAAAAAAGGCAATTCCAATGGTAGTGATGACAACAAATGCTGCCCCAGACAAGTCAAAGCCGGGTAGTTCAAGGGAGAGCGGTTGTCATGACTTCCCAACAAGTGAGGAACCCAAATGAAGTTATCATGGGTAAGCTAATCATAAACTCTAGCGAAGTCTATACCTTATTTGATACCGGTTCTACCAATTCTTTTATTTCTCCTACTTGCGTTCAACGTTTAAATTTGACTCCGGAGAAATTAGACTTTGACTTATCTGTTGCAACTCCATTGGCAGATACCTTTATTACATCCACTGTTTATAAGTCTTGTTTGGTTCAAATCGGTACCCTCACATTACCTGTCGACCTTATTTCATTGAAAATACTTGCATTTGACGTAATTTTAGGGATTGATTGGTTAATTACTCATCATACAAAAATTGATTATTTTCGTAAGGTTGTTAGCTTTCATATTCCTAACCAACCTATTATGCAAATTCAAACAACCAAACCATTAAAATCAATCACTGTCATCTCAAGCCATAAAGTCGTTCATTTATTAAAAAATGGATGTTAAGCTTTCTTAGCCCATGTCACGGATTTAAACAAAAATACGTCAGTTTTGAATGATATTTTTATTGTTAATAAATTTCCTGACGTATTCTTTAAAGAACTTTCTGGCCTACACCCAGAGCGTGAAATCGAATTTTGTATCGACCGTGAACTCGATACAAAAATCCTCATATTTTTCACCCAAAATGAACGTAACATACGCCAAAGTCGTTGGCTCGAGCTGTTGAAAGATTACGACAATACCATTCAATACCTTCTTAGAAAAACGAACGTCGTAGCTAACGCGTTGAGTAGAAGATCGTATATGTTTACGAGTACGACGTTGTTAACACAAAAACCCATTTCGTATGACTTACAAAAGATGGAGATATAGTTAAAGACTCAAAGAACTTACGTGAAGATAGTGAATATACGATTAGAACCGACTTTAATCGATAAAGTTAAAGCCGCTTAAGCTACAGACTCAGAGCTTATGAATGTGAAGAAGAAGGTTCAAGAGGGCGTTATTCTAGAATAAAGAATTGAAGAAGAGAGGAAATCTCAACCCTCAACTTTATTAGTCTATTTGAAATCATCGATCGAGTAGGAACTGTGGCCTATAGACTCGCCTTACCGCTAAGTATGTCGCGTGTTCATAACATTTTTTTTTCACGTATCGATGTTACATAAATATGTGGACGACCTGAACCACATTATTGAATTAGAACCGGACGAGATAACGAAAGATTTAACGTATGAAGAGGTACCTGTTAAAATTTTGGATAAAAAGAAACATATTCTACGCTCAAAGGTTAAACCTCAAGAGTTAGAATCTGATGAGGTATCCTCACCTCTTCGACGTACCAGGTACGTACGTAAATTTTGAGGGCAAAATTTCATAAGGATGGAAGATTGTAAGATCCCAAATTTTGTGAATAAAGATTATTTTTCTCAAAATATTTTTGAAGTATTATGATGTGGATTTGTTATAATGTTATAGTTGTGGGTAGTATTTATAAATGTTGCAAAGTATGCGAGTTGTCATAAAATATTCGATTGGTTGGGGAATATTCGTACAACGACACAATCATTGGTGCACCCCACAATGAAATTATTGTCGGAATGATAAAACGACAGAAATATCTTTTTATAAAAATAACGGCGGAAGTTTTACAGTTAAACTGTTGAAATACCTGGTGGTAAAAGTACAGTAATATGTGTGGTCGCATAGTAACACACAGTATTGATTATTGATGTTTACGTGAGAAGTCACTCAGTTATACTCAATTATTGCTACAGTAATTGCTGCATAGTATCTCACGTTATTTGATTCAATTATTGTCAAAAAATTTATATATTATTAAATCAATAATTAAGATAATACAGTTATTCATATTATTATTTGTAATATTGACGATGTCTAGAAAGTTCTATCGAGCAGAGGGTTGGTCACTTAATTGTGCGCCAATAGGGAGAAATTCTTATCGGAAAGCCCCCTCTTTCCTGGGAACGATCTGGTTGTTAAATATTGCAAATAATAATAGTGATGAATAAATGTTGTAAAAAATATTGAGGGGATTTTATGAAGTATTTTTTATAAATATTGGCGTATTATTTGGACCCCCATTTACCCATTTTTCAAAATAATTAGTAAAAATTTATTCTTTATAATAAAGGTGGGGGCCACATGTGGGGGCCATATGTGGGGCCCACATGTGGAATAAATGATTTTGGAAATGGGGGGGGGGGGAGGGAGTATACGTAAAGGGGTGGGAATTTATATATATAAGTATGTGATGTGTGTGTGTATATATATATATATATATGTGTGTGTGTGTGTGAGTGGAAAGTGGTGGAAAAGTGATAGTTGTGAAAGTGATAGGTGGAAGAAAAGTGGTAGTGGGTAATGTGTGTGTGGTGTGTGTATATATATATAATTGGTATGTATGTGTGTGATAATGATATATATGAAAGGTGTGTGTGTGTGTGATAGTGAAAGGGTAAGATGTGTGTGTGTGTGTGTGTGTGATAGTGAAAGGGTAAGGGATGTGTGTGTGTGTGTGTATGTGTATGTGGGATGAAAAATGAAATTGGGGTGGGGGGAGAAAACGTGAATGAGAGGGTGTATATATATATAATATTGTGTGAATGGAATAATGTGGAGGTGTTTGTATGGTGATAGTAATGTGTGAGTGTATGAAAGTGATGGGTATGTGCGTGTTGCATTGAAAAACCAGTCCGTGTTTCTTCTTAATACATCCGTGAATCACAAATTAATTCCCCCGTGAAAACTCACTGTTTTGTCTGTGATTTTCTTAATAGTGCCCATTCCATTCTCCTATAAATAGGATGCTTAGTTAGAATTGAAAATCACACCAGAATCAGGGAATTCTTTTTCTATAATATTGAGCGTATTTCTTTAGAGTTTAAGGAAGCTTTGAATGTAGAAAACAGTATAAGTTTTCTTCAAGAATATCCCCGCCCTACCAGTCGGAATATACTTCTTTTTAAGGTTAGGAGTATTATTTATTTCATATTCGCTTACGATTTTTTTTTCGTATTCGTAAGAAATTTTATTTCGTTCAATATTCGCAAGGAATATTATTTTCGTTCAATATTCTTAAGGAATATTTTTTTCGTTCTCCTTCTTAATATGGATTTGCAAAGGAAGGTCCAAGTCTAACCATAACATAAATGTTTTAGTTAAAAATATTAAAATGAATAAGATTATATGAATGCATTTCTTGAAAAGTGAACTTTAGAAAATAAAAGATTTAAGTTATTTTCATTTATTTTAGTCATGATGCAGATCTATTTTCTTTTTTTCTATTTTGTTGAAAAGTTTAAGTGACCAACTTATGTTATGGTCATGTCTGCAGACACACCACTATTAATTCTCTTTTGAGATGTTGTAATATATGATTATATGGAAATTTCAAAACTACCGGACATGATGGGGAGTGTAAAATATAGTATAATGGTTTGATGTGTCTTAATGTTTTTATTTTCATACATCCAATAATATCGGTCATAAGAAAATTAGGATGCCCACTTGCATGCTAGTTGTTGATGAATAAATTTAATAGTCTACATCAAGCTTATACTCATTTTATTAAAGTTTTGGCTTCTATACTCCATGAAATTAGTAGAATATCCTTGAAATGTGCGCTTCATCTAGTATCTTTTCATGAAAATATTATTCTGAACATTCTGGATAAGTTTTAACTTTTTCATGCCGGAGTACTATTCACGGGGTTAGTATTCCTGAAGTACTATTCACAGGGTACTATTCACTCGGTTACTATTCACTTGGGGTACTATTCATGACAAAAAATAATTTCTTTTTGGTCCAAATCATTTTTTATACAATATTATTCTTGAATTTTACTCCACAAAGCAGTATCATGTTGACAATTTGGACATTATTGAATTCTGGATAAATTAAATTATAATTCTTTAAAAATTTATCTTGTGTTCATCCTCGTGCTTATATTGTTATGAAAGTCATCTTTGACCCGTAGTGCATAGATGGACTTGGTATGATTATGCCCTAGAGGCCAATTATTTGATATAATTGCTTAACGTTTTGATATTATATTTGATTGAATAAATATATGATTTTATTATGGTTTTATTTATCACGTAATATAATTGTTAACATAATAAAATTCCTTAGAATAGTGATACAAATTATATAGTTTCAAGTATGTGACTTGAACATGAGATTATATATTACCATTAGTATCAGTGTTCTTAAATGTCCCTAGTCGAGTATCATTGTTGATGGGACAACAATGATGCATTGAGACTAGTATGTTGATCGATCGATGACCAAATCTCATTGGTCATAAATATATGAGATATTAAGTCAATGCATAGGTACATGTTAGAGAACGATGTCTTCGGATGGACCCACCATGAGAATTCTATATGGAGCATTATGCGAAGTGTCATTAGCAATTCTCATAGTGACAATGATGTAATGGTCCTCCCGACCGAAATCGCTATATTACTACACGAGAATTTATGTACTTTGATATCATCAAATGTCATCTTTAATAGGGTGGACTATAAAGGTTATTATTGGGTTCATCATTAATCGTGTGAGAAATATGAGTGATCTAGATGGAATTTAACCATCCTATATATTATGGGTGATATCCATAGGCCTCTTGATTGAATAGGACTATGAAATGCATGACAATGCTCAAATAGTGATTTGTTTCATATAGTCTACTCATTGATCAAGAAAACTCAGATTAAATTATGAAGAGTATGACACATTCCATGATTCGAGTTTAATCTAGGATATTAAGGTTAAAAGGATTAAATTACATTGAAACATTGGTCAAGAAAAGGTTGCATCGAATCATCGATCTTATTATTACTTGGGTAGCAGTGATGCATTACTAGATGCCGCTCACTGTTTATAATTTTATAATATGATTTTAAAATTATTGCCAACGTAATAATAACCTATAGGGTCACACATATAGAACGTTATTTAAAAGGGAATTATTTAAATTTTAAGGATTTAAATATATTAATATGATTAATAGTATTTAAATCATGAATTTAAATTAAAAAGGATAATTTGTATATATGTATATTAATTAAGTAAGACTTAATTAAGAGATATATATATATATAAATTCGGATTTTATGAAATTAGGTTTTGATTTGATTAATTCCTTTTAACTACTATATATATGATATATAGCAGCTACTTAGGGTTAGATCATAATTGAAAAACCCTAGCCGCTCTTAGAGAAAGACTAGAGAGAAAATAATTTTAGAAAATCCATTCCTTTTGGTGGCTAGTACCGCAAGTCCTTCTTATTGCAGAATCGTTCGACTGCTTAGCATGCGGCGTTCGTGGTGGATACCGTAGAGGCGCAACTGGTTTTATTTCACTTTGGAGTTTCGAGGCGCACTGATTTCGATTCTCGTTTTTTTATATCTGGTATAATCTCTAAACCTCTGAATTAATTGATTTTTCGCATGGATCCTGTTTTAGGGTTTCGGAAATTGCTTTAAAATTTTAATTTCCGCTGTGCGTTTCTATGCCGAAGCCCGACAAAAAGTCCTTATTGGCCCGTAGTGCATTTATGGATAGTTGTTGGCATGAGCATGACCATTGATGAAAACACGAATATCCTTGGCCCATAGTGCATGGATAATTTATGGTCGTGATACTAATGAATATCCTTGGCCGTAGAGCAGGGGTGATTCGATGATGTGGATTATTTATTAAGCTGAGTCTCAATGATAAAGTGGATGAAAAACTTTTTAAATCATAGAAGATAGTAGATATCATGCTCTACTTGACTCTTCTAATGGATTTCTTGTCCCGCTACACTTAAACTTGATGTCTATTGTATTTTATCAGTTTAACACTGTTGAAGGCTAATGATAAATTATTCTGCATTATCTTAGTCGTAATATTTCTTACTGGGCTAGTTGAGCTCACCCCTTTATTTCATTGTTCTCTTCAGAAAATGAGAATATAGGTGGGACTAGTCGGAGAACGAAGTAACGGTCCAGATGTTTGCATTAGTCGTCCTCACTATTTTGTGAAATAGTGTGAAAATAACTGTTATAATTTTGAATTTAAGTTTGGATATTGTCTAGAAGACAATATACGTGTTGAAACTCCTAGCTTATGTTTTGTTGTACTTTATACGATAGTTGTATAATTAAGTTGTATTTAAATTTTGTACCAAATATTTGGCGGCTCAGAATGGGTGATGTATACCTATTTTGGGGGCATCACAACTACCAGTGGCCTATAACTAGAATGACATAGCCTAAGGTAATTGGGGTATTAGAGGTAGATGGGGTAACAACGTTAGCGGCATAAATTTTAGCTTTGTCAAAGAAAATGGATGCTCTGAGTTGTACACAAACATAGCAAGTTTCGTATGTTTGCGAGTTGTGTGCTGGGGAACATCCTACCGAGCAATGTGCCATTAATCCTGAAGCAGTTCAATTTGTAGGCAGCTATAATAGAGTTCCACAGAACATGTATTAGAATGCCTACAATCCGGGTAATAGGAATCATCTGAATTTTTCGTGGGGTAACACTCAAAATCCGCATGCTCCACGACCATCTTATCCCTAGGGGATTCAAAATCAGAATCAACAGGCAGCTCCGCATCAAGAGAAAAAGACAAATTTCGAAGAGCTTCTATTGAAGTACATAGCTGGGAACGAGGAGGTAATGAAAATGCAAGCAACGATGATCAAGAATTTAGAAAATCAAATGGGACTTCTTGCGTTAGCACTGAACAACATGCCTCAATGGACATTGCCTAGCGATACAGAAAAGAACCCTAGAGGAAATCATGAACAATGTAATGTTATTACTCTTAGGAATGGTAAGGAATTGGGTTCTAATTTAGATAGGAAAGAAAGAATAGATGATGATTGTGATAATGAAGGGAATGAATCGGTAAGGAAAACTAAGGAACAAGTTGTGGAAAAGCTGACTGAAGATAAATAGAATAAAGTTACACCACCTATACCTTTTCCTCAAATGCTAAAAAGTCAATAGTTAAAGGATCAGTTTTCAAGGTTTATGGATATATTCAAGCAGCTGCATATCAATGTTTCATTCGCCAAAGCACTTGAGCAAATGCCATGTAACGCCCCGGAAAATCGAACAATTTGTAAATACTTTTATAATGAATAAAATAATATTATTTGTTATTATTATGTGTTAGTAAGATGAATGTCGTTTAATAACCTAGAAACATCGGAAAGTCATAGTATTTTAACTACGTGAAGGAATTAAAGTGTTTGAATTTTCAAGACGAAAATAAAAGTTTTCCAAGAAATTTTTTGAAATACACTATTCATAGATATCCGCTCGGGAATTATTTTTAAACTTTGGAGAAATACGTAACGTTATAATATCGAAGTGAGATGGATTATGTAATAATAATTCATGTATGGAAAATGTAATATTTCGTATGCGAACGTAGTTCGTGAACGTTAGGAAAATCAAGTATTAAGAATCTAATGTGATGATCGTATGATACGTATGTATTGTACGAGGTAGTGCATACGAGTATAATATGAAGTATTATACGAGTATATGGGAATGATGGTATTTCGTATATTATGATTTAGTATACGAGAATTATACATAGAGGATTTGTAATAAGTCCTTAAGACATTTGTAAATAAACTTGTGAATTATGTTGGATGTACAAGTCCAATAAGAATTGGATGTGCAAGACCAAGTAGTTGTTAACCAAAAGCCCAAAGTAAATTAATACAAGCCCAAAGGAATAAGTTAATCTAAGTGGACTTAAGCCCAATTAATGATCCAATGGGTAAAACATGATCCACAGAGCAACCCATGTTGATATGGGTGAACTTGGTGACCAAGAACTTTATGTGGTGGCCAAGTAATTAATGTGGCTAGCAAGTTTACTTAGTTGTTAAGAATGGAATAGTAAGAAGGTTTGTTAAGAAGGTGGGATGACTTAATGTCCCTTATGCCCTCACATTTGAAGTCCTATAAATACCCAACTTGGATTTCATTATTGCTTATTCATTTTCATCCAATACAAAATAACTTAAGTGTTAGAGAGAATAAGCCAAGAATAAGTCAAACTTTACTTGTTAGATTTCCAAGAAGAAGAAAGCTAGTCATCAAAGGTAAATAATTTTATGATCTTATATCTTCCATCTCTACTATTGTAGGGTGATGAGAGAAGTGTAATTTAATGATCATGTATGCTAAGAACACATAAGGATTGGATAATCAATGGACTTAAGCCGTATAAGTCATGTACAAGTAAGTTAAACCTAAATAAATTATGAACTTATGATGAACTTGTCATAAGAAGTTAGTATGATTTATAAAAGGTGAGAATGTTGGTTAAAGAACTTAAACAAGAAAATAAGACATAAGGAATGAAATCTTGTAGATTATAATTTATTAAGTCATGAACATATGAAGAATAAGCCAAAACATAACTTGAATATAAGTTGTTATAATATGCAAGTTGAAATATCTATAGAATGAATTGAATCCATTTGGATTGATGAACAAATCGTTAGTAACGAAGTTTTGCTGGAATTCACACGATTGGACGAAAATCGTCGAATTCATGAAATTCTCGGAATGGAAGTCGTATTTTGTGTTTGAACTCAGAAATGTTGGTTTTCAATGGAGACAAGTCATATTTGGCATTATAAAGTTGCGGACTCAAAAATGACCGAATTTTGATTTAGAACAAAGAAACGAGCGTTGAACGTTCACGAACGTTTATCGTTTTCGTTAAAAATGAACTAATAGGTGAATTTTGAGTAAACGAAGTCAAATAGATAAAATTCTTTCATGGACAAGTAGAGTATGTAATTTGTGAACCGTAGGCTCTTGAACAAGCCAATTCGGACTTATAACGAAGAAGTTACGAGCCCAAAAATCTCACAAAGTCAAAAATCTATCAAATTTTTCTGAGGCACAGAGTCCGTCAGGCCGCAAATACGACTCAAGGCTTAGAGGCCCACATCGCAGTCATGAGACGAGAGACATGGTACATCGCTAATTGCACCGCAATAAGGCCACAATGAAGGGAGAATGGTGCTGCAGCGCCAAGGCCGGGTCTTGTGCACTACAAACCCGCGCCGCATCGCGAGTCCAAGAAGGAAAACTGGCGCCACAACGCCAGCCTTCGGGTTTACATAGAGATGAATGATTATGAAGATAAAAGGAAAGACAATGAAGTAATACAACCTTAATAAACATGATGTGACATTGTTAAGACATTGTTGAACCTTAAGTATGATCACTTAGGGTTGAAGTAAGTCAATTGAATATTAACATAAGAACGACGTAACAGAAAGCCAAGACCAATAGTAACAAATCTAATACGTAATTAGATTGAGAAGAAGTGTAAGATTCATTTGGAACCATGCATATTTATTCATGACCTAATGTGTTATGTAATGTGATCATCTACTGTAGAGACCTTAAGGTCTAAAAGTGCACGTGTTATAATTGTAGCAGACGCTGAAGGCAAGTATTCTAACCCTTGTTTCAGTTCAATCTAGACAAGCTTTGTGGTTCATGTATTCTTATGCATGAATTGATGTATGGTGAAGTCAAAGCCAACTCTTTCGGCTAGACTTATATTATGTTTCTATCAAAGCGTGGTCAATGTTTACCAAGTTATATTGGTGTGGTTTTCAAACGAAGACTGAGTATGCTAAAAATGTTTTGTCGTCAAATGACAGGCACGTGAGGTTGCCACAACTTAAAGGTACATATATTTAATGAATGTAGTGTTGATCAACATAGAGTATTATAGGCTGATCACCTACATGAATGTAGTGTTGACGGACTTAGTGTCGAGATGTCCTTTTTAAATAAAGTATGAAATGCTCAAGGTCTTGGACCGAAATTGATGTTTTACTGAATATTATTACTATAAAATGTTTGAAGAAAAGAGAAGTGCTATTTTGAATTATCAATAGTACTTCATAACTATTGTTCAGTTATTGAAGATATATGATTCCTATGTTTCAAGCATATTGTTTATTGGAATTATCATACTTGCTAAGCTAGTCATGCTCACTCTTGCTTGAACCATATGAACACAGCTAAGATCGAACGGACCAAAGGCTCCGGCAATGATAAGGGCAACGTGAAGATAAACTTGTAGAATATTTATGTAATAGTATAAGTTTAATGTTGTAATATATTTGATATTATGACAAGAATGAATGTAATGGTTATAAAGAACTTGGGGAATGTTAATATTATTTTGAATTTATAGAAGACATATTCATTCCTTTGAGAGTTTTTAATTGAATGTATGTGTGAATGGTAGTACCGTGTAGCACCATCTGTCGGGTTGGAAGCTACCCGAATTTGGGGGCGTCACATGCCACATTTTGTCAGGTTCATGAAAGATATACTTTCAAAGAAACGTACGCTCAAGAAATTCAAAACAGTGGCGCTAACTGAAGAATGCAGTTCAATTCTGCAGAAAAAGCTTCCTCCTAAATTGAAAAATCCAGGAAGCTTCACAATTCTATGCGCAATTGACAATCAAGATGTGGGGAGAGCTCTATGTGATTTAGGATCAAGTATAAATCCTATGCCACTATCCAATACAAAAAGTTCGGGTTAAAGGAAGCAAAGTCGACTAATATTAGTCTACAGCTCGCAGATAGATCATTAACGTATCCATTGGGTATAGTCGAAAACGTGTTACTGAAGGTTGACTCATTGATCTTTCCAGCGGATTTTGTTGTGCTAGATTTTGAAGAAGATAAGAACATCCCTATCATCTTAGCACGACCATTCCTTGTGACTAGACGAACGCTGATTGACGTGCCTAACAGAGAATTAGTCATGAAAGTGGTTGATCAGGTAGTGAAGGTGAATGTGTTTAAAGAAATCCCAATCCCAACTCATAAGGAAGAGAGTGAATTTCTTGAGGAATCTACACGTGTCAAACTCATGGATTGCAGAGAGATTGGAGGTCTTAAAGCACTAATTGAGGATACTAAGTCAACTTCACTCGCAAACATGCAATCGAATGAGCATGAAATACAACGATGTTGGTTATGTAATGTAAACAAACAACATGTCGTGAATATCCCGACTGATCCAGGATAATACAGGGAGTAGTCAGGCTGAAAGACTAAAAAACAAGCGCTCATTGGGAGGCAACCCAATTTTACTTCCATTTACTGTATTTTTTATGTTATGTTAGTCAATTTGTAGTTTAATGTGTAATTCTAGTATCAATTAGTTTATTTTCGTACAATAGCGAGTTAGTTAATTCATGAGTTTTAGTAAATTTGATCTTACTTGCTCAATCTTCACGATGTTATCTTATGTTTGTGATTTCAATTTGTTTTAGGTGTATAGGATGTTAGTGGACATGTGTATGAGAAGACGAAGTCGAAAAATCAAAGGCAACTGTAGAATAACCCCCCCACCGGCAGGTGCATTTTAGTGAAGAATACCCTCACGAGGCGGTGGTATTAGATCAAGAATAGTATACCCCCCCACCGGGGCAGGGTTACGGGCAGTTAATAAAAATTGTTAAGTCTGTAGATTTATTCTTCTCCCCACTTTCCCCATATCTCTTCGCTTATAACCGTTATCCTTGCCGGATTCACTAATTCTCCAAAAATTGTTAGCGAGCCACGTTCAGTGAACTTATTCTCGAATAAGCACCTACATACTTGCTTTAGTGTCTCCACACAAATGATCATGAGATCAATCATCCTCATCTAAAGAACACGTAATGTATGTACCAATCAATCTGGATTCACTAATCCACTTTTTAGTAATCCAATAATTGGGAACAATTCTATTTTGTGAGTTATCTAAGAATTTAGATCTCATTAGCATGGTCATCATCATGATTGTAAAAGCATTGCTCAAAACTATGGGTTTATCCCATATTATAAAACAACACAATGTAGATAAGTAAAAGCCTTTAATTAAACAATTATTTTATTAATAAATTAATAAGATTGTTACAAAGTATATGCTTTATCATCAAACATGATTGACTTGTGTGCATACTACTTTTAATCTCCCACTTGCACTAAAGCCAATCGCCATGGTATCTCATACCCTTATTCTCTAAGTGATGATCATCCTGCTATTGGACAAGCTTCAATAAATGGATATGTAATGTTTTTCTTGAGATTCCACTATCTCTATAGTGACTTCTCCTCTTTCAATAATTCTCTAATCAAATGAAAGTGCCACAACACATGTTTAGATCCAAGATGAGACTTAGGAACTATTCCTTGTTCTATAATGAACTTTTCATCCAAATAATCAACTTGCAGCTTTATTTACAACTGTATACTTTGTCTTTATCACTAAACCATTAACTCTTTACTGTTTGGAACCTTTTCAATTCATTGCACCACCGTTCAAGGTAACGCTTTACACCAAAGTGGATTTGTTGTCGTCCTGGTCAGTTTAAAAAAAGAGTTGGTTAAGCCCTCTAGTTTTAATTCAGACCCACCATGAATCATGATCACATCCTTAGTATCGGTAAGTACTTTTAAGATGTTTTTAACTATCTTACAGTGATCTTCTCCAGAATATGACCGATCAACAACAGGTCTCGTACATTTCATTACATACATGATAGTTACTCATGCGATCTCTCTTTTTAGGAGTCTATGGGTCTATTAAGAGAGATACACGCCATGACTCATCATCATGAGATATCTCTTGGAGTTTTCCATACTAAACGACTTTAGCATCAAATGAATATATGTTCCTTGGGTTAAGTAGAGCGCCCTTTTAAATCTATCTATATAGATTTGTATCCCCAATTAAGATACTCTTCCCAAATCATTCATGGAGGAATGTTTAGACAACTTTATCTTTACTGAATATAGCATTGGTATGTCATTCCTTATCTGTAGTATATTAACATATAATACTAGGAATGTCACGGTGCTCCTACTGACCATTTTGTACACACAAGGTTCATTCTTGTTTTTGATAAAATCAAACTCTTTTGATTATCTCATCAAAACGAATGTTTCATTTTTGAGAAGCTTGCTTCATTCAATTTCTTTGAGTGTCTATAACTCTTACCTCATTGTATGTAACTGGATCATCATCTTCTATGATGCATACCTCATCATCATCTATGATGAATCCATACCTTCCAGGTATCTTCGGTACTATTCCAGATTTACGATTTGGTTGTGGTACAATAGGTTTATCTACAGTTTCCTCTTTTTGACTTATGATGCTTTGTGGTTCTTGAACTCTTCAAGATTTTATTATCCTCACACTAGCCCCTTCAATGATAAACACCTTTATCTTAGAAGATATCGTGTTTCACAACAAACACTTTTTTGCTAAGTAGGATTATAAAACATATACTCTAAACTTACTTTAGGATGTCCCACAAATCTGGACTTGTAAAATCTTGTCCCAAGATTATCCTTTGAAACATTTTCACATATGCTGGATAACCCTTATCTTAAAATACATAATATTTGGAATCATCCGTGTCCATAACTCTTACGGAGTCTTGGGGGTGAATTTTGAGGTTACCTTTTTGTAGATATATAGCCATTTTTAGGGAATTACCCCAAAAGGATACTGGAATGTCGGTAAAATCATTATGGACCGCAATATGTCCAACAAGGTACGATTTTTCCTTTTAGATACACTAATAAATTATTGCGTATCAGGAGACGTCAATTATGAGAAAACCATTTGAGATTATCTAGAAACTTATTGCACAAGTGTTTATTCCTTGATCCAATCGAAGAATTCCAATATTTTTCAATTAGTTTCACTTCTGAATTCTTTAAACTTTACAAATAATTCACACTTGTATTTTAACAAATACACACATTCAACTCTTTGAACGATAATCTCCTTTTCTTATACTAGTTTGTTCAATTTGCAAAATTACTTTCATGTAAATAAAGTATACAAAATCCATTAAGTAATATTCTAATTCTATACAAAACATTATTATTATAGATAAAAAAACAATTTTTCTTAAATATAATACCAAAAATTTTATTGTTTAACAAGAAAATTGAAATAATGTTTTTAAAGAGAATTAGAATACAATAACAACTTATTAACTTAATAGACTTGCCAGTAGGCAAATGTTAAACAATAAGTTCATATGGCTAATGTAACAACCTTTTCTTTATTTCCCACACATAGGATTACTTATCCTTTGTTTAACTTTCTACTTCTTCTTGGTTCCTTCATAAATCTTTATTTATTATAACCACAATTAGCATCCAATACTCAAATAGAAAGTTAGCTTATCGAAAGATTTATTTTAATCATGAACAAAACTATATTTGTAACCAAAGTTTCATTAAGCTTCTTTGGTTAGCCTCTGCAAGATGCTTCTCTTAGTTTCCTTTCCAATGTCCTAGCTTATTGCAGTGGAAAGCAAACTCATTTGCTATTCGTATCAGTTTTTGTTCTTATTATCTTTTGTTTTTGTCTTTCTTTTTACCTTTTTTGAATCGTTCTTCTTTTTCAGAAGATCGTTTGGCCACTACTAGTAAGACTTGGTCTTTCTTAGTTTGAAAGTGACTCTCAACATTTTTCAACATATTAAGAAAGTCAGCGAGGCTGATATCTACCTTGTTCATATGAAATTTTTTTATAAAAATTGTGAAAGGAGTTCGGGAGTGAGTGCAAGATCAAATCTTGGCTCAACTCTCCATCAATGACAAAATATATTATCCTAATTGTTCAATTAAATTGATAATGTTAAGGACTTTTGTCTATACTATAGTGTAATCGGTCATTCTAGATCGAAAGAGTTCCTTAGATATCTAATATCTATCAGTCCTCCTTTCCTCACTATCAACTTCTTGATATGCAGAAGTATAATAGGAGCATCCATAGTTTCATGCTGACGCTGAAGCTCGTTACTCATGGATGTGATTATGATTCATTGAGCCAATTGTGCATCATCTTGCCACTTTCTAAAAGTAGCAATCTCTTCCTCAGAGGCATTGTCTACAACCATTGCAGGGATATGCGTATTAAGGACATAAGATAGCTTTTCAGTCGTATTCTCAAATTCCTTAACCAATCTATTTAATTCGGTCCGGTTAATTAACATCTAATATGCTCCGCATTGTTAGTAATTTAGACATTATAAAATTATGTGAATGATAGGCGGATGTTGCCTCTTTTACAGTTCTGATAAAAGAGCTCTAACTCATGCAAGCATACATGTGTCAACAAGTAATACATAGTAAGTAGAGTATCGATCCCACAGAGAAAGTTGTTAAATTTAAACTACTATGCATCAATTAACTCACTGTATTTATATACTTAGACTAAAGAATATAATTGTTGACTTAAACTAATTGTAACTAACAACTAAAAATAACTATACTAATGGAATGAATATAATCTGGAAATAATGGGACCCTAACTTCATTTAATATTTCATCTAATCGCCACTATCATGCAAGAAGTGTTCACATGTCATAGAAAAATAGCCAAGAGCACGAATAGAGTTATAACCATTTTTCAATGCACTATAACATACTTACATAGCATCCACAGATGATAGACTCCATGTAATCATCAATACAACCAAAATCACTATATGTCTATGTGAAATTGCAATTATATTGATTTTAAGCACAAGCCCTTACTTTAGCTCATACGGTGAAACAATATATGTCTATCTGGTTCACAAAATACGCAAGCCATATACAACAGCCCCATATTCGTAAGCTATCATGATTACAATCCATACTTGCATGTTCATTGTCAATTAAATACAAGTACTGAGATGAATGGTGATTAAGCATTCATACATGTAAAACAATCATGACAGAATTCCCATATAATATGTAAAACAACCCTAGCATTTAAGCATGTAACCAAACTACATATTAAAATCCGTTAGAATCCCATAATGGAGTTTAGTTCATGATTGAACCAAAAGCCATTATGGGATCAACGTTAAACATGATTACAAAATAAATAATTGAAAGATGAAAGATAGAACTATCAAACCCAATTGCAGATTTGGAACCAATAATAACATTCAAATCCTCATAAAAATCCAGTAAACGATAATAAAGAACCACAATGACAGAGAATCCCAAGAAGAATTGGAGAAGTAGATGGTTTGGCCTCGTTCTACGTTGGAATCTCCCTCACAGTGTAAGCCCTAGTTACGATATGAAAAATACGCTAAAAGTATCAATCCTCCGTCTAACACCAGTCAGAATCGTTTAAAAACCAATTATAACTCATTTAATTAAAAATTAAAATAAAAAAACACATGACTTTAGATCGCTACATGGCCAAGCTTCCTCCAAAGAGACGTTCTCACGGCGGCGTGAGACTTACAAAAACTATGCCCTGTCTAGCAGAGTCCTCCTCATGCGAAAGCGCACGCTCAAGTCTTTTGTATGTAGTATTGCGCCACACCCGCGACCGCAAATCTCAAGTTCGGTTCTAATTTTGTCATGTCATCATCTGCATGACTTGTTCATTCATGCTTAGTTTTCTTCCATGCTTGGTCTCCTTGCTTCATTGTACCTTCATGTCAGGCAAATCCCTGCTTGTGCCTCGCATTCATGCATCCATTAGCCTCGTGCCCTCTAATACCACAAAAATTAAGCTGATTCATGCACTTATTCACCAAATGGAGTTTTAAGTAAATGCAATACAAAATATCATGAAATTCAACTAAAACACAATAAAATGTACTTGAGATGGGCATAGTTCGCGTGAATTGGTATTCAATAAGTAGGTAAAAATACCACTTATCAAATACCCCCAAACTTGAACTGCTGCTTGCCCTCAAATAATGCACACTAATGAACAATGAAAATACAACTATAATACTATACAACTAATCTATGATGCAACCTAGTCTCACATAGTCCCAAATACATAATGTAATTCCAAATTTAAATTACCTCAAAGAATTCTCCCAGATCCAAGAATATAATTTCACACCAAACTATAGGCATAATATCATACACTCAAATAATTCATATATGCTATAGAGATGTTGTGTGTGTGTGCGGTGTTCACCAAAACTAGATTTAAGCAAAGAGTACATATGCACATTGCTCCAAACAGAAAATTATAGTCTAAATCAAGACTCATATATATTCTTGCCACACAGACTGTTTCAACATATCAACACAAACTAAAGTTCAACAATGGGCTTATTGCTTTATTGCTACTCACGAGGGTGATTTACGCACTTTCCCGCGGTGTTTATTGCTATTTTTCTTTTCTTTTTCTCTTTTTCTCTTTTTTTTCATATGACCGCAGCAATGTCTTAATCCATTAGGCACACCGCTACCCCTTAGCGAGCTTTCAACCAACGAATCCTGACTATGAAAGACCTTAGGGCGCTTAGGTGTAGAGACAATCCCCTCAGTGTACTTACTTCAAGTAAAGTAGCTAGGGCCCCATTAAGACTAGCCACGTTATTGCTATTTGATTTTTATTATACATATAGCATACCCATGTTTTCCCAAAGTTTGTATGTCCATGTTTCATACAGTCTAAGATCATTTTCCACATATTTCTCTTTTTAAAACTACATGTTCTATCAAGCAATGCAACACATACTTCTTAAACCTACAAGTGATTGTGAACACGTTTGTGCAAACCAAAAGCATTTAAATAGCAACATGAATTTTATCGTGTGAAACATTATAACTACGTTCATGTTATCCAATAACTCTAGAATGCTTCACAATTCACTATCATCATTGGCTAGGCAAGAATTTCCATAGAGCTAAACATTGTGAGACATGCAATCATGACTAAAAATTAAAAAATTTCAGCAAAATTTTATCACATGCAAAATTACACTAAACAAGCAAAAACTAAATGAAACTACACTACTACCCCAATACCCCCAAACTTATAATATTCAATGCCCCATTGAATGAAGGTAAAGGGTACAAGAAACTCCCCTAATGATCAGCTTGACCACCTTCCTCGGGTGGTGAATCTGGTGGTAGATATGGCACTACGATCCCAAACTGAGGCCACTCTAGCATTGTCCCTTGCTGCACGAAGGCTTCGACCAAGACCCTGGTGAGTCCCGTGGAAAACGTTCCAAAATTGTCATACATGGCGTCGACTTTGCGCTCCAACCTTTGGAGTTGTCGATCGCTAGGAACGGTGTATGCTCGGGTGGATGGGCCTGCCTCATCTGTTTGAGGGGGCTGCTGGGATGGCTCAAGGAATGTGGGCCTGAGAATAAATCCTCGTCCGCGCGGGTGTGCTTCGCCTCCTTCCTAGTCCTCGAATTTCGCAATGGTGGCATGGGTGATGTCCTGGCTTGGATATTTCATTTGTTCGTTGCCCCAATTGCACCCCTGATGAACACATATTATGGTGACCACTGACGCATGTAGAATGCTCCCAGTGGTACTTCCCTTCAGATACTTCACGATGTTTTGATGAATCAAATACCCCATGTCGATATACTCACCAGTAATTATGCCCCATAGAATTATGGCCCTTTCCGCCGTTATCTCATGCTGATGCGATGAAGGTAATAACTTGGCACAAATAAGCAGGTTCCATACCTTAGCGTATCGATTCAGTGCGGCTGCTGGGAATATGCGAGGCAAGGTCGTGCTGACTTTATAAGTCCACTTCGTGCCTGGTATGCACAACTCTGCAATGACATGCTCCAAGTTCGTTTCCCGATGTGCCCCTATGATCCAATTGACAACCCCTCGTGGTGGTGTCTCCGTGATTCTCAGAATGGTTCTGATAGCGGAGGGTCTGTAGTCTATCTCAACACCTCAAACCATAGAGGTATCATTCATGGTGACTTTGGCATTGGCGTAAAACTCTCGGACTATGCTCATCGGAATGGGCGTGGGAGATGCAAATACCCATCCACCCTCACCTTTCGCTCTCGGATCATGGCACAAAGTCGCCCATCCCGGCCTTCCTCGTTTTGAATCCTCTTTCCTTGATAAATTTTTTTTCTACGATCCGGTAGTACTCCTGCTGGGCTTCCAGACACAAGAACTTAGTGTGGTTAACAATGTCCTCCTCGTGACTGCCGGAGGAGGATGAGGAAGATGAAGATGGTCGTGCTCTTTTTGGACCCATTTGTAGATATTTGAGTAAGAATGCAGATGAACTTACTGAGAATGAATGAGAATTTGTGATGTGTTAATCTCCCAACTTGTTTCTGCCAACCCAATTAGGAGCCCTAGCTTTATAGAGTGGATGAGAGCGTGGGTTGAGCTTTGCACGTGGAGAGAATCGTGGAGATGTGAGTGAGAAAAGCACGGTTTCAATTTGTAACTGATAGAGAGATAGAGACGTGAGTTATGGAGACGGAGAGATTTTCGCGTCTATTATTATCCCAAATAAGAGTCCAAATGGTCCACAACTCTTTTTAAAAATGTTCAGATCTGTCTTAATTCGGTGTCACGCACGGCCGCGCGAGTGTGTAGTGGGCTGGGCGCGCGGGCGCGAGACTTGCAGAATGTTTGTTGGCCTGATTGACTTGGCACGCT
Source organism: Panax ginseng (assembly GCA_020205605.1). Taxonomy (NCBI): domain Eukaryota; kingdom Viridiplantae; phylum Streptophyta; class Magnoliopsida; order Apiales; family Araliaceae; genus Panax; species Panax ginseng. The sequence goes on from CM035129.1 coordinate 70,027,960, forward strand.
GGTGCCACATGAAGTTTAGATTTCATAGGTCATGCTGCGTCACATGAGCCCGATATATCTGCAATGCTCGAGTTCAACTCCACTCTGCCTATCAGTGATGCTTTCCAATGATGGTTCCTATATAGACATTAATGCACATTATTAAGATATGAATTAGTGGCCTCATAATGCTATCATCTTGCAAATATTCGCAAAGCAATTCTTGCTACACACTTAAGCATGAAAATCTAATATCCTATTAAAAATGAATAAGATATAACTAACTAAAGTAATTCAAAATGAATAACTAAAAAGTCAATGGGGGTAGAAATAATGGGTTGCCTCCCATCCAGCGCTAAGTTATAGTCAATTAGCTTAACTATCTCTGAATCTCACGTCACATCAAGAATTGAGGTGGCTTCCTTATTGTCCACTGCACCCCGAAATTTAATGACTTCACCTTTCATTAACGGCTCTACCTTCAACTCTGAATTTGCAACCGTTACACACCTCAACGTTCCATACTTTCCCGGTTTCTGTATCTCATCCTTTAGGCCCGAATCCACCAAGTCAACCAGGAAGCATTCTTCTTCATCAGTTGGTAACTTTATTACTTTAAAGACGTTGAAGGTGATCTCCTGATCCTGAACATGCATAGTGAGTTCACCTTTTTGCACATCTATCGAAGTTCTGCCTGTGGCTAAGAATGGTCTCCCTAGTATGATCGGTATACTCGTATCCTCCTCGTAGTCTAAAATGATGAAGTCAACCGAAAAAATAAACTTGTCCACCTTAACCAACACATCTTCAACAATTCCCCGTGGATACGTGATGGATCTGTCAGCTAGCTATAGAGAAATGTTTGTCGGCCTTGGAGCCCGTAATCCCAACTGATTACACACCGACAAGGGCATTAAATTTATACCTGCCCCCAAATCACATAAACACTTACTAAAGTCCATCTTCCCAATTGTGCACAGAATCGTGAAGCTGCCTGGATCTTTCAGCTTTGGAGGTAGTTTGCGCTGAAGCACTGCACTACATTCCTCCATTAAGGCTACCATTTCAAACTCATCTAATCTTCTCTTCCTTGACAATATACCCTTCATGAACTTTGCATATCTTAGCATTTGTTCCAATGCTTCGGCGAAAGGTATATTAATTTACAGCTTTTTGAATACGTCCAGAAACTTGTTAAACTGTTTGTCTTCTTTCTGCTTAATTATCCTCTGCGGATACGGTACTTGAGGGTGAATTAGTGGCTCTGGACTCTTGACTTTTTCCTCTGAACCTGCTTTGTCTTTTTCTTCCTGCTGAACATCAGAATTTTCTAGATTTTACTCCTCTTCAGATCACCACTCACTTCATGCATGCACACCTCTCCTTAAGACTATCAGCACGCAAGCACACGACTTGCAGAACCTGTCAAATCTTTCCCTGATCTCAATGTGATCGCTTGACACTGCTCCTTCCCGTCTCTTCTTGGATTTGTCTCAGTGTTACTTGGCAATGAACCCTGGGGCCTGTTGTTAAGCATACTCGCCATTTTCCCCATTTGAGTCTCCAAATTCTTGATAGCCACTGCTTGGCTTTTGATCATAACCTCTGTGTTTTCCATGTATTTCAACATCATCTCCTCCATCTCTGATTTCTTTTCCGCGTCAGAAAAGTACCGAGTGTGATGTTGTTGATGTTGAGAGAATCCCAAAGGAAATGGTGGTTTTGGTGTAAACGTATGAGATGACCGTGGTTAAAACTCGCTGTTCTACCGAAACTGATTCTGTTGTTGTCCTTGGTTATTTGACCAACTAAAGTTCGGATGATTGCGGTTGTTGGGGTGGTATGTGTTCTAAAATTGACCTTGGTCTTTCCTGTTGTTGCTCACATACTGTACTGACTCCGAGCTAATAGCACATTAATCCGTGGAGTGTGACCCCTCATAAATCTCACAAACGAAGGCAACTGTTTTCGTTCTGTTTTCTGCCAAAGTATGTATCTTCTTAGCCATAGTTGCCATCTGTGCCGACAACTGTGTAATCACATCTACCTCCAACACACCTGCAACCTTGGGCTATGACATCTGAGATGTAGGATTCTGATAATCATTCGCAACCATAGTCTCGATAAGCGTACAAGCCTCATCATAGCTCTTTGCCCATAATGCCCCTCCTGCGGCTGCATCCATAATCGGTCTCGACTGCCATCCAAAACCATTGTAGAAGGAGTTGATCACCATCCAATCTGGCGTACCGTGATGCGGACATTTCCTGAGCATCTCTTTATATCTTTCCCATGCCTCATATAAGGACTCGCCTTTTGTTGTTGCTCAAACCGAGAGATAGTTGTCCTCATCTTTGCGCCTTTAGCCATTGGAAAGAACTTGGCTAAGAATTTCGTATAAGTCCTCCCATGTAGTGATCGAACCTCGATGGCAAAGAATGTAGCCAACTTCTAGCCTTATCCCTCAATGAAAATGGGAATAGTCGTAGTCTAATGGCATCCTCCATCACACCATTGTATCTCGAATGTATCACAAATCTTGATGAAGCTCAATAGGTGTTCATTCGGATCATCCGTGATAAAGACTCCCAAATCGAACCGAAGTTCTACACCATCCGAATAGTGCCCGATTTGATTTCAAAGGTTTTGGTCATATCTATCACGGCCCCGACTATGCTCGATCAGTAGTCCATTTATGTTTGGCATGGAATACTCCCTTAGAGCCCGATGCTCTTCTCTTTGCTCAAGTCTCTGCTTCTTCCGCCATTCGATGTGTTGTATTATCTAATCAAGGCTTGCAAATTTCTCTGCACACTCGCTTTCCAACCTCTTTCGTTTATGTTATCCTACGCTGGTGTTAGTTCTGAGTTGGATGATCACGTGTGCATAAAAATCCACAAGTTCCTGAAACGAAAACCGCAACAAAAATAGAAATGAGAAACGATCAGAATTGTCCAAGTCATACAATATAGCTTTAAACTAATGATAATTATTTAAATTCAACGCCTTTCCGCGACAACGGCGCCCACAACTTGTTGCCTCTTTTACAGTTTTGATAAAAGAGCTCTAACTCATGCAAGCATACATGTGTCAACAAGTAATACAAAGTAAGTAGAGTATCGATCCCACAGAGAAAGTTGTTAAATTTAAACTACTATGCATCAATTAACTCACTGTATTTATATACTTAGACTAAAGAATATAATTGTTGACTTAAACTAATTGTAACTAATAACTAAAAATAAGTATACTAATGGAATGAATATAATCTGGAAATAATGGGACCCTAACTTCATTTAATATTTCATCTAATCGCCACTATCATGCAAGAAGTGTTCACATATCATAGGAAAATAGCCAAGAGCACGAATAGAGTTATAACCATTTTTCAATGCACTATAACCTACTTACATAGCATCCACAGATGATAGACTCCATGTAATCATCAATACAACCAAAATCACTATATGTCTATGTGAAATTGCAATTATATTGATTTTAAGCACAAGCCCTTACTCTAGCTCATACGGTGAAACAATATATGTCTATCTGGTTCACAAAATACTCAAGCCATATACAACAGCCCCATATTTGCATGCTATCATGATTACAATCCATACTTGCATGTTCATTGTCAATTGCATACAAGTACTGAGACGGATGGTGATCAGACATTCATACATGTAAAACAATCATGACAGAATTCCCATATGATATTTAAAACAACCCTAGCATTTAAGCATGTAACCAAACTACATATTAAAATCCGTTAGAATCCCATAATGGAGTTTAGTTCATGACTGAACCAAAAGCCATTATGGGATCAACGTTAAACATGATTACAAAACAAATAATTGAAAGATGAAAGATAGAACGATCAAACACAATTGCAGATTTGGAACCAATAATAACATTCAAATCCTCATAAAAATCCAATAAACGATAATAAAGAACCACAATGACAGAGACTCCCAAAAAGAATTGGAGAAGTAGACGTTTTGGCCTCGTTCTAAATTGGAATCTCCCTCACAGTGTAAACCCTAGTTACGATATGAAAAATACGCTAAAAGTATCAATCCTCCTTCTGACACCAGTCAGAATCGTTTAAAAACTAATTACAACTCATTTAATGAAAAATTAAAATAAAATAAATACACAACTTTCAAAGATCGCTGCCACCGAAGCGCTCCTCCAAAGATATTCTCATGCATGGCACGAGACTTACAGAAAGTATGCCCTGTCCATCCAAGTCCTCGCGCGGGCGCACGGTCTCAAGTCTTTTATGCCGCGCGACCTGCAGTCTGCAAGTTCTGGTTCTGGTTTTGTCATGCTACTGCTTCTGCAACTTGTTCATTCATACTTAGTTTTCTTCCATGCTTGGTTTCCTTGCTTCATAGTACCTTCATGTCAGGTAAATCCCCGCTTGTGCCTCGCTTTCATGCATCCATTAGCCTCGTGCCCTCTAATACCACCAAAATTAAGCTGATTCATGCACTTATTCACCAAAAGGAGTTTTAAGTAAATGCAATGCAAAATATCATGAAATGCAACTAAAACACAATAAAATGTACTTGAGATGGGCATAGTTCGCATGAATTGGTATTCAATAAGTAGGTAAAAATACCACTTATTAGCAGAGAAGCCTTTACAAAGTTTTATAGATAAACTTCCAACTATTCCCAACTAATCTATCTTGGACAGCAAGCTCCCCGCTCCCTCCTCAAGCTTAGTTGTATTTCTTTTGAGTTCAGTTCTATTATATGATCTGGTCTTTAAACAACAGCCTCTTCCTCACCTCACAAGTTCACTATAGACCAAACTCCAAGCTGACCTCTCTAAGACTCTAGTCTTGGTTGAAGAATTACTCGTCTTTCTCAAAAGTACATAAAATAAACTAACACTGACCTTTTCTCTTTTTATAAATGATTTTACAACAATGTGCTTCTTAAATAAGCAGATAAGATTTTAGTATAAATTAAAACTTCTCAAATAAGCAGATATCAATTAAAGAGCAAATATATATAAAAGTTCAAAGGCTTTTATACTTGAGAAAATATGATTCTTTGTAAGTAAATAGTAATTTATGTTTTGATCAATTAATGCTTCTGAGTAAGCAAATATGTAATTTATGTACAATTATAAAAGTTTAAATAACTTTTATATTTTGAGTGAAAAATTCTTCTTGAATAAGCAAATATATAAGTCAATTTTAGCTTTAGCTCAAAAATGTTTATGTTTAAGCAGATATATAATTTAATGCAATTTATAAAGAATTATTTACTCTTTCTAATAAAGATTGTTTTTCTATGAATTAAACAAAATTGTTTTTCAGATATTCTTTAACCAGTATTATATGAATGATTTTATGTTTCAATACTTGTATGTAAAAAAGAATAAATCAATTTAAACAAATTTATCAAGTATAATAATTAAATCAGTTAAGTATAAACTTATATAACAAATATGATTGTTTAACTTTATAATATATATAGCAATATTTTATCTATTATGTGATTTTATAAATAAAGTCACTTTGTACAATAACGAATCGTACGGTTAGATTCCCTCACTTAAGAGGAATATTTTCACTTAAGAGGAATATTTATATAAATATTTTCAATAGATCACTACGATTTTCAAATCCGTTTCGGATAATTCCTCTTTTTGGAGGAATATCTCAGTATCATTTTGAACTATCAAGTGTCGTATCTAATTTATGATATTTATATAAATAATATCAATAAAAAGTTACTTAAGACTATAAGGAATCGTACGGTTCGAATTCCTCTCCGTAGAGGTGTATCTCCATAGTCTTGCGGCGTCCAAGTATCTTTTTATTTGATAAATAGATGAAATATAGATATATAAAATTGTGTATAACAATGTATATTTGTATATCTATAAATATAAAGCAAGTAAGAAATAATTCAACTAAGTTAACTCAAATGACTTATCTCAATTACTTGGACCAATGTCCTCTTCTCAAATAATCAGAACTTTTGTAAGAAGAGATATAAAGCTTTAGAGAGAGTATGTAGGTAATGAGAGTAAGCTCGGCTTTTCACTGAATTGGTAAAAACCAAATGAATGAAAGACTCCCTATTTATAGAATTTTGAAGTCAAGAGCAAAAAGATAATTTTTGAAAACTGATTTTAAATGAATGGCTAGGATTGTTTAATTTTAAAATCAATGGTTAGGATGAAAACAAACACGCGGATTGCTAAAAAAATTTCAAACTTCTGCCCGAGTATATTAATTCGGTCAAAGTAGGTTGAATTCAGCTAAGTCCAAAAAGGAGAGTCACACACGGTTTATAAACTTAGGTATGTTATATATATATATCGGTCCGGATCAAGTGCATACCCCTTATCTTACTCACCCGTGCTCACCCCCCTTTAGCTACGGACCCGGCGACGGTTCGGTCATACAACCTTCGTCCATACTTTTAGCGATGTTATATGTTATCCATCGCTAAAAGTATGTATTTACTTGCCATATTATAATCGAAATCGTCAGTCGTCCGTCGCTAAAGGGGGTGAGCACGGGTGAGTAAGAAAAGGAGTATGCACTTGATCCTTGCTCTCTCTCTCTCTCTATATATATATATATATAAGACTTTATATTATATTTTAACACACACGTTATTATATATATGTATACATGCACGCAACAAATTTTGCCCAACTTTGGTTTTAAAAAAGAAATAGGATCTCTTTGCCTTGGATATTTATATGAATCAATTTATTTAACACTTAATATTTAAATTATCAAGGTCAATAAAAATTAATTCAAATAAAAATAGAAATAGTTTAGATAAAATAATAAATGAAATATATTACAAACTTATTTAATTTCTTCATAATTGTTATCATCAAAATATATAAAACAAAATGAGACCTATCAATCTCCCCCTTTTTGATGATGACAATTATAAAAATATTTTTATCCCTTACTAATAAGAAGGTCCCTCTCAAACTATGAACACTTTAAGTCCAATTCCATAGTAGTTTATAACAGTTAAGGCAGTTATAGCAGTTTAGCAGTTTATAACAGTTAAGGTAGTTATAGCAGTTTATAACATCCCGTAGCAGTTTATAATATTTTTCTTCTCTGCCTTTGTCATCATAAAAAATGATGGGGAAAGAGAAATAATCCTGCAGAAAATATTAGTCAAATGATCATGCACAAACAATTAGTAACAAACATATCATTTAAACATATCAGTAGAGGTAGTAGTAGTAGTAGTAGTAGTAGTAGTAGTAGTAGTAGTAGTAGTAGTGGCGGTAGAGAGGGGTTAGGAGAGTTAGGTTACAGTTATCCCAAATAGTTAGTAATATTACAAGTATTGCAAATAGTTAGATATCGTCAAGATTTAAAGGAGAGAAGTGCTGAGACATTTATGGAATGTGGGTATCCAGATATTCTAGGAATGGTTGGGGTATAAGATCAGTTGGGGCATCATTGGCATTAGCATGAAACTGATAGGGACCCATAAGCAATCTATTGTTCTCCATCAGAAAATAATCCATGGACTTAACAGCATGCAAAGATAATTGCACATCTTCCAATTTTTCTAACATAAGAGTTTGGTTTTGTAGAAGAAGTTGATTCATGCTATTAAGAGAATCGATTTTAGTGGCCATGTTGATGTTAGACTCGATGACATCATGATCAAAAGGTTTGAAAATAATTAAGGACCGACATGGAAGGTTAAGATGGGAGAAAATATTTCTTGTTGAAACTAGTTGAGACTGATGTTGTGACACATTGATATCCAGATAATTAAAGATGTGAGTAAGCAACAAACCAAAGCCCAAACAGTTGTTGTGGAAGAAGAATTCAAAAGATGATAATAAAAAGTAGGCCAAGTTGTAAGGAATGCACTCATTCAAGATGCTTTTGATAATTTCCAAATCAAAAGGTAGTAATTTCCAATCATCTCTAATAGGCACGAAGTTGTTTCTAAGAATTTTACCCATAAATTGACTCTCAGTAGTAAGAAACTCTAAACCGACTTTGCAAGGAAAATCAAACAGTAAAGCAAGTACCATTTGATTAGTCACAATAGACAAGTTGTGTTTAAATAGCATGCATTCTTCCACAGAAATACTAGAGGGATGAAGATACGAGTTGATCCTAGGTATTTCTAAAGTAGAAGGATGCAGTTGGAGTGCATGTACAAGAAACAGTTCATCAATGATATATGTTTGACCTTGTATACAAGTAGTGATGCTTTTTAACAAACCAGAAGAATCCTTAGAGAATTCCATGTGAGTGTAAAATTCAGATATGAGACCAGGATAGATAGACTTATCATAAAAAGTTACCAAAAAATCCCACCCAACATTTTTGATCTTTTTAAATAGGTCTGGAAAACTGTTAAAGGTAATCACATTCCCTGGACACAGATTATGTCTCATAACTCTGTATTTAGCCTGAGCAGATGCAGTAGTGAGATGAGGAACACCATGAGGAAAATGTAATTCAGAATGCAATGGAAGTTTCTTTTGTTTAGATGAGAAAACATTAGTCATGATGAGCAGAGAAGCAGGTAAGAGAGGTGAAAGGATGAAGCTAAGTAAGGACTGAACATGTGAATGCACCATATTGAGAATGAACTTATATATATAGATAGAGAGAAAATAATATAATGATATGATGTAGGCAAGATGGTCTTTATATTTAATACACGAAGTGTAGGTAGTGAAGATTAGCAGTAAGTATACAAGTAATATGACCATACCGGGAACTGTAGTGAAGAACATAAAATATTGAAGTTTAACAGTGAAGTAGATAATTTTTTAAATCTTATATTTAAGAGGGTAAGAAAACAATAACAAAAAAGAGCCATATGTCATATATCTAACACAGAGAACAATTATGTTTAGTCAGTTTCAAAAATGATTACAAAAGAATGTAGTAGTGTTTAACATTTATAACATTCTTTAGTATAACACGACAAATAACTATTTCACAGAGAAAGATAAAACTGAGTTGTATCAAAAGATAGAAAACTGAAATTACAAAATAAATTCTAGAGAGGCATATATTATGTAAAATCTAGCATTTATCACAAATCTCAGTAGGATTGAGCAAGCAGTAGTTCAATAAAAAAAAAACCCTGTTGACATAAGTGTCCATACAATATACAGTATGAATGCCAAAAAATATAAAGCCAGTGGACAAATATCCACAAAGTGTATATATAATGAGAGAGATAAACAACAAAATTATAAACGAGTTTACCTGAGTGAGAATTTTTAAGCAAAAGTGATACCAGTGTATTGTATCAGAGATGCAGTATCTCAAGGTGTTCAAATATAACCGGGTGACATGCACATCAGTTTCTAAGAGAGAACCTCATTCGCTCAAGTAAGAGTATATATATATATATATATATATATATATATATATATATATATATATATATATATATATATATAATTTTGAAATAATAAGTATATCTCGAAAATTTTTAGAAAAAAATTAATTTTTTTTAAAATGTACAGATTTTGAACAATATGAAATGGATTTTGTGTTTTTGAAATACAAAACTGGTTTATCAAAGTGATTTGGTCAAAATACCAAAAAAAAAATTGTTAAGATTCTAGGGTTTTAAAAAAACATAGACAAAAATTAGGGTTTTTAAATCAATGAACCAGTGAATATCAATCACAGATCAAATAGGTGATTTTTAAAAAAATAGAGATTGTCTTTTTGTCAAAAATTAAAACCCTTAAACATAAATTTAACAAATCTGAAATATTTCTGAACAAAATAGGTTTGAGACGTGAACGGGTTGATCAATTAAAAAAATGAAGGTTTGTCAAAAAAAAATTAGATAGTGATTTTCCAAAAGATAAACCCGTGATTGTTTAAACACACAGAAATTGGTGATTGAATCACAGTAGATGAAAGTATAGAAGAGAAATTATGGATATTACCAGAGGAAATTAGGGTTTTGTTTTAAAAAATAAATCTACAAACGAAATGAAGATTTTTCGAACATAAAAACAAAAAAATTACAAGAAGATATAATGGATTCGAGAAAGTGACATCAAGAGAAACGATTTTCATCATTTTTCGATCAAAACCCTAAAAAGTTAAAAAAAAATATAAGGTTACTCGATTAATCAGATCGATAAACCTCGTCAAAACAAAATTTGTAAAGAGTATCGAGATATTGAGAACTAGAGAAATCATGATTTGATAAAGAAAAGAAGAGAAAGAAACCGGAAACAAATAGAATCAGAGATCGGTGAAGGTGAGAGAGAAGAGAGAGAACCAGAGACGTAAGAGAAGAGAGAGAACCAGAGACGTAAGAGAAGAGAAAGGAGGGAGAATGAGAAAATGAATAAAAAAATAGAATTTTTTATATATAGTTTGACTAACCTTGTTGATCCAACGGTGGAGAGCTGGCCTGGATTGAGATCAAAGGCTCTGATTTAATCTGAGATGTGAACAGTTGTGCTTCTTTAGGAAAAAATGATCCAATGGCTGAGATGAAGCCTCAGTTTTGATCGAGCGGTTCAAAATTGAATTTGATTGGTTCATTGGAGAAGTCGCGGATGAAGCCAGATAGCAATTGGATTTGTATTTTTATGAATGGTTCTGATTTAATCCTTGATGTATATATGTATAAACTAAAAAAAAATTGTTAATAATCAATTAAAAAATATAATTAGCAATTAGCTAGATAAATGATATTAAAATCTTATTATCAACTATACTAATGTTTTGTGAGTATAATTTACAAACACAATTTTACCAATTTAATATAAATGTATAGAAATAATATAAAATTATAAATACATGGAAAAAAAATTGAAGAGGAAAAATCTAGCATACCTAATTCAATTCATAATTTGCAAAATCTTTCCGAACTCAGTGGTTTAGTGAATATATCAGCTATATTTAATTCAGTGTCAATGTGTTCTAGTTTTATAATTCTGTTATTAACATGATCATGTAAAAAAAGATGTTTAATTTATATATAACCTTACATGTAGAACTGTATTTTTACTGAGATTGATAGTGCTTGTATTATCACATAGAATTGACACAAAGTCAAATTTCAAGTTATAGTCGGCAAGGGTTTGTTTCATCCACAGTATTTATGCACAGAAACGTGCAGCAACAATATATTCAGCTTCAGTGGTTGAAATAGATACCGAGTTTTATTTCTTAGAGAGCAAGGAAACTAAACATCCTCCTAGAAACTGACAGGTACCACTGGTACTTTTTCAATCGATATGATGACCTACATAGTCAGAATATGAGAAACACACCAGATTAAAAGGTTTATCTTTAGGATATCATAAGCCTAATTCAGCTATTCCTTTAAGATACCAAAAAATCCTTTTCACTGCGATCAGGTGAGATTCTTTAGGATTAGCTTGAAACCTAGCACATTTATGAACACTAAACACAATGTCAAGTCTATTGGCAATTATGTATAGTAAACTTTTGATCATTCCTCTTTATTTCTTTGAGTCAATAGTTTTTCCATTTCCATCAGCAATTAATTTATTAGTTAAATGACGTAGGAGTATTAAGAGGTTTTACAGATTCTAAGCCAAATATTTTAATCATTTCTTTATAATATTTAGATTGAGATATATGAATACATTTTTCTCCTTGTTTGATTTGCAGTCTGAGGAAGAAGTTTAATTCTTCCATCATACACATTTCAAATTCTTTACTCATACTTTCAACAAAATCGTTACATATAGTAATGTTAGTAGACCCAAAAATAATATCATCAACATATATCTGAATTACCAGAATATCATCATTTTTATTTTTAGTAAATAAAACTTTAGTATCAACCGTTCCCCGCTTAAAACCATTATTTAACAAAAATTTACTCAGTCGTTCATACTATGCTCTAGGGGCCTGTTTTAAACCATATAAAGCTTTATGTAATTTATAGACATATTCAGGATGACTAAAATCTTCAAAGCCAGGAGGTTGTTTAACATAAACTTCCTCTTCTAAAATACCATTTAAGAAAGCAGATTTAACATCCATTTTAAATAGCTTAAATTTTTTATGACATGCAAATGCTAATAACATACGAATAGATTCAATTCTAGCAATAGGAGCATATGTTTCATCATAGTCAATGCCTTCCAATTGATTATATCCTTGTACAGCTAATCTTACCTTATTACGAATAACAGTTCCACTTTCATCAAGTTTATTACGCAATACCCACCGAGTTCCAATAATTGAAATATCCTTGGGGTTGTGGAACTAACTCCCATACTTTTTTTCTATTGAATTGTTCAAGTTCATCTTGAATAGCCATTATAATACCCGAGAATTTCCACGTATTATTAAATGAATATATTGATGGGAATAATATTTATGTGAATATAAGTGTTATTATTTTGTGAGTCAATTAATTCAATTGATGTGTATCAAGAAATGTAAAGTGACTATGAGATTTGTGAAATGCCTTGTGTGGCATATTGTGAAACGAGGGAGTTCACTAAGCGAATTAAAATGAGAATCTAGAAGATTAATCGTGTTGATCATGTAATTTCATATGTAATCAATACGCCCTTAGACTTGTAGTAACACTTTTGTGGACATCAATTCATGTCGTATAAAATGAATTTAGCGATGAAAATTGGCACGGGCTGAAGCTAAACCAGTCTTGGCCATGTTAGGGAATAGCACGATTCTTGCCGTCTCAATAAGATAAATCTGGCAACAATTGCGCCAATAGTCGATTGGAGAAAACTAATTTTTCCACTTTGGGAATTAAATGGAATAATTATTTTATATGTGTGACATTTAATAAAACCATATGATAGAAGTATATTGGAATTAAATGAGGTACCTAGTAGCATCCTGGTATCATGTGAAGTTGTATTGTATAACGGATTAATTATCGGAATATTTTAGGAATTGAGAAAGGAATTCAATAAACATTAACATTAAATAAAGTAATAGTACGGATATGTGAGTGGTAGAGTTAATTATGGAACTACTCGGACAATAATATGTAACTACGTTATTTTATTGCATATAATTAATGTACATGGATTATATGATGTGAGTATATATTTAATCCCTAAGTTCCTAATATGGTAACAATTGTACATTAAAATTATATTTGAGAATTAAAGTAACCAACTGAGCTAGATTTAAGCACGTTGCTGCAATATAAAAATGTTCAGTTACTCAAAAAGCACATGAACAATAACCTACCCTCTAATTACGTAACTTCCAAGCTGAAATCATTGGCTAGAAGGATGGTTGATGTTGGGTAGTTAAACAACTCTTAGATAACCAGTGTGTTTACCTTCTACACCATGAATTCAACCTCAGTACCAAGTCATTGTCCAGTCCCAGTTTTCATTATAAATAGCAGTCTAAATTTCAAGTTTACATTGTTGTTCTTGGCTACTAAAACACTGATAAATTGAGAGTAAGTGAGTTGTGGTTCAAAGAAGAGCTTAGCAATCTCAGAAAGGAGTAATTAAGTAGACTAAGCTTCAAAGAGGTATAATTCCATTCCTTGGTTTTAGTTTTTGTTAAACAGAGTTCATAAGTATTAAAATTCAAATTTCTTGATTTCAAGAAAATAGATGTTAATGAGGTTGGGTATGGGTTATATATATGTTATATGATCATATAAGCATGTTGAAATTGATACATGAGTGTTTAAGAATGAATTTGTGAGTAATTTGATTGTTTTGGGTTGAATATTCTTTGAGGTTTACTCTTCCTGCTCTCGAACCAGTACTGCAGCTTCATTTGGATTAACACTAAGCCTTGTGTAAATTGCCATACCATCCTATTCTCAGTTAGGTATTCCGTTTTCAAATCTGATCAATGTTAGTCACTCATTATGTCATATACTAGCATGCAAGCATGTGTAAGGGGTATATATAGCTATATGAACCTAATGTGAGCATGTTAGACTAGCTTAGCATGATTAAAGAAAGTGTGTAGCTTAAAATGGATTTATGACTTTAGAAATGAACTTAATATATATGTATGCCATATATGTATACTGATTTTGCAAGAATGTTAATATAACTTAGAAATACATGAATAAACCACTTGCTTGTGTTTATGTGATTAGTAAGGAAACATGAGCATGTTGAGCCTACTAGTAAGCTTTGGATGTGAATATTGTCAAGCTACCTTGAGGACTAGAATCTGACATTTGTGATCATATTTGATGACACTCTTAGACTCACACATGTAGTATAACCATAGATATACCATGCTTGTGTGTCATATTTCAAATAAAGCATGAATAAAGCATATTTTAAACTAAAACGGTGTTAGTTTCACACATGTGTTATGAATACTCAAGCATGTCTAATATGAGTGTTATAACTATCTTGTATGTTTAGAGAGTAAGCATGATAGACTTTGTGGTTTTACGACCTTGAATGGCCTTAACTTGTTAAAATGTTTAATTTAGAAATATATTATAAAAGGGAACCTAGATTAACTTGAGAAGCATGAAAAGACCCTTAACATGACAAATATATCATGTATGATTGTTTTGAGCAAGTTTTACAGAAACCACAAGGCGGTGAAATGAAGTCTTGCCATAGCAGGAGGATGGCACAAGCAATTGCTAGTCCTAAACTTAACTATGGCGCACATTAATGTGGCGATCTGGAATCTGAGATTCTGCAATCTGATCTTTGGCAGTTAGCTTGTATGGTACCTATATTACTAGATGTGGTTTAAAAATCTACAGATACATGTTTACAAGTGATGCTTAGATGATATATTGGTGTTTTCCTCGTAATAGAAAGGTCCATGAGTAAAAAGGATTTAATTTTGAGTATTCTTAATTTACTCATAAGTGTTTGATCATTCTTAATCTAAAATCTGATTTTGTACCATATGTGCATACATGAATCATATCAAGCTTGAGTAAAGACTGTGTTAGCTAACGAACATCTTGAACATATAATACGTTATAAATAGGATTCAAATGTGTTGATTTCGTAACGTGGATAAACTACGCTTAAGGCAAGTTCTTTGAACCCTACTGCAAGTATCCTAAACCCTTGCATTACTTTATTCGACGCATATCGTAAGCAGTTACTCTAACCGTACTCTTTATTTGAGTCTTATTGAACTTGTGCAATTATTGGTCGTATAAGTAGAATTATGAAGGAAACTTATTTTGAAATAAAATTCAAATTTTGATAACTGTTCATGGATATGTTGAAAGAGCTGTCTAAGCCAATTGATTTGGCTAGACTATTGATAATTGATTAAAAGCTATCCAAAGCAAATTAACTTGGTGCGGACTCTTATAACTGAGAAGAACAACCCTCTTAGTAGGGGAATATATATTGTCGGGGAACCGACGTGCGCACATGAGAGAGAGTAAATGTTATGCATGATATAGGGTACTTAGTGATATTATCACCTGTTGTACTCATTTTGAAGAATTATCAGTGATATTACTGTTAATTCTAGGAGAAGTTCATAGTCCTTAGTGACTGCTCAGTATTCATTACTTTAAAATCTTGAATTGATAAACCTTTGCATATTATTGATATTCTGTCCATAGTGACTATCATTATTAATCATTGATACTTCCTGATTTAGCTATCATTATTAATCTATTCTTGACAAATTTGGAACTTTATTGAATACCCTTTTTCTATATTACTTACTGGGCAATTTGTGCTCATCCTTTCTTTTAAAACCTCTCAGTTAAGGCGGAACAGGGAAGTGTATCCGGGCAGGACAAGGGTAAGGCTACCGACTAGCTTATCCCTTTTATGTTTAAGATTATTATGTTGTATTAAGACTGTTTTCAGGTTATGTTTAAGCTTAGTAGGATTATGTAATAAGTCTTTAGTCGATATTATTATGTAATCTACTAAGTACTGTAGGTTGCGAGACTTGGGGGAATAATTATAATAAATTATTGTATATTATTCTAATTTAGATCTTCCGTTATGAAAGTGTTATTTTGGTTATTATGGTTTTACCATGAGAACGTGATGAACCACAAATTTGAGTGACCAAGTGGAGGTCAGAATTTGGGGGAGTCACAGCCATTATCCATTCTTCATCAAGTAAAGCATCTTTTATATTTTTAGGCTCAATTTGAGACAAGAAAGATAAGTGACCAACTAGATTATGTGCTTGTGATCTAGTGATTTTTAATAATGTGAGACTCCTTGGGCAAGTCATTTAATTGAGGGTTTGAGTTTTCAAGGGGATTCCCATCAATAGGTGGAGATGCATTATCTAGTTTTGGTTCTTTCATATTTCTAAGAATATCTTCAAAGACAACATCACTGTCAACAAGCTCTGTATATTTTGGAGGAGGTTGAGTTTCATCAAAAGTCACATTCATTGATTCTTCCACAACTAGACTTCTTTTGTTGAAAACTCTGTATGCTTTACTATTAAGAGAGTATCCAAGAAATATGCCTTCATCAGATTTGGGATCAAATTTTAATAAATGTCCTTTGGTATTTAGAATAAAACATTTACTCCCAAAAACACGAAAATAGTTTATTTTTTGAGTTCTTTTATAATAAAGCTCATAGGGAGTTTTGAGAAAATAGGTCTTAATAAAACTATGTTTAAAATGTAACATGATGTTGCCACAACTTTAGCCCAGAAATCTTTTGGAAGACGATATTCATTCAACATGGTATTAGCCATTTCTTGCAAAGAACGATTTTTCCTTTCAACTACACCATTTGACTATGGTGTATAAGGAGTAGAGAAGTTATGACTTATACCGTTCTCATCACAGAACATAATGAAATTAGAATTGTCAAATTCTTTTCCATGATCAGATCGAATATAGACAATATAGCTTCCTTGTTGATTTGAATCTTTTTACACAAGGTAGAAAAAGAGTTAATAGCCTCATTTTTAAATTTTAGAAAATCAACCCATGTAAATTGTGAATAATCATCAACCAAAACTAGAATGTATATAGCACCACCCATGCAATGTTTAGGGATAGGTCCAACAAGGTCCATGTGTAACAGTTCTAAGGGTCTAGAAGTTGCCATGGTAAGTTTAGGTTTATGTGATACTTGAATTTGTTTTCCCAGTTCACAAGCTTCACAGATGTGATCTTTTAAGAATTTGAATTTAGGAAGACCACAAATATTTTCTTTAGAAGAGATGTATGCATGATACTATTGAAGTAATATAAAGAAATTATTCACTGCCTTCGTTATTGGTTTCAATATAATAACCATTATAATGTATATACTTAAAACTGAGCCAAGGATCCTCATTTGCAGATACAAGACAAATGTTATCTAAATGAGAATATGCATCTAAGTCACAAGTATACACATTTTGATATCTAGGATAAACTAAAATTAATTTACCAGTTTGATCAAAGATAGAACAATTATGTGTACTAAAGGATATTTTAAACCCGCTATCATAGAGTTGACTGTTATATAGAAGATTATACCTGAGTCCAATGACTAACTGAACGTTAGAGATAGTTATGTGGTTATTACCAACACTTCCAACTCTAATTATTTTTCCTTTATTGTTATCTCCGAAATTTACCTCACCAAATTCTGTAGCTTGCAGATTTTTCAATTTTGACTTGTCGCCAGTCATGTGTCTTGAGCAGCTGCTATCAAAATACTATTTGCTCTTATTCAAGTCAGTTGCAAGACATACCTGCAATGTATGTACTAATTTTACAAGTTGGTACCCTTTAATAAGAAGGGTCCGGAGAGTGAGTTTTCCATTTTGTATAAGGAATATTTGAAGTTTCCTTTACAAAACTTGGCATAGGATAATCAATTTTAGTAGAAATAAGCATTTTATGAGTAACAGGATTATGAGAAGTATGATAATACTATTTATAAAATTCTTTTCTTGTGGTAGTTGGTACAGTATATATCCCTTTAGGTACCCAAATTATTTTCCCTTTATAGTTTCCATTTCTAGCATTGCACATATAAAAGGAATGACCATTTCTATTACAATAGGAACATTTAGTAAAAGGAGATATAAGACTTTCTTTTTCTTTGATTTTAACATGATATAGTCTTTTATCCTTTGATTTACTCGTTTCTCTAGTATATCCTAAACCTTCTTTATTAAAACTACATTTTTGTTGATTTAACATGACATCAAGATTTTCTTTTCCTTTTGTAAATTTATAAACTATAGTATTTAAATCTTCACGTTCTTTAATTAAATTTTCAATTATGGAATTATGTTTTTCTATTTCTAATTTTAAATGTGAATTTTTATTTCTAATTTCTTTAATTACCGCTTGATCTTGCACTTGATTATCTTCATTGATTACATCAAGTGTTGAATTTTCAATTTCAAGATTTTCAATTGAGATAATAAGTAATGAATTTTCTATTTCAAGATTTTTATTTTTTCTCTTAAATTGTTCTAATTCTTCTTCATTTTTTAAGTTTACTTCATTTAAACTTTCATTGGTGATAATTAAGTTAGCATTTTCAATTTTAAGGCTTTTATTTATTTTTCTTAATCTTTCTAACTCTTCTTTTATTAATTCATTATTTTCATATCAGTGATTGTAAGCCTCTTGTAGTTCATAATGATCTTCATTTATGTTTTCCAACGTATATGCAGAAAATGAGGTGCTAGGCAATTGGTGTTCAGAATTTAGCTCAGATCTTGGTGATGAGTCATTGTCTGCCATTAAACAGAGATTTGCAACTTCTTCGGTTTGTTCAGTAGTTTCTTCCTCGTCAGTTAGATCCCATCCTTCCTCGGCTATAAGAACATTGTTGTTGACCAGTTTTGGACAATCCTTTTTGAAGTGTCCAGGTTGTTTACATTCAAAACATGTGTTTGAATTTTCATTTAAGTTCGTACTTCTGAAGTTGTTGTTATTTGCTTTGAAATTTCCTCCTTACGTTTTTGGCTTGAAAATTTGTTTTCTTTTAAAGTTGTTGAAGTTGTTGTTTGTCTTCATAAAGATTTTTCCATATTTTCTTGCCTTGCTTTGAATTACTTTCCTGAGTTGTCAAGATAGTATAGCAACTTCATTGTTGTCTAGACTTAGGAGTTCTTCATTTAGTTCTTCATCGTCGCTTTCTTGGTCTACCAGAATGACTTTGAAGGCGATTCCTTTCTTTTTGAGATCTTTGTCTGATCCGGCTTTTTCAACGAGCATGTCGACTTTGTGGGCACAAAAATTTCCAATGAGATTATCCATATGATATGTGGTTAGATATTACATTTCATTAATTGTTGTAACCTTCATTTTTCAGATGGATGGAAGGGCTTTGAGAATTCTTCTATTTTTCTCATTTGTAGTGTATGCCTTTCCCAATTGCTCTAGCTCATCAATGATTCTGAAAAAACGTGCTTCCATATCAATGATCTTTTCTCCTTCTTCAAGCTTTAAGCTTTCATATTATTGGATTAGTGCATCTTTTCTGGTTTCTTTGATATGATTGGTACCTTAATAGGTTACAATCAATTTTTCCAGTATTTCTTTTGCATTTTTGCAGTTGCTGACTCTTTTGTATTCTTTTTCAATCAAGGCACTTGTTAATACTTGTTCAACTCGAGATGCTATATTCATAGTCTCTTCTTCTTCAGTGGTGAATTCATAGATATCTTTCTCGAAAGTCTTTTCTCCTTGAATTTTTGTTGGAACATTTACACCTCGTTCGATGGCAGACCAAATTTTGATTCCTTGAGATTTGGCATAGATTTTGAATCTATTTTTCCAGGTGGCAAAGTTGGTGCCATCAAATAGTGGAGGTATGGACATTGATAGTCCTTCTCTGCAACCAGTAGCATTTTAGGCTATGGATCTACTCTTAGGTATGCTTTTATATACTCAACAAACAATTTAAAGAGCATCGCTCTGATACCAATTGAAAGTCCAGTAATAATCTAGAAAGGGGGGGGGGGGGGGTGAAACCCCCAAATTCGGGTACTTCATTCCCACAGGATTTGGTGTTCACTATCCAAAACATTTACTCTTAACTACCCACAACCAAGGATAATTATGTAAATTAAACAGATTAAGTAATAATCCATCCTTTTATAGGGTTACATCAACGTAAAACAAATCACATGTAATCTAACCTTAAACTATTACATAAGTCTGTGGAATACATCACAAAATAAATTAAGTCTCATCGCATAAGTTCAGTAAATAAAATTAAACAGGTCTTCATCATTTAGACATCTTGCCCTTGCTTTTGCTAGAAGACGGCTCATCAATTTTCTCAACTTTAGCTGCAGTGTTAAATGCAAGAGTGAGCAAACAATTGCTCACTGATATAAAGAATTATAATAGCAGTAACATAAGAGTAAGCAAGGAATACTGAATAATAGAGAACTTGTTCTACGAATCAAAAATAAAAAATAAGTTCAAGATTATATCTGAGGGTCTTTAAGACCATAAACTATGTCCCAATGTTATTAAGTATTTCTACTTTAACCTTTAACAGTCATTAGACTATACAAACCTTTACCTTCATACTTAGGGGGATCAGCCCTTCGTATCATGTATTATGCACAAACATCTAAACGCTAATGCGTACTTAATCCCTTATATTAGGGTTGTTTATCTCAGTTTGACTTTAGGATTTCTGCACTAGAGAAATTTTAGTTTGGAATAGCTTAACAGTGATTCTAGAATTTTAGAACACTCAATAATTATGGAATTTGTCCAATCGATAGAGGTTTATGTGTTATTCGAAGGTTTAACACAATAATATAAGATTGAACAACAATAATTAAGTCAAAGATTGAATATCAACAATATACGATTGAATAGACATTGTATATACAAAGTATTACATCCAAAAGAGTTGGAAAACCTCGTTTGGAACAATGAACTTGAACAGTTTATGCTTTGAATAGCAAGAAACAAAAGTTAGGAACTTGCTCAATAAAAGTTATGGAACTTGCATAACGATATCAAGTTAGGAATATGAAACTTACTCAATATAAAAGAATTAGAATACAAGAGCTTGCATAATCATAAACAATATGTGTAACAACCCGATATTTTTTATATAATTAAATCATAAATTTTGCGTATAATTTTTATTATTATTATTATAAAGGTGGGAATATATGTGCAAGGTAAAGTATATGTATATATGTGATAAACAAAATTTATTTATTATATGAATAATTTCAAATAATTTTCTTAGAATTATTAACAATTATAAATTATATTTTTTGTAATTAATTTTGTAGTAAAAACATTTTTTATTATTTATTTTCCATGAAAATATGATTAAATATTATTTGAATAATATATGAAAGGATTATTGGAATTATTATAATAATTATTTTATTATATGAATTTTTGTTCGATTATTAAATTAATTATTTTAACTTAATTAATAATGTTATTTACGCAAGATAAATCAGATATGGAATTCAAACCCTAATTTTGGACTTTGATCAAGGAATAAGAATAATAATATAATATTTTTTTTATTTTAGTGCTATAAATATGTACTGTATGTGTATAGACTGATAATGGTTGGTCAATTATGTTGTATCATGACCAAACCCTAGCATTAATTTGTTAAACCCTATTTTGAAACTCAATTATGAGTTCGAGACTATTATGTAACTGTGTTATATAATTTATGTTTAGTAATATAGAATTTAAAGTTAATTAGGGAAACCCTAATTTCTAAATTTGGAACCCTAACTTCGAAATTATAAACCCTAATTACTAATTAGAAATCCTAATTACTAAACTATAACCCTAATCGCTAAAATATGAAGCTTAATATTAATTAGGAAAATTCTAATTATTACTTAGAAAACCCTAATTACAAATTGATAACTGTGATCTTAATTATAATTTGTGAATCTTAAACCCAAATACCATGTTCTATGTAATTAGGAAATTAAACATGATTTAGAAACCTTAATTTTCATTTTGAGAAACTAAAATTTTAAATTTTTTGGCCTAATTAGAAATTCTAAAAAAATTAAAATTTATAGAACCTTAGGGTTAAACCCTAAGGCTCAAACCCTAAGGGTTTGCCTAGTTACTTTGTTGCCATTAAAATCAAAAGCCAAAAGACTATTATACCCCTCTTACATTATTTGAGATAACTTGTAGATATTGGTCTATTGGGAGTTGTAGGCCAACCCTCAGCTTAGCCATGTGCTAGAAAACTCTAGCTCTCAGCCTTATACTTCAGCCATACACATTATATACATCATATATAAGGATCAAGAGAGAGAGAAAATCACATTTAAGCTTCATTTTTATGCAAACACTCATCCAAAGTTCTCTCTCTCTAAAACCCACAAATTATAATAGCATTCAGTCCCAAAAGCAAGCCCCACTACTTTCATTAATAGATCAATAGCCTTGAATCAAGATTTGTTTATAGAAAGGTATAAAACCCTACTAAGAATTTGATCTTGATTGATGTGTTATATGTTGTGTTTTAATGTTAATACATGTTGTTTATAGTGTATAATGGTGATCTGGGTTGATAGATGTAAGATCCATAACATCTATAAGTTCTGATTTGATGTTTTTGCAAATCTAGAAAAAGTTGAAAAAGGGGTCTGACAATGAATGTCAGACCTCATAGATCTCTATCTATTATGTGTTTATGTTGTTTAAAGGTCTGATCATGTAGTATGTTATGAGATCTGTACTCTGGAACTTGATTCAAGGTTAGAGCATGAACAGATTGCATGATATGGTTGGTCAAACCCCATTGACCGACTATGACTGGACAAAATCTGGGTAACCCAGATCTTGCCCAAAATGGTCTGACAAGAACTTTGTGGCCTCTGATCTTACTGTATGTTGTTGCTTTGTTATTTTTGTTGCATCTAAGTTGTAGTATGTTGTTTATGCTGCATTCTTATGCCTTAAGATCACTTAAACATCAAACAGGTGGATCATAGTGGACGGTCAAACCAAGTCGGACGATCATGAAAGTTGTTTTCTGGGTAACCTAAAAAACGCTTGAACATGTCGTCTGACATGGTTTGACCGGCATAGATCTGCTTGATCTGTTGTTGTTTTAGTGATTTAAGGTGATAGATCTCTTCCTTGTCATGTTGGCTACACACTGGATCCATTATATCACAAAAATAATACAAGGATTGCAAGTTGTGGAAGCCCAAAAGTGACTGCTCGAACTGTTCTTCATTTCTGGGTAACCCAGAAATGAAGAATAGCTCTGATAGCCACTTTGCATGCTTAGATCTCCTTAGTGTGATGTTGTTTGATCATGTTTGTTGTTGGGTCATGTAGTGTTACACTAGTACTACAATATCTGACCAAAAACATGCCTAGAAACATCATGATCTGATCATTGCACTTGGTCAAAGTAGTACCCTTAGTTACTGACTTTGAAGATCTTGGTTTCTCAAGAACACTATAGGTGACGATTTCTGTCGCTAAATGCTATAACGACAGATTTAATAATTTTAATTATTTTAATTTCCAAAAATCATTTAAAAATAGAAATTAATTTCTGAAAATTACAAAAATAGTTTTAAAAAATTAATTTAAGTTATAAAATTAACTTTTAATAATTTGACATATTCTTCATAAATATTAGTATTTATTTTAATATTATTGATATTTAATTTATTTAATAAATGCATTAAGTAAATTAATTAAAAATAATTTTATTATATTAAAATCATTTTAAATTATAATAAGGTATTTAAAAATATTTTATGTTATAAAATATAACTTTTAATATTTTAAAGTAAATTTCATTAATTATTTAATATTAATGATATTTAAATTTATTTAATATTTATATTAAATAAATTAATTAAAAATAATTTTATAATATAAAAATCATTTAAAGCTCCCAAATCCAGGTACTTGAAATCCGAACTCGGTGCTTCACGATACCATTTCTATGAGTGAAATAATACTAATAATAATAACAATAATATAAATATTAAACTTAATTTATATGATTATCAGAGTCTAGCTCCCAAGTACGTAACCTTTAATACAATCCTCCCAATACATGATAAATAATATATATATGTATATATATATATATATATCATACTTGTCTTAATAATAACAAACTATTACATAAACTACCACAAATCTTATTTGGTTAGCTTTCCTTTTCCTTTGTTTTTGCATGAGCCTTCTCGTTTTTCACACTTAGCTAAAAACATTTAAATTAAGCAAGGATGAGTATTTGAGTGCCCAAAGAAGTAATAGCAATTATATATATAAGCTGAAAGAATTTAAATATTTTCTTTATACCACCCTTCTACAATAAATCAATAGTTGTGAAGTAATCTGAACCGATAATAATAACATAACAACACTCTTTCAAATTTTTGAAACTACGTATTGACTATATATATAGGGTAGGTGACATACTATGAACATTATTTTCATTCTCGAAAAGGTTAAACAGAACTTCATCCAGAAACCGTCATAACTTACTGAACACGGGGGATGATTAACCCGTTGTACCTTCATATTGATCAATACTACATGCAAGAACGATATTATCGCTCACTTTCATCCACCTTGGGTGCATAAAAAGTTTTCCGTGCATAAGAGATGTTCATACTTGTTTGGGTTCCAAACCAAAGCAATTCAGTTGGATAATAGTAAGGTTTTATCTTGTTCAACAATAATCTATAATTCAATATATATATATATATATATATATATATATATATATATATATATATATATATATATACGGGTAATTAACAAAGGTGTATCAACATGTGATTAAATACAATGATTATCCAAGTGGGGACACTTGTATAACCATTTATAGAAATTAACGAACATAATATATATCTGAATTACCATATACTAACATGTTGATAATCAATGAGCATATATAATATAGGGTTAATAATCTTTACAGTAATAATATAATTCTGAAACATTCTTACTCATGTCCATTGCATAAAGAAAATGCAAATGTAGGATACTTGCCTAGTCTGCTTCTTACAAAATGCAACTTAGTTTAATCTTTTATATCATGACCTATCATTAATCAGATCATTCGTTCGATTAGAACAATATACTATAACACATAGTCTCGCATTTTTCGCAATCGACATAACCTAATCACATTATCACACATATTCAACAGTCATTGAATCACAAACAAACATTAACACGGTCAAAATATCTAAGTCCAGATCAATTTCTAAAACATGTCGGTGTACCGACAGCTTTATCGGGTAATTATCGAGTCTAAGACTCTATTTCTCAAGTCTCAATATCCGTAAGTATCGGTCATATGACTTAATAATAATTTTTAAACATTTATTATAATTTATCATGAATTTTCAAACACCTAATCATTATCAAATGATTTAAATATTAAACAATTCTATTATCATTAATATTTAATTAATATTAAACTATTAATGAAACCATTGCCAAAAATATTAAAGTTATTTATAATAACTCAAAATATTTTTAAAGTATTAATATTACCCTTAAATGATTTTTTAAAATATTTAAAATTATTTTAAAATAATTACCATTAATATTAAAATATTAATGTACTATTCCTCATAATATTAAAAGTCATTAAGTATAACTTAAAATATTTTTAATTCATTTATATCCTTTTAAATGATTTTAAAATTAATAAAACCATTATTAAACCATTTATTTAATATAATTATTAAATAAATTTAATATCATTAATATTAAATTAATATCATTAATCTTAAATTAGTAATGAGATTATCCTTTAAATATTAAAAGTTATATTTTATAACTTCAAATATCTTTAAACACTTTATTTTCATTTAAAATGATTTTTATAATAACTAAATCATTTTAAACTAAATTATTTAATATAATTATTAAATAACTTTAATATCATTAATAATAATTAATTAATGAAATTTACCTTTAAATATTAAAAGTTATATTTTATAACTTAAAATATTTTTAAATACCTTATTATTATTTAAAATGATTTTTAATATAATAAAATTATTTTTAATTTATTTATTTAATTCATTTATTAAATAACTTAATTATCATTAATATTAATTTATTAATGAATTTCATCACAAAATATTAAAAGTCATTAAAAATAACTTAAAATATTTTCTTATTCCATAATATATTTTTAAATGATTTTTCAAATATTAAAATAATTTTTAAATAATTTATTTAATATAATAATTAAATAAATTAAATACCTTTAATATTTCAAAAATATTAAATATTTATGAAATATACTTAAAATAATTAAAACTATTTTTTAGAATTTAAAATAATTTTTAATAATTTATTTTGTATTTTTAATAATTAAAAACTAATTTTCTATAATTATTTAATAAAAACATAATTTTTATAATTAATCTGTCGCTAAAGACCACCTATAGCGATAGAACGTCGCTATAGGTGTTCTTCATGCAAACCCAGAACTCCATGTCAGAGACCAAGAGAGCAACTTTGACTAAGATTAAATCTCAGTGTATTGTGTTTCTGGGAAATACAAAGGTCAGATCTTGTAAACATAGTGTAATACTACAAGTTCAAACAAACAACACGATCAAACAACATAAAACCAACGAGATCTAAGCAGGAAAAGTTAATTTCAGTGTTGATCTGGGTTTTCTGGGTAACCCAGAAACCCAGATAGTGTCATGGTGTCACAGTGAGGCTCGATTATCATAAGGTTCTGAGCTTACTTAATGAAATATAAAAGTCATATCTTGTAGAAGAGATGTTAAGGTACAAACATCAAGTACTATATCATAGTAACAACATCACAACTAAGAGATTTTTTCCGGTCAAAGAGCCGGTCAGGAACTGTTCTTGAACATTTCTGGGTTTTCCAGAAATGTTCTTGAGCAGTTTTGTCTACCCATGTTTGACCAACACTCAAATCGTTTCAGTTAAGAATCTAGGGAATATAAAGACTTTATTACGTAGTATTCATGTCAGTCTACAAGTATAAAACATCAACATGATCAAAACACTTAACAACAGTAAGATCAAGCGCCTGCAAAATCATTGTCAAGCGTTACACGGCGATTCGGGCTCCCTAAAAATAGTCGGTCGATACAATGTCACCCACTTTGACTCTTAATAACTTTAATTCTATAATAGATATCACCATGATTCAAGTTCCATTGCATAGATCTCATAGCGACTACCATTTCAAACATTAAAACAACCAAAACGTAAATGAAAAAGGATTTATAGCCTCGACATTCATTGTCACAACACAAAATAAATTTTTTCCGATTTTGAAAAATGCAAGATCTGAGCCTATAGATGTTATGGATCCAACATCTACAAACCCAGATCATCATTATACACTGCTAACAACATGTTTAACACAAAAACTAACATCTAACATAGCAAATCGAGATCGAATTTTTTCAAGTTAGGTTTATACCTTCATGAACAAGTTTTGATTCTAGCTTCAATCATTAAAGGTGTTTGTGGGGCTTGAATATGTGGACTTTGAAATACTTCTATATTTCGTTGGTTTTAGCGAGAGAGAGGATTGGTTGAGTGTTGTGCAAAATTTAGGCTAGCAAATGATTTTCTCTCTCTCTTCAATCTATTTATAGAAGTCCAAGATGCATGAATTGGCTGAGCTAGAGGCTGATATTTGTCAATTTAAGTCACATGGAGTAGTTGCATTAGGTCACCAACTCCCATCTAATGTCAAAACCTACATGCTAGCTTCTTTAATGCACAAAAGGGCAATATGATCAATCGTATTGTAATTTTTATGGCATAAATATAAACTTAGCAAACCTTTAGGGTTTAACCCTAAGGTTTAGCACAAAGCATTTGTAATATCTAGCAATTAGTGTTTGTACAAAATAAAATTTTAGTTTCTAAAATTTGTAATTAGGGTTTTCGTAATTAGGTTAGTTTTCTAATTACTTTATACAGGAACATTAGGGTTTAATATCACTAATTATAATTAACCTTGCTAATTTAGTAATTAGGGTTTATAATTTTGGTAATTAGGGTTACCAAATCACAATTAGGGTTTTTAATTCAAACATTAGGGTTTCTAGAAATTAATATATCTAAATGTTAATTAGAGTTGGCCTAATTAACCATAAAATCATATAACACAATTATATAATAGTCTTAAACTCACAATTGAGTTTCAATTTAGGGTTTCCCACAGTAAAACTAGGGTTTTCAAATACTGCACCATAAATGACCAATCATTGTGAGTTCACATACATACAGTACATATTTATAGCACTGAAAAATCAAAATATAATCACTATTATATTATTATTCTCATGCCTTGATCGAAATCCAAAATTAGGGTTTGGATTCCATTTCTGATTTATCTGCCATACATAACATTATCAATTAAGTTAAATAATTAACTTAATTAATCTAACATAAATTCTTATAATAAAATTATTATAATAATTCTAAAAATTATTTTATATATTATTTAAATAATATAATAATCATATTTTCATGGAAAATAATTAATAAAAATTTCTACTATATTAGTCATTATAAGAATATAATTTATAATAATCAATAATTCTAAAATAAAAATTATTTGTAATAATTCATGTAATAAATATATTTTTTTATTTATCACATAAATACATATACACATTATCTTGGCACATATTTTCCCATATTTATTTTAATAAAAAAAAAAAATTATACGTAAAATTTTTGATTTATTTGTATAGAAAATATCGGGTTGTTACATTGATAATGATTTCATTAATAGTTTAATATTAATTAAATATTAATGATAATAGAATTAGTTAATATTTAAATCATTTAATAATGATTTCATGTTTGAAAAGATCATGATAAATTATAATAATTATTTAAAAATTATTTTAAGTCATTTGAAAATAATATGACTGATATTTAAATTATTTAAATGGATATTGAACTACGGGATGTAGTCTTAGACTTCGATAATTACTCCGATAAAGTCAAGCTCGCTTAATACACCAAATATTTCCCGAAAATTGATCTGGACTTATATAATTTGTCTGTATACATGTTTGTTGTGATCCAATGACTGCTAAACATATGTGACAATGTGATTAAGTTATGTGTTGACTGCAAATAGCAGTACTATGTGTTATGATATATTATTCTAATTGAATAAATGATCTTATTAATGATAGGGCTTGATATAAAAGATAAAACTAAGTTGCATAATTGTAAGCAGCAGACCAGGCAAGTATCCTACCTTTGCATTTATTTTATGCAATGGACATAAATGAGAAAGTTTCAGAATTATATTATCCTTGTTCCAGATTATTAACTCTATTGTTATCGATTATGTATCCAATCATTTATATTCATACAAGTTCTTATATTATTCGATCATTTTTTATCAACACAGTATTATTGTATAATTCAGATATTTATTCTGTTCGTTAATTTCTAAATATGGTTATACAAGTGTCCTAACTTGGATAATCATTGTATTTAATCATATGTTGATACATACTTGTTGGTTTCCAGTATGTATACGTTGACTTAAAAGTCGTCTAAGCTTTTTGATCTGGCTAGACACAAACTTAAAAATATTATTGAATAAGATAGAACTTTATTGTTATTCAACCGAATTATTTTGGTTCGGATTCTGGACTAAGTATGAACATCCCTTACATGGAAAACATTTGTGCGTCAAAGGAGGATAAGATGAATGATAATATTGTTCTTGCATGTAGTATTGATTAATACAGGGCATAACGGGCTGATCACCCCCGTGCCTGTAAGTTATAACGGTTTACAAATGAAGTTCTGTTTAACCTTTTCAAAAATAGAAAACAATGTTCATAGTCTGTCTACTGATCTTTAGTTATAGTCAGTGCGTAGTTTCAAAAATTTGATATAGAATTGATATGTTGTTATTATTGGTTCAGCTTACTTCACAACTGTTGATTCGTTGTAGAAGTGTTGTTCAAAGAAAACATTTAATCCTTTCAGCTAATATTTATTGTTGCTTTTACATGGTGGTCAATCAAATGCTCATTCTTGCTTTAAATTTAAATGTTTTCAGCCAATCGTGATCAACCTGAAGGTTCATGCAGAAACAAAGGAAAAGGAAAGCAAACATAATATGTTTAATGGTATCTTATGTAATAGCTAGACTTTATTAAGACAATGATATTTATTATCTATCATGTAATGAATGTATTAAAGGTTACGTACTTGGGATTAGACTCTGATATATATATATATATATATATATATAAATTAAGCTTGGTATTTATATTATTGTTATTATTATTAGTATTATTCTGCTCATAGAAATGGTATCGTGAAGAACCGAGTTCAGGTTTCAAGTACCTGAATTTAGGGGCATCACAAGATGGAACCAAGAAATTTGCTCAACATAAGATTAGGGTTGAGGAAACTTGCCTCATGTTTAAGCTACATAATTACTACAAATGTTCGCCAAATACACTACTTATACCATTAGAACCACAATACCAATTTGTTATATTAACATTAACTTCATTGGTTTACTTCTCATTTTATCCAAGTTTATAATCTTTAGCTTAAGATCTGATTATCCTAATCATTCACATACCATAAGTCTGAACTCTCAATTATATTATAGTACATGACATGGTGATTGCAAAACAACTCCAATTCTTATGACATCACATTACAGTCTTTCATAACTTATTAATTCATAACCTATAGTTTCAACTTTGTGATTACAATATGTTATTATGTCTTATAACCTGTTTTAGGTTTCTCTACAATCATCAAAATAAGTTAAGATAATATTCCCTAGCTATCATTATAATCAGCTCATTATTGGGTCTCGACCGACATCATTGGCGCCATGATGCTCCATAGCAACCCCTTAGACCGGTAGGTCCTCAACTCTCAACACCGACTCGCCTGAAACACGATCACAGACTCTGCTCTTATAAGATTAGGGTTGAGGAAACTTGCCTCGTGTTTAAGCTACACAATTACTACAAATGTTCACCAAATACACTACATATACCATTAGAACCACAATACCAATTTGTTATATTAACATTAACTTCATTGGTTTACTTCTCATTTTATCCAAGTTTATAATCTTTAGCTTAAGATCTGATTATCCTAATCATTCACATACCATAAGTCTGAACTCTCAATTATATTATAGTACATGACATGGTGATTGCAAAACAACTCCAATTCTAATGACATCACATTACAGTCTTTCATAACTTATTAATTCATAACCTATAGTTTCAACTTTGTGATTACAATATGTTATTATGTCTTATAACCTATTTTAGGTTTCTCTACAATCATCAAAATAAGTTAAGATAATATTCCCACGACTATCACATTAGGGTCAGTTCATTATTGGCCAAATACACTACATCGACTACCAATTTGTTATTAACATTAACTTCATCGGCAGTTTATCCAAGTTTATAATAGCTTAAGATCCCATTATCCTAATCATTCAGACCCAATTATATTATAAGCGTCCAAAACAACTCCAATTCTTAACACACATTACACCTTTCATAACTCATAACCTATTTTCAAATTTGTGATTACAATATGAACCACGATCATCAGACTACTGCTCTTATAACCAAAATTCCAGGGTTGAACGTCCAAGATTAACACCGCACTCCGCTTCCAAAACACGATCACAGCATCATTTTATACCAAAAAATTCCAATTTCTTGACCCAACCCCAAATTAACCAAACCCAGATGTTTATAAGCTTTATAAACTCAAAACCAAATGTTTATAAAGCAATTCTAACATCACAATCCCACTTTAACCACCAATTTAAGGTCTCAAATTCCAAAATCATACTATCTTTCATATTTTTATCAATCATTCAGCAAACCATAAGTCCACCATAACTTCGATTTTCAACCATTTTGATTTGTTCAAATTACATTATTTTCGCTTTCTTGACATCACAACACAATTCACAACCACTTTTTAGATTATAACAAGGATCGATTCTAACTTTTGGTCTCATAAGCCATTTTCACATATAAATTATCAAAATAAGTTAATTTAATTTTCCTCCTACAAACCAAATTTCATGAATTTGATCACTAAATATTGCTTCATAGATTATAATTATTAGATTCTACAAGACCATACATACATATAATCAACAATCCAACTACAACTTCCAATTCACATAGAATACATATTACAAAAAAAACCGGAAGAGTTAGAATTAGGAATAGACTATACCTTTAATCATTGATTTAGCAAAGATGATGAAAAGGTTTTAGCAATCCTTCCTCTTCCTTCATTTGATTTGTTCAAATTACATTATTTTCGACATCTTAACTTCACAAAAACTCTCTCAATTTTCCTCTCTCTTTCACATATAAATTACGATTAATTAATTTTTTCTCTCCCAAATTTCATGAATTTCTTTAAATATTATCACTCTTAGTTTTCTACCTCTACACTATCTATTCTTTAGCCTTTAATCAAATAATATGAAAAGAAAAAAAACTCTCAATTTTATAGCTAGCTCCGAATCACTCCATGACAAAAAACCAAAAGCTACGCCCATATGCAATATGCCAAAGGCCACAAGGCCATGTTTAGGTACACTAAAATTCCCCTTTAATTTATTTTTATAATACTTATATTATATAGTTCAATTTGTCACACTCATTATACAACTAATTCCATTAAATTAATAATTTAAATTAACATTTTCCTTGTAACTATAATTTCCATTATATATTATAATTTTATTTCACAACTAATAAGTCTCTAATTTAATTATAAAATCAAATTAGAACTACACCATAATTATTTAATAATCTATAGCTTAAATATTAAACAATTCATTTAATTTAACTATTTCATTAAATTAAATCTTCAAATAATAAAATTATCATTCATTAATTTAGTTAACATACACACTTAACAAAATTATTACACCACAATTTCATTAATTATTTATTTATCTCAATAAATAGATTAATTAAAATATTTACTTAATTCAATAAATATTTTTAAATTACATAAAATTCTCATTCGTTATAGGGGGTTGAATAGATTATTACAAGTTAAAAATTATATTGGGACTTTTTGAATTTTATAATGATTAATTTGCAATTGTTAGAAATTAGTATGCAAGACAGTAAAGAAAATTCAATCACACATGCACTGAGATTTATCTGGTTCAAAACATACACCCCTGGTATGTTGTTACGTTCAGTCTCAAGTTCCCACTTGAAACTTGAGATTATATTACTATCAGTAATAAACACTCCTTCAACAGGCAAAGAAGCCTTTACAAAGTTTTATAGACAAACTTTTAACTATTCTCAACTAATCTATCTTGGACAACAAACTCCCCACTCCCTCCTCAAGCTTAGTTGTATTTCTTTTGAATTCAGTTCTATTCTATGATCTGGTCTTGAAACAACAACCTCTTCCTCACCTCACAAGTTCACTAGAGACCCAACTCCAAGCTGACCTCTCTAAGACTCCGGTCTTGGTCGAAGAATTACTCGTCTTTCTCATAGGTACATAAAATAAACTAACTCTGACCTTTTCTCTTTTTACAAATGATTTTACAACAATGTGCTTCTTAAAAAAGCAGATAAGATTTTAGTACAGATTGATACTTCTCAAATAAGAAGATATCAATTAAAGAGCAAATATATATATATATATATATATATATATATATATATATATACATATATATAAAGTTCAAAGGCTTTTATACTTGAGAAAATATGATTCTTTGTATGAAGATAGTAATTTATGTTTTGATCACTTAATGCTTCTGAGTAAGCAAATATGTAATTTATGCACGGTTATAAAAGTTTAAATAACTTTTATGTTTTGAGTGAAAAATGCTTCTTGAATAATCAAATAAGTCAATTTTAACTTTCGCTCAAAAATGCTTCTGTTTAAGCAGATATATAATTTAATGCAATTTATAAAGAATTATTTACTCTTTATAATAAAGAGTGTTTTTCTATGGATTAAACAGAATTGTTTTTTAGATATTCTGTAACAAGTATTATATGAATGATTTTATGTTTCAATACTTGTATGTAAAAAGAATAATTTCAAATCCGGTTCGGATAATTTCTCTTTTTGGAGGAATATCTCAGTGTTGTTTTGAACTATTAAGTGTCGTATCTATTTTACGATATTTATATAAATAATATCAATAAAAAGTTAATTAAGACTATAAAGAATCGTACGTTTCGAATTCCTCTCCGTAGAGGTGTATCTCTGTAGCCTTGCGGCGTCCAAGTATCTTTTTATTTGATAAATAGATGAAATATAAATATATAAAATTGTGTATAAAAATGTACATTTGTATATCTATAAATATAAAGCTAGTAAAAAATAATTCAACTAAGTTAACTCAAATGATTTATCTCAATTACTTGGACCAATTTCCTCTTCTCAAATAATAAGAACTTTTGTAAAAAGAGATATAAAGCTTTAGATAGAATATGTAGGCAAGGATAGTAAACTTTGTTTTTCACTGAATTGGTAAAACTCAAATGAATGAAAGACTCCCTATTTATAGAATTTTAAAGTCAGGGGCAAAAAGGTAATTTTCAAAAACTAATTTTAAATGAATGGCTAGGATAGCTTAATTTAAAAATCAATGGTTAGGATGAAAACAAAACACGCGGATTTCTAAAAAAATTTCAAACTTCCGCCCGTGTATATTAATTCGGTCAAAGTAGGTTCAATTCAGCTATGTCCAACAAGGAGAGTCACACACGGTTTATAAACATAGGCATGTTATATATGTATATATAATATAGGACATATGCATGTTATATATGTAAATTATAGGTGTATGCATGCATGATCGATATAAATATAGTACATATTACTTAATATATATATATATATATATATATATATATATATATATATATATATATATATATATATTCTGACGCCCCGAAATTCGGTATATCTTCACTCCCGGATTCTCTACGTCACGAGTACATCATTCATCCCAACATACATCATTATATACTGAAATATAACAACATACATTCTCAATTCCCAGGTTCTAATACATTATTCAAAGAATAATGAAAACTACATTATTCTTTACATCTTACAAGAGTGACGTTTATCCACCACCAAGGATACATAACCATTCATTAACTAATCTATAGTTCAATTTCATCTTTCTACATTACAAGTCTTCACTTGATCTTCACGTTCATTCACATACTGAATGGCACTTCATCTGGATACCATCAGCTTGATCTTCACGGGATCCTTAAGTTATCCTAACATAGTTTGCTGAAAATGTTTTTCATTTAATGCAAGTATGAGCATTCAATTGCCCAGCAAGTCATAATAGTTGAACAAACAACTTCAAGAATTCAAACATTCCTTTAGAACTTCGATAATCGAATAAAAGTTATGAAGCAACTTGAATATTAGGAATAATCTTTATTCTTATCATTTTAAAACATTATTCACCTTCACTTTGAAATACTTTCATTCTTCTACCTTTTTCATACACATTCTGTCTGGCTAGAATAATTAGCACAGACTTAACAATAACGGATCATGTATAAACAGAGCATTCTCTTATTAAACACTTCAATCACAGAATAGTTCATCTCACAGAAACACCGAAGTATTCATATTGTGGCACAAGGTCTCATACATTCTACCACCTTATACAAATATTGCACATTCACACACAGACAGAACTTCTCAAGTTCAACATCTGAGAAGTTTAAGACACTAGCATTCATTTAGAATATGAATGAAGTTAGGAAACTTGCCTTCAAGCATCTTCCAATAAATATTCAATAATTCTTGGTCTTTACAGTCTCTACAATACACAACCACATAACATAACACATTAGGTCATAATCATATATGTATGATAAACATTCGTGAACATTCAACACTCGTTTCTTCGTTCTAAGTTGGAATTCGGTCATTTTTGAGTCCGCAACTCTAGAATGCCAAATGAGACTATTCTCCATCGAAAACTAACTTTTTTGAGCTCAATGTCAAAATTTGACTTCCATTCCGAGAATTTCACGATTTCGACGATTATCATCCAAACTCGTGAATTTTTCCATAACTTCGTTACTTACGATTTGTTCATCGTTTTAAATGGATTCATTCCATCATGCTAACATCTTAACATACATTTTTCATTAACTTATGTACATGATAACTTCTTCCTTGTTCTTCATGAGTTTATAACTTATAAAAGTATAAACTACTTATTCATGACTTATTAAAGCTTAAGTCCATTGATTATCCATTCCTACTTCTTCTTAGCATACAAGTTCTACCACTACTCAGTTCTTTAACAATTGAAGAGAGGGAGTATCATGGTTTAGGATCTTACCCTTGAAGATTACTTGATTAATCTTTGTTCTTCTTCTTGTTCTTTGAACTAACAAACTTTAGCTTTTCTAGCTTCTCTAGCTTTTTCTCTCTAACCAACAAGCACTTATGTTATTAGATGAAATTTAACAACCAACAAATAAACTAGCTCTCCTTCTATTTATAGGAAATCCTAAATTAGGGTAGTTTAGTCTTTAAACCATCCCACCTCCTTAATCACCTCCTTACTATTCCTTTACTTAGCCACCAAGTATAAGCACTTTACTTAGCCACCAAGTATACTTGCTCATCACATAACTTATCCTTTGCTTAACAAATAAGTAATAAGCACTTTACTTGGCCATCACTTTGGGTCACCCATGAGTTGCCCCAAGGGTTTTAAGCATCCGGTAACCCATCGGTTCGATCCGCGGTTTAGTTTCTTACTTTGGGCCTTAGCATTAATTATCATTGGGCCTATCTTGGGCTTGTCTTAATATAACTTTGGGGTTGACTCTACTTAACATTGGGCTTGGCATAATCCAACTCCAATTGGATAATGACAAAGTCCATTAAGAACTATTCGTATTTTACTCGTACAATTCTTATATTCTCTTCGTATAGTATTCGTACGATATTCGTATTATACGTTGCATTAATCTTCGTACTATACTCGTATACTAATTTGTATCATACTCGCATATCACACGTATAATAACCCTAATCATTATACGCATTTCATTTCCTTCTCAGAAACCACTTTCCTTAACCCTTAGGTTTTAAGTCCGTAGGAGAAAACTTTGTTTGCCATAAATGAAATATTATTGGATATTCCATCTCATCTTAGAATTCTATCATTACGCGTTTCTCGGAATTTAAAAAAATAATTCCTGAGCAGAAATTAGTGAAGTGTTTTTACAGAAATTTCTCGAAAAAACTTTTATTTTCGTCTTGAAAATTCAAACACTTTAATTCTACCACATAGCCAGAATCCTAACCACATCTGCTCATTCTAGGTCATAGAACAACCTTCACATAGTTTACTCACAAAAATAATCAATTAAATTCATTTAATCTACATAATCAAATAAAAATTTAATTCTCATAAAAATCTAATTTTCTCAAGCAAGCATTATTATTCAAATTTAGCTCAGTAGCTAGAATCCTCCCGATTCATAATCATCTTAGGTTCTAGAACGATTAATAAACACATAGCACATAATAGTATTAAAAAAATTCATTTTATTAATAACTAATTCTTTAAATCTTAAATTCTAAACTTTCCGAATTCTTTGGGCTATTATACTTCCTCCTTATAAAAATTCCGTCCTCAGAATTTCTTCAATCCACACCCATACCCGGGTCATCACATTCACCCCTTCTTCACAAAATTTCACCCTCAAAATTTTAGCTTGCCATTCTTCTCAACTTCTCTTCAAACAAGTTCTTATCCTTCAAACCTTCCCTGGCCTTCATAACTTATCAAGATTTATGAAGTAGAATGAATGGAATATAAGAATTCCTTTAAAACATTTCATACTTTTGCTGAGGGGTCAAATTGACCATGAACTCTTACTAGGTTTAACAACATGACGCCGTAAACTTTCTTCCACGGCTAGTTTACAATCACATAGAAAGTAAACTACCTATGTCATACGTTAATCTACCCATTGTATAACCCCATTCCGGGGTATGTTCACCTCAGGCTTGATCATTAGATTCTGTACCAAAACAATTTAGTTTGGCATAACTTCTTCAAAGAAAGCTCAATTTTCTTTTGAACATGACATACCCTTTGCCTTAGCCAAATCAAGTAGCTTAGACCATACCAATATATTGGATATCAACTTGAAATATTCATTTAGTCAAATCAATTGACATCGACTACCCTTTAAATTCCTTTCGCAATTCATCAAAACGTTTTTATGACGTCATGATACCGTACTTTTCACAGTACATTGAGGACTTCGTCAATTTATGACTTCGTCATTATACATCATACCATAGTGGGTTGTTGATCCTAAGATCACATCCAACACTACTTTTGTTGATCGATTTCATAATCAATGAATACGTGCAAGTATACACGGTCAACAAGTAATAAAGTGATAAGAAAAGTATCGTTCCCACGTGGAATTATTTAATTAAAATTACCAAGTACTAACTCTTAACCAAATCAATTTCATTTAAACAACCATAAATGTGATTTTTCTAAACAAGAAAACTAAAGTAAGCAATTAAAAGAGATTATTCTAAAATAAATCAAATAAATAAAACTAAGATTTTAACGAATGAATTCAGATAAATAAAGACTAAAACTTCAATATCCCCAATTATGAACTATAAATCAACTATCCAATTATTCCAATTATGATGCCTACTGAATTGTTAACAGGAATTCTCAAATGTCAAAAGTCCTTTTCCAAGTGATCAATTGACTTCTATTTAATCCAGATTAATCTTGCTATATTCCTATGCAAAACAATTGAATTAAACTCCTTCAATTACAATTCCTTATGTGTTACATGCGATGAACAGATATTTCCATTCAATTCACGAACCTAATTATTCTCCATGCAAATAACTAAGTCACATGTTATCATGCCTAGTTCTAACCCTAGAATTCCTCTTTCAATTCCTTCTAGAGTAACAAGGTAATTACTGATCAGATAATAATCAATAAGCATAAGACAAGATAAACAATTCACTTTGACACAAATAATTAGAATAAATTAAATAACTAATTTATAGACATAAAAGGTTCAATTGAAATCTTAATGAAAGAATTAGTTCATTGTCATTGAATTAAAATCAAGAATCCATAACTGAATAGACATTAAAAGATAAAAGTATGATAAGATAAGAGAATATAATCTGTTGTCAGCAAATCTGATGCTCCCCTCTTGCTCTTGCTCTTGATCTCCAGTGTTCTTCAAGTTGCTTCAATCTCCAATGGCTAATAAGAACTAGGGTTTATGTTCTAATCTAATGGAGTGTATCTCTAATCTAATCTATGTATTCTCCCCTTATTTTATGCCTTACATCATGTATTTGTAGGTTACAAGTCCAATTTTTAGCTTAGGAACAAACCCAATCCAATTTGAAGTCAGAAAAGTGTCAAAATTCAACCCAAAATGCGTCCAAGCTTGACCAAACTCTTCCCAAAGACTTCGACGTCAGTGGGCATGGCCTGAACATCGCCCCTAGTGCCCTCAAATACTGGGCATAGGCTTCTAAATGGGCGCCTCGGTCTTTGCAGCCACTTTTCCGTAAATTTTTTCACTCGACGTTCTTTGGGAAAATGGCCATAACTTCTTCGTCCGAACACCGATTTCAATGATTCAAGATGTTTCAGAAAGAGGAGACGTAGATCTACAATTTCATTCTTTGCGTTTTTCGAAATACGGTCCGGAGCAATACTCAAATTGGTTCTGAATTGACTTTTGTGTAAATAGCAAGCCGAAAACGCGAATCTAGCCACCCCGAACGTCGATCCAAGTAACTTTTGTCCCAATTCCTACAAAACAACATAAAACATGCATGAATAGACACAAAAAATTAAAATTAACCAAAAGATGAAGCTCAAACGCACTCAATTATGAGTATAAAACTCACTCATCAAGGTTCAATTGCATTAATAACTCCATCCTTTTAACATCCTTGCATAAAATGCACTAATGATATAAAAATTCATTTTAATATTTCAAATCAATTTCTGTCAAGCTGAAACAATTAGCATGGACATACCAAGAATAGTTCTTTTAAAATCCATTGGTTCCAAAAGTTGAACCAATTCTTTCATTTTCAAAATGCGCACACACAAGCACGATTTCAATAAATTTCAAAATCTAGCATAGCTAGATGACTTGGAATATCCTATTCTACATCTTCCTTCATTGTCTTACTTGCGATAATACTTAATCTTCTCTATCACATTCAATACTAAGCCTACTGAAAATAACTTGTTTTCAGTCTAAACATCCCTATACCTTAGTAAAGTCCATCAACTTACCACACATTATGAGTTCAGGAACTTTCCACAATAATATGAGTTTAAGAACTATCCCAGTCAGACCATAGGCGTCCATTCACTGAGAAGTTCAAAAACATACCATATAATTATGAGTCATGAACCTACCATAAGTATGAGTCTCAAGAACTCGCACCTACCTTATTGTTCTCTACCTATCAAGTATATACATGAGAAAAGATTCACCTTCTCGTCATATACATCTTGATAGTGCAACCAATTCCAATGATTATCACTGTAATAAGCTAAGCAGTTGTTACACCAAGCACAAACCTCTGCCCATAACAAAGGTTCATACAACTTAGATATCACATGAGTCCTCAATTGAAATTTTACAACTTCTAAATTTCTCTTTACTTAATACGAATTTTCTTTAATTCGTATGTTATCCTTCTCAACTCAATCTGAGATTCTTCTTCCCGTACTGCTTCGTAGTACCATTCATTCATAGCATTAACTATAAATCATTCATCGTTTAATAGATTATCTGTTACTACAATTCACTATGATCACGTGGTGGTCTTCTTTCCTAATCGTTGAACTCGACTATCTTCTTATCCTTCTCTCTACGATTATAGTCTTAGGTACTCATACCTAAGGTTTATAACCTATCAGCTTTGATACCAACTTGTAACGCCCTAAAATCAGGTCTATCTTCACACCCGGATTCCATATGTCACGAGTACATAATTCATCCCAACACACATCATTATATACTGAAATATAACAATATTCATTCTCAATTCCCAGGTTATAATACCTTATAACTTTTTTTTATTACAAATAAGGAAAATTACATCATTCTTTACATCTTATAAGAGAGACTTTTATCCGCCACCAAGGATACATAGCCATTCATTAACTAATCTATAGTTCAATTTCATCTTTCTACATTACAAGTCTTCACTTGATCTTCACGCTCATTCACATACTGAATGGCACTTCATCTGGATACCATCAGCTTGATCTTCACTGATCCTTAAGTTCTTCTAACATAGTTCGCTGAAAATATTTTTCATTTAAAGAAAGTGTGAGCATTCAATTGCCCAGCAAGTCATAACAGTTGAACAAACAACTTCAAGAATTCAAACATTCCTTTAGAACTTCGATAACCGAACAAAAGTTATGAAGCAACTT
Source organism: Panax ginseng (assembly GCA_020205605.1). Lineage (NCBI taxonomy): Eukaryota > Viridiplantae > Streptophyta > Magnoliopsida > Apiales > Araliaceae > Panax > Panax ginseng. Next base: position 70,069,396 of record CM035129.1, read on the forward strand.
GAATAATAGGAATAATCTTTATTCCTATCATTTTAAAACATTATTCACCTTCACTTTGAAATACTTTCATTCTTCTACCTTTTTCATACACATTCTGTCTAGCTAGAATCATTAGCACAGACTTAATAATAACGGACCAGGTTTAAAAAGAGCATTCTCCTATTGAACATTTCAATCACAGAATAGTTCATCTCATAGAAAGACCAAGGTGTTCACATTATGGCACAAGGCCTCATACGTTCTACCACCTTGTACAAATATCGCACATTCGCACATAGATAAAACTTCTCAAGTTCAACATCTGAGAAGTTTAAGACACTGGCATTCATTTAGAATATGAATGAAGTTAGGAAACTTGCCTTCAAGCATCTTCTAATAAATATTCAACAATTCATGGTCTTTACAGTCTCTACAATACATAACCACGTAACATACCACATTAGGTCATAATCAGATATGTATGGTACCTAACGTATCTTACCCTTCTTCTCAATCTAATTGTTCATTAGATTTGTTAGGGTTATCGCATTACATTGTTTTTACGTTCACGTTCATATAATCATTAACAACTTTTAGTTGTAATTCTCAACGTTATAGTCATCATCGAAGATGTTACTTTAAGTTAATTAATTCATCATCAATCAACTATCTTTCATTTCATACACTTAATCATACTTATTTCATTAACAAAACTCGTTTCAAGTATTTATCTGCCTTTACGGCTTATTATCGTTCATCGTTTCAGTATTAATAACTTACGTTCAATTAATCTTTCTTTCAACCTTTAGTCGTTAACTTAAGGTTTTCAACATCTTAATTGATGTTACTTTAGGTTTAGTATTGATATGACTCACCATTATCAATTTACTTTCCCTTTACATTCATAATCTTTCCTCTCTGTGCTTCACCTAAAGCTGGCGTTGTGGCGCTAACTTTTCTTCTTGGACTCGCGTTGCAGCATGAGTCTTCAGTGCCTAGGACCCGGACATGGCGCTACAGCGCTGCGGCGCCACTCTTCAGTGGCTAATGGACATTCTCGGCACTGCTCGCCACTTATTATGCTTTGGCTAGCGCTGCGGCGCCAGACCTCAGAACCAAATAATTTTGATAGACTTCTTAGTTTAATGAACTTCCCAGACTCCAAATTTGATCATTTTAGGACCGAATTGGCTCGTTCAAAAGCCATTAGCTCACAACTCACATACTCTAAGTTCTCATGCAAGAATTTTTCATTTTCGAATCTGTTAACTCAAAATTCACCTATTAGTTCATTTTAACGAAAACGATAAAAGTTCGTGAACATTCAACGCTCGTTTCTTCGTTCTAAGTCAGAATTCGGTCATTTTTTGAGTTCGTAACTCTAGAATGCCAAATGAGACTATTTTCCATCGGAAACAAATGTTTCTGAGCTCAATGTCAAAATTTGACTTCCATTCCGAAAATTTCATGATTTCGACGATTATCGTCAAAACTCGTGAATTATGCCATAACTTCGTTACTTAAGATTTGTTCATCGTTTCAAATGGATTCATTCCATCATACTAACATCTTAACATACATATTTCATTAACTTATATACATGATTAGTTCTTCAGTGTTCTTCATGAGTTTATAACTTATAAAAGTATAAACTACTTATTCATGATTTATTAAAGCTTAAGTCCATTGATTAGCCTTTCCTACTTCTTCTTAGAATACAAGTTCTACCACTACTCACTTCTCTATCAATTGAAGAGAGGGAGAATCATGGTTTAGGATCTTACCCTTAAAGATTACATGATTTATCATTGTTCTTCTTTTTGTTCCTTGAACTAACAAAGTCTAGCTTTTCTAGCTTTTTCTCTCTAACCAATAAGTACTTATGTTGTTGGATGAAATTTAACAACCAACAAATAAACTAGCTCTCCTTCTATTTATAGGAAATCCTACATTAGGGTAGTTTAGTCTTTAAACCATCCCACCTCCTTAATCACCTCCTTACTATTCCTTTACTTAGCCACCAAGTATAAGCACTTTACTGAGTCACCAAGTATACTTGCTCATCACATAACTTATCCTTTGCTTAACAACTAAGTAATAAGCACTTTACTTTGCCATCACTTTGGGTCACCCATGAGTTGTCCCATGGGTTTTAACCATCCGGTAACCCATCTGTTTGATCCGCAGTTTAGTTTCTTACTTTGGGCCTTAGCATTAATTCTCATTGGGCCTATCTTGGGCTTGTCTTAACATAGCTTTGGGCTTGACTCTACTTAACATTGGTCTTGGCATAATCCAAGTCCAATTGGATAATGACAAAGTCCACTTACTAAAGTCCATTAAGAACTATTCGTATTTTACTCGAACAATTCTCGTATTCTCTTCGTATATTATTCGTACGATATTCATATTATACGTCACATTAATCTTTGTACTATACTCGTATACTATTTGTATCATACTCGTATATAACACGTATAATAACCCTAATCATTATACGCATTTCATTTCCTTCTCGAAAATCACTTTCCTTAACCCTTAGGTTTTAAGTCCGTAGGGGAAAACTTCGTTTGCCATAACTGAAATATTATTGAATATTCCATCTCGTCTTAGAATTCTATCATTACGCGTTTCTCAGAATTTAAAAAAATAATTCCCGAGCAGAAATCAGTGAATAATGTTTTTACTGAAATTTCTCGGAAATTTTTTATGTTCGTCTTGGAAATTCAAACACTTTAATTCTACCACATAGCCAGAATCCTATCCACATCCGCTCATTCTAGGTCATAGAACGACCTTCACATATCTTACTCACAAAAATAATCAATTAAATTCATTTAATCTATATAATCAAATAAAAATTTAATTCTCATAAAATTCTAATTTTCTCGGGCGTTACACATTCAGTCTAGCTCGTAGCCAGAATCCTCCCGATTAATAATCATCTTAGTTTCTAGAACGATTAATAAACACAACATATAATAGTATTGATAAAAATTCATTTTATTAATAACTAATTCTTTAAATCTTAAATTCTGAATAATCCAGATTCTCTAGGTTGTTACATATATACTCACAAATTATATATGTGACAACCGTAATTTTGTAATTTAATTTAAATATTTATTGGATTAAATAAATATTTTTCGATGAATTAATTATTATATTAATTAATTAATTGATGAAGTTGTGATAGATTAATTTAATTATATGTGTTATAGTTATTAAATTGAAGTAGAGAATTTTATTATTCGATGTATGTATTTATGTGAGCTTATTGAATTAAAAAAAATATTTAATAAGCCTTTGTTATTTTAATTAATTTAATTATTAATTAGAGATTTAATAATTGATATTATTATTAAATGAGAAAATTTAATTATGTGACTATGTGCATCATTGTGAAATCATTATATTTTATTTAAAGTAAATTAAATAAGATATTGATTTATTTTATAAAGGAGTGTGACATTATTTAAACTATATGATAAATTTTTATTAAACTAAATGATTTTTAAAACCTATTCTAACTAGCCAAACATGGACTTGGTGGTAGTTGAGGGAAGTTACCCATGATGGGGGGTAACTGACCTCTACTGCGTCAGTTTTTCTCCATTTATCTGACGCTTTCTTTTCTTATTATTTACTAAGTCTGGCAAAAAAAAAAACAGAGAGAGTTGAGAAAAGTTTTGAGAGAGATTGTGAGTTGGGTAATTGAAGAACTGTGGAGGAGTTTATCTCTTGCAAATTGTATTCTACGCTTGGGAAATTTCTTTAACCCAATTCTTATTATACGTCTTTTAAGTTTTCATAAAAAAATGGCTTTCATACTTCTGTGAGTCTATGTATTTGGGAAATTCTGTTGTTATGAGAATATATGTAATAATTCGAGTTGTATGGCATGTTTTAATATATATTATATGGGTTTCCATATCTTCAGTGTCATGAAATTATACAGTAAAAGATTTCAGAGTATTGATATGGCCATATGGCCTTATACGTGATTTTTATATGTCAAATATAATTTATTTTGCAAAATTCACACATTGATATGATTATGCATGTTAAAATAAACAAAATGAAACTTGAATGGTTGGATTTGGCTTAATAACAAATCTGTAGCGTTAAATTCCATGTTTTTGTTCAAAAACTTCAAGAACATCAAGAACAGTCCAATTTTCATATTTTAATTCTGTGATTGTGTTTTAATGGATTAAAATCACTCCATAAATGTTAAGTATTGATTATTTATGAATTCTAACATGTGGGTATGTCTAAATTCGTGTAAAAATAAGTTGATTGGAAATTTTTAGTGGTATCGCAATTTTCGCAATTACGTAAATCGAATCGGTGTCTTCTTGTGCAACACCAACTCTTAGTTGTTTTCCGCGTCATAACGCCACATATAAGTCGTGTCATGTCATTAAGTGTCCCATCACAGTCATCACTGGCGCATGAGCCAAAGAGTTAAGATAAAAGTGAAATAAGCAAAAGCCACTTAGCAGATTGTCCAGAAAATGCAAATTTTTAATGTTCAAGTATAGAAATGAGTTAGTGACCTAGTCTAATGAACATAAAAACTTGTTAGAAATATAATGAGATATTAAAATGAGTTTTTACGAAGTCAAGAAGATAATTACATGTTATTTGAATCGTTGATTATGTAATTAACTTGTTGTTCGTGTAGTATTATATTATGTGAAAACAAGTATGGTAATTTGAATAAGTATGGTCATGAAGTCGAGATTAGATAAAGAATAACTTATGATGTTTAGTACGTTATTATTGACTGGTATTGTGACGTAATTGATATGTAGGATTTAATTCAAAGAACGAGTTTGTTTAAGTGTAATCTACGTACAAGGCAAGTTTCTAAACCTTATCTTGTTACATTGAGCAAGTTTTCTAACTCTACATTTACGTTGAGCAAGTTTCTTACCCTAAACTTTCGTTGAGCAAGTTTCCTAACCCTACTTGTTATCGTTATATAAGTTGATTAATTCATCTTTCGATATTGAGCAAGTTCTCATTTTTATTGATCAAGCCTGTCTTGTATAGTAAAGTTTATCAATCTTCAAGCATGATGTTGTTATACAATAATTATTCTATTGTATACCTTTTGAGATGTTATTCAAGTTAAATATTCATTTACTATTAAACCTTGTTAGACTAGTGAACCCTTATTGATTAGACTAGTCCATAGTTGATGAGCGTTCTAAATTTCAGAACCCCTTAATGAATTATCTAAACCAAACTTCCTTTGGTGCGGACTCGAATGTCAAACTGAGATGAACAACCCTGTATAGGGGATTATTTACGCTTTAGCGTTAAGATATTGTGCATGTGATGGTACTAAGGGTCGATCCCCTAAGTACGAGAAGAAGAGTCCATAGTCTTATGACTGTTAAAGGTTTCAAGTAAAAACACTTGACATCCTAGGACATAGTTCAAGGTCTTATGACCCTCAGGATTTCTTTTGATTCTTGTTATTCATTCTTGATTCAAAAGTTGAGCATTATATTATAAGTTATTATTTCTCTCGCATGTTATTATTCACTGTTATATTATTTTGTGGGCAATCGTGCTCACTCTTGCGTAATAATAACATTGCAGTTAAGAACGAAAGAGCAGACGAACCTTCCACTAGTAAGGGCAAGGGAAAGCTTAGCAAGTAATGAAGACTGTTTTATTAATGTGGTTATGCGATGTAATTAGAGTTGATGTTACTAAGACTTATTTGTTTATGTTTTCCGCAAAGATGTTTTAAGGTTAGAGTAACCTGGGATTTATTATTATTCAGTTGATGTAACCCCATAAGGGGAGAGATTTATTATTTATTTATTCTATTGCATGGTTTGCAATTTATTTATGGGTAGATAGATAGATGATGTTTGTACAGTGAACACCAAATCCTGTGAAAATGGAAGTACTGGATTTGGGGGTGTCACAATATATATATACACACACACACACACACACACACACACACACATGCATGCAACAAATTTTGCCCCAACTTTGGTTTTGAAAAAGAAATAGGATCTCCTTGCCTTGGATATTTATATGAATCAATTTATTTAACACTTGATATTTAAAACAATAATTGTTGTCATCAAAATATATGTAGATTAAATGAATTTTAACACTTGATAGAAAATAGTTTAGATAAAATATTAAATTAAATATATTACAAACTTATTTAATTTCTTCATAATTGTTGTCATCAAAATATATAAAATAAAATGAGACCTATCAAAAGATTTGCTAGTGAGAATATAAGGATCCCATTTCAAATGTATATAGCCTTGTGGTGACACAACAAACTATATATAAATAAATAGATAGACAACTCTTGTCAATTACATTATCATGTAACTCATTTTATTTTGCCTCTTGGATTATTTTGATCAAGTGGTGGCACATCTGAATCAAAATTATCCAAGTTAAGTCCAACCTAGCACTTCTATATATTCAAAAAGAAAAATATTATCCTTGTGGTGACATAACAAAACAACATTTTTCAATTTCTTTATAAGCATCAAATGTGATAAAAATAACATCTCAAAAAATTAAGATAAGCCTTGTGGTGTCACAATAAATTTATATTAATTAATTGATACTATATTAATTTTTAACATGCTAGAAACCGAGATATTCCAAATATCTATGAACGCTTATGACTTAATATAAATTTCTTTGACGGGTTTATTATTATTTGTCACATCTTGTTTAGCGTGCATGCACACACACACACACATATATAATATAAGCATGCATATATAGAATACTATATTCTACCCGGATTGATTATGGACTTTATCCTAGTTTGGTTCACTAGAGCCACCAAGTGAACCAAGAGGTCAAACCTAGGGTGCAAGAATAAAATTTTAATATAACTATTACATTTAAATCTCGGGCTCCATTACAAACGGGTTTTCATGCGTTTCTTGCTACTTGATATCCAATTGTTCAAAAGTAATTCTAACTATTTCTATTACAAAACTATTTACAATAAAAAGAAAACTTGATCAACAGTCAAGGGGAAGTACATAGGAGTGAGATAGAATTTACATGAAGAAAATAATTAGAGAAGACGAGATACGTAGACCCTATTTAATAAAACTCATACATTCATGCATCCAACTAAAATAAAATCTAATCATATTTGTCAATTGTCCATAATCAATCCCATTTATTATCACACACAACATCATATGCGTCAATAAATAACATTCATCTCATGAATAATAAATCCATTCTATATATACATTGATATCAATTTAATGGGCAATTTCAAATTTATTAAAAATCCAATTTTGAGATAAAAATAAAATCTTTATTTTAATCAAAATTAAATCATAATAAAGTTCTTTATTTTATTTTATCCAATTTTGAATAAAAATAAACTCAATTATTTTTTTAATCAAATTTCAAATCAAAATAAGCTCCTTTATTTTAACTTATTATTGATGGAAAAATAAAATATGTTGAATTCTATTCCTTATCAAATTTAAACATTTTAATTTTAGGAAACATCAAATCCTATTCCATATGTGAATAAACTCTTTTATTCTAGGTAACATGAAATACTATTCCATATGTGAATAAACTCTTTTATTCAAGTGAATGTGGAATCCAATTCCAAGTTAATATAAAACTTTTTGAATAAACTCTTTTATTCAAACGAACGTGAAATTCAATTACAAATTAATATAAAACTTTTGAATAAACTCTTTTAGTCAAGCGAACGTGGAATCCAATTCTAAGTTAATATAAATTTTTTATTTTAATCATATTCCGATTCAAAATAAACTTTCTATCTTAATTGAAATAAATATTAAAAATAAATTTTTTTCAGAATTAGGTGTCGGGCATAGCTGCGCCCAGAATACACTGGGATACAGTGCAGCTGTGTTGCTAACCTAGGAAATATGTCCCGGTTATGGCATAGCTGCGCTCCAGAGTGAACTGGAGATGGCGCAGCTACGCCGCATCGCAAACAGACGAGGAAAAAATTTTGCTTAGAAAATTGGATTCAATCGCATACCCATACACATGGAATTATCAAGATGGATAATTCGCACAAAGTTAGGCTTTGATACAACTGTTAGGTTTATATATAGCGCGATAATGCAATCAAATTACATAAAAGGTACGAAAGCGCGATAAATAATAATAATAGTAATAATAATAATAAGACACTTCTTATTAATTTATATTTAATATTTCCAAAATATTAAATAATAAATATTAAGCTATTTAATTTATTCGATCACCATAGATTAAATTAAATACACTTAACTTATTATTATGATTATGCCATTACTTATTAAATAAATATTCTTCCTTTTATGGTGTGACCCTTTAGGTTTAATTTCCATATTAAACCGGTTGTGAATAAATAATTTCTAATCTTATTTAAATAAATTAATTAATTTATTTATTTATTTATTTAAATAACATTTATTCTATAATAAGCATAAGCCTCATTAGCGATCAATGACTTTTCAAATAATATATATTTAAACATTAATCATAAAAGAACCTTTGAGTAAATAGTTACCATACAATTCAATCCTTCCACCATACAATGTCCTAATTAAATATAAGACATTAAATTATTGTCAAGTATTATTTTATTTAATTATATGTATTTCAATTCTTAAATGCATAACTCTAAATAATAAAAATTAGAAACTCCTTTCTAAGTTCATTACGTGATTGGTCAAAGACTCTTTGGGTTGTCATTTATCGAATCACATAGGATATTCTCTTCTTTTACTAGAAGCGATAGATTCTTTGTTGATCTTTCATTATCTCCATACACAACTTATTATACCCAAGCATACCCTTTGATATACCCTAAGGGTCTGAAGGAATATATCAAAGTATAACTTATCATACACAAGATACTATGATGATCTCAAGTCTAAGGATCACTTGTACTACTATCACTTCATGAATTACTATTGACATACAAGTAAAACTTCATTTGGTATTCCTTAGTGAGCCAGGTTCAGTGAACTTATTCTCCAATAAGCACCTATATACTTTCCTTAGTGTCTCCACACAAATGACAATAAGATCAATCATCCTCATCCAATGAGCAAGCAACATATGTACCAATCTATCCGGATTCACTAATCCCCTTTTTAGTAATCCAACGATTGGGAACAATTTTAGTTTGTGAGCTATCTAAGAATTTAGATCTCATTAGCATGATCATCATCATGATTCTAAAAGCATTGTTCAAAACTATGAGTTTATCATATATTATAAAATAACACCTTGTAGATAAGTTAAACGCCTTTAATTAAATAATTTTTTTCTATTAATGAATAAGATTGTTACAAAGTATATGTTTTATCATCAAACATGATTAACTTGTATGCATACTACTTTCATAAATATCATGTATGCATTGAAATATATGGGACCTGATGTTGATCAGTCATATTCTGGAGAAAATCACTGTAAGACAATGGAAAACATTTAAAAAGTACTTAGCTGAAACTAAGGATGTGTTAATAATTCATGGTGGGTTTGAATTAAAACTAGAGGGCTAAATAGACTCAAGTTTTTAGATCCACCAAGATGACAACAAATCCACTTTAGGGTAAAGTCGTTACCTTGAATGGTGGTACAAAGAATTAGAAAGGTTCCAAACATCAAAGTTTTGTTGGTTTAATGACAAAGATAAAGTATATAGCTATAAATGAAGTTGCACTCTGTATATAGACAGAGTTGGAATAATTCTTAAGTCTCATCTTGGATCCAAACATATGTTACAACACTTTCATTTGATTAAAGAAATCATTGAAAGAGGAGAAGTTACTATAGAGATAGTGTACTCTCAAGAACAACATCGCATATCCACTTACTGAAGCTTTATCCAACAACAGGATGATCGTCACTTAGAGAAGAAATGTATGAGATACCATAACGATTAACTTTAGTGCATGTGACAACCGAGATTTTGTAATTTAATTTTAATATTTATTGGATTGAATAAATATTTTTTCGATGAATTAATTATTAGATTAAATAATCAATTGATGAAGTTGTGGTAGATTAATTTAATTATATGTGTTATATTTATTAAATTAATGTGGAGAATTTTATTATTCGATATATGTAATTATGTGAGCTTATTGTATTAAAAGAAATATTTAATAAGCTTGATATTATTTTAATTAATTTAATTATTAATTAGAGATTTAATAATTTGACGTTATTAATAAATGAGAAATTTAATTATGTGACTATGTGAATTAATGAGAAATTATTATATTCTATTTTAAAATAAATTAAATAAGATATTGATTTATTTTATAAAGGAGTGTGACATTATTTAAACTATATGATAAGGTTTTATTAAATTAAATTGTTTTTGAAACCTATTCTTGCCAGCCAAACAAGGCCCTAAAGGGAGTTGATAGCGGTTACCCATGATCGAGATGGCTCGACCACTCTACGTCCGCTAATTTTTTTTTATATACGCCTTCCCTTTCCTTCTTCTTTCATTATTTTTGGCTAAGTCTGGCAAAAACAGAGAGAGATACAGAGAGAGAGAGTTTGAGAGTTCAGAGATTTGTTAATAGAATTATGAGAGTCATCCGGGAAGAAATTCATCTCCTGTTAATTCACTCTACGCTTGTGTAATATCTTCAACCCAATTCCTTTTTATGTCATTTAGCTTTTATAAAATGGCATTCATACATTCTGTAAAGTCTCTTTAATTGGAAATTGTAAGGGTTATGGGTATATATGTGTAAAGATGTTGTTATAATGTGTTTTTATATATATTGTATGTTTCCATATCATCAATTTCATAATATTATAATGTATGATTATGGCTTCAAAAGTTACAGAGTATGTTATATGGCCATATAGCCTTATACGTGATTTTAATATGTCAAACATAAATTGTTCTATAAAATTTCCACTTGTATATGATTATGCATGCTAAAACGAACAAAACAAAACTTGAATGGTTGGATTTGGTCTTATAACGAATCTGTGGCGTTGAATTTTAGGATTTATGTTCAAAACCTTCAAGAACATCAAGAACAATATAATTTGCATATTTTAATTCTGTAATTATATGTTTTAATGGGTGAAAATCACTCTATAAGTGTTGGGTAATGATTATGTATGAATTCTAACATGTGGGTATGTTTAATTTGGTGAATTTAATGACCATATAGTGTTTATTTCGCCTGATTTTGTGTTCTTCGCGAACTGGAAATCAAAAACCGGAGTGTCGTCAGTGTGGCCGCCAACTCTAAGTATAATTCCGTCTTGCATGATGCGAGAGACCTACATGCCATGAATATTGATGCCACAGCCAGCCAAGACCTAGTGAATAGTGGTGTCATGGTAGCCCACTTTAGCGTAATGTCCAAAAAATGTTTTTTAAAGAGTTCAAGTATAGAAATGTGATAGAAACTTAGTCTAACGAACATAAAAACATGATAGACATATAATGAGGTGTTAAAACAAATTCTTAACATGTCCATAACACAATTACGTGTGAATTGAATGAATGAATGCATAGTTAGCTTATTGTTCGTGAAATCTTAATTTTGACAATAAGTGTTGTAATTGATTAAGTATAGTCATGAATTTGAGTTAGATAAAGAATAAGCTTGTGATGTTTAGTACATTATAATTGACTGGTATTATGAACATAAATGATATGTAAGATTTAATTCAAGGAACACGTTTAATTAACGTGTAATCTACGTACGAGGCAAGTTTCCTAACTCTACTTGTTATCGTTATATAAGTTGATAAATTCACCTTTCTACATTGAGAAAGTTCTCATTATTATTGATCAAGTCTGTTTTGTTATATCAAAGCTTATTAATCTTTCAAGCATGATGCTGTTATACAATACTTATTCTATTGTATACCTCTTGAGATTGTTATTCAAATTAAATTATCAGTTATTGTTAAAGCTTGTTAAACTAGCGAACCCATAATGATTCGACTAGTCCATAGTTGATAATCGTTCTAAATTTCAAAACCCTTGATGATTTATCCAAACCAAACTTCCTTTGGTGTGGACTCGAATGTCAAACTGAGATGAACAACCCTGTAAAGGGGATTACTTATGTGTTAGCATTAAGATATTGTGCACAATATGGAACTAAGGGCTAATCCCCCTAAGTACGAGAAGAAGAGTCCATAGTCTTATGACTGTTAAAGGTTTCAAGTATAAACACTTGATAACCTAGGACATAGTTCAAGGTCTTATGACCCTCAGAAGTTCTTTTGTCTCTTGTTATTCATTCTTGATTCAAAAGTTGAGTTTCCTATTTCAGAAGTCTTTAAATTATTCGCATGTTATTATTCATTGTTATATTGTTATACTTGTGGGCAATCGTGCTCACTCTTGCGTAATAATAACATTGTAGTTAAGAACAAAAGAGCAGACGAGCCTTCCACTAGTAAAGGCAAGGGCAAGATTAGCAAGTAATGAAGATTGATTATTTATGTGGTTATGTAATCATATTTAGACTTGATGTTACTTAAGACTTATTATCTGTTTATGATTCCACACAGATGTTTTAAGGTTAGAGCAACTTGGGATTTTATTTATTTTGGAGTTGATGTAACCCCATAAGGGGAGATTTATTTATTATTTCTATCTATGGCATGGTTTGTATTATTTATGGGTAGATAGATAGACGATATTTGTACAGTGAACACCAAATCCTGTGGAAATGGAAGTTCCAGATTTGGGGGTGTCACAGGTTGGTATCAGAGCTTTAGGTTATGAACCTTAGGTGGGGGAACAACCTTAGGTAGTAGCCTTGTAGGAGATCGGGAACATAGTGGTGGTAAACTCTTATCGGGTTCTAAGAAATGAATTTCTAAATTCATTGAAGTTAATAAATGACTTTATGTGCTTATGTGTTAAATTATGTGTTCACTAGCACGGATTAGTAACTAAAACTTAAAATTTTGTTGTCAGGATGTCGGATGTTGGAGGAGCTAGTCGAGCTAGGGAGGAGGAGCTCCGAGACATTCATGTTGTCAAGGAACAGTTGGTACAGAGAGAGCCATCTCTGTTGATCATGGTTGTTGGTCGGGAACATGAGCCTGAGACTGATCCAGAGGAGGATTCTGATGAGGAAGAGGAGTTCCCACCGAACTCCAATGATGCTGAGATGTATGATGCACTTTATGATCGTAACATAGAGTTGCAGGACACTATTCAGGAGCTGAGGGAGAGGATTGTTATGCAGCAAAGTACCATTGAGCAGAAGGATGAGGAAATTGTGACTCTTTACACACGTTTGGGAAACGTGGAGTGGGATTTGGTTCACGAGAAGGGTCAAACTGAGGATAAGATCGAAGAAATAGAGAAGTTGAAGAAAGATCTGAAAGAGAGCTCAGAAAGACTAACAGAATTCACAACCACTTTTGAGATTATAACAAGGATTGAACATAAACTTTTGGTCTCAATAAGCCATTTTCACATATAAATAACAGTGTTAATTTAATTTTCCTTCCACAAACCAAATTTCATGAATTTGATCACTAAATATTGCTTTATAGATTATAATTATCAGATTCTACAAGACCATACATACATATAATCAACAATCCAACACAACTTCCAATTCACATAGAATAGATATTACAAAACTAAGAGTTAGAATTAGGAATAGACTATACCTTTAATCATTGATTTAGCAAAGATGATGAAAAGGTTTTAGCAATCCTTCCTCTTCCTCTTGACCAACTCACAACAAAACTCTCAATTTTCCTCTCTAGCTCCCTCAATTTCTCTTTAATCACTCTGTGTTTTCTACCTCTCTACACTATTTATTCTTTAGCCTTAGGAAATAATATGCATAGAAACAAACTGATATAGCCACTACGCATCAGTACAAAAACCAAAAGCTACGTCCGTTGCAATATGCCAAAGGCCACAAGGCCATGTTTAGGTACACTAAAATTCTCCCTTTTAATTTATTTTTATAATACTTATATTATATAGTTCAATTTGTCACACTCATTATACAACTAATTCCATTAAATTAATAATTTAAATTAACATTTTCCTTGTAACTATAATTTCCTTTATATATTATAATTTTATTTCACAACTAATAAGTCTCTAATTTAATTATAAAATCAAATTAGAACTACGCCTATAATTATTTAATAATCTATAGCTTAAATATTAAACAATCCATTTAATTTAACTATTTCATTAAACTAAATCTTCAAATAATAAAATTATCATTCATTAATTTAGTTAACATACACACTTAACAAAATTATTACACCACAATTTCATTAATTATTTATTTATCTCAATAAATAGATTAATTAAAATATTTACTTAATTCAATAAATATTTTTAAATTACATAAAAATTCTCGATTAGTTATAGGGGTTGAATAGATTATTACAAGTTAAAAATTATATTAGGCCTTTTTGAATTTTATAATGATTAATTTGCAATTGTTAGAAATTAGTATGCAAGACAGTAAAGAAAATTCAATCACACAATGCACAAAGATTTATCTGGTTCAAAACATACACCCCTGGTATGTTGCTACGTTCAGTCTCAAGTTCCCACTTGAAACTTGAGATCATATTACTATCAGTAATAAACACTCCTTCAACAGGCGAAGAAGCCTTTACAAAGTTTTATAGACAAACTTGTAACTATTATCAACTAATCTATCTTGGACAACAAGCTCCCCACTCCCTCCTCAAGCTTAGTTGTATTTCTTTTGAATTCAGTTCTATTCTATGATCTGGTCTTGAAACAACAACCTCTTCCTCACCTCACAAGTTCACTAGAGACCCAACTCCAAGCTGACCTCTCTAAGACTCCGGTCTTGGTCGAAGAATTACTCGTCTTTCTCATAGGTACATAAAATAAACTAACTCTGACCTTTTCTCTTTTTACAAATGATTTTACAACAATGTGCTTCTTAAAAAAGCAGATAAGATTTTAGTACAGATTGATACTTCTCAAATAAGCAGATATCAATTAAAGAGCAAATATAATTATTTATATATAAAAGTTCAAAGGCTTTTATACTTGAGAAAATATGATTCTTTGTATGAAGATAGTAATTTATGTTTTGATCACTTAATGCTTCTGAGTAAGCAAATATGTAATTTATGCATGGTTATAAAAGTTTAAATAACTTTTATGTTTTGAGTGAAAAATGCTTCTTGAATAAGCAAATAAGTCAATTTTAACTTTAGCTCAAAAATGCTTCTGTTTAAGCAGTTATATAATTTAATGCAATTTATAAAGAATTATTTACTCTTTATAATAAAGAGTGTTTTTCTTTGGATTAAATAGAATTGTTTTTTAGATATTCTTTAACAAGTATTATATGAATGATTTTATGTTTCAATACTTGTATGTAAAAAGAATAATTCAATTTAAACAATATTTATCAAGTATAATAATTAAATCAGTTAAGTATAAACTGATATAACAAAGATGATTGTATAACTCAGATAATATATAGCAATATTTTATCTATTATGTGATTTTATAAATAAAGTCACTTAGTACTATAAGAAATCATATGGTTCGATTCCCTCACTTAAGAGGAATATCTCCGTAGCCTTGCGGCGTCTAAGTATGACAAAATTTATATTCTCACAATTGATATTTATGTAAATATTTTCAATAGATCACTACGATTTTCAAATTCGGTTCGGATAATTTCTCTTTTTGGAGGAATATCTCAGTGTTGTTTTGAACTATCAAGTGTCGTATCTATTTTACGATATTTATATAAATAATATCAATAAAAAGTTACTTAAGACTATAAGGAATCGTACGTTTCGAATTCCTCTCCGTAGAGGTGTATCTCTGTAGCCTTGCGGCATCCAAGTATCTTTTTATTTGATAAATAGATGAAATATAAATATATAAAATTGTGTATAAAATGTACATTTGTATATCTATAAATATAAAGCTAGTAAAAAATAATTCAACTAAGTTAACTCAAATGATTTATCTCAATTACTTGGACCAATTTCCTCTTCTCAAATAATAAGAACTTTTGTAAAAAGAGATATATAGCTTTAGATAGAGTATGTAGGCAAGGATAGTAAACTTTGCTTTTCACTGAATTGGTAAAACTCAAATGAATGAAAGACTCCCTATTTATAGAATTTTAAAGTGAGGGGCAAAAAGGTAATTTTCAAAAACTAATTTTAAATGAATGGCTAGGATAGCTTAATTTAAAAATCAATGGTTAGGATGAAAACAAAACACGCGGATTTCTAAAAAAATTTCAAACTTCCGCCCGTGTATATTAATTCGGTCAAAGTAGGTTCAATTCAGCTAAGTCCAACAAGGAGAGTCACACACGGTTTATAAACATAGGCATGTTATATATGTATATATAATATAGGACATATGCATGTTATATATATAAATTATAGGCGTATGCATATATATATATATATATATATATATATATATATATATATTCAGCGCTCAAAATTAGATATATCTTCACACCCGGATTCTCTACGTCACGAGTACATCATTCATCCCAACATACAACATTATATACTGAAATATAACAACAAACATTCTCAATTCCCAGGTTCTAATACATTATTCAAAGAATAATGAAAACTACATTATTCTTTACATCTTACAAGAGTGACGTTTATCCACCACCAAGGATACATAACCATTCATTAACTAATCTATAGTTCAATTTCATCTTTCTACATTACAAGTCTTCACTTGATCTTCACGTTCATTCACATACTGAATGTCACTTCATCTGGATACCATCAGCTTGATCTTCACGGGATCCTTAAGTTATTCTAACATAGTTTGCTGAAAATGTTTTTCATTTAATGCAAGTATGAGCATTCAATTGCCCAGCAAGTCATAATAGTTGAACAAACAACTTCAAGAATTCAAACATTCCTTTAGAACTTCGATAACCGAATAAAAGTTATGAAGCAACTTGAATATTAGGAATAATCTTTATTCTTATCATTTTAAAACATTATTCACCTTCACTTTGAAATACTTTCATTCTTCTACCTTTTTCATACACATTCTGTATGGCTAAAATAATTATCACAGACTTAACAATAACGGATCATGTATAAACAGAGCACTCTCTTATTAAACAGTTCAATCACAGAATAGTTCATCTCACAGAAACACCGAAGTGTTCATATTGTGGCACAAGGTCTCATACATTCTACCACCTTATACAAATATTGCACATTCACACATAGACAGAACTTCTCAAGTTCAACATCTGAGAAGTTTAAGACACTAACATTCATTTAGAATATGAATGAAGTTAGGAAACTTGCCTTCAAGCATCTTCCAATAAATATTCAATAATTCTTGGTCTTTATAGTCTCTACAATACACAACCACATAACATAACACATTAGGTCATAATCATATATGTATGATAAACATTCGTGAACATTCAACACTCGTTTCTTCGTTCTAAGTTGGAATTCGGTCATTTTTGAGTCCGCAACTCTAGAATGCCAAATGAGACTATTTTCCATCGAAAACTAACTTTTTTTGAGCTCAACTAACTTATGTACATGATAAGTTCTTCCTTGTTCTTCATGAGTTTATAACTTATAAAAGTATAAACTACTTATTCATGACTTATTAAAGCTTAAGTCCATTGATTATCCATTCCTACTTCTTCTTAGCATACAAGTTCTACCACTACTCAGTTCTCTAACAATTGAAGAGAGGGAGTATCATGGTTTAGGATCTTACCCTTGAAGATTACTCGATTAATATTTGTTCTTTTTCTTGTTCCTTGAACTAACAAAGTCTAGCTTTTCTAGCTTCTCTAGCTTTTTCTCTCTAACCAAGAAGCACTTATGTTATTAGATGAAATTTAACAACCAACAAATAAACTAGATCTCCTTCTATTTATAGGAAATCCTAGATTAGGGTAGTTTAGTCTTTAAACCATCCCACCTCCTTAATCACCTCCTTACTATTCCTTTACTTAGCCACCAAGTATACTTGTTCATCACATAACTTATCATTTGCTTAACAAATAAGTAATAAGAACTTTACTTGGCCATCACTTTGGGTCACCCATGAGTTGCCCCAAGGGTTTTAAGCATCCGGTAACCCATCGGTTCGATCCGCGGTTTAGTTTCTTACTTTGGGCCATAGCATTAATTATCATTGGGCCTATCTTGGGCTTGTCTTAATATAACTTTGGGCTTGACTCTACTTAACATTGGGCTTGGCATAATCCAACTCCAATTGGATAATGACAAAGTCCACTTACTAAAGTCCATTAAGAACTATTCGTATTTTTCTCGTACAATTCTTATATTCTCTTCGTATAGTATTCGTACGATATTCATATTATACGTTGCATTAATCTTCGTACTATACTCGTATACTAATTTGTATCATACTCGCATATCACACGTATAATAACCCTAATCATTATACGCATTTCATTTCCTTCTCAGAAATCACTTTCCTTAACCTTTAGGTTTTAAGTCCGTAGGCGAAAACTTTGTTTACCATAAATGAAATATTATTGGATATTCCATCTCATCTTAGAATTCTATTATTACGCGTTTCTCGGAATTTTAAAAAATAATTCCTGAGCAGAAATTAGTGAAGTGTTTTTACAGAAATTTCTCGAAAAAACTTTTATTTTCGTCTTGAAAATTCAAACACTTTAATTCTACCACATAGCCAGAATCCTAACCACATCCGCTCATTCTAGGTCATAGAACGACCTTCACATAGTTTACTCACAAAAATAATCAATTAAATTCATTTAATCTATATAATCAAATAAAAATTTAATTCTCATAAAAATCTAATTTTCTCGGGCGTTACACATTCAGTCTAACTCGTAGCCAGAATCCTCCTGATTAATAATCATCTTAGGTTCTAGAACGATTAATAAACGCATAACACATAATAGTATTAAAAAAATTCATTTTATTAATAACTAATTCTTTAAATCTTAAATTCTAAACTTTCCGAATTCTTTGGGCTGTTATACTTCCCCCTTATAAAAATTCCGTCCTCAGAATTTCTTCAATCCACACCCATACCCGGGTCATCACATTCACCCCTTCTTCACAAAGTTTCGCCCTCAAAATTTTAGCTTGCCATTCTTCTCAACTTCTCTTCAAACAAGTTCTGTTGTTATGAGAATATGTGTAATAATTCGAGTTGTATGGCATGTTTTAATATATATTATATGGGTTTCCATATCTTCAGTTTCATGAAATTATACAGTAAAAGATTTTAGAGTATGTGATATGGCCATATGGCCTTATGCGTGATTTTTATATGTCAAATATAATTTATTTTGCAAAATTCACACATTGATATGATTATGCATGTTAAAATGAACAAAATGAAACTTGAATGGTTGGATTTTGCTTAATAACAAATCTGTAGCGTTAAAATCCATGTTTTTGTTCAAAAACTTCAAGAACAATCCAATTTTCATATTTTAATTCTGTGATTATGTGTTTTAATGGATTAAAATCACTCCATAAATGTTAAGTATTGATTATTTATGAATTCTAGCATGTGGGTATGTCTAAATTCGTGTAAAAATAAGTTGATTGGAAAATTTTAGTCGTGTTCTGCAATTTTCGCGAATTACAGAAACTGAAACTAGTGTCTCAATGCAAATACCAAACTCTTAGTTGTTTTCCGTGTTGCATGTATACCACTGTGTCATAAAAATGAGCGAGACAAAAAAGTGAAATAAGCCTTACCACTTAGCAGATTGTCCAGAAAATGCAAATTTTTAATGTTCAAGTATAGAAATGAGTTAGTGACCTAGTCTAATGAACATAAAAACTTGTTAGACATATAATGAGATATTAAAATGAGTTTTTACCAAGTCAAGAAGATAATTACATGTTATTTGAATCATTGATTATGTAATTAACTTGTTGTTCGTGTAGTATTATATTATGTGAAAACAAGTATGGTAATTTGACTAAGTATGGTCATGAAGTCGAGATTAGATAAAGAATAACTTATGATGTTTAGTACGTTATTATTGACTGGTATTGTGAACATAATTGATATGTAGGATTTAATTCAAAGAACGAGTTTGTTTAAGTGTAATCTACGCACAAGGCAAGTTTCTAAACCTTATCTTGTTACATTGATCAAGTTTTCTAACTCTACATTTACGTTGAGCAAGTTTCTTACCCTAAACTTTCGTTGAGCAAGTTTCCTAACCCTACTTGTTATCGTTATATAAGTTGATTAATTCATCTTTCGATATTGAGCAAGTTTTCATTTTTATTGATCAAGCCTGTCTTGTATAGTAAAGTTTATTAATCTTCAAGCATGATGTTGTTATACAATAATTATTCTATTGTATACCTTTTGAGATGTTATTCAAGTTAAATATTCATTTACTATTAAACCTTGTTAGACTAGTGAACCCTTATTGATTAGACTAGTCCATAGTTGATGAGCGTTCTAAATTTCAAAACCCCTTAATGAATTATCTAAACCAAACTTCCTTTGGTGCGGACTCGAATGTAAAATTGAGATGAACAACCCTGTATAGGGGCTTATTTACGCTTTAGAGTTAAGATATTGTGCACAGTATGGAACTAAGGGCTGATCCCCCTAAGTACGAGAAGAAGAGTCCATAGTCTTATGACTGTTAAAGGTTTCAAGTAAAAACACTTGACAACCTAGGACATAGTTCAAGGTCTTATGACCCTCAGGATTTCTTTTGATTCTTGTTATTCATTCTTGATTCAAAAGTTGAGCATTATATTATAAGTTATTATTTCTCTCGCATGTTATTATTCACTGTTATATTGTTTTGTGGGCAATCGTGCTCACTCTTGCAAAATAATAACATTGCAGTTAAGAACGAAAGAGCATACGAACCTTCCACTAGTAAGGGCAAGGGCAAGGGCAAGCTTAGCAAGTAATGAAGATTGTTTTATTAATGTGGTTATGCGATGTAATTAGAGTTGATGTTACTAAGACTTATTTGTTTATGTTTTCCGCACAGATGTTTTAAGGTTAGAGTAACCTGGGATTTATTATTATTCAGTTGATGTAACCCCATAAGGGGAGAGATTTATTATTTATTTATTCTACTGCATGGTTTGCAATTTATTTATGGGTAGATAGATAGATGATGTTTGTACAGTGAACACCAAATCCTGTGGAAATGGAAGTACTGGATTTGGGGGTGTCACAATATATATATATATATATATATATATATATATATATACACACACACACACACACACACACACACATGCATGCAACAAATTTTGCCCCAACTTTGGTTTTGAAAAAGAAATAGGATCTCCTTGCCTTGGATATTTATATGAATCAATTTATTTAACACTTGATATTTAAAACAATAATTGTTGTCATCAAAATATATGTAGATTAAATGAATTTTAACACTTGATAGAAAATAGTTTAGATAAAATATTAAATTAAATATATTACAAACTTATTTAATTTCTTCATAATTGTTGTCATCAAAATATATAAAATAAAATGAGACCTATCAAAAGATTTGCTATTGAGAATATAAGGATCCCATTTCAAATGTATATAGCCTTGTGGTGACACAACAAACTATATATAAATAAATAGATAGACAACTCTTGTCAATTACATTATCATGTAACTCATTTTATTTTGCCTCTTGGCTTATTTTGATCAAGTGGTGGCACATCCGAATCAAAATTATCCAAGTTAAGTCCAACCTAGCACTTCTATATATTCAAAAAGAAAAATATTGTCCTTGTGGTGACATAACAAAACAACATTTTTCAATTTCTTTATAAGCATCAAATGTGATAAAAATAACATCTCAAAAAATTAAGATAAGCCTTGTGGTGTCACAATAAATTTATATTAATTAATTGATACTATATTAATTTTTAACGTGCTAGAAACCGAGATATTCCAAATATCTATGAACGCTTATGACTTAATATAAATTTCTTTGACGGGTTTATTATTATTTGTCACATCTTGTTTAGCGTGCATGCACACACACACACACACACATATATAATATAAGCATGCATATATAGAATACTATATTCTACCCGGATTGATTATGGACTTTATCCTAGTTTGGTTCACTAGAGCCACCAAGTGAACCAAGAGGTCAAACCTAGGGTGCAAGAATAAAATTTTAATATAACTATTACATTTAAATCTCGGGCTCCATTACAAACGGGTTTTCATGCGTTTCTTGCTACTTGATATCCAATTGTTCAAAAGTAATTCTAACTATTTCTATTACAAAACTATTTACAATAAAAAGAAAACTTGATCAACAGTTAAGGGGAAGTACATAGGAGTGAGATAGAATTTTCATGAAGAAAATAATTAAAGAAGACGAGATACGTAGACCCTATTTAATAAAACTCATACATTCATGCATCCAACTAAAATAAAATCTAATCATATTTGTCAATTGTCCATAATCAATCCCATTTATTATCACACACAACATCATATGCATCAATAAATAACATTCATCTCATGAATAATAAATCCATTCTATATATACATCGATATCAATTTAATGGGCAATTTCAAATTTATTAAAAATCCAATTTTGAGATAAAAATAAAATCTTTATTTTAATCAAAATTAAATCATAATAAAGTTCTTTATTTTATTTTATCCAATTTTGAATAAAAATAAACTCAATTATTTTTTTAATCAAATTTCAAATCAAAATAAGCTCCTTTATTTTAACTTAATATTGATGGAAAAATAAAATATGGTGAATTCTATTCCTTATCAAATTTAAACATTTTAATTTTAGGAAACATCAAATCCTATTCCATATGTGAATAAACTCTTTTATTCTAGGTAACATGAAATACTATTCCATATGTGAATAAACTCTTTTATTCAAGTGAATGTGGAATCCAATTCCAAGTTAATATAAAACTTTTTGAATAAACTCTTTTATTCAAACGAACGTGAAATTCAATTACAAATTAATATAAAACTTTTGAATAAACTCTTTTAGTCAAACGAACGTGGAATCCAATTCTAAGTTAATATAAAATTTTTATTTTAATCATATTCCGATTCAAAATAAACTTTCTATCTTAATTGAAATAAATATTAAAAATAATTTTTTCATTCAGTGTTTAAGCATAAACTGCTTGAGAATACATTTGAGATAAAGGTAAATTTGTCTTTCTAACCTAGGAAACATGTCCGGTTATATGCACATTGCAAGCTCAGAGTGAATCGAGATGGCGCAATTCTACGCCGCATCGCAAACAGACGAGGAAAAAATTTTGCTTAGAAAATTGGATTCAATCGCATACCCATACACATGGAATTATCAAGATGGATAATTAGCACAAAGTTAGGCTTTGATACAACTGTTAGGTTTATATATAGCGCGATAATGCAATCAAATTACATAAAAGGTACGAAAGCGCGATAAATAATAATAATAGTAATAATAATAATAAGACACTTCTTATTAATTTATATTTAATATTTCCAAAATATTAAATAATAAATATTAAGCTATTTAATTTATTCGATCACCATAGATTAAATTAAATACACTTAACTTATTATTATGATTGTGCCATTTACTTATTAAATAAATATTCTTCCTTTTATGGTGTGACCCTTTAGGTTTAATTTCCATATTAAACCGGTTGTGAATAAATAATTTCTAATCTTATTTAAATAAATTAATTAATTTATTTATTTATTTATTTAAATAACATTTATTCTATAATAAGCATAAGCCTCATTAGCGATCAACGACTTTTCAAATAATATATATTTAAACATTAATCATAAAAGAACTTTTGAGTAAATAGTTACCATACAATTCAATCCTTCCACCATACAATGTCCTAATTAAATATAAGACATTAAATTATTGTCAAGTATTATTTTATTTAATTATATGTATTTCGATTCTTAAATGCATAACTCTAAATAATAAAAATTAGAAACTCCTTTCTAAGTTCATTCTGTATTGGTCAAAGACTACTGGGTTGTCATTTATCGAATCACATAGGATATTCTCTTCTTTTACTAGAAGCGATAGATTCTTTGTTGATCTTTCATTATCTCCATACACAACTTATTATACCCAAGCATACCCTTTGATATACCCTAAGGGTCTGAAGAAATATGTCAAAGTATAACTTATCATACACAAGATACTATGATGATCTCAAGTCTAAGGATCACTTGTACTACTATCACTTCATGAATTACTATTGACATGCAAGTAAAACTTCATTTGGTATTCCTTAGTGAGCCACGTTCAGTGAACTTATTCTCCAATAAGCACCTACATACTTTCCTTAGTGTCTCCACACAAATGATAATAAGATCAATCATCCTCATCCAATGAGCAAGCAACATATGTACCAATCTATCCGGATTCACTAATCCCCTTTTTAGTAATCCAACGATTGGGAACAATTTTAGTTTGTGAGCTATCTAAGAATTTAGATCTCATTAGCATGATCATCATCATGATTCTAAAAGCATTGTTCAAAACTATGAGTTTATCATATATTATAAAATAACACCTTGTGGATAAGTTAAACGCCTTTAATTAAATAATTTTTTTATTAATTAATGAATAAGATTGTTACAAAGTATATGTTTTATCATCAAACATGATTAACTTGTATGCATACTACTTTCATAAATATCATGTATGCATTGAAATATATGGGACCTGATGTTGATCAGTCATATTCTGGAGAAAATCACTGTAAGACAATGGAAAACATTTAAAAAGTACTTAGCTGAAACTAAGGATGTGTTAATAATTCATGGTGGGTTTGAATTAAAACTAGAGGGCTAAACAGACTCAAGTTTTTTAGACTGACCAAGATGACAACAAATCCAATTTAGGGTAAGTCGTTACCTTGAATGGTGGTACAAAGAATTGGAAAGGTTCCAAACATCAAAGTTTTGTTGGTTTAATGACAAAGATAAAGTTTATAGCTATAAATGAAGTTGTACTCTGTATATAGACAGAGTTGGAATAGTTCTTAAGTCTCATCTTGGATCCAAACATATGTTACAACACTTTCATTTGATTAAAGAAATCATTGAAAGAGGAGAAGTTACTATAGAGATAGTGTACTCTCAAGAACAACATCGCATATCCATTTACTGAAGCTTTATCCAACAACAGGATGATCGTCACTTAGAGAAGAAATGTATGAGATACCATAACGATTAACTTTAGTGCATGTGATAACCGAGATTTTGTAATTTAATTTTAATATTTATTGGATTGAATAAATATTTTTTCGATGAATTAATTATTAGATTAAATAATTAATTGATGAAGTTGTGGTAGATTAATTTAATTATATGTGTTATATTTATTAAATTAATGTGGAGAATTTTATTATTCGATGTATATAATTATGTGAGCTTATTGTATTAAAAGAAATATTTAATAAGCACGATAGTATTTTAATTAATTTAATTATTAATTAGAGATTTAATAATTTGACGATATTAATAAATGAGAAATTTAATTATGTGACTATGTGAATTAATGAGAAATTATTATATTCTATTTTAAAATAAATTAAATAAGATATTGATTTATTTTATAAAGGAGTGTGACATTATTTAAACTATATGATAATGTTTTATTAAATTAAATTGTTTTTGAAACCTATTCTTGCCAGCCAAACAAGGCCCTAAAGGGAGTTGACAAATGATTTACCATGATCGAATCCACCACCACTGCTGCCGCTTAATTTTTTTTATATACGCCTTCCCTTTCCTTCTTCTTTCATTATTTCTGGCTAAGTCTGGCAAAAACAAAGAGAGATACAGAGAGAGAGTTTGAGAGTTCAGAGATTTGTTAATAGAATTATAAGAGTCATCCGGGAAGGAATTCATCTCCTGTTAATTCACTCTACGCTTGGGTAATCTCTTCAACCCAATTCCTTTTTACGTCATTTAGCTTTTATAAAATGGCATTCATACATTCTGTAAAGTCTCTTTAATTGGAAATTGTAAGGGTTATGGGTATATATGTGTAAAGATGTTGTTATAATGTGTTTTTATATATATTGTATGTTTCCATATCATCAATTTCATAATATTATAACGTATGATTATGGCTTCAAAAGTTACAGAGTATGTTATATGGCCATATGGCCTTATACGTGATTTTAACATGTCAAACATAATTTGTTCTGTAAAATTTCCACTTGTATATGATTATACATGCTAAAACGAACAAAACAAAACTTGAATGGTTGGATTTGGTCTTATAAATCTAATCAGTATGGCGTTGAATTTTGGATTTATGTTCAAAACCTTCAAGAACATCAAGAACAATATAATTTACATATTTTAATTCTGTAATTATATGTTTTAATGGGTGAAAATCACTCTATAAGTGTTGGGTAATGATTATGTATGAATTCTAACATGTGGGTATGTTTAATTTGGTGAATTTAATGACCATATAGTGTTTATTTTGCCTGATTCTGTGTTCTTCGCGAACTGGAAATCAAAAACTGAAGTGTCGCACCGTGGCGCCAACTCCAAGTATAATTCCCGCCACAGCAATGCGTGAGACTCTATGCCACAGTAAAGCCATTAGGCCAAGTAAATACCAAGACGTTAGAAGATAATGTGAAATGCAGTCACCACTTTCCAGCGTAATGTCCGTAAAATGTTTTTTAAAGAGTTCAAGTATAGAAATGTGATAGAAACTTAGTCTAACGAACATAAAAATATGTTAGACATATAATGAGGTGTTAAAACAAATTCTTAACATGTCCATAACACAATTACGTGTGAATTGAATGAATGAATGCATAGTTAGCTTATTATTCGTGAAATCATAATTTCGACAATAAGTGTAGTAATTGATTAAGTATAGTCATGAATTTGAGTTAGATAAAGAATAAGCTTGTGATGTTTAGTATATTATAATTGACTGGTATTATGAACATAAATGATATGTAGGATTTAATTCAAGGAACACGTTTAATTAACGTGCAATCTACGCACGAGGCAAGTTTCCTAACTCTACTTGTTATCGTTATATAAGTTGATAAATTCACCTTTCTACATTGAGAAAGTTCTCATTATTATTGATCAAGTCTGTTTTGTTATATCAAAGCTTATTAATCTTTCAAGCATGATGATGTTATACAATACTTATTCTATTGTATACCTCTTGAGATTGTTATTCAAATTAAATTATCAGTTATTGTTAAAGCTTGTTAAACTAGAGAACCCATAATGATTCGACTAGTCCATAGTTGATGAGCGTTCTAAATTTCAAAACCTTTGATGATTTATCCAAACCAAATTCCTTTGGTGTGGACTCGAATGTCAAACTGAGATGAACAACCCTGTAAAGGGGATTACTTATGTGTTAGCGTTAAGATATTGTGCACAATATGGTACTAAGGGCTAATCCCCCTAAGTACGAGAAGAAGAGTCCATAGTCTTATGACTGTTAAAGGTTTCAAGTATAAACACTTGATAACCAAGGACATAGCTCAAGGTCTTATGACCCTCAGAAGTTCTTTTGTATCTTGTTATTCATTCTTGATTCAAAAGTTGAGTTTCCTATTTTAGAAGTCTTTAAATTATTCGCATGTTATTATTCATTGTTATATTGTTATACTTGTGGGCAATCGTGCTCACTTTTGCGTAATAATAACATTGCAGTTAAGAACAAAAGAGCAGAAGAGCCTTCCACTAGTAAAGGCAAGGGCAAGATTAGCAAGTAATGAAGATTGATTATTTATATGGTTATGTAATCATATTTAGACTTGATGTTACTTAAGACTTATTATCTGTTTATGATTCCGCACAGATGTTTTAAGGTTAGAGCAACTTGGGATTTTATTTATTTTGGAGTTGATGTAACCCCATAAGGGGAGATTTATTTATTATTTCTATCTATGGCATGGTTTGTATTATTTATGGGTAGATAGATAGATGATATTTGTACAGTGAACACCAAATCCTGTGGAAATGGAAGTACCGAATTTGGGGGTGTCACAGGTTGGTATCAGAGCTGTAGGTTATGAACCTTAGGTGGGGGAACAACTTTAGGTAGTAGCCTTGTAGGAGATCGGGAACATAGTGGTGGTAAACTCTTATCGGGTTCTAAGAAATGAATTTCTAAATTCATTGAAGATAATAAAAGACTTTATGTGCTTATGTGTTAAATTATGTGTTCACTAGCATGGATTAGTAACTAAAACTTAAAATTTTGTTGTCAGGATGTCGGATGTTGGAGGAGCTAGTCGAGCTGGGGAGGAGGAGCCCCGAGACATTCATGTTGTCAGGGAACAGTTGGTACAGAGAGAGCCATCTCCATTTATCACTGTTGTTGGTCGGGAACATGAGCCTGAGACTGATCCAGAGGAGGATTCTGATGAGGAAGTGGAGGAAGAGGAGTTCCCACCGAACTCCATTGATG
This sequence comes from Panax ginseng, assembly GCA_020205605.1. Classification (NCBI taxonomy): domain Eukaryota; kingdom Viridiplantae; phylum Streptophyta; class Magnoliopsida; order Apiales; family Araliaceae; genus Panax; species Panax ginseng. The sequence goes on from CM035129.1 coordinate 70,097,865, forward strand.
GTGAGATGTAAGATGCACTTTATGATCGTAACATAGAGTTGCAGGACACTATTCAGGAGCTGAGGGAGAGGATTGTTATGCAGCAAAGTACCATTGAGCAGAAGGATGAGGAAATTGTGACTCTTTACACACGTTTGGGAAACGTGGAGTGGGATTTGGTTCACGAGAAGGGTCAAACTGAGGATAAGATCGAAGAAATAGAGAAGTTGAAGAAAGATCTGAAAGAGAGCTCAGAAAGACTGGCATTAGCAGATGAGGGCTGGGTAAGAGAGTCGCGTCGTGCTGATCTCGCAGAAGAGAATTGTCGTGCAAAGAAGGCTAAGCTTGGGGAGACGTACTCTACACTTCACAATGCAATGGATGCGACCCAGGATCGAGTTATGAAGTATCCAATCCAGTTTGAAGGTATACCATCGTATATTCTTGATCGCAGGACGATGTCATGTATTATGGAAGAGGAACGTGGCAAGGCTATCCAGCGCCTTAATAGGCAGGGATAGTATTAGTTTAATTATGTGAAAATTATTTGGTAGTTAATGATGTAAATTCCGATGTGTTATAAACAAAGGAATATTTTGATGTTTTAAATCCTGTAGATTCTTTATCTCGGGATAGTTGATGTAAATAGCAGTGATGCTATCTTATGATGTTAAAACTTTTTGAATTTGAATGAAAATGTCAGAGTTTATTTGAATTGATGTGTTAAGTGAATTATGATTAAGTGTTTTAGTTAAGCCCTGAATGTTTAAGAGATTGAATAAGGACCTAATAAGCGTATGTTCTTAACAGAAATATGCCGCCTAGAAGAAGACAAAACCGTCAACAAGCAGAAGAGGAACCAATGAATAACAACGACGCCAATGCTAACCCTGTTCAGCAATTGGTGAACATAATAGCTGGAGCAATTAACAATCAACCACAAGCTCCACCAAACACCTCGTTCAAGGACTTCAAGGCAGTGGGACCGCCAGAGTTTAAGTGATCCATAAACCCAATCGAAGCTCAGACCTGGGTGATGGAGATGGAGAAGGTGTTCGATGTCGCTAGAGTAAGGGAAGATCAGAAAATCGCGTATGCAATGTTTATGATGAAGTCTGAAGCCAGTTATTGGTGGCAGGAAAACAAAGTACGAGGAGGTGAAGGTGTAATAACCTGGGAGAGATTTAAAGAGATGTTCTTCGAGATGTACTTTCCGACCAGTTCACAAAATCAGATGGAATTTCAGTTTCTAGAGTTGAAACAAGGGAATATTTCAGTAGCTGATTATGCGGCAAGGTTCAACGAGTTAGCTAGGTTCGCCATATACCAAGTGCATACTAATGAGAGGAAGGCAAGACGATTCGAGCAGGGACTGAAGCCCTTGTTGTATAGCAAAGTGTCAATGTTCTAATTGAACACTTTTTTGCTGGAGTGTTAAAGAAGGCCATACTCGCTGAGGGTGGAAGCGATGCGGTAACGAAATATAATCAAGATCAGAAGAAGAAAAAGAGTGAGAATGAAAGTAATAACAGGACTGGTGGGAGTAGCACTGGGGGTAAGCATAATCATAAGAGGAAGTGGTCTGATAACTCGTCAGCTGGAAGTCAACAAGGAGGGCAGAAGAAGAAGATCGAAGCGTGCCCAACCTGCAGAAAAAACTCATTTAGGAGTTTGCTTGAAAGGGAAGCGAGTGTGCTACAATTGTGGTCAGGAAGGCCACATAGCACCAAACTGTCTAAACCCGAAGAAGGGCGCCTGTTTCACTTGTGGCTCAAAAGACCATCTTGCAAGAGATTGTCCTAAGAAGGGATCGGGAGGGACGAGTTCAGGAGGAAATAGAGGAAATACTAGTGGAAGCACTCTGACTATCGCAGGACCAACCGCAATCAATAGACCGATAGCCAGAACATTCAACATGACAGTACAGGATGCAGTGCAGTCTCGCGATGTGGTGTCAGGTATCATTCCGATCAATAAAGTTAATGCTTATGTGTTATTTGATTCGGGTGCTGCTTGTTCATTTATATCCGATGACTTTGCTAAGAACTTAGAATTGCGTAAGGACGAGTTAGAATACCCCATGAACATAGAAATTACGAATAGAGAAATAATCCCTGTTAAGTATGTGCATAAGAACTGTGGAGTGGATATTAAGGGTAATATCATGAACGTAGATCTTATCCCTATTCGACTTAGAGAATTCGACATTATTTTGGGTATGGACTGGCTATCCAATTATTGGGTGGTAATTGACTGCTAGAAGAAGCGTATTAACCTTATGACTGCGTCAAAGGTTATGTTTTATGGTAGCAAGTCGCCTAGACAAGAAAGTTGTCTGACGATGATGCAGGCCAGGAGGTTGTTAAGGCAAGGTTGTGTAGGATATCTAGCTTAGATAGTCGATAGTCATAAAGAGAATCCGAAAATAGATGAGATACCAGTAGTGAGAGATTTCGCAGACGTATTTCCGGATGATTTTCCAGGACTTCCTCCAGATAGAGCAGTTGAAATTGTCATCGTTTTGGGTCTAGGAACAGCTCCAATATCGAAGGCACCGTACCGAATGGCACCGGTAGAGATGAAGGAACTGATGGTCCAACTACAAGAATTACTGGACAAGAAGTATATCCAACCAAGCGTATCACCGTGGGGAGCGGCAGTTTTATTTATGAAAAAGAAGGATGGAACAATGCGACTCTGCATAGATGTGACACCCCCAAAATAGGTATACATCACCTATTCTGAGTCGCCAAATACATGGTACAGAATACAAATACAATCTTAAATATACAACAAGAGAACTGTGAGTTTTAATACAAACATTGTCTTCTAGACAATATCCACTCTCAGAATAAGTCCTCATTACATTTATTAACACACTATTTAACGTAATAATTGAGGACTACTAATATTATCATCTCGACCATCACTCCGTTCCTCAACTAGTCCCAACTACGTTCTCATTTCCTGAAGAGAATAAAGGAAAGAAAGGGTGAGCTCAACTAGCCCAAAGAAGAAATATTATGACTAAGATAATGCAGAATGAATTATCATTAGTCTTCAACAATGTTAAACCGATAAAATACAATAGACATCAAGTTTAATCTGCAATGAATATGCAATCCATTAAAAGAGTCAAGTAGAGAATAAAATCTACTATCTTTTAAGATTTAAAAGGTTTTTCATCACTTTTATCGCTGGGACTCAGCTTAATAAATAATCCACATCATCCCTGCACTACGACCAAGGATATTTATTAGTATCACAACCATAAATTATCCATGCACTATGGGCCAAGGATATTTGTGTATTCATCAATGGTTATGATCATGCCAACAACTGTCCATCAATGCACTACGGGCCAATGAGGACTTTTACCACATCATTTGTAACATTACGGTCATGATTATACCGAATAAATCCCTGGTCATAATCATACCAAGTCCATCTATGCATTACAGGCCGAAGATGACTTTCAACATAATATAAACATGAGGATGATGATAATGATATAAGAATTCAATAAAACAAGTTGAAGAATTAATTTATCTAGGAACTAATAACGTCCAAATTGTCAACATGATACTTCTTTGTAGAGTAAAATTCAAGAATACTCAGAAGAATATTTTCATGAAAAGATACTGGATGAAGTGCAATTATCAAGGATATTCCACTAATTTCATGGAGTATAGAAGACAAAATTTTAACCAACTGAGTATAATAAAGAATGAAATAACAAAAGAAATAACCATGCATGCGGTATTGCATGTATAAAGTTATTCTAATGTAATAATAAATAATGGAACTGTGTCAAAGCGTAACACGCAATCGGCTGTGATATTCCAATGTAATAATAAAGAATCAAATAACAACAGAAATCACCATGCATGCGGTATTTCGCATAGACAGGTTATTCCAACATAATAATAAATAACGGAACCAGTCCCACAGAAACGATAGATGAGTGATATTCCAATGTAATAATAAAGATTTAAACCGAGTCCCGTGAAATGCATGCATGCAGGATATTCTAATGTAATAATAAAGAATGGAATAACAGAAGAATTTCACTATGTATGCGGTACTTCGCATAAACAAGTTATTCCAGCAGAATAATAAATAATTGAATAACAGAAGAATTTCACCAAGTGTAAGGTAGACCGCGTATACAGGTTATTCCAACAGGATAAAAAACTAATGAAATAACAGAAGTTCTCTTCATGAATACGAAAGAAATAATACCCCTTACCTTATAGAAGAAACTGGATATAGAAGTAGTGAAGTAGCAGAATACTTTTCTTCTTTCTCTCTATAGTTTCTCTCTCTAGAGTTTCAGTGAATTCGTAAGAAATAATGAAGAAATGAGCTTCTATTTATAGAAGAATGGACTGCATAGTAACTAATTCATGAACGGTCCAGGTTGATTTACTTTTAATGGGACGGTCCAGATTTAAAGCAAAATATTTTTTAAAAAATATAATATATTCTATTTATAATCTAATAAAACGAATAACTTTATAAAAGTATTCTCTTTTATATAAAAAGATTTTACTATGAAAAACACTATGCAGGCACTATGCAACACTATGCATAATAAAATATAATATATTCTATTTATAGAATAACTTTATAAAAGTATTCTGTTTTATATAAAAAGATTTTACTATGCAAAACACTATGCATAATAGAATATAATATATTCTATTTATGAATAACTTTATAAAAGTATTCTATTTTATATAAAAGCTTTTCTATTTTATTACATTAATAATACTAATAAAACAAAACTTACATATATATATATATATATACAATCAACAATAATTGAATCAAATAACGTGAGATACTATGTAGCAACTCATCGTAGCAATAATTGAACAAAACTTAGTGACTTCTAACGCAAAGATCAATAATCAATACTGTGTGCTACTATGCAACCACACGACATCGCACTTTTACTACCTAATAGTTCAACAAAGATTAACGGTGAAAACTTCCGTCGTTATTTTCATAAAAATATTTTTGTCGTTTTCTCAATCCGACAATAATTCTGTTGTGGGGTCCACCAATGATTGTGTCATCGTACGAATATTCTCCGACACAAATAATATTCCCCGACCAATCGAATATAATATAACAACTTGCATACTTTGCAAAATTTATAAATATTACCCACAACTATAGCATTATATTAAATTCACACCATAATATTAAAAAAAAATCTAGAAATTTAAATCTTTATTCGTAAAATTTGGGATTTTACAATCTCTCCTCCTTATGAAATTTCACCCTCGAAAGTTACGTACGTACCTGGTATGCCGAACAGATGAGGACACTTCGTCTGATTCTAACTCTTGAGGTATAACCTTTGAGTGTTGAATACATTCCAGGATTTTAACAGGTACATCTTCATACGTTAAATTATCCGCTATCTCGTCCGGTTCTAAATCAATAATGTGGTTCGGGTCGTCCACATATTTACGTAATATCGATATGTAAAAAATGTTATGAACATGAGATATACTTGGCGGTAAAACGAGTCTATAGGCCACAGTTCCTACTCGATCAAGGATTTCAAATGAGTCAATAAAATCGAGGGTTGAGATTTCCTCTCTTTATCGATTCTTGCTTCTAGAATAACGCCCTCTTGAATCTTCTTTTTCACATTCATTAGCTCTGAGTATTTAGCTTGAGCGACTTTAACTTTATCGATTAAAGTCGATTCTACTCGTATATTCGTTATCTTCACGTAGGTTCGTATATTCACACTAAAAAACGCATAAGATCTTCTACTCAACGCGTCAGCTACCACGTTCGCTTTTCCCACGATGGTATTGAATGGTACGATCGTAATCTTCAACAACTAGAGTTAACGTCTTTGGCGCATGTTACGTTCGTTTTAGTTGAAGAAATATTTAAGGGTTTTAGAAATGGGGTTTTGTACTAGGGTCAGTACAAAATTTGATTTCACGCTCTGGGGTAGGCCAAGAAGTCTTCAGAAATACGTCAAGAAATTTATTAACAATAGAAATATCATTCACAACTATGACTCTCATCCAAGACTTGGATAACACGTCACATTGATACCTATCAACTTGCCATCGTTATTCATAACGTCCCCTACAGAAAGTTTGGCTTCGGTGTATTCCACACAAGAAAGTCAACAACGAAAGGACCTGGGCTCTTTACTTATGGCTTAATATGACAATGATTGACTTTAGTGGTTTGGTTGCTTGAATTCGCATAATACGTTGGTTAGGAATATGAAAGCTAACAACCTTATTAAAAGCATGATGAGTAGTTAACCAATCGATTCCTAAAATCACATCAGAGGCAAGTATTTTCAAAGAGATAAGATCGACAGGTAACGTGAAAGTGTTGATTTGAATCAAACAAGATTTATAAATAGTGGAGGTAACGAAGGTTTCTCCCAACTGAGTTTCAACAGATAAATCAAAGTCTAACTTCTCCAGAGTTAAATTCAAACATTGAACACAACTAACTAGAATGAAAGAGTGAGTAGAACCGGTATCTAATATGGTATAGACTTCGCAAGAGTTTATGATTAACTTACCCGTGATAATTTTATTCAGGTTCCTCATCACGAAAAAAAAAACACTCTCTCTTAAACTACCGGCTTTGGCTTGTCTGGGACATCCTTTGGCATCACCATCCCAGCTGGACTTGACTTCACCATACGACAAAATTGAGCTTGGTGACCTTCTCTTCTGCAATTAAAACACGTTTGGATTGTTGCATACAGTTTGGACGGATGTGTCCCTCCTGTCCGCATTTGAAACATACGACCGGTGGTCGTTCTTCTTCTTTTGAAACGGGTGCTGATGCTGCTATCTTTCCATCATTATTGAACCTTCTCTTCTAGAAATTTCCACTTCTATTATCTTGGCCATGATTACCACCGAAGTGGTTACCATTCATGGCATGATAATTTTCCCCACGATGTTATCATTGTTCCGATGACCGTTGCCACCGGTACGATTATTATCGTGTTATTGGTCATTGCCTTTTGGTTGTGCTGACTCATTATCGCGCTCCAATAACTGAGCCCTATTCACAACATCTGAATATAAACAAAGTTTGTGAGAAATGAGGTATTGACGTATATTGGGTTTCAAACCTCTTAGAAACATTCGCGGCCATTCGCTTCCTCATTATCAACCAAATGGGATGCAAACGAGACAACTCGCAAACTTAGCCTCGTCATCGCGACACGGTCATATTGTTTTGCTCCAGCTTGATGAACTCCACCTCCTTCATGTGACGAATACTTTCAGGAAAGTACTTGTCGTTGAACAGCTCTTGGAACTTCTCCCAAGACATCTTGAGTGCGTCAGTCTGGGTACATTTTCAGATTCCCACCAGTAATCTGCCTCTTCATGCAACATAAAGGTGGTAAATGGAACCTTTTGCTCCTCTGAGCATCCCAAGACATCAAATATCTTGGCGATCTGCTTTAACCATGTCTCCGCCTTAAGTGGTTCTGGCTTTCCCAAAAACTCCGGTGGTCCCAGCTCCTTGAACTGATTAGCGGTGACCGACCGTGGGTTTCCATTATTTCCAACTATATTTTGAACATGAGTCTCTCTTACCTGTTGTTGCATGAATTGCATATAGCTTCTGAACATTCCATCGTTCATCATTTTGTCAGTGTTGTTGTTTACAGGAGGATTATTGCCTTCCTATTGCACATTATCCTGATTATTGATCTGTGGAGACTCAACGGTCACCTGTGCCCCATTGTTATTCTCAACATTTTCGGATGCCATTTTCAAATACTGCAACAAAACAAGGGTTAAATAACATATCAAATATCATCCCTATACTCTGATCGACCAATTAAATACCAAATAAACTTAGGTAGGTCATACTAGCGATGGAATTCCCCGTCTATCCCCTCCTAGTTCTTGTCTCACATCTCAGCCAGGGATCATATCCCTAGGCATTGATACCAACTGTGACGCCCCCAAAATAGGTATACATCACCTATTCTGATTCACCAAATACATGGTACAAAATACAAATACAATCTTAAATATATAACAAGAGAGTTGTGAGTTTTAATACAAACATTTTCTTCTAGATAATATCCACTCTCAGAATAAGTCCTCATTACATTTATTAACACACTATTTAACAGAATACTGAGGACTACTAATATTATCTTCTAGACCATCACTCCGTTCCCCGACTAGTCCCGGCTACATTCTCATTTTCTGAAGAGAACAGTGAAAGAAAGGGTGAGCTCAACTAGCCCGGTAAGAAATATTATGACTAAGATAATGCAGAATAAATTATCATTAGTCTTCAACAATGTTAAACTGATAAAATACAATAGACATCAAGTTTAACTGCAACAGAACATATAATCCATTAAAAGAGTCAAGTAGAGAATAAAATCTACTATCTTTTATGATTTAAAAGATTTTTTATCACTTTTATCGCTGGGACTCAGCTTAATAAATAATCCACATCATCCCTGCACTACGGCCAAGGATATTTATTAGTATCACAACCACAAATTATCCATGCACTACGAGCCAAGGATATTTGTGTATTCATCAATGGTCATGATCATGCCAACAATTGTCCATCAATGCACTACGGGCCAATGAGGACTTTTACCACATCATTTGTAACATTACAGTTATGATTATACCGAATAAATCCATGGTCATAATCATACCAAGTCCATCTATGCACTACAGGCCACAGATGACTTTCAACATAATATAAACATGAGGATGATGACAATGATATAAGAATTCAATAAAACAAGTTCAAGAATTAATTTATCCAGGAACTAATAACGTCCAAATTGACAACATGATACTTCTTTGTAGAGTAAAATTCAAGAATGCTCAGAAGACTATTTCCATGAAAAGATACTGGATGAAGCGCAATTATCAAAGATATTCCACTAATTTTAAAGAGTATAAAAGTCAAAATTTTAACCAACTGAGTATAATAAAGAACGGAATAACAAAAGAAATCACCATGCATGCGGTACTTCGCATAGATAGGTTATTCCAACAGAATAATAAATAATTCTTTAACTGTGTCAAAGCGTAACACGCATCGGCGTGATATTCCAAAGAGAATAATAAAGAATGGAATAACAACAGAAATCACAATGCATGCGGTACTTGGCATGTAGCGAAAGTTATTCCAATGTAATAATAAATAATCGGAACCAGTCCGGCAAAAACGCATGCACGTGGATATTCCAATGTAATAATAAAGACTTTAACCAGTCCCACATAAAACGCATGCATGTGATATTCCAATGTAATAATAAAGAATGGAATAATGTAAGAATTTCACCATGTATACGGTATTTAGCAGATAATGAAGTTATTCCAAAGAGAATAATAAATAATGGAATAATGTAAGAATTTCATCAAGTATAGGGTAGATCACAGACATAAAGTTATTCCAATGTAATAAAAATAATGAAATAACAGAAGTTCTCTTCATGAATACAAAAGAAATAATACCCCTTACCTTATAGATGAAACTAGATATAGAAGTAGTGAAGTAGCAGAATACTTTTCTTCTTTCTCTTTATAGTTTCTCTCTTTAGAGTTTCAGTGAATTCGTAAAAAATAATGAAGGAATGAGCTTCTATTTATAGAAGAATGGACTGCATAGTAACTAATTCATGAACGGTACAGATTGATTTACTTTTAATCGGACGGGCCAAATTTGAAGCAAAATATTTTTTAATAAAATATAATATATTTTATTTATAATCTAATAAAACGAATAACTTTATAAAAGTATTCTGTTTTATATAAAAAGATTTTACTATTCAAAACACTATGCAGGCACTATGCAACACTATGCATAATAAAATATAATATATTCTATTTATAGAATAACTTTATAAAAGTATTCATTTTATATAAAAGATTTTACTATGCAAAATACTATGCATAATAGAATATAATATATTCTATTTATAGAATAACTTTATAAAAGTATTCTATTTTATATAAAAAGCTTTTCTATTTTATTACATTAATAATACTAATAAAACAAAACTTATATATATATATATATATATATATATATAATATATATATATAACAATCAACAATAATTGAATCAAATAACGTGAGATACTATGTAGCAACTACTGTAGCAATAATTGAACAAAACTTAGTGACTTCTAACGCAAGCATCAATAATCAATACTGTGTGCTACTATGCAACCACACGTATTACTGTACTTTTACTACCGAGTAGTTCAACAGTATTAAAGGTAAAACTTCTGTCGTTATTTTCATAAAAATATTTTTGTCATTTTCTCAATCTGACAATAATTCCGTTGTGGGGTCCACCAATGATTGTGCCGTCGTACGAATATTCCCCGACCAATCGAATATAATATAACAACTTGCATACTTTGCAAAATTTATAAATATTACCCACAACTATAACATTATATTCAATCCACACCATAATATTCAAAAAAAATATTCGAGAAATTTAAATCTTTATTCGTAAAATTTGGGATTTTACAATAGACTACAGAGAACTGAATAAGGTCACGATTAAGAATAGATATCCATTACCGCGTATCGACGACTTGTTCGATCAGTTAAAGGGGGCAAGATACTTTTCAAAGATATATTTGAGGAGTGGTTATCATCAACTGAAGGTGAGACTAGAGGATGTACCGAAGACAGCATTCAGAACACGATACGGTCACTACGAATTTCTGGTAATGTCATTTGGTCTAAGAAATGCTCCTGCAGCATTTATGGGCTTAATGAATGGAGTGTTCAAGCCGTTTTTGGATAAATTCGTATTGGTATTTATAGATGACATTTTGATATATTCTAAAACCAAGGAAGAATATGAAGAACATTTGAGGGTGACATTAGAGACGTTGAGAAGAGAGAAGTTGTATGCTAAATTTTCAAAATATGAATTCTGGATTAAAAGGTTACAATTTCTTGGACATGTGATCGATAGGGACGAAATTTTGGTAGATCCCTCCAAAGTCGAAGCTGTGATTAACTGGGATCAACCGAAGACGCCGTCGGAAGTAAGAAGTTTTCTTGGATTGGCAGGTTATTATAGAAGATTCATTCAGGATTTTTCCAAGATCGTAACTCCGTTGACGAATTTGACTAGAAAATTGGATAAATTTGTTTGGACGAAGAAGTGTGAGGAAAGCTTTCAAGAATTAAAGAAGAGGTTGAGTACAACACCTGTGTTATCTCTTCCAGATGACACAGGAAATTTTGTGGTTTATAGTGATGCATCACATAAAGGACTTGGTTGTGTGCTTATGCAAAATGGTAGAGTCATTGCGTATGCGTCAGGACAACTGAAAGATTATGAGAAGGGGTATCCTACCCATGACTTGGAGTTAGCTGCAGTGGTTTTTGCTTTGAAAATCAGGAGGCACTACCTCTATGGGGAGAAGTGTGAAATATATACAGACCACAAGTGTTTGAAATATATTTTTACACAGAAAGACTTGAATATGCGCCAAAGAAGGTGGTTGGAGTTAATTAAGGACTATGATTGTGAGATTCTATACCATCCGGGTAAGGCAAATGTGGTGGCCGACGACTTAAGTAGAAAGGGTCGGGAGAAACTGATGATGTTGACGGAATAGGAGTAGTTAATTTCAGCAATAGAGAAACTGGAATTGGAAGTAAAGTGTCCTATAGAGATAGATGAGAAGCTATTTCAGATGAAATCTAGTACAACTCTACTAGACAAGGTTAAAGAGGCTCAACTTTATGATGACGAATGTCAATCGGTGAAAAAGAAGATATCTGAAGGAACCGAATCAAGATTCAAGATGGATAAGGAAGGAATACTGAGATTTAAGAATAGAATTTGGGTACCGCTAGTACCTGAGATTAAGGAAGAAATTTTAAGCGAGGCTCACAACTCAAGATATTCGATTCACCCTAGTAGCACCAAGATGTATCAAGATCTTTGACAACATTTTTGGTGGCCAAATTTAAAACGAGAGGTTGCATAATGTGTTGCCAAATGCCTTACATGTCAGAAAGTTAAAGCAGAACATCAGAGGCCGAGTGGGTTACTACAACCTTTAGAGATTCCAGAATGGAAATGGGAACATATTACAATGGATTTCGTGGTTGGCCTACCGATAACTCAGAAAGGCTACGACGCAGTATGGGTTATTGTTGACCGATTGATGAAATCCGCACACTTCCTTCCGATCAAAATCAGATTCAACTTAGTTCAGTTGGCTAGGTTATATGTGAAATAAATTGTTTCAAGGCACGGAGTTCCGGTGTCAATTGTTTCTGATAGAGATCCGCATTTTACGTCAAACTTCTGAAAACGTCTACAAGAATGCATGGGTACTCAGTTGCGAATGAGCACGGCATATCACCCTCAGACAGATGGATAGAGTGAAAGAACAATTCAGACATTGGAAGATATGTTAATAGCTTATATAATGGACTTTAAAGGAAATTGGGACGACCATCTACCCCTCATAGAGTTCGGCTACAACAACAGTTACCACGCCAGTATTGGCATGCCGCCTTATGAAGCGTTATATGGCAGAAAGTGTAGAACTCCGCTATACTGGGATGAAGTTGGTGAAAGACAATTAGTAGGCCCGAAATTGGTACAACAAACAACAGAAATAGTCAAAGTGATCCGAACAAGATTGACAAAGCAATTTCAAGATAGATGTAAGAAATACAATCGATCCACACCGTAAAAATGTTGAGTTTGAGCCAGGTAGTTATGTGTTTTTAAAGATCTCTCCCTGGAAGGGAAAGATCAGATTTGGAAAGAAAGGGAAATTAAGCTCAAGATTCATTGGACCCTTTGAAGTTCTAAGAAGGGTCGGAGAAGTTGCTTATGAGGTAGCCTTACCTCCAGCTCTAGAGAATGTCCACAACGTTTTCCATGTCTCAGTCCTACAACCCTACAAACTTGATTACAAGCACGTGATTGAATATAAACCCCTACATTTCGACAAAGACTTATCTTACGAAGAAATTCATGTTCAAATTGTCGACCGAAAGGAACAAGTTCTGAGAAATAAAGTCATACCTTCTGTTAAGGTAATTTGGAGGAACCACAACGCTGAAGAAGCTACGTGGGAACTCGAAGAGAATATGATGACGAATTATCCTCATTTATTTACTTAACTTATGTGTGGCGATTACGGGGATGTAATCTTTGTAAAGGGGGAATGTGTAACGACTAATTGTTAAGTTGTGATTCTGAGGACAGAATCCTTTTAAGAGGGGAAAGATGTGACAACCGAGATTTTATAATTTAATTTTAATATTTATTGGATTAAATAAATAATTTTTCGATGAATTAATTATTAGATTAAATAATTAATTGATGAAGTTGTGGTAGATTAATTTAATTATATGTGTTATATTTATTAAATTAATGTGGAGAATTTTGTTATTCGATGTATTTAATTATGTGAGCTTATTGTATTAAAAGAAATATTTAATAAGCATGATAGTATTTTAATTAATTTAATTATTAATTAGAGATTTAATAATTTGACGTTATTATTAAAGGAGAAATTTAATTATGTGACTATGTGAATTAATGAGAAATTATTATATTCTATTTTAAAATAAATTAAATAAGATATTGATTTATTTTATAAAGGAGTGTGACATTATTTAAACTATATGATAAGGTTTTATTAAATTAAATTGTTTTGGAAACCTATTCTTGCCAGCCAAACAAGGCCCTAAAGGGAGTTGATAGCAGTTACCCATGATCGGAGTAACCCACCACTCACCGCCGCTCGATTCATTTTTTATATACGCCTTCCCTTTCCTTCTTCTTTCATTATTTTTGGCTAAGTCTGGCAAAAATAGAGAGAGATACAGAGATAGAGTTTGAGAGTTTAGAGATTTGTTAATAGAATTGTGAGTCATCCGAGAAGGAATTCATCTCCTGTTAATTCACTCTACGCTTGGGTAATCTCTTCAACCCAATTCCTTTTTACGTCATTTAGCTTTTATAAAATGGCATTCATACATTCTGTAAAGTCTCTTTAATTGGAAATTGTAAGGGTTATGGGTATATATGTGTAAAGATGTTGTTATAATGTGTTTTTATATATATTGTATGTTTCCATATCATCAATTTCATAATATTATAACGTATGATTATGGCTTCAAAAGTTATAGAGTATGTTATATGGCCATATGGCCTTATACGTGATTTTAATATGTCAAACATAAATTGTTCTGTAAAATTTCCACTTGTATATGATTATGCATGCTAAAACGAACAAAACAAAACTTGAATGGTTGGATTTGGTCTTATAACGAATCTGTGGCGTTGAATTTTAGGATTTATGTTCAAAACCTTCAAGAACATCAAGAACAATATAATTTTCATATTTTAATTCTGTAATTATATGTTTTAATGGGTGAAAATCACTCTATAAGTGTTGGGTAATGATTATGTATGAATTCTAACATGTGGGTATGTTTAATTTGGTGAATTTAATGACCATATAGTGTTTATTTCGCCTGATTCTATGTTCTTCGCGAACTGGAAATCAAAAACTGGAGTGTCGCATCACATCTCATAACTCAAGTACAATTCAAGATCATCAATGACATGTACATGTGCAGCGCTAGAGAGACCTCTGCCCAATAGCAAGACCCAAGACTAAGACAATGGCATAGCAACGCCACTACTTAGCGTAATGTCTAGAAAATATTTTTTAAAGAGTTCAAGTATAGAAATGTGATAGCAACTTAGTCTAACGAACATAAAAACTTGTTAGACATATAATGAGGTGTTAAAACAAATTCTTAACATGTCCATAACACAATTACGTGTGAATTGAATGAATGAATGCATAGTTAGCTTATTGTTCGTGAAATCTTAATTTTGACAATAAGTGTTGTAATTGATTAAGTATAGTCATGAATTTGAGTTAGATAAAGAATAAGCTTGTGATGTTTAGTACATTATAATTGACTGGTATTATGAACATAAATGATATGTAAGATTTAATTCAAGGAACACGTTTAATTAACGTGTAATCTACGTACGAGGCAAGTTTCCTAACTCTACTTGTTATCGTTATATAAGTTGATAAATTCACCTTTCTACATTGAGAAAGTTCTCATTATTATTGATCAAGTCTGTTTTGTTATATCAAAGCTTATTAATCTTTCAAGCATGATGATGTTATACAATACTTATTCTATTGTATACCTCTTGAGATTGTTATTCAAATTAAATTATCAGTTATTGTTAAAGCTTCTTAAACTAGCGAACCCATAATGATTCGACTAGTCCATAGTTGATGAGCGTTCTAAATTTCAGAACCCTTGATGATTTATCCAAACCAAACTTCCTTTGGTGCGGACTCAAATGTCAAACTGAGATGAACAACCCTGTAAAAGGGATTACTTATGTGTTAGCGTTAAGATATTGTGTACAATATGTTACTAAGAGCTGATCCCCCTAAGTACGAGAAGAAGAGTCCATAGTCTTATTACTATTAAAGGTTTCAAGTATAAACACTTGACAACCTAGGACATAGTTCAAGGTCTTATGACCCTCAGAAGTTCTTTTGTCTCTTGTTATTCATTCTTGATTCAAAAGTTGAGTTTCCTATTTCAGAACTCTTTAAATTATTCGTATGTTATTATTCATTGTTATATTGTTATACTTATGGGCAATCATGCTCACTCTTGTGTAATAATAACATTGCAGTTAAGAACGAAAGAGCAGACAGGCCTTCCACTAGTAAAGGCAAGGGCAAGATTAACAAGTAATAAAGACTGCTTATTTATGTGGTTATGTAATGATATTTAGACTTGATGTTACTTAAGACTTATTATCTGTTTATGATTCCGCACAGATGTTTTAAGGTTAGAGCAACCTGGGATTTTATTTATTTTACAGTTGATTTAACCCCATAAGGGGAGATTTATTTATTATTTCTATCTATGGCATGGTTTGCATTATTTATGGGTAGATAGATAGACGATATTTGTACAGTGAACACCAAATCCTGTGGAAATGGAAGTACCGGATTTGGGGGTGTCACAGTGCAAGTGGGAGATTGAAAGTAGTATGCACGCAAACCAATCATATTTGATATAAATGATGTTTTATATACTTTGTAATATTTTTCTTGTATTAATAAAAAAAATTATGTTATTAAAGGCATTTTACTTTATCTGCATGGTGTTGTTATATTAAATGTGATAAACTAATAGTTTTGAACAATGCTTTCAGAATCATGATGATGATCATACTAATGAGATCTAAATTTTAGATAGCTCACACACTAAAATAGGTCCTAATCATTGGATTACTAAAAAGGGGATTAGTGAATCCAGATAGATTGGTACATACGTTGTTTGCTCTTAGGAAGATGATGATTGATCTCATAATCATTTGTGTGGAGACACTGAAGCAAGTATGTAAGTGTTTATTAGAGAATAAATTCACGGAACGTGGCTCGCTAAAAGAATACCTAATAGATTTTTACTCGTGTGTTAATAGGAATTTCTATAGTGATAGTACTACAAGTGATCCTTGGACTTGAGATCATCATAGTATATTGTATATGATGAGTTATGCTTTGACATATTCCTTAAGACACTTAGGGTATATAAAAGGGTATACTTGGGTATAATAAGTTGTACATAGATATAATGAATGATCAACAAAGAATCTACCACTTCTAGTAAAAGGAGAGAATATCCTATGTGATTCGATAAATAACAACTCAGTAGTCTTTGGCCAAATTAGAATAAAATTAGAAAGGTGTCCCTAATTTGCCTTATTTAGAGTTGTGCATTTGAGAATCGAAATATATATAATCAAATAAAATAAGACTTGACAGTAATTCCATGTCTTATATTTGATTAGGACATTTTATAGTAGAAGGATTGAATTGTACGGTAACTATTCACTAAAAGGTTCTTTTATAATTAATGTTGAAATATGTCTTATCTAAAAAGTCCTTGATCGCTAAGAGGGCTTACCATTATTGTGGAATAAATATTATTTATTTAAATGAATTAAATAGTTTAATTTGTTTATTTAAATAAGATTAGAATTGTTCTAATTGATTTATTCACAACCGATTTAATATGGAGAAGCTAAAGGGTTACACTACAATAGAAAATATATATTTAAAAAGTAAATGACATAATCGTAAAAATATGTTAAGAATAAATTAAATAACTTAATATTTAATATTTAATATTTTGGAAATACCAAATATAAATTAATAAGAGGAGTCTTATTAACATTATTATTATTATAATTATTTAATTTCTAAATGGTTTTGGAATTAATTAATAAAAGTACTCTCATAAGTTCCAAATTGGATTAGGAGTTGAATTAATTAAAAGAGTTTAATTAAATGAAACTTTATTCCTAAATAGTTTAGGAGGGCTACCTATATCTATAAATAAGAGAAGTCTTATTATGGGTTAGGGTTAGACAGTTACTCATACTTTCAAGGGTTGCGAGAGTAATGACATATTCTCTAAAGTGAGAAAAATAGGGTTTTGTCAAACACCCAACTTCTTGAATACGTATTAATCCTTGGTGGATCACCTCTAGAGGCCAAACACTTGGGTGGCTTTTATTGATCTAAAGAAGGAATCTCATCGGTGGAATTCAAGGAGAACGCGACGAAATTGGAGGTGAACTTGTACCTGAGGAAGCTTTGATCTACGAGGGTATGATTATATATCCCCGTCTCTTTCGTTTAATTTATAATTGTGCACAAAGATGATCATGGCGATGATTTGTATAAAAAAATTTAAAATATGATTTTATCGCGTTTACGCACTATTTATGTAATTTGATTGCATGTTCGTGCTTTATACAAACCTAACAATCCTTAATTGAGATATGCATCTACAAGGACTTGGAATAGAATGATCAAACTTGTTAGGTTGATCTTAAACATGTGTAATAGATATAAATATTGTAAAAGGATGCTCTACATGATAACAACATCATCAGCAGAGAAATCTATATGTGCTTAACGTGAAAATTTGATTAACATATATTTGTAAAAGTTTTGTAAAGTCCTTCAAAAGAATTGATGTACAAGGACTTGGATTAGAAAGATCAAATAATGTTAGGTTGATCTTATGAGAATTAATCTGATGTATAGATGATAAAAAAATCATGATAGTAAAATTACTCTGTCTACTCACAGTATGAAGATACTTTCGCAGAGTCAACATTGTTGGTGTAGCATCAAAATATCGCAGAGTTCACTCCATCTCATAAATTTTGAATCAGCTCGTGATGTGACAACCCAATAATTTAGATATTTATTAAAATCTTAAAATATTTTATTAAGGTTAAATAGTAGGCCTAGACATAAAATAACTGAATGGATTTGACATTTTTGGGAAGGAATTTTGTGAATTTAAATATTTTTGAGGAGAATTATTCAGGATTAAGTATATAAAAGTATATGAACATATATGTGTACAGTTCGTGGTTAAGGGTCAAGGGTTGACCATATAAATTATATCAGTGACAAACCCTAATCATATATTAAGAACATCGATGTTCAGTTAGACAATTCTTACGATTGATAAGAAACCCTAATATCGGCTCTAGAAACCCTAATTTTAGTTTCAAGAATCTGAAACCCTAATTTGGAATATGAAACCCTAATTTGGGGGCTTAAAGGTTGAAGTGTATTAATTACAAACCTAATTAGGGTAAAACCTAACAAATTAGTTAGAAAACCCTAATTATTCAGTTAGAAACCCTAATGTATAATTGGGGAAAACCTAATTGGTAATTTAGCGATTTTATTTTTAATTAGAAAACCTTGATCCTAATTAACAAGCCCTAATGTGATTAGAAAACTTTAATATAATTAGGAAATCCTAATTATAATTTAAAAATCTTAATTTTCTATTTTTAAAACCTAATTAGAAAATCCTAGAAAATTATTATTTTTTTAATCCTTAGGGTTAAACACTAAGGGTCAAACCCTAAGGGTTTGATCAAATGTCATTTATGTCATTAAAATGGGAAGTCAAATGACCAATTTTCCCCTATTACATTATTTTGAGATAACTAGTAGACCTTGCCCTATTTTGAGTTGGTGAACAACCTTAGATCACACATGTGCTACAAATCAATTCATATCAGCCATATTCACTAGCCAAGTTCATTACATCCATCATACATATAGAATTAGAGAGAAAAAAGTTTACAAAAATAACCCATTTGTACACAAACACTTAACTTAGACCTTCTCTCTCTAGACCCACGAAATTCTTAAGTGATTCAGTCCATATTATGATCCATAGAAAGTCAAGATCAAATCATGATGATCAGATTCAAGATCAAAGCATCAAAGTGGTATAAACCCTAAATTTTCAAAATACTTAAAGATTTGTGTTAATGTTGTTGGTTATTGTTTAAATTGGTGCTAGAGGGTGTTATTTTAGTGATCTGGATTTTTATATCTTAGATCCTTAACATCTAGATGCACGAAAATAAGATTTTTAGAACTTATCATGAACCCTAATATTATGGTCTGACAACCGAATGTCAGGGCTCATAGATCTCTCTGTGTTAATGATAAGGTGTGTTTTATGTTATAGATATGTTCTATGCCATGTTGACTATGATCTGGAACTGGAATCAGGGTCAGATCATGTATATCTTACAAGTTATGAGTGGTCAAACCTAGTTAACCGATCAGGAAAACTGAGTTTCTGGGCAACCCAGAAACCCAGAAAGCCTGACAACCATTTTTGAAGGATCTGATCTTGCACGTGTGTCATAGTTTGGCCAATTTGTTGTTTTGATGTTGTAGTATGATATAAGGACTACACAATAATGTCCTTAGATCACCCAGATCATATTTAAAATCATAGATAATCATGGTCAAAGTAGGTTGACCATACTGCCTTATGAAGGTTTCTGGAAAACCCAGAATCTTCATGAACGAATTTTCTGACATGGTTTAACCGGCCATGATCTGTCACATGTGATGTTGTTAGACTGATTTAGTGTGTTAGATATGTTCTTTGACATCTCTACTACAATATTGAACCATTAAACTATACATAGTAGATCCAGAATGCAAACCATGAAGCTCTAAAGTACCACACTCGAGCTATTCTTCATTTCTGGGTAACCCAGAAATGAAGAACAGCCACTAACAAGATTTTGGAGGTTTAGATCTTGCTGATTAGATATATGTTAGCCATGATATTGATTAACTACTGTAGTATTACACTTATACTACATGATTAATATAGCATGATTTGAATAATTTAACTCTTGTGAGTGATGCTTTGGGTAGCATGTGATGATATGTAAGAATGGTGTAAGGTGTAAGGCTAATTTCGGGGACGGAATTCTTAGAAGAAGGGGTGAATATGACAACCCGAGAATTTAGATATTTATTAAAATCTTAAAATATTGAATTAAGGTTAAATAATAGACCTAGACAGAAAATAAGTGAATGAATTTGACATTTTTGGGAAGGAATTTTGTGAATTTAGAAATTTTTGTGGAGAATTATTCAGGATTAAGTATATAAGTGTATATGAACATATATGTGTACAATTCATGGTTAAGGGTCAAGGGTTGACCAGATAAATTATATCAGTGACAAACCATAATCATATATTAAGAACATTGACGTTCAATTAGAAAATTCTTATGATTGATAAGAAACCCTAATACCGGCTCTAAAAACCCTAATTTCAGTTCTAGGAATCTGAAACCCTAATTCAGAATATGAAATCCTAATTTGGGGGCTTAAAGGTTTAAGTGTATTAATTATAAACCTAATTAGGGTAAAACCTAACAAATTAGTAAGAAAACCCTAATTGTTCAGTTAGAAACCCTAATGTATAATTGGGGAAAACCTAATTGGTAATTTAGCAATTTTATTGTTAATTAGAAAACCTTGATCCTAATTAACAAGTGCTAATGTGATTAGGAAACTTTTATATAATTAGGAAATCCTAATTATAGTTTAGAAATCTTAATTTTCTATTTTTAAAAACTAATTAGAAAATCCTAGAATTTTTTTTAAACCTAAGGGTTAAACCTTAAGGGTTGGATCAAATGTCATTTATGCCATTAAAATGGGAAGTCAAATGACCAATTTGCCCTTGTTGCATTATTTTGAGATAACTTGTAGATATTGCCCTATTTGGAGTTGGTGAACAACCCTAGATCACACATTGTAACAAATCAATACAAATCAGCCATATTCACCAGCCAAGTTCATTACATCCATCATACACATAGAATTAGAGAGAGAAAAGTTCAAAAAAATAATCCATTTGTACACAAACACTTAACTTAGACCTTCTCCCTCTAGACCCACAAAATTCTTAAGTGATTCAGTCCTTATTATAATCCATAGCAAGTCAAGATCAGATCATGATGATCAGATTCAAGATCAAAGCATCAAAGTGGTATAAACCCTAAATGTTCAAAATACTTTAAGATTTGTGTTAATGTTGTTAGTTGTTGTTTAGATTGGTGCTAGAGGGTGTTATTTAGTGATCTAGGTTGTTATATCTTAGATCCTTTACATCTAGATGCACGAAAATAAGATTTTTAGAACTGATCCTGAACCCTAATATTATGGTCTGACAAACGAATGTCAGGGCTCATAGATCTCTCTGTGTTAATGATTAGCTGTGTTTTATGTTATAGATTTGTTCTATGCCATATTGACTATGATCTGAAACTGGAATCAGGGTCAGATCATGTATATCTTGCAAGTTATAGGTGGTCAAACCTAGTTGACCGATCAGGAAAACTGAGTTTCTGGGCAACCTAGAAACCCAAAAAGCTTGACAACCATTTTTGAAGGCACTGATCTTGCACGTGTGTGATAGTTTGGCCAATTTGTTGTTTTGATGTTGTAGTATGATATAAGGACTACACAATAATGTCCTTAGATCACCCAGATCATGTATAAAATCATAGATAATCATGGTCAAAGTAGGTTGACTAAACTGCCTTATGAAGGTTTCTAAAAAATCCAGAATCTTCAAGAATGAATTTTTTGACATGGTTTGACCGGCCTTGATCTCTCACCTGTGATGTTGTTAGACTGATTTAATGTGTTAGATATGTTCTTTGACATCTCTACTACAATATTGAACCATTAAACTACAAATAGTAGATACAGAATGCAAACCATGAAGCTCCAAAGTACCACACTCGAGCTGTTCTTCATTTATGGGTAACCCATAAATGAAGAGCAACCACTGACAAGATTTTGGAGGCTTAGATCTTGCTGATTAGATATATGTTAGCCATGCTATTGATTGATTATTGTAGTATCACACTTATACTACATGATTAACACTTATGCAAGCCTAGAATCCTTAAGATCACGAATCTAGCATTGGTCAAACATACCACCTTGATAGCTAACATGAAGTTTCGGGTTTGGCTCAAGAACACCTATGGCGACGGTTTTGTCGCCTAAAGCCACTTTTAGCGACAATTTAATTAGAAAATAAATTATTTTATTTAATAAATAGAGAAAAATTGTTTTTAATTATTAAAAATTCATAATACATTCATAAAAATTATTTTAAAGCCTAAAAATGGATTTTTAATAATTTTGAATATATTTCATTAATATTTAATATTTGTGAAATATTAATGGTATTTAATTTATTTAATTATTATATTAAATAAATTACTTAAAATGATTTTAATACTTGAAAAATCATTTAAAATTATATTATGGTATGAGAAAATATTTTAAGTTATTTTTAATGACTTTTAATATTTTGTGATGAATTTAATTAAATAATTAATATTAATGATAATTAATTTATTTAATAAATATATTAAATAAGTTTGTGGAAAAATAGAATTAATGATTTAAAATCATATAAAATGATTCAAAGGTTATAAAAATATTTGAAGTTATAAACTATAACTTTTGATATTTTGTCATAAAATACATTAATATTTAATATTAATGGTAGATATTTAATAATGGCTTTAATTACTTTAAAATAATTTAAAACAATAATAAAGTATTAAAATACTTTAAGATATTATAAATTATTTATAATATTATGATGTGTATTTCATTAATATTTGATATTTAATAAATATTAATGATATTAGAATATTGTGATATTTAAATCGATAAATATGATATGATTGGTTGAAAAATCATGATAAATGAAAATAATTATTTGAAAATTATTATAAGCTATAGAAAAATATTTTAATTGATAAATAAATTATCTAAGATATTTGTGAACCAGTTTAATTAGAGTCTTATGCATAATAGGCTTGTGAATTATCCGACTAGGCCGTCGGGATGCTGAATTGTGCCGAATTCAACTCAGACTGTAATTGTTTAACTTGATGTTTGGTCTTATGTGCTGTATATACTGATAGGGTTATGTGTTATGTGTTTAGGTTATTTTTTAACTATATATAATAGTATTATATTGTGATTATATTATTCTAATATTTGGAGATCGGTATTATCTATATTAGGTTTTCAGACAAAGTTAAATATAATGCATAGCAGTAATCAACCGAACAGGCAAGTTTCTTATGCTCAGTTATTATGCAAGTTTTCTCTAACTCGACCTTGAGTTCTTTCATTCAAGTATGCTTGTGGTTAATCATTGTTGATTACCATGTCTATGAATTGTTGAATCGCACTTTGTGCATTTGGATGTGTTCATCAGGTATGAAAGGTTTATCACCTTCATTACCATTCGGTCCAGATATAGTTGTTCATGTTCAATGTTCGTTCAGCTATGAATTTTTTTTTCATTATAGTTCATAATTATATTGTAGAATTTTAGCCAGCTTATTATTCAATTCTTTCCATCATGATATATCCTTAATTTATTGAACTTAAACTTACTGGGCAAACTTGTTGCTCACCCTTGCTATATCATGATAAACATTGCAGATTAGGACTAATACGTCGGATACAGGAATAGACAAAGACAAGTCCAGCTTTGGATTATTTGTTCAGCTAAAATTGTAACAGTAATGTATTATAATAGCATTGTATGTTAGATAGGATATTGATTTAGGTATTATGTGAAGGTTCTCGACCTTGGGATTAGTGTGTAAAGTTTAATGTATAAATAATTTATGTATATATATCTTCCGTAATAGTTATAGAAATGATGTACCAAATCCGTGGTGATTTGGGACCCGAATCTGGGGATGCTACACGTGAGGTGAATAAATGATCTCAAAGTTGCAAAGCTATCACAGAGCTGCAGAAGGAGTTAAAGAAGTTGTGAAACATCATCTAGCAAAGTCGATCAACTTGCTAAGTGATTGTAGAATATACTCCAAGCAGACACTAAATAAAAGAAATATCAAAAGATAACTCTAAGATCTTTCGGTGAAATCAAGATCGTAAAATCAGCCTCAGAACAGTAAAGAAAAATATGAAGCGCTGATTACACGAATTAGAGGAGATCACCAAGCTGAGTTTGTACCATGGATATAAAGTGAAATTTACTCAAGAAGAAGCATATGGTAAGAGAATATACTCTGATGATATCTGAGTATATCTCTCACAAGAAGAGATCTCCAAAAGAAATCAAAAGCTCACAATTGCAAGGATATTCTACTTAATCATAAATCTCACAATAAATCACAGAGCAATCAAGACTTCTTATTGAAGTGGCCAGTACTTGAGAACAAAGAAGGATAGCTCACTCAGAAAGATGTTGTCGACTTTGCATGACAGCTAGAGCATCAAGCGAATGAGAAAGAATCTGCATAACAAATTTAAGCTTCATAAAGAAGTCAGAAAACCGACCAGAAGATGAAGTCATAGTAGAAATGATGTTACAGAACCCAAGTCTACAACTTCCATCATTCTACTACCAGCAATTAAACGAATACAAGAATAGAAAGCGCAAAAAGATCATAAGGCTCAATCCTACTATCTTATAACAACAGATCGTAAAGTTTGTGTCACGTTTGACAATGAGACTGATAAATGGAACATTGCAAGAAGATGATCTCAAGGTATCAGAAGATATATTCTTAGAAGAAAATAATCCCATGTCATCTAACCTTAATACATCAATGCAAAAATTTCATAAACAAATAAGTCTTAAAAATAACATCATAAGTCTTAACATAATCATTCCGAAATAATAAATAAGTCTTAATCATTTGTTTGCTTTGCTTTTTCCCTTACTAGTACATGACTCATCAACTCTTTCAGCCTTAGCTGCAATGTTATTATGCAAGAGTGAGCAACAATTGCCCACAAGTTTAATAATAACAATAATAATAACATGCAAATAAAGAATGGATACAAAACAAATGAAAGCTCAACTTTTGAATCAAGATTAGAACATGAATCAAAAGTATATCTAAGGGTCATTAGACCGTGAACTATGTCCCAGGTTGTCAAATATTTCTACTTTAAACCTTTAACAGTCATAAGACTATATGGACCTTACTTCTCGTACTTAGGGGCATCAATACTTATTAAAATGTATGTGCACAACATCTTAACGCTATCGCGTACTATAATCCCATGTAACAGGGTTGTTCATCTCAGCTTTAACATTAGAGTCCGCACCAAAGGAAGTTTGGTTTGGATTGATCTCAAGGGTAATTTAGAGTTCAACAATCATCAACTAAGGATTAGTCGAATCAATAATGATTCACTATCTATTCAAGGTTTAAATGCAATATTGTAATCAATATTCAAATCAAAAATTGAATCTCAACTTTATACAATTGAATAAACATTGTATAACAAGAGTAATATTTCAAAAGAATTAGAACATTTCATTTGGAATCATGAACTTGAATAATTATGCTCTGAACAATTCGAAATAAGAATATGAAGTTTACTCAATAATAATAAAGTTTAAGAATTAACTCAATGAAAGGTTAGAAATAGAAACTTACTCAATCATAATATAGAATAATAATTTGCACAATATAAGATTAGGGTTTGGAAACTTGCTCAAATAAAGTTTAGGGTTAGAAATCTTGCTCAACATAAAAGTAGGGTTTAGAAACTTACCTCATGCGTAGATTACACGTTTACTATCCACGTTCCTCAATTTAATCTTACATACCATTTACATTCACAATACCAATTAATTATAACATAAGTGACATCATAAGTACATCCTTTTTTGTCTAAACTCTGATTATGATTATATGAATCAAATCACAACATTAGTTTTCACACATTACTAGACTTCACGAACGACGAGTTAACTATGCGTTCGACATATTATTTAAACACGTAAGAACATCATTGACACGTTAAGAATATGTTTTAACATCACATTATATGTTTAATACATTATCGTGTTCACCAGATTGGGTTTAAATTACATTCCTTGGATTCTGCTAAGTGGCGCTGAATACTTCCAAAATGAACAAGGATCCGAAATTGCCACAAGCACCAAATTAAGCTTCACGATTGAGTCAGAACTCCGTCTCTCAACCGCAACGCGTGCCAATTATACTAGGAACAGTATTTGAGGCGCTATGGCACATCGGTATATGTACAAGCCTACTAAGTGGCGTTGAAGGCCATTGCGATGTAGATTTATGTTTACTGCGATTCATGAGGAACACAGAATAGAGCCAAATTAGTCCAAAACTTCACTCAAACAACGAATTCAATATTACCCATAAAATATAAACTTAACAGAAACATTATATAACATTCTCGGCATGTTTTTGACAACTTAAGTCACATAAACAACAACATTTAAAGTCATAATTTTCGTGGTTTTGTAAAAAATTCCATTTTTGACATTCTTAACGAAATCAACTACTATGAACTCATTTTTCAACCAAATCAGTCCATACAAGTTTCGTTCTTTTCATTTTTACATGTATAAACATAATCAATTATCAATTTACCGATTAATAGGTAATTAAAACATAAATTTTCATACTTTTAAGCCATATTCATATGTTCTTACTATATAAACTACAAATTCCAATAAAACACAATTATATGGATTTGATTACTCTAAAACACATATAAATCATATATAATTGAACTATATATGTTAATAAACATATACAACATCGTATATTAAATAATTAACCCTAAAAATTCAATTACAGAGAGTTAAAATAAATTTTCATGAAATATTTTAAGAACGTAAATTAAAATTTGAGATTAAGGGATTACCCTTGATTTCTCTACTTAGATACACAATGATGATGGAATGCTCCTCTTAATTCCCCAATTCTCCTTCCTCAATCTCAATTTCCCTCAAGTTCTCTCTCTTTTTCTCTCTGAGTTTGTGTTTTCCTAACTAAAAGAATAAAGAATAGAATGCTTATAATATAACCGGTGGGATCATGGGTAGCAGTTAAGCACGACGCGGAATTAACTACGCCCATATTCATTAGGTCAAGTTTGGTTTGTTCATAAAAGACTCTTTTCCCATTTATTTTAATTAACTTGTTTATTATATAGTTTATTTGTCACACTTTAATTAATCAAATAATATTATTTAAATTCAATTAAATAAAAGACGATATTACTTATTATATCAAATCATCACATAATTAAAATTCTCATTTATTAATTATGACAAATCAATAAATCTCTAATTAATTAGAATAACATTAAAATTATTTAACAACTCATTTAATTTAGTTATCTCAATGAAATTCACACTTTGAATTATAACATTATTTATCATTAATTTAATTAATGTCACACACTTAATTAAATTAATTTATCACAATTTCATCAATTATTTATTTAACTCAATAAATAAATTTAAAATTTATTTATTTAATTCAATAAATCTTTAAAAATTAATTACAAAGTTTTGTTTGTCACAATAAACATCAATTGTGATAAAATTAGCATCTCAAAAAATTAATATAAGCTTTGTGGTGACACAACAAACTTATAATAATTAATTGATACTCTATTATTTTTATCATGTTAGAAGGCAACGTTTGATATTCCAAATATCTTTGAACGCTTAGGACTTAATATAAAATCTTTGAGGGTTTGTTATTATTTGTCTCATCTTGTTTAGCGCGCATGCACGCACACACACACACACACACACACACACACACACACACACACACACACACATATATATATATATATTAAAGCATGCACATATAGAATATTATATTCTACCCGGATTGATTATGAATTTTATTCTAATTTGGTTCACTAGAGCCACCAATTGAACCAAAGGGTCAAACTTAGGGTGCAAGAATTAAATTTAAATATAACTATTACATTTAAATCTGGAGCTCCATTACAAACGGGTCTTCAAGCGCTCCTTGCTACTTAATCTCTAATTCTTTAAAATCTAACTATTACTATTACAAAAACTATTTAATTTAAATAGAAACCTTGATCAACAGTCAAGGGAAAGTACATAAGAGGGAGATAGAATTAACATTAAGAAAAAATTAGAGAAGATGAGATACGCAGACCCCATTTAATAAAACTCATACATTCAAGCATCCAACTAAAATAAAATACAATCACATTGGTCAATAGTCCATAATCAATCCCATTTATTATCATACATATCAACATATACATCAGTAAATAACCTTCATCTCATGAATAATAAACATTCAATATATACATTGATATCGATTTAATGGGCAAATTTAATTAGCCTAAAATCCAATTTTGAAGCAAAATAAACTCATTTATTTATAATCAAAATCATAATAAACTTCTTTATTTTATTTAGTCCAATTTTGAATAAAAATAAACTATTTTATTTTAATCAAATTCTAAATTAAAATAAACTTCTTTAATTTAATAAACAAGGAATACAATTTCAAGTTTCAAAATAAACTCCTTTATTTTAACTTAAAATTGTTGAAAAAATAAAATATGTTCAATCTTATTCCTTATAAAAAAAATTAAACATTTTTAATTTTAGGAAACATGGAATCCTACTCCATATGTGAATAAACTCCTTTATTCTAGAAAACATGGATTCCTATTCCATATGTGAATAAACTCTTTTATTCAAACAAACATGGAATCCAATTCTGAGTTAATATAAAACTTTTGAATAAACTCTTTTATTCAAACAAATGTTGAATCCAATTCCAATTAAAATAAACAACTTTATTTTAATTCAATTCCAAATCAAAATAAACTCCTTTATTTCTAATTTAGAATTACTAAAAAACATTGTATCCAATTTTAATTAAAATAAACCTTTTATCTTAAATAAAGAATCCAATTCCAAGTTATTATAAAACTTTTGAATAAACTTTTTTATTCAAACGAAAGTTGAATCCAATTCCAATTAAAATAAACAACTTTATTTTAATTCAATTCCGAATCAAAATAAACTCCTTTATTTCTAATTTAGAATTACCGAAAAATATTGTATCTAATTTTAATTAAAATAAACCTTTTATCATAATTAAAATTCAAATAAAAAATTTTGAGGAGTGAATCTGCTATGCCAAGATTAGTGAACTAACATCGAACAATTGCGGCACCAACTCATGTTTTAAAATCAACCCATTCTCTTCAAGGCTATTCCAATATGCCTTAGGTAGGCGCTGAGGTGCCACTAGGCAGAACCTATTTTTTTAGTTCGCGAATTATGCAGTTTTTCTCCAAAAACATGATTCTATACTAATAATTATACCCAAAAAATTTGTAGTAAACACATATCAACATACATATTGAATATGAACAATTAATAACTGGATAAAGGTTTGGCTCTAATATCACTGTTAGGTTTGTAAGATTCATGTAAACAATCAAATTGCGTCAAAGTAGCGGAAGCATGAAATTTTTTTAAAAAAAATTTATAAATCATATACCCAGATCATCCTTTATGCATAATTATTAATTAAACGAAAAGATGAAGAACAAGAATTATATCCTTGAAGATTCGAGCTTCTTTAGGTACAAGTTCACCTCCAAATAATTTGTTCGTTCAACTTGAATCCACCGGGTTTGATTCCTTCCTTTGATCAACGTTAGCCACCCAAGTGTTTGGCCTCTAGAGGTGATCTACCAAGGAAGAACAAGTATTCAAGAAGATGGGTGTTTTGCAAAACCCTATATTTTATCTCTACAGAATTATCTGTACTCTCCCAACTCTTGGAATTTTTATTCATGTGTATTGTGAAAAACATCAACCCTCACCCATAATAAGACTCCTCTTATTTATAGATGTAGGCAACCCTCCTTAATAATTAAGGAATTGGGTTTTATTTTAATTAATTAAACTCCTTTAATTAACTAGGCTCCTAATCTTATTAGGAATATATGAGAGTACTTTTATCAATTAGTTCTCAAACTCCTTTAGGAATTAAATAATAATAATAATAATAATAATAATAATAATAATAATAATAATAATAATAATAATAATAATAATAATAATAAGACTCCTCTTATTAATTTATATTTAATATTTTCAAAATATTAAATAATAAATATTAAGGTATTTAATTTATTCGATCACCGTATATTAAATTAAATACACTTAACTTGTGACGCCCCCAAAATAGGAATACATCACCCATCTTGAGTCGCCAAATACATGGTACATAAATCAAATACAACATAATTATACAACTGTCGTGTAAAATACGACAAAATATAAACTGAGAGTTTAAACAAGAATATTGCCTCCTAGATAATATTCATTCTCAATGGAGTCCTCATAGACAGTATACAAACTCAAATTCAGTCCTCATTACATTTATTGTCACACTATTTAATGTAATAGTGAGGACTACTAATGCTATCATCCGAATCATCAATCCGTCCCCACTGACTCGTCCCGATATATTCTCATTTTTGAAGAGAACAGTGAAGGAAAGGGTGAGCTCAACTAGCCCAGTAAGAAATATTATGACTAAGATAATGCAGGATAAATTATCATTAGCCTTCAACAATGTTAAACTGATAAAATACAATAGACATCAAGTTTAACTGCAGTGGAATAAGCAATCCATTAAAAGAGTCGAGTAAAGAATAAAATCTACTATCTTTTATGATTTAAAAGGTTTTTCATCACTTTTATCGTTGGGACTCAGCTTAATAAATAATCCACATCATCCCTGCACTACGGCCAAGGATATTCATTAGTATCACGACCACAAATTATCCATGCACTACGGGCCAAGGATATTCGTATTCATCAATGGTCATGATCATGCCAACAACTCATCCATCAACGCACTTTTCGGACCAATGAGGACTTTTACCACATCATTTGTAACATTACGGTACCATGATTACAAGAATAATCCTCGGTCATAATCATACCAAGTCCATCTATGCACTACAAACCACAGATGACTTTCAAAAATATAAACATGAGGATGATGACAATGATATAAGAATTCAATAAAACAAGTTCAAGAATTAATTTGTCCAGAACCAATAACGTCCAAATTGTCACCATGATACTTCTTTGTAGAGTAAAATTCAAGAATGCTCAGAAGAATATTTCCATGAAAAGATACTGGATGAAGCGCAAATATCAAGGATATTCTACTAATTTCATGGAGTATAGAAGTCAAAACTTTAACAAACCGAGAATAATAAAGAATGGAATAACAAAAGAAATCACCATGCATGCGGTATTTAGATGTATGAGTTATTCCAATGAGAATAATAAAGATTTTAACCGAGTCCGTGTAAAACACACGATGTGATATTCCAACGAATAATAAAGACAGAATAATAAAAAGATGGAACCGAGTTCGATGTAAAACACACGATGTGGATATTCCAAATGAGAATAATAAATGCGGAATAATAAATATGGAACCAGGTCAGGTGAAATTCACACCGACAGGATATTCCGACAGAATAATAAAGAACGGAATAATAAAAGAATTTTACCAAGTATGCGGTACTTCGCATAAACAGGTTATTCCAACATAATAATAAAGAATGGAATAACAGAAGAAGATCACCAAGTATTGGGTAAACCGCATATACAGGTCATTCCACCAAGTATAGGTAAAATCATGCATCACAAAGTTATTCCAATGAATAATAATAAAGAATGGAATAACATAAGGATTTCACCAAGTATAGGGTATGCCGCGTATACAGGTTATTCCAACATAATAAATAAGAATGGAATAATATAAGGATTTCACCAAGTATAGGGTATGCCGCGTATACAGGTTATGTATAGGGTATGCCACTTTTACATGTTATTCCAAAAGAATAATAAAGAATGGAATAACAGAAGTTCTCTTCATGAATAAGAAAGAATAACACCCCTTACCATAAAAGACACTGGATATCATAGTAGTGAAGTAGTAGAATACTCTTCTTCTTTCTCTCTATAATTTCTCTCTCTAGAGTTTCAGTGAATTCGTAAGAAATAATGAAGGAATGAGCTTCTATTTATAGAAGAATGGATTGAATAGTAACTAATTCATGAACGGTCCAGATCGATTTACTTTTAAACGAACGATGCAGATCAATTTACTATTAAAACTTAAAGTGATGGTCTATACTGATTTACTATTAAAACTTTAAACCAGCGACCCATATTGATTCACTATTATAACTTTCCATCAGCGGTCCATATTAATTCATTCAATAAACGGTCTGAAAAATTAGCACATCTCCTTATGGAATAATATTGTACCCAAATACCCGAATGCACAATAATAGAGTGAATAGTAACTCATGAATAGTAATTCATGAATAGTAACTCGTGAATAGTAACTCATGAATAGTAACTCATGAATAGTAACTCCTAAATAGTAACTCGTGAATAGTAACTCCTGAATAGTAACTCATGAATAGTAACTCATGAATAGTAACTCATAAATAGTAACTCGTGAATAGTAATTTGACACAAAAAGTGCCCCAAATACCCGATTGAATAATATAACCTTCAGACATCAATTACTATCGAAATAAATGTTTAACACAAATAATTTCAACACAATGGAACTATCGATTCATCTTTAATCAACACGAACTTATCCATCATTAATATCATAACTCACAATATTTAACAACCAGGTCGTTTCCAGGAAAGAGGGGGCTTTCCAATAAGGATTCTCCCTATTGGCGCGCAATTAGGTTACCAAACCTCTCCTTGACAGAACTTCTAGACATTGTAAATATTTTGATTTAATAATATGAATAATTTTTTCGTCTCAATTATTGATTTAATAAAATAACATATTATGCACATGATACTGTGACAATAATTGAATCAATAATATAAGAGATATGATCACGAAAGAATTCTTTGTAGCAATAACCAATACCATGTGCAATCTATGCAACCACGCCATTATCGTGTACTTTTTACTACCGGTAGTTCAACAAAGATTAACGGTAAAACCTCCGCCGTTATTTTATAAAATGATAATTACATGCGCTTTCTAAATACGACAATACTTCGTCATGTGGGTCCACCAATGATTGTGCCGTCGTACAAATATTCCCCGATAAAAAGAATATTCTCCGACCAATCGAATATTTTATAACAACTTGCGTACTTTGCAAAATTTTCAAATACTACTAACAACTATAACATTATCTCAAATCCACACCTTAATATTAAAAAAATATTTCGAGAAATTAAATCTTTATTCAAAAAAAAATCTGGGGTCTCACAATCTCCCCTCCTTATGAAATTTCGCCCTCAAAATTTACGTGTGTACCTGATATGCCGAACCGATGAGGATACCTCATCAGATTCTAACTCTTGAGGTATAACCTTTAAGCGTAAAATATATTCCAGGATTTTAACTGGTACATCTTCATACGTTAAATCATCTGCTATCTCATCCGGTTCTAAATTAATAATATGGTTTGGGTCGTCCACATATTTACGTACCATCTATACGTTAAAAACGTTATGAACACGCGACATACTTGGCGGGAAAACGAGTCTATAGGCCACAGTTCCTACTCGATCGAGGATTTCAAATGGGCCAATTAAATCGAGGGTTGTGATTTCCTCTCTTCGCCAATTCTTGCTTCTAGAATAACGCCCTCTTGAACCTTCCTCATTCATCAGCTTTGAGTATTTAGCTTGAGCAGCTTTAACTTTATCAATTAAAGTCAATTCTACTCGTATATTCGTTATCTTCACGTGGGTCCCTAAAGTCTTTAACTCTATCTTCATCATTTTTAAGTTATACAAAATGAGTCTTTGTGTTAACAATATCGCACTCATAAACGCATACAATCTTCTACTCAACGCGTCAACTACCACGTTCGCTTCTTCCACGATGATATTGAATGGTATCGATCGTAATCTTCAACAAATGAGCCAACGCTTTGGCGCGTGTTACGCTTTGTTTTAGTTGAAGAAATATTTGAGGGTTTAAGAAATGGGTTTTGTCTTGGGGTAAATACAAAATTCGATTTCACGCTCTAGGGTAGACTAGGAAGTCTTCAAGAATACGTCAGAAATTTATTAACGATAGAAATATCATTCAAATCATGATCCTCATCCAAGACTTGGATAAGACGTCACATTGATACCAACTGTGACTTCTATCCTTAACCCGGATAACACCTCACAATGATACCTATCAACTTGCCATCTTCATTCACGATGTTGCCTATAGATAGTTTGGCTTCAGTGCATTCCAAACAAGGAAGTCAACAACGAAAAGGATCGGGGCTCTTTACTTATGGCTTGATATGACAATGATTGACTTTAGTGGTTTGGTTGTTGAACTCGCATAACTTGAGTTGGTTATGAATATAAAAGCTAACAACCTTGAAAAAGCATGATGAGTAGTTAACCAATTGTTTCCAAAAATCACATCAATGCAAGTATTTTCAAAGAGATAAGATCGACAGGTAACGTGAAAGTGTTTATTTGAATCAAACAAGATTTATAAATAGTGGGGGTAATGAAGGCTCTTACTAACGAAGTTTCAACCAATAATTCAAAGTCTAACTTCTCCGGAGTCAAATTTAAACGTTGAACGCAAGCAAGAGAGATAAAATAATGGGTAGAATCGGTATCTTATAAGGTATAGACTTCGCAATTTATAATTAACTAACCCGTGCTAACTTCGTTCGGGTTACTCTCTTTGTGAGAAGTCATGAAAAACTCTCTCCCTTGCACTACCGGTTTTAACTTTTTTGGGACGGCCTTTGGTGCCTCCATCCTAGCTGAACTTGTCTTCGGTGAACAACAAAATCGGGCTAGGTGACCTTCTTTTCCATAATTATAACATGCCTTGGACGGCATCGCGCAGTTTGGACTGATATGTCCCTCCCCTCCGCATTTAAAACATATGATAGGTGGTCGTTCTCCTTCCTTAACAACGGGTGTTGGTGCTGACGTCTTTCCATCATTGTTGAATTTTCTCTTCTTAAAATGTCCATTCTTATTATTTTGGCCATGATTACCACCGAAGTGGTTACCATTTTTGGCATGTTGATTCCCTTCACGCTTATTTTCACCGCTTCGATGAATGCTATCACTGGTATTATCATTTTGCCGGCTGCTCTCTTTTGGTTGGGTTGACTCACTATCGCGCTCCAGTAATTGAGCCCTATTAACAACATCTGAATACAAACAAAGTTTATGAGAAATGAGGTATTAATGTATCTCGGGTTTCAAACCTCTTAGAAACATTCGCGTCATTCTCTCCTCATTATTAACCAAATGGGACGCAAACCGGGACAACTTGGCAAACTTGGCTTCGTACTGCGACACAGTCATGTTGTTTTGCTCCAGTTTAATGAACTCTACCTCTTTTATGTGATGAATACTTTCTGGAAATTACTTGTCGTTGAACAATTCTTGGAACTTCTCCCAAGTCATCTTCAGTGTGGCAGGTTGAGTACGCTTTACAGATTCCCACCAGTAATTTTCCTCTGCATGCAACATGAAGGTGGCAAAGGGAACCTTTTGCTCCTCGGAGCATCCCAAGACAAAAAATATCTTGCGATCTCGCTTTATCCACGCCTCTCCTTAAGTGGTTTTGGCTTTCTAAAAACTCCTGGTGGTCCCAACTCCTTGAATCGCTTAGCGGTGGCCATTCCCCGAGTTGCAGGTGTTTCCACCGCATTTTAGGCAGAGTCGCTTCTACTTTGATGTTGCATGAATTGCATGAAGCCTCGAAACATTCCGTCGTTCATCATTTGTTCAGTGTTGTTGTTTGCATGAGGATTGTCGCCTTCCTGATGCACATTGTCCTGATTATTGATCTGTTGAGACTCAACGGTCTCTTGTGCTCCATTGATGTTCTCAACATTCTCGGATGCCATTTTCAAATACTGTCACAAAACAAGAGTTAATTAACATATCACATATTATCCCTATACTCTGAATGGCTAATTAAATACCAAATAAACTTAGGTAGGTCATACTAGCGAAGGAATAATAAATGCGAAATATTAAATGCAGAATAATAAATATGGAACCAGGTCAGGTGAAATTCACACCGATAGGATATTCCGACAGAATAATAAAGAACGGAATAATAAAAGAATTTCACCAAGTATGCGGTACTTTGCATAAACATGTTATTCCAACATAATAATAAAGAATGGAATAACAGAAGAAGATCACCAAGTATTGGGTAAACCGCATATACAGGTTCTTCCACCAAGTATAGGGTAAATCATGATCTGAGTTATTCCAATGTAATAATAAAGAATGGAATAACATAAGGATTTCACCAAGTATAGGGTATGCCGCGTATACAGGTTATTCCAATAGAATAAATAAGAATGGAATAACATAAGGATTTCACCAAGTATAGGGTATGCCGCGTATACAGGTTATGTATAGGGTATGCCACTTTTACAGGTTATTCCAACAGAATAATAAAGAATGGAATAACATAAGTTCTCTTCATGAATAAGAAAGAATAACACCCCTTACCGTAAAAGGCACTGGATATCAAAGTAGTGAAGTAGCAGAATGCTCTTCTTCATTCTCTCTATAATTTCTCTCTCTAGAGTTTCAGTGAATTCGTAAGAAATAATGAAGGAATGAGCTTCTATTTATAGAAAAATGGATTGAATATTAACTAATTAATGAACGGTCCAGATTGATTTCCTTTTAAATGAACGATCCAGATCGATTTACTATTAAAACTTAAAGCGACGGTCCATACTGATTTACTATTAAACTTTAAACCAGCGACCCATATTGATTCACTATTATAACTTTCCACCAGCGGTTCATATTGATTTATTCAACCAACGGTCTGAAAAATTAGCACATCTCCTTATGGAATAATATTGTACCCAAATACCCGAATGCACAATAAAAGAGTGAATAGTAACTCGTGAATAGTAACTCATGAATAGTAACTCATGAATTGTAACTCGTGAATAGTAACTCATGAATAGTAACTCATAAATAGTAACTCGTGACTAGTAACTCGACACAAAAAGTGCCCCAAATACCCGATTGAACAATATAACCTTCAGTCATCAATTACTATCGAAATAAATGTTTAACACAAATAATTTCAACACAATGGAACTATCAATTCATCTTTAATTAACACGAACTTATCCATCATTAATATCATAACTCACAATATTTAACAACCAGGCCGTTCCCAGGAAAGAGGGGGCTTTCCAATAAGGATTTCTCCCTATTGGCGCGTAATTAGGTGACCAAACCTCTCCTTGACAGAACTTCTAGACATTGTAAATATTGTGATTTAAAAATATGAATAATTTTGTCGTCTCAATTATTGATTTAATAAAATAACATATTATGCACATGATACTGTGACAATAATTGAATCAATAATATAAAAGATATGATGCAGCAATTACTGTAGCAATAATGCAGTATAATTGAGTGACTTTTTACGTAAGCATCAATAACCAATACCATGTGCTACTATGCAACCACGCGTATTACTGTACTTTTACTACCGGGTAGTTCAACAGTATTAACGGTAAAACCTCCGCCGTTATTTTTATAAAATGATAATTACGCTGCTTTCTAAATACGACAATACTTATCATCATGGGTCCACTAATGATTGTCTTGGTCGTACAAATATTCCCCGATAAAAAGAATATTCTCCGACCAATTGAATATTTTATAACAACTTGCGTACTTTGCAAAATTTTCAAATACTACCCACAACTATAACATTATCTCAAATCCACACCTTAATATTAAAAAAATATTTCAAGAAATTAAATCTTTATTCAAAAAAAAATCTGGGGTCTCACATAACTTATTATTACGATTATGCTATTTACTTCTTAATTAAATATTCTTCCTTTTATAGTGTGATCCTTCAGGTTCTCCATATTAAACCGGTTGTGAATAAATCAATTAGAACAATTCTAATCTTATTTAAATAAATTAATTAAACTATTTATTCATTTACATAAATAGTTCCCACCGAATTCTATTGCAACTCAGATGTATAACGAAGTGTATGACCTTAACATTGAGCTTCAAGATAGAGTCAGAGAGTTGGAGGAGCTGGTAGATGAACGCCAGACCACTATACGTCAAAAAAATAAGGAAATACGGGGTCTTGATGTACGTCTTGGAAATGTGGAGTGGAAGTTAGTTCACACAGAGGGGGACAAGGAGCAGGTGATGGCAGAGGTTGCGAAGTTGAAGGATGATCTAAAAGAAGAGTCCGCCAAGAGAGAAAGGGCTGAAGATACGTATAAGGAGGCTTCCCAACGTGCAGTTGTAGCCGAGGAAGAGGTACAAGCAAAGAAAACCAAGATGGGGGAGATAGATTGTGTCTTACACACTGCTATGAACAGAACTCAGGATCGAGTTATGTACTATCCAGTCCAGTTCGAAGACCTACCTTGGTACATGCTAGATCGTAGGACGATGTTTCGTATCATGGAAGAAGAGCGCATAGAAGTTGTTCGACGTCTTAGTAGGCCGTGATAAGAACAGTATGAGTTATATCTATGGTAGTTAATAATGTAAATTCCAGTGTGAATATAAGTAATGGAATATGATGATTTAATCTTGAAGATTCTTTATCTCGGGATAGTTGATGTAAATAACAGTGATGATAATCCTAAATTATTTAAGTTGAATCTTAAATACTTAAGAGATTGAGTAATGATCTAATAAGCGTATATCTTAAATAGAAAATGATGCCAAGAAGACGCCCAACACGTCAACAAGCTTAGGAAGGATCCACGAACATTAACAACAACAATGACTATGCCAACGCCAATCCTGTTCAGTAGTTAGTAAACCTGTTAACCGGAGCATTTGCAAATCAACCGCAACCTCGAGCTACCTCATTTAAGGATTTCAAGGCGGTAGGACCGCCAGAATTTAGGGGAACCATGAAT
This sequence comes from Panax ginseng, assembly GCA_020205605.1. NCBI lineage: Eukaryota > Viridiplantae > Streptophyta > Magnoliopsida > Apiales > Araliaceae > Panax > Panax ginseng. The sequence continues at coordinate 70,137,145 of CM035129.1, forward strand.
TCGGTCGAAGCTCAGACCTGGATTATGGAAATAGAGAAGGTATTTGACGTTGCGAGGGTCAACGATGATCAAAAGACCGCTTTTGTGACGTTTATACTTAAGTCAGAGGCCAGCTACTGGTGGCAGGCGAACAAGGTTAGAAGAGGACAGGGTGTGATCACATGGGATAGGTTCAAGTAGATGTTCTTTGAGATGTATTTCCCAACGAGCTCTCACAACCAAATGGATGTTCAGTTTCTGGAATTGAAGCAGGGAAACATGACGGTGCCAGAATATGCCATGAAATTCAACGAGTTGGCTAGGTTTGTAACTTATCAAGTGAATATAGATGAGAGAAAAGCTAGGAGGTTTGAACAAGGGTTGAAGCCATGGTTATACAAGAAGGTGTAAATGTTCCAATGGAACACTTTTGTTGGAGTTTTGGAGAAGGCAATTATTATAGAAGGTGGAAGAGATGCTCTGACCTGGTATAATTAGGAGCAAAAGAATAAGAATAATGAAGGAGAGAACAACAAAGCTAGTGGCAGAAATGGCGGGGGCGGTCATAGTCAAAAGAGGAAGTGGAATGATAATGTGTCTACTGGAAATCAACAAGGAAGTCAAAAGAAAAAGGTGGAGGCTTGTCCTACCTGCGGGAAGAATCACCTTGGGGTATGCATGAAGGGGAAGAAGGTTTGCTAAAATTATGGTAAAGAAGGCCACATAGCGCCAAATTGCCCTAACCCTAAAAAGGGAGCTTATTTTACTTACAGGTCGAGGGAACATTTGGCTAAGGATTTTCCCAAGAAAGAAGCAGGAGGAACAGGAGCGGGTGTAAGTAAGGGAAGCAGCGGTGGTAGCACTCTGGCTGTCATTGGGCCGACGCTGCCAATCCGACCCACCGCTAGAACTTTCAACATGACCGTGCAAGATGTTGTGCAGTCCCGAGATGTGTTTTCAAGTATAATTCCGGTCAATGATATTAATGATTACGTATTATTTGATTTGGGTGCTACTTGTTCATTTTTATCAGACGATTTTTCTAAGAATTTGAAACTGCCTAAAGAGAAATTAGTTTACCCTTTGAACATAGAGATTACGAATAAGGAAGTAATTCCTGTTAGGTTTGTATACAAGAACTATAGGGTGGACATTAAGGACCACGAGATGATGGTAGATCTAATCTCGATTAAACTTGGGGAATTTGATGTTATTTTGGGAATGGATTAGCTATTCAATTATGGGGGCGATAATTGATTACCAATGTGTGTAAACCTTATAACTCCATCAAAGGTTCTATTTTATGGCAGCAAGTTGCCTAGACAACCGAGTAGTCTAACGATGATGTAGGCCAAAAAGTTGTTAAGACATGGTTGAGTAGGGTATTTAGCCTACATAGTCGATAGTTGGAAGGAGAGTCCAAAATTAGAGGAGATACCAGTCGTTAGGGACTTAGGAGACGTATTCCTAGATAACTTGCCAGGACTTCCGCCAGATAGGGAAGTAGAATTCATGATCGACTTAGTGCTGGGAACTGCCCAAATATCAAAGGCCTTGTACCGTATGGCTCCAGTGGAGATGAAAGAATTGATGGTGCAACTGCAAGAACTGTTAGATAAGAAATATATTCAGCCGAGCGTATCACCGTGGGGAATGCCAATGTTGTTTGTCAAGAAGAAGGATGGATTGATGCGACTATTCATAGATTATAGAGAATTAAACAAGGTAACAATTATGAATAAGTATCCATTGCCAAGGATTGATGATCTATTTGATCAGTTGAAAGGAGCTAGGTATTTCTAAAAGATAGATTTGAGAAGTGGGTACCATCAATTGAAGGTGAGGGAAGAAGATGTACCGAAGACAGCGTTCAAGACTTGTTATGGTCATTACAAGTTCCTGGTGATGTCATTTGGTCTAACAAATGCTCATACAGTGTTTATGGACCTACTGAACATGGTGTTTAAATCATTTTTGGATAAATTTGTGGTGGTCTTCATCGAAGATATTCTGGTGTATTCTAAGACCAAGGAAGAGCATGTGAAACATTTGAAGATGAAATTAGAAGCGTTAAGAAGAGATAAGTTATACGCCAAGTTTTTGAAATGTGAATTCTGGATAAAGTGAGTGCAATTCCTTGGGCATATGATTGACAAGGATGGGAATTCGGTAGACCCATCGAAAGTTGAAGTTGTGATGAACAAGGATCAGCTGAAGACACCGTTGGAAGTAAGGAGTTTTCTAGGACTGACAGGTTATTAAAGAAGATTTATTCAAGATTTTTCCAAAATTGCTACTCTACTGAAGAATTTAACTATGAAATCGGTGAAGTTTGTTTGGACAAAAAAGTGTGAGGAAAGTTTCCAAGAGTTGAAGAAGAGGTTGAGTACGACACTAATGTTGTCCCCCCGGGAGCACAAGAAATTTTGTAGTGTATAGTGATGTATCTCGTAAGGGACTAGGTTGTGTGCTTATGCACAATGGCAAGGTTATTGCATATACATCACGCCAACTAAAGGATTATGAGAAGGGATATCCTACCCATGATTTTGAACTGGCTGCAGTGGTGTTTGCTTTGAAGATATGGAGGCATTATCTCTACAGGGAGAAATGTGAAATATATACCGATCATAAGAGTATGAAATATATTTTCACATAGAAGGATTTGAACATGCATTAGAGGAGATGCTTGGAGTTAATAAAGGATTATGATTGCGAGATTTTATACCATCTTGGTAAAGCAAATGTTGTTACTGACGCCTTAAGCAGGAAGGGTAGAGAAAATCTGTTTATGTTAACCACCTAGAAGGAGCTAATTTCAGCAATGGTAAAACTAGAGCTGGAGGTGAAATATCCTAAGGAGACGAACAAAAAACTATTTTAAATGGAAACTTGTCCAACTTTGGTGGATAAGGTTAAGGAAGCACAACTCAAAGATGAGGAATGTGAGAAAATCAGGAAAAGAATATCTGAAGGAGATGAAAGGAAATTTAAGATTAATAACAAAGGGATATTGAGATTCGAGAAAAGAATTTGGATTCCGTAAATATCAGAGGTAAAGGAGGAAATTTTGAGCGAGGCTCATAATTCACGGTATTCGATTCACCCGGGGAATACGAATATGTACCAGGATCTTCGACGGCATTTATGGTGGTCAAATATGAAGAGAGACGTTGCCAATTGTGTGGCCAAGTGTTTGACATGTCAGAAAGTTAAAACAAAACATTAAAGACCAAGTGGGTTGTTACAACTGTTAGACATACCAGAATGGAAGTGGGAATATATCATGATGGATTTTGTGCTAGGGCTTCTAACGACTCAAAAAGGTTTCGACGCAATTTGGGTTATTGTAGATCGGCTGAGGAAATCAGCGCGTTTCTTACCAATCAATATTCGATTTAACTTAGATTAGTTGGCGAAATTATATGTGAAGGAAATTATTTCAAGGCACAGTCTATAGTCTTAGGTCGAGATCCGCATTTCACATCGAACTTCTGAAAGCAACTACAGGAATTCATGGGAACACAATTGAGAATTTGTACGGCATATCATCCTCAGACAGACGGCCAGAGTGAAAGAACCATACAGACATTCGAGGATATGTTAAGAGCTTGTATCATGAACTTCAAAGGAAATGGGATGATCATCTACCATTGGTGGAATTTGCTTACAATAATAGTTACCACACAAGTAGTGTCATGCCGCCTTATAAAGCGTTGTATGGCAGAAAGTGCAGGACTCTATTATGCTATGATGAAGTTGGTGAACGTCAACTACTAGGACCAGAATTGGTGCAATAGACCGTCAAGATTTTCAAGGTGATCAGGACAAGATTGATAACTGCTCAGGACAGGCAAAAGAAATATGTTTATCAACACCGACAGAATCGAGAATTTAAATTTGGTAGCTACGTTTTCTTGAAAGTGTCTCCATGGAAGGGAAAGATCAGATTTGGTAAGAAGCGAAAGATCCGATTTGGTAAGAAGGGAAAATTGAGGCCGAGGTTCATCGGACCCTTTGAAGTATTGAGGAGAATTAGCGAAGTCGCATATGAGGTAGCTTTACCTCGGGCCTTATAACATGTCCATTATGTTTTCCATGTTTCTGTGTTACTACCATATAAGTTCGATTATAAACATGTTATAGAATATGAACCCCTACAATTTGAAAAAGATTTATCTTATGAAGAAGTTCCTTTTCGGATAGTCGACAGGAAGGAACAAGTGCTCAAAAATAAAGTAATGCCTTTTGTTAAGGTAATTTGGAGGAACCACAACGTTGAAGAAGCTACATGCGAACTCGAAGAATAAATGATGAAAAATTATCCTCATTTATTTGGTTAATATATGTGTAGCGATTATGGGGATAGATCTTTGTAAGGGGGGGGGAGAATGTAACGGAACAAATTAAGTGAATCGTGATTCTGGGGATAGAATCCTTTTAAGGGGTGAAAGATGTGACGAGCAAAACTTTTGTAATTAATTTTTAAATATTTATTGAATTAAATAAATATTTTGTTAATTTATTTATTGAGTTAAATAAATATTTGATGAAATTATGGTAGATTATTTTAATTAAGTGTGTCACATTAATTAAATTAATGAGGAATAATGTTATAATTCAAAGTGTGAATTTAATTTAGATAACTAAATTAAATGAGTTGTTAAATAATTTTAATGTTATTATAATTAATTTAATAATTAATTAGAGATTTTTGATTTGTTAGAATTAATAAATGAGAATTTTAATTATGTGATGATTTGATTTAATAAGTAATATTGCCTTTTATCTAATTGAATTTAAATAATATTATTTGATTAATTAAAGTGTGATAAATAAATTATATAATAAACAAGTTAATTAAAATAAATGGGAAATGAGTCTTTTATGAACAAACCAAACATGACCTAAGGAACATTGGAGTAGTTAATTCTCCATTGTGCTTAACTGCTGCCCATGATCCCATCGGTTATATTATACGCATTCTATTCTTTATTCTTTTAGTCTAAAAAGCACAAACTTAGAGAGAAAAAGAGAGAAAACTTAAGCGAAATTGAGATTAAGGAAGAAGAATTGGGGAATTAAGAGGAGCATTCCATCATCATTGTTTATCTAAGCAGGGAAATCAAGTGTAATCCCTTAATCTCAAATTTTAATTTACGTTCTTAAAGTTTTTCATGAAAATTGGTTTTAACTCTTTGTAATTAAATTTTTATGGTTAATTATTGAATATACGATGTTGTATATGTTTATTAACATGTATAGTTCAATTATATATGATTTATATGCATTTTGGAGTAATCAAATCCATGTAATTGTGTTTTATTGCAATTTTATAGTTATAGAGTAAGAATATATGAATATGGCTTAATAGTATGAAATCTTATGTTTAAATTGCCTATTAATCGGTAAATTAATAATTGATTATGTTTGTACTTGTAAAAACGAAAAGAACGAAACTTGTATGGACTGATTTGGTTGAAAATCGAGTTCATAGTAGTTGATTTCGTTAAGAATGTCAAAAATAGAGTTTTTTTTTATAAAAACATGAAAATTATGGCTTTAAATCCTGTTGTTTATGTGACTTAAGTTGTCAAAAATATGCTGAGAATGTTATATAATGTTTCTGTTAAGTTTATATTTTATGGGTAATATTGAATTTGTTGTTTAAGTGAAGTTTTGGCCTAATTTGGCCTAACTACACAAGTGTAAAATAATCTCCAATTATACTACATATATCATTGAAATCGCAACAACAATTAATCGCATGAATATTAGCTTTAGGGTTTAAACCATCATTTAGGTCATAGCCCTAACCTAGCACCTAACCACGTAGGTTAATATACGTACCGAATCTGAAATCTCATTACAAGCCAACATAACTTAGTCATTCATCTCTAACATTAAAAACATCACACTTGGTTTCATTTTAGAACTTATTTAAATAATTATTTCAAATCTTTACACTTTGCATTACAACACATTGGAATCTGTCATTATAGTTTCTACTATGCCTTAACATCATTAACATGCTTGCTTAGCTAACATAAGTCCATTATACATGACCTGCAAATTAAGCAGACTTGATTATCTGCGATAATTCTACTCATAATGACCACGAAGTAATATCTTGGGCTATCGCATGCTTAAAAATCTTTATGGCGTCCACATGACAACATGGGCAGGCGGTAATACTTGCACGTAAGAATGCACTAGTCTCAGTTTTTTACAGACGCGAACTAATACACTGCTAAATGCCAAAAATCCCAATTCAACAAAATTTCTCCCAAATTCAACATCTAAAACTTTGACATATTCTAGTTACCCATGTTAAACACCATTCTTCACAGAAAAAAATTATATAAAATCTATTTTGAATAATCAAAACTATATTTTTTCCAAATTTCCTCATTTTTATACTTTTAATGAATTTGATCGCCATGAACTCGTTTCTTGATATCATGATTCGAACTACATTGTTTTCTTTTCTTAATATATTATCATAATCCACCAACAAATTACAGATTACATCACATATTGGACAAGAAATTTGGTACTTTGTAAGGCCATACTATATGAATACTAACACTGAGATTTTTCCTTTTCTTCCAACACCCAATTTACATGATTTTGATAACTATTATACAATCATAGATGATAACCAACCAATTTATCAAGTGTATACATATATTCAATCATCCACGTGACTTAATAATTATAGAAAATTTTCACAAAGAACTCAAAACATAAAAATTATAACTACAATATACCTTACTCCTTGTTTATTGAGGCAATTGATATGTAGTGGCTTCAATCCCTTCCACATTAAACCCTCAATCTCTTGGCAATTCTCTTTGTGTTTTTCTCTCTTCTTCCAAGCTCTCTCTCTCTCAACCCTTTACTGATAACTAGACTTAGAGAAAAAATAAGACGCGAACAAAACTAATATGGCTTAACCCTCCCACGTACTCATCAGTTAAAGAAAACAAAAGATTCAGTTGCATAATGCCAAAGGCTATAAGGCCTTGTTTGGCTACCACATAAAACCCATAAACTAATTTATTTTAATAACCTTATATTATATAGTTTCCAATTGTCACACTTTTAATTTAGTTAATTTGAATAACTTTAGTTTAGCTAACTTATAATAATAATAAAATTCTTATTATCATTATATCTTATAATTAATAAATAATTATATATCTAATTTAATTGATAAATTAGACACGTCACTTTATTTAATTTTTTATTTCCTTTAAATTAAACAATTCATTTAATTTAACTATTTTCTTAAATATTAAGCAATTGATTTAATTTAATTATTTCCTTAAATTAAATCCTTCAAATAAAATTATCATTACTCAATTTAATTAACACTAATCAATTTAGTTAGTAAATTAATTCACCACAATTCATCAATTATTTATTTTCCTCAAGAATAAATTATTTAAAATATTTATTTAATTGAATAAATATTTAAATTAAATTATAAATTTCTCGATCGTTACATTCTTCCCTCCTTAACAAGATTATGTCCCCAGAATCGCTATACAAAATCAAGCAATCAACTTAGGATAATTCTTCATCATAATGCTTTCAAGTTCCCACGTCGCTTCTTCAGCATTGTGGTTCCTCCAGATTACCTTAACAGAAGGTATTACCTTATTCCTCAGTACTTGTTCTTTTCTATCAACAATTTGAACATGGACTTCTTCATAGGATAAATCTTTATCAAACTGTAAGGGTTCATATTCTATTAGATGCTTATAATCAGGTTTGTATGGCCGCAATACTGATACATGGAAAACATTATGAATATGTTCCGACTCCAGAGGTAAAGCTACCTCTTACGCCACTTCACCAACTCGTCGAAGCACTTCAAAAGGTCCTATAAATCTAAGGCTCAATTTTCCTTTCTTGACAAATCGGATTTTCCCTTTCCAGGGAGACACTTTCAAGAAAACATAACTATCAACATCGAATTCTCTATTTTGTCGATGTTGATCGGCATATTTATTTTGTCTATCTTGTGCGGCTATTAATCTCGCTCGAATCACTTTGATGATCTCGACAGTCTGTTGTACCAATTCTGGACCCAATAGCTGACGTTCACCTACCTCGTCCGAACATAACAGAGTTCTGCACTTCCTGCCGTATAACTCTTCGTAAGGCGACATGTCAATACTCGCGTGATAACTATTATTATAAGAAAACTCCACAAATGGTAAATGATCATCCCAATTTCCCTTGAAAATCCATATTACATGCCTTGAGCATATCTTTTAGTGTTTGGATGGTTCTCTCACTCTGTCCGTCGGTTTAAGGATAGTACGATGTGCTCATTCTCAGCTGTGTTCCTAAACACTCTTGTAGTCGTTTCTAGAAATTAGATGTGAAACGCGGATCTCTGTCTGATACAATGGACATTGGTACACCGTGTCTTAACACAATTTCCTTCACGTACAGTTTTGCTAACCGATCTAGGGTAAATTGAACCTAAATTGGCAAAAAGTGTGTCGACTTCGTCAGTCGGTCGACAATCACCCAAATGGCATCGTAACCTTGTTGGGTTGTTGGAAGACCTACCACAAAATCCATTGTGATATGCTCCCATTTCCATTCTGGTATCTCCAACAGTTGTAACAATCTGTTTGGCCTTTGATGTTCAGATTTGACTTTCTGACATGTTAAGAATTTTCCCACGCATTCAGCCACATCCCTCTTCATATTTGGCCACCAAAAATGATGTTTAAGATCTTTGTACATCTTTGTACTCCCAGGGTGAATCGAATATCTTGAATTGTGAGCTTCACTCAGAATTTCTTCTTTAATTTCTTGTACTTGCGGAACCCAAATTCGCCCTTCGAACCGAAGTAACCGTTCCGAATCGATTTTGAATTTGTTTTCCTCACCTTCAGATATTTTTTGTTTTATCTTTCGCAATCTTCATCATGAAGTTGTGCATTCTTCACCTTATCTACTAACGTTGAACCGTTTCCCATCTGGAACAACTTTTCATCAGATTCTGTCAGATATTTAATTTCTAACTCCATCTTAGCCATTTCCGCCACTAGTTTCTCTTGAGCAGTTAACATCATTAACTTCTCCTGTCCCTTCCTACTTAAAGCATCAGCAACAACATTCGCCTTTCTAGGATGATAAAAAATCTCGCAGTCATAATCTTTTATCAGTTCTAACCACCTTCTTTATCTCATATTCAGGTCTTTTGTGTAAAGATATACTTCAGACTTTTATGGTCGGTATATATCTCACACCTCTCTCCATAAAGATAATGTCTCCAAATTTTTAGGGCAAACACCACTGTTGCCAAGTCTAACTCATGAGTCGGATACCCCTTCTCGTAATCTTTCAACTGACGTGATGCATACGCAATAACTCTGCCGTTCTGCATAAGCACACAACCTAGTCCTTTATGCGATGCGTCACTATATACCACAAAATTCCCTGTATCATCAGGCAACGACAACACAGGTGCTGAACTCAACCTCTTCTTTAACTCTCGAAAACTTTCCTCATACTTCTCTATCCAAACAAACTTAACTGCCTTCCTAGTTAAATTTGTCAACGGAGTTGTGATTTTGTAAAAGTCTTGAATAAAACGCATGTAGTAACCCGCCAACCCTAAGAAACTCCTTACTTCTGACGGTGTCTTCGGCTGATCTCAGTTTATTATAGCTTCAACTTTTGATGGATCCACCAAAATTTCGTCCTTATCAATAACGTGCCCTAGAAACTGTACACGTTCCAACCAAAATTCACATTTTGAGAACTGAGCGTACAACTTCTCTTTTCTCAACGTCTGCAATGTCACTCTTAAATGTTCCACATATTCTTCTTTGGTCTTGGAATACACCAGTATATCATCAATAAATACCACCACAAATTTATCTAGGAATGTTTTAAACACTCTGTTCATCAAGTCCATGAACGCTGCAGGTGCGTTGGTTAAACCAAAAGACATAACCAAAAACTCGTAATGACCATACCGAGTTCTAAACACTGTCTTTGGTATATCCTCCGGCCTCACCTTCAATTGATAGTAACCACTTCTCAAGTCTATCTTAGAGAAATACCTTGCTCCCTTCAACTGATCAAATAGGTCATCGATTCTAGGTAATGGATACTTGTTTTTAATCGTGACCTTATTCAATTCTCGGTAATCAATGCAGAGCCGCATCGAACCGTCTTTCTTCTTAACAAACAACACTGATACTCCCCATGGCGAAACACTCGGCTGAATATACTTCTTGTCTAGCAATTCTTGCAACTGCACCATCAACTCCTTCATCTCTACCGGGGCCATTCTGTATGGTGCCTTAGATATTGGGGCCGTTCCTGGTAGTAAGTTAATCACGAACTCGATTTGTCGATTCGGCGGAAGACTCGAAAAATCGTTTGGAAATACGTCTGCAAAATCTCTTATGATCGATATCTCTTCCAACTTCGCACTCTTTTTCTGTGTATCGACTATGTAGGCTAAATATCCTACACATCCTTGTCTGAACAGCTTATTGGCTTGCATCACCGTCAGACAACTTTCTTGTCGAGGTGACTTGCTGCCAAAGAACACAACTTTTGACGGAGTCACAAGGTTAACACACTTCCTTTGGCAATCAATTACTGCTCCGTAATTGAATAACCAATCCATTCCCAGTATAACATCGAATTCACCGAGTCTAATTGGTATCAAATCTACCATCATCTCGTGACCCTTTATGACCACTCTACAATTCCTATATATATATCTGACAGGAATCACTTCCTTATTCGCAATCTCTATACTTAAAGGAAATTCTAATTCCTCCTGAGGCAAATCTAAGTTTTGAGCAAATTCATCGGATATAAATGAACAAGTAGCACCCGAATCAAATAGTACATAACCATTAATACCATTAATCAGAATGATACCTGACACCACATCCTTAGATCATCACAAGATCCTGCATTTGGTCATATTGAAAGTCCTCGCAGTAGGTCGGTTTGACTGTGTTGGTCCAGTGATAGTCAATGTGCCACCACCGTTGTTGTTTCCATTTTTGCCACTTGCACTTCCCTCTGGCTTCTTAGGACAATCACGAGCCATGTGATCTTTTGAACCGCAGGTAAAACATGCTCCTTTCTTTGGACTAAAGTAGTTCGGTGCAATGTGTCCCTCCTGACCATAGTTGAAACACACTCGCTTTCCTTTTAAACATACCCCAGTATGGTTCTTCCCGCACGTCATACAAGCTTCAAACTTTTTCTTCTGCTAATTTCCTTGTTGTCCTCCCGCAGTTGAATTCTCACTCCATTTCCTCTTTTGATTGTTACTTCCAACATTACTTCCACCAGCCTTATTTTCATTCTCATTCTTCCTCTTCTTCTGTTCTTGGTTGTACTTGGTCAAAGCATCGCTTCCACCTTCCGCGATAATTGCCTTCTCCAAGATCTGACAAGAAATGTGTTCAATTTGGAACATTGAAACCTTGATATACAGTCAGGGTTTCAATCCTTGTTCGAACCTTCTCGCTTTATGTTCATCTGTATTGACTTGATAAATGGCAAACCTTGCCAACTCGTTAAACTTTGTAGCATATTCTGGCACCGTCATTGTTCCTTGTTTCAACTCCAGAAATTGTACTTCCAGCTGAATCTGAGAACTGGCTGGAAAATACATTTCAAAGAACATCTCCTTAAATCTATTCCACGCTATCACTCCTTGTCCTCCACGAACCTTATTTGCTTGCCACCAGTAGCTAGCTTCAGACTTCAGCATGAACGTTGTGAACGCAGTCTTCTGATCTTCATTAACTCTAGCAACGTCGAACACCTTCTCCATTTCTATGATCTAGGTTTGGGCTTCCACTAGACTCATAGACCCTTGAAATTCTGGCGGTCCAACCGCTTTGAATTCCTTGAAAGTCGTGACTTGAGCTTGCGGTTGATTCGCAAGTGCACCCGTCAACAGAGCTACCAACTGCTGAACCGGATTAGCGTTGGTCTCATTTTTATTATTAGTAGACCCTCGTGGGTGCTTCACGACGTGGTTTATCTTCTTACGGGAGGCATTTTCTGTTAAGATATACGCTTATTAGCTCATTACTCAACTTCTTGGGTATTTGAAGGTTAAATTAAAAATTCCAGGATTAAAGCTTTAACACATAACATTTCAAATAAACTTTAATATTTTATTCATTCATAAAGTTTTTAGAACATCCTCAAAATAGCATAACCGCTATAACATTCACTTTCCTGAACTAAACAAGTTTCAGGATTACATGCTCATACTATCCCTTTATTAATCTCAAAATAAGGGATTCATAGTTTATTTATTCACATAATTAACCACACATTATTATCTATCTTATTCTATATAGGCATATTAAGATGTTGTAAAGATTCCCGATGCTCTTCCTCCATGATATGATACGTTGTTCTGCGATCCATCACAAACAATGGCGAATTCTCAAACTGAGATGGGTAATAGTAGACTCGATCCTGGGCCCTATCAATCGCCGAATTAAAAGCATAATCCATCTCTTTCATCTTTGCTTTCTTCACTTGGACCTTAGCCTCAGCACGGTCTGCACGTTGAGTCGTCTTCATCCATGCATCCTCCGCTCTTGCACGCTTAGCTGACTCCTCCTTGAAATCATCTTTCAATTTCTCCATGTCAGCCTTCATCTTCTCGTTTACTGCTAACAAGTCTTCATGCTGACCCTTGGTATGAACCAAATCCCACTCCGTGTTTCCAAGTTTCGAGTCAAGTTCCTGAATCTCCACATCCTTCTGCTCCATCGAAGCGTGATGCATCTCAACCATCTCCTTCAGCTCCTTGACCTTGTCCTATAACTCTATGTTATGGTCATACAAAGTATCATACATCTCGGCTGATATGGAGTTTGGTGGAAACTCCTCAGAATCCTCTTTCTCATCATCCTCCTCTACATCCTCAGAACTAACCTCCTCGGGATCAGTCACAGGCACATCCTCCTGGATGAACTGCTCCCTCACTACATGAATATCCCGGGGCTCATCATCTATAGGTATCTGAGGTATCACCTCTCTAGCTGGACTGGATCCTCCTTCGTTAGACATCCTGACAACAAAATATTTTAAGTTTTACTTAACATTTTCGATACTCGCGAGCACATAAGTTATTAACACATAGCACATAATGTCTTTTATTATTTAGCTTCAATGGATACCTTAATCCATTCCTTAAAACTCGATAAGAGTTGAACACCTCTATGTTTTCTGTTTCCTTAAATGTTACTTCCTTAGGTTTCCCCACCTAAAGTTCATAACCTAAAGCTTTGATACCAACCTGTGACACCCCCAAATCCGGGTATTTCTTTCCCATAGGATTTGGTGCTCACTTATCAAAAACTATTACATCTAACTACCCATAATCAAAGGATAAAGTTATAATTTAAATAACTTAAACGATCATCTTTCCCATTAAAGCGTTACATCATCTCAAAACAATCCTAGGTGATCTAACCTTAAAATTATTACATAAGTTTGCGGAATACATCATATAGTAAAACAAGTATTTAACATAATTCATTAAAATAAAATTCTCATATGTCTTCAACATTTGGACATCTTGCCCTTTCCTTTGCTAGTAGACGGCTCATCGACTTTCTCAACTTTAGCAGCAGTGTTAAATGCAAGAGTGAGCAAACAATTGCTCACTGATATAGAGAATAACAATGATAGCAACATGAGAGTGAACAACGAATGGTGAACAATAATGAACTTGCTCTACGAATCAAATATAGAAAACAAGTTTGAAATCATTATCTGAGGGTCTTACGACCACGAACTATGTCTCCATAACTTAACCATTCATCTCTAACATTAAAAACATCACACTTGGTTTCATTTTAGAACTTATTTAAATAATTATTTCAAATCTTTACACTTTGCATTACAACACATTGGAATCGGTCATTATAGTTTCTACTATCCCTTAACATCATTAACATGCTTGCTTAGCTAACATAAGTCCATTATACATGACCTGCAAATTAAGCGAGACTTGATTATGCATGGATCGCTACTCACACATGACCTTACGAGTAATATATTTGAAGGCTATCGCATACCAAGATCCAAATATCATTGCCACATGATAATCATACACTAGCAGTAAATAAGACCACCGATGATGTACCATACTCAGTTTTTTATAGACGCGAACTAATACACTGCTAAAGGCCAAAAATCCCAATTCAACAGAATTTCTCCCAAATTCAACATCTAAAACTTTGACATATTGTAGTTACACATGCTAAACACCATTCTTCACACAAAAACATTATATAAACTATATTTTGAAGAATCAAAACTATATTTTTCCCAAATTTCCTCATTGTCATACTTTTAACGAATTTGATCGCCATGAACTCGTTTCTTGATCAATTGTCATGATTCGAACTACATTGTTTTCGTTTCTTAATATATCATAATCCACCAACAAATTACAGATTATATCACACATTGGACAAGAAATTTGGTACTTTCTAAGGCCATACTATATGAATACTAACACTATGATTTTTCTTTTTCTTCCTACACCCAATTTACACGAATTTGATAATTGTTATCAAATCACAGATGATAACCAATCAATTTATCTAGAGTATGCATATATTCAATCATCCACGTGACTTAATAATTATAGAAAATTTTCACAGAGAACTCAAAACATAAAAATTAGAACTACAATATACCTTACTCCTTGTTTATTGAGGCAATTGATATGTAGTGGCTTCAATCCCTTCCACAGCAAACCCTCAATCTCTTGACAATTCTCTATGTGTTTTTCTCTCTTCTTCAAAGCTCTCTCTCTCAACCCTTTATCGATAACTAGACTTAAAGAAAAAATAAGACGCGGACAAAACTAATATGGCTTAACCCTCCCACGTACTCATCCGTTAAAGAAAACAAAAGACGTCAGTTGCATAATGCCAAAGGCCATAAGACCTTGTTTGGCTACCACATAAAACCCATAAAGTAATTTATTTTAATAACCTTATATTATATAGTTTCCAATTGTCAGACTTTTAATTTAGTTAATTTGAATAACTTTAGTTTAGCTAACTTATAATAATAATAAAATTCTTATTATCATTATATCTTATAATTAATAAATAATTATATATCTAATTTAATTAATAAATTAGACACATCACTTTATTTAATTTATTTATTTTCTTTAAATTAAACAATTCATTTAATTTAACTATTTTCTTAAATATTAAGCAATTGATTTGATTTAATTATTTCCTTAAATTAAATCCTTCAAATAAAATTATCATTACTCAATTTAATTAACACTAATCAATTTAGTTACTAAATTAATTCACCACAATTCATCAATTATTTATTTTCTCAATAAATAAATTATTTAAAATATTTATTTAATTCAATAAATATTTAAATTAAATTATAAATTTCTCGATCGTTACATCATATGAAACAACCCGGTCAAATCCTCGAGTTGGAACAAATCTTGGTTCCCAAGTCCGAAAATCTTGGGTCAAACTATCCCAAGTCCTCTTCTTGGGTCATCAAATCCATCAAAATAAGGCCTCAAACTATTTTCCCATATATAGTATCTTCTTCCGATGTCAACTTAGCCTCACCACAAATTTATGCTCACCCAAAAATCACATGACTTGAAGGTACTATTCATCTACAACTTCAGTAACGTCCATTTCTCTTATATGGGATAAACCACCCTTTTTCCCCATCTTCCGATGTGGGATACCAAGGGTGTCCAAGTTTGACAAACTTAATCAAATCCTAAGTCCACTTAAATTTATGACATCCTCAAACTACTAGCCCAGAATCCTTGATCACACCCACCACAGGCCACCCAAAGATCTTTGCCTCTCTAGCCTTATTTCCTTATATGCGGATAATAATTCCCTATCTTCCGATGTGGATCATGCTGTCGCGTCCCCACCTCCGGACCTCCATCTCTCCATGTGTAATGGATTAATACCAAGCATGTTAATGATGTTAACCATAGCAACCCTATAATGGATAACTGTAACCTGAAGCTGTAAAGATTTGAAATAATTATTTAAATAAGTTCTAAAATGAAACCAAGTGTGATGTTTTTATACCATGAATGAAATAACCTTGAGTCAAATCCCAAGTTTGAAACAAATCTTTTGACACCCTTACACAACGCTTTTAAACGTTGTAGTTAAGCATAATACACAACGTTTTTTAGGAAAAAATGTTGTAGATTTGTTTTCCAAAAATTAGCAAATGCTTAAAAACATTGTAGAAGGTATAATTCCACAACGTTTTTTGGATAAAAATGTTGTTGTTTAGTATATCAGACAATGTGTAGGCACATTTACACAACGTTTTTAAAATGTTGTAGATTAAAAAAAAAGAAAAAAAAAGTTATAATTCACCTACATTACCAATGCACCTGCAATATACTAATGCCATGATATATAGCTAAAAGGTCTAAAATCTCATTTAAATTTAAAGCCAAAATGTATCAACCATTCAAAATACATCCCAATAATACCATTCGTTTACAGTTTCAAATTACTATATCCACAAAATATATACCAAACTATCCATATATACATCTCAAATTCACTTTTCAATCCACAAAATAAACCAAACTATCTATAAAATTAAGCTACTACCTAAGCATGTGCAAAAAACCCTCGACCAATGCTGTTGAATTGATCCCAGTTTGGTTTGCAATGACAGAGTATTTCACCTCACCCCATTGTTGAGACATGTGAACAGGTATCCCAGTTTCCCAGTTTGGTTTGCAATGACAGATAATGACATATGAAAGGAGTTATAGTAACTGAAGCTAGCCCACCAGATATAGCCCCAACTAAAATTGTTTCCCAGGGCTCAAGTTCCCGCCCTAAAAGCTTCTGACAAACCTGAAAGAGAATACTTGGCATTTAATATGCAGAATAGATAAAAAAAAACAGAATCCAATATGCAATAAAACACTAAACCATCCATGGCAGATAGGCCTTCAGCTTCTCTGTGGAAAGACAGAAGTTCCTTCAGTTAACTGTCACTGTTCAACAACCTAACATTTCCTTTCTAAAGTCTGAAATTTCTAAATACACGCACAACAATTCTACAAGTAAATGAAATGAAATTATAATTGAAAATCAGTAAGATATACCTAGAGAACTGCACTTTCTTTCCTACAAGTAATCAGAAACTATAATGGGTATAATTCCATCACCATAATAGCAACTTCCTGTAGATAACAAAATATACATAAACAAACAAGACTTGCCTATCATTACTGTTCTGTTATTACCACCAAGAGAATCCTGCAAGTATACAAGAACTTAGATTAAACATGAAATAAATTAATACAAAAGTATAAAAACATGAAACAAATGTTGCTAACAAACAATTAAACTGCCAAGTGCTAAGTGATGGTGATCAGGGCATGGAGAACTCAGGCCGCTGATAGGAGAGGGGGTATTTGCAAACAAAAGTTAAGGGTAGGTTGCTTAAACTGTATAGCTCATAACTTTGTCACTATTGAATAAATTCACAATTGTATACACAAGGTTATGCTACTTGAACCTTTAAACTATAGAAGTGAGGCAAACCTGCAAAAGTCGAGTAAGTTTACTGTCACGATATGGAACATGAACACCTTCTTCTATTTTTTCTCATCTCCGAGTGCGCTGATAACATTTCCAAGCGCAAGAAGGCCCTTATTTATGTGAACTCCTGTTGAACAGGATAGATTGCTATGTCAGTTTTGTAATGACTGAGTACATTGTTAGATGAATAAGTAAAACAAAAAAAATTCCACCAACCTTCCTTAAAACGCATGCCATCAGAGCCTGTCCTCTTAGCTCGCTCTGATCCAGCAAGATCCACTAAATGCAACTTGGCACATAGATACTCTTCACCTATACATCCATTAGGACTGCTATCGCCAGAGTTGAGCTTATGCATTTGCTCCAATGTGATAGTGAAGATAGCATGAGATCGACTACAACCAAATCAAGAAGAGATAAAAAGTCAACTTAGCCACTAGTAAAATCAAGCTAATTAGTGTTCAAGAACAGATTTACCTGGCTAGAATTGCATAGCATGGTCATCCCCGGAAATAAATTAAACATTCAGCAACTCCCAAAGAAAATTAAAGAAGATATTAATAAGAAGCATTCAACAATGTTTTGATAATCCAAGGACTTCATGAACTACTAGTTGATTAGATTAGTACATATCTATATAGAGATGTATTGATATATAGAGTATTCCTCAGGAACAACTCCCACTAGAATTTCAGGGCTCCATGGCAAGTTCTTAAAATAATAAATAGTGAAATGAACCTACAAAGTTATATTAACAGGAAGTAGATACTAAAACCTTGACCAATTTGGAAAGAAGTTTGCAAAAGGAACAGTAATTTGCTATTAAGAGTAGTGATATATGTCTGAAAAACTACTTGAGAAGCAGTATATATCAGGACTTACCAATATCGGGAGAAGTTCAGAAGCATTTGAAGGAAGTCCAACCCCATCAGCCATCCAAGGTTTTGCAGGTGATCCGTTGTTATGAACTGTCTTTGCTCCAGAGGTAATTATGTCAGTCAACCTAGCCTCGAATTTAAAGTTTGGGGGGATAATATAAGAAAAAAACTGCCATTACAGAATAATTTTAAACATCCTAATTATAACGTTGTGTGCAATCTTTTGATCTAATGACACCCAAAATAAGATGGGTCAAAAATATTAACAGGCAAATAGCGCCATCATACATCTCAAAATTCCAACAGTTCAATTGACTCCAACTTAGTAATAGTTTGACAGTGTTGTATCTATAACCAGATCTACAATTTTGCTATTTAACTTCATATAAAAGCATAGCAACATAATGCGGTAGGAGAAGGAAAAACCTTAGCTTCTTCCATCTCAATACTGGCATTATCAAGTCCATCCAACATAGAGGAGTCCTTGCTGACAAGTGAAACCTTTAGAAGATAGCATATAGCATGTCAGTCATCTAAAGTACAAGTCAACAAACACACAAAATTTCTGAGAACAAGCTACAAACCAGGATTGGCGTTAATTGTCCTTCTAAATCAAGGAGGCCTTTTGCGAAGGCAGCCGCAGACATCTGTCAGTAAATATTCAATCAATGTTTCAGCTCATACACAACATGAAAGTCTGAGGTAAGCTATGTACAAGTTGCTCAACAAGTGGGAGAAGAGCTCATATGATAATAAACTAAAGTAAAGATCAAAATACAAGTAAACACTAGGAGCACAGCATGATAGTGCTCAAACACATACAAATAAACCCATAAATATTTCAGAAGTATACCTGTACACGGCCCTCATCTGAGCTATATATTTTTAGATCATGACGATATGTACTGTGGAGACGAAGCAGACCAGTACCTTCGCCTGAGATTAGAATGAGAGAGAAATAGAATTAGCAAACAGGACAATCATTTAGAACATGAAGACTACAGTAGTTCTCTAAAAGAATAATTCGTACCAAGACCAAAATCCACTAAGAATTCAATCAAAAAGTGAGAGACCATAATCCGGCAATTTATCAACACAATTTAAGCCTCAACCAGTCAAAAACCTTTACTTTGTTGTTTAAAACATATATACAACATTAGTGATCCTTCATTGGTGATGTGAAGGAATTCCGCTCTACTAATACGCTTCGATCAGTGCAAACTCTCTTTGGTGATCGAATATCTCCATTTTGACCTGGAAAATCATTAGCCCAGTGCAGGTAATTAGTTATAGAGTGCAAGCTCATACAGAAACATCACCAAGTCTTGCAACCTACTGTTGTTCATTATTATATCACAAACAGGTAAATTCTCAAAAGTCCAGTCAGCAATTATTTCTTTGACGAATCAAAAATCCAGTGAGTATCTAAGTTAAGTTCTCCAAATTCACCAAAATATATGTCCTCCACAATGATTTACCAGCAATAAACTGATATATAATAGGGAAAGTCCCCAAATTAAGATGAAATAATGTATTACCTGGGGATGTTTCATGCTTCTGCAAAGATGGCACAGGAGGCAACCCTCCGCTAGACATGTTAACATGAATAGCAATTGTTAACTGAAGACTATAGTTTTAACATGTCAACTGAAAGTATATATGTCTTCTGCAAGAAAAGAGGGTACATTGGGTGAACTAGTGGGATATATTTCACCCAATCAGCCTTCCAATAGAACATAAATTTTGAACTGGATAGAAAAATCTAAGAACCAAGTCAACCTTTTGAACCAGAACTATCATATTATGCTCCCTTCAAGCTCAAAACCAGCTTAATCCAACTTTTACCCAACAAGGTTAAATACAAACCAGCTTAATTCAACTTTTACCTAAAACTCTACAATAATCAAATACTACATATTATCAAGTAAAGTATTACCTTAATCCAAGATTTGGTGTAGAGCCGAGCGAAATCAGGTAAGCTTGATATCGAAATAACGGATCTGGCAAATTCATACGGTGCAACTTCGATAGAAGATCAAAGAGCAGCGACTGTTTCCATTTGCAGCACTAAAATCGCAGCCCGAACCCAAAGGTTTCCACTACCCAAACCCTTAATTGTCTCCAGCTCCGGCGGTGGTTTTGCCGTCTTCATCGGCGGTGTCCTTGTCAGAAACTTCTCTCGATCGGTTGGTTTGTACGATAGAGACAGTTGCAGAGCAGGTGGTCCGACCGAACCGGTGCTCAGCGTGCCGGAAGAGGGTCGGGCTGATGGGTTTCACGTGCAGGTGTGGGACGACGTTTTGTGGGACTCACAGGTACCTAGAACAGCACGGCTGCGCCTTCGATTTCAAGGCGGCAGGGAGAAAGGCAATCACGAGGGAGAATCATCTAGTTAAGGCTGAGAAATTTCAGATCTGGCCTGGAGACTGGGAGCGGGCTAGGGCAAAATACTGATAACAGTGATACTTATTATTTAAGTTTTCAGTACTTCAGCGAGATTTTTAAAGCTCCGTGTTTTTTTGTCTTGATAGACAACGTTTTTAAAAAATGTTATCTAGTTTTACACCAAAAAATACGCTTTTAAATAAATAATATTTTTTAGGATATATATTCTACAACGCTTTTTTCAACCACCTCAGTTTGAGAATTCGTCGTGGTTTGTGATGGATCATAGAACGGCATATCGTATCATGGAGGAGGAACGTCAAGAAGCCCTATGACGTCTTAATATGCCTAGATAGAATAAGATAGATAATAATGTGTGGTTAATTATGTGAATAAATAAATTGTGAATCCCTTATTTTGAGATAAATAAAGGGATAGTATGAGTATATAATCCTGGAACTTGTTTAGTTCAGGAAAGTGAATGTTTATAGCGGTTATGTTATCTTGAACATGTTTTAAAACTTTATAAATGAATAAAATATTAAAGTTTATTGGAAATGTTATGTGTTAAAGCTTTAATCTTGGAATGTTAAAGTTAAACTTCAAATACCCAAGAAGTTGAGTAATGAGCTAATAAGCGTATATCTTAACAGAAAATGCCTCCTAGAAGAAGACAACCACGGCAGCAAGCACCTCCTGAGGGGTGTACTAATAATAACAACGAGACCAACACTAATCCGGTTCAGCAGTTGGTAGATCTGTTGATGGGTGCACTTGTGAATTAACCGCAAGCTCAAGTCACGACTTTCAAGGAATTCAAAGCGGTTGGACTGCCAGAATTTTAAGGGTCTATAAGTCCAATGGAAGCCCAAACCTGGATCATGGAAATGGAGAAGGTGTTCAACGTTGCTAGAGTTAATGAAGATCAGAAGATTGCGTTCGCAACGTTCATGCTGAAGTCTGAAGCTAGCTACTGGTGGCAAGCAAACAAGGTTCGTGGAGGAGAAGGAGTGACAGTGTGGGATAGATTTAAGGAGATGTTCTTTGAAATGTACTTTCCAGCCAGTTCCCGAAATCAGCTGGAAGTGCAATTTCTGGAGTTGAAACAACGAACAATGACGGTGCCAGAATATGCTGCGAAGTTTAACGAGTTGGCAAGTTTGCCACTTATCAAGTCAATACTGATGAACGTAAAGTGAGCAGGTTCGAACAAGGATTGAAACCCTGGATGTATAGCAAGGTTTCAATGTTCTAGCTGAACACATTTGTGGCTGTACTGGAGAAGGCAATTATCGCGGAAGATGGAAGCGATGCTTTGACCAAGTACAACCAAGAACAGAAGAAGAGGAAGAATGAAAATGAAAATGAAAATAAGGTTGGTGGAAGTAATGTTGGAAGTAACAATCAAAAGAGGAAATGGAGTGAGAATTCAACTACGGGAGGACAACAAGGAAATCAGCAGAAGAAAAAGTTTGAGGCTTGTGCAACATGCGCAAAGAACCATACTGGGGTATGTTTGAAGGGAAAGCAGGTGTGTTTCAACTGTGGTCAAGAGGGACACATTGCACCAAACTGTTTTAGTCCGAAGAAAGGAGCATGTTTTACTTGCTATTCAAAAGATCACATGGCTCGTGACTGTCCCAAGAAGCCAGTAGGAAGTGCAAGTGGTGGAAATGGAAACATCAACGGTGGTGGTGCATTGACTACATTGGACCAGCACAATCAAGCTGATCTACTGCGAGGACTTTCAATATGACCGTGCAAGATGTTGTACAGTCTAAGGATTTGGTGTCAGGTATCATTCCGATTAATGGTATTAATGCTTATGTACTATTTGATTCGGGTGCTACTTGTTCATTTATATCGGATCTTCAAATCGAGTTCGTGATTGACTTACTACCAGGAACAGCTCCAATATCAAAGGCACCATACAGAATGGCCCCGGTAGAGATGAAAGAGTTGATGGTCTAGTTGTAAGAATTGCTCGACAAGAAGTATATTCAGTCTAGTGTTTCGCCATAGGGAGCATCGTTGTTATTTGTTAAGAAGAAAGACGATTCGATGCGGCTCTGCATTGACTACAGAGAATTGAATAAGGTCACGATTAAAAATTAGTATCCATTGCCTAGAATCGATGACCTGTTCGATCAGTTGAAGGGAGAAAGGTATTTCTCTAAGATAGACTTGAGAAGTGGTTATCATCAGTTGAAGGTGAGGCCAGAGGATATATCGAAGACAACGTTCAGAACTCGGTATGGTCATTACGAGTTTCTGGTTATGTCTTTTGGTTTAACTAATGCACCTGCAGCATTCATGGATTTGATGAACAAGGTGTTTAAACCATTTTTAGACAAATTTGTGGTGGTGTTTATTGATGATATACTGGTGTATTCCAAAACCAAAGAGGAACATGTTGAACACTTGAGATTGACGTTGACACGTTGAGAAAGGAGAAATTGTACGCTAAGTTCTCAAAATGTGAATTTTGGTTTGAACGTGTACATTTTCTCGGACACGTTATTGATAAGGACAGAATTTTGGTAGATTGATCAAAAGTTGAAGCTATAATAAACTGGGATCAGCCGAAGACACCGTCAGAAGTAAGGAGTTTCTTAGGGTTGGCGGGTTACTACAGGCATTTTATTCAAGACTTTTCCAAAATTGCAACTCTGTTGACAAATTTAACTATGAAGGCGGTTAAGTTTGTTTAGTCAGAGAAGTGTGAGTAAAGTTTTTGAGAGTTAAAGAAGAGGTTGAGTTCAGCACCTGGGTTGTCGTTGCTTGATGATACAGGGAATTTTGTGGTATATAGTGACGCATCGCATAAAGGACTAGGTTGTGTGCTTATGTAGAACGGCAGAGTTATTGCGTATGCATCACGTCAGTTGAAAGATTACGAGAAGGGGTATCTAACTCATGACTTAGAGTTGGCAGCAGTGGTGTTTGCCCTAAAAATTTGGAGACATTATCTTTATGGAGAGAGGTGCGAGATATATACCGACCATAAAAGTCTGAAGTATATCTTTACACAAAAAGACCTGAATATGAGACAAAGAAGGTGGTTGGAACTGATCAAAGATTATGACTGTGAGATTTTCTATCATCCTGGAAAGGCGAATGTTGTTGCTGATGCTTTAAGTAGGAAGGGACGGGAGAAGTTAATGATGTTAACTGCTCAAGAGAAACTAGTGGCGGAAATGGCTAAGATGGAGTTGGAAATTAAATATCCGACAGAATCCGATGAAAAGTTGTTCCAGATGGGAAACCGTTCAACGTTAGTAGATAAGGTGAAGAATGCAGAACTTCATGATGAAGACAGCAAAAAGATAAAACAGAAAATTTCTGAAGGTGAGGAAAACAAATTCAAAATCGATTCCGAAGGGTTACTTCGGTTTAAAGGGCTAATTTGGGTTTCGCAAGTACAAGAAATTAAAGAAGAAATTCTGAGTGAAGCTCACAATTCAAGATATTCGATTCATCCTGGGAGTACAAAGATGTACAAAGATCTTAACCATCATTTTTGGTGGTCGAATATGAAGAGGGGTGTGGCTGAATGCGTGGCAAAATGCTTAACGTGTCAGAAAGTTAAAGCTGAACATAAAAGGCCAAACGGATTGTTACAACAGTTAGAGATACCAGAATGGAAGTGGGAGCATATCATAATGGATTTTGTGGTAGGTCTTCCAACAACCCAACAAGGTTACGATGCCATTTGGGTGATTTTCGACCGACTGACGAAGTCGGCACACTTTTTGCCAATCAAGATTCGATTTACCCTAGATCGGTTAGCAAAACTGTACGTGAAGGAAATTGTGTCAAGACACGGTGTACCAGTGTCCATTGTATCAAACAGAGCTCCGCGTTTCACATCTAATTTCTGGAAATGACTACAAGAGTGTTTAGGAACACAGCTGAGAATGAGCACAGCGTACCATCCTCAAACTGACGGACAGAGTGAGAGAACCATCCAAACACTAGAAGATATGCTCAGGGCATGTATCATGGATTTCAAGGGAAATTGGGATGATCATTTACCATTGGTGGAGTTTGCTTATAATAATAGTTATCACGTGAGTATTGGCATGCCGCCTTACGAATCATTATACGGCAGGAAGTGCAAAACTCCATTATGTTGGGATGATGTAGGTGAACGTCAGCTATTGGGTCCAGAATTGGTACAACAGACTGTCGAGATCATCAAAGTGATTTGAGTGATATTAATAGCCACACAAGATAGACAGAAGAAATATGCCGATCAGCATCAAAAAAATAGAGAATTCGATGTCGGTAGTTATGTTTTCTTGAAAGTGTCTCCCTGGAAGGGGAAAATCTGATTTGGCAAGAAAGGAAAATTGAGCCCTAGATTTATAGGACCTTTTGAAGTGCTTTGATGAGTTGGTGAAGTGGCGTACGAGGTAGCTTTACCTCCGGAGTTGGAACATATTCATAATGTTTTCCATGATATCAGATTATGCGCCAAACTGATTATAAGCATGTTATAGAATATGAGCCGTTACAGTTTGAGAAAGATTTATCCTATGAAAAAGTCCCTGTTCAAATTGTTGACAGAAAAGAGCAAGTGCTGAGGAATAAGGTAATACCTTCTGTTAAGGTAATCTAGAGGAACCACAATGCTGAAGAAGTTACGTGGGAACTTGAAAGCGTTATGATGAAGAATTATCCTTAGTTGTTTGCTTGATTTTGTATAGCGATTCTAGGGACAGAATCTCGTTAAGGAGGGAAAAATGTAATGAATAAATTTTTCGAGTTGTGATTCTGGGGACAAAATCCTTTTAAGGAGGGAAGGATGTAACGATCGAGAAATTTATAATTTAATTTAAATATTTATTGAATTAAATAAATATTTTAAATAATTTATTTATTGAGAAAAATAAATAATTGATGAATTGTGGTGAATTAATTTAGTAACTAAATTGATTAGTGTTAATTAAATTGAGTAATGATAATTTTATTTGAAGGATTTAATTTAAGGAAATAATTAAATTAAAAATCAATTTCTTAATATTTAAAAAATAGTTAAATTAAATGAATTGTTTAATTTAAAGGAAATAAATAAATTAAATAAAGTGATGTGTCTAATTTATTAATTAAATTAGATATATAATTATTTATTAATTATAAGATATAATGATAATAAGAAATTTATTATTATTATAAGTTAGCTAAACTAAAGTTATTCAAATTAACTAAATTAAAAGTGTGACAATTGGAAACTATATAATATAAGGTTATTAAAATAAATTAGTTTATGGGTTTTATGTGGTAGCCAAACAAGGTCTTATGGCCTTTGGCATTATGCAACTGACGTCTTTTGTTTTCTTTAACGGATGATTACGTGGGAGGGTTAAGCCATATTAGTTTTGTCTGCGTCTTATTTTTTCTCTAAGTCTAGTTATCAGTAAAGGGTTGATAGAGAGAGCTTGGAAGAAGAGAGAAAAACACAGAGAATTGTCAAGAGATTGAGGGTTTGCTGTGGAAGGGATTGAAGCCACAACATATCAATTTCCTCAATAAACAAGGAGTAAGGTATATTGTAGTTCTAATTTTTATGTTTTGAGTTCTCTGTGAAAATTTTCTAATTATTAAGTCACGTGGATGATTGAATATATGTATACTCTTGATAAATTGGTTGGTTATCATCTGTGATTGTATAACAATGATAAGTGTTATTTTTACCTACTTATTGAACACCAATTAATGCAAATTGTGTCCTTCTCAAGTACATTTTATTGTGTTTTAGTTGCATTTCATGTTATTTTGCATTGCATTTACTTAAAACTCCTTTTTGTGAATAAGTGCAGGAATCGGCTTAATTTTGGTGATATTAGAGGGCACGACGCTAAGGGATGCGTGAAGGCGAGGCACAAGCGGTGATGTGCATGGCATGGAGGTACAATGAAGCATGGAGACCAAGCATGGAACAAGATCAAGCATGAAAGAGCAAGTAGTAGCAGCAAGCAGACATGACAAAGATAGAATCGTAACCGCAACTTATAGACTAAAGGTCACAAGATAAGAGCTCAGGGAGCGCTACCGCTGCTAGAACTCCTACCGACAGGAAAACTTTCTCGCAAGTCTCAAGACCCACACGAGGGACATATTCGAGGAGCGCTATGCACAAGCTGCGATGTCAAGTTGTGATTTTGTTTTATTTTAATTTTAATTAAATGAATTATAGTTGGTTTTTAAAATGATTCTGACGGGTGTCAGAAAGGAGGATTGATACTTTTAGCATATTTTACACATCATAACTAGGGTTTACACCTTGGGAGAGATTCCAACGTAGAACGAAGCCAAAACGCCTACTTCTCAATTCTTCTTGGGATTCTCTCATCATCAGGATTTTTATTATTGTTTATCGGATTTCTATGAGGATTTAATCGCCGATCATTGGTTTTATTCAAAGAATTGGTTTGATCGTTCTATCTTTCATATTTCAATTGGTTGCTTATTGATCATGTTTAGCGTTGATCCCATAATGGCTTTTGGTTAAGACATGAACTAAACTCCATTGTGGGATTCTAACGGATTTTAATATGTAGTTTGGTTGCATGCTTAAATGCTAGGGTTATTTTGCATATTATATGGGAATTCTATCGTGATTGTTTTACATGTATGAATGCCTGATCACCATTCGTCTCAGTATTTGTATGGAATTGACAATGAACATGAAAGTATAGATTGTAATCATGATAGCATACGAATATGGGGCTGTTATATATGGCTTGCGTATTTTGTAAACCAGATAGACATATATTGTTTCACCGTATGAGCTAGAGTAAGGGCTTGTGATTAAAATAAATATAATTGCAATTTCACATAGACATATAGTGATTTTGGTTGTGTTGATGATTACATAGAGTCTATCATCTGTGGATGTTGTGTAAGTAGGTTATAGTGCATTGAAAAATGGTTATAACAATATTCGTGCTCTTGGCTATTTTCCTATGATATGTAAACACTTCTTGCATGATAGTGGCGATGAGATGAAATATTAAATGAAGTTAGGGTCCCATTATTTCCAGTTTATATTTATTCCATTATTATTCTTATTTTTAGTTGTTAGTACAATTAGTTTAATTCAACAATTCTAGTTATTAGTTTAAGCATATAAATACAGTGAGTTAATTTATGCATAATAGTTTAAATTTAACAACTTTCTCTGTGGGATCGATACTCTACTTACTTTGTATTAATTGTTGACTCATGTATGCTTGCATGAGTTAGAGCTCTTTTATTAGGATTATAAAAGAGGCAACAAGTTTTTGGTGCCGTTTCCGAGGAAAGGCGTTGAATTTAAATAATTATCATTAGTTTAAAGCTATATTGTATGACTTAGACAATTCTGATTGTTTCTCATTTCTATTTTTGTTTTGTTTTTTTTTTCGTTTCAGGCAATTGTGGATTTTTATGCACACGCGATCATCCAACTCAGAACTAACACCAGCGCAAGTTAACATAAACGGAAGAGGTTGGAAAATGAGTGTGCGAAGAAATTTGCAAGCTCAGTTAGATAGTACAACATCCAAAATGGCGGAAGAACAAAGACTTGAGCAAAGAGAAGAGCATCGGGCTCTAAGGTAGTACTCCACGCTAAACACATATGGACTACAATCGAGCATAGTCAGACCAGCGATAGCAGCTAATACCTTTGAGATTAAATCGGGCACTATTCAGATGGTGCAAAACTCAGTTCAGTTTGGGGGTGCTGCTACGGATGATCCGAATGAACACTTATTGAGCTTCATCGATATTTATATTACACTTAGATACAATGGTGTAACGGAGGATGCCATTAGACTATGGCTATCTCCATTTTCATTGAGAGATAAGGCTAGAAGTTGGCTACATTCTTTGCCGTCAGGGCCAATCACTACATGGGAGGATTTACACAAAAATTCTTAGCTAAGTTCTTTCCAATGGCTAAGACTGCAAAGATGAGGACGGCTATCTCTCAGTTCGAGCAACAACAGGGCGAGTCCTTATATGAGGCATGGGAGCGATACAAAGAGATGCTCAGGAAATGTCCGCATCCCGGCATGCCAAATTGAATGGTGATCAACTCCTTCTATAATGGTTTGGGATGGCAGTCGAGATCGATTGTGGATGCAGCCGCAGGAGGGGCGTATGGGCAAAGAGCTATGATGAGGCCTATACACTTATCGAGACTATGGTTGCAAATAACTATCAGAATCCTACAACTCGGATGCCACAGCCCAAGGTTGCAGGTGTGTTGGAGCTAGATGCGATTACACAGTTGTCGGCACAGATGGCAGCTATGGCTAAGAAGATAGATACTTTGGCAGAGAGCAAAATGAAAATAGTTGCCTTCGTTTATGAGATTTGTGCGGGGTCACACTCCACGGATCAATGTGTTATCAGCTCAGAGTCGGTACAATATGTGAGTAACTACATAAAAGACCAAAGTCAATTCCAGAACACATACCACCCCAACAACCGAAATCATCCGAATTTTAGTTGGTCGAACAATCAAGGACAACAGTAGAACCAGTTTCAGCCGAATCATCAATTTTAGTCACAGTCATCTCAGCCACAGTTTACACCAAAACCATCGTTTCCACCAGGATTCTGTCATCAACAACAACATCACACTCCAGCTGCACCACAGCCAGAAAAGAAATTAGAGATGGAGGAAATGATGTTGAAATACATGGCAAATACTGAGGTTATGATCAAAAGCCAAGCAGTGGCTATTAAGAATTTGGAGACTCAAATGGGGCAAATGGCAAGCATGCTTAACAATAGACCCCAAGGTTCATTGCCAAGTAACACAAAGACAAATCCTAGAAGAGACGGGAAGGAGTAGTGTCAAGCGATCACGTTGAGATCAGGAAAAGATTTGACAGTGCATCGCAACTCACGCTACTGCGCTCGATAGTATTAAGGAGGTCGCGCGGCACATCGCTAGGCGAAAGAGCAGTGACCAAGAGGAAGAAAATCGGGAAAATTCTGAGGTTCAGCAGGATAAGAAAGATAAAGTAAATACAGAAGAGAAGGTTAAGAGTCCAGTATAACTAATTCACCCTCAAGTACCATATCCACAGAGGTTAGTTAAGTAGAAAGAAGACAAATAGTTCAGAAAGTTTTTGGAGGTATTCAAAAAGCTGCAGATCAATATACCTTTCTCCGAGGCATTGGAACAAATGCCAAGCTCCGCAAAGTTCATAAAAGGTATATTGTCAAGGAAGAGATGATTACATGAGTTTGAAATGGTAGCCTTGACCGAGGAATGCAGTGTAGTGCTCCAACGCAAACTACCTCCAAAGCTGAAAGATCTAAGGAGCTTCACAATTCCGTGCACAATTGGGAAGATGAACTTTAGTAAGTGTTTATGTGATTTGGGGGCAAGTATAAACTTGATGCCCCTGTCAGTGTTCAATCAGTTGGGACTGCCGGCTCCAAGGCCGACGAACATATCACTATAGCTAGCTGACAGATCCATCACATATACACGGGGAATTGTTGAAGATGTGTTGGTTAGGGTGGACAAGTTCATATTTCCAGCTGACTTTATCATCCTAGATTTCGAAGAGGACAAGAGTATACCGATCATACTGGTGAGACCATTCTTAGCCACAGGCAGGGCTTCGATAGATGTGCAAAAAGGGGAACTCACTATGCGCGTACATGATCAGGAGGTCACGTTCAATGTCTTGAAGGCAATAAAGTTCCCAACAGACAAAGAAGAATGTTTTTTGGTTGACTTGGTGGACCGGGACCTAAAGGAAGAGGTACAGAAATCGAGGAATTATGAACCGATGAGTTGTGTAACGGGTAAAAGTTCAGAGTTGAAGGTAGAGCCGTTGATGAAGTTCGAAGTCACTAAATTTCGGGGTGCGGTGGACAACAAGGAAGGCACCTCAGTTCTTGATGTGATGTGAGATTCAGAGATAGTCAAGCGAATTGACTATAACTTAGCGCTAGATGGGAGGCAACCCATTATTT
This sequence comes from Panax ginseng, assembly GCA_020205605.1. Lineage (NCBI taxonomy): Eukaryota > Viridiplantae > Streptophyta > Magnoliopsida > Apiales > Araliaceae > Panax > Panax ginseng. The sequence goes on from CM035129.1 coordinate 70,168,001, forward strand.
CTACCCCCATTGATTTTTTATTTATTTATTCATTCGAAATTCTTTTAATTAGTCTATTTCATTCATTTTTCTTACTAGGCTATTAGATTTTCATGCTTAAGTGCATAGCAAGAACTGCTGTGCAAATATTTACAAGATGGTAGCACTTTGAGGCCACTAAGTTATGTCTTAACAATGTGCATTAATGTCTATGCAGGAACCATCATTGGAAAGCATCACCGATAGTTAGAGTGGAGTGTAACGTTAACATTGCGTATATCGAAAATAGGTATACATCACCCATCTTGAGTCGCCAAATACATGGTACATAAATACAAATACAACTTCGCCATACAATCTTTAATATACAACAAGACATAAGTCTCGAGTTTTAATACAAATATTGTCTTCTAGACAATATCCACTCTCATAATAAGTCCTCATTACATTTATTGTCACACTATTTAATGTAATAGTGAGGACTACTAATGCTATCATCCGATCATCAATCCGCTCCCCGACTCGTCCCCAATATATTCTCATTTCCTCAAGAGAACAAAGAAGGAAAGGGTGAGCTCAACTAGCCCAAAGAAGAAATATTATGACTAAGATAATGCGTAATAAATTATCATTAGTCTTCAACAATGTTAAACCGATAAAATACAATAGACATCAAGTTTAACTCATAATGAACAAGCAATCCATTAAAAGAGTCAAGTAGAGAATAAAATCTACTATCTTTTATGATTTAAAAGTTTTTTCATCACTTTTATCACCGAGACTCAAATTTTAATAAATAATCCACATCATCAAATCATCCCCGCACTACGTGCCAAGGATATTATTTAAGATCACGACCACGAATTATCCATGCACTACGCCCAAAGATAATCGTGTTTTCATCAACTATCCCGATCATGCCATAAAACAATTCATCTTTGCTCCTCTCGTCAAGAGAATCCATAGCCATAATCATACCAAAAACTGTCCCATCAATGCACTACGGCCAATGAGGACTTTTTCCACATCATTTGTAACATTACTACCATGATTATACCGAATAATCCTCGTCATAATCATACCAAGTCCATCTATGCACTACAAAAGCACATATGACTTTCAACAAAATATAAACATGAGGATGATGACAATGATATAAGAATTCAATAAAACAAGTTCAAGAATTAAATTATTCAGAACTAATAACGCCCAAATTGTCAACATGATACTTTTTTTGTAGAGTAAAATTCAAGAATGCTCGTAAGAATATTTCCATGAAAAGATATCGATGAAGCGCAAATATCAAGGATATTCCACTAATTTCATGGAGTATAGAAGTCAAAACTTTAATCAACCGAGTATAATAAAGAATGGAATAACAAAAGAAATCACCATGCATGCATTTGTGATGTATAAAAGTTATTCCAATGTAATAATAAATAACGGAACTGTGTCAAAGCGTAATACGACCGGCTGTGATATTCCAATGTAATAATAAAGAATGGAATAACAATGTAAATCACCATGCATGCGGTATTGTCATGTATACAAAGTTATTCCAATGTAATAATAAATAATCTAACCAAAGTCAAAGTAAAAAATTACCGATGTGATGTTCCAATGTAATAATAAAAAGAATGGAATAACAATGTAAATCACCATGCATGCGGTACTTTCAGATAGATAAAGTTATTCCAATGTAATAATAAATAATCGGAACCAGTCCCAAGAAAATGCATGCATGTGATATTCCAATGTAATAATAAAGATGGAAACTGTCCATCCAAAGAAAATAATGGAATATGTATGTATGTGATATTCCAATGTAATAATAAAGAATGGAATAATGTAAGAATTTCACCAAGTATAGGGTAGATCACAGATACAAAAGTTATTCCAATGTAATAATAAATAATGGAATAATGTAAGTTCTCTTCATGAATGAATACGAAAAATAATAAATAATAAACAAATAATATCCCTTACCTTATAAAGAAGAAACCGATATACTAAGAAACTTGCACTACGTAAAGCTTTCTTTAAACTCTAAAGAAATACTTTTCTTCTTTCTCTCTCTATAGTTTCTCTCTAGAGTTTCAAAGAATTCGTAAGAAATAATGAAGGAATGAGCTTCTATTTATAGAAGAATGGATCATAAGAACTAATTCATGAACTATCCGATTGATTTACTTTTTAATCTGACGGTCCCGTATTTAAAGCAAAATCTTTTTTAAATAAAATATAATATATTCTATTTATAATCTAATAAAACGAATAACTTTATAAAAGTATTCTGCTTTTATATAAAAAGATTTTACTATGCAAAACACTATGCAATACATTATGCAACACTATGCATAATAAAATATAATATATTCTATTTATAAAAATATAACTTTATAAAAGTATTCTGCTTTTATATAAAAAGATTTTACTATGCAAAACACTATGCATAATAGAATATAATATATTCTATTTATAGAATAACTTTATAAAAGTATTCTGCTTTTATATAAAAGCTTTTCCTGCTTTATTACATTAATAATAATAATAATAAAATATATATATATATATATATATATATATATATATATATAATAACAATCAACAATAATTGAATCAAATAACGTGAGATACTATGCAAAGAATTATCAGAAGCAATAATTGAACAAAAATCGAGTGACTTCTCACGTAAGATCAATAATCAATACCGTGGTGCTACTATGCAACCACACGACATCGTATTTTTACTACCGAGTAGTTCAACAAGATTAACGGTAAAACTTCCGCCGTTATTTTCATAAAAATATTTTTGTCGCTTTTTTCAATCCGATAATAATTCCGCTGGGGGTCCACTAATGATTGTGCCATCCGCATTTAATATTCCCCCACACAAAAGAATATTCCCCACCAATCGAATATAATATAACAACTTGCATACTTTGCAAAATTTATAAATATTACCCCACAACTATAACATTATATTAAATCCACACCATAATATTCAAAAAAAATTTCGAGAAATTTAAATCTTTATTCGTAAAATTTGGGATTTTACAATCTCCTCCTTATGAAATTTCTCCCTCTCGAAATTTACGCACGCACTCGGTATGCCAATGTGATGAGGACACTTCGTCCGATTCTAACTCTTGAGGTATAACCTTTGAGTGTTGAATACATTCCAGATTTTAACAGTACATCTTCATACGCTAAATTATCCGCTATCTCGTCCTGGTTCTAAATCAATAATGTGGTTCGGTCGTCACATATTTACGTAACATCGATATGTGAAAAACGTTATGAACACGCCGATATACTTGGCGGTAAAACGAGTCTATATAGCCACGCTCCTACTCGATCAAGGATTTCAAATGAGTCAATAAAATCGAGGGTCGAGATTTCTCTCTTCATCGATTCTTGCTTCTAGAATAACGCCTCTCAACCTTCTTTTTCACATTCATCACCTCCGAGTATTAGCTTGAGCGACTTTTAACTTTATCGATTAAAGTCGATTCTACTCAGATATTCGTTATCTTCACGTAGGTTCAGATATTCACACTCATAAACGCATACGATCTTCTACTCAACGCGCCGCCTACCACGCTCGCTTTTTCCACGATGGTATTGAATGGTACGATCGTAATCTTCAACAAATGAGAGTCAACGCTTTTGGCGCATGTTACGCTCGCTTTAGTTGAAGAAATATTTAAGGGTTTTAGAAATGGGGTTTTGTACTCGGGTCAAGATAAAAAATTCGATTTCACGCCTGGGTAGGCCAAGAAGTCTTCAAGAAATACGCCAAGAAATTTATTAACAATAGAAATATCATTCACAACTCGTGACTCTCATCCAAGACTTGATAACACGTCACATTGATACCTATCAACTTGCCATCGTTATTCACAACGCCCCCATGTAAAGTCCGCTTCGCATTCCACACAAGGAAGTCAACAACGAAAGGACCGGGGCTTCTTTACTTATGGCTTGATATGACAATGATCGACTTTAGTGGTTTGGTTGTTTGAATTCGCATAACAAAGTTGGTTAGAATATGAAAGCTAACAACCTTATTAAAAGCATGATGAGTAGTTAACCAATCGATTCCTAAAATCACATCAAAGGCAAGTATTTTCAAAGAGATAAGATCGACAGTAACGTGAAAGTGTTGATTTGAATCAAACAAGATTTATAAATAAAGGAGGTAACGAAGGTTTCTCCCAACCGAAGTTTCAACAGATAAATCAAAGTCTAACTTCTCCGAGTTAAATTCAAACATTGAACACAACTAAGTGGAATGAAAGAGTGAGTAGAACCCAGATTCAACACTCAGATAGACTTCGCAAGAGTTTATGATTAACTTACCCGTGATAATTTTATTCAGTTCCTCGTCACGAAAAAAAAAAAAACTCTCTTAAACTACCGGCTTTTGGCTTGTCCGGGACATCCTTTGGCATCACCATCCCAAATGGACTTGACTTCACCATACGACAAAAATCGAGCTAGGTGACCTTCTCTTCCGCAATTAAAACACGCTTTGATTGTTACAGCATAGCTTGCTTTGACGACGATGTGTCCCTCCCCGTCTCAAGATTTGAAACATACGACCGGTGGTCGTCTTTCTTCCTTTGAAACGGGTGTCGATGTCATTGCCTTTCCATCATTATTGAACCTTCTCTTCTTGAAATTTCCACTTCTATTATCTTGGCCATGATTACCACCGAAGTGGTTACCATTCATGGCATGATAATTTCCCCCACGATGGTTATCATTGTTCCGATGACCGTTGCCACCGGTACGATTATTATCGTGTTGTTGGTCGTTGCCTTTTGGTTGTGCTGACTCATTATCGCGCTCCAATAACTGAGCCCTATTCACAACATCTGAATATAAACAAAGTTTGTGAGAAATGAGGTATTGACGTATATCGGGTTTCAAACCTCTTAGAAACATTCGCCATTTCGCCTCCTCATTATTCGACCAAATGGGATGCAAACCGAGACAACTCGGCAAACTTAGCCTCGCATCGCGACACACTATCCATATTGTTTTGCTCCAAATTTTGATGAACTCCACCTCCTTCATGTGACGAATACTTTCGGAAAGTACTTGTCGCTGAATGCCTCTTGAACTTCTCCCAAGACATCTTGAGCAAAGGCCAATCTGGTAACGCTTTTACGATTCCCACCAAGAATCGCTTCTTCACGCAACATAAAGGTGGCAATGGAACCTTTTGCTCCTCCTCGAGCATCCCAAGACATCAAATATCTTGGTGATCTCGCTTTAACCATGTCTCCGCCTTTAAGTGGTTCTCGCTTTCCCAAAACTCCTGTGGTCCCAGCCTCCTCGAATCGCTTAGCGGTGCGACCGAATCGCGGGTTGCCATTATTTCCACCTATATTTTGAACATGAGTCTCTTACCTGTTGTTGCATGAATTGCATAAAGCCTCCTAACATTCCATCGCTCATCATTTGGTCAAGGTTGTTGTTTACAGAGAGGATTATCGCCTTCCTCGATGCACATTATCCTCGATTATTGATATGTGGAGACTCAACGGCCTCCTCGTGCTCCATTGCTATTCTCAACATTCTCGATGTCATTTTCAAATACCGCCACAAAACAAGGGTTAATTAACATATCACATATTATCCCTATACTCGACCAACCAATTAAATACCAAATAAACTTAGGTAGGTCATACTAGCAAGGAATTCTCCTCTCTCCTCCTAGTTCTTGTCTCACATCTCACCCAGGATCATATCCCTAAGCTTTGATACCAACCGTGACGCCCCCCCAAAATATAGGTATACATCACCCATCTTGAGTCGCCAAATACATGGTACAAAATACAAATACAATCTTTAATATACAACAAGAGAGTCATAAGTTTTTTAATACAAATATTGTCTTCTAGACAATATCCACTCTCAAAATAAGTCCTCATTACATTTATTGTCACACTATTTAATGTAATAGTGAGGACTACTAATGCTATCATCCGACCATCAATCCGCTCCCCGACTCGTCCCCCTATATATTCTCATTTCAAGAGAATAAAGAAGGAAAGGGTGAGCTCAACTAGCCCAAGAAGAAATATTATGACTAAGATAATGCGTAATAAATTATCATTAGTCTTCAACAATGTTAAACCGATAAAATACAATAGACATCAAGTTTAATCATAGCAATGAAACAAGCAATCCATTAAAAGAGTCAAGTAGAGAATAAAATCTACTATCTTTTATGATTTAAAAAGTTTTTCATCACTTTTATCACGAGACTCAAATTTTAATAAATAATCCACATCATCAAATCATCCCCGCACTACAAAAGCCAAGGATATTATTTAGTATCACGACCACTTAATTATCCATGCACTACGGGCCAAAGATAATCGTGTTTTCATCAACTATTCCCGATCATGCCATAAAACAATTCATCTTTGCTCCCTCGGGTCAAGAGAATCCATAGCCATAATCATACCAAAAAATCGCCCATCAATGCACTACGGCCAACGAGGACTTTTTCCACATCATTTGTAAATATTACTACCATGATTATACCGAATAATCCTCGTCATAATCATACCAAGTCCATCTATGCACTACAGCCACGATGACTTTCAACAAAATATAAACATGAGGATGATGACAATGATATAAGAATTCAATAAAACAAGTTCAAGAATTAAATTATTCAGAACTAATAACGCCCAAATTGTCAACATGATACTTTTTGTAGAGTAAAATTCAAGAATGCTCGTAAGAATATTTCCATGAAAAGATATCGATGAAGCGCAAATATCAAGGATATTCCACTAATTTCATGGAGTATAGAAGTCAAAACTTTAATCAACCGAGTATAATAAAGAATGGAATAACAAAAGAAATCACCATGCATGCGGTATTTCATGATGATAAAAGTTATTCCAATGTAATAATAAATAATCGAACTGTGTCAAAGTAATACGCACCGGCTGTGATATTCCAATGTAATAATAAAGAATGGAATAACAACAGAAAATCACCATGCATGCGTATTGCAGATGTATGTTTATTCCAATGTATAATAAATAATCGGAACTGTGTCAAAGCAAATTCACGCACCGACATGTGATGTTCCAATGTAATAATAAAGAATGGAATAACAATGAAATCACGATGTAATCACCATGCATGCAATAATAATCATAATTAACCAGATGTTATTCCAATGTAATAATAATAATAATAATGGAATGTAAACAGTCCAAGTGAAAAAACGCATGTATGTGTATATTCCAATGTAATAATAAAGAATGGAATAAAGTCCCAATTTCACCATGTAAATTGCATATATGTGATATTCCAAATGTAATAATAAAGAATGGAATAATAAAGAATTTCACCAAGTATAGGGTAGATCACAGATACAAAAGTTATTCCAATGTAATAATAAATAATGAAATAATGTAAAGTTCTCTTCATGAATACGAAAAGAAATAATACCCCTTACCTTATAAAGAAAAACCGGATATAGAAGTAGTAGGAAGTAGGTATATACTTTTCTTCTTTCTCTCTATAGTTTCTCTCTAGAGTTTCAAAGAATTCGTAAAGAAATAATGAAGGAATGAGCTTCTATTTATAGTAAGAATGGATCGATATAGTAATTCAATTCATGAACGGTCCAGATTGATTTACTTTTTAATCTGACTATCCAGATTTAAAGCAAAAATCTTTTAAAAAAATATAATATATTCTATTTATAATCTAATAAAACGAATAACTTTATAAAAGTATTCTGCTTTTATATAAAAAGATTTTACTATGCAAAACACTATATGCACTATGCAACACTACTGCATAATAATAAAATATAATATATTCTATTTATAGAATAACTTTATAAAAGTATTCTGCTTTTATATAAAAAGATTTTACTATGCAAAAATACTATGCATAATAGAATATAATATATTCTATTTATAGAATAACTTTATAAAAGTATTCTGCTTTTATATAAAAAGCTTTTCTCGCTTTTATTACATTAATAATACTAATAAAAAAACAAAATTATATATATATATATATATATATATATATATATATATATATAATCATAATCATAATAATTGAATCAAATAACGTGAGATACTATGCAAAGAAAATATCAGTAGTAAATAATTGAACAAAACCGAGTGACTTCTCACGTAAAGATCAATAATCAATACCGTGCTACTATGCAACCACACGACATCGTATTTTTTTACTACCGAGTAGTTCAACAAGATTAATCTAAAAACTTCCGCCGTTATTTTCATAAAAATATTTTTGTCGCTTTTCAATCCGACAATAATTCCGCTGGGGTCCACTAATGATTGTGCCGCATCGCATTTAATATTCCCCGACACAAAGAATATTCCCCACCAATCGAATATAATATAACAACTTGCATACTTTGCAAAATTTATAAATATTACCCACAACTATAACATTATATTAAATCCACACCATAATATTCAAAAAAAAATTTGAGAAATTTAAATCTTTATTCGTAAAATTTGGGGGATTTTTATGAAAATTTTGGAACGCTTCTGCTATGGGACTCACAAGGGCCTTGGCCAAAGCTTTCATACGCTAAGGAACAATGCTAGGGTGGCCTCAGTTTGGAACCACAGTGCCATATCCACCACCAGATTCACCACCCGAGGAGGGTGGTCAAGCCGATCATTAGGGGAGTTTTCTATACCCTTTACCTTCATTCAATGGGGACATTGAATATTATAAGTTTGGGGGTATTGGGGATTATAGCATAGTAACTTAATTTTATTTAATTACTGCATATTTAGTTTAATTTTGCATGTTTATGTGTTAGATAAAATTTTGCAGAAAATTTTTAAATTTTATTCATTTATTGATTGTGTTAGTATGTTTTAGTTGCATGTCTCAAACAAATTCTTTCTTTACAGAAATTCTTGCCTAGCCAGTGATGATAGTGAATTGTGAAGGATTTTAGAGTATGTTGGATAACATGAGCTGAGATATAATGTTTTACACGATGAGATTCATGTTGCTGTTTAAATGTTTTAGGTTTGCACAAACGTGTTCACAATCACTTGTAGGTATAAGAAATGTGTGTTGCATTGCTCGATAGAACATGTAGTTTTAAAAAGAGAAACATGTGGAAAGTGCTCTTAGACTGTATGAAACATTGACATGCAGAAATTTTGGGAAAACATGGGTATGCTATGTATAAAAAAAATCAAATAGCAATAACGTGGCTAGTCTTAATTGGGGCCCCAGCTACTTGAGTAAAATGCCTTGAGGGGATTGTCTCTACACCTAGCGCCCTAAGGTCTTTCATGGTCTGGGAGTCGTTGGTTGAAAGCTCGCAAAGGGGTAGCAGTGTGCCTAATGGATTGAGACATTACACAAGCCCTTATGGCCTTTGGCATTATGTAACTGACGTCTTTTGTTTTCTTTAACGGATGAGTATGTGGGAGGGTTAAGCCATATTAGTTTTGTTCGCGTCTTATTTTTTCTCTAAGTCTAGTTATTAGTAAAGGGTTGAGAGAGAGAGCTTGGAAGAAGAGAGAAAAAAACAAAGAGAATTTCCAAGAGATTGAGGGTTTATTGTGGAAGGGATTGAAGCTACTACATATCAATTGCCTCAATAAACAAGGAGTAAGGTATATTGTAGTTCTAATTTTTATGTTTTGAGTTCTCTGTGAAAATTTTCTATAATTATTAAGTCACGTGGATGATTGAATATATGTATACTCTTAATAAATTGGTTGGTTATCATCTGTGATTGTATAACAGTGATAAATGGTATTTTTACCTACTTATTGAACACCAATTCATGCAAATTATGTCCTTTTCAAGTACATTTTATTGTGTTTTAGTTGCATTTCATGTTATTTTGCATTGCATTTACTTAAAACTCCTTTTTGTGAATAAGTGCAGGAATCGGCTTAATTTTGGTGATATTAGAGGGCACGACGCTAAGGGATGCGTGAAGGTGAGGCACAAGCGGTGATGTGCATGGCATGGAGGTACAATGAAGCATGGAGACCAACATAGAAGAAGATCAAGCATGAAAGAGCAAGTAGTAGCAAGAAGCAGAAAGATGATGAAGAAAGAGAGAATCGAACTGTAACTTACAGATCAAGGCCGCGCTTGATGAAGAGCTGGAGGCCTAGCGCTACCGCAAGAACTTTCGGTTAGACAGGAAAACTTTACGCAAGTCTCGCCTCCCGCGAGGGACATACGAGGAGGCCTAGGCGGCACAAGGCGATCTTCAAGTTGTGATTTTGTTTTATTTTAATTTTAATTAAATGAATTGTAATTTGTTTTTAAAACGATTCTGACGGGTGTCAGAAAGGAGGATTGATACTTTTAGCGTATTTTACACATCATAACTAGGATTGATTCCAACGTAGAACAAAGCCAAAACGTCTACTTCTCCAATTCTTCTTTGGATTCTCTGTCATTGTGGATTTTTATTAATGTTTACTTGATTTCTATGAGGATTTAATCGTTGATCATTGGTTTTTATTCAGCAATTGGGTTTGATCGTTCAATCTTTCATATTTAAATTGTTTGCTTGTTGATCATGTGTAGCGTTGATCCCATAATGGCTTTTGGTTCAGACATGAACTAAATTCCATTATGGGATTCTAACGGATTTTAATATGTAGTTTGGTTGCACGCTTAAATGCTAGGGTTGTTTTGCATATTATATGGGAATTCTATCGTGATTGTTTTACATGTATGAATGCCTGATCTCCATTCATCTCAGTATTTGTATGGAATTGACATTGAACATGCAAGTATGGATTGTAATCATGATAGCATACGAATATGGGGCTGTTATATATGGCTTGAGTATTTTGTGAACCAGATAGACATATATTGTTTCACCGTATGAGCTAGAGTAAGGGCTTGTGCTTAAAATCAATATAATTGCAATTTCACATCGACATATAGTGATTTTGGTTGTGTTGATGATTACATAGAGTCTATCATCTATGGATGTTCTGTAAGTAGGTTATAGTGCATTGAAAAATGGTTATAACTCTATTCGTGGTCTTGGCTATTTTCATATGACATGTGAACACTTCTTGCATGATAGTGGCTATGAGATGAAATATTAAATGAAGTTAGGGTCTCATTATTTCTAGTTTATATTTATTCCATTATTATTCTTATTTTTAGTTGTTAGTACAATTAGTTTAATTCAACAATTCTAGTTATTAGTATAAGCATATAAATACAGTGAGTTAATTTATGCATAACAGTTTAAATTTAACAACTTTCTCTGTGGGATCGATACTCTACTTACTCTGTATTACTTGTTGACGCATGTATGCTTGAATGAGTTAGAGCTCTTTTATTAGGATTGTAAAAGAGGCAACAAACAGTTATCAAATTTGTGTAAATTGGGTGTAGGAAAAAAAGGAAAAATCTCAGTGTTAGAATTCATATAGTATGACCTTATAAAGTACCAAATTTCTTGTCCAATATGTGATGTAATCTGTAATTTGTTGGTGGATTATGATAATATATTAAGAAACAAAAACAATGTAGTTTGAATCATGATAATTGATCAAGAAATGAGTTCATGGCGATCAAATTCGTTAAAAGTATAAAAATAAGGAAATTTGGGGAATATATAGTTTTGATTCATCAAAATAGAGTTTATATAATGTTTTTGTGTGAAGAATGGTGTTTAGCATGTGTAACTACAATATGTCAAAGTTTTAGATGTTGAATTTGGGAGAAATTCTGTTGAATTGGGATTTTTGGCCTTTAGCAGTGTATTAGTTCGAAATTGTAAAAATCGAAGTGCAGTGCATCACATGCAAGCGCTGACAGATTTTAGGCGAGGGCTATGAGTATGTGGTAGCCTGATAATAATATATTACTTTCGGTGACCACGCTGAGTAGCCAAATACGCAGAACAATCAAGTCCGATTAATTTGCGTGTGTCATGTTTAATGGACTTATGTTAGCTAAGCAAGCATGTTAATGATCTTAAGGCATAGTAGAAACTATAGTAACAGATTCCAATGTGTTGTAATGCAAAGTGTAAAGATTTGAAATAATTATTTAAATAAGTTCTAAAATGAAACCAAGTGTGATGTTTTTAATGTAAGAGATGAATGATTAAGATATGTTGGCTTGTAATGAGATTTCAGATTCGTTAAGTATATTAACGTACGTGGTTAGGTGCTAGGTTAGGGTTATGACCTAAATGATGGTTTAAACCCTAAAGATAATATTCATGTGATTAATTGTTGTTGCGATTTCAATGATATATGTAGGATAATTGGAGATTATTTTACACTTATGTAGCTTACAAGCCAGGCAAGTTCTCTAACCCTACTTTTATAATTGTACAAGTTTCTAAACCTTATCTCCTTACAATTGAGCAAGCTTTCTAACTTCATTCTTTTTATATTGAATGCAAGTTTCCATTCCTATATTATTATTGTTCAAGTTCTTAAAATTGAGCAAGCCTAGTTTATCTTGAGTATGTTTGTGCAAGCTCTTGTAACCTAATTTGTTACATCGAGCGAGTTTTATTTTCCTTATTATCATTCGAAGCATATATTGTTCTAATACATTGATTTATAGAAGATTGTTCTAAACTCCTTTGAATATAGCACTTTGCATGTATATTATGTTATTCAGTTATATATATTGTTGATATCCGATCTTTGATTTTAATAGCCTTGTTCAAGTTCTACATTCTCGTATTAAATCTTTATTAATGGAAGTTGTATAGTGTTCTAAAATTCTAGAGACACTGATAAGCTATATCCAAACTAAACTTTCTTTAGTACGGAAATTCTAAATTCAAGCTGAGACGAACAACCCTAATTTAGGGGATTTTTATACGTGTAACGTTTAGATGTTTTTGCACAATACATGGTACAAAGGGCTGATCCCCTTAAGTACGCTAAGAAGGGTTTGTACAGTCTAATGACTGTTAAGGTTAAGGTAATAATACCTATACACCGGAGACATAGTTCGTGGTCGTAAGACCCTCAGATAATAATTTCGAACTTGTTTTCTATATTTGATTCGTAGAGCAAGTTCATTATTGTTCAGCATTCATTGTTCACTCTCATGTTGCTATCATTGTTATTCTCTATATCAGTGAGAAATTGTTTTCTCACTCTTGCATTTAACACTGCAGCTAAAGTTGAGAAAGTCGATGAGCCGTCTACTAGCAAAGGAAAGGGCAAGATGTCTAAATGTTGAAGACTTACGAGAATTTTATTTTAATGAATTATGTTAAAGACTTGTTTTAATATATGATGTATTCCGCAAACTTATGTAATAATTTTAAGGTTAGATCACCTGGGATTGTTTTGAGATGATGTAACCCTTTAATGGGAAAGATGATTGTTTAAGTTATTTAAATTACGACTTTATCCTTTGATTATGGGTAGTTAGATGTAATAGTTTTTGATAAGTGAGCACCAAATCCTATGGGAATGAAGTACCTGGATTTGGGGGTGTCACACAATCTACGCACGAGGTAAGTTTCTGAACCCTAATCTTATATTGAGCAAGATTTCTAACCCTAAACTTTATTTGAGCAAGTTTCCAAACCATAATCTTACATTGAGTAAATTCTTATTCTATATTATGATTTAGCAAGTTTCTATTTCTAAACTTTCGTTGAGTAAATTCTTAAACTTTATTATTGTTGAGAAAGCTTCATATTCGTATTTTGAATTTTTCAGAGCTTAATTATTCAAGTTCATGATTCCAAATGAAATGTTCTAATTCTTTTGAAATATTACCCTTGTTATACAATGTTCATTCAATTGTATAGAGTTGAGATTCAATCTTTGATTTACATATTGATTTCAATATTGCATTGAAACCTTGAATAGATAGTGAATCCTTATTAATTCAACTAATCCCTAGTTGATGATTGTTGAACTCTAAATTACCCTTGAGATCAATTCAAACCAAACTTCCTTTGGTGCTGACTCTAATGTCAAAGCTGAGATGAACAACCCTGCTATAGGGGATTATATTACGCGATAGCATTAATATGTTGCGCACATACATGGTACTAAGGGTTGATCCCCCTAAGTACGAGAAGTAAGGTCCATATAGTCTTATGACTGTTAAAGGTTTAAAGTAGAAATACTTGATAAACAGGGACATAGTTCATGGTCTAGTGACCCTCAGATATACTTTTGATTCCTGTTCTAATCTTGATTCAAAAGCCGAGCTTTCATTTGTTCAGTATCCATTGTTTATTCGCATGTTATTATTCTTGTTATTATTAAACTTGTGGGCAATTGTTGCTCACTCTTGCATAATAACATTGCAGCTAAAGTTGAAAGATTTGATAAGCCATCTACTAGTAAGGGCAAAGGCAAAGCAAGTAAATGATGAAGACTTATTTATTATTAGAAAATGATTATGTTAAGACTTATGATGTTATGTTTTAGACTTATTTGTTTATGAAATTTCTGCATTGATGTATTAAGGTTAGATGACATGGGATTGATTTGTTTAAGTTGTTGTATCCCTTTATTGGGAAGATTTCTATTTCATTTATGAATTTATTTATATATGGGTAGTTAGATGCTATTTATTTTGATGAGTGAACACCAAATCTGTGGGAAATTTGAGTACCTGGATTTGGGGGTGTCACACTTATAAAGAAATTGAACAATGTTGTTTTGTTGTGTCACCACAAGGACAATATTTTTCTTTTTGAATATATGAGGTGCTAGGTTGGACTTAACTTGGATAATTTTGATTCGGATGTGCCACCACTTGATCAAAATAATCAAAGAGGCAAAATAAAAGGAGTTACATGATGATGTAATTGACAAGAGTTGTCTACCTATTTATTTATATATAGTTTGTTGTGTCACCATAAGGCTATATACATTTGAAATGGGATCCTTATTCTCACTAGCAAATCTTTAATTAGATTTTGCTGAACTATATAAGTGAGGGTACTATAGTTTGAAGAAAATAGTGGGAGATACCAATTTAAAATAAGACCTAATTTATTTTGGTAATTAATAAAAGAATGCGTGCTAAAATGTTGTTAATTATAAATTCATTTACAGAATTTTACAATGTTTAATGAGGAGCATATTAGATGCTATTTAACCGGACAGAATTAAACAGGTTGGTTAAGGAATTTGAGAATAGTTCTCACGGCTGAAAAGCTATCTTATGTCCTTAATATGTCTATCCTGCAATGGTTGCAGATAATGCCTCTGAGTAAAATATTACTACTTTTAAAAAGTGGCAAGATGATACATAGTTGGCTCAATGCATCATGCTAGGAGCCATGAGTAATGTTAGGTGTAATCTAACTATGCACGTCACGCAAGTATTCGTGATCAACAAGCGATATAATGATAAGTAAAGTATCGTTCTCACAGAGACAAATATCAAATTTTATTCTAACAACTACCAATCTTGTATTATCTCAATTTTATTAAACTAATGATTTAATGATGAAATTAATGAAAAACTACTAAATAAAGTTAATTCAACTAACTCCCACAAACTTTAATCAGGTATTGGAGAATTAAGCCTACAATTTCACTTTATGCTTCACACAAATTATCGCACTGCTTTTTAATTCAAATTAACTATTCCAGTTCATTAATCAAGAACACGAAAGTAGATATAACCATTTCTCGATGCACTATACCCATATCAACTTAAATCCACAAATGATAGAATTAAGCAAAACACCCTAATTAATTAATTCACTATATCTCTATGTGAATTACAATTAAAGAAGGTTTAATCCC
The DNA here is from genome assembly GCA_020205605.1 of Panax ginseng. Taxonomy (NCBI): domain Eukaryota; kingdom Viridiplantae; phylum Streptophyta; class Magnoliopsida; order Apiales; family Araliaceae; genus Panax; species Panax ginseng. The sequence goes on from CM035129.1 coordinate 70,183,768, forward strand.
AAGTTCTCATAAGATTATATAACAATCTAGAATTTGAATTGTAAATTCAAATATTTATTGAAGTAAATAAATATTTTAATTGGTGTATTATTGTTGAATAAATATTTGTTTAATTTGATTATTTATTTGTTAAATAAATAATTTATGAGTTGTGGGAAATAACTTAATTAAGGTAAGATTTTAACTAAGTTCATAATTAGTATTTTGAAGCTAATTAAAATAAAAGAGTGATGAATTAAATTTTATGAGTTAATATTCTAATTTAATTTAATAATTAAATTAGAGAGTTGATAAGGATTGAATGAATTGTTATCATGTTATTTTAATTTAAGTTAATAATTAAAGTGATGTATTAACTTATTGAATAAAATTATAATGGAAATAATAATTTTGTTGTATTGGATTATGTGGAAAATTGATTTAATAAATTGTTATTAGCCTTAATTTAATTAAATTTGAATATGCGCATTTAATTAAATACAATGGGACAATAAATTATAAATGAGTTATTAAAATAAATTAAAAGATTTTAATTCATTTTTGTCAAACAAGGCTTAATGAGTGTTAAATCTTTAATTTATATGAGATTTACTAAACAAGTCATAAGGATTCTAAGTTATTATTTTTAATTTAGTTTTTGCCAAACAAAACTTAAGGGTTTTAAGGCTTTCATTTTTAAAAATGATTTTAGCTAAATAAGCCTTATGGCTTTTGATTTTCAAATGATATAATTGACATCAGTTATATATATTTATATTATATATTAATACGTATTATAAGTATACGTTATATTATATTATATCAGTTTATATTACGTAAAAGTAGAAGAGAAAGAAAGAACAGAGAAAAGAAAGAAGAGAGATTCTCTGTGAGTTTGAGAATTTAGGTGAATTTAGAAGATTTTCAAGTCTTTCATATCTTTTAGCAATCAAATTTATAATTTAAGTTTTTTTTAGCTTTAGTTTTATTCTATCAAAAGTTCTCTATAAATTTTGGTGTGAAAGATTAATTGTTTATTATGTATTTTTATATGATAATTGTTGATATAAATTGTTATCATATGTGTTATAGATGATTAGGAGTAAATTGATTCATGTAATATGTTTTAATATGGAGAAAATCATATTACAGTAAATTTATATGGATATATATTTGATATGGCTCAATTTAGAATTAAAATTGATACTCAATTCATAGTATAAACCATTAATTGACTATTGATTGTGAAAATACATGAAGAAACGAAAACAAAGTAATTTAAATTAACTGTTTTGGTTGAAAAATGAATTCACAGTGATGAATTTCACTATGAATGTCAAAAGGGTTAAGAAATAGTAAAAACAGTGAAATTAAAGGTTATAATGTTGATGCTTATGTTGTTTAAATAGTTAAGAACATGTTGAAAACCTTAAGTTATGTTTCTGTGAAGTCTATGTAATTTATATGTGTTAAATTAGTTGTTAGAAAGTAGCTTGTAGGCCAATTTGGCTTTGTTTGTGTTCATCGCGAACAACATGCCCTTTAGAATCAGATTGGTATTCTTGTAACATAAGTAAAATTCTAGTGCCAGTTATAGGCCTTTGTCTCACTTCAGAAGCGCTAGCTCAAAGACCGCAACGCCATTCTCAACAAAATTGAGTGATTGCATGCTTCCAGCTAGCGATATTGGCGAAAAATTTATTTTAATTATACAATTCTATAATTGTTGATAAAGAGTAATGTTATGACTGTTAAAATGTGATTTTTGTCATATTGTGGTGTTATAGTACCAAGTATGAATTGAAGAGTTATGGTTTAACCAAATAGTTGAACCTAAGACTACAAGTCGTACATGAAATAGATACTTAATTATGTATTTAGTACATGTAGTAACTAATTATGTCATGATGACATGTGTATAGGATATTGAGAATCAAGTGTACGGTTTAGCTTACACACGAGGCAAGTTTTCAGAACCCAATCTTTATCTGAGTTGTCCTATATTACTTATAATTGAACAAGTCTTAATCTTACTATTATGTATCATAACTTGATTACATTCATACAAGTTACTAAACCTTTGCTATTTTATTATTCAACAAAGTTTACTTTTCGCTATCATGCTATACTTTTAAGATTTCATATGTCACTTAATCCTTTATTAAGCTCTTGAATCCTATTTATGTTGTATGATGCAAACCATTGAATAAAGTTCCTAAATTGTTTCCTTATTGTCAACGAATGTAACCTTAGCTTATTATCATTGTTCAAGAAAGGTTTATTTTATTTTTTAATACTTTCAAGTATTCCTAATGAATGATCTTGATGTGTGATGTTTAATCACTTATAACCCATGGTTATTTTATACTTCATTTTTTATCAAATTCTTGAATAGTTATTACACTTTTGATTCAACTAATCCTTAGTTGATGTTCGTAGAACTCTAAATTTTCCTGAAAGCTTATCCAAACCAAACTTACTTTGGTGCAAACTTGTATTATAAATACTGAGATGAACAACCCTATTATAGGGGATAATTTACGTTAAGCATTTAGATGTTTGTGCACAATACATGGTACGAAGGGCTGATCCCCCTAAGTACGAAGTCCCTACAATCTTATGACTGTTTAGGTTTAAGTTGAAAGAATACTTATAACCTTGGACACAGTTCGTGGTCTTGTGACCTTCGAATATATTTTAAATTATGGTTTCATTTCTTGATTGTTATTGATAGAGAACATTATTCAGTTCTATTGATCCTATTCATTTGTCACTCTTGCTTATATAATCATTACAACTAAAGTTGAGAAGGTCGATGAACCTACCACCAGTAAAGGGAAAGGAAAGATGAACAAGTGTTGAAGACTTGTAAATCTGTTAATTTTTATATTGTCAGACTTTGTTTTAATTATTGAGATGTAATTATTTAATTTTCTGCACTTGATGTTTCTTTTAATGGTTAGATAACCGAGGAGATATTATTGGACTTATTGATGTAACCCTTTAATGGGAAAGTTTTTTTTGTTTAAACTTTAGTATACTTGGGTAGTTAGAAATGAATGTGAACACCAAATCTTTTGGGAATGAAGTACCCAGATTTGGGGGTGTCACAGATTACATGCGATGTATAGGTATATCTCTATACTAGACATAAATTATGAATCCCAACAAAACGCAGAAATCATAATCACATGCTATTATGATTAAGTCTAAACCCATATTTCATCCATCAAATTCATATAGGTTCACAAAGAATTTGTGATCAAGCAACTCATAAATTAAGCACAAACCATAACAGATGAACTGAAAATAGCATCATTAAATTAAAATCAAAGCATGATAATCCTCATTAGGCAAAAAGATCTGGCATAGGCTTAATAAAAGAATTTAGTTCATAGCTAATGTATTAAAAACTAAAAAGATCAAAGAATCAAGCATCGTGATTACAAAATTGAAATTGAAGAATACAAACAATAAATAGAACTACCATTTTCTTTAATTAACTCTGAAATCTTCGTTCTCCAACCTCCTTGCGTCAATTCCTCCAAATCTTCTCCAAGATAGGTCTTGCTAGTTGGAATGATGATTGATTAATGTAATTGATGATCTCTATGTTTTTGTAACTGAATAGCCTTCTTCACTTGTCCCAATCACGTAATAAGTCTGAAAGCCACGCAACATCTGAAGTAGAATTTCATCACAAGTCCTTCATCTCTACCGTGCACCCCCGCCCCAACGGGCCTTTTCTTCTTCGAAACCCCCACCCCGATGGGGTATCAAGTATAGTTAGTGACGTGGATCCCCGCCCCAACGGCGTATTTTACTCTATGAACTCCCGCCCCGATAAGCATTGGCTCTGTACTTCACTTGTTTTTGCTGCTTTTTATGTTCTTTCTTCTGCCTTGCCAATTAAACCTTGCTTTAGCCAAAATAAACAGAACCTGCACACAAACACAATACCCACACATAAAATAGTACTAAAACATACGGATTAGCAACCATTTAAGTCCAAAAAATTATAGATTCGTTGGTATGAAACCCACTCATCAAATTTCCCCAAACTTAGACAGTGCTTGTCCTCAATCACAACAAAATTCAATGGAATGCTACTACTTACATGCCTACGAAACCAACTATCAGACAGTACAAAGTTTATTCAGATTGCCTCAGAGAAATTACAATAAACATGAAAAACAAATCTTACCAAAATATGTCAATAACCTCATATCAATTGCCAAATCAATCCCTGTTATTACTAACATAGTGCGCGTGTGCTCAACAATCATGAAAATGGACTGTAAATCAAATAACACACATAATATGCTTCTTTAAAGGAGAAAAACAGTTTAACATCAAGAAATCTGTAAACAAGCAAGGATCTGACTAAAACTTAACAGTTACCAAAGTAGAAGTCAATATGGAATATTTTTTCTTTCTTATTCACTTATGGGGTCTTTTCGCTCTTTTTCCCATTTTCATTAATTTTACTCATGACTGTGCAACGTTTTGTCCTCTTAGACTTTTCAGTGCTACCTATTAACCAGATTTTGACCAACGACTCCCAAATCAGCTGACTTTAGGGCACTAGGTATAAAGATATCCCATTGGGCATACTTACTCAAGTAACAAATGCCACAGAACTAAACTACTCACGGTATTTATTCATACTTCTTTTTCATTTATTTTTCATGTATGGATCCCATATCTTCCCCCAAACTTAGGTTTCTGCCTAATCTTAGCCTTCACCACTAATTCACTGAATTTTTTTCATATTTAACTAAGTCAGTCAACATAGTCATCCTACTATTGTGATGCTCCCAAAATAGATCCATACAACCCATTCTGTGTGACGCCCCCAAAATAGGTATACATCACCCATTTTGAGTTGTCAATACATGGTACAGAAACAACTACAACTTTATTAATACAATAATAAAATTGTGAGTTTAAATACAAATAATATCTTCTAGACAATATCTATACCCAAATAAATCCTCATCACAATTATTTATACATTATTTTACAAAAATGGTGAGGACTACTAAACAACTCTCTCTATAACCATCATTCCATACCCCGACTCGTACTCACTACATTCTCGCCTCCCGAGAAGAAAATGGAACAAAAAGGAAAAGGGTGAGCTCAACTAGCCCAAGAAGAATATTATGACTAAGATAATATAGAACAAATTATCGTTAGTCCTCAACAGGGAAAAATATGATAAAATACAATAGACAACAAGTTTCAGATCAATATTCGCAGCAGAAATAATAATTCATAGAAGAGTTACGTAGAGGATGAAATCTACTAATATCTATGAATTTAAAAGTCCATCATCATTATTTTATCCCTGTAACATCAATCAATATTCATCTTTTCACTACAGGCCAAAGATATTTATCAGTCGGACATGTTCATCTCAACACCTGTACATCTTTGCACTACGGGCCAAAGATATTCATAATAAAATCAATCATCTTTGCACTAAGGCTAAAGATATTCAACAACATGTCATCATTTAGGACTGAGGATGATGAAAAATATTTTTAAAAAATGAATCCAGTGAAACAAAAGAATAAATATTAAGGATTCGTATTTCAGCTATTTTATGTCCAAAAATACTTCATAAATAATCATAGTGGTATAAACTTCAAGAATGATCAAAACATGGATACAATCAAAGCTAGTATCCATAATAGATATTTTGGACGAAAAGGAAAAATTTCATTTTTTCGATGAATAAAGTCATATTCGTGAATAATAGATCTGTGATATCGTGAATAGTAACCCCCGACAAAAAAGTTCCAAATTTGATTAAAAGTTCATATCAATACTTGGCATAATGATATTGGAAGAATTAATATCATTTTAAAAAATAATATACCTTACCTCAAAAGACAAGATTTCCGATTTGGAATTACGAATATAGTGTTGAAGGGAACTTGCACCGTATAACAATACTCAAAGTATCAAAATACTCACAAGAATACGCTCAATATATAGAGAGAGAAATAGAGAGAAAACTTCAGTTTCTGGTGTAATTTTCAATTTTAACCTAACCACCCTATTTATAGGAAAATGCTTAGAACACCAAAGCAGAAAATTAATTAAATATTATTATTATTATTATTTTCTAAAACTTCCTACGCACATTTTTCTTAATCAAAGATCAGCCACACATGTAGCCCACCTCCCAAAAAGAAAAAAAAAACGTTTTTCTTTTATAAAATAATTAAAACTTCCAAAAATCAATTATTTCGGAACTCCGAAACTTCAATAATTCATAATAAATAGCCCTTTATCAAAAAATTTGAAACTCGCGACTTTTCCATAGGAAATTCCATTATCTACAACTTTGCAGAAGAAAGGTTTTCCAAATTCCAAACAAAAATTGACCGAAATTCATAAACGGACGATTTTACAGGCTATAATTAAATTTCAGTCAAGAAATGGGGTCCACAGACATGAAAAATATGTTTTAAATATTTTTGGTAACAAAAATACTCCTCCTCCTCATATACTCATATATCCCACATTCATTGTAAAAATATCACCATTATTATATTATTAAAATATAATAATATATTTAAATGAATTTTTATCGTAAAAAGATAAAATATTAATTTTCAACAATTGTCACATTAAAATTTTCTCCATCTATATCCACATAAAATCAATATTTTCTCATCATATAAATCAATAATTAATTATTCACAAATAATATTACAGAATCACAATCATCGACAACCAGTGCGCTTCAGATAGAGGGGCTTTCCAATAAGGATTTCTCCTTATCAAGCGCAAGCAATTAGGTGACCAAACTTCTCCTTAGATGTAACTTTCTAGACATTGCCAATAATGTTATCTAATAATATTATTCAGATAATATGAATTATTGCTTCGATAATGAAAAATCCTTGTGTAGTGACAATTATTGAAACAACAAAGAATATAAAATATCAACGCAATAATTATAAAATCAATAAAATAAAATATTTGAATAAGAATTATCGTAATAATTATTGAGTAGTGCCTTCACGTAAGAATCAATAATTAGTGCAATACTGTGTCTACCGTGTTTTTAACCACGAGTATTTTAACAAAGATAATTGTGAATAACTACGCCTGTTATTTATAAACAACTTATACTTGTCATTTTCTTCATCCAATCGCTTTTCATTATGGGGCCTACACAAGGTCAATGTCATATTGCATAAATATTCCCCGACAGCAAGTATATTCTACGACCAAACGAATATTTTATAACCACTTGTTTATTTGAAATATTTGCATATTTTACCCATAACTATCCACATTAATCAAATTAACCCTTACTATTTCAAAATAATAAATAGAGGAAATTAAATTTTATTTATTAATAATTTGGGGTCTTACATTCTGAGTTGCCAAATACATGGTACAGAAATTAAATACAAACTTCATTTATACAATTATTAACTATCGTGTAAAATACGACAAAACGAAAACTGTGGGTTCTAATACGAATATTGTCTCGTAGACAATATCCAAACTCAAATAAATTCCTCATTATAATTATTATCACACTATTTTATAGAATAGTGAGGACTACTATAGCCACCATCTTGGACCATCACTCCATTCCTCGATTAGTCCCATCTATATTCTCATTTCCTGAAGAGAACAATGAAAAAAAAGGGTGAGCTCAACTAGCCCAGTAAAGAATATTATGACTAAAATAATGTAGAATAAATTATCCTTAGTCCTCAACAGTGTAAAATCTGATAGAATACAATAGATAACAAGTATAGATCAATAACTGCAGCGGAACAAGCAATCCATTAGAAGAGTTAAGTAGAGCATGATGTCTACTATCTTATATGATTTAAAAGTTCATCATCAATATTTTATCTCTATAACATAACTCAATTGTTATTGAGCGGGATAGTGCTATATCTGCCCGAGATGCCGCTATTATAGATAGTACTGCTGATATCATTGCCATACTGCTGATATCATTGCAAAGATGGGCACATTCATTGATGAGCATAGTGTCACCATGTAGATGGTTGTGGATCTCTTGGCTCACATTGATACCCTAGGGTAGGAGCTCACAGAGTTACCTCCTTCTTCTGAGAGGGATGCCATGTTATATTTGATTGCGCGCTTATCCACTGGTTTGTAGATTAGATTTGATTTTCCTACATAGACTAGCTTAGCCATTTTTGTCATGTACAGGACACATTATATATATCAAACAGTATTATATGGCAAGGAAATATATTTTGATTCACTTCCCTTTTAGTTATGCCTTGTTACTTACTTGATAGTTGCCTATTTCTCCAGGGCTTGTGATCTAGATGTATTCTAAACTCCCCTTTGATGGATCGACATTGAGATGTCTCAGGATCTTTCAGAATGGATCATTTATTTGTGTATTCCCTACCCTTTGGTGTCTTGGGACTGGTTTCTGTATATAGTTATGGAGAGGATTATGACTTTCTTCTTTGAGGTTGACCACCCCACAGATGGTTTTTAGTACTCATTTGTATTATGGAGCCCAAGTAGTTCCATCTCTTATGGATTAGTGTTTCTCTTTGAGGACTCAACCGCAGCTTAGATGGTCGTCGGTTCTCCCATTGGCATGGGGGGTCCAGGTAGTTCCATCCCTTTGGTCCAAGCCGATGATGTGTGGTTTGAAGGTTTGAAGGATGATCCCAGTACCATTTGACAAGTTTTTATATTTTGGTAGAGGTGAGACCGAACCATGAATGGTTGCCTACGTACTCCCATTGATGAGGGGAGATCAGGTCTGCATAGTTCCAACCTAGCGTGAAAAGGTTGAAAGTTGTAGATGGTGAAGAGGGTGTAGAAATATTATTTTTTTCTGTAGTTAGACCGGACCATAAAAATGGCTGCCTCTGTGATGCCCCCAAATCTGGGTATATTCCAACCTGATAGATGGTGCTACACGGTACTACTAACTATACATTCACTCCATTGTAACAACATCAAAATGAGTGTATTTACTACATTTTTAATACAATAATAATAATCCTTGCCCAGGTTCTAAAACCGAAAACATTCTTTATTGTTCATAAGTATAATACATACAAACATAGTCTATTACAAGATAACTAATTATTCATCTTAGCCTTGTTTTTATCTTTCTTAGAAACCTCAGTTCGTTCAACCTTAGCTGCAATAATATAATTTAAGCAAGAAGTGAGCATAACTAGCTCAGCAAGTCTATCAATGTATAATATAAATACCACATCAAGAATAATTCATGAAAAAGGAAAACTCGGCATTAAGACCGTAAGTCCAATATAGTTTACGAGCACTTCTAAGTGATCAGCCTATAGTACTCTATGTTTATCAACATTCATCCGTTAAGCGTATTTACGTTTATGTTTTGGCAACCTCGCGTGCCCATTGAATAATCGATGTAAAATACATTTGTTTATTCATACTCAGGCTTACCTTTGAATCCGTACCAAACAATTGGTGTAGGATAGCGTTATCAATTCTATATTGAAAGACTTGTAAATAAATCAATCAACTCTTAAGATTAGTCTAGCCGAGGTAAAACTGGCATCGACTCTTTCGTAAAAGAATTCATGAATCTCATATCATGAATCACAGAAAACTTGACTAACACAAAGGTTAGACAAGTGTTAAGAAAACTTGCCTTCAAGCATCTTCAAATTAATATTCAACAGTTCTCAGTCTTTTCAATATCTACATGATATATTCATATAGCACACTGTAATTAACTACCAAACAATCTAACCACATTGTTTTTACCAACTTCTTTCTCTTCTATAACTTAACCAAATAAATTTCATTAATAAAACTCGTTTCAAGTATTTATCCGCCCTTACGGCTTATTATCATTCATCGCTTCATTACTAAAAAATTTCATTCAATTCCTAAGGTCATCACCATATATGTGATATAAGAATGGTCTTAACATGTACATTAAGTATATACACTTGCCCCATAATGGTCTTGCAACATTTGGGTTCAAAAATAACTAAGTTTACCAATTTCCACATTTGGTGACTGCCAAGACCCCCTCGAGCTTACTATTGATGTCATGACTGGCGCTTACTAACATGAGCTAATCCTCAGTATCGGTCTTTGCTGACGTGAGACTTCTACTTCATTTAGTGGCAATGCAGAATCCATCTCTTGTGTCTACCCTTTCTACCCAGTGTTGTGGCGTGAGTATTATCTTGGGGTAGCGTTGCGGTGCTGACCTTGAGCCCTGGATTTCTAAGTCTTTTCTCAATTTGATTCTTCCCGGACTCCTAACTTGGTCGTTATAAGTCAGAATATACTCGTTCAAAAGCCATTATCTAACATAACTCATTTACTTTGATTTCATTCAGTTAAAAGTATTTTTTTAAATCTGTTAATAATGAATTCACTATTTAACGTCCTATTACGCGTTCGTTTAACGTTCGTGAACGTTCATAGCTTGTTTTTTCGTTCTAAGTCAGAATTCGACGATTCTTGAGTCCACAACTCTCAAATACCTTATCTTACGTTATGGCATTGAAAACCAAGATTTTCAAGTTACACGGCAACTTTCAACTACTAATCCGGAAATTCTACATTTTTAACGTTTAACGCCTAATTTCGTAAATTTTTCCATAACTTCGTTACTCGAGTTCTATTTTCCAAATCAAATGGAACAACTCCATTGATTCAATATCTACATCCTAACTAAACAAGATGCACATACCCTGTGATGGTTTTCAATTTGTCCATCAACAACCAAATAAACGCTTAACGGTTTTCTTTGATTAAAACATACTTAAACACTTATGATTTCTAATCATATATGACTTATAATGGTTTAATCCACTATTATCCATCCTTATTACTCCAGAAGAGACATGCTCCACCAATTCATACTTCTCTACGAAAAAGAAATCGAAAAAGAGACCTTAATGTTCTTCGCGTTCTTGAATAAACTTGTATACTTTGCTTTGGATTTCTATCGATTACTTGTTAAAGCACTTCTTCTCTCTCTCAATATAATTGTCAAGTGTTGGTAAAACACCAAATGAACAACCTAGCTTTCCTTTTATAGAAAAGTCTAATGGAGGGCAATTTGGTCATTGTGTCCACCTCCTTCCTATTCACCTCCTTACTATTCCTTTACTTAGCCACCAAGTAAATGCACTTTACTTGGCCACCAAGTCGCTGGCCCACATGGTCCATAGGTCCCCCAATGGGTTGCCCCATGGGTTTTACCCATCAGTTCGATTCGCGATTTGGGCCTTAGTATTAATTCTTATTGAGCCTATCTTGGGCTTGATTTTCATAGACATTGGGCTTGACATAATCCAAGTCCAATTGGATTCTACAAAGTCCATGAACTCAAAGTCCATTAAGATTAATCGTATTCTACGCATACCATTCTCGTATTCTCTTTGTATATAGTTTGTACGATATTCGTATTATACATCATAATAATCTTCATACTATACTCGTATAATAACTAGCATCATACTCGTATTCCTCACGTATAATAACCCTAATCATTATATGTAGCCATAAAATTCTCGGAATTCACTTTTCCTAACCCTTAGGTTTTAAGTTCGCAGGCGAAAAATTCATTTGTCATAACTGAAATATTATTGGATATTCCATTACATCTTATAATTGTATCATTACGCGTTTCTCAGAAATTCAAACTTAATCTCCGAGCAGAAATGGATGAATAGTATTTTTACAGAAATTTCTCAAAAAACCTTTATTTTTATCTTGGAAATTCAAAACAATTAATCCTAGCACATAGCCAGAATACTAACCACATCCACACATTCTAGGTCATAGAACGACCATCAAATAGCTTACTCACATAAATAATCAATTAGATTCATTTAATTCAAATAAAATTTAATTCACATAAAGTTCTGATTTTCTCGGGTGTTACATTCCCCCCTTATAAGGATTATGTCCCCAAAATCTCGCTATAATTACATAAACAAATGAGGAAAATTTTCCTTCATTTTACTCTCGAGTTCCCACATTGCTTCTTCGGCATTGTGGTTTCTCCAAATTATCTTTACCGGTGGTATTATCTTATTTCTCAAGACTTCTTCCTTCCTATCAACAATTTGAATTGGAAGTTCTTCATACGTTAAGTCTTTTTCTACTTGAATAGATTCATACTCTATTACGTGCTTGTAGTCCGATTTATAAGGACGTAACACTGACACGTGAAAAACATTGTGTATTCTTTCCATCTCTGGAGGTAAAGCTACTTCATAAGCTACCTCTCCTACCCTTCTTAAAATTTCAAAAGGTCCTACAAACCTTGGACTTAACTTCCCTTTCTTTCCAATATGTATCTTCCCTTTCCAAGGCGATACTTTCAGAAAAACATACGAACCTACTTCAAACTCCCTCTTCTCACGATGAGGATATGTATACTTCTTTTGTCTATCTTGAGCCGCTACCAATCGAGTTCGTATTAGCTTAACCATATCCGCCGTTTGTTGTACCATCTTAGGTCCCAACATCCAACGTTCACCTACTTCGTCCCAGCACTATGGAGTTCTGCACTTCCTCCCATACAACGCTTCGTAAGGTGGCATGCCTATACTAGCGTGATAACTATTATTGTAAGTGAATTCCACCAAAGGCAGATGTTCGTCCCAACTCCCCTTGAAATCCATAACGCAAGATCTTAACATACCTTCTAGCATATGAATTGTCCATTCACTTTGTCCATCCGTCTATGGATGATATGATGTACTTAACCTCAACTGTGTTCCTAGTTGTTCTTGCAAACTCCTCCAAAAATTTGATGTGAATCTTGGATCACGATCTGACACAATTGAAACCGGTACTCCATGTCTTGAAATAATTTCTTTGACATAGAGCTTAGCCAATTGCTCTAGGTTATACCTAACTTCTATTGGTAAAAACTGAGCCGATTTTTTTAATCGATCTACTATTACCCAAATAACATCATAGCCCTTCCTCGTCATTGGAAGTCCTACCACAAAGTCCATCGTGATATGTTCCCACTTCCACTCTGGAATCTCTAGTGATTGTAACAATCCACTCGGTCGTTGGTGTTCAGTTAAGCACTTACTGACGAAGGTCTTGATACATCTTAGTACTACCGAGATGTATTGAGTACCTCGAACTATGGGCCTCACTCATAATCTCTTCTTTTAACTCGGAATTATTTGGAACCCAAATTCTTCCTTCAAAACGAAGTAATCCTTCTTTTTCAAGGTTATACTTAGTCTTATCTTCATCCTCCATCCTCTTCTTAATTTGTTCGCACTCCTCATTACCTATTTGTACACCCTTAACTCGTTCCACTATCGTTTGTCGAGTCTCCATTGAGAATAACATCTCCATCGCTTCACTCGGTGATTTAACTTTTAGTTCCATTCTTGCCATCTCCGTTATTAACTCATTCTGAGTCGTTAGCATTGATAGCTTTTCCCTACCCTTCCTACTTAATGCGTCGGCTACTATGTTTGCCTTCCCCAGATGATATAAGATATCACAGTCGTAATCTTTTATGAATTCCAACCACTTTCTATCTCATATTCAACTCCTTCTGTGTAAAGATATATTTCAGACTTTTATGGTCCGTGTATATCTCACACTTCTCCCCGTATAAATAATGTCTCCATATTTTTAAGGCAAAAACTACTGCTGCCAATTCTAGGTCATGAGTAGGATAAACCTTCTCATAATCCTTTAACTGGCATGACACATACGCAATGACCTTGCCATGCTCATGAGCACGTAACCCAGTCCTCTATGCGAAGCATGGCTATAAACTACAAAACTCCCTATATCATCTGGTAGAGATAATACAGGTGCCTCACTTAACCTTCTTTTTAGTTCCTGAAAACTATTCTCACACCTCTCAGTCCATACATACTTCATTGACTTCCTAGTCAAATTCATCAATGGAGTTGCTATTTTAGAAAAGTCCTGGATGAACCTTCTATAGTATCCCGCTAACCCAGAAAACTCCAAACCTTGGTTGGCGTTTTCGGTTGTTCTCAATTATTAACTGCTTCTACCTTCGTTGTGTAGACACTCGAAATTTCATTTTCTTGTTACTAACTATATTGGAGGACAAAAGCATCTTTTTCACACTCCAGAGATAACCTTAGAGGACCACAACATCAATTTTAACCCCAGAGATAGCCCCGGGAGATCCAGTTTCTAACCCCCGAGATAACCCCGGGAAATCAATTTCCAACCCCGGAGATAACCCCGAGAAAGTCAATTCCAAACCTAGAGATAACCCCGGGGGATCAAGTTCAAAGCCTAGAGATAACCCCAGGAGGTCAAAACAACCTCAGAGATGACCCTGAGGATGGTCAAAGTCAATAGTAGGCCAACCTCAAAGATAACCCTGAGAAAAGACTACTATAATTGTGCGAAAACCGGAGATTACCCAGGAGGGGCAAAATGGTCATTTTGCCAAACTTAACTTCAAATCAAATCAAATATACTCATTTCAACTCAAATTTCTTTAAAAAAAGTCCCATAAGAACCATATCTTAACTTCTGAGCGTAAACTACGTAAAACGGCTCAACGGACTACCTGACGGAAACACAGAAATGCCATTTCGGTCAAGGACCCATATTCTCGGAATCAAAAAAGGCAAATCCTATGTCATTGCATAGCTCTCGGAAAGAGCTTTCTAAAATGGTATGGCACGCTTCCATCAGACTCTCGGATTAAAAGTTATGAAGGTTCGAGCGAACAGCGCATCGTCCAAGTACACATACTTCGAGACGGCGGGACCCACATTGCAGGGCACCCCGGCAATGCATATAGAGTATTCTTGTCAGCAGTACACTGCAGCTCCCCTCTATAAATAGAGGGCTTGGGGTGGCCATATTTGCAAGAGAAAAGACGATGAAGCCCTGTCCAATATTATATGTACACACTATAAACTGAGTGTTTTCTCATTTTAAACACTTGTGAACTTCTATATTGCTATACTTTTACCGGTGGGAGCCAATTGTTCATCCATTTAAAGCTATTCAAGTCTTCTTTGGCAGACCACTGTAAGCCTTCTTACACTTTCTAAAGCCTTTCTTCACTACTGTGCACACACAATTCTGCACGTTAAGAGTCGTGTTGCATGTGTATGCCCAGACTTCGATTCGTGGCTTTTATTTATATATATATACTAACATTATCGAGTTATGCCTCGATTGAGCCTGCATTTACATCCGGAGCGTTTATTGCTTGTATATATATATATATATATATATATATATATATATATATATATATATATATATATATATATATATATATATATATATGTGCGTTTACATTTGTGGTGAACTTTGTTCGATGAGTCTGATTTACATCTGAGCGCTTTACTTTTTTATATATATAAATACTTATATATATATATATATATATATATATATATGTTCACATTTCAGTCTAGCCTAGAGTTTACTTCATGGCCTTTTACCGCTTTATTTACATTTCTGCTCAAATGCCTAGAGTTTACTTCGTGGCCTTTTATAGCTTCATTTACATTTTGCCCCGCCTAGAGTTTACTTTGAGGCTGTTGATCGTTTTATTGCTTTATTTATATTTTCCAATCCCCCATGGAGGTGCTTCGTGGTGGTTGATGGGTTTTTACTGCTTTATTTATATTTCCAATCCCCCGTGGAGGTGCTTCGTGGTGGTTGATTGGTTTTTACTGCTTTATTTACATTTCCAATCCCCAATGGAGGTACTTCGTGGTGGTTGATTGTTTGCACATATATATATATATATATATATATATATATATATATATACATACAACTTTTATATATATAACTGTTTACAGCTTTCATACAAATTGCTACATCATGTGAGCCTAGGAATCATATGATCACAGATTCAGTCTACTGAATCTAGATTCGGTTTTCGTGATGGACATTTTCAGCTGTATACGGCTTGTAAATTATTCATGGTGTTCGAATTTCCGTAGATGGCTCTCATGCCCACAAGGAGTTCGGCATTGCTATGTATATTATTTTCTCGAAGATGCTTCGCATCTCGAAAATAAAAGTAATCAAGCCGAACACATAATAAAATGGAAGTATCAAAGGCCTCAATTACTATTGAGCACAAGGGTTTGAAAAACCTCTTTTTACAAAACATCACTGCTATATCTTGTTAAAACTAAATTTTTATACAAAAATTCAAACCCTTTGTATATAGGTGCGAATGAGGCATAGCACTACTTCCAAATAATTGCACATTGATCCACACACACACATATTCATATAACAGTTTAATTAAAAAGTGGCGGTCACCGTGGCAACACAGATGTCGAGGGCTGCCTAACACCTTCCCTCCGCATAACCAAGTCCCCGAGCCCTAACGAATCTCAGTTTCATAGACCCGTTAAGCAATGTCACATCACTAGGTCAATGTGCAATTCTTTTCTCGGTTGTGTTGGTACAACCATTTAAAAACCAACTGGTGACTCTTACAGTCCAATCGTCGACATATACATTTCAGACCTTTTCACAACTTGTTTTTTCAAACAAATCTCACCTAACATGAGAACACCAAAAGACAAGAGCAGAAAAGGGACAAATAAAAATCCCGACGTCGACAGGTGGCGACTCTACTGGGGACTCCAGTAAGAGGGCTTAAGCTTCTATTTACAAACTTTTCAAAACTTTTATCTATTTGTGTGTGGATGTTGAATTTACATTTGAATGAATGTGTACTAATGCATTTATTTACTGAACTTAGTGCTTCGCAGCATATCTGCCTATGATATTAGTTCTTCGCATATGTCATCATTTCCATACAATGAGATGCGATGTATGTGAATGTATGTTGTGTAGTCCCTCTACCAGGAGGCTATCCTGTCGGTGTTTGATTACTGGACTCGTAGGGAGACTAATTCCAACGAGGCTCAGGAAAGGAACCACCCAAATTCGCTCTAGTTGAAAGACCGGATTAATTTCCCGTCAAGTAAATTGTAATGATTTGGGAACCTTCATGCCGAAAAACCGCTAGAGTAACCTAAGATAGGTTAGCCTCTGATAAACCAAACGCAGAGGAAAGTCTCTTCATACCTTTCCATTTCAATTACTTGTAAATTCAATTACTTGTAATTTCATTTCCATGTCAATCTCAATGTAATGGAAAATATAAAGGACGATGTGTACATGCATTCCCTTTCATATCAAAACATGTCATACTATAAGATAACTGACATCCATTTTGAAGGATAATACTCATAAACGGACACATTACATAGCATGTAACATTTCTACATTCCCTAAGACTAAACTACATAAGTCTTTTTGTAGCCATTAATCTCGTTACACGTTCAAAATCCAAAAAGGCACTAAGCCCATCGTCAGACAGGACTACAAGTGCCCAGCCAGATCCTACTCCTGTTTCCCATGAGGAGTTCGAAGGATTAAGGAATCAAATAGCAGAATTGGCTTTCTTTCAAAAGAACAAAGTAAAAATACTCAGGGCCAGACAATGCCTACTCAATCAGAGTCACTCACACCAGGGGGCAGTCAAGGTATTGGCAAAAAGATGGAAACCCAGATATCTGAACCTCATTCCAATAAAATAACCAACAAAACCCCTGAAATCACAAAACTTAGGGATGATCGAGAAACTGGGGATATAAGAAAGAAAGTCCAACAAATGGAGGAAACCATCCGGTCAATCAAAGGGACTCGAAACTGTGAGAACCCGGGTAAGGGTTTGGTTTTAAGAAATTTCGAGGATTGAATTTTTATAAGGAGAAAAGAATATAACAACCTGGAATTTCGGATTGTCCAGAATTTAAGTTTAAAGAATTAGTTATTAATAAAATGAATTTTTATTAATACTATTCTGTGCAATGTGTTTATTAATCGTTCTATAACCTAGAATGATTATTAATCGTGAGGATTCTGGCTACGAGCTAGACTGAACGAGTAAAAATTTTCAAGACAAAAATAAAATTTTCCTAAATAAAATATTTTTTAGGGAAAAGATTTAATAGGTCAGAAAGCCCCAAATTCAGGTACTTGAAACCCGAACTCGGTGCTTTACGATACCATTTCTATGAGCGGAATAATACTAATAATAAAAAAAGTAATATGAATATCAAACTTAATTTACATTTATCAGAGTCTAATCCCAAGTACACAAACTTTACTACATTCTTTACATGATATATAATACATATCATTATCTTAATACAGTCTAATTATTACAAAAGATACCAATAACCATATTCTGTTTGCTTTCCTTTTCACTTGTTCTTGCCTGAACCTTCCGGTTGATCACGCTTAGCTAAAAATATTTAGATTTAAAGCAAGGATGAGCATTTGAGTGCCCAGCAAATAATAACAATTATAAATATAATTAACTGAAAGAAATAAATGGTTTCTTTGTACATCACTTCTACAATGAATTAATAGTTGTGAAGTAAACTGAACCAACCATAACCATATATTATTTCTATATCAAAGTTTTTGAAACTACGTATTGACTATATATAGGGTAGTTGACAGATTATGAACATTGTTTTCTGTTTTCGAAAAGGTTAGATGAACTTCATCTCAAAAACCGTCATAACTTACGTAGCACGAGGGTGTACATCTCATGGACCTGTGACGATCAATACTACATTGCTAGAACGATATTATCGTTAATCCTTTGTCCGCCTTGGCGCATAAAAATTTTCTCATGTTCGGGATGTTCATAATTAGTCAGGAATCCGAACCAAAACAATTTGATTAGATACAAAAGATTTTTTTTTTATCATATTTAACGATATTTCTGAATCTGTGTCTAGCTGATCAAATATCTTCGATGTATATATATATATATATATATATATATATATATATATATATATATATATCAACATGTGATTAAATACAATGATTATCCAAGTGGAGACACTTCTATAACCATATATAGAAATTAACGAACAGAATATATATCTGAATTATCATATACTAACATGTTGATAAACAATGATTGGATATAGAATATATCACAATAGGTTTAATAATCTAGCATAATAATAATATAATTCTAAAATATTCATACTCATGTCCATTGCATAAAGAAAATACAAAGGGTTAGATACTTGCCTGGTCAGCTGCTTACAATACGCAACTTAGTTTTATCTTTAATACCAAAACCTATCATTAATAAAATCATTCTATCGATTAGAATCACATGTCATAACACATAGCACTGCTTATTGCAGTCAGCACATAACCTAATCACATTGTCACACATGTTTCACATTCATTAAATCACAAATAAACACATATACAGACACATTATGCAAGTCTAGATCAATTTTTGAAACATGTCGGCGTACCGACAGCTTTAACGGGTAATTATCAAGTCTAAGACTCTATATCGAAGTTCAGTATCTTTTTAGACTATTTAAATAACAGTCATAACATTTTTAAATGATTTACAATAATTTTTAAATAATTATTATAATTTATTCTACATTTTCAAACCCCGGAATCATTACAAAATAATTTAAATATCAAATAATTCTATTATCATTAATATTTAATTAATATTAAACTATTAATGAAACCATTGCTAAAATATTGAAGTTATTTATAAAAACTCAAAATATTATTAAAGTATTACTATTACCCTTAAATAATTTTTAAAATAATTAAAATCATTTTTAAATAATTATCATTAATATTAAAATATTAATGCATTATCTATCAAAATATTAAAAGTCATTAATTATAACTTAAAATATTTTTAATTCATTAATATCCTTTTTAAATGATTTTCAAATAAATAAAATCATTTTTAAATTATTTATTTAATATAATTATTAAATAAACTTAATATCAATAATCTTAAATTAATATCATTAACACTAAAATTATCAAATGAAATTATCCCTTAAATATTAAAAGTTACATTTTATAACTTAAAATATCTCTAAACACTTTATTTCAATTTAAAATGATTTTTATAATAATAAAATCATTTTTAAACTAAACTATTTAATATAATCAATAAATAAATCTAATATCATTAATATTAATTTATTAATATTTTTCATGACAAAATATCAAAAGTTATATCTTATAACTTAAAATATTTTTATAATCCTTTAAATCATTTTTATATAACTTTTAAATCATTAAATCTATTTTTTCATGATTTATTTAATATATTTATTAAATAACTTAATTATCATTAACGTTAATTAATTAATGAAATTCATCACAAAATATTAAAAGTTACATATATAACTCAAAATATTTTTTTAACACTTTATTCTTATTTAAAATGATTTTATAACATTAAAATCATTTTTTCTAATTTATTTAATACACTAAATAAATTAATTAAATATCATTAATATTCAAATAATTATAAATATTAATGAAAAATATCCCAAATAATTAAAAGTTATTTTTCATAATTTAAAATCATTTTTGTAATTTTATAATTTATTTCTAATTTTTAATCAATTTTCGGAAATTCATAAAAATAAAATAAAAGAAACCGTCGCTATTGGCCTTTAGCGACACTAAGCGTCGCTGTTGGTGTTCTTGAGCTCAAGAACACTGACAGCTTCGTGTTCAAGAGGTCTCGTTTGACCGGGTTTAATTTCATATCTATTTTGTTTCTGTCCAATATAAAACCTAGGTATTGTAGTGTTGATGTAACTCTACAAGTTTCACAACTTACTTTGATCAAACAACAACATAACAAGATGATCTGAGTCCTCAAAATACTTGTCAGACAATTTCTGGGTTTTCCCAAAAACCCAGGTATCCGAGTGAGCACTTTCATGTTCAAATTAATTGTAGTTCTGATCATGATTTTTGGGATTTTATGGTTCATACTTATAGTACACCTGACAAGGAATAACAACATATCAAGTTCACAGTTTCACAACATCCAAATCACCATTTACAAATTTCAATAAAGGTCATCGAGGTAGTGTTCTTCATATTTCTGGAAATTTTCAGAAATGAAATCGTGATCATTTCAGCCACTTTGACCATCCACAAAATCCATTATATATAATGTATAACTGATATGAAGGCATGAATTTATACTCCATCTAGCAAACTACAACATACATACAACATAATCAACAAACAACATACAACCTGACAGATCAAAGCATTTAAAAAGGATGTCAGACACATTTTTTTAAGATTTCTGGGTTACCCAGAAGGTACCCGGTCATGGTCGGTCAACGACTTTTGACCAATTATAACTTCAAATCTAAAACAGATCGGACTCTGATTCCTTTTTCTTATTAAAGATAACATGACAGGCTATAGAATAAAACTTTAAAACAACAAAAACCATTAACAGACAAAGATTTAAAGCCCCTGACATTCACTATCAGACCACAGAAATAAATTTTCCCATATTTTGAAAAACTTCAATTTTGAATATCTAGATGTTATGGATCCACTATGTACTAACCCAGATCACCTATAGACACTTCATACAACATATTTAACACAAAAATCTTAACATCAAACACATCATACAAGATCAGATTTCAAGGATTGGCTTTATACCTTCTATGAACAAGCTTTGATTCTTGGATTCTAGATTTGTTATGGTGATCGTGGGGCTGTATTAAGGGACTGATATACAATGGATTTTCGTGTGTGAGGAGAGAGAAAGACTTGGTTGAGCATTGGTTGTAAAAATGGGCAATAAAATGACTTTCTCTCTCTCTAATGTTATATATAATATGTTGTGATGCACATGGTTGAGTTGTTGTTGCTTGTTTGCTGATTTTTTAGCATTTATTAATCACATGCAAAGTCAAGAGTAGTTCAACTACTACATATGGTAGGATTTGCAAGCAATCTAATAAAAGAAATATGTGACAAAAAGGGTAATCTTGTCAATTGGCTTATAAATTTAATGGAAAAGTTATAATATTGACTAACCCTTAGGGTTTAACCCTTAGGGTTTAATCTCTTAGGGTTTAACCCTAAGATTTAGCACAAATAATTTATAGGATTTCAATTTAGGGTTTAAAATAAACTTTAGTTTCTAAA
The DNA here is from genome assembly GCA_020205605.1 of Panax ginseng. Classification (NCBI taxonomy): domain Eukaryota; kingdom Viridiplantae; phylum Streptophyta; class Magnoliopsida; order Apiales; family Araliaceae; genus Panax; species Panax ginseng. The sequence goes on from CM035129.1 coordinate 70,205,803, forward strand.
AATTACCAATTAGGTTTTTCTAAAATAGTTTAGGTTTATAATTAGCTAGATCTTGCTAATTAGGTTTAATAGCTCTCTAATTAGCATTAAGGCTTAAAAATTAGCAATTAGGGTTCACAATTTACAACTTAGGGTTTACAATTTAAATAATAAGGTTTCTAGAAATTAATATTTCTAAATATAAATTAGGGTTTAGCTAATTTAATCATAAAATTTAGTAACACACAACATACATCATATAACACAGTTATATATAGTCTCGAACTCATAATTGAGTTTCAAATTAGGGTTTCCACTTAGCGAATAGCTAATACATCCGCGAATTCACTCACTATAGCTATTTGTTCCATGGTTGCTACCACTCTCTGGGTATCAACAACATGATACAGATAACCTACGCACCCCTTCCTCAATAATTTTCTCGTCTGTGTCATCATTAGACAACACGAACGTCCCGGTGATCTATTCCCATAAAATACTACTTGAGGTTGTCTTAATGTTCTAATATTCACACATTTCTTTTGACAATCTATAATTCCCCCATGGTTTACTAACCAATCCATCCCAAGAATTACGTCGAATTCTCCTAACTTTATCGGTATCAAATCTACCGATAATTTACAACCCCATATGTCTACGCAACAACTCCTATGAATATCTTTAACAGGAATTATCTCTTTGTTCGCTACCTTAATATTTAAAGGTATAGGCAACTTTTTGGGAAGTAATTCTAATCGTTTAGCAAAATCACAAGCTATGAACGAACAAGTAGCACCCGAATCAAACAGCACGTAAGCATTTATGTCGTTGATCGGAATAATACCTACGACAACGTCCCCTGATGCAACTACATCTTGGACTGTCATATTAAAGGTACAGCCCATCAGCCTACCCGGTTGCGCTGGACCCCCAATAGCTAACTTACCGCTATTAGTACCCTGGTTCCCATCCATCCCTTTCTTCAGGCAGTTCTTTGCCATGTGGTCAGTTAACCCACACACAAAGCATTTGTGGTTCTTCTTTGGACTTGGACAGTTAGGTGCAATGTGCCTCTCCTATTTACAGTTGTAACAGACGGCCTTCCCCTTGAGACAGACTCCTAAGTGAGTCTTCCCACAGGTCTTGCAGGCATCCATCCTCCTCTTTAGATCTCTTAACTTCACTTCGATATTCCCAGAGTTGAACGTCTTCCTCTTTTGTCCCTCGCCACTACCACTGGCTCCCTCAATCTTTACTCCCCCATATACTTTCCACTTACTCTTCTTGTCCTTGTGGTATTGACTCAGAGCCTCACTACCACCTTCGGTAATTATTGCCTTCTCTAAAATGGTTCCAAAAGAAGTACTTTGGAACACCAAAATACAGTTATAGAGCCAGGGTTTCAAGCCCTGCTCGAACCGTCGCGCCTTCCTAACCTCGGTATCCACTTGGTGTGGAGCGAACCTTGCCAGTTCATTAAACTTGGCGGCGTATTGGGGAACTGACATGTCCCCTTGCTTCAACTCGAGAAACCACATCTCCATCCTCCCTTGCATGCTTGTGGGAAAGTAGTTCTCAAAGAGTATCTCATTGAACCTCTCCCACGTTAGATTCGCTATCCCGGCCCTAGCCTAATTGGCTTCCCACCAAAAGTTGGCCTCTCCCTTCATCATATTGGTTGCAAAGGCAACCTTTTGGGCCTCGTCGACATTTGCTATCACAAATGCCTTCTATTTCCTTAACCCACGCTTGGGCTTCAATAGGTCATGAGTTCCTTTGAACTCCATGACCCACGCTCTTGAAATCCTTAAAGGTAGTAGCTCGTCTTTCTCCCAGATTCTGAGGATATTAGCCTCGTTCTATTAAAGGCAATTGTTAATGTGTTAACAAATTCTCGCATCGGGTTAACTAGGACCTCCTCCTATGATTCACATTCGCTCCTTGGTTACGTTGCACTCTTCTCGGCGGCATTTTGCTGATACAATAAACACATTTCGTTATTATTCCTTTCTTTATTAGTTATTATTTACTAATAAATAATAACTTCAACATCCATTACTCATTGATTTCCATAAAAAGACTTATATTCATTCTTTGTAGTATAATAATTCATCGGTTACATTACATAGCCTAAGCTGATTACATTACTTTCCCGCTGTTGCTTTCCAAAAATTGGGATTTACAAAAGACTACCCTTCGCTATACAGAAGAGGGCTTTACGTTACTACTAATTACAAAATATTTACATACTTAACTACTCTAGCTAATACTAGTCTACATCTGCCTCAAGGCATTATTGAAATCTACCTTGGCAAGACCGGAAATAATACCACGGCTTATAGTATGTCGCGTCTGCCCCACCTATACAGGATAACCAGCTACCTGCTGCTGGAAATCTGTGTGAGAACTCCTATAGATATAGGACATTCTCCCTATCTTTTGCAGTTTGGTCTTTAGCTCCTCCTTGAGCTCAAAGACCTCATGCTTTAACTCATGGACTTTGTCCTTAGCCAAAATCCTCTCATCATGTTCCTGTTCCCACATGGACTCGACATCAGTCTTGTCCTCTATAACAATTTGGAGCTCTACCTTCAGCTCCTTGACCTCCTGACAGTAATGAATATTTATATCCAATACTGACATGAACAGAGACATCATTGACCCCCCAGGAGCTATCTCCGATGCTATAGCTACTGGATTAAAAGACATTGTCTCCACTTCCTCCTCTATCATCCCGTCGAATACTGACATGTAGTCAGCATCATCTGAGTCTCCAAACTCAATAATCACTACATCCGGATCTGCTGCTATGGGGTTCGGTAAAACCTCTACTTGGTTCACCGTTTCTTAACTAATGGCTTGACCATCTACATACATTCCATTTACTCCTGACATCTACACAAAACAATTAAGTTGATTAGTACACGTCAGTAGAATAATAAAACACATAACATAATCATAATGCATTTTTATAAGGTAACTTTCTTCTTTTACTTCTTTAACTTCTCTTAAGGTTATGACTTCAGGTTTTTAATCCCCCCTTAAGTTTTATAACCTAATGCTTTGATACCAACTTGTGACGCCCCCAAATCTGGGTCTCTTCCAACCCGACAGATGGTGATACACGGTACTACCATTCATACATACATTCAATTGAAATGCCTCAAAAGAACAAATATATCTTCTATATATTAAAATAATATTTAAATTTCCCCAGGTTCTTGATAACCCTTTCACTTGTTCTTGTCATAATATCAAATATATTACAAACGTTCATCCTATATTATTACAAAAGTATTCTATGGATTCGTCTTCGCCTTACCCTTATCCTTGTCAGAGCCTTCGGTCTGTTCGATCTTAGCTGTATTCATATGGTTCAAGCAAGAGTGAGCATGACTAGCTCAGCAAGTACAACATTTCTAATAAACAACATGCTTGAAACATAGGAATCGTATATCTTCAATAACTGAACAATAGTTACGAAGTACTATTAATAATTCAAAATAGCACTTCTTTTCATTCAAAATGTTTTACAACAACAATATTCAGTAAAACATCAATTTCGGTCCAAGACCTTGAGCATTTCATAAGTTCTTTTGAAAAGGACATCCCGACACTAAGTCCGTAAAGTCCGACATTACTTACGAGCACTTCGGGTGATCACCCATAGTACTTTCTATGTTGATCAACACTACATTCATTAAACGTATATACGTTTATGTTGTGGCAACCTCACGTACTTCGCTATTAAATGACAAAAACATTTTAGCATACTCGGTCTTGATTGAAAACTATACCAATATAACTTTTTAAACATTAATCATGCTTGATGATTCATAATACAAGTCTAGCCAAAAGAATTGGCTTTGACTTCATCATTCAAGACTTCATGCGAAAGAATACATGAATTACAAAGCTTGTCCAGATCGAATCGGAACAAGGGTTAGAATACTTTCCTTCAAATCTACTTTTCTTCGATTATCACACGCATACTTTTAAGTCTCTAAGTCTCTACAATACATGATCATATAACGTACCACATTAGGTCTTATATAATCAAGTAGGTATATTATTATATCTTACCCTTCATCTCAATCTAAATTCTGACTTAAATCTGTTATTATGGTTTCCGGATTTTCATTACGTCATTCACATTACGTTCACATTCAATTGATTAACAACCTTTAATCATCATACATTAAGTTTCTAACAATGCCTTAACAATGTTATGATTATACCTTAGTTCATTACTAATGAATTCTCTTTCATTCTATATCTGTAAATATTCTTATCTGCCAAAACTCTAGGACTGGCACCGCGGCGCCACACTTAACTCTTCATCTCACGCCAGGCGCAATTTAGTAGTATGCCTGACATCTTTATTATTTCTGTTGTTGCCGCCACCCATTTGGCCTTGGGTTGGTATTTGCTACGCCAACTCGTGCCTCGCATAATCTGCAAAATTTGAAAATTTTATGAAACTTCCAGACTCATAACTTCTTCATTTTAAGTCTGAATTGGCTCGTTCAAAAGCCTACGGTTCACCAATTACATACTCTATGTGTTCATGTAAGAATTTTATCTATTTGACTTCGTTTGCTAAAATTTCACCTATTAGTTCATTATTAACGAAAACGATAAACGTCCATGAACGTTCAACACTCGTTTCTTCATTCTAAGTCAAAATTCGGTCATTTTCGAGTCCACAACTCTATAATGCCAAATATGACTTGTCTCCATCGAAAACCAACGTTTCTGACTTCAAACACAAAATACGACTTCCATTCCGAGAATTTCATGAATTCGACGATAATCGTCCAATCGTGTGAATTCCGGCAAAGCTTCATTACTAAACGTTCTAAATGGATATTAACCAACACATGAACATTTCAAGTTACTTATTACACCAACTTATTGACAAAGTAGGTTTTGACTTATTCTCATAAGTCAATGACTTATTTAACTTATGAACTATAAATTCTCATGCTTATGACTTTGTATGAACTTAAGTCCATCAATCAATGTTCTCATACTATATTGAACATACTAACATCATATGACAAACATATGATAAGTTCTTCATAAGTTTATCAACTTATTTATGTTCAAGTTGCTTATTCAACTTATTCGGCTTAAGTTCGTTCATCAATGACTTCTTATATGTTCTTAGCATACAATCATACTTCTCTTATCACCCTACAATGATAGAGATGAATATATATATTAGACAAAAGTCTTACCCTAGAAGCACTTATACTTCTCTTCTCTTTGGAAACTAGCAAAGAACTTTTGACTTATTCTTGACTTATGTGGCTTATTCTCTCTAACCAATAAGTTACTTATCTTGAGAGTAGTTGAGAGGAATTTTAATCAAGCAATCAAATGAATTGAGAGCTCTCTATTTATAGGCAACCCAAAGTTAGGGTAGAATGGTCAATTAGGCATGGCACCTCCTCAACTAACCTCCTTAATCCCACCTCCTTACTATTCATTACTTTACAACTAAGTTAACTTGTCTAGGACTCACTTTTCTTGCTCATCACAACACTTGATCACCACACAAAATGCTTGCCCATCAAGACTACCCACATTAACATGGTTTTCTCCATGGATCATGGCTAATTCATTGGGCTTGCTAATTAATCTAGCTAATTCCTTGTTGGGCTTATACTACAATAGTTTGGACTCGTGACATATCAAACACTTGGGCTTGAGTATCACTTACTAATTGGACTTCTACCATTAAGCTAATAATCCTACAAGTCCATTATCTTTAATTAAACAACTTAACATACATACCTCACGTATAATTCTCGTATGCTAGCTCGTATATTTATTCGTAATATACGTTATTTCATTCTTCATACACAATAGTATGATATGTCGTATTATACTTACGTTCATTACCTCGTATAATGCATTCGCATCATACGATTACAACTTTCTTTCCTTAATGCTTAATAAACCTAACGTTCCCAATTTAGGTCCGCATGCGAAATATTACATTTTCCATACTTAGATTATTATTATTACATAATCAATCTCACCTTGATATTATAGCGCTACGTATTTCTCGGAAGTTCAAAAATAATTCCCGAGCAGAAATTGATGAATAGTATTTTTCAGAAAATTTCTCGGAAAGCTTTAATTTTTGTCTTAGAAATTCAAACACTTTAATTCATTCACGTAGTTAAAATACTACGACATTCCAACGTTTCTAGGTTATAGAACGACATTCATCTTATCAACACATAGTAATAATAAATGTGACACCCCCAAAATAGGTATACATCACCTATTTTGAGTCGCTAAATACATGGTATAGAATACAAATACAATCTTAAATATACAACAAGAGAGCTATGAGTTTTAATACAAACATTATCTTCTAGACAATATCCACTCTCAGAATAAGTCCTTATTACATTTATTAACACAATATTTAACAGAATAGTGAGGACTACTAATACTATCATCCTGACCGTCACTCCGCTCCTCGACTAGTCCCGCTTCACGTTCTCATTTCTGAAGAGAACGGTGAAAGAAAGGGTGAGCTCAACTAGCCCGAAAAAGAAATATTATGACTAAGATAATGCGTAATAAATTATCATTAGTCTTCAACAATGTTAAACCGATAAAATACAATAGACATCAAGTTTAATCACTGCATCGGAATATGCAATCCATTAAAAGAGTCAGTAGAGAATAAAATCTACTATCTTTTATGATTTAAAAGGTTTTCATCACTTTTATTCTTTGGGACTCACTTTAATAAATAATCCACATCATCCCTACACTACGGCCAAGGATATTCATTAGTATCACAACCACAATTTATCCATGCACTCACGTGCCAAGGATATTTGTGTATTCCTTAATGGTCATGATCATGCCAACAATCTTTATCCATCAATGCACTACACGGCCAATGAGGACTTTTACCACATCATTTGTAACATTACGATCATGATTACAAGAATAATCTCTTATTCATAATCATACCAAGTCCATCTATGCACTACAGGCCTCAGATGACTTTCAACAAAATATAAATATGAGGATGATGACAATGATATAAGAATTCAATAAAACAAGTTCAAGAATTAATTTATTCAGGAACTAATAACGTCCAAATTGTCAACATGATACTTCTTTGTAGAGTAAAATTCAAGATTGCTCAGAAGAATATTTCCATGAAAAGATACTAGATGAAGCGCAAATATCAAGGATATTCCACTAATTTCATGGAGTATAAAAGTCAAAACTTTATCCAACTAAGTATAATAAAGAATGGAATAACAAAAGAAATCACCATGCATGCGGTACTTCGCATGGACAAAGTTATTCCAACGAATAATAAATAACAAAACCCGTGTCAAAGGTGTACGCTGACCGATGTGATATTCCAACAGAATAATAAAGAATGGAATAACAACATAAATCACCATGCATGCGGTATTGCAGATGACGGAGTTATTCCAATGTAATAATAAATAACGAAACCGTGTCCAAATAAAAATGCATGCATGTGATATTCCAATGAATAATAATAAAGACGGAACCAGTCCTACGTAAAATGCATAGACGAGATATTCCAATGAATAATAAAAAAGACAGAACCCGTGTCCCAGCGTAAAAGCGCATGACGAGATATTCCAAATGTAATAATAAAGAATGGAATAATAATAGAATTTCACCATGTATGCGGTACTTGGCGTATGCATTATTCCAAAGAGAATAATAAATAATGGAATAATGTAAGAATTTCACCAAGTATTGGGTATCAATGGCGTATCAAAAGTTATTCCAATGAATAATAAAGAATGAAATAACGAAGTTCTCTTCATGAATATGAAAAAAAATACCCTTTACCTTATAAAGAAGTACTCATCTACCGGTAGGGCGGGGATATACTTGAAGAAACTTGCATTACGCTTCAAAGCTTTCTTAAACGCTAAAGAAATACGCTCACGATAGAAGAATAATTCTCTCTCTACGCTTCTCTCTAGAGTTTCAAGGAATTAAGTAAGAAATAATGAAGGAATGAGCTTACATTTATAGAAGAATGGATGAATAGTAACCAAACCATGAACGGTCCGCATTGATTTACTTTAAACTGAGACGGTTCAGATTGGTTTACAATAAAATATAATATATTCTATTTATAATCTAATAAAACGAATAACTTTTAAAAAGATTTTACTATAAAAACACTATGCAGGCACTATGCAAACACTATGCAAACACTATGCAAACATTATGCATAATAAAATATAATATATTCTAATTATTGTCTAATGAAACGAATAACTTTATAAAAGTATTCTGTTTTATATAAAAAGATTTTACTATTAGCCTAATAAAACGAATAACTTTATAAAAAGTATTCATTTTTATATAAAAAGCTTTTCTCGCGTTTTATTACATTAATAATACTAATAAAACAAAACTTCATCATCATTATTATTATTCACACTATTAATCGACGTGTCGCTTCCCGTGATAGAGGGGCTTTCTAATAAGGATTTCTCCACATTGGCGCCAATGATTAGGTGACCAAACCTCTCCTTGGCGTAACTTCTAGACATCATTAATATTGCAAATAATAATATTAATAACTATGTCATCTCAATTATTGATTATATAAAATATCGATGATAATTGAATAAAAAGCTGAATGACTTCTCACGTAAGCATCAATAATCAATACCATGTACTACTATGCAACCACGCCAGATTCCTCATGTACTTTTTAACACCGGTGTTTCAACAAGTTAATCAGTAAAACTTCCTGCCGTTATTTTCATAAAAATATTTTTTGTCATTTTCTCAATCCTACAATAATTACATTTGTGGGGTCCACCAATGATTGTCTTGAAAGATCGCATTTAATATTTCCCGACCAATCGAATATTATAAACAACTTGCGTTCTTTGTAAAATTTCTAAATATTACCCACAACTATAACATTATATTAAATTCATTCCATAATATTTAAAAATGATATTTATAGAAAATTCATCTTTATTCATAAAAGTTGGGGTCTTACAATAAATAATATTATCTTATTCATTATTAAAAGTATTTACAAAGGTTCAATTTTCTGGGGCGTTACAATACTCGTATTCCTCACATATAATAACCCTAATCATTATACGTAGACATAAAATTCTCGGAACTCACTTTTCCTAACCCTTAGGTTTTAAGTCCGCAGGCAAAAACTTCATTTGCCATAACTAAAATATTATTGGATATTCCATTACGTCCTATAATTCTATCATTATGCGTTTCTCAGAAATTCAAACTTAATCTCCTAGCAGAAATGGATGAATAGTATTTTTACAGAAATTTATCGAAAAACCTTTATTTTCGTATTAGAAATTTGATGAGTGAGTTTTATACACATGAATTGGATACATTCGGGCTTAATTTATTGTTGTTCTCAAGTCTTTTAGATTAGTTTTTAAGTGTTTATGTCTATTCAAGCATGTTTTATGTTGTTTTGTAGGAATTGGGACAAAAGTTACATGGATCGACATTCGGGGTGGCTAGATTCGCGTTTTCGGCTTGCCATTTACATAGCAGTCACTTCAGAGCCAATTTGAGTATTTATACAGACCTTATTTCGAAAATCTTAAAGAATGAAAGTTGTAGATCTACTTTTCCTCTTTTCGGATCATCTTGAATAATCTAAATCGGAGTTTAGACGAAGAAGTTATGGTCATTTTCCCAAAGGACGTCGGAGCAGAAAATGTCAGAAAATGGGGTAGCGCCGGGGCGCTAATTTTAGGCTTATTTGCAGCGCCGGGGTGCTATAATGCAGTGTCTGAGCGTCGTGCCCAGCACTGGGGCGCTGGGGAAGAGGTTGGGTGCAGCCGGGATGCGTTTTGGGCGAATTTTGACACCTTTTTGACTCCAAATTGGATTGGGTTTGTTCCTAAACTAAAAATTGGACTTATAACCTATAAATACATTATGTAAGGCATAAAATAAAAGGAGATTACATAGCTTAGCCTAGATTAAACACTCCTTTCGATTAGAACATAACCCTAGTTCTTATTAGTTTTGGAGATTGAAGCAACTTGGAGACCATTGAAGATTCAAAGCAGGAGCGAAAGAGGAGTCTCAAGGCTACTGACAATAGATTATATTCTCTTCTCTTCTCTTACTTTTAATCTTTTAATGTCTATTCAATTGTGGATTCTTGATTTTAATTCATTAATTATGAACTAAGTCTTTCATTAAGATTTCAATTGAACTTTTTATGATTATGAATTGATTATTTGATTTATTCTAATTATTTATGTTGAAGTGAATTGTTCATCTTGCTTTGTGCTTATTGATTAATTATCTGATCAGTAATTACCTTGTTACTCTAGAAGGAATTGAGAAAGGAATTCTAGGGTTAGAACTGGGCATGGTGACATGTGACTTAGTTATTTGCACAGTGAAGAATTAGGTTTGTGAATAGAATGAGAATATCTATTTACCGCATGTAACACATAAGGAATTGGGATTGTAACGAGTTTAATTCAATTATTTTTCATAGAGATATAGCAAAATTAATCTGGGTTAAATAGAAGGCAATTGATCACTCGAGAGAGGGCTTTTGGCATTTGAGAATTCCTGTTAATAATTCAGTAGACATAATAATTGGGATAATTGGATAATTGGTTTATAGTTCATAATTGGGGATATTGGAGTCTTAGCCTTTATTTATTTGAATTCATTTATAAAGTAACCTAGTTTTAATTAGTTAATTTAGTTTTCTTAATTAGAAAATTCACAATTTGCTATTGTTTAAATAAAATTGATTTGGTTAAGAGTTAGTAATTGGTAATTTTTATTAAATAATTCTTCGTGGGAACGATACTCTACTTTCACTTTATTACTTGTTGACCGTGTATACTTGCACGTATTCATTGATTGCGAAATCGATCAACAAAATTCAAAACAATTAATCCTAGAACATAGCCAGAATACTAACCACATCTGCACATTCTAGGTCATAGAATGACCTTCAAATAGCTTACTCACATAAATAATCAATTAAATTCAAATAATCAAATATAATTTAATTCACATAAAGTTTCAATTTTCTTGGGCGTTACAGCCTACATACTCCCGTGTATTGGGGAGATCAGATTTGCGTAGTTCGCCCCTGATGGGACAAACTAAAGTTATGAAAATGTTTTATCCCTAGTAGGACAAATTTAAGGTGTGAAAGGTTTGATCCCTGGTGGGACAAACTAAAGTTGTGAAAGGTTTTATCCCTAGTGGGACAAACTGATGGTGTGAAATGTTTGATCCTGGATGGGACAAACTGAAATGGTGGGGATTGTATGTAGTGAGAAAGGTTTTGAAAACCTGAATTGACTAGGGATCTGGTGATCCAAAATCAGGATGTTGGTTTGCAGGTAACTTCAGACATAGTACCGTTTCATGGTGTTCGAGTTAATGAGTTGTGAAAATTCCTCGCCATCCATCTCTTGTAATCTGAGGGCTCCTCCTATCAATACCTCCTTAATAACAAACGGGCCTTCCCAGTTTGGGGCAAATTTTCCTTTAGATTAATCTTGGTTGTCAAGAACCTTCTTCAAGACCAAGTCATGTTCTTTGAACTTCTGTAGACGGACTTTTCTATTGTAGGATCTAGCGATCCTATGTTGGTATAACTAACCATGGAAGATGGCTGCGGCCCGCCTCTTATCTATTAGAGACAATTGGTGGTACCGGTCTTATAACCATTGGTCTTCATCCAGCTGAGCATCTATCAACACTCTGAGGGATTACATTTCCACTTCTATAGGGAGCACTGCTTCCATGCCATAGGTTAATGAGTACGGGGTTGCCCTAGTGGAAGTGTACATTGATGTTTTGTAGACTAATAGAGTCGTAGGTAACAAGTCAGGCCATCATTTATGATTGGCGAACATCTTTTGCATGATCTTTTTGATATTCTTATTAACCGCTTCAACAGCATCATTCATCTTTGGACGATAGATGACGAAGTTAAGATGTTTGATGTGGAATTTACTGCATAACTCCTCCATCATTTGGTTGTTGAGGTTTTTGGCATTGTCTGATACAATCACCTCTAGTTGTCCATATTGACAAATGACATTGTTTCTGATGAAACCGATGATCACCTCTTTAGTAACCCTATGGGAGGCGACGGCTTCTACCTACTTGGTGAAGTAGTTGAGCATGGTAAAGATAAACCGATGAACATTATTGGCTTTGGGCTCGATGGGCCCGATTACGTCCATTCCCCACATTGAGGAGGGCCAGGGCGAACTCATATTGTGGAGCTCCCTTGGAGGGGTGTGGATAGCATTCCCATGAATTTGGCATTGGTAACATCTCTTGACGTGATCATCATAGTCAGCCTTGAGAGAGAGCCAGAAATGCCCTGTTCTTAGGATTTTCTTGACAAGCAGAGGGTCGCTCATATGTGGGCTGCATACTCCACCATGTATTTCATCCATTATCCTCTGAGCTTGGTCTTTGTTTAGACATCTTAGAAGACCTACTCGTGCATCTCTTTTGTAGAGTGCATCTCCGCTCAGGTAGAATTTCATGGCCATTCTATGGATTCACTTTCTATCAACATGACTCGCCTCAGCGGGTATAGATCCATCTCGCAGATACTCCTTGATATCCTGATACCAAGGGTGTTGGATGGGAGGCAGCTCATCCGATACTTCTCCAAAATAGTTCCCATAGGTTGGAGCCTTTTGCAGGGAAAATGTGATATTTGTTATGTCTTCCTTATCAAGTATATTGATCAAGGAGGCCAAAGTTGCTAGTGCATCCGCAAAGTCATTCCTTTTCTGAGGAATGTGGAGGAAGGATATTTCTTCAAACTCCAAAGCCATCTGTATAACTTTCTGATGGTAGGGCAGCAAATGTATTTCTTTGGTGTAATAGATCCCAGTGGTTTGTCTAATTACTAATTCAAAATCTCCAAAGACAGTTAACCGTCTGAGACCCATGGATTGGGCTAGTTTTAACCCCATGATGCAGCCTTCACACTTAACTGTGTTTTGGTGTTGGCAAACTTCAATTTAACGGCAACGGGATACTGCTCCCCTGAAATGGATACTAGAACTGCTCCAGCTCCAGAGCCTTCCATGTTTACAGCTCCATCAAAATACATCTTTCATAGTTGGTGTGTATCATCCTGATGGTGTTGCTGAATTGTCATTACCCCATCATCGGGGAAATATATTTCTAAAGGTTTGAAATCCCCTGAAGGTGCAGCATCCAGTTGTTCCACAATTCCTTGACCTTTGATAGACTTTTGAGTCACGTAAATGATGTCAAATTGTTGTAGGATCAAGTGTCATTTAGAAAGTCAACATGGGTTTGCTGAACACGTACCTGAGAGCATCCACGCGGGATATGAGATGGGTTGTGTGACCATGTAGATAATGATGTACTCTCATGGAAGCACAACAAGTTTTCTCAATCAGAGTGTACTTGTGTTCACTGCTGTTGAATCTTTTGTTGAGGTAATAGATAGCTCTTCTTGGCCTCTATCATCTTTTTGCCCTAGCATGCATCCCATAGAATTTTCATTGATTGATAGGTACATAGACAGGGGAACACCATCCCTGGGAGGTACCAAGACAGGAGCTTTAATTAGCTGCTCTTTGATAAGAAGAAAGGCTTTCTAACACTCACCATTCCATTTCATGGAGGAGTTCTTCCTTAACAACTTGAAGATGGGTTCACAAGTTGCTGTGAGTTGTGAGATGAACCAACTGATGAAGTTGATTCTTCCCAAAAATCCTCGTATTTCCCTCTCTGTCTGGGGTATGGGCATTTCTGTGATGGCCTGGATTTTTGTAGAATCCAGCTCAATTACTTTGTGGCTCACTAGGATTCCTAGAAACTTTCCTGATTTAACGCCAAAGGCACACTTCACTGGGTTTAGCTTCAAATTGTACGTACGCAACCGGCTGAAAAGCTTTTTAAGATGATCTAAGTGGTCTTCTTCCCTTTAAGACTTGAAAATGATGTCATCCACATAGATTTCTATCTCTTTGTGCATTAGATCATGGAAAAGAGCCAGCATGGCTCGCTGATAGGTAGCTCTGGCATTGATGAGGTTGAATGACAACCGTCTGTAGCAAAAGGTTCCCCAAGGAGTGATGAATACAATTTTCTCAGCAACTATGATTTGATGGTACCCTGCAAAGTAGTTAGCAAAGGAGTACATGTCATACTAAGCTGTATTTTCATATGTGGATGAATGGTATGGGAAAGCTATATTTGAGACAAGCTTTGTTTAGATCCCTGTAATCCATGCAAACACGCACCTTCCCTCCGGGTTTAGGCACAGGGACTATGTTGGATAGCCACTCAGGGTATATTGACACCATGATGATACCGGCTTAAAATTGTTTCACAATTTCTTCTTTGACTTTTAAACTCCACTCAAGTTTTAATCGCCTGAGTTTCTGCCTGACTAGCTTGAATCCCTCTTTTATGGGAAGGCGATGAATGATGATGTCAGTTGACAAACCGACCATGTCTTCATGAGACCATGCAAACACATCCTGAAATTGGGTCAATATAGTAACCATGTCATTCCTTTGGTTTGGAGTAAGGTCCGTACCAATCTGGATTTGTTTGGGGTTTTCTGAGGTTCCAAGGTTAAAATAGGTGATTTGATCAAGATTTAGATTGGGTTTATCTTTGACCCATTCTTTGATCTCCTGAGGTATCTCATAGTCCTCTTTTTCAATATCCATTAAGTCTGAGTTCAACTTTACATAAAAGTTGCAGTCCTTGTGAAGAATAGGCACCTCATCAGCAAGTTTAGGCACATCTAACTTTGGAGTCCTGAAACAAAATGCTTTCACTTAATATATGAAATTGTTTAATCATACAAAGTGTTAGCATGAAATGACAAAAATAACTGCTAATATTGTGCAGCAAAAGTAAGTAGTTATTGTTATCTATAGGACAGAGGGAGTTTCTGCCCTGTTTACCCTTGTCGACAAATACAAGGAGTGCTACTCCAATTGCCAAGGGTCAAGTCCTGGTAAACAGCTATGATGAAGGGGCTGTTATTGTCCTCCTTCTCTTGAATGATGACCATGATGTCTGGATAATCATTATCTTAGATGTCTTTGTTCATACCCTCCGTATGGATCAGGACACGCATATTTGACAAATGCTTCTTAATATCCTATTTACGCCTTTGATTCCTTTCTTCCACCTTCGGGTCTGGAATCAGGACTTCCTTTCCTTTAACTGGTATGGGCTTAAGAAACATCATGTCTACCACAAGGGCAGGAACTTTCCATAGAGGCTGTGCAGGATTAGCACCTGTAGGTTTAGGCAACCTCCTTGTAGATGAAGGAACTAGTTTATGCTTGTGAGGGTTCCTATGACTGGACCCAAAAGAGTAGCCTAATTTGGTTGTCCCTATCTGGCTGGGAACTTGAATTGGGCATTTGATTCCCTGATGATCCTTTCCTAACCTTTGTCCAGGTTAAAAACCCAAGGATATCATCTCTTGACTTGCCAACATTACCTCGGTAGAAACTCTGGGTTTCAGAGGTGGAGCCCCTATGGGTTGATAGTGAGTATTACTCACCTCAAGGGCTTGGAAGCTGACATGCTCAACTTCTTCATCGAAACTGATAAGGGGTATATCACTTTGAACAAGATATTCTAGCTCAGCATGACAGTGACCAGATTACTGTTGATGATAAACTTGAGCTGCTGATGAAGAGTGGATAGAACGTCTCCAGCCAAATGAATCCAAGGTCTTCCTAATAGTGAATTATATCCTGTAGTGATTTTGAGCACCTGGAAGGATATGTAGAATGTATGTGGACTGATTTCCACGGGCAACTCAATCTCTCCGAAAGCATTTCGCCGAGATCCATCAAAGGCTTTGATGATTATATGGCTGCTTCAAATCCTGTTGAGATTGATGTTTATTTTTTCCAATGTGGCGTAGGGGCAGATGTTTAGGGATGATCCTCCATCTATTAGCACCCCTCCAACTATATATCCAGAAGACATAACCACTATGTGCAACGGTTTGTAATGACCCGTCCCTTCGGGAGGTATGTCATCATCGGTGAAGGATATCACATTACTGTTGAAGATGTGATCTACCAGATGATGGAATTTTTCAACATCCACTATCTTTGGCAAGTGGGCTTCTTCTAATACTTTTAGTAAGACCTTCCGATGATCTTTTGAAAAGAAAACAAAGTTCAGAATAGAGATCTGTTGTGGAGCTTCCTTGAAGATTTGAACCACCTTGGCTTCATTGTGTCCCATCTTGCAGAGGAATTCTTCGATCTGTATTATCAAACTTGCACCACCTCCCCTAATAGTACATCATGTGAATCAATAGTAAATTCATGTGAATCAATAGTTCTATACATGTAAAAAAAATAGTTATAGTATAGTACCTTCATCTATACCTCTATTTTTAATTAAGTAATGCAAGTATTATAAATCTTGCACCACCTCCCCTAATAGTACATGCATGGGAATCAATAGTACATACACGTGAACACATAGTTATAAGCATGTGAATTAATAGAAATTAATTGCTCATTTATCCGATTAATTATCCGATTGGTCAATATAACTTCCAGACATCAATTATTATCGAAATAAATGTCAATTTCCACTAACACTAATAATCCCAACACAATGGAACTATCAATTTCATCTTTAATCAACACGAACTTATTCATCATTAATATTATAACTCACAATATTTAACAAACCGTGTCGCTCCTGTGAAAGAGGTGGCTTTTCGATAAGGATTTCTCCTTATCATGCCGCAATTAGGTGACCAAACCTCTCCTTGATGTAACTTCTAGACATTGTCAATATTATTGCAATAATAATATAAATAACTTTGTCGTCTCAATTATTAATTTAATAATATAAAATATTATCTTGAGATGATACTTGTGACAATAATTGAATCAATAATATGAGAGATATGATGCGTGATTCTTCAGTAGTAATAATTGAGTATAACCGAGTGACTTCTCACGTAAGCATCAATAATCAATACCGTGTGTTACTATATAACCACGCCAGACATCGCATTTTTTTTACTACCGTGTAGTTCAACAATTTAACGGTAAAACTTTCGCCGTTATTTTTATAAAAAGATAATTACATCGCCATTTTTAATTATGACAATACTTCTGTTATGGGGTCCACCAATGATTGTGCCGTCGTACTAATATTCCCTGTTAAAACGAATATTCCCCGACCAATCGAATATTTTATAACAACTTGATTACTTTGCAAAATTTGTTAATATTACCCACAACTATAACATTATATCATATCCACACCATAATATTCAAAAATATATTTCGAGAAAATTTAATCTTTATTCATAAAAGTTGGGGTCTTACATTAACTCACGTTCTATCATGAACTGGAACTCTGAATAATCCTATCTGTCGGAATTATCCTTATTGATCTGGGATGAATCACCCATATATTTGAGGTATCTGGAGCTCTCTCTACTTCCCATATTGATCATGTTAACCTCTTCTTCCTTGTTTTAAGGGAGAGGGTTGTCTAGAATATATGGTTGGTCAGTTTTGGTCACCACTATCTCACCACTGTCAATTAAGTCCTGGATCTTATGCTTAAAGGCCCAACAATCCTGAGTGTCATGGCCTGGAGCTCGAGCATGGTAAGCACACTTCTTGCTTGCATTGAAGCCCTTCCCACTAGGGTTGGTTGATGGAAGGAGATAAGTGATTTTCTTCTGAGTTGTCAGAAGTTTGAGAATGTTTTTGAGTGAATCCCCTAAGGGTGTGAACACTCTTATACGTCTTACTTCTCCACTCTTTGGCAAGGGAGGATTTGAAAATTGTGCTTGAAAAGAGGAATAATTTCTCCTCTGAATAGGCAAGTTTTGATTGCCTTTTTGTCCTTGCAGTATCAAGGAAACATCCTCTTCTTTCTTCTTATGGACCCTCCGAGGATTGTTCCCATAACTTTCAGATTGGATGCGCTCAGCTATAGCTTTTAATGTGGCGAGGTCTTGAATCTTCCCTTATTTCAATCACATTTCATCCATTTCTCTATGCTTAATCATTTTTGGGAACGGCTTTCCTATTCCAGCTAGGACCCTCTCATAAAATGGAGCTTCTTGAATATCTATGAAGGTCATCACCATTTCAAACTTTGTCATGGATGGGATAACTTGAGCAGCCAGACGCCTCCATCTTTGGGCATACTCTCTGAATAACTCATTGACTTGTTTCTTGACCTTGGTAATTTGATACCAGTCTGGAGCCATCTGAGTTTGAAAGTTGTATTGACTGAGGAAAGCATAGGTTAACTCCTCCCAGCTGTGAATTTTGGAATTATCCAATCTGGTGTACCATGCTTTGGCTTCTCCAGCCAGACTTTTCTGAAATAGCTGCATTCTGAGCTTTTCATTCTCGGCATAAGATCTGAGCTCTCTAATGAACACCTTTAAGTGCATATAAGGATCTCCCAATCCATCATATTTTTCAAAATTGGGAGTCTTAAATTATTTCGGATAATGAACCCCGGGGAAGATGCAAAGGTCTGAATATAAAACACTTCTGTGTGTTCCAATCCCTTTGATGGACCGAATGGTCTCTTCCATTTGTAGAACCTTCTTCTGAATATCACTGGTGTCTTGATCTTCTTTAAGATGGGTGATTTTAGGG
Source organism: Panax ginseng (assembly GCA_020205605.1). Classification (NCBI taxonomy): domain Eukaryota; kingdom Viridiplantae; phylum Streptophyta; class Magnoliopsida; order Apiales; family Araliaceae; genus Panax; species Panax ginseng. The sequence continues at coordinate 70,224,495 of CM035129.1, forward strand.
GTTTTGTTGGTCTTATCAAACTGATACTCAGGTGCTAGAACTTCTTTGTTCGGACCCTGGATTCCTCCATGTGCAGAGGGTTCTGTGTGGACGGGTATTTGTGGACCCTGAGTTGATTTGTGTAGTTTTTTGAGCAGAACAGCCAACTCTGTGATTTGATTGCTTAATCCTTCAAACTCCTTGCGAGAGATAGGAGTAGGATTAGGCTTACCAGATGTAGCCATGTTTGGTTGTAGGCTTACTGGCTTCTTGGACTTTGAACAGGTAACGGGACCAATCGTTTCCCTATAAAAAGACTTACGTAGTTTAGTATGGGGAAACGTGGCAATGTTACATGCTATGTAATGTGTCTATTTTTTAGGAGTATTATCTTGCAAAACAGATGTCAGTTGTTTTAATGACAGGATAGCATAACGGTTTTTAATATGCATGTTCACATTTTGCATTATATTTTCCATTACATTGAGATTGATATGGAAATGAAATTACAAGTAATTGAAATTACAAGTAATAAAAATGGAAAATTATGAAGAGACTTCCCTTCGCGTTTGGTTTATTAGAGGCTGACCTATCTTAGGCTACTCTCGCGGCTTTTTCGCATGAAGGTTCCCAGATCATCGTAATTTACTCGATGGGAAGTTAATCTGATCTTTCAACTCGAGCGAATCAGGGAGGTGCCTTTCTTGAGCCTCATGGAATTAATCTCCCGACGAGTCCAGTAATTAAACACTGACAGGATAGCCTCCCGGTAGAGGGACCACACAACATAAATTCGCATATCGCGTCTCACTGTATGGAAATGATGACATGTACAAAGCACTAATATCATATGCAGATATTGTATGAAGCACTAAGTGCAGTAAATAAAATATTAGTACACATTCATTCAAATGTAAATGCAACATCCACACATAAGCAGATAAAAGTTTTGAAAAGCTTTTAATAACGGCTTAAGCCCTCTTACTGGAGTCCACAACAGAGTCGCCACCTGTCGACGTCGGGATTTTTATTTGTCCCTTTCTGTTCTTGTCTTTTTATGTTCTCATGTTAGGTGAGATTTATTTGAAAAAACAAGTTTGAAAAGGTCTGACATGTATATATCGACGATTTGACTGTAAGAGTCGGCAGATGGTATTTTTAAATGGTTGCACCAACTCAACCGAGAAAAGGTTAGCACAAAGACCTAGTGATGTGACACTATTTACCTGGTCTGCAAAAATGAAATTTGTTAGGGTTCGGGGGCTTGTTAGCCCCCCCCCCGACTTCCGTGATAACACGGTTACCGCCACTTTTCATTAAACTTTTATTTGCTTATGTGTGTGTGTGTGTAGGTCTATGTGCAGTTATTTGGAAGTAGTGTAATGCCTTGTTCACACCTATATACAAAGGGTTTGACTTTTGTATAAAAGTCCAATTTTAACGAGATATGGCAATGATGTTTTGTAAAACAGGCTTTTCAAACCCTTGTGCTCAATAGTAATTGAGGCATTTGATACTTTCATTTTATTATGTGTTCGGCTTGATTGCTTTTATTTTCGAGATGCGAAGCATATTCAAGAAAATAAGATACATAGCAGTGCCGAACTCCTTATGAGCATGAGAGTCATCTAAGGAAATTCAGACACCGTGAATAATTTACAAGCTGGCTGAAGCTGAAAATGTTCGTCACGGGAACCGAATCTAGATTCAAAAACTAAATCCATGATCACATGATTCCTAGGCTCACATGATAAAGCAATATGCACAAAATCTAAAACAAGAACTAGATTAAAATAAATCTATACTATTTCAGCTTCATCGGTTCCAGTTTAGACACCATGAACCGGTTAAAGTGAGAAATAATCAGATTGAGATAAATTTAGCTCGCAGCAAAAGCTAGAAAACGAATTAGATTTGAGTAAATCTAAGCATTCCAACTTCAACGGTTCTAGTTTAGTCACCATGAACCGATTAAAGTGAGAATTAGCCAAATTTAGACAAATCTAACCCAAGCAGTTGATAAATGAGTTATATATATATATATATATATATATATATATATATATAGGTTCCATCCACACAAGAAATCGCTGTTGTGGAGCAACCCTTTTTGGCCTGTTGAATTTTTATTTTATTTTTTTTCGCTCCAAATTAAATTTCAATAGGCCAAAAAAGGGTTGCTCCACGACAACTGCTTGTCGTGGATGGAACCCCTATATATATATATATATATATATATATATATATATATCTACATTTCGATTAGGCTCGGAGATCACTTACGTGGCCATTTATCGCTTATATATATATAAGTTGTAAATATATATATATATATATATATATATAAGCGGTAGAACGCGACCGAATGTATATTCAAGCTCAATCAAACAGAGTTTGATAGCAAGAAATATATATATAAGTAGTAAACGCTCCGGATGTAAATACAGGCTCAATCAAACAGAGTATGATGAAGAGAGATATATATAAGTAGTTATATATATACAAAAATAGTAAACGCCTCAATATTATATCCGAGCTCAATCAAACAGAGTTTGATGAGGACATATATATATATATATATATATATATATATATATATATATATATATAAGTATTTAAATATATACAAAAGCGATGAAACGCCTCCAATCTTATATTCGGGCTCAATCGAAGCATAATTCGATAATAATAATAATATATATATATATATACCCACACCACGCAACTCTCATCGTTAGTAGATAGGTATGTACAGAAGTAATAAAAAGCTTAAAAATCTGAAATATCTTACAGTGGGCTGCCAAGAAGACTTCAGATAGCTTTTAACGCTTGAAAATTTGGTTTCCACTGGTTAAATTTCAGTATGTTGTAAAACACGAGCTTACAAGTGTTTAGAAAGAAGAATCACTCAGTTTAGAGTACTCTAGATGTGTTTATGAACTTAAATGGACAGAGTTCTCTCGCTCTTCTTTTCTTCAAATGGCAAACTAAAGGCCTTTATTTATAGAACTAATGGTCGCGGGTCTACACACAAGGCAGCCCATCTACTTCACTCATGCACGCCCATGTTACCCCGGGCCATGTGGGTCCTGTCTCTCAAGTACATGCACTTTCGCTACCGTCTGCGTTCAAACCTTCATTTCTTTCAATTTGGGCATCCGATTGAGGCGTCTTATACCTTTCCGGAATGTTGTTGTCGAGAGCTACACAATGACATGGGATAAGAGGTTGTAAGAAGTTGGGAAGATGGGTCCATGACCAGATCTTCAAGTCTTCAAATTATATCCGGTGTGTTGTCTTGTGTAGTAGCCACTCGGGATTTGAGCTATGGTTCTTGTGGGACACTTCGGTATGAAATGTGGGATGAAATGATGTTGAGACGACGTGAATGCAGTATCCATGTGGAAAAATGACGATTTTGCCCCTTACCAGGGTTATCTCCGGCTCTTTGTTGATGTAGAAGTCGTTGCTCGGGGTCTCTAATATTGGTTTGATGTGAATGATGAATGTCCTCAGGTTCATATCTGAGGTATTTTGACCTCCCAAGGTTATCTCCGGGGTTGGAACTACGTGTCCTGGGGTTATCTCTGGGGTTGAAACTGACTTTTCTGGGGTTATCTCCAAAACTGGAACTGCATCCCTCGGGGTTATCTCTGAGGTTGGAATTGAATCTCCCAGGGTTATCTCCAGGATTGCCACTGAGTATCTCGGGGATGTCTCCGAGATTGAAAATTGAGTATCCCGGGGTTGTCTCCGAGATTGAGCTGATTTGACTTCCAGGGTTATCTCTAGAAGACGATTTTGCCCTCCTGCAGGGTTAGTAATAGGAATGCAAAATTTTGAGTGTCTACAGGCACCCTTTTACACAAGTTTGAACATGAAAAAAAAAAAATTAAAGTCAAGTCGCTACAACATGTAGCGGTTGGAATGTAAAGTTGGCATTTGCAGATAAAGTGGGCACACTTTTACATAAGTTTGAACATGACAAGTTGGTTGAACAAAAAGAGTGAATTTAGCCATACAACGTCTTTATCCTAACATAAAAAATTAAATTATGTGTTGCCCGGTAAGAAAACAAAATAAGAAATTAATTTATTAAACATACAAGATAAGCATAAAACTGAAGGATATAATTTTAAGCCGCTACATGTAGTAGTAGACCTTTTTTTTAATATAATCTTATTTTAATAATAATAATAATAATAATAATAATAATAATAATAATAATAATAATAATAATAATAATAAAGTCAGATTATTATTATTAAATTTCTTAATCTTATTATTATTATTATTATTATTATTATTATTATTATTATTAATTGAATTTGACAGCCGCTACGAGAGGTAGCGGTTTACACAATTACCTTTTGGGACAAACTTTGGCAGCCACCACTTCAATGGAAATAAATTAAAATGGGACAAACCAAGTAAGTGTGTAAGCAAAGCCGCCACACCATTTAGCGGTCTCATTTTATTTAATATAATCCTACTTTAATAATAATAATAATAATAATAAATGGGATTATTATTATTGACAATATTATTATTGTTATTATTATTATTATTATTATTATTATTATTATTATTATTATTATTAAAGTGTTATGAAGTCCAAGCCGCTATTAGGTGTAGCGGTTCACTTTGTTTTAATATAATCTTACTTTAATGATAATAATAATAATAATAATAATAATAATAATAATAATAATAATAATAATAATAATAAAGTCGATTATTAATATTATTATTATTATTATTATTAATGTCGGATTATTTATTTAAAAAGAAACTTTCTTTTCTAACAACAAGTAATTTCATACCGCTGGAATTAGGAAGGTATATACAATATAATAAAAATTTTAATGATTCAGCCGCTACATGGTGTAGCGGTGTGTTCAATTAGTGAAGTAATGTGTTAAAGTCAAATTATTATTATTATTATTATTATTATTATTATTATTATTATTATTATTATTATTATTATTATTATTATTATTATTATTATTATTAATGTCGAATTATTTATTTAAAAAGAAATTTTTTTTTCTAACAACAAGTAATTTCATACAGCTGGAATTAGGAAGGTATATACAATATAATAAAATTTTTAATGATTCAGCCGCTACATGGTGTAGCGGTGTGTTCAATTAGTGAAGTAATGTGTTCAAGTGTTCAGTGTTCAAGTGTTCAAGTGTTCAGTGTTCAGTGTTCAGTGTTCAGTGTTCAATGTTCAATGTTCAAGTGTTCAAGTGTTCAAGTGTTCAAGTGTTCAAGTGTTCAGTGTTCAGTGTTCAGTGTTCAGTGTTCAATGTTCAAGTGTTCAAGTGTTCAAGTGTTCAAGTGTTCAGTGTTCAGTGTTCAGTGTTCAATGTTCAAGTGTTCAAGGGTTTTGTTTTGATCCAAGTCACTACTAGGTGAAGCGGTTCACTTTTTTTAAATATAATCGTACTTTAATAGTAATAACAATAATAATAATAATAATAATAATAATAATAATAATAATAATAATAATAATAATAATAATAATAATAATAATAATAATAATAATAATAATAACAAGTGACTTAATAATGGGACAAGGAAATGAATGTAAAATAAAATAATATTTTTAATGGAGCAGCATGTAGCGGTGCAAACACAACAATCGAACCAAGCAAATTTTAATGACCAAGACCGAGCCGCTACTAGGTGTAGCGGTTGAAAGCTAAGCTAACAATTTAAAATTTAAGTGCAAGCCGCTACTAGGTGTAGTGATAGTCTTTTTTTAATATAAAATATCACAAAGTGGAACCCATTTACACATGTGAAGCCGCTCATGGGCGGAACCAGCTGGAATTTTCGGAGGTTATTTGTTTTTCTTTTCCTTCCTTTTTTTTATGTATTTCCTTTTCTCCTTTGCTTTTTTTTATTTTGACTTTATAATCAAAGTGAGGCAAAAAAAAAAGTGATAACAATTCTCTCTGTAAACTAATTAAAAATAAAAAACTAAAGGAATAAAATAATTTTTTTTGGATCCTACTATAGTGACCATAAGTTCACCATAGTTTTATCCTATCAAGATTATTAAATCTGTCTTCTTCTATTTTATTTTTTGTTTTGTTTTTTTTCTGTAATTCATTCTTTCAAGCTAATTAATCTCATGAACCACAATACAAGGTTTTGAATATATAATATTATAATTTATAATTTATCTATAAAAATAACTAATCAATTGACTAAAAATTTTAAAGTCCGATTAATGGTCTCATAGTTCAAGAAAAATTAAAATATATATATATATGTGTGTGTGTGTGTGTGTGTGTGTGTGTGTGTGTGTAAGACCTTAACTTTTATGAATAAAGATAAATTTTTCTATAATTATCATTTTTGAATATTATGGAGTGAGTTTGATATAATGTTATAGTTGTGGGTAATATTTATAAATTTTGTAAAGTATGCAATTTGTCATAAATTATTCGATTGGTCGGGGAATATTCGTTTTAACAGGGAATATTCGTATGACGGCACAATCGTTGGTGGACCCCACAACGGAATTATTGTCGGAGTTAGAAAATGACATAATTATCTTTTTATGAAATAACGGCGAAAGTTTTACCATTAACTATTGAAATACCCGATGGTAAAATTACAGTAATACGCGTGGTTGCATAGTAGCACACGGTATTGATTATTGATTCTTACGTGAAAAGTCACTCAGTTTTATTCAATTATTAGTACAGTAATTGCTGGATATTATTTCACGTTATTTGATTCAATTATTGTCAATATTTTTATATTATTAAATCAATAGTTAAGACGACAAAGTTATTCATATTATTATTTGCAATATTGACGATGTCTAGAAAGTTCTGTCGAGGAGAGGTTTGGTCACCTAATTGCGCGCCAATAGGGAGAAATTCTTATCGGAAAGCCCCCTCTTTCCTGGGAACGATCTGATTGTTAAATATTACGAATTATAATAATGCTGATAAATGTTATTAAAAATATTGAGGGGATATTTTTATGAAGTATTTGTTGTAAGTTTGGTTTATTATTTGGACCCCCACTTACCCATTTTTTAAAATGAACGGTAGAAAGTTATTCGGTATATTTTTATATAATAAAGGTGGGGCCACATGTGGGGCCCACGTGTGGAAGAAATGCTTTTGGAAATGGGGGAAGAGTATACGTAAAAGGGAGGGATATATATATATATATATATATATATATATATATATATATATATATATATATATATATTATAAATGTGTGTGTGAGTGGAAAGTGGTGGGTGAAAGTGATATGTGTAAGATGTATGTGTGTGATACTGAAAGGTGTAAGGTGTGTGTGTGTGTGTGTGTGTGTGTGTGTAATGGGTGGTGGTGGGTGATAATGAAGATGATGGGTGGGTGTATTGAATTCAAAATTGCCATCTGTGAATTCTCAAAATTGTCATCCGTGAATTTCATAAGACGTCCGTGATTTTATTTCCACTGTTGGTTTGTGATTTATATTCTAAATATTATCCTTCCATTCCCCTATAAATAGGATGCTTAGTTAGAATTAAAAATTACACCAGAATCAGAGAATTCTTCTTCTATAATATTGACCGTATTTCTTTAGAGTTTAAGAAAGTTTTGAGCGTAGAAAACAGTACAAGTTTTCTTCAAGAATATCTCCGCCCTACCAGTCGGAATACTCTTCTTTTTAAGGTAAGGGATATTATTTTTGTTCAGTATTCGTATGAAATAATATTTTCTTCCATACTCTGTAGTATTTAAGTAATATTATTTCGTTTCAGATTTTGAATTCTATACTCATTTTGTTAAGTTTTGGCTTCTATACTCCATGAAATTAATAGAATATCCTTGACATTTGCGCTTTATCCAGTATCTTTTCATGAAAATATTATTCTGAGCATTCTTGATAAGTTTTAACCTTTTTATGCCAGAGTACTATTCACGGGGTACTATTACCAAATTATTATTCATGAGATACTATTCACTCAGTTACTATTCACCTGGGGTACTATTCATAATAAAAATTGATTTCTTTTCGGTCCAAATCATTTTTGATACAATATTATTCTTGAATTTTACTCCATAAAGCTGTATCATGTTGACAATTTGGACATTATTGAATTCTGGATAAATTAAATTATAAGTCTTTAAAAATTTATCATTTGCTTTCTTTTAATTGAATTCTTATATCATTGTCATCATCCTCATGCTTATATTATGATGAAAGTCATCTGTGGCCCGTAGTGCATAGATGGACTTGGTATGATTATGACCAGGGATTATTCGGTATAATCATGACCTTAATGTTATAAATGATATGGTAAAAGTCCTCATTGGCCCGTAGTGCAGTGATGGACAGTTGTTGACATGATCATGACCATTGGTGCAAACAGAAATATCTTTGGCCCGTAGTGCATGGATAATTCATGGTCGTGATACTAATGAAAATCCTTGGCCCGTAGGGCAGAGATGATGTGGATTATTTATTAAGCTGAGTCTCAGCGATAAAATTGATGATAAACTTTTTAAATCATAGAAGATAATAGATATCATGCTCTACTTAACTCTTCTAATGGATTGCTTTTTCCGCTGCAGTTAAACTTGATGTTTATTATATTTTATCAGTTTAACATTGTTGAAGGCTAACGATAATTTATTCTGCATTATCTTAGTCATAATATTTCTTACTGGGCTAGTTGAGCTCACCCTTTTGCTTTCGTTGTTCTCTTCAAGAAATGAGAATATAGCTGGGACTAGTCGGGAAACGGAGTGACGGTCCAGATGGTTGCATTAGTAGTCCTCATTATTCTGTGAAATAGTGTGAGAATAATTGTAATGAGGACTTATTTCGAGTTTGAATACTGTCTAGAAGATAATATTTGTATTGTCACAGCTTATGTTTTGTTGTATTCTACACGACACTTAACAGTTGTATAAATTAAGTTTGTATTTGAGTTATGTACCATATATTTGGCGACCCAAGATAGGTGATGTATACCTATTTTGGGGGCATCACAGTTCATATCAAAGCTTAGGGATATGATCCCTGGCTGAGATGTGAGACCAGAACTAGGAGGGGAGACACGGGTAATTCCTTCGCTAGTATGACCTACCTAATTTTAATTGTCATTTAATTAGTCGGTCAAAATATAGGGATAATATGTGGCATGTCAATTAACCCTTGTTTTGTGGCAATGTTTGAAAATGACATCCGAGAATTTTGAAAATAGCAATGGAGCATAGGAGACTGTTGAGTCACCACAGATCAATACTCAGGATAATGTGCATCAAGAAGGCAATAATCCTCAGGTAAACAACAACACCGACCAAACGATGAACGCATTTAAATGTTCGTAGGCTTTCCCAATTCATGCAACATCAAAGAAAAGAGACTCTCATCCAAAATACAGTGGGAAACACTGGCAACTCACGGATGGTTACTACTAAGCAGTTCAAGGAGCTGAGACCACTGGAGTTTTTGGGAGAACCAAAACCACTTAAGGCGAAGACGTGGATAAAGCAGATCACCAAGATATTTGATATCTTGGGATGCTCTGAGGAGCACAAGGTTCCCTTTGCCACCTTCATGTTGCGAGGAGAGGCAGATTATTGGTGGGAATCCGTAAAGCGTACGCAGCCTGCTGCACTAAAGATGTCTTGGGAGAAGCTCCAAGAACTGTTCAATGACAATTACTTTCCCGATAGTATTCGTCACATGAAGGAGGTAGAGTTCATCAAGCTAGAGAAAAATAATATGACCGTGTCGCAGTACGAAGCTAAGTTTACCGAGTTATCCCAGTTTACGTGCCACTTGGTTGATAATGAGGAAAGGATGATGCAAATATTTCTACGAGGTTTGAAACCTGAGATACGTCAATACCTAATTTCTCACAAACTGTGTTTGTATTCAGATGTTGTAAATAAGGCTCAGTTATTGAAGCGCGATAATGAGTTAACCCAACTAAGAGAGAGCAGCCAGCAAAATGATAATACCAAAGGTAGCAGTCATCGAAGCAGTGACAACAAACGTGGAGGAAGTCAACATGCTAGAAATGGTAACCACTTCGGTGGAAATCATGGCCAAGACAATAAAAGTGGAAATTTCAAGAAGAGAAGATTCAATAATAATGGAAAGATGTCAGCACCAGCACCCGTTGTTAAAGAAGGAGAACGATCATCGATCGTATGATATAAATGCGGAGGGGAGGGACACATCAGTTCAAATTGCATGCAGTAGTCCAAAACGTGTTATAATTATGGAAGAGAAGGTCACCTAGCTCGATTTTATCGTGCAATAAAGCCAAGTCCAGCTGGGATGGAGGCACCAAAGGTCATCCCAAAGAAGTCAAAACCAGTAGTTCAAGGGATAGCGTTTGTCGTGACCTCTCAGAAAGTAAGGAACCCGAATGAGGTGATCACGGGTAAGCTAATCATAAGCTCTAACGAAGTCTATACCTTATTTGATACTGGTTCTACCCATTCTTTTATTTCTCCAACTTGCGTTCAACATTTAAATTTGACTCCGGAGAAATTAGACTTTGATTTATCTGTTGAAACTCCGTTGGGAGAAACATTCATTACATCCACTGTTTATAAGTCTTGTTTAATTCAAATCGGTACCCGCACATTACCTGTCGACCTTATCTCTTTGAAAATACTTGCATTTGATGTGATTTTAGGGATTGATTGGTTAACTACTAATCATGTCAAAATTGATTGTTTTCATAAGATTCTTAGCTTTCATACTCCTAACCAACTTATTATATGAATTCAAGCAACCAAACCATTAAAGTCAATCACTGTCATATCAAGCCATAAAGCTATTCGTTTATTAAAAAATGGATGTCAAGCTTTCTTAGCCCATGTCACAGATTTAAACAAAAATACGTCAGAATTGAATGACATTCCTATTGTTAATAAATTTCTTGACGTATTCCCTGAAGAAATTTCTGGCCTACACCCAGAGCGTGAAATTAAATTTTGTATCGACCTTGAGCCCGGTACAAAACCCATTTCCAAAGCCCCATGTCGAATGGCTCCTATTAAACTTCAGGAGTTAAAAAACCAACTGCAGTAGTTGTTAGACATCGGTTTTATTCGTCCTAGTACGTCTCCTTGGGGTGCTCCTATTCTATTCGTGAAGAAGAAAGATGGAAGTATGTGACTTTGTATTGATTAACGGGAGTTGAATCATGTCACCATCAAAAATAGGTATCTGTTACCACGCATTGATGACCAGTTGCAAGGTGCCAAATTCTTTTTAAAGATCGAGCTTCGTTCCGGATACCATCAGTTAAAGATTAAAACTGATGATGACATTCCCAAAACTGCTTTCAAAACTCGGAACGGGCATTATGAATTCCTAGTCATGTTCTTTAGATTGACTAATGCTCCTGTTGCCTTCATGGACATGATGAATCGAGTATTCAAGGAATATTTGGATCACTTTGTGGTCGTCTTTATTGATAACATCCTAATTTACTCCAAAAGCCGTGAAGATCATCAGCAACACTTGAGGCTGATACTCCAAAAGCTTCGTGAAAACAAGCTTTATGCCAAGTTGAAGAAATGCGAGTTCTGGCTTGAGGAAGTAGTATTCCTTGGACACGTGATATCAAATCACGGAATATCTATCAACCCAAAGAAAGATCAAGCAATACAAAGTCGAGTAACCTAAGTCATGATCAAGTACGTAGCTTTCTCGGCTTAATCAAGTTATTATCTGAGATTCGTAGAAGGTTTTCTCGAATCGCTACTCTATTAACTCATCCGACTCAGAAAGATACAAAATTCGCTTTGAGCGAGGAATGTGAAAAGAGTTTTCAAGAACTCAAGAGAGACTCATTTCAAAGACTGCTCGCAATACCATCTGGTTTAGAGGGATTTTTCATCTACAGCGATGCTTCAAGCAGAGGGTTAGGATGTGTTCTCATGCAACATGGGAAAGTCATAGCCTATGCCTCACGACAACTCAAAGAATATGAGAAGAATTATCCTACTCATGATCTAGAGTTGGCAGCAGTCGTTTTTGTGCTTAAGATTTGAAGGCATTACCTGTATGGGGAAAAGGTGGAGATCTATACGGATCATAAAAGCCTCAAATATTTCTTCACCCAAAAGGAAATTAACATGCATCAACGACATTGGCTCGATCTGTTGAAAGATTATGATCATACCATTCAATATCATCCTGGAAAAGAAAACGTGGTAGCTGACGCATTTAGTAGAAGATCATATGCGGGTACGAGTGCGATATTGTCAACGCAAAGGCCCATTTTGTATAATTTGCAAAGGATGGAGGTAGAGTTAAAGACTCCAGGGACCCATATGATGATGGCAAATATACGAGTAGAACTGACTTTAATCGATAAAGTTAAAACTGCTCAAGCTACAGACTTGGAGCTTATGCGTATGAAAAAGAAAGTGCAAGAAGGTGTTATTCCGGAAGCAAGAATCGATAAAGAAGGAATACTTCGAGTTAACTCCAGACTTTGTGTTCCTAACGACCTTAATTTAAAGTATAAGATCATGATGGAGGCGCACAACACACTGTTTGCAATCTATCCTGGGAGTACCAAAATATATTGTTACCTTCGATATACATTTTGGTGGAGCAATATGAAGAGAGAGATAGCAGAGTTTATCTCAAGGTGTTTAACTTTTCAAAGAGTCAATGTGACAACCCGAAATTTTCTATAAAAATAAATAAGAAATTTTACATATAAATTTTTTATTATTATTTAATGACGAGAATAAGTGTCTAGTAATGTGAACGATAGATACAAATATATTTATTACTTGAAAAATTAGAATAATTTTGAGTAATTAATTATCACAAATTATATTATTATGGTAATTAATTCCTCGTAGTTTAAATGTTTTTATTAATTATTTTCCATGAAAACATGATTGGAAATAATATATGAAGTGACAATTAGATTTATATAATAAATATTTTATTATATGAATTGTTCGTAATATTTAAGTTAATTATTTTAACTTGATTATCGATGATGTGGTACGAAGAATAAGTCGATATGAGATCCAAACCCCGAATTGGGATTGTGATCAAGAGATGAGAATAATAATATTATATTATTGTTATAATGATTTTACAAAGATAATAATTATGTAATCGTATGATGTATGATGATAATATCGAAAGAATGACTATTAATTAGGTCATAAAGACAAGATCGCGGCCGTGAAACCCTAATTATTAAACTCAGCTTATGAGAAATGACCGAGTGGTGACTGCAGGTATATGAAGTTACCGTAACACGAATGCCTGTAATTGAAGAAAACCCTAATTACTATTTTTACGTCGATAATTGTGACAAACCCTAATTATTATAACCTTAATCTCCATGAAGTTAGAGATTGTAATGACTGTGTAGTTAGTAACATACATAGATAATTAGAGAACCCTAATGGTCAATTAGAAACCCTAATTGATGGCGCTAAGAAACCCTAATTATAGAACCCTAATTTTTCAATCAAAACCCTAATTTTAAATTACCGTTTTAATTACGATGTTAATGTATATGTGTTTTAATTTACCAAAGATAGAAAGTAATTGGTAAATGATAAGAATTACCATCTAGTGATTAAATACTACATTTAATTGCTATGCCCATGAAATTATATGTGAAATTACCAAAATACCCTTTTAGTGTATTATTAGTTATATTATTTATGGAATTTTAAAATCTAAAGTGATAAACCCTAATGGTTATGGGTAATGTCTATAATGCCCTTACTAGTGAAAGAGAGAAGTCCAAAATGCCCTTGTGCATTATTAAAGGAAGAAATCAATTATCGAGGGAAATTACCATTTTGCCCTTTTGTCCACTTTTAGTGCATTATCGGGTGAATTATTTGTGCATTATTGTGTTACCAATCACCACAAATCCGCCATTCAATCTAGAATTCACTTATGGATCAGATTATTACCATCAATCAATCAACCATTACATGATTGCTTACATGATTTATATAGATCGAGATAGAGAAAGTCCTCATTATACACTAAAATTATGCACAACACTTAGCTTCATTCTCTCTAGACCAAACCTCCAAATTCTCTTACCCATAAGCTCCTAATCAAATCCCAACCATTACAAACAACAAATCGTAAGCATCAAAGCCAAAAAAATCGTAAATCAAGCTGTAAAAAAAGTAATGAAATTCCCTAATTTTGAAATCTTTCATTCTATGTTAATTGATGCAATTGATTGTTTAAAGTAGTGTAATAGGAGTCTATTAATGTTCGGGGTTGTAAAAACACGCACCCATAACATCAAAGTGCACGAATTTGAAGATTTAAGCAAGTTGGAAAACCGAATTTCGTATTTTTTCACCAAATGTCGAGGCTATAACTCTTTTTGTTCGATCATGAGTTTTGTTGTTTAAAGGTTGTTATGTGTAGCTTGTTATGTGGTATTTAACCTCCAAAAAGAATCAGTCCATATATATTATGGATTAAGAGTTATTTAAGGTCAAAGTGGGTCGATCAAGATTGATCGAAAAATTCGGGCAAATTTGCATTTTCTAAGTGTCGATTTTTCCGACAAGGTTTGACCATACTTTAGTCGCTTGATTTCTTGTTGTTATGATGATGTTAAGTGTTAAAGTTGTAGTCCTATATGTTTTCTACACAATCGGAGTTGATAGATCACATAAACGCTACACGATCGTTGTTATAGAGGCTCAAAGTAGGTATCACGAACTCGTTTTCACGGGAATGTACCGATAGCTACTTTGATGGCTAATTTCTCCCAGATCCGATGTTGTTTAGAAGTAATGATTGTTGGTTATTGTAGTCCGCATTTCGCCTACAAGATCCAAGTCATAGATTTCCCAGATTCAAGTAAGAGCACAAAGTTATTCACTTGGCCAAAGTAGTCCCCTCACACGCTTCTCGATAAAGATTTCTTGAGATGAAGAACACCTATAGCGATTTTGCTCATTACTATAGACCCTTTAGCTGATTGATTTGAATTATTTTAAATTTTTCAATTTCCGAAAAATTCAAAATGATTTAAAAATTAGAAAAATTAGATTTTAAATTCAAAAAAATTATTTTAAAGTCCAAAAAATAATATTTAATTATTTTGAGTATATTTCATAAATATTTAATATTTTGAATATAAAAGGTATTTATTTATTTAATTATAATATTAAATAAATGATTTAAAAATAGTTTTAATTCATGAAAAATCATGAAAAATTATTTTATGGTATAAGAAAATATTTTAAGTTATTTGTGATGACTTTTAATATTTTGTGATGAATTTCATTAATTAATTAATATTAATGATATTAAAGTTATTTATTAGTTTAAAATGATTTTAATATTTTAAAAATCATTTTAGATGAAAATAAAGTATTTAAAGATATTTTGAGTTATAAAATATAACTTTTAATATTTAGAAGATAATTTCATTAATAATTATATATTAATGATATTTAGTTAATGATTTGTGATATTAAGTTTATTTAATATTTATAAATAGTTTAAAAATGGTTTTATTTATTTAAAAATCATTTAAAGAGGATATTAAGGATTTAAAAATATTTTAAGTTATAATTAATGACTTTTAATATTTGATAAATAGTACATTAATATTTAAATATTAATGGTAATTATTTAAAATGATTTTAATTATTTTAAAAATCATTTAAGGGTAATATAAATGTTTTAAAAATAGTTTGAGTTATTATAAATAACTTTTATATTTTGGCAATGGTTTCATTAATAATTTAATATTAATTAATTATTAATGATAATAGAATTGTTTGATAAATCATTTAATTATGATTCCGATGTTTGAAAATGCATGATAAAATATCATAAAAGCTTTAAAATTATTTTAAGTCATTTAAAAATAAAATGACTATGTCGAGATACGTAATAAGAGTCTTAGACTCAAGAATTACCCGATAAAGTCATTTTGCAGACGCCGACAAAATGTCGAATCTTATAAAAGAAAGAAAAGGCTACTATAAGAACATGGATGAGATATTTGAAAAATGTATAATATATTTCAACTAAAAGTAAAAGTATGATCACCGCGATTATGTGATGACGTGATTAGACTATGTGCTCAATCGTAATGTATGCAAGATTACGTGTTATGATATATTGTTCTAATCGAACTAATGATCCGATTATCGATAGTTGTGATAAAAGATAAAACCTAAGTCGAGATTTGTAATCAAGAAATCAAAAAGATCCTACCTTTGCATTTTCTTTATGCAATGGACATGAGTAAGAAGTTTCGTAATTATTCTATTCCCGCATGATTATGTACGCTTTGATTATCAACATGTTAGCTCGTATATATATTCGTTAAGTTGATTTCTAAATGGTTATACAAGTGTCCCCACTTGATAATCATGGCATTTATTCACATGTTGATACACCTTTGTCAATTACCCGTATATATATATATATGAATTACATATTATTGTTGAAAGCAAGATTAAAACCTTCTGGTTTGGAACTGTGCATGTATGAACATCCCTATATGGAAGATTTTTGCTTCCGAGGCTATGATAGAGTAAAACGATGAATTTCGCTCAGTAGTTATGTAGTATTGATCAATACAGTAGTACAACGGGGTCGATCACCCTCCGCATTCGTAGTAAGCTAGAAATGGTTTATGGATGGATTTCGCCAAACCTTTTCAAAAATGAAAAACAATGTTCATAGTAGATTTTCTTAAACCCTATTCATGGGTAGAGCAAGAGCCAAATTTAAATAATTTGAAGAGAGTTGTTATGTGAATTTTTATCAAGACAGATTACTTCACAACTTTCGATTCGTTGTAGAAGTGTTATGTAAAGAGAATACTTATATTCTTTCAAATTTTATATATATAATTGCTATTACTTGTTGGGCACTCAAATGCTCATCCTTGCTTAAATTAAATGTTTTCGCTTATGTATGAGCAACCCAAGGCTCGTGCACGCAAAAGGGGAAAGAAAAGTCGCTCAATGAGAATTAGTATGAGTTAATGGTTATAGTTAGTAAGACAATGGAATCTATTGTCGTGTATTGTAAGGAATGTATTTGAAGGTCACGCACTGGGAAAGTAAACTTTGATGTATGTAAATTAAGTTCAAATTATATTATTATTTAGTATTATTCAAATTTTAAAGAAATGGTATCGTGGAGAACCGAACCGAAGTTCGGATTTGGGGTCGCCACAACAAGTGAGCATCAAGTGCCAAAAGGTCCATTGAACCACTTGAAATTACTGAGAATGGAAGTGGGAGCACATTACAATGGATTTTGTTATTGTATTCCCAAGGTTTTTTCAATGCATAGATTTGGGTTATTGTTGATAGATTGACAAGTCCCGCTTCATTTCTTACCTATACGAGAAACTTATACACTTGAACGTCTTTCTCATATATACATAAATGAGATTGTAAGACTACATGGTATGCCAGTATCCATAGTTTATGATTGAGACCAAAGATTCACTTCACGATTTTGGGTTAGTTTGCAAAAAGCTATGGGCACGGATTTAAGATTTAGTTTGGCATATCATCCTCAAACGGGCTGACAATTAGAGAGGACTATTCAAACCCTTGAAGATCTATTAAGACTCTATGTCCTTAACGTCAAAGGAAGTTGGGACAAGTTCTTACCATTGGTGGAATTTTCCTATAATAAAAGTTATCAAGCAAGCATCGGCATGGCTCCATTTGAGGCGTTGTATGGAAGAAAGTGTCGTTCTCTAGTATGTTGGGATGAGGTGGGTGAAGCAACATTGTTGGGACCGGAATTGGTATGTATGACTATGGAGAAGATTCAAGTGATCCAGTAACGTATAAAGACCTCACAAGATCGACACAAGAGTTATGTTGATCTTCATCGAAAGGACGTGGATTTCAATATTGGAGATCATGTGTAGTTACGTGTTGCTCCATGGAAAGGAGTTACAAGATTTGGAAAGAGAGGAAAGCTTAATTCTCGATTCATTGGGCCATTCAAAATCCTTGACCGAGTAGGAACTGTGGACTATAGACTCGCTTTACAGCCAAGTATGTCTCGTGTTCATAACGCTTTTCACATATCTATGTTACGTAAATATGTAGAAGACCCGAACTATATTATTGAGTTAGAACCGGACGAAATAGCGAAAGATTTAACGTATGAAGAGGTACCTGTTAAAATCTTGGATAAGAAGGAACATATTCTACGCTCCAAGGTTATACCTCAAGTTAAAGTTTTGTGGAGAAACCATGATGTTGAGGAAATGACCTGGGAGTTAGAATCTAAAATGAAATCAAGGTATCCTCACCTCTTCATCATACCAGGTATGTACCCTAATTTTGAGGGCGAAATTTCATAAGAAGGGGAGGTTGTAAGACCCCAACTTTTATGAATAAAGATGAATTTTTCTATAATTATCATTTTTGAATATTATAGAGTGAGTTTGATATAATGTTATAGTTGTTGGTAATATTTATAAATTTTGCAAAGTATACAAGTTGTCATAAAATATTCGATTGGTCGGGGAATATTCATTTTAATAGGGAATATTCGTACGACAACACAATCATTGGTGGACCCCATAATAGAATTATTGTCAGAGTTAGAAAATGACATAATTATCTTTTTATGAAAATAACTACGAAAGTTTTACCGTTAACTGCTGAAATACCCTATGGTAAAAGTACAATGTACGCAGATTGCACAAAGAGCACACTACAGTATTGATTATTGATGCTTATGTGAGAAGTCACTCAGTTTTATTCAATTATTGCTACAGTAATTGTTGCATAGTATCTCACGTTATTTCATTCAATTATTGTCAATATTTTTATATTATTAAATCAATAATTGAGACGACAAAGTTATTCATATTATTATTTGCAATATTGACGATGTTTAGAAAGTTCTGTCTAGGAGAGGTTTGATCACCTAATTACGCGTTAATAGGGAAAAATTCTTATCGAAAAGCCCCCTCTTTCCTGGGAACGATCTGGTTGTTAATTATTGCGAATTATAATAATGAGGATAAATGTTGTTAAAAATATTAAGGGGATATTTTTATGAAGTATTTGTTGTAAGTTTGGCTTATTATTTAGACCCCCATTTACCAATTTTTCAAAATAAATGGTAGAAAGTTATTCGGTATATTTTTATATAATAAAGGCACATGTGAGGCCCACGTGTGGAAGAAATGATTTTGGAAGTGGGGGGAAGAGTATACGTAAAAGGGAGGGAATATATATTATATAAGTATGTGATGTGTGTATATATATATATTATAAATGTGTGTGTGAGTGGAAAGTGGTGGGTGAAAGTGATATGTGTAAGATGTGTGTGTGTGTGTGATAGTGAAAGGTGTAAGGTGTGTGTGTGTGTGTGTGTAATGGGTAGTGGTGGGTGATAATGAAAATGATGGGTGGGTGTATTGAATTCAAAATTGTCATCCGTGAATTTCATAAGACGTCCGTGATTTTATTTCCACTGTTGGTCTGTGATTTATATTCTAAATATTATCCTTCTATTCCCCTATAAATAGGATGCTTAGTTAGAATTAAAAATTACACCAGAATCAGAGAATTCTTCTTCTATAATATTGACCGTATTTCTTTAGAGTTTAAGAAAGTTTTGAGCGTAGAAAACAGTACAAGTTTTCTTTAAGAATATCTCCGCCCTACCAGTCGGAATACTCTTCTTTTTAAGGTAAGGGATATTATTTTTATTCAGTATTCGTATGAAATAATATTTTCTTCCATACTCTGTAGTATGTAAGTAATATTATTTCGTTTTAGATTTCGAATTCTATACTCATTTTGTTAAGTTTTGCCTTCTATACTCCATGAAATTAGTGGAATATCCTTAATATTTGCGCTGCATCCCGTATCTTTTCATGAAAATATTATTCTGAGCATTCTTGATAAGTTTTAACCTTTTATGCCAGAGTACTATTCACGGGGCACTATTCCCAAATTACTATTCATGGGGTACTATTGACTCGGTTACTATTCACCCGAGGTACTATTTATAACAAAATTTGATTTCTTTTCGGTCTAAATCATTTTTGATGCAATATTATTCTTGAATTTTACTCCACAAACTAGTATCATATTGACAATTTAGACATTATTGAATTCTGGATAAATTAAATTATAAATTTTTAAAAATTTATCATTTGCTTTCTTTTAATTAAATTCTTATATCATTGTCATCATCTTCATTCTTATATTACGATGAAAGTCATCTACGGCCCGTAGTGCATAGATGGACTTGGTATGATTATGACTAGGGATTATTCGGTATAATCATGACCGTAATGTTATAAATGATGTGGTAAAAGTCCTCATTGGCCCGTAGTGCGTTGATGGACAGCTGTTGGCATGATCATGATCATTGGTGAAAACACGAATATCTTTGGCCCGAAGTGCATGGATAATTCATGGTCGTGATACTAATGAATATCCTTGGCCCGTAGGGCAGGAATGATGTGGATTATTTATTAAGCTGAGTCTCAGCGATAAAATTGATGATAAACTTTTTAAATCATAGAAGATAGTAGATATCATGCTCTACTTAACTCTTTTAATGGATTGCTTGTTCACCGCAGCTTAAACTTGATGTTTATTATATTTTATCGCTTTAACATCATTTGAAGGCTAACGATAATTTATTCTGCATTATCTTAGTCATAATATTTCTTACTGGGTTAGTTGTGCTCACCCTTTTGCTTTCATTGTTCTCTTCAAGAAATGAGAATATAGCTGAGACTAGTTGGGGAACGAAGTGACGGTTCAGATGGTTGCATTAGTAGTCCTCAATATTCTGTAAAATAGTGTGATAATAATTATAATGAGGACTTATTTTGAGTTTGAATATTGTCTAGAAGACAATATTTGTATTAAAACTCACAGCTTATGTTTTATCATATTCTACACGACACTTAACAGTTGTATAAATTAAGTTTGTATTTGAGTTATGTACCATATATTTGGCGACCCAAGATGAGTGATGTATACCTATTTTTGGGGCGTCACATTATATATATGTATTTAAAGTCATTCGACTTACAACTCAAAAGTTGACAAGGGTTAGAATAGGATGTTGTGAAATACTATAATTGGGCAAAAAAATTTTGAAAGAAGCACTCCAAGCGTTAATAAATAATTTTTTTACTGATGTATTTTGACCCCCATCTATAAATGTTCTGGTTCCGCCACTGAAGTCGCTACATTGTGTTGCAACTTGGTTATTATGAATAGTGTTAAGGCAACTTGGATTGTCATAGATTGGATCCATATATATATATATATATATATATATATATATATATATATATATATATATATATATATATCGTAAGATTTATTGGGGTTTTACGGGGCATTAGGACTCAACCAGTTTAATCGAGATGTACCATTTCCTCAAAGGTGCGGTTTTGCCCCCAGTTAATCAACCGGAGGAGCTATGGTTCACTCACCATTAACCATGGTTCAAACCAAGAAATAAATTCTTTGTTTTTAGGCACCATTACCTAAACCTTACTGATTCGGCCTTGGCGATGTCTTTCAATTGACCACTTTCATTTTCAATCTTGCGAGAGCCTCAAACACAGTCATTTCCATCTCGAGCATGTACTCAGCAGGAGAATGACTAGAAGTCGAGACGGCTTCTCAGATTACCGAAAAGGGTCAATTAGAATCACGATCGCCAAGGCCGAATCAGTAAGGTTTAGGCATGGTGCCTGTAACGAGAAATTTATTACTTGGTTTGAACTGGTTGGTTAACTAGGTGAGAACCATAGCTCCTCCGGGTGATTAAGGCGGGTCTGGGGCTACCCGCCTCTTAAGGACGATGCCCTCTAGTGCTCATTTATGAATAATACTCAGATTAATAAATTCTCTAGTAAGAAAATCGTGAACCTAATTGTTACTTCCTTTGATGTATTCAATTTCAAAATCAAAATGCTTAATAGAGCTTGCCATCTAGCGAAAAGAATGCTTAGAGGCTAGATTTTCAACATCCTTTTCTAATATATATTTTTTTTGATTTACAATCTATACTGAACTAAGAATTTTGGTTTAATAAATCATTTTGAAATTTAGAAATACATAATACTAATGAAAGTATTTCTTTTTAATAATAATCAGTAATTTAATTGTGTAGTATTCCATGCACCGTAATGAAAACGAACAATTTGTTCGTAAAGAATTAGGTGTTAACTTTTGTTTGTAATGCCTCCGGCCAATGCCTGAGGCGCCGCTTATAATTTTGAATTACTGAATCATTAGAAATGCCAAGGTGGTAATGCCTTGACGTATTTTTTTAACTTGTTGGATGATGTAAGTATGAATGTCACCAAGGTGGAGGATTGTCTTGCAAACGAAAAAAAGTGGTTTGTAGATCTTCCCGAGATTCTTGTAAAACTTGCCTATGTAATTCAAATGAGCCAAGAAATCTCTCGCAGTTGGGTTTTATTGGTTATCTTATCGGAAACTTGTCGGTAATTGAATAGCTCGCTCAATGGGCCGGACTTGTCCTCTAAAGATATTAAGACCAAGAAACCTTATTCGACTTCTAAACAGTTTGCATTTGGAAGGTGAAAGAACTAGACCATTATTTTTAAGCTGTCTTGAAGAAAGATTTCAAGTGTTTAATGTGTTCTTCAATGGTCATTGAAAAAACAAGGATATCGTCAATGTAGACTACAATAAAATGACTGAAAGGGTTTAATATGTCATTGAGAATATTTTGAAATTCACTGGGGCTTTTTTAGGCCAAATGCGGACATTCCATTCAGAATGACCGAATCTGAGTAGTGAATGCGCTTTTATAGCTATCTTCGGGATGAATGGCAATTTGCGAAATCGGTTTAAGGTCAAATTCATCAATATAATGGCATTACTCAATCTATCGACTAGGTCGCCTTTATTGGGAAGGGATATCTAATCCATTCTAAAAATTTGTTTAATGGTTTATAATTGATGACTAGGCGAGGAACTCCTCTTTCTTTCTCCGCTTCATTGTTTACATAGAAGCAAGACAAGACCAGGGAGATTTACTGGGTTTAATAAGACCTTTACTAAGGAGATCATTGATTTCCTTTTTGCATAACTCCATTTGTTCATGATTCATCTGAATAGGCCTGGCCTTAGTAGGAATTAAATGTTCTTTAAATTCCTTAGCATAAGGAGCCTAACCATATGCTTCTTCCGATACCAAAAGGCATTGGGAGAATCAGAACAAAGGTTATCTTTCAAATACGTTTTTAATTCTTCAATTTTTTCTTGAACCCTTTTATTAAGAAGTTGCTCTTCAACTCTTTTATATTTAACTTCTTCTTTTAAGAAATTTAAATGTGTTATTTTACAATTGAGTAGATTTATTGATTTTGAGATAGATTCTTCTTGAATGAATTTTAAATCTCTTTCTTTTGGTTTAATAAGAAATTTAAATGTTATTTTCTTACCTAAGTGTCTACAAACTTTAGGCCTTCATTATTAGTAGTAAATGGGTAAAGTAAATATATAAATGGTAATCCTAAGATGACTTTATCTGTGAGATTGCGGATCAAAACAAATGATGTTTTGAAACACATATCATCCTGACAGATATGAACCTTTGGTAATTTATATTTAATTTCCATTTGACTGCCATTAGCTGAGTTTAGTCTTTCACTGGTTTTCTTAAAATATTTGGTTGGGATTAAACCTTCTTGTATGCAGTTTAAATCTGCACCTGTGTCAACCAGAGCAGAAAGCCGTATAGAGAAGCCTTTATCAACAACCAGGTTAACTGAGATGTACCATTTTTGAATGGTGATGTCTTTAATTCTTTTAAGCGTGAGACCTTGAACAAAAAGATCAGGATCATTTTTAATGCCGAAGATTCGTGCTCATCATGATTTTCATCACTAGATGAGGAATCGTTAACTTTGAAGATTTTATCTTCAAAATCCTTTTTTAAATTAGAAACTTCTAATTTTAGGTTAGTAATTTCCTTTTTAAGTTTATTAACTTCTAGATTCAATTCTGGGAGGGTGACTTCCTTAGCAGGAGTTTTAAATCTTTCCAATGTTTTATTAAGGCTAAAAATTGGTTTTTCTTTGGATTTAATGAATTTTTCATTATTCTCTTTGGTTAATAAGTCCTTTAACTGTTTAGTGTACTGAGCCTTTAGTTTAGGATCAGTAATTTTACTAATTAGATCAATTAACAAAGAACTTTCTTCATCATCTTTGTTAATTACATTAACTCTTTTTGTGCAACATCGCTTTCATTGCAATTGTCTCATAAAATAGTGACTTCTCCTGTATCACTGCTAGATGTGTTATTACTTTCATTACTAGGGGAACTAGAAGAATCTTCAGTATTACTGACATCCTTCTCAATTCGCATAAGTTCTAGAATTTGCTCTGTGTCTTCACTAAAAATGTCCATCTCACTGTATTGAATAATGGCATTACTCTGTAATGCCATTACTCTGGCATTACAAAGTAATGCCCCGGTTGTTGGTTATTCTAGTAGCTGATAAGAAATAAGTAATCTTTCATTCATACTATTTTCAAAACATCTTCTCTTTCTTTGTCAAGTCACCTAACTTCTCATCAGTCCATCCTTCCTCGTGCCTACCTGTAAGTCTCTTGTGTGAGCGAGCCGTGTTAGGTTTGGGTATGAGTCTACGCAAGGTAAGAGGGTCTGTATGGAAGATAAAGAGTGAAATTTTGTTTTGAAACCAGCATAATGAATAGATTATTTAGATCTAATCCTTCAACTAGTCAAAGATCAACTTTACCTTCTATCCCAGACATAGTTAACCAAGAATCTCCTTCCTGAGATTCTTGTAAAACTTTCCTATGTAATTCAGCGAGCCAAGAAATCTCTGCAGTTGGGTTTTATTGGTTATCATATCGGGAAACTTGTCAGCGAATTGAATAGCTCTGCTTCAATGGGAATTTTGGACTTGTCCTCTAAAGATATTAAGACCAAGAAACCTTATTCGACGACGACAAGCCGTTTGCATTTGGAAGGTGAAAGAACTAGACCATTATTTTAACTGCCTTGAAGAAAGAATTCAAGTGTTTAATGTGTTCTTCAATGGTCATTGAAAAACAAGGATATCGCCAATGTAGACTACAATAAAATGACCGAAAGGGTTTAATATGTCATTGAGAATATTTTGAAATTCACTTGGGGCATTTTTTAGGCCAATGTTCGGACATTCCATTCGTAATGACCGAACGGAGTGGTGAATGCAGTTTTATAGCTATCTTCAGGATGAATGGAAATTTGTACTCAGCAGGAGAATGACTAGAAGCTGAGGACGAAGCCTTGGCAGGATTACTGAAAGGGTCAATTGGAACTGGCTGACTGGCCAAGGCCGAACTGTAAGGTTTAGGCATGGTGCCTAGAACAGTAAATTTATTACTGGTTTGAACCGTTGGGTTAACTGAGTGAGGAACCATAGCTCCTCTGGGTTGATTAAGTGGGCCTGAAGGGCGACCCGGGCCTCTTGAGGACGATGCTCCTCTAGTGCTCATATATATATATATATATATATATATATATATATATATATATATATATGCATGCGTAATCAGTCCAAACTCCCGATTTTAACTTTTTTATTTTTTTTTTTTTTTTTAAAACAACTAAATTTTTTTTAATATTCTATGGAACTAAAATTTTTCCATAATATAGTGTTTTGGGTGTGATTTGGATACATATAACAAAATATGTCCATGCATGCATAAAACTCGCTTTTTGTTATATGTATCCAAATCACACCAAAAACACTGTATTATGGAAAAATTCAAGTTCCATAAAATAATAAACTTATTTTTTAGTTGTTATAAAAAAAATCAAAAAAATAATAATAATAATTTCAAAATTTAGTATCGTCCGAGAGTCCGAACTGGAACTGGACTTATATATATATATATATATATATATATATATATATATATATGGAAGAGATCCGTCCGGATCCTGAATTTAGCCAAAAACGAACTCTTCTTTCAAATTGCCGATACATCCAACGGCCCAAGAAAGGATGCGTGTGGGAAAAAAAATACGCAGATCTCTCTTTCGGGTCAAAAAAGAAACCGCCTCCAAATTTTCCTAAATCGCGTTTCTCTTTCAAATCGCGTCGTACGAAAGAAGATCAGAGGAGCAATTGGTTCAGCAATCTTGAGGATATATTTTCTAAGCTTAAGAAGATTAAGAGGAGCGTTTTGGGGTTCAGCAATCTTTACTCCTTAACTTCCTCAGCAGAAACATATGGCATGTAATTTCCTCAACTTCTTCAATATATGCTTAACTTACTCAATATATGCTTCAACGACGCAAATTTCATTTGTTGGTCGATCAACTTCTAGAATTAATCCCAGTTCTTATCTTACAGAAACATATGGTATGTAATCATAATCTCCTATTCTCCAATCATAATCCTTTAAACTGCAATATATCAGAAAATAACAACAATTCTTTGTAGAACTCTTGGACTTGACAGCTTCACCAGATGTCATCATCATTCTTCTACGGACAGTGTCAATGGGGTAGGAGGCAAGGCCAGCACCATTTGTGATAACCCAACCAAGAGCAAAGCTAGTAAAGAAACTATCCTGAAACCACATAAAAGCAAGTACATGTTAATAAGACATAAGAAAAACTGGTAGATTAATATTATTATCAGATCAAGTACAGTTGATCAACTGATAGTAAATGTATTAAAGTGAACTACCATTTTCACTAATATGATACAAGTACTGAACTACAAAACAAACTTCAGACAAAACAAACCAAGAAATTTTAATAAAATTTACAAACCTGCAATTTTCCAGTTATGAGAACAGGCTTCAGAGAGTCGTTATAAAATGATAGTCCATCCTGAAACACGAAAATGTGATCAATGTCAACTATAAGATGGAGACAAAATTGCAATAAGAAAAACAATCAAACAAAGACTTACAATCATCGTTAATGTCAACGTCCTCATTGTACACTCCAACAAGTTTTGGACAATTTCTTTTGTCATGCGACACTCCAACAATCCCACAGCCATTGCATTTCCTAGCCTTCTTGATAGCCTTCTCTTTTCCTCCCTTAAGTCGTTTACCACAACCCTTTGTCCTTACCGAAGATGGTTCTTTGAGACTTAGTTGTTGGCTCTCAAGAGAAATGGGCATGTTGATACTCCCTTCCACATCTATGCTACCATGTTTCATGGCGGCAAACCTCCTCTGAGTTGATAACAACAATTCTTTCGACTCTTTTGTGTCATCTTCACTTAATGCAGCTTCATCAATAACATTAGACGCAATTTGGAAGAGACTACTACGCCTCAGTAACGCAGAAGTATCACATATTTCATTCACACTCCCACCCAAGTCATCCATTACTCTACCACATTTCGCAAATTTTGTCCACCTCCGCAAGATGTACTGATTCGGTAATTCCATAACTTGTTTTTTTAGAAAATATGCCAGCATATGTCTACATGGAATTCCATCACTCTTAAGCATCTGACAACTACATTTAACAAAGTTTGATGACTTGTCAAACGAAAGCTTACGGTCATTAGAATCACCCTCCTTTACAATCTTAACATTGTACATACAGTTGTTGTCATCTTTAAATGTACGTGTTATCACATACTTGCCACTTTCAAGCAATTGCTCTTGAAACTTGTAAAAAATAGTTCGTGTGTAGAACTCACTCATCTGGTATTCCATGACCCTCCCAATTACTATTTGTGTCTTTTCATTGACATCCTTATGATCAAAATCTAGTTCATTATGTCACATTTTTGCAAGTCCCCTATTAAACCACGTCACAAAATCCAACATTGAGTTTTGATCATGAGCCCCTTCAACTCTTTGGCTACTAGTCATGTGGGCGTAAAAATATGTCTCAAAATGTCGAACCCATCGTCATGCGAATTTCAGACATCTCCGTAGAATCCAATCATTCGTGTCAAATGTAGCTTTCCCTACAACCTCCGCCCATCTTGTTTCAAACTCGTCTGGGCTCTCAAATTTCCATATATAACAACTCAACTCGCCATAATGTTCTTTGTATGGAATTGGACCTAATTTTTCAGAAAACTTTTTCAAAATGTGCCAAATGCAATACCTATGAAAAGTATTTGGAAGCATATGTTGAATTGAATTTCGCATAGCCGAATCTTGATCAGTTATGATCATTTTAGGCGGGATACCCGGCATCGCTTTCAACCATTCCTTGAAAAACCAATCAAAAGCATCAATCTTTTCACCACTTAATAATGCACACCCTAAAAGAGTTGTCTGTCCATGGTGATTAACCCCTACTATAGGTGCAAAAATCAAATTGTAGCGGTTCGTATTGTAAGTTGTATCAAACACAACAACATCCCCAAAACTTTTGTATGACTTTCTACATGTTGCATCCGCCCAAAAATAATGAATCATGACACCCTCCTCTTGCTCTAATGTAAAAGAAAAATCGGGATTCTTTTTTTTCTCATCCTTAAAATACTCGAACAATAGATTAACATCATGTCCCTTTAAAGCCCTCCTCCTATCTCTTTCAGCATTATACAGATCTCGTTTTGTACATCCAACATTTT
The DNA here is from genome assembly GCA_020205605.1 of Panax ginseng. Classification (NCBI taxonomy): domain Eukaryota; kingdom Viridiplantae; phylum Streptophyta; class Magnoliopsida; order Apiales; family Araliaceae; genus Panax; species Panax ginseng. The sequence goes on from CM035129.1 coordinate 70,253,082, forward strand.
CAAGACCTCCAGCTTCCATCTCTAAAATACTTATTTGTTGCCATGTTGGCACATTAGCTTTTGATAGTTGTTCATTAAATTTCTTTTGACAAGTGTCACTACACGATGAGTCAACACAAATGTACTTTTCTTTGGGTCGTGAGAGGATGGTTATGACCCTCAACAAATTGTCTAATAACAAACCCCCTGCATCGGCCTCGGTCTTTCACAACTACCACTTTCGCACTACAAGCGACTCTAGTTAGTCCCCAGTTTTTAAATGCAGTCATTTGAGTTTTGTTGGGCATAATTCTCCTCAACCCTTCTTTATAACAAACAAATTCCTTTCTGATTATTTCACTATTAGGACTCTTCTTACTGGAATTTAACCGCGTATCAAATCCACCTTCTCTACCATAGTTGTTATAAAAGTCGCGAACATCACCTAAGTTGTGAAAATGTTGCCCAATTTTCGGTATCAACTCGTTTTTAACTTGCGGAGTGTAAAGTTGTTGAGAAGAATTACCAGATGATACCATTTCTATCTCTTCTACACAATGTTGCATTCTGCAAACCCAACAAGTATACAACTTAGAATCAACAAGCCAGCAGCCAGAAAAGACCATCACTGTGAAGGACTAGTGAAAGAATCAATGTGAAGGACTGTGAAGTTTGTATATAATTGGAAATGTAATGAGTGTGTTAGTCAAAAAAGTGCACGTAATCTAGCCAACCTACAAGTTGCATATGAAAATTATAGGGAAGTTTGGTTCAGTTCTCACAAGCAAACTCAGTTCAGAAAAATTAGGACATAACACAGAAAAAGGACAAATCAAAATTCACATAATACTACTATGAGCCTGAAGTGTGTGTGTGTGTGTGTGTGTGTGTGTGTATATAGCCTTGAGATTCCAAAATACTGATTAAAAATGCTTCAGAAGTTAAAATATAGAATCAATACAAGCTCAATCAACCAAAACAGTGAGAATACAGAAAAAAAAAAACATGAATTTGAATTTCCTATATCCCAAATTCATAGCCAGCTTTTCACAACAAAGACATAAACTCACAAAGTAAAAAATCCCCTAGATTTCATTCATTTGGTTCAAACAGAAAATTAGAAAATACTTTGGGAGACTCCTAAATCGCGATTGTTCTTGGTTTGACAGAGATCACGAGATTCAGAGTACCTTGGGAGACTAAATCGCTGTGAGTTTTCTACCGGAGACGAGATTTACGAACATGCTTTTCGTCCAAATGAGATGATGTATACCAGATTTGCGCGATTGAGGGGAAAAATGTATCCTCAAGATTGCTGAACCAATTGCTCCTCTGATCTTCTTTTCGTCCGGCGCGATTTGAAAGAGAAATGCGATTTGGGAAAATTTGGAGGAGGCTTCTTTTTTGACCCGAAAGAGAGATCCGAGTATATTTTTTTTCCCACACGCATCCTTTCCTGGGCCATTGGATGAATCTGACGGCTGAAAGAAGAAGTTTGTTTTTTGACTAAATTTCGGGATCCCTAACGGATCTCTTCCAGTATGTATATATATATATATATATATATATATATATATATATATATATATATATATATATTTCCGTGACCATGTAACGAGTAAAAGAAATAATTATCAGTCAAAAATTAACTTTATGGGATTCTTAGTGCACACCAAGGATAGTGACCGGGAATCTTTCACAAAAATAAAAAATAAAAAATAATTGCATTTGTCAAAAATAAATAAATTTGTTTAAATTTTAAATTCAAATATCTTCAATTACATTTAGCAAAAAAATATATCTTCAATTGATCAATAATTATTTGTATATGTTAGAAAATGTATTAAATCATCTACATATGTGATTACTATTAATATTTTAGTCAGGAACAGATATTAACAGAGTAACAGGTATGGACATAAAATAATTGTTTTGTTTTGAATAAATATGTTATTGACAATTAAATAGGATTAGAAAATTACAATACAAAATAATAGATATTTTTGTTTAAATAAAATTATTTAATTATATTATGTCCAAACTTTTTGTCATGTTAATATCTAACTCTGTAATTATTTATAAATTTCATAGTTTAGTAATTTACAACTGTATTAATCTCTATTTAGATTAAATGTGATAGTATAGTGATAGAGAACTCTTCTTCGTCTGTGCAAGTTCACATATGATATGAGTATATTCCTCAAATGTCTGAATATTTTGAATTTGGAATCCTTTCATTACATATTTCCTCCAATTTCATTCAATGCACTATATTTTTATAATTATAAATATTATACTTGAAATCGATACTTGTCAACTAAATTATTATATTAAATAACATTATTTTTTAAAAAAATAAAAGTAATCCAAGACTTTTTCACCATTTAATGAATATGTGAATTTTCATCAAAATTTCAATGGATGAAGATTCTTTTAGATTTTTAATGGTAAAAATATTTTTATGATTCTAATTTTTTGTATGATTAATCTTAATTTCATCAACTATCTATTAACATATTTTGATCATTATTAAAATAAATTATTAAGATCAAATAGTCAGTGTATTAGATAAAATTGAAAAAAACGTGTAACAGGGGAAGCCAAATTCAAAATTTTCACAATTTATCAAGGTGCTATATGAATAAGGTAAATTTTCCGTAGATTGTTCACCTCTAGTTTCTTTCCTGACCTCTTTTCTAAATTCTTCCCAAGTCCTAGAATTAAATTTATCTCTAAAATTGAATATAATAGAATAATCTTTTATAAAAAAAATTAAAAAAAAAAGAAGAAGAATAAAGAACTCATCCCTATCACAATTTTTGTTTTTGCATGCCCTAATAATGTTGGAAATTAATGTTTGTTCTTGGCATGCTCTAATAATGTTTGAAAATTTAATGTTTGGATCAACTTCCCCCCCCTGCATTGAAAGATCATAAAAGAGACAACTTCAGTACGGGGTGGAGTGTAAAGGTATGCCCCATGGACGACCATAAGGCCTCGTTTGGTAGCGCCGGTCAACTATGGTAGTCTGTTATTGATACACCCCTCTTTTCCGCATCACATCTTCCCCATATAGATAGATACAAAGTAATAATATAAACAAACAAAGCACAACTTGTAAAGTAGGCTTCATTTTTCCTCTGTCACCCACTTGCGTTGAATGAAATTGATTGCAAAATGTATTCGTGTCGGTTGACTTTTTTACATGAACTAACTAGTCTACTAGACCACAATTAGTATTATTATTATTATTGTTTTTAAATTGACCATAATTATTCCTTTCCTTTAATTTATAATTTTTTTTTATTCTTTTCCTTTCTCATTTCATGCGGAGGAGACTCGGAATTGAGTCGCCCGGTTCGCGGCCATCCGGTTACAATTACGGAATCGGAGGGTAGGTATATTTATTAAGCAATATTTTTTGATTCAGAACCCTCATTGAATCGAAAATATTATTCCTTTCGTCCAAGTTTAATTATTTTAATATTTTTTTTATTTTTCCAAATGTATTTGTATTCTTTTCTTTTAATACCTTTTTTGACATTACTTTTTCAATAATATCCTCATTTAATTTTTAAAAAATTCATTAAAAATAACATGACATATTGAAAAAGTAGGACTATTAACTTTGATATTAGAATCACAACTACACTCTTTTTTACTCTTTCTCCTGTATTTTTATTGTTCCAAGAAAGAGTTGGGAGATTAAATAAAACAGAGAAAATAATAATAAAGTACTCCCTCGGGCCTCGATATCTTAATATATGTCGATTTAGAGTTGTGCACCAGAATTAATAAAATGATTGTATAACATTAAATATAATATCAATTGTCTATAATACCTTTAAATTCCTATAATTACCATACTTATCTCATACTCTCTCTCTCTCTCTCATCTATAATATTTTCTCATGAGGGTAATTTTAAAAAGATTGTAGTTAATTTTTCTATATTATATAAAACGACAAATAATTAAGGAAACATAAAATAATCTAAAACGATATATATTAAATGATAAATGGAGTAATTAAGATGAGTAATTTGAAGATCAAATTTTTAATAATAGGTGTGTAATTTCAAATTAGAACAAGTAAAATTAGACAGAGTGAGTATTATCGAGTGAAAGAATCACTAATGATTGAACTGTTATTAAACGGGTGACACTATAAATATATGATAAATACGTTATAAATAATTAATAAGATTTAAAAAAAAATTCTGAAAAACTATAGTATAATGTTGAGTTTTAATATTACTCAAAATGTTTAATCTAAATATAAAAAATTAGTGATACAAAAAATAATAAAATAATTGAGTCGCGAATCAACTTGGTCAATTTTATCAGTTGAAAGTATGGGTCCAACAGTCGGTCAACTAATCAATTCCATTAAATAATTAATTTTCATACGACACTTTTTCATATTATTTTGAGCAAGACACTTTTTTAAAATGTCTAATTATGAATGAATTTTAGTATAGCCGTATAGGTACAATTTAATCATATAATGCGACCTAATATGGCAAAAAGTACTTTTACATGATTGTAATGTTTTAAGCAATTAGTCACTGTGATTTTAAAATATTCAATTAACTTATTGTACTTTTTAAAAATGTCAACTCATTCCGTCCAATTTCTTAGACGGACGTCAAATAATTACACACGTGACAGTTCAAAAATAAAATAAAAATAAAAAAAATGACATGTAAATATTGATGTGACTCATCTTCTTTCTCAGTCAGGTCAACCCGACCCGTGCAAATTCTAAAAGGGTCAAATTGGTGAAGCCACCCAAAGCTGCAAAATCTTCTGCAGCAGCTTATGACTCTGGAACATCTGACCAGGCACCAAGTCCCTCTTTAATATCTCAAGTATTATTGTTCTCCAATTTAGTCAAGGAATCAAGTACCCTATTCTTTAAAATTGTCTCAAATTTCTATTGCCAAGTTTAAAATTAAAAAATTTTAAAAAAAAACATATTTACAGAGCTCCATTATTAAGCCTAGTCCTCATACTCTGTTTCTTCGTCGTCATCATCATTATTCTCCCCATACCTCCATCCATCCTCCACTTTATCACGGTCCTCTTCAGTCTCTTCGCTGTCATCTTCCTCGTAAGTTTCTTCTTTAACCGGCCATGGCTTTTTCACTACATTCATATGCGCTTTGGCAACAGAAACAGTACTTGTGCCTTTACGCTGTGGAACTTTTGAAGGAGGTAGCTTCAGATTGGGCTTTGGCCGACTTTGTTTCTGTACTTTGACATTTCCACGTTTTCCGGCATAAGCATCTTGATCATTGCCTTCATCCATCTCGTTATCAACATTAGAATGGGCATTCTTAGCATTTTCATCTAGTAAATGGCTGGGATGTTCTCTCCTCAAATGAAGGTTCAGGCCTTTTCACACCCTTCATATGGACAGGAGTAAGGACCGTCAGATGATCCAGAGTCACATCAGCATTTACAGGAGTAAGGGCGGTCAGATGACCGACTGAGGAAGAAGATGAGCCACATGTCATTTTTTTTATTTTTATTTTACTTTTGAACTGCCACGTGTGTAATTATTTGACGTTCGTCCAAGAAATTGGACAAAATGGGTTGATTGAACATTTTTAAAAAGTACAATGGACTAATTGAATATTTTAAAAGCACAGTGACTAATTGCTTAAAATACTACAACTACAGTGGTGTAAAAGTGCTTTTTGCCGACCTAAAATTTGCACAATCTCAATCTTAACTATCACATTAAGGGGGTGTTTGTTTAGATCTGAATCTGAATAGATGAATCGGTAAGTGCGTTTGTTTTGGTCTGAATGGTTGAATCGATAAGATAAACGAGCTGAATGGCAAAGTCAGATTTTTTTGGCTGAATGAGCAGCTTTGAATGAATTTAAAAAAAATTAAAAAATTAAAAAATTAAAAAAAATATTAACTATTATATTAAGTAATATTAAATAAATTTACAACAATTTTAAATTTTTTTAGAGGGGTAAAATAATAAAATTTTGTCATTCAAATGTTTCAGATATGTCAATTATCAAATAATTTTTTTCATTCAAATTCAAACTCATTCAGTTTTTAACAAACACCTCCTAAGACATCATTGACATATAATATGCATTTTCAAAAATAAATTTTAGTGCTTAAAATTTTATATTTTGAGAAAAAAATATAACTAAGCATGTCATCATGACAAATTCCCTGCCTGACCACCCCCATCTCCCCCCCCACTCCACCCAATCCCCCTCCCTCACCCCTACTCCCTCTCCCCTTCCTCCCCTATTATATTATAATTGAATTTTAGAAATACATTCTTTTTAGGGTCTAGGGGAACCCAAAGAAGGCACTAGGTAGGGGGCTAGGGGTAGTCCGGAGGAGCTTACCTTTTTTATACATTGTTGATTAATTTTAAAATTTCAAACATCTACTTTATTCATTGTACTCGGTCTAACATCATTATTTTATTTTTATTTTTAATAATAAAAATAATTAAAAGTAAAATATATATAGAGAGAGACAAAAATAAAAAGTAAAAATATAAACAATTACCAAACAAACTAGAGTATCTAAAAAGTAATGAAAACAATTCTAATAATGGCACATGCTTATTTTTCAATGTAGATAAAGTGTTCTATGCACGTAGTGGGGAAACCTTATTACATTTGTATTTATCTGCTCCAAAGCAATAAATATCTTCATAAGAATATGATAAACCAATGGCATCCAAAGTTTTTCAAGAATGGGACTTGAGATATTAAGTAATGCAATGGCAGTAGTCAAATATGGCCGAATGATATTCACTTTTAAAATCGTTTTTAAAATTTAATTTTCGTCACTTAATTCTTAAAATGGCATTTTGTTGGTATTTTTGTTTCTTCAGCCCAATTTAACCTCAACCCGACTCATTTTATCCAAACCCGACTAAGTTTGACCCAACTCAAAATTTAATATTTTAAAATATAAAATTATTTTTAAAATAAGTTTAAATACTAATTATATTTAATTTAACATTTAAAAAAACTATATTTAATATTTTTAAATAAATTATTATTTTTAAAATAATAAATATTTAAATATTTTAAAATAAAATAATTACTTTAAAAATAGTTCTTTTTCATATTTAAAAATAAAATATTAGTTTTCTTTAAAATAAAATAATAATTATATTTAATATTTTAAAAAATATTTTTTAAATAATTTCAAAATAATTATTATTTTTAATATTTTTAAAAAATATTAATTTTAAAATAATAATTATATTTAATATTTAAAATAATATATATTTTAAAATATTTTCAAAATAATAATTATATTTAATATTTAAAAATAATATTTATTTTTGTATTTAGAATAAAATATTATTTTAATAAAGTTATAAAGATAATTATTATTCTAAGAAAAAAATATTTGAAATTTTATTTTTTTCAAAAGGAGTAAAGTTTCATAAAATATAGATTAAATCTTAATTTTTAGAAAAAATTTAGAAATAATTAAGATTGAATCCCTCAAATTCTTACTTATTTCTAATTTTTTTTTTCCTGTACATAATAATAATTTTAAAATTATTTATTTATTTAAAAATATTGAATCAATTTTTATTTATCTTTTATTGTTTTTTGTATTTTAATTTCTATTTTTAGTTTTTATTTTTAAAAACTTCGAATATTAAGAAAACATATAATAATGATAAAGATATAAACTTTTTATCTGAAAATCAATTTTACATAAAAATTGAAAAAAAATCTACTTTATTTTTTAAAAATAAAGTTTTATTTTCTTATGTAATGTTTTTGAATCTATATTTTATGAAACTTTACTCATTTTGAAAAAATAAAATTTCTAATATTTTTCCTTATTATAATAATTATCATCATAACTTTTTAAAATAATATTTTATTTTAAATATAAAAATAAATATTATTTTAAAATATTAAATATAATAATTATTATTTTCAAATTATTTTTAAAAAATTAAATTATTATAAAATATTAAATATAATTATTATTTTAAAATTAATATTTTCTTTTAAAATATTAACAATAATTATTATTTTTTAAAAATTATTTTAAAATATTAAATATAATTATTATTTAATTTTTTAAAACTAATATTTTATTTTTAAATATTTAAAATAAATATTTTTAAATTATTATTTTATTATAAAATATGAAATAATTATTATTTTAAAATTAAAATTTATCTAGGCAAACTTAGAAGGGGGGGTTGAATAAGTGTGGGAGCAATCTATGACCAATTTTTAAACTTTAAATTAAACTATTAATTTCAGGCTACTATAATGATTGAAATCAGCTTACTGAATTAATATTGTAAGACCCCAACTTTTTAATAAAGATGATTTTTCTATAAATATTATTTTTGAATATTATGGAATGAATTTGATATAATGTTATAGCTGTGGGTAATATTTATAAATTTTGCAAAATACGCAAGTTGTTTTATAATATTCGATTGGTCGAGGAATATTCATTTTAACAGGGAATATTCGTACGACGACACAATCATTGGTGGACCCCACAATGGAATTATTGTCGGATTGAGAAAATGACAAAATATTTTTATGAAAACAACGGCGGAAGTTTTACAGTTAAAACTGTTGAACTACTCGGTAGTAAAAGTACAGTAATACGCATGGTTGCATAGTAGCACACAGTATTGATTATTGATGCTTACGTGAGAAGTCACTCAATTTTGTTTAATTATTACCACAGTAATTGTTGCATAGTATCTCACGTTATTTGATTCAATTATTTGTCGATATTTTATATATTATTAAACCAATAATTAAAATGACAGAGTTATTAATATTATTATTTGCAACATTAACGATGTCTAGAAGTTCTGTCAAGGAGAGATTTGGTCACCTAATTGCGCGCCAATAGGAAGAAATCCTTATTGGAAAGCCCCCTCTTTCCTGGGAACGACCTGGTCGATTAATATTGTGAATTATAATAATGATGATAAATATTGTTAAAAATATTGAGGGGATTTTTATGAAATATTTGTATAAAATTTGCTTATTTTATGGACCCTCATTTACCCATTTTTCATAATAATCAATAGAAAGTTATTTAATATAATAAAGGTGGGTCCACATGTGGGGCCCATGTGTGGAAAATGGGATGGCAGAGAATTTCAAATGTTTGATTCACGGGTGGCTTGCATGTTTGTTTAATTATTAGATATATGTATATTATAATATATATATATATATATATATATATATATATATATATATATATATATATATATATAGGTATATATTAGTAAGGCATGTTATAATGGAGGGACGGTGGTTCACGGGGTGATAATTAAATGAACTTATATATATATATATATATATATATATATATTATATTTTATTTAAAAGATTTTGTTTTATTAGAATATTTTATTAAATCGGTTATGGGCCAAAATCCAGATTAAAAGTAAATCAATCTGAACTGTTCATGAATTAGTTACTATTCATTCTATTCTTCTATAAATAGAAGCTCATTCCTTCATTATTTCTTACAAATTCCACAAACTCTGTAGAGAGAAACTATAGAGAGAAGAAGAAAAGTGTTCGCTACTTCATTATTCCTATATCCAAAGATACTCTTCTTTCTAAGGTAAGGGTATTATTTCTTCTCGTATTCATGAAGAGAACTTCTCATTATTCCATTCTTTATTATTCTTTGAATAACCTGGTGATCTGAGGACTACCCTATACTTGGTGAAATTCTTACATTATTCCATTCTTTATTATTATGTTGGAATAACTTTGCTCACGCCAAGCAATCTTGTATACATGGTGAAATTCTTACATTATTCAATTCTTTATTATTCATTGGAACATCCTGTTTGTGCTTTTACGCATGACCCGGTTCCGTTATTTATTATTCATTGGAACATCACATGCGTGCGCTTACGCATGACACGGTTCCATTATTTATTATTACGTTGGAATAACCTTCATGCATGCGATTCTATCGCATGCATGGTGATTTCTTTTGTTATTCCATTCTTTATTATACTCGGTTGGTTAAAGTTTTGACTTCTATACTCCATGAAATTAGTGGAATATCCTTAATATTTAAGCTTCATCCAATATCTTTTCATGAAAATATTCTTCTGAGCATTCTTGAATTTTACTCTACAAAGAAGTATTATATTGACAATTTGGACTTAATTAATATACATATATATATATATACAAATTATTCTTTTAATTTAAATTCGTGATTTAAATAATATTAATCATATTAATATATTTAAATCCTTATAATTTAAATTAATTCCCTTTAATAACGTTACATGTGTGTGACCACATAGGTTATTATTACGTTGGCAATAATTTTAAAATCATATTATAAAATTATAAATAGTGAGCGACATCTAGTAATGCATCACTTTGTTACCCAAGTAATAATAAGATCGATGATTTGATGCAACCTTTTGTGACCAATGTTTCAATGTAATTTAATCCTTTTAACCTTAATATCCTAGATTAAACTCGAGTCATGGAATGTGTCATACTCTTCATAATTTAATCTGAGTTTTCTTGATCAATGAGTAGACTATATGAAACAAATCACTATTTGAGCATGGCCATGCATTTCATAGTCCTACTCAATCAAGAGGCCTACGGATATCACCCCTAATAAATAGGAGGGTTAAATTCCATCTAGATCACTCATATTCCTCACACGATTCATGATGTACCCAATAATCACCTTTATAGTCCACCCTATTAAAGGTGACATTTGATGATATCAAAGTACATAAATTCCCGTGTAATAATATAGTGATTTTAGGTTACATCATTGTCACTATGAGAATTTCTAATGACACTTCGCATAATGCTCCACATAGAATTCTCATGGTGGGTCTGTCCAGTACATCATTCTCTAACATGTACATATGCATTGACTTAATATCTCATATATTTATGACCAATGAGATTTGGTCATCAGTCAATCCACATACTAGTCTCAATGCATCATTGTTGTCCCATCAACAATGATACTCGACTAGGGACATTTAAGAACAATGATACTAATTGTAATTATATAATCTCATGTTCAAGTCACATACTTGAAACTATATAATTTGTATCATTATTCTAAGGATTTTTTATTATGTTAACATTTATATAATGCAGTAAATAAAACCATAATAAAATCATTCATTTATTCAATCAAATATAATATCAAAACTTTAAGCAATTATATCAAATAATTGGCCTCTAGGACATAAACTCTAACACTTATTGGCCGTAGTGCATTGATGGATGATTGTTGGCATGATCATGACCATTGATGAATACACGAATATCCTTGGCCCGTAGTGCATGGATAATTTGTGGTTGTGATATTAATGAATATCCTTGGTAGTAGTCAAGGATGATGTGGATTATTTATTAAAATGAGTCCCAAATGATAAAAGTGATGAAAACCTTTTAAATCATAAAAAGATAGTAGATTTTATTCTCTACTTGACTCTTTTAATGGATTGCTTGTTCAATTACTTGATTAAACTTGATGTTTGTTATATTGTATCGGTTTAACAACTTTGAAGAAGGCTATAACGATAATTTATTACGTATTATCTTAGTCATAATATTTCTTCTTTGGGCTAGTTGAGCTCACCCTTTTACTTTCATTGTTCTCTTGAGGAATGAGAACGTGGCGAGACTAGTCGAACAGCAGTGACGGTCGGATAATAGCATTAGTAGTCCTCACTATTACATTAAATAGTGTGATATTAAATGTAATGAGGACTCAATTGAGTGTGGATATTGTCTAGATGACAATATTTGTATTAAACTCATAGCATATGTTTTGTCGTATTTTACATGACTGTTGTATAATTAAGTTGTATTTGAATTTTGTACCATGTAATTGGCGACTCAAGATAGGTGATGTATACCTATTTTTGGGCGTCCAGATTAATATCGAGCTTAGGATATGATCCTGGCTAAGATGTGAGACAAGAACTAGGAGGGAGAGAGCGGAATTCCTTCACTAGTATGACCTACCTAAGTTTATTTGGTATTTAATTGGTCTATCGAGTATAGGGGATAATATGTGATATGTTAATTAACCATTGTTTTGTGGCGATTTTTGAAAATGACATCCGAGAATGTTGAGAACATTAATGGAGCACGAAAAGACCGTTGAGTCTCCACAGATCAATAATCAGGATAATATGCATCAGAAAGGCGACAATCCACAGGCAAACAACAACACTGACAAGATGATGAACGATGGAATGTTTAGAGGCTTTATGCAATTCATGCAACATCAGGTAAGAGTGGCTCCTGTACAAAATGCAGGTGGAAACACTGACAACTCTCGGACGCCATCACGCTTAGCGATTCAAGGCTGGGACTACTGGAGTTTTTGGAGAGCCAAAACCACTTAAAGCGAGACGTGGATAAAGCGATCAACAAGATATTTGATGTCTTGGGATGCTCAGAGCAAAAGGTTCCTTTTCCACCTTCATATTCGCGCGGAGGCGATTCTTTGGTGGGAATCTATAAAGCGTACTCAACCTGCCGCACTAAAAATGTCTTGGGAGAAGTTCTAAGAACTGTTCAACGACAAGTACTTTCCCGAAAGTATTTGTCACATGAAAGAGGTAGAGTTCATCAAGCTGGAGCAAAACAACATGACCGTGTCGCGATGCGAAGCCAAGTTTGCTGCAAGAGTTATCCGGTTTGCATCTCATTTGGTTGATAATGAGGAGAGAATAACGTGAATGTTTCTAAGAGGTTTGAAACCCGAGATACGTCAATATCTTATCTCTTATAAACTGTGTTTGTATTCAGATGTTGTTAATAGGGCTCAATTATTGGAGTGCGATAATGAGTCAACCCAACCAAAAGAGAGCGGTAAGCAAAATGATAATACTAGTGATAGCGATGAATCGAAGCGGTGACAATAAGCGTGGAGGAATCAACATGCGAAATGGTAACCACTTGGTGGTAATCATGGCCAAAATAATAAGAATGGACATTTCAAGAAGAGGAGATTCAACAATGATGGAAAGACGTCGTGGCGACACCGTTGTTAAGGAAGGAGAACGAACACCTATCATATGCTTCAAATGTGGAGAGAGGACACATCGGTCCAAAACCTGCGATGCCATCCAAAGCATGTTACAATTATGGAAGAGAAGGTCACTGGCCCGATTTTGTCGTGCACCAAAGACAAGTCCATTTGGGATGGAGGCATCAAAGGTCAGTCCCGCACAAGATAAAACCGTAGTTCAAGGAGGCGTTTGTCGTGACCTCCCGAAAAGCAAGGAACCCAAGCGAGGTCATCACGGGTAAGCTTATCATAAACTCTAGCGAAGTATATACCTTATTTGATCTGGGTTCTACCCATTCTTTTATTTCTCCTACTTGCGCTCAACGTTTAAATTTGACTCCGGAGAAATTGGACTTTGACTTATCTGTTGAAACTCCATTGGGAGAAACCTTCATTACATCCACTGTTTATAAGTCTTGTTTGGTTCAAATCGGTACCCTCTAATTACCTGTCGATCTTATTTCATTGAAAATACTTGCATTTGACGTAATTCTAGGGATTGATTGGTTAACTACTCATCATGCAAAAATTGATTGTTTTCGTAAGGTTGTTCGCTTTCATATTCCTAACCAACCAATTATGCGAATTTAAGCAACCAAACCATTAAAATCAATCACTGTCATCTCAAGCCATAAAGCTATTCGTTTATTAAAAAACGGATGTCAAGCTTTCTTAGCTCTTGTCACGGATCTAAACAAAAATACGTCAGTTTTGAATGATATTTTTATTGTTAATGAATTTCTGACGTATTCACTGAAGAACTTCACAGCTACCCCGGGCGTGAAATTGAATTTTGTATCGACCTTGAACTCGGTACAAAACCTATTTCCAAAGCCCATATCGAATGGCTCTATTGAACTTGAGGAGTTAAAGACCCAACTGCGGGAATTGTTAGACATTGGCTTTATTCATCCTAGTACTTCTCCTTGGGATGCTCCTGTTCTATTCGTGAAGAAGAAAGATGAGAGTATGCGACTTTGTATTGATTATCGGGAGTTGAATCATGTCACCATCAAAAATAGGTACCCATTGCCACGTATTGATGACTGTTTTCACCCGATTGCAAGGAGCCAAATTCTTTTCAAAGATTGATCTTAGTTCCGGATATCACCAATTGAAGATTAGAGCAGATGACATTCCAAAATGGCTTTAACTCTAAGACGCGTGCATTATGAATTCTAGTCATGTCTTTTGGATTGACTAATGCACCTGCTGCCTTCATGGATATGATGAACCGAGTATTCAAGGAATATTTGGATCACTTTGTGGTCATCTTTATTGATGACATCCTCATATATTCCAAAGTAGTGAAGATCATGAGCAACACTTGAGGCTGATACTTCAAAAGCTTCATGAATATAAGCTTTATGCCAAGTTAAAGAAATGCGAGTTTTGGCTTGAGGAAGTAGCATTCCTTGGGCATGTGGTATCAAGTCATGGAATATCTGACCCACAAAAGATTGAAGCTATTCAAAGCTGGGAGCAACCTAAATCAGTGACCAAAGTACGTAGCTTTCTCGACTTAGTTGGTTATTATCGGAGATTCGTAGAAGGGTTTTCTCAAATCGCTACTCCCTTAACTCAGCTGACTCGGAAAGATACAAAATTCAGTTAGAGCGAGGAATGTGAGAAGAGTTTTTAAGAACTCAAGAGAAGACTCATTTCAGCACCTGTTCTGACAATACCATCTGGCTTAGAGGGATTTGTCATCTACAGTGATGATTTGGGCAAAGGGTTAGAATGTGTTCTCATGCAACATGGGAAAGTCATAGCCTATGCCTCTCGACAACTCAAAGAATATGAGAGGAATTATCCTACTCATAGCCTATACAGCTGTTGTCTTCGCACTTAAAATTTGAAGGCATTACTTGTATGGGGAGAAAATGGAGATCTTTACGGATCATAAAAGCCTCAAATATTTCTTCACTCAAAAGGAAATCAACATGCGACAATGACATTGGCTTGAATTGTTGAAAGATTATGATCATACCTTCCAATACCATCCTGGAAAAGCGAACGTGGTAGCTGACGCATTGAGTAGAAGATCATATGCGGGTATGAGTGCAATATTGTCAACGCAAAGGCCCATTTTGTGTGACTTGCAAAGGATGGAGATAGAGTTAAAGAATCCAGGAACCCATGTGATGATGGCGAATATACGAGTAGAACCGAATTTAATCGATAAAGTTAAAGCTTGCTCCAACTACGAGAACTGGAGGTGATCCGTATGAGAGAAAAAGTGCAAGAAGGTGCTATCTGGGAAGCAAGAATCGATGAAGAAGGAATACTTGAGTCAACTCCGGACTTTGTGTTCCTAACGACCATGATTTAAAGTATAAAATCATGATGGAGCGCCATGACACACCATTTGCAATCCATCACAGGAGTACCAAAATGTATCGTGATCTTTGTCATACATTTTTGGTGGAGCATATCGAAGAGAGAGATAGTGTTGTTTATCTCAAGGTGTCTAACTTGTCAACGAGTCAAGGCGGAGCATCAAGTACCAAAAGGTCCATTGCAACCACTTGAAATTTCAGAATGGAAGTGGGAGCACATTCTACTATGGATTTCAATTCTTGGTCTTCCCAAGGTTTCTCAAGACATAGATGCAATTTGGGTCATTGTTGATAGATTGACCAAGTCCGCTCATTTCTTACCAATCACGAGAAACTTATACACTTGAACGCGTCTTGCTTTCGTATATACATAAATGAGATTATAAGATCGCATGGTATGCCAATTATCCATAGTTTACGATCGAGACCCAAAATTCACTTCATAATTTTGGGTTAGTTTGCAAAAAAAAGCTATGGGCACGCAGATTCTACGATTTAGTTCGACATATCATCCTCGGACGGACGGACAATCGAGAGGACTATTCAAACTATAGAAGATTTATTAAGACTACGTGTCCTTGATTTCAAGGAAATTTGGGATAAGTTCTTACCATTGGTGGAGTTTTCTTACAACAACAATTATCAAGCAAGTATTGGCATGGCTCCATTTGAGGCGTTGTATGGAAGAAAGTGTCGTTCTCTAGGTATCTTTGGGATGAGGTGGGTGAGAACAACGTTGTTGGGATCGGATTTGAATGCGTGTGATTGCGGAAAAGATTAAACAATCCAAAAACGTAAAAAACCTCTGACAAGACCGATAAAGAGTTATTACGATCTTCATCGAAAGGGCGTGGAATTCGATATTGGAGATCATGTGTTGTTACGTGTTGCTCCATGGAAAGGAGTTACGAGATTTGTAAAGAGAAAAAGCTCAATCCTCGATTCATTGGCCCATTTCTAATCCCCGTCGGTAGGAACTGTGGCCTATAGACTGCTTTCTGCCAAGTATGTCTCGTGTTCATAACGTTTTCACATATCCATGTTACGTAAATATGGGAAGACCCAAACCACATTATTGAGTTAGAACCAGACGAAAATAGAGGAAGATTTAACGTATGAAGAGGTTCATGTTCAAATCTTGGATAAGAAGGAACATATTCTACGCTCCAAAGGTTATACCTCAAGTCAAAGTTTTGTGGAGAAACCACGATGTTGAGGAAATGACACGGGAGTTAGAATCTGAAATGAAATCAAGGTATCCTTACCTCTTCGACATACCGTACGTACCCTAATTTGAGGGCGAAATTTCATAAGAATGGGAGGTTGTAAGACCCCAACTTTTAATAAAGATGATTTTTCTATAAATATCATTTTGAATATTATGGAATGAATTTGATATAATGTTATAGTTGTGGGTGATATTTATAAATTTTGCAAAGTCATGAAGTTGTTTTATAATATTAGATTGGTGGGGAATATTACGTTTTAATAGGGAATATTAAATGCGGCATAAATCATTAATGGACCCCAAACGGAATTATTGTCGGATTGAGAAAATGACAAAAATATTTTTATGAAAACAACGTCGAAAGTTTTCTGATTAAAAGCTGTTGAACTACTCATTAGTAAAAGAAATCGATGTCGCTTGGTTGCATAGTAGCACACGGTATTGATTATTGATGCTTACGTGAGAAGTCACTCAGTTTTGTTTAATTATTACCACGGTAATTGTTGCATAGTATCTCACGTTATTTGATTCAATTATTGTCGATATTTTATATATTATTAAATCAATAATTGAAATGATAGAGTTATTAATATTATTATTTGCAATATTAACGATGTCTAGAAGTTACGCGAGGAGAGAGGTTTGGTCACCTAATTGCGGCGCCAGGGAGGAAATCCCTATTGGAAAGCCCCTACTCTTTCTGGAGCGACACAGTGGAATTAATATTGTGAATTATAATAATTATGATAAATGTTGTTAAAAATATTGAGGGGATTTTTATGAAATATTTGTGTAAATTTTGCTTATTTTATGGACCCTCATTTACCCATTTTTCAAAATAATCAGTAGAAAGTTATTTAATATAATAAAGGTGGGCCCACATGTGGGGGCCACATGTGGGGCCCATGTGTGAAAAATGGGATGGCAGAGAATTTCAAATGTTTGATTCACGGGTGGCTTGCATGTTTGTTTAATTATTAGATATATGTATATTATATATGTATATTATAATATATATACGTATTATATAGGTATATATTAGTAAGGCATGTTATAATGGAGGGGACGGTGGTTCACGGGGGTGATAACCCGTGAACTTATATATATATAATATATAATATATAATATATATTATATTTTTTATTTAAAAGATTTTGTTTTATTAGAATATTTTATTAAATTAGTATGGACCGTCCGATTAAAAGTAAATCAATCTGAACCGTTCATGAATTAGTTACTATTCAGTCCATTCTTCTATAAATAGAAGCTCATTCTTTCATTATTTCTTACGAATTCCCTGAAACTCTAGAGAGAGAAACTATAGAGAGAAAGAAGAAAAGTGTTACGCTACTTCATTACTCCTATATCCAGATCTCTTTTCTTTCTACAGGTAAGGGTTTTTATTTCTTCTACGTATTCATGAAGAGAACTTACATTATTCCATTCTTTATTATTACATTGGAATAACTTGGGTATCTGAGGACTACCCTATACTTGGTGAAATTCTTACATTATTCCATTCTTTATTATTATGTTGGAATAACTTTTATCTACGCTTGAATCTGCATACATGGTGAAATTCTTACATTATTCAATTCTTTATTATTACATTGGAACATCCTATGCATGCTTTACGCATGACACAGGTTCCATTGTTTATTATTACATTGGAATATCACATACGTGCATTTACGCATGACTTTTGGTTCTATTATTTATTATTACATTTGGAATAACTTTTATGCATGCGATTATCGCATGCGTGGTGATTTCTTTTGTTATTCCATTCTTTATTATACTCGGTTGGTTAAAGTTTTGACTTCTATACTCCATGAAATTAGTGGAATATCCTTAATATTTAAGCTTCATCCAATATCTTTTCATGGAAATATTCTTACGAGCATTCTTGAATTTTACTCTACCAAGAAGTATCATGTTGACAATTTGGGCGTTATTGGTTCTGGATAAATTAATTCTTGAACTTGTTTTATTGAATTCTTATATCATTGTCATCATCCTCATGTTTATATTATGTTGAAAGTCATCTGCTACTTTGTAGTGCATAGATGGACTTGGTATGATTATGACCAAGGATTATTCTGTATAATCATGACCGTAATGTTACAAATGATGTGGTAAAAGTCCTTATTGGCCGTAGTGCATTGATGGACAGTTGTTGGCATGATCATGACCATTGATGAATACACGAATATCCTTGGCCCGTAGTGCATGAATAATTTATGGTAGTGATACTAATGAATATCCTTGGCCGTAGTGCAGGGATGATGTGGATTATTTATTAAGTCGAGTCCCAGCGATAAAAGTGATGAAAAACCTTTTAAATCATAAAAGATAGTAGATTTTATTCTCTACTTAACTCTTTTAATGGATTACTTGTTCCGCTACAGTTAAACTTGATGTTTGTTATATTGTATCAGTTTAACACTGTTGAAGGCTAATGATAATTTATTCTGTATTATCGTAGTTATAATATTTCTTACTGGGCTAGTTGAGCTCACCCTTTTACTTTCATTGTTCTCTTCAGGAAATGAGAACGTGGCGAGGACTAGACTAGTCGGAGCGGAGTGACGGTCCAGATAATATCATTAGTAGTCCTCACTATTCTATTAAATAGTGTGATATTAAATGTAATGAGGACTCAATTGAGTGTGGATATTGTCTAGATGACAATATTTGTATTAAAACTCACAGCATATGTTTTGTCGTATTTTACACGATTGTTGTATAATTAAGTTGTATTTGAATTTTGTACCATGTAATTGGCGACTCAAGATAGGTGATGTATACCTATTTTGGGGGCGTCACAAATATAGCCTATTGAATTGACTGATTATTTGAAGAAAATATCCTGCTAAATTGTTGATTAATTCACGTTCTAGCCTAATGTTTTGATGATGATTTGATCATCGGTACTAAATTGTGATTTGTGGATTTCAGGAAACTATTTCAAGAAGTGTATATTGGATTATTCAAGAAGAATGAAGATGTTTTGAGTCCTAAGAAAAATATGTAAGGTCATTACAAATATCTAATTTTTCAATTCAAGGCTCTAGGACATTTTATGTGTGCATTAAATATGATCTTGTGCATGTCTAAAAATATGTCATTCACTATTATCTGCTATTAAGAGAAATGAGTTTGCATTCATTCATAAGATTCCTGACCGATTAAGTGTTACATATTTAAAGATAATTGATAGCTAAAAAATTGTTTGTGCCGTTTAAAGAAATTATCATTATCTGTTAGTGGTAAATTGAATATGACGGTAGAGTGTTTAACTTATACCTTGAAAGTAGGAAATCATGGTTATCTTTGAAGAGTTGGAATTTGTTCCATGACTTTATGATAAGTAATGGTTCCAAACTTTATGGAAAATATTCTAGAGTTACTCTTTTTGTTTGACTTAAACTCTATCTAGATTATTTTTGAAAGAGTCCTATATTTATCCAATGGTTATTAGTTTAAGTATGTTTTTCAACCGAAATAACATTGGAACGTTGCTTTTCTTATTTTACAACGTAAACATTTTTGCAACGGTAATATGTTTGGGCTATAAAAAGCAGCTGAGATCAGTGATACAAATTACAACACTTACATCACTTGAATTAATTATTGCACTCATATACTTGAAAAGCTAATTCATTATTCTTGGTGTAATATTCACAGTTGTTGTGCGATTATACTCAGATTATTTATCAGCTATTTACGTGAGCTTAATTTTGGTGATATCTCTTTCTTACTACTTGATCATTGCATTCACTAGTTGAGCCTTGCATTGTTAAATTGTTTATTTGCTTTGATCATTAGACCTCTATCATTGTAATCTTAAATTTGTTTTTTAGACTTAGTGTTGTCTAAGGGAATTTAATCCAGGTGGATTAAGGTTTGTTTACTAACAGGTTCAAGGAAGCATAGGTGCTTAAGGAGTGCATTGGTGCATAAGGGGCAAGAGTGTTCAAGTGAATTATTGTAATTCAATTTTTATAGAATCTGTGTTGTAAAAAGAGTCTTTTAAAGAAATAAAAGTGAGTCTCAATACTAGTTGGTATTGGGCGTGGAGTAAAGCTATTATTATAGAGGGGTAATAGTCGAACCACGTAAAAATCTTAGTGTTATTTTCATTAATTGATTTTACTTAATTACACTCGAGTTAATTGATTTGCTAAATAAACAAAATTCGATCATAAGCATTTTTGTTATCATTAAATATTTCATTTAACTTATAAAATCACCAAGATAATTTTTTTTAAACACAAAGTCAATTCGGTGAACCATATTTCATTCAACAATACGCATTCATTTATATAGTTGACTACATTCAATAATTTGGTTAAAAGATTTTAACTGGTCATAGTTTGTATCAACACTTATTCAACCCCCCCTTCTAAGTGTGCCTTATCTGAATTTCATGAATTTATAACTTAAATAAAATACTTAGTGTTAAAGAATTATCTTAATATAATGCAAGTATTCAAATTTTAATTATTAAGATAATTACAATGGCTTATGTGATTTTAAAGTAAAACAAATAATAAAATCAACATCAAGATTTTTTACGTGGTTCAGTTATTACCCTCTATAATAATAGTCTAGTTCACGTCCAATACCAACTAGTTTGAATTTGTGCATCAACATATTTTTTGGGATAGAGTTTAATATTAGCCACGTCAGCTCGTCCACGTGTAAAATAAAATAAAAAATTATTATTTTTATGACTATTATTATTTTTATGACTATTATTATTATTATTATTATTATTATTATTATTATTATTATTTATGTACATTTATGTATGTACGTAATAAATCTAAAGAAAGGGGATCTGTTTTAATTTGGGAGAAATGATTTGTTCAGTTATAAATACTAATCCTTGCAAAATAATAGTAACTAGGCCCATGTGCTTGGGTGGTCATTGGATCAATATTCCAAATTAGAGGTCTTGGGTTTGAATCTGTGCATCAACATATTATTATTATTATTATTACTACTACTACTGTTATTATTATTATTAATATTATTATTATTATTATTATTATTATTATTATTATTATTACTATTACTGTTGTTATTATTATTATTATTAGTACTATTATTATTATTATTATTATTATTATTATTATTATTATTATTATTTCTACTCTTTGTTATTGTTGTTGTTGTTGTTGTTATTATTATTATTATTATTATTATTATTATTATTATTTATTATTATTATTATTATTATTAGTATTATTATGATGTGTTATTATTATTATTATTATTATTATTATTATTATTATTATTATTATTATTATTATTATTATTTTTATTGTTATTATTATTAGTAGTAGTACTATTATTATTATTATGACTGTTATTATTATTATTATTATTATTATTATTATTACTGTTATTGTTATTATTATTATTATTAGTATTATTATTATTATCTTAATTTAAGGCAACATTTTAATAGTCGTTGCAAAAAATTGTATAACATATGCAACGAAAATAAAAATTGTTGCAAATGAATGTGGTCCATATTAGGCAACGAAATATAGCAACAAAAAAACTTTCGTTGCCCACGTTGAGGAGAAATCA
The DNA here is from genome assembly GCA_020205605.1 of Panax ginseng. Classification (NCBI taxonomy): domain Eukaryota; kingdom Viridiplantae; phylum Streptophyta; class Magnoliopsida; order Apiales; family Araliaceae; genus Panax; species Panax ginseng. The sequence continues at coordinate 70,275,319 of CM035129.1, forward strand.
AGTGGTTAGAAATTTTGTAACGAATTTCTAACGAATTTTATTTTCAAAATTTGCAACTACTTATGAATTCCGTTGCAAAAAGTGAAAGGCTAACACAATCTGCAACGAAGAATAAGTTTCGTTGCTAAACATACACTTTTAGCAACGACTTTATAAGTCGTTGCCTGAAAAATTGTTGCCAAAGCCCCATTTTTAGCAACAAAAAAACTTTCATTGCCCACGATGATGGGAAAGAAAGTGGCCAAAAAATCTGCAACGAATTTCTAACGAATTTTTTTTCCGCCAATGAATTAGCAACAAAATTTTGCAATGACTTATGAATTTCGTTGCAAAAAGTGAAAGCCTGACACAATCTGCAACGAAGGACAAATTTCGTTGCTAAACATATACTTTTAGCAACGACTTATAAAGTCGTTGCACGAAAAATCGTTGCTAAAAGCCCATTTTTTTGTAGTGAGTATTGCTTCTATAATTCCTAAAATGATTAGAAATTCCTTAAGTTTTGCGCTTCATCTAATATCATTTCACTGAAATATTGGTCTAAAATTTCTTATTAAATTTTAATCTTTTCATGTTTGGGTACTATTCATACGGTACTATTTATGGGCACTATTCATATGGTACTATTCATGAGTACTGTTCACAACATAATTTAATTTCTTTTCTTTGTTCAAGTTATCTTTTATGAAACTTATTCTTGAAATTGAATCCATGTTATGATCTCATTTAATTGATTCTTTATATCATTATCATCATCCTCATGCTTATATTGTGTTGAAATTCATCTCTGGCCCGTAGTGCAAAGATGGACTATTGATTGGTATGGGTATGACCACGAATTGTGTATTGGTATAATCATAACCTTTAATGTTAGAGATAAGGTTTATGGTGAAAGTCCTCTTTGACCCGTAGTGTATAGATGGACAGGTGTTTGGCATGATCATGACCACTGGTGATACAAACGAATATCTTTGGCTCGTAGTGTATGGATAATTCGTTGATTTGAAATATTTGTTGATTGATGTTACAGGGATAAAATATTGATGATGGACTTTTAAATCATAGAAGATAGTAGATATCAAGCTCTACTTGACTCTTCTAATAGATTGTTATTTCCGCTGCAGTTGTTGATTTTAAAACTTGTTGTCTATTATATTTTATCAGATTTTTTCCTGTTGAGAACTAAGGATAATTTTTCTATATTATCTTAGTCATAATATTCTTTATTGGGCTAGTTGAGCTCACCCTTTTACTTTTGGTTCCATTGTTTTTCTCAGGAGGCGAGAATATAGCTGGGACTAGTTGGAGAGTGGAGTAATGGTTCAAGACGGTTATTATAGCAGTCCTCACTATTTTGTAAAATAGTGTAACAATAATTGTAATGAGGACTTTATTTGAATTTGGATATTATCTACAAGACAATATTTGTATTAAAACTCACAGCGTATATGTTGTCGTATTTTGCACGATAGTTGTATTAATAAAGTTTGTATTTTAATTCTGTACCATGTATTTGGCGACTCATGTGCGACCCCAACTTTTTATTAATAAAATTGAATTTCCTCTAATTATTATTTTGAATAATAAGGTGTTAATGTGATATAATGCTTTGGTTATGGGTGAAATGTGCAAATTTTACAAAATAAGCAAGTGGTTATAAAATATTCATTGTTGTTGGGGAATATTCGTTTGGTCGTGGAATATTCTTCTTTGTCAGGGAATATTAAATGCGATGGCGCGACCATTTATGAGGCCCATAACGAAAAATGGTCGGATAAAGAAAATGACAAGTTTGAGTTTTTTAAATAACGGCGTAATTATTACCGTTAACACTATTAGAATACCCGGTGGTTAAAATACAGTAATACGCGTGGTTGCACAGTAGTAAACGGTATTGCACAATATTTTTTGGATTATTGATTCTTACGTAAGAAGTACTCAATAATTGTTACAGTAATTACTATTTAATATTTTATTTTATTGATTCAATAATTGCTACGTTGATATTTTATATTATTGTTGTTTTAATAATTGTCTGTGACACCCCCAAATTCGGGTACTTCATTTTCCACAAGATTTGATGTTCACTTGATAAAAACATTCATTTCTAACTACCCAAATATAATAAAATTTAACAATAAACCTTTCCATTAAAGGATTACATCAATAAGTTCAATAAAATCTCCCAGGTTATCTAACCTTTAAATACAAACATCAAATGCGGAAAATTAAATAACTACATCACAATATTTAAAATAGAGTCTACCAATATAAAAGACCACATGTTTACAAGTCTTCAATACTTGTTCATCTTTCCTTTTCCTTTACTGGTGGTAGGTTCATCGACCTTCTCAACTTTAGCTGTAATATTTATATAAGTAAGAGTGAGCAAACAAATGCTCACTTGAAGTGACAATGAATAATATATCATAACAACTACCAAATGAATAGGCTCAATATAACTGAATAATATTCTCTATCAATGATAATCAGAAACAAAATTCGAAATATAAGTATTCTTTCAACTTAAACCTAAACAGTCATAAGACTGTAGGGACTTCTCGTTCTTAGGGGGATCAGCCCTTCGTACAATGTATTGTGCACAAACATCTAAAACTTTGCGTAAATTATCCCCTGTAATAGGGTTGTTCATCTCAGCATTTAGAATACAAGTCTGCACCAAAGAAAGTTTGATTTGGATATGTTTCAAGGTAATTTAGAGTTTAACGAACATCAACTAAGGATTAGTTGAATAAAATATAATAACAATATGCTATGGAATAAGTCATAGATGAATCAACATTTGTATGTTAGGGTCATGCTTTAGAAATGAACTAAAAGCATAAACATTGAATAACGTAACATACCTTACTTGGACAATATTAAGCTAAGGTTAGAATGTTGTTTAGAATTGAATTATTAAGTATGCATAATAAATAGCAATTTGAACGATAAAACTTGTTCAACATAAGTGTATCAGAATTTAGAAGCTTGCATGCTAAGAAACAAGTTAAAGTAGGAAACCTTCTCAAAGTAAGAGTAAGGTTAAATAGCTTTGCACGAATATAATTAAATTGTATAAATAGGACTAGGAATAACGTGCTCGATAGTAAACAAGGTAGGGTAAAGAAAACTTGCATACTAAGAAACAAGTTAAAGATCAGAAAAACTTGCACAATATAAAATTAGAGTTAAGGAACTTGCCTTGTGTGTAAGCTAAACCGTAATAACTCGAATCACAATATCCTATACTCATGTCATTATGACATAATTAGTTACTACATATACTCTGTATACAATTAAGTATCTACTTCATGTATGACTTGGTTTTGATCATATAGTCAAGTCACACTAGTAATGCAATAATTTAACTCATTAATTGTTAATAACAAAATCTAATTACGCACAACACGCAAGTATACGTGGTCAACAAGTAATAAAGTGATAAGTTGAGTATCGTTCCCACAAAAGAATTATTTAATAAAATCACCAAGTACTAACCCATGACCAATTTAATCTTATTTAAACAAATGATTTAATAATTTAATTTAAAATAATTAAATAAACTATTACTAACTATCCCTAGAATGAAACAAGATATTGAAGACTTGAGATTACAATTTCACTTATTGTTACATTTAAATCAACACACTTCCTGTTAAGCCAAATTATTTATACTGGATTGTTAATCAAGAACACGAAAGTAAAATATGGCCATCTCTCAATGCACCATACTCATATCAAATCAAATCCACAGATGATAGAATCAATTTGAACACCCTAATTAACTAACCCACTATATCTCTATGTGAATTACAATTAAAAAGGGTTTAAGTTCAAGTTCTTATTAGACTACATATGGCGTAAAGGCATATCTCTATCCTAAACACAAATCATGAATTCCATCCATGCAGAAATCACAAACACATGCTATCATGATCGATCTAAATCTATACTTCATCTCTCGAGTTCATATAGATTATCACGGTAATTGTTAGCTAGGCAATTAAGCAATTCATTACAAATCATAATAGACAATCCAAATATAGCTAATAAGACTAACAAAGAAGCATATCAAAGTAAACTACACAATAAGATCCATAGTAATCTCAAAATAGAGTTTAATTCATAAATAAACTAGAATCCATCATCCACAATTGATTAAGCATTAAAAAGATACAAATAAATAAGAAAAGAAATTAGAATTGAGATAAACAAATCTGCATTCTCTTGCTTCCAATTTGATTCTCCAATGATAATCAATAGCTTCAATCTTCAATTCTAATCTAATCTAGGGCTCCTAATCTAAGAAAGAAAGTATAGAATTAGATAATAGAAATCTATCCCAAGAGGGATTTTATAAAGTCTTAGAATTAGCCTCCCAATCCAAGTTAAACTCAAGTATTTAGAATTCTAATGGACATCCTAGCAAGTTAGGCAACTAAGAATCCTATTCTAGCTCAATTTGGACATCAAATAACCCATTTCACTCTCCTTTCCCGCCGCTTAGCGCTTTCTCAAGACCGTCCCCTAGCCTTTTTTCATGTTGCGCAAGCGCTCATCATGCGGTCCGAGTTTCGGTGGCCTTAAGCGCTCAACATTAGGCGTGGCGTGCAATCGCGCTACTCTATTTTCTGCTGCGACGTCCTTTGGTAAAACAGGCATAACCTTTGATCCGCTTGGAGTTACCGGGCTTGCCACCTATCAAACGACGAGATCTACAACTTTCATTCTTTGAGGATTGACAAATTCGAATTGATCAAGGCGGAAATCGGGCTTGAAGTAGATGCTATGTAAATGGCAAACATGACAACTCTTAGCTTTGATCTTCGTTGATAAAAAGGCCATAACTCTCACATCCGCACTCCGATTGAGATGATTCAAGATGTTCCGGAAAGCTAAGAAGTAGAGCTACCATTAAATCCAAGTTCCAAGCCAAGAACATGCATCTAACTTGGTGTTAAAAGTCCTTCAATATTCCTTTCTTGCATTTACTTTGCGTATTTTAGTCCAAAAGATGTCCAATTGCTTATCCTTGCTTCTTCATGCCAATGTCATGTCATAGCCTACAAAATAACATAAAATGTATGAAAATTAACTACGAAGCATGAATATAAGCAACTAATTCAAGTAACCGGATAAGTAGGTATAAAACCTACTTATCAAATACCCCCAAACTTAAACATTTTCTTGTTCTCAAGCAAAAGCACAAATTAGACAGATTCATCCTCTAGCAATGATCCACCCAAACAATGAATCAATATGAATTCGATCAATGGCCTCAAAGGTTACAACAGATAATAACCCGTAAAAAATTTCAAAACAATGTCATGTCTAAAATTTCAACAACTTTCGTTAGATTCACATTTACTCTTGATCCTTTAAGTGTGTGTGTGCATCCATATGTTCAATCCAGTCATGATTTAGATTAAATCAACCAATACTCATAAAAGATTTTCAAAAACGACTTTCAAAACTTCTTATCACATCAATCACCGCTAATATAGACATAACACAAATTTTTCTTGAGGATCAACTGGATATTTAAACTTTTCAGCACGTAAGAACCCTTCCCAAGTATTTTAAACATACATATTTTCTTTTTTTTCTATTTAGTGAGTGCGTTTTACGCTCCATCCCACTTTCCACTTTTCATCGAACGAAAAGTCGTTTTTACGCTCCATCTCGCTTTCCACTTTTCATTGAACGAGTGCGTTTTACGCTCCATCTTTTCATCGAACGAGTGCGTTCGCATGTGTTTATGGGGAGTGCGTGTTACGCTCCATCTCGACCCACCACAAGATTCAATTATTCAACTCGGGAAGGTTCCAATAATTTTTTTTTTCATAAATACCCCAAGATTTCCCCCAAACTTATGTGAGTGCCTAATTTTCACTTCGAATGATGCTCAAATAAGATATCTCAAGTTGCAATGGTATCTTTCATAAGCATTTAGCCAAAAAAAATTTCAATCCCAACTGGCTAAACAAATGGATATGTGTAAAAATTTTCAAAAATTTCGCAAGTAATGTGAAACCCAACTAACTAGTTAAAATATAGACTAAGCATGCTCATCAATTCTCCAAGAGTTAACAATATCAACCACCCACTTATCATTGGCCAAAATCAAATTCCATCAAAACATTGCCCAAGTAAATACTAAACATGATAAATACCCCAAACTTAAAATGACATTGTCCTCAATGGCTAAGATAGGAAAAAATTAAAGAGAGGACTTCCACGACATATAGCAACTTATCTCCTTGTCTGCGAAGTTTGAAGAATAGGTTAAGCACATTGGAATGAATCGGGCATCACACTTGAGTTTGACTTGCATAACCTTTCTATAATCTTTTGATTGTCCATTGAACCTCCAATACCTGCAATGAAAAGAGACAACATGGATTAGAATAACACTTTGGATTGGTAAGAGAACTTAATAAGAAAATTAATTCCTATCTACTAAATAAACTAGTAAAGCAAAAAATAGAAAAATTCTTGGGTTGCCTCCCGCTTAAGCGCTTGAATTATAGTCTTTCAGCCTGACTTTGTCTGGTCAATGCTATCCAATTCCTCTTCGATAATTGAGGAACCCTCCATCCATCGGAAATAATGTAGCTTTTGGTAGGTTCCCAATTGTGATAGCCATTGCTTTAAAGTCACCTAGCATGCTCTGATTTGGTATGATCTCAATCAAGAACGTCCCCCATCTAGGTGTTTTCTCCATTGTGTATGTGATCACTTTGGGGCATGGAAGCTTGTCATACACAATGGGCTCTCCATCTATCCTCTCTTTCTCGTCCCACCATGGATTCAAAATTGTACTCGCTCTTTTGTCATCAAGAGCTTCGCTGACAACATGACTACCAAGTGGGCATGATTTTGCAAATCTGACCGACTCTTTGATCTTTGGTGGAGACCCATTTAGATCTTCGTGGACCTCTATTTCATTATCCCCAATTGTCTCCACACTTCCTATATCTTGTGGCTCATCCAGTCGTAGATTTGGCTCGGGTTCTCCATCAATTTCATCATCCATATCATAAAGCCAAGTGTTTGGAGAAAGGTTGTTTACTGGCTTTGGTCATTTGATCTATCTTCTTTTGATCCGCATTTTGAATTGATATCTTGATTACGAATTGACCTCTCTTGATTAATCATCTTCTCCTCATTTGATGCTATGAACTTGGACAATAATTCCTCCAATCTTGAATTTTCTGTTTCGGTTTTGGAAGCCATGTATTGAGGACCACCATTGTTGAGGTAGTGATGAGTTGTTCCATTCGATTATTAAAATTTTGGGTTGATAACTCCTGACTCATTATCATCTCTTCTTTTTTTGCTATAATCCTTAACATGAATTCCTTGAAATCTGAATTGTCTTCTTGTTGCATTGGAGGTGGATTTGAGAAATTTGATGGATATGTTGGATTTGGAGCGTAGTATTGGTCTTCATAAGTATAGCTCCATGACGAATCCGGGTGATACCCCCAAACTTGATGATAATTAGCATATGTATAATCGTTGAGGTATTCACCACCGTACTGTACCGGCCCAAGATTGATGGTGCATTGATTACTCGGGTGATTGCCAGCACAATAGTCACACATAACTGCCATCCTTCGACTCCTTTGGGCTGCAAAAACGTCCAACTTCCTCGAAAGTTCTTCAATCAATCTTTGATATTATGCTGAAATGCATTAAGTCCATCAATCCCCGTTTCCCTTGGTTGAGTCATGTTCGTGTATGGCCATTGATACGCAAAGTCATCCATGGTACCTGAAAAGAGAGAAATATAGGAAGAGAATTAAAAATAAAAATAAAAATGTTTAAATTAAGACTAATTTGATTGAAATTAATATTGGTAAAAAATATTAAACTAATTCCCCAGGAACGCGCCCAAAAACTTGTTGGGTAAAATCTAATTACGCACAACACGCAAGTATACGTGGTCAACAAGTAATAAAGTGATAAGTTGAGTATCGTTCCCACAGAGAATTATTTAATAAAAATCACCAAGTACTAACCCATGACCAATTTAATCTTATTTAAACAAATGATTTAATAATTTAATTTAAAATAATTAAATAAACTATTACTAACTATCCCTAGAATGAAACAAGATATTGAAGACTTGAGATTACAATTTCACTTATTGTTACATTTAAATCAACACACTTCCTGTTAAGCCAAATTATTTATACTGGATTGTTAATCAAGAACACGAAAGTAAAATATGGCCATCTCTCAATGCACCATACTCATATCAAATCAAATCCACAGATGATAGAATCAATTTGAACACCCTAATTAACTAACCCACTATATCTCTATGTGAATTACAATTAAAAAGGGTTTAAGTTCAAGTTCTTATTAGACTACATATGGCGTAAAGGCATATCTCTATCCTAAACACAAATCATGAATTCCATCCATGCAGAAATCACAAACACATGCTATCATGATCAGATCTAAATCTATACTTCATCTCTCGAGTTCATATAGATTATCACGGTAATTGTTAGCTAGGCAATTAAGCAATTCATTACAAATCATAATAGACAATCCAAATATAGCTAATAAGACTAACAAAGAAGCATATCAAAGTAAACTACACAAATAAGATCCATAGTAATCTCAAAATAGAGTTTAATTCATAAATAAACTAGAATCCATCATCCACAATTGATTAAGCATTAAAAAGATACAAATAAATAAGAAAAGAAATTAGAATTGAGATAAACAAATCTGCATTCTCTTGCTTCCAATTTGATTCTCCAATGATAATCAATAGCTTTCAATCTTCAATTCTAATCTAATCTAGGGTTCCTAATCTAAGAAAGAAAGTAAAGAATTAGTTATCATAGAAATCTATCCCAAGAGGGATTTTATAAAGTCTTAGAACTAGCCTCCCAATCCAAGTTAAACTCAAGTATTTAGAGTTCTAATGGACATCCTAGCAAGTTAGGCAACTAAGAATCCTATTCTAGCTCAATTTGGACATCAAATAACCCATTTTCACTCAAATCTCACTTTACTTAGCTAGCGCTCTCATAATCCGTCCTAGGCCTTTTTCGGCGCGATCATCTGCTCATCTGGCAAGAGGTTTCGTGTCTAGCTCGCTTGGCTAAGCGAAGCGCAATCCGCCTACACTTTTTTTCTCGCTGCGATGTCCTTTGGTAAAACAGTATAACTTTTGATCCGCTTGGAGTTACGGGGCCTGCCACCTATCAAATCGAAGATAACGACGAGATCTACAACTTTCATTCTTTGAGGATTGACAAATTCGAATTGGATCAAGGCGGAAATCGGGCTTGAAGTAGATGCTTTATGTAAATGGCAAACATGACAACTCTTAGCTTTGATCTTCGTTGATAAAAAGGCCATAACTCTCACATCCGAACTCCGATTGGGATGATTCAAGATGTTCCGGAAAGCTAAGAAGTAGAGATACCATAAAATCCAAGTTCCAAGCCAAGAACATGCATCTAACTTGGTGTCAAAAGTCCTTCAATATTCCTTCTTGCATTTTGCTTTTTTGCGTATTTTAGTCCAAAAGATGTCCGAATTGCTTTTCCTTGCTTCTTCATGCCAATGTCATGTCATAGCCTACAAAATAACATAAAATGTATGAAAAGTAACTAAGAACATGAATATAAGCAACTAATTCAAGTAATGAATCTTAGGATAAGTAGGTATAAAAAAACACTTTAAAAAAAATAAAGACTTATTGTCTTTAAGCATTGTTTGGCAAAACTAGATTAAACTCCTTTAATTTATTTTACTAAATCATTTATATAATAGTTTATTGTCACACTTTTATTATTAACTTAAATAAAATATATATAATAATTCATTTAATCCTTATCAAGTCTCTAATTTAATTATTAAATTAAATTAGAATATTATCTCATAATAATTAATTTTCTTAACCCATAAATTATTTATTTAACAAATAAATAATCAAATCAAATCAAATTAAACAAAAATTTATTCAACAATAAACGCACCAATTAAATATTTATATAATTCAATAAATATTTGGAATTACAATTTAAAATTCTGGATTGTTACACCCTTCCCTCCTTACAAGGATTCTGTCCCCAAAATCACAACTCAAACAAATCATTCAAACAATTCATTCAGAATAACAACTCAAACAAATCATTTAAACAATTCATTCGCCACATTATCACTGCACAATATTTCCCATTATCAATCAATAATTCATATTATTTGAATAATATTATTAGATAGCATTATTGGCAATATCTAAGGAAGTTCTGTCTAGGAAAGGGGTTTGGTCACCTAATTGCGTGTCAGTAAGGAGAAATCCTTATCGGAAGCCCCTCTCTCCAAGAACGACACAGTTGCCATTATTGTGATTCTGTAATATTATTTGTGAATAATTAATTATTAATTTATATGATAAGGAAATATTTATTTTTATATGGATATAAATGAAAGAATTAATGTTGAGGTGCTTTATAAGTATTTTGTCAGAATTGAGGTATTAAAAATCATCCGTATGTGAATTTTGGTCATTTTTTGTTTGGAATTTGGAAAAACTTTCTTCTACAAAGTTGTAGAGAATTAAATTTTCTATGGGATGGACATAAAATTCATATTTTTCTGATAAAGGGGCTATTTATTATGAATTATTGAAGTTTTTGAATATTGTTTATATTTAAAACATTTTTGGAAATTTTCTAGAATGGGTAAGCCCCACTCTTGTCCTTGTTGGTGTGCTGAGATTTTTTTTTTAATGGTGGTGTGCGTGTATAGTAGCAGGTAAAGCCATCAGGTAGCAGGTTAAATCTGCTTTGACGTTCTAGCATTTTCTTATAAATAGGGTGCTTAGGTTAGAATTGAAAATCACACAAGAATAAGAAATTTTCTCTCTCTATAATATCGAGTGTATTTTTGTGAGTATTTATATACTTTGAGAGTTGTTAAGCAGTGCAAGTTTTCTTCAATGTTATATCCGATATTTCAGCTAGAAGTACTATTCTTTTGAGTGCAAAGATGAACAGGTGTTGAGATGAACATGACCAACTGGTGATACAAATGAATTTCTTTGGCCCATAGTGCAAAGATGAATATTTGATTCAAGATGTATATTGATTGATGTTACAGGGATAAAATATTGATGATGGACTTTTAAATCATAAAAGATAGTAGATTTCATTCTCTACGTAACTCTTCTAATGAATTGTTATTTTCGCTGTGAATATTGATCTAAAACTTTTTGTTCATTATATTTTATCTGATTTATTGAAGGCTAATGATAATTTCTTGTACATTATCTTAGTCATAATATTCTTTACTGGTCTAGTTGAGCTCACCCTTTTGCTTTTTGTTCCATTTTTTCTTCTCAAGAGGCGAGCATATACCGGGAACTAGTCGGGGTGTGCAGTGATGTTCTAAGTCAGTTGTTTTAGCGGTCCTCACTATTTTGTAAAATAGTGTATCAATAATTGTAATGAGGACTTATTTGAGTTTGAATACTGTCTATAAGAAAATATTTGTATTTAAACTCACAACATATGTGTTGTCGTATTTTGCACGACAATTGTAATAATGAAGTTGTAGTTATTTTTTGTACCATGTATTTGGCTACTCAGAATGGGTTGTGTGGACCTATTTTGAGGGCGTCACAGTTGGTATCAGAGCTTAGGGATATGGTCTCTGGCGGAGATCGGGGAATGGAACTAGGAGGGGAGAGACGAGTAAATCCTTCGCTAGTGTGTCCTACCTAAGCTTATTTGGTATTTAATTGGTCGGTCAGAATATAGGGATAATATGTGCTATGTCAATTTCTTTAATTAACCCTTGTTTTATGGCAGTATTTGAGAATGGCAGCTGAAAATGTTAACAATGGAGTGAATGAGACCGTGGTGACACCTTTAATCACCAACCAGGAGAACGTGTAACAGGACGACAATGTTCCTCCTGTAAATAACACCACCGATCAAACGATGAATGATGTGATGTTTAGAAGTTTTTTACATTTCATGCAAAATCAGACAAGGGAGACTCGTGTACAAAATACGGGTGGAAATAATAGCAACGCGCGGCTTGTAACAGCCAAGCTGTTCAAAGAGTTGGGACCACCAAAATTTTTGGGAAAGTCGGATCCGATCAAGGCGAAAACATGGGTTAAGAAAATTACCAAGATATTTGATGTCTTGGGATGCACGGAGGAACAGAAGGTTCCATTCGCCACATTTATGTTCCGTGGTGAGGAAGATTACTGGTGGGAATCTGTGAAGTGTACCCAGCTTGCCGCACTCAACATGTCTTGGAAAACATTTTAGAAACTGTTCAATGACAAATACTTTCCTGAAAGTATTCGTCATATGATGGAGGTAGAGTTTATTAGACTTGAACGTAATAAACATGGTATGTCCCGATTATGAGGCTAAGTTCACAGAGTTATCCAGGTTTGCACCTCATTTGGTAGAGAATGAGGAACATATGACGCAGATGTTTCTAAGAGGTCTGAAACCCGAAATTCGACAATATCTTATTTCTCACAAATTTTTTCTATATTCAGATGTTGTGAACATGGCTCAATTATTTGAGCGAGATAATGAGTATGTTCAACCGAAGGACCACAACCAGGGTCATACCGGTGGCAGCAGTCATCGAAGCAATGACAACCAACGGGGAGGAAAATATTCAGACAAAAGCAGTGACCACTCTGGTGGTAATCGTGGCCATGATAGAAGAAGCGAGTCGGGGGGAGATTTTAAAAAGAGAAAGTACATAATGACAATGTGAAGACGTCAACACCAACATTAACTGTTCCTAGGGGAGGAGAACGACCACCGATCGTATGTTATAAATGCGGGAAAGAGGGACACATCATCCCAAACTACCCACAACAATCCAAGGTGTGTTATAATTGTGGAAAGGAAGGTCATATAGCTAGAGATTGTCCTGTAGCGAAACCAAGTCCAGCGGGAATGGTGACTCCAAAGGCTGTCCCGGACAAGTCAAAGTCAGTGGTTCCTGGAAGAGCGTTTGTCATGACTGCCAAAACGCGAGGAACCCAAACGAGGTTATCACGGGTAAGCTAATCATAAACTCTTGTGAAGTTTATACCTTACTAGATACTGGTTCTACCCATTCTTTTATTTCTCCTGCTTGTGCTCAAAGTTTGAACTTGACTCTAGAGAAATTAGACTTTGACTTATCTGTTGAGACTCTGTTAGGAGAAACTTTCATTACATCCACTATTTATAAATCTTGCTTAATTCAAGTTGGGACCCTCATATTACCTATCGATCTTATTTCTTTGAAAATACTTACATTTGATGTGATTTTAGGGATTAATTAGTTAACCACTCATCATGCTAAAATTGATTATTTTCATAAGGTTGTTAGTTTTCATATTCCTAACCAACCTGTTATGCGAATTCAAGCAACCAAACCACTAAAGTCAATCACTGTCATATCAAGCCATAAAGCCATTCATTTATTGAAAAATGGATGTCAAGCTTTCTTAGCCCATGTCATGGACTTGAACAAAAATACGTCAGATTTGAATAATATTTCTGTTGTTAGTGAATTTTCTGACGTATTTCCTGAAGAACTTCCCGGTCTACCCCCAGAATGTGTGTGACATCCCGGATTTTTAAGAATTAATAAATGAGAATTTAATAAATAAAATTCTTATTTTAAGATGTTTAAGTACGAGTATGTGTATATGTGTTATATATTGTGAAATATGTGAATTAGTGTGAATAGAATTTAAATGTTAATTTAATATTTATTGAAGTAAATAAATATTTTAATTGAATTATTTATTGAGATTATGTGATTAATATGGAGCAATGTAATTAAATGTATTATATTAATTAAATGATTATTTAATATTTAATTAATATGTAATGATTTTATATTATAGTTCTAATTTAATTGAGATAATGTAGTGATGTGATAATTATTACATGAAGTTATAATTAGCGAGTAATTATAATGTGACAATTTTATGTGATTAATTGATGTTAAACTTTTAATTAATTAAATTAATGTTAAGATTTAATTAATTAAAGGATAACATTAAGAATATGTGTTAAAGGATCTATTAAAAGAGTTTTTAAAACCGTTTTCCCAAACAAGGCCTTACTTTTTGTTTTAAACTTGTTTTACCCAAACAAGGCCTTAACTATTAAAACTTGATTTTAAAATAATATGGTTTTGCCAAACAAGCCTTAGGGCTTTTAAAATTCTAATTTTTGTAACTTATATATTAAATTGATAATTAGTATATGTAATTATATTTGGAGTTACATATTCTATAATTATATGTGTTATATATATATTGTATATACACTAAGTTACGTTCGTTTTCTAAACCTAAGTCTAAACTAAGAACAAAGAGAAGAAGAGAGAATACAGAGAAGAAGAAGAAGAAGAAGAAGAAGAAGAAGAAGAAAAAGAAGAAGAAGACAAAAGAAAAGCTTTCATCATCTCCATCTTTTCTCCCAATTCAACCTAGAAAGGTATCAAACTAACCCTTATACTAAATTAAGATGTTTTGTATTTAGTCTTTATAAAATTAGGTTTTCATGATTATGAATTTATATGTATATATGGTGTTCATATGTGATTGTATGCCATGAAAGGATTTTCACAATACAATTGTTGTAAAAACATGTTTTAAAATCATGTTCTCCTATGTTTTCATAGTTTTAGAGTTCTATGTAAAAATTGTTTTGGTGCGGATTCAGATGTTTAGAAGTTGAGGTGAACAACCCTATAAAAGGGGACATGTTATTGGAGACAATAGTTCCGAATGTAGCGCATATAGTCGTTACGATGTATTACGTTTGGGCTCGACATAGAAATACGATAAATAGGCCACCTAGAAATGCAAATCACGGTTTATAGTGTAAAGAAATCAAGGGGTGAAGCACAATTAAACCTAGAAAGAAGTTCAAGGTCTTGCGACCACTCAGCATTATTGGAATCTTTTAAATTCCTGAGATATTTATATCACTTCCAATTATTGAGCAATTATGGAAGATTCTTATTATTCTGATGGAGAATGTAGCGAGAAGAATAGCCCTTAGAAAGAAGTAGTTGTAGAACGCTTTAATCCAGTGAATAGAGATTAACGTAAAATCTATTTTGGTAGATTGATATATAAAGATTGATAGACTAAAATTTTGAGGACAAAATTCTTAGAAGAAGGAGTGAATGTGATAACCCAAATAATTATAGACGGTGAATTATGTAGTATATTAATTTGACGAGTAGAGTATTCGGTAATGATCCTTAGAAAAGAAACGAACGAGTTAAAGAATATATAATATTTGATATATGACTGTGTTTAATTGAATGTTATGTAATAAAATCTAAAAGTTGATGAAGAAATGAATGAAGTATATATATATATATATATATATATATATATATATATATATATATGTAAATTTTTTTGCTAAGTTAACGTGTTGAAGTTATTCAATGATAATTGTGAAAGAGATTTTGCGAAAACTGAGTAAGGGAGGTTTCGTTGATTCCGAGGATGAAATCCTTATGAGGAGGGAAGGTTGTGACATCCTGGATTTTTAAGAATTAATAAATGAGAATTTAATAAATAAAATTCTTATTTTAAGATGTTTAAGTACGAGTATGTGTATATGTGTTATACATACATGTTTAATTTTAAGTTTATGTGATGAGTTATGCGTAAATAGTTGGTTTAGATTAATTTAACTATTTGAGTTAGTTATGTAAATAAAGTGATTAATTGTGTGGGAGGGGATTAAAACATGAGATGGATTTCGGAGTGGAATTTAGGGACGTGGACTGTGTATTTGAGTCCGGATTGTCGAAATTAGTCAAGATAGACTGTAACCACAAAATGTGTCGTGGTTGTCCTTTTCGGGTAAAAAGTCAACCACGCATTTTTGGAGGCTAATTTGATGAAACAGATAGTCCCATGACGTCCGAAACGTCGATTTAGTAGGAATCGATATTGGTATCGAAATGTTTGGCTACGGAGGGCAAAATGGTCAAAATAGTGTATTAAGCGATTAAATTGATTATATTAATATTTTAATAAAGAAGTGCAGCAGCTGTGGGGCCCACGTGACAACTAAATTGGGATAAGAGAGGGAGTATTCATATTATAAGGTAATGAGTTACAAACCCTTAACAAATCCAAGACTCTTCCTTTCTTTAACCCCCACCCCATACTAAATTGAATTTATACAATATACTTAATACATATAATTGATGTTGGAGATGGAAGGGCTGAAAAAAACAATGGTTATCATGTTTATATATACTACCTATCCAAGCTTTTCATCTTTTTTGTGAAAATCCTACCGTAAGTGAAGTTGAGAGTGAGAGAGGAAAGAGCTTGAGAGGGTGGCGAATTCTGGAGTTTTCAGAGACTAATCAAGCAAGGAGAATCATTGGAGGAGTTCGAGCAAGAAGAATTCACCAAAGAGGTAAGCCATGAACTCTATTTTCCACGTTCTTTAGTAAAAATGAGAGAATATGCTTATGTGATTTTTTTGCAAATAATTTGTTTTGGACCTTGTGATGCTATGCTACTGTTAGTTGATGTTATGTGAATGTAAGAACAAAAGTTCTGGTTTAATCATGCCTCAATATCGTAGAGAATCAAGAAATTATGTCATGCATGCCAAATATTTGATAATATGACTTAATGATGCTAATTTGATCATATCATGGAAATTTAGTGAGTTCAATTGTTGTAACATTTGTATTTATATGAGTATAAATGATCTGGACAGTAGGAACTAATTCCTTACATGCTAGAATCGAAATCATGAATTTTGTCAAAGTTGGTTAAAACTTGAAATCTGTGACTTCTCGGGTTTTTCGAAGCCTTGGAATCATGGTTTCTGTAACCCGACTATGGCAGGTAATAATTTTGTAAAATACTATGTAGTATGATGTATAACCAGACCAAATTTCATAAGAAACAAAGTTAAATTGAGTAAGATATGAAATTCGGTAGCAAGCATGTTCATAAGGAAAAATCTACAGATTCTGGGATTTCCAGAAATTTTTCTAACTCTGGAAACAGTTCGCACACACTTATCTAGGCATCCAGTTTGTGGTCTTAATATGCTAGTTTGATGTATGTACTAATTTTGTAAAATACTAGGTAGCACGATGTCTAACCTAACCAAGTTTGAATGTAATCCGAATTAAAACGAGCAAGATATAAATTTTGGGAACTAGAAAGAAAATAATTAAAATTTGGAAAAATCTGGAAAACCCAGAAAATTTTCGAACTCTGGAAATAGTCCGCGCACACTTATCTATGCAGTTGGTTTGTGGTCTTAACATGCTAGTTTCATGAATGTTATATTTTTGTAAAATACCTTGTTGTATGATGTTTATTGTGTCCAAGTATCATGGTCATATCATCTGTAGATTAGCGGGAATAAAATCGCAAAAGTGGCTACAAGAAACAAAAATTTCAATGTCGGGTCGTTTTTTTTTCTTTTTTCTCAGATTCTAAAATTATACAATTCTACCTATGTGATGCGACACGTTATGTGATTAATTTGTATTGATAATAGAATGAGAATTAAATATATATTCTAATTGAAATGAACAGAATCATTTATCCTTAAAATTAGTATTTGAATACTTAGTTGCTTAATGTGACTTAAATGAATAAGTTACGTGAAGAAGACTTATCAGGCAAGTTTCTTGACTCTCTTTTTTTTCAATGAGCAAGTTTCTAAACTTTACTCTTTTAATTGAGTAAATATTCTATCCTTATTCAGTGATCGTGAGTTTCTTAACTTGTGCTATTTATTAATATGTACAAGTTTCTTATGACGTAGGTTATAAAAATTCATTGTACAAGCTTTATTGATGATTACTCAATTGTTATTTCAATCGTTATGCTTTAAAGTTCTTAATTATTTACGAACTGCTTTCAAGTATGCTTTCTGGCCTTTTGCTCCGGCTAGACATTATTGATGCGAAATGTTATATTATTTGAATTATTCAGATTCATTGTAGTTAATTAAAGTTTACCAATCCAAATTGTTTTGGTACGGTCCCGCATGAATACTAAGATGAACAACCCGAATAATGGGGTAAAACTGATGTCGGGCATATAGTCCCATTTACGCTTATGCGTTTAAACTTTATACTTGTGCACAATGTAGGGTACGATAGGATGATCTGTGACACCCCCAAATCCGGGTACTACATTTCCACCAGATTTGGCGTTCACTTGATAAAAACATGCATATCTAACTACCCAGACATATAATAAACCTTCCCATTAAAGGGTTACATTAATAAATCCAACAAAATCTTCCAGGTTATCTAACCTTTAATTACAAACATCATATGCAGAAAATTAAATAAATGCATCATCAGATTAAAATAAAGTTCAACAATATAATAGTCAACAGTTTTACAAGTCTTCAAAACTTGCTTATCTTCCCTTTCCCTCTACTGGTTGTAGGTTCATCAACCTTCTCAACTGTAGCTGTAATATTTATATAAGCAAGGGTGAGCAAATAAAGCTCACTTAAAATGACAATGAATAAATATCATATCAATTGCCAAATGAATAGGCTCAATAGAAAATGAATAAGGTATTTAATCAATAGTAATAATCAGGAAAAAATCTGAAATAAATAACTGAGGGTCAAAAGACCACGAACTATGTCCATAGTTATAAGTATTCTTTCAACTTAAACTTTAACAATTGTAAGACTATAAGGACTCCTCGTACTTACGGGGATCACCCTTTCGTACAATGTATTGTGCGCAAACATTTCAACGCTATGCGTAAATTATCCCCTATAATAGGGTTGTTCATCTCAACATTTAGAATATGAGTTCGCACCAAAGTAAGTTTGGTTTGGATAAGTTCCAAGGTAATTTAGGTTTAACGAACATCAACTAAGGATTAGTTGAAATAAAATGTAGTAACATTATACTATGGTGTAAATCATAAGTGAATCAACATTGTATACTAAGGGCTTTAGGAATAATCTAAGAGCATAAACATTGAATAATGTAACATACCTTGCTTGAACAATATTAAGCTAAGGTTATTTAAAATTGAGTATTGAGCATGCATAACAAATAGTAAATTGAATGACAAAACTTGTTCAATATCAGTGTATCAGAATTTAGAGACTTGCATGCTAAACAACAAGTTAAATATCGGAAAAGATTGCTCCAATATCAAAAGGTAAGATTTAAGAACTTGCACAATATAAATAGAGTTACGAAACTTGCACAAAGAAGTTTAGGTTTAGAAAACTTGCTCAAAGAAAGTTTAGAGTTAGGAAAACTTGCCTTGCGTATGAGCTAAATCATAATAATTCGATTCACAATATCCTATACACATGTCATCACGACATAATTAGTTACTACAGATACTCTATATACACATAAGTGTCTATTTCATGTATGGCTTGACTTTTAATCACATAATCAAGTTACATCAATAAAATAATAATAAAACTCGTTAAGTATTAATAATATGCTCATTCTTAGCACTATAATACCACAACACAAGAATTATATTTTTTTAATAGTCGTAGTATTGCATTATATCAATAATTACAGACTCTATGTTAAAGAAAAATAATTTACGCCATTACGCTTCTGGCCATTTATTTCAAACGAATTAAACCGAGGTTGGTATTTATGGCTCACAAGCCGGGGTCAACATTTATGGCACGTATGCGCGAGGTTGGTATTCTATTGCTGCCTCTCAACCTTCGTGGCATGAAGGTTAAATTCATGACTCTCGATTTTGCAGAGAGGCTAGAATTAGAAGAACCGAGCACGAAGAATAGAATAAAAAGCTAATATTTTGACTGTTCAACACTTCTAGCACCTAAATTAACACGTATAATTTACATAAACTACACATAAATGTTACCCATCATATATACATACTGATTAAAGCATCTAAACAACAACTTTAGCAAGATTAAATCCTTGAATGCAATGACTAAAACCAAAAACTCCATTTTTGACATTGTTTGACAAAACTAACACTGTAATCCCGATTATACACCAAATTAATTCATTCGAACTACAATCTTTTTATTTCTTACGAAATTAACATACTCAAGGTTCAATTTCATAATTAGCTCACAACCAAATATAATACATTTATTCATTGTAAAACCATTTCCTTTCTTTTGAACGTGATCTATCATACAAATAAACTATAATCATATATATATATATATATATATATATATATATATATGCTAATTATAACATTACAACTATATATGCATATAACTTCATATCCAATTATAAACATTTGGATTACAGAAAACTTTATAAAGACTTTATACTACAGTGAAACTTAAGAACACAAAAACTTAGGAATCATGCCGTAAAACAAATATACGTACATATATATAATATTAAGCTTTTAGAAATACCTTTTATCGTTTGAGCAATACTTGCCCACCACAGATAATTACTTGGAATCACAGAACCCACTCTCAAATTTTCACAAACTTCTCTATGCAACTCTCTCTAATTCTTTTCTCTGTATTCTTTGTTCTCTTTTCTCTTAAGCCAATATCAGACTCAAAACCAAACTAGACTTACTCTTTTATGTGAAATAAAATAAAGCCAACGCACGCATTTTCAAAACGTGTAAAACCGACGTCTTACTAATGTCCCTCTTAAATTATCAGTTACTATAATTAATATATATTATTTATATTTTATTTATATTATTTAAAATTCAAAATTAAAAATCCAAAAGCCATAAGGCTTTGTTTGGCAAAACCTTTTTAAAATTAAAGACTTAATATCCTTAAGCCTTGTTTGGCAAAACTAATTTAAACTCCTTTAATTTATTTTAATAACCCACTTATAACATAGTTTATTGTCACACTTTTATTACCAAATTAAATTAAAAATATTATAATAATCCATTTAATCTCTATCAACTCTCCAATTTAATTATTAAATTAAATTAGAATATAATCTCATAATAATTAATTTTCTTCACTCATTAATTATTTATTTAACAAATAAATAATCACATCAAATCAAATTAAACAAATATTTATTCAACCATAAACACATCAATTAAATATTTATATAATTCAATAAAATTATAATTTAAATTAGGATTGTTACATGATCACCTAGAGTACTTGCAGAAACTGTTTACAATCTATTTGATTGTTAAACTGTCTGATGGTTTTCGATGAAACAAAGTAATGCTCAGGGTATCTAACACCCCTTAGTATGCTATTGAGAATTCCAGAACTCTTATCTTGATATTCCTATTTATCTCTTGATAATTATTTCAACTGTTGAGAAATATTCATACTAATGCTTTTACTTCTGATGTATGTTCTCAAACTACTTTATATACTTGCTGGGCAATTTGTGCTCATTCTTGGTTAAACCTTTCGCCAAAATTTGATAATGGCCGAGGGCTCGAGCAAGGACAAGGGAAAGTCTAAGATGAAATGATGAGTTATTTATGTAATAAGTTAAATTTTCGCATATGATGTAATGTAGCGAAAAATGCTAAGTTAAAGTTTCAGTTTATTTAAGGTTGTAAAGACTTGGGATTTTATTTGAATAAATATGTAATAGATATTATTATTATTATTATTATTATTATTATTATTATTATTATTATTATTATTATTATTATTATTATTATTATTTTCGGAGTTTATGTAGTTAGATGGTTATGTATGTGTATCGTGAGCACCATGTCTTGTAATCGATGTTACACGGATTTGGGGGCTTCACGGGTTGTGAAACTTCATAATTTTGATATGTGAATGGGATGTGTGTGTGTGTGTATATATATATATATGTATATTCTTACATGAAATTTTTACAGTTGTTCAAAAGTTTCAATTCATAAAGATATGAACATGATAAAATCATGTTCATAGAGTTTGATTATTAAGTTATGTTGAACATTGTTCTTAAATCTTTGATGTGAGCACGAGTTATGTGTAATATGGGTTATATTATGATATATTATGAGTTATATGGTTGTTCTAGCAATTCAATCCATATAATTTTGATAAACAAGATGAATTTTGTTTATAATGATTTTCTTTGAATTAATTTCTAAAAAATGGCTTTTGAAACTATCAAATTGATGTTTGGTTATGATTTATTGTTGAAATTGATCATATATTATGTTAGTATGTTAAGAATATGAGTTATCAAAATTGGAATTACTGGAATTGGTTTAAACACGAATTCGTAATAGCAATTTTTGTCAAGAACGCTTAATATCGTAGTTTTCTTCAAAAATCATGAAAACCTTGGTTTTAATTATGTGTTTTATGGATTTTATATGTTATAATCATGTTAAAGAGTTTAAATATTGTTGTTAGCAAGTTTCATGTCGATCATGTTGGGAAAAATCGAATTCGGTGTGAAGAAATAAGCCAAATTGGCTTATTTCTCCACCAGTTCGTGAACTGAGATGTGCACAGTAGTGGGGCCCACCCCAGAGGGGCTTTTGTCCTTGGGGGACCCGCCCCAGCGGGTAACCATGCTTTCCGGGTGGTTTAATTGTTGTAATGCAAAACTATTTTGACATCCGTTAGTAAAATGGCCATAACTTTTTCATACGAACTCCGTTTGAGGAGATTCAAGATGATCCAGAACGAGCACGAGTAGATCTACAACTTTTATTTTTTTAACTTTTTTAATTCGAGGTCGTTAGAAGGGGGTCAAAATGGTCATCTTTGTGACTAATGCGTATTCGGAGGCAATCAGAGGGCGTCAGACATGCACATACACAAGTATAGTGATATCGACGTTAATAGATGTTGTTCTAAGTTATAAAACATGAATGTTAGTAAATATAATGATGACTGACATTAATAAATGATGTATTAGATAAGTTATGTAAGCACACTAAGCATACACAAGAGAGACGATTCGGGCGTGTGACGAATGAACATCGAAACGCCGTGACAAGTGTTAATGAACATTATAAGATATGGAATGGGTTTAATATAAAACCCATAAGTATTCCTAGCAAGACTTAAACACTTGAATGAATTTCAAATATTACATAAGTCAAAAAGTTAACATAATCTAATTGAACATTGTGTGCTAATTAACAGGAAGGATTATGAGACGTGGAGTAGAGTTTACATTACAATTACTATGTGTTGTTATGTGACTAATAGTTGATGTGTATGATTATATAATTATGTAGGGCACGTGAAGTGCAAATAGCTGTAAGATGTTAATCTGTTATTAGTAAACAATCATCAAGGCAAGTCTTTCGGTTCCTATTTTCTACGTGGACTTGATGAACTATTTTAAATTACATGATATGTTATATGTGTTGTAAGCGAGCATGATATGTTATACATGTTGTAATCATGAAATTTTAAAGTCAATTTATGACTACATTATTTTGGTTAAATAATGATGAGTGAGTAAGGAACTCAATCTTTATATTTGCTATGTGAATTAAAGCATGTATGCCATGTTACTTTAATTATTAGGATATGTATGTTGAGCATATTATTATATGCTATGTGATGCATGAAAACTGTTAGAACTTGCTGAGCTGTCGAGCTCACTCTTGCAAATAATAATTGTTGGAAGAATGCATATTTTGATTTGATGTTTAAAGTAAATGCTCATGATTATATGTAAAGTCTTTCAAGGAATATATGTACAAGGACTTAGTGATAGATCAAAATTGTTAGGTTGATCTTAGCTTTTAATGTTCATCATTCTATAAACGAATGTATAGATTAAGAGATCAAAGATGTTAGGTTGATCTATGATTTGAAAGATATAGATAGGCCTTGAAAAGAATCATAGTCTATCAAGCTGATCAACGAAATGCTCAACTCTCTACGAGCCTATGGAAAGATCTATCCAAACAGAGATCTAATCATAAAGTTCATGAGAGCCTTACCAAGCAAGTGGGATGCCAAAACCACTGCCATTAGAGAATCAAAGAATTTACATGAAATGACCATCCAACACAGCTATGGCAACCTTCTCACATATCTAACCGGAGTGACTCAACGAAGCGTAAACCTTATTCGAAGGAAGAAAGAAGGATAAAGGTGTTGCTCTCAAAGAAACTGAAAACACCTCCAAAGTTAACACTGAAGTTGATTCTGACTACGATGAAGATGATGATGAGGACTTTGCAATGCTGGTGAAAAGACTAAGAAGGTTCATGCGACAAGGCAAAACCAGCAAGCCAAAGAAAGTCAAGAATCTACAAAGCAGACCTGTGAGCAAGTGAATGACCTATGCTACAATTGCAAGAAGGCTTGCCACTTCATTGCCAATTGCAACAAACCTCTCAGAGAAGAACTCAAGAAGAAATCACATTCAAAGAAGGAATACAAAGGCAATAAGAGGCCTCAGAAGAAAGACAAAGGCCTTGTAGCTGGAGGATCGTGGAGTGACTCAGACAATGACTCAACTCCAAAATCCGGAGATGATGAAGATCCCAAATGGCAAATCTTTGCTTGATGGCCAAAAATGCAAGGGACAAACAGAACTCCAACATACATGAAGTATGTATTAATGAGGTATTTGACTTCAAATCTCCTGATGTAGGTATTAATGACCTAAGAACTGCACTGCATGGTATAACATCTGATCTGCATTAATACATGAAGTGGTTTAGAGTTTTGTCTAAGGATTATTCACTTCTTCAAAAGGAGAAAGAAAAGGTTTCAGAAGAACTGGAAACAACCCTTCTTAGTAATGATTCTCTCTCTAAGTTTGAAGCTGAAAATAAGCTCTTGAGACAAACAAATAAGCTCAATGTAAAAAGAGAGTCAAGTCTAACCTCTAAGATTGAGGATCTAGAAAAGACAATCTCTACATGGAATAAATCCTCTTCATCCATGGACTTCTTAATCTCTAACCAGAGAAATGTCTCTAATAGAATAGGGTTAGGCTTTAGGGAATCTACCTCAGAGTTATGTGTGGAAAAAGCAAAGGAAATTAGCATTAGTAATGTCTCAGGTTTTAGTAGAGACATTATATTTGTGAAATCCTCACAAAAGGTTGAGCCTGTCAAACCCTGCTCAGCTGATTCAGTTCATATTTCTAGGAATAAGGCATCTCATGCCGGTCTGGGTTTCAGAAAAGAGAAGAGTAACCTAGCTACTACTCACCAACCTCGAAGGATCGTAGAGTCCAATAAGATCAACTCTACGAACCAACCGGGAAGGTACAGTAGAAGTAAGATACACTCCTCACAAATCATAAAACACGAGAACACATGGAAGAAGGAATATCAGCTTAACAGGAGGATGGCCAATAACCCACAAAAGTCCAAATGGAGGAAGAACTTTCACACACACACACACACAAATATGCATCATATCAAATGTTTTGTGTGCTACAGAGTTGGCCACAAGGCTGCAAAATGTCATTATAATTCCACACATGTGAGACCCAAAATCAATCAGATTTGGGTCCCCAAGGGCACTAACAATGTAGGACCCATGCAAGTATGGGTACCAAAATGAAGGTTTAATGTTACTACAGGAAAAGAGCTCCACGATCACAACCTGGTATCTGGACAATGGATGCTCAAGGCATATGACAGGGAACAAAGCCCTTCTGTCTGACTATATAGAGAAGGAGGGTCCCTCGGTCATCTTTGGAGACCACGGCTCTGGCAAGACAAGAGGCTATGGCTCAGCTGAAAATGGTGCAGTATCCTTCAGCAAAGTGGCCTATGTGGAAGGGCTACAACACAATCTTCTAAGCATTAGCCAACTCTGCGACAAGGGTCATCAAGTAACATTTCTCAACAATCAATGTCAAGTCCGAGACCTGAAGACATCTGCTGTAAAATTAACCAGACCAAGAGAAGGAAATGTCTACACAGTAAACCTTGGACAACTTATCTTAGAAGAGACTATATGCTTTCTGGCTAAAGCATCTGAAGAAATGAGCTGGATATGGCATCGAAGATTATCTCATCTCAACTTCAAAAGCATGTCCAAATTAGCTTCAAAAGATCTAGTTACAGGCTTACCCTAGTTTAACTTCATCAAAGAAAGGCCATGCAATGCCTGTCAACTTAGAAAGCAGACCAGAAGCTCATTCAAGAGCAAATCTGTCAACTCAATTGACAAGCCTCTGCAGTTGCTACATATGGATCTTTTTGGGCCAATTCCAACGACGAGCCTTGGGGGAAAGAGATACTCTCTGGTCATAGTCGACGACTACACCAGATTGACATGGGTGTTCTTTCTATCCTCAAAGGATAAAACAAGCTCCCAACTGATCAAGATGTTCAAGCTGGTGATGAACGAGAAAGGAGAGAAAATCAAGGCCATAAGGAGTGATCATGGCAGAGAATTCAATTTCTCAGAAATGGACCAGTTCTGCATAGACAATGACATTAGTCACAACTTCTCAGCTCCACGAACTCCCCAACAAAATGGAGTAGCTGAGAGAAAGAATAGAACATTGATAGAAGCTGGAAGAACTCTGCTAGCAGCAACCCATCTGCCTGAATACTTCTGGGCAGAAGCTATCAACACTGCATGCTACACTCAGAATAGATCACTCATATACTCTACGATTAAAAAGACTCTTTATGAACTGTGGAAAGGAAGAAAGCCAAGTGTCAGCTACTTTCATGTTTTCGGCAGTGCATGCTACATTCACAACAATGGAAAACATTACTTGACAAATTTTCAACCAAAGTCTGATGAAGGAATCTTTCTTGGATATGCCACAGACAGTAAGGCCTACAGAGTGTTTAACAAGAAGACACTGAGTGTTGAAGTCTCGATTCACATCATCTTTGATGAGACAGACTTAGACAAAACAGTGCCTTAAGACACTACGACCAACAGTTCAGACACTACGAATGAGGTCATCGAGCTCAACACTACGATCGTAGTAACAAATAATGAAATCGTTGAGCAAGTAAATGAGATCGTAGAGAGGCCTATAACAGACAACGAATCTCCACACCAAGAAGAAGAAATAGATCTTGAAGATCTAAGACAAGAAGGCATAAGAACAAATATCCCAACAGGAAGCAAATGGGCAAGAGATCACACTCAAGATCTAATCATTGGAGATCCGAGTGCAAGAGTCAAAATAAGAGCTGCCACCCAAAATGAATGATTTTATCTAAGCTTCCTGTCTCAAATAGAACCGAAGAAGATAGAGGATGCTATGGAAGACTCCAGCTGGATAGAGGCCATGCAGGAAGAGCTCAATTAGTTCAAAAGAAGCAAAGTATGGAGATTGGTACCAAGACCAAAGAATCATCCTGTTATTGGAACCAAATGGGTCTTTAGAAATAAGATGGATGAAGATGGTGTAATAACTAGGAATAATGCAAGACTAGTGGCCAAGGGCTACTCTCAGGAAGAAGGCATTGACTATGATAAGACATTTGCCTCTATTGTCAGACTAGAAGCCATCAGAATATTCCTTGCCTTTGCTGCTCACATGAAATTCAAGGTCTTTTAGATGGACGTCAAAAGTGCATTCTTGAATGGTGAACTTCAAGAAGAAGTCTATGTAGAGCAACCTCCAGGTTTCATCAATCCATCTCTTTCTAATTATGTCTTTAGATTGGACAAAGCCTTATATGGTCTTAAACAAGCACCTAGAGCATGGTATGAAACTCTAACTAACTTTCTTATTGAAAATGGGTTCACTAGAGGTAGAGTAGATACCACACTATTTCTTAGAAAGCATAAAGATAAAGTCCTATTAGTTCAAATATATGTTGATGACATTATTTTTGGATCTACTGATGAAAAGCTATGCAAGAGATTCTCCAAGCTTATGCAGAGAAAGTTTGAAATGAGCATGATGGGTGAGCTGAATTTCTTCCTTGGACTGCAAGTAAAATAGACTGATGAAGGAATCTTCATAAACTAAGCCAAATACATTAAAGACTTACTCAAGAAGTATGGCATGGAATCAACATCTCCCATGAAAACCCCAATTGCTCCTGCAACCAAACTTGACAAAGATGAAAAAGGTATAAGTATTGATATAACTCAATATAGAGGTATGATAGGCTCTCTTTTATATCTAACTGCCAGGAGACCAAATATAATATTTGCAACATGTATTTGTGCTAGATTTCAAGCTAATCCTAAAGAATCTCATATAACTACTGTAAAGAGGATCTTCAGGTATCTTAAGGGTACACCTCACTTGGGGCTTTGGTATCCCAAGGAATCCTCATTTGAATTGACAGGATACACAGATGCTGATTTTGCAGGCTGAAAAATAGATAGAAAGAGTACCAGTGGCACCTGTCAATTACTAGGAAACAACTTGTGTCCTGGTTTAGCAAGAAGCAAAATTTAGTATCTACTTTAATTGCAGAAGATGAATACATTGTCATCGGGCAAATGTCACCGCAGTGCCTGATCCTATGGATGAAAAATCAGCTAGCAGATTATGGGTTTGAATTCAAATCCATACCCATTCACTGTGATAACACAAGTGCAATTACAATAACTCATAATCCTATCATGCATTCTAGGACTAAGCATATAGAAATAAGGATCACTTCATTAGGGATCATGTGCAAAATGGAACTATATCTTTACAATATATCCCTACTGAAAACCAACTTGCTGATGTCTTTACAAAAACTCTAGATGAATCCAGATTTAACAAGTTAATAAGTGAGCTAGGCATGCTTAACCTACAACCATGAAATATGCTCTAGTTTATGCTAACTATACAGATTTAAAGGCTATGTTCGAAATCATAAACATGATTAAAGGAAGTCCACGATTGTAGAGCTGAAGTGTCATAAGGGATAACGATCACAGTGCTGACTCAACGATCGCAGTGTTGACTCAACGATTACGGTGCAGACTCGACGATAATAGAGCTTCATCAACAAAACCAAAGGAGCACCCTATGATGATCAAGTACAAAACAAAGAAATCTCTCTGATAAGTGCCTCAGGGACAAACCTAACCCTTGATTCATTCAATGAGGTTGGCCCTTCCTGAGATACCTTAAACCAAGAAGAATGCTAAGTCAAAAGTTCATCACAAGGACTTGGTCAGACTCAACGATCACAGGCCAGACTCGACGATCGCAGCTCAGACATGACGACTGCTGGACAGACTCAACGATGGTAAAACAGACTTAAAGATAGTAGAACAGACTTAATGATTCCAAGGACCATCTCAACGATCGTAGTCCTCCTGAAGAATATATTAGCTCAGAAGGAGTTAAGGGCAATTCAGTACAATCCTTCTCAGTCAAATTCGTAGAGCCAAGCAGAATTCGACACCTATCCCACTAAGTAACATGGAGAGAGGGAAGTTACTTGTACCATTTGAAGGCGCCTTTTTGAAATAAGAAGTTCAAAAGCTTATCTCTCTCCTTATCTCTGCAAGAAGAAACCCTAAACTATCAAGAAAGCTCAATCAACCATACACTCTGCAAAGAAATCAATGGCAACCTCCAACGCTATCTCCGGCTACAGACTCGCTTTGACGAGTTCAAGACAAATTAAACCAAATTTCACAAGACTTTGTCATTATTGAAGAAGGCAGTCTCAAGAAGCTCACTGCGAAACATATTATCGATTCACCCCTTTGGGTAAGCTAGTGAAAAGAATTTTACAAGAATGGTGTGTTTAAAATGACGCCATCACTACGAAAGTCAGGGATGTGAAAATCAAACTGAAGGCTGAGGACATCAACCTAGCCCTAGGTCTCAAATCTGAAGGGTATTCATTCATTGATGGCATAGACTTCCACGAGGGACTTAAAAGGATGCATCACAAGAAATCCCCCTCTGTAAAAGGATACAAGAAGAAGGAATTTCCTCAGAGGTATGAATTTTTGGCTGATATTGTTGGAAAATATATATGTTGTAAGAGTTCTGGTCATGATTCTATAAATGAGGTGCAACTCAAGCTTATGACTGCCATATGTTATGGAATACAACTTAACTATGGAGCTCTATTGCTTGAATGGATTGGAAAATGGAGCACCAACTCAAAGAAGTCAAAGAGCTTTCAAAAGATGCTCTACGGTCGATTTATAAGCATCATTCTACAGTCTGCTCTGGGTCACAAAATTGGGGATGATGAAGGAGAGGCCATCAATCTAAACAGATGAATGACCCAACAACTATTCGTGAACTGGAAAAGGAATCCAGCAGAAAATGTGCGTATAATGTCTGAATCCAATGGTAGAATTGCTGATGCGAAAGAGTCAGTTGTCAGGGAAACTGAAGAAGAAGAAGAAGAAACCAACAAGGAGGAACCTACTGCCTTGGTTAGAAACAGCAAGGGCAAGAGAAAGCTAAAGGATAGAATGGCTGAAGAACCTCAGGGATCAACTACTAATAAACCTGTAGAGTCCTCTGACATTGAGACTCTAAGGATCCTGAGAAAAAAGCAACAGCAGGCTGAGCCAGAAGAAGACAGAGCTACCATATCACAGCTGCTGAAGAAGAAGAGTAAAATCAGTCACAAATCCAAGAGGCCATGTGTCTCTTCGATCGTAGAGTCTCTAACGATCGTAGAGACCGGACTAAACACCAAAGCTGCTGCATCAGATGTTCTGGCTGATCAACAAGATAAAGCTAAAGCTCAAGAAAGTCTTAAAGCTGTGGCTCGGCCTAGAAAACCAAGACTAAAATTGGTTAAGAACTACATCCTTGTCAATAAAGGAGTACTTAAGAAGGAAGACAAGGAATTAGCTTCTGAACAGGAACTGTCTAAAGAAAGCCAAAAGGACAAAGCTCCAGCTGAGGGGGAGATGCCTGAAGCTCTCATCCTAGAGAATGATCCATTTGAGGGGGAGCTACCAATCATACAGGAGGATGATCATGTTGAGGGGGAGACTCACGATATCCACATGACAGAAGAAGAGGTTCCTGCAGAAAGTGAGGGAGAACCAGTGCAAGAATATCATGAGGCCATTGATATAATGGAATCCTCAAATGAAAACAGAGAAGAGGATGAAAGTGACGAGGTCGAGATCATAGCTGAGGGCATTGATGGGTACAGAAAAGCCAACTATGAGCAACTGTTTTCCTATTTACCCATGATGCCTTTCCATTAAGCACAATTCTGAACTCCTAGAATCACATGTTTTGGAGCTTCAAAGAATATCCAGCCATCTTTGTGTTAGCTCACGGATTCCCAGGAAGTCTCAACTTTGCCAAGAAGTTACTCACAAATAACTCCTCTTCAAAGAATGAACATGAGGTACTGTCTATCCCAACCCTCTTCAGAGTTAATCACTTTCCATCACCTTCCTTTCGTCAATTTTATGAATTCCCACGATGGTTGGAAGTAATCCTACATCCACTAAATCAATTTCCAGCCATGTAATCCCAAAATTCTCAGAATCGATGAACCAAATATGACAAACTTTGTACTGTTTCCACCTCCCAGTACCTCTACGATTACAAACTCTAACCCCAGTATAGAGTCCCAAATCCAAATCGTAGAGTCACCTACCACACACACCCAAACACAGGCCCCTCCATCCGATATACCCTCCTCATCCAAAGAATAAATACTTCAACCTTGATCTTGCCTCTACTCACCGCAAGATCAATTCAAGAGCACACCACCCCCTTCACAAATTTCCCAAATAAATGAACTTCTTTTCCGAAATCATGCCCACCAAAGTCGATTTGTCAGAAATGTCCAAGAAAGTAATCAAGGAACTCGATGAGAGTCTTGAAGAACACACTGAGCTCCTTCACATGAGATTAACAACAATGTTCAGTGCTGCAAATAGTCTGCCAAGCACCCTCGGCTCTGAGCTCTCTAAAACGCTTAAAGAGATCATCAAAGAAGTGCTTCAAAGCATAAAGGACAGGGATGACATCCACTTTCAAGCAGCTAAAAGACATCGGGATGCTGTCTTGATCTTAAAAAAGACTCAATAATCTCAGATGATCTAATGATAAAGAGCATCACAAGTCTCCAAACTGCAGTAAAGGAATTTCAAGACTTCTCCATGGGCCAAATGCAGTAGACTGAAAATGTCCTGAACATCCTTCAACGATGTGAAACTCATTCTGATGCTTTGATCCAAGAAAATTGTGAGGACATTACTCAAACTCAAAGTCAACTCACTGAGCTTTTCCAAGGAGTAACTCGCCTCTCCGAAGACATTCGAACCCTTGATGCTGACATAAAGGGGGAGAATAAAGGGAAATGAGATCAGGGAGGCAAGGGAAAAGGCAGAGGTCAATTCCAAACTCAATCCTCAAGGAACCCTCCCGCAAGGCAAATCCACCAAAGAGACTCCACGATCCAAATTTATCGCACCCAATGATCTAATCAATGTGAAGTTTTAATGGCTCAACCTTTAAGGAGTCTAGGCCAACTACCACCTCTCATGAGGTGACAACAACATGCCTAAGAATGCCAATTGAGATCCCGTGATTCATGAATAGACATGATCACAATCCAAGACTAAGCCCAAGTGAGTCGGAAGATCTAGCCAGAGAGACAAAGCAAGCGTAAAAAAAAGGAGAGTCGAGGAATATGCAAATCCTTCCGAGAAGCGAAAAGGTCAAGAAATAGAGATAAGTTGGATTTTAATTCTTATTGATGTAGTCAAACTTAAATGTAATATCTATCTTCATACATCAATAAATTTATGCTTATTCTCTAGAAATTTTAGCTGCTCACTAAAATATTAGGCCATATTTACCTTACTACAAATGCATATAGAATTTGATAATCATGACAACAAATCTCCTTGGTTATGTCAACATCAAATAGGGGGAGATTGTTGGAAGAATGCATATTTTGATTTGATGTTTAAAGTAAATGCTCATGATTATATGTAAAGTTCTTCAAGGAATATATGTACAAGGACTTAGTGATAGATCAAAATTGTTAGGTTAATCTTAGCTTTTAATGTTCATCATTCTATAAACGAATGTATAGATTAAGAGATCAAAGATGTTAGGTTGATTTATGACTTGAAAGAAATAGATAGGCCTTGAAAAGAATCACAGTCTATTAAGCTGATCAACAAAATGCAGAAGCTAAGGCAGGATTGTAGAGCTCAGAAGATCGTAGTGTATCTGCCTTGAAGGGCCTCTTCGATAATCATGGAGTGGTCCAGACATTTGCCGAAGTTAACTCAGAGATCGTAGTGTGCTCTCAGAAATGTAGAGTCCGCATAACGAGCAAGTAAAAATCGTAGAGTGCTCTCGGAAACGTAGAGTCTAAAAGATAAACAAATGAAGATCGTAGTGTTCTGATTCAGCCCAAGCACCAATATGACAAGACACCACGATATGGATCGTAGAGTATCATCTGCCTTATGTTAGAAGCATCGAGCATTACTCTTATGTAAAGATAAATCCCAACAAAAGTGGAATGGGTTTGAAACGTTGAAGTCCTCTCTAGTCCCAACGGTACAAAAGATATCCTTAGTATTCAACAAATGAAACGTATTCAAGAAGCTAAGGAAATGACCATAGGACAGAGGAAAAACACCTTTTCAGGTGTTAGGTGAGAAAGAAGGCTACAGTGTCAGTGGGCCAGGATGCAATTCAGAAGGTGTGCAAAAAAGTCTCCATCAAAGTTCAGAAATGTCAAATGCATTTAATGCTTCAACGGATAGATTTCAAGAAACATATATATGCAGAACATATGCAGATGATACAAGCAAGCAAGCATTTTAACACAAACGCACAAGAACACTCAATGCTCAACTCCACGAACTGAGAAAAAGAAGAAGCTTGCTCAGCTACTCAGTTCTTTCGAACAAGTGCTTAACGACAACTGAGTAGCATCAATCATGAACTCAACAACTACCAACCAACTGAAGTAAGAGTTCCAAGTCAGAAGGACTTGAAGAGTTCTAAGTGAACTGTGAAGAACCAAGTCTGCTGGACTTGAAGGGTTCAAGAGTGAACTAAGAAGTGCCTAGACTGCTGGTCTAGAAGGAATATGTTAGATTCAGAAAGTGTAACAGACATCCTTAGTGGATTTCCTACACGAGGAGTAGAAGAGTGGATTAGGAGCTTTAAGTGCTCTAAACCACTTAAAACTGATGTGTCTATTATTTTCGTGCTATAACTGCTATAACTGCTATAACTGCCATAACTGCCTCACTCTCATTAATTCAAGTTATCTAAAAGAAGGTTTATCAAATATTCATTCCGCTGTGCATTAATCACTATCAAAACTAACTAGTTAAAAAGAAAAGTTTTTAAATATCTATTCAACCCCCCTTCTAGATAACTATTGTGCCTCCAGGAACTAAGAATAATTTTTGCACGTCAATATTTCAAGGTAAGGATATGTGCTAAGTGAATTATAAAGATCCATATTCACGAAGATTACTTATGTTTTATGAGAAATGTATTTAATATTTTGAATGTAATATGTTGAATTGTAAGTTGAGCTATCCGGTGTTTATAGATATCTATTTATGATGTAACACTTTGTATAGTCATTTTGTTGTAACGATTCATGATATAAATTTGAATCGAAGAGATGCAATGTAAATGTTGCGATTTAGGGCAATACAGAAGGAAATGTATTAAAGTTTTAAATATTTCGCATTTTTAGGGATTTTAATATCGAATAATGATGTAAAGATAGATTAAAGTTGTATTATTAACAATCGAGAAGGAGAATACTATTGTATGAAATTTGGGGTTGTTACAACGTGAAGTTGAATTCTTTATTGACCTTGAACCTGATACAAAACTCATTTCTAAAACCCCATATTGAATGGCTCCTATTGAACTATAGGAATTAAAGGTCCAGCTATAGGAGTTGTTAGACATCGGTTTTATTCATCCTAGTACATCTCCTTGGGGTTCTCCTATTTTATTCGTAAAGAAGAAAGACGGGAGTATGCGACTTTGTATTGACTACCGGGAATTGAACCATGTCACCATCAAGAATAGGTATCCGCTACCTCGCATTGATGACTTGTTTGACATGTTACAAGGAGCACAATTCTTTTCAAAGATCGATCTTTATTCTGGATATCATCAGCTGAATATTAAAACTGAGGATATTCAAGACCGCTTTCGAAATCCCCAGACGGGCATTAT
Organism: Panax ginseng; assembly: GCA_020205605.1. Classification (NCBI taxonomy): domain Eukaryota; kingdom Viridiplantae; phylum Streptophyta; class Magnoliopsida; order Apiales; family Araliaceae; genus Panax; species Panax ginseng. The sequence goes on from CM035129.1 coordinate 70,310,374, forward strand.
GAATTCTTAGTCATGTCTTTTGGATTGACTAATGCTCCTACTGCTTTCATGGATATGATGAACCATGTGTTCAAAGAATATTTGGATCAGTTCATTGTTGTCGTTATTGATGACATCCTCATCTATTCCAAATGCCGTGAAGATCATGAGCGCCATTTGAAGCTGGTACTTCAAAGGCTTTGTGATAACAAGTTATATGCCAAGCTGAAGAAATGGGAGTTCTAGCTTGAGCAAGCATTCCTTGGGCACGTGGTGTCAAAACATGGAGTATCTGTTGACCCGGCGAAGATTGAAGCAATATAAAGTTGGGAGCAACCAAAGTCGGTGTCCCGGTACGTAGCTCGGGCTTAAATTGGTTATTATCGGAGATTCGTGGAAGGATTTTCTTGAATCGCTATCTGCTAACGCAAATGACTTTAAAGATACAAAATTCGTATGGAGCGAGGAATGCTAGAAGAGTTTCCAAGAACTCAAGAGGAGACTCATTTCGGCAGCTGTTCTAACAATACCATCTAGTTCGGATGGATTTGTTATCTACATCGATGCTTCAGGCAAAGGGTTAGGATTTGTTCTCATGCAACATAGGAAAGTCATAGCCTATGCCTCGTAACAACTCAAAGAATATGAGAGGAATTATCCTACTCATGATCTGGAGTTGACATCAGTCGTTTTTGCGTTGAAGATCTGGAGACACTACCTGTATGGGGAGAAATTGGAGATCTATACAGATCATTAAAGCCACAAATATTTCTTCACCCAAAAGGAACTCAACATGTGGCAACGATGTTGGCTCAAGCTATTGAAAGATTACGATTATACCATCTAATACTATCCTAGAAAAACGAACGTAGTAGCTGACGCATTGAGTAGAAGATCATATGCGGGTACAAGTATGATATTGTCAATGCAAAGGCTCATTTTGTATGGTTTGCAAAGGATGGAGATAGAATTAAAGGCTCCAAGTACCCACGTGATGATATCAAATATACGAGTAGAACTGACTTTAATCGATAAAGTTAGAACTGCTCAAGCTACGGACCTAGAGTTGATGCGTATGAAGAAGGAAGTGCTAGAAGGTGCTATTCCAAAAGTAAGAATCGATGAAGAAGGAATACTTCGAGTCAACTCCAGACTTTGTGTTCCTAATGATTCTGACTTGAAGCATAGAATCATGATGGAGGCACACAACACACCGTTTGCAATCCATCCTGGGAGTACCAAAATGTATCATGATCTTCAACATAAATTTTGGTGGAGCAATATGAAGAGAGAGATCGTGGAGTTTATCTCGAGGTGTTTAACTTGTCAACGTGTAAAGACGAAGCATCAAGTACCAAAGGGTCCATTTCAACCACTTGAGATTTCGAAATGGAAGTGGGAATACATTACCATGGATTTCGTTACTGGTCTTCCCAATGTTTTTCAAGGCATAGATGTGATTTGGGTTATTATTGATAGATTAACCAAGTCTGCTCATTTCTTGTCGATACAAGAGACTTATTCCCTTGAACGTCTTGCTCGTATGTGAATGAGATTGTGAGATTGCATGGTATGCCAGTATCCATAGTTTCGGATCGTGACCCAAGATTCACTTCATGATTTTGGGTTAACTTGCAGAAAGCTATGGGCACAGACTTACAATTCAGTTCGGCATACCATCCTCAAACGGACTGGCAATCCGAAAGGACTATTCAAACTCTTGAAGATCTATTAAGACTCTGTGTCCTAGATTTCAAAGGCAGTTGGGATAAGTACTTGCCATTAGTGGAATTCTCCTACAATAACAGTTATCAAGCAAGTATAGGCATGGCTCCATTTGAGGCGTTGTATGGGCGCAAGTGTCGTTCTCTAGTATGCTGGGATGATGTAACGCCCCGAAAAATCGAACAATTATAATACTTTTAATAATGAATAGAATAATATTATTTATTATTATTACGTGTTGATAAGATGAATGTCGTTCTATAATCTAGAAACGTCGGAATGTCGTAGTATTTTAACTACGTGAATGAATTAAAGTGTTTGAATTTCTAAGACGAATAAAAGCTTTCCGAGAAATTTTCTGAAAAACACTATTCATCTATTTTCTGCTCAGGAATTATGTTTGAACTTCCGAGAAATACGTAACGTTATAATATCAAGGTCATATGGATTATGTAATAATAATCTAAGTATAGAAAACGTAATATTTCGCATGCGGACTTAATTTGGGAACGTTAGATTTATTAAGCGTTAAGGAAGAAAGTTGTGATCGTATAATGTGTATTCATTATATGAAGGTAATGAATGTAAGTATAATACAACGTATTGTACTATTATGTATGGAGAATGAAATAACGTATATTACGAATTAATATACGAGCTAGCATACAAAGATTATACGTGGTATATTATGTTAAGTTGTTAAATATAAGGTAATGGACTTGTAGGATTATTAACATAATATTATAAGTCCAATAGAATGTGAAAATCAAGCCCAAGAGTTTGATAAATCATGAGTCCAAACTATAGTAGCACAAGCCCACTAAAGAAGTAGTTAGATTAATTATCAAAGCCCAATGTGAAGCCATGATCCATGGGGCAATCAAAGTGTAAAATGGGTAAGCTTGATGGACAAACGATAAGTGTGGTGCCTAAGTTTTAGAAGTGGCTAGCAAGTTTACTTAGTTGCTAGGTTATGAATAGTAAGGAGGTGGAGAATTAAGGAGGTGGAATGAGGAGGTTAGTAAAGGAGGTGGAAGATTATAATGACCATTCTACCCTAGATTTGGATGGCCTATAAATAGAAAGCTCATTTCAATTTTTGTTGGTTGTTATTTTCATCCAACATTATTCTCTCAATATAAAGCTACTTATTGGTTAGGGAGAATAAGCACTTTTAAGTTAAAGCTTCCTTTGTTAGACTTTCCAAGAAGAAGAAGTTAGACTTCAAAGGTAATGATATTGTGTCCAATATTCTTTCATCTCTATTATAATAGGATGATAAGAGAAGTGTAATTAATGAACATGTATGCTAAGAACATATAAGAATTAAGTTATGAATGGACTTAAGCCGAATAAGTTGAATAAGCAACTTGAACTCTAATAATTTGTTGGAATCCTGAAGAACTTGTCATATGTTTGTCATATGATACTAGTATGTTGATTATGGTATGAGAACATTGATTGGTGGACTTAATTTCATAGAAATTCATAAGCATGAGGAATTATAGTTCATAAGTTAAATAAGTCATTGACTTATGAGAATACGTCAAAACCTACTTTGTCTATAAGTTGGTTTAATAAGTAACTTGTAATGATCCTTTGTTGATTAAAATCCATTTAAAATCATTAAGAATGTAGTTTTTCTGGAATTATCGTCGAATTCGTAAAATTCTCGGAATGGAAGTCGTATTTTGTGTTTAATGTCAAAAACGTTGGTTTTCAATGGAGACAAGTCATATTCTATTATTTTGGATATATAGAAGTTATATTAGTCCTTTTGAGACTATTTAATTGAATGAATGAATGAATGGTAGTACCGTGTAGCACCATCTGTCGGGTTGGAAGAGACCCGGATTTGGGTGCGTCACAGGTTGGTATCAAAGCATTTGGTTATAAAACTTAAGGGGGGATTAAAAACCATAAGTCATAACCTTAAGAGAAGTCAAAGAAGTACAAGAAAGGAAAATAACCTTATAAAAATGCATTATGATTATGTTATGTGTTTTTATTATTCTACTGACGTGTACTAATCAAATTAATTATTTTGTGTAGATGTCAGGAGTAAACGAGATGTTTGTTAATGAGAAAACCATTAGTGAAGAATCGGTGAACCAAGTAGAGGTTATACCGAACCCTATATCAATGAGCTGCCATGTATGTGATTATTGAGTCCGGAGACTCGGAGGAATCACTACATGCCATTATTTGACGGATGATAGAGGAGGAGGTAGAGACAGCTTTCCTTTAACCCTATGGGCTATAGCAAAGCAGAGATAGCTCCTGGGGGTCGATGATGTCTCTTTTATGTCGCTGTTGGATAGAAATATCCATTACCGCTGTGAAGTCAAGGAGCCAAGGCGAGCTCGTGATGGTTATAGAGGACAAGACTGATGTCGAGTCCATGTGGGAGTAGGAACATGAAGAGAGGATTTTGGCTAAGGACAAAGTCCAGGATTTAAAGAACGAGGTCTTTGAGCTCAAGGATGAGCTAAAGACCAAGGTGCAGAAGATAGGGATTATATCATATATCTATAGGAGTTCTCATACAGATTTCCAGCTGCAGGTAGCTGGATATCCTATGGAGGTGGGGCAAACACGACATACTATTAGCCGTGATATCATTGCCGGTCTTGCCAAGGAAGATTTTGAGAATGCCTTGAGGCAGATGTAAACTAGTAGTAGTTAGAGTAGTATATAAATATTTTGTAACTAGTAGTGACGTAAAGCCCTTTTTGTATAGTAAAGGGTAGTCTTTTGTAAATCCTAATTTTTGGAAAGCGATAGCGGGAAAGTAATGTAATCAGCTTAGGCTGTGTATGTAACTGATGTAGTATTATACTACGAAGAATGAATATAAGTCGTTTTTATGGAAAGAAATGATTTATGGATGTTGGAGTTATTGTTAATATTAATGATAACTAATAAAGAAAGGAATAATAACGAAATGTGTTTATTGTATCAGCAAAATGCCCCCAAGAAGAGTGCAACGTAATCAAGGTGCGAAGCGTAAATCAACCCAGGAGGAGGTCCTGCTAATCCGATGCGGAGTTTGTTAACTCGATAACAATACCGCTTTTAATAGATCAGGGGCTAATATCCCCATAAATCCAGGAGTAGCACGAGCTACTACCTTTAAGGATTTCAAGAGCGTCGGTCTGCAAGAGTTCAAAGAAACTACAGACCCTATTGAAGTCCAAACGTGGGTTAAGGAGATAGAGAAGGCATTTGTAATAGCAAATGTCGATGAGTCCCAAAAGGTTGCCTTTGCGACCTATATGATGAAGGGAGAGGCCAAATTTTGGTGGGAAGCCAATCAGGCTAGGGTTGGGATAGCAAATCTGATGTGGGATAGGTTCAAGGAGATATTCTTCGAGAACTACTTTCCCATGAGCATGCAAAGGAGGATGGAGATGCGGTTTCTGGAGTTGAAACAAGGGGACATGATGGTTCTCCAATACGCCGCTAAGTTTAATGAACTGGCAAGGTTCGCTCCACATCAAGTGGATACGGAGGTGAGAAAGGCGCGACGGTTCGAGTAGGGCCTGAAACCCTGGCTCTATAATCGTATATCGGTGTTCCAAAGTACTTCTTTCAGAACCATTTTAGAGAAGGCGATAATTGCCGAAGGTGGTAGTGAGGCGTTGAGCCAATACCACAAAGAAAAGAAAAATAAGGGTAAGGTAGATGGGGGAGTAAAGATCGAGGGAGCCAGTGGTAGTGGCGAGGGTCAAAAAAGGAAGGTATTTAGCTCTTGGAATACCGGAGTGAAGCAAAGAGACCCGAAGAAAAGAATGGAGGCCTGAAAGACCTATGGGAAGACTCACTTAGGAGTCTGTCTCAAGGGGAAGGCCGTCTGTTACAATTATGGATAGGAGGGGCACATTGCGCCTTCTTAATTGTCCGAAAGTCCGGCGAAGAAGCATGGATGCTTGTGTGTGTGGATCAACCGACCACATGGCAAAGAACCGCCCAAGAAGGGGACTGACGGAACTGTAGCGCTAATAGCTAAGTTAGCTATTAGTGGGCAGGCCAAAGATAAACGGGTAGGCCGATGGGCGTACACTTTAACATGACAAATTCAAGATGTAGTTGCATCGGGACGCTGTCAATGCATAAGGTATTATTCCGATCAACAATATCAATGCGACGCGTCTTTGTTGATTCGGGTTCTACTTGTTCGTTTATAGCATGTGATTTTGCTAGACGATTAGGATTACTTCCCGAAAAGTTGCCTATACCTTTAAATATTAAGGTAGCAAATGAAGAGATAATTCTTGTTGAAGATGTTCATAAGAGTTGTTGTGTAGATATACGGGGTTGTAAATTATCAGTAGATTTGTTACCAATAAAGTTAGGAGAATTCGATGTAATTCTCGAAATGGATTGGTTAGTAAACCATGGGGCAATTATAGATTGTCATAATAAATGTGTGAACATTAAGCCGTTAGAACAACCTCGGGTAGTATTTTACGGGAATAGATCACCGGGACGTTCATGTTGTCTAACTATGACACAAGCTAGGAAATTATTAAAGAAGGGATGCATAGGCTATTTGTGTCATGTTGTTGATACCCAGAGAATGGTAGCAACCATGGAATAAATACCTATAGTGAGGGAATTCGCCGATGTATTTCCGAGCGAATTGCCGGGACTTTCACCGGATAGGGAGACAAAGTTTGTGATAGACATTGTGCCAGGAGCATCACCAGTTTCTAGGGCACCGTATCGTATGGCGCCAATGGAGATGAAGGAGTTGATGGTGTAGTTGCAAGAACTGTTGGACCAGAAGTACATTCAACCGAGTGTTTCGCCGTGGGGAGCACCGGTACTGTTTGTCAAGAAGAAGGATGGATCGTTAAGACTTTATATCGACTACCGAGAGTTGAATAAGTTAACGATAAAGAATAAATACCCATTACCCAGGATCAATGATCTCTTTGATCACCGAAAGGGCTAAGTATTTTTCAAAAATAGATTTAAGAACGAGGGTATCATCAGTTTGAAGCTTAGGAAGGAGGATGTGACAAAGATTTTATTCGTGACTCGTTATGGTCATTACGAGTTCCCCGGTGATGTCGTTTGGGTTGACAAATGCACCAAATTTGCATTTATGGATATGATGAATGTGAGTGTTCAAACAATATTTGGACAAGTTCGTCAGTGGTGTTTATAGATGATATTCTAGTCTATTATAAGACACCAGAAGATCATGTTGAACACCTTAGTTTAGTGTTGGAGACACTAAGAAAGGAGAAATTGTATGCGAAATTCACTAAGTGTGAATTTTTGTTGGAGAAGGTGCAGTTTTTAGGTTATGTCATTGACCATGAGGGGATTTCAGTAGATCCAGCGAAGGTGGAAGCCGTGATGAATTGGGAACAGCAGAAAATGCCGACTGAGGTGCGGAGTTTCCTAGGGTTAGCAGGTTACTATCGGAGATTCATCCAGGATTTTTCAAAGATAGCTACTTCGTTGACTAACTTTACGAGGAAGACGGTGAAATACGCTTGGACTGACAAGTGCGAGGACAGTTTTCAAGAACTAAAGAAGAGATTGAGTGAAGCACCTGTTTTGTCATTGCCTGATGACACAGGAAATTTTGTAGTTTATAGCGATGCTTCACATAGAGGACTTGGTTGCGTGCTCATGCAGCATGACAAGGTCATTGCGTATGCATCTAGGCAGTTGAAGGATTATGAAAAAGTTTACCCTATTCATGATCTGGAACTGGCCGCAGTTGTTTTTGCTCTAAAGATATGGAGATATTATCTTTATGGAGAAAAATGTGAGATATACACGGACCACAAGAGTCTAAAATATATCTTCACACAGAAGGAGTTGAATATGGGGCAGAGGAGATGGCTGGAGTTGATAAAGGATTACGACTGTGAAATCCTATATCACCCTGGAAAAGCCAATGTAGTTGCCGACGCCTTAAGTAGAAAGGGTCGGGAAAAGTTGTATTTGTTAATGGCTCAAACTGAGTTAATAATAGAGATGGCTAGGATGGAATTGGAAGTGAAGCTGCCATGTGAAGGAGGAGGACGAATCTCAAGCTTATGCACGGGAGATGCAATCTACCATCGAGAGAGAGAGTTAAGGAGGTACAACTCAAAACTAATGAGTGTGACCGAATAAATGAGCGGTTAGCCAATGAAAAAGATACTAAGTACAATCTTGATAATGAGGGATTATTAAGATTTGAAGGAGGAATTTGGGTTTCGAATGAGACGGAATTAAAGGAGCAGGTTCTACAAGAGGCTCATAGTTCAAGATTTTTGATTAATCCTGGTAGCACTAAGATGTATCAAGATCTTCGACCACGCTTTACGGTGGCCAACATGAAGAGAGAGATCGCCGAATATGTGAGTAGGTGCTTGACTTGTCAGAGAGTTAAGGCCGAACATCAACGACCCAGTGGCTTGCTACAATCACTAGAAATTCCGGAGTGGAAATGGGAGAATATCACGATGGATTTTGTGGTGGGACTTCTGACTACTCAGAAGGGGTATGGTGCGATTTGGGTAATAGTGGACCGGTTGACAAAGTTGGCTCACTTTTTGCCAATTAGGGTCAAGTATAACTTAGACCAATTAGCTAGACTTTATATTAAGGAAATAATCTCTAGACATGGAGTACCGGTATCGATTGTGTTAGATCGTGACCCACGATTCACGTCAAACTTTTGGAGGAGTCTACAAGAGTAGTTGGGAACGCAGTTGAAGCTAAGTACGGCGTATCATCCAGAAACGGATTGACAAAGTGAGAGAACAATTCAGACGTTAGAAGATATACTAAGATCTTGCATTATGGATTTTAAGGGTAGTTGGGATGATCATCTACCATTAGTGGAGTTTGCATATAACAATAGTTATCATGCAAGCATAGGTATGCGGCCATAGGAAGCTTTGTATGGGAGGAAATGCAGAACGCCACTGTATTGGGATGAGGTAGGAGAGCGCTGAATGTTGGGACCAGAATTGGTGCAACAGACAGCGGATATTGTCAAGAAGATACAAATGCATCTTCTAGCAGCTCAAGACAGACAGAAGAAGTTTACAGATCCGCATAGAGAGAATCGAGAGTTTGAAGTAGGTTCGTGCGTATTCCTAAAAGTATCTCCCTGGAAAGGAAAGATACGTTTTGGGAAGAAGGGAAAGTTAAGTCCAAGGTTTTTAGGACCTTTTGAGGTATTAAAACGGGTAGGTGATGTAGTATATGATAGCCTTACCCCCAGATCTAGAACGAATACATAATGTATTTCACGTATCCGTGTTACATCCTTATAAGTCGGATTATAAGCACGTGATAGAATATGAGCCTATTCACATCGAGAAGGACTTGACGTACGAGGAAATGCCGATTCAAATTGTCGATAGAAAAGAACAAGTTCTGCGGAATAAAGTCATACCTTCGATAAAGGTGATATGGAAGAACCACAATGCAGAAGAAGCAACGTGGGAGTTAGAAGAAATGATGAAAAAGAATTACCCTCATTTATTTGTGTAATTTTTTTATATAGCGAGATTCTGGGGACGTAATCCTTATAAGGGGAGAGAGTAACACGCCTTAAAATCGAACAATTGTAAATAATTTTAATAATGAATAGAATAATATTATTTATTATTATTACGTGTTGATAAGATAAATGTCGTTCTATAACCTAGAAACATCGGAATGTCGTAGTATTTTAACTACGTGAATGAATTAAGTGTTTGAATTTCTAAGACAAAAATAAAAGCTTTCCGAGAAATTTTCTGAAAAGCACTATTCATCGATTTTCTGCTCAGGAATTATGTTTAAACTTCCGAGAAATACGTAACGTTATAATATCAAGGTAATATGGATTATGTAATAATAATCTAAGTATGGAAAACGTAATATTTCTCATGCGGACTTAATTTGGGAACGTTAGATTTATTAAGCGTTAAGGAAGAAAGTTGTGATTGTATAATGTGTATTCATTATATGAGGGTATGAATGTAAGTATAATACTGTGTATTGTACTATTATGTATGGAGAATGAAATAATGTATATTACGAATTAATATACGAGCTAGCATACGAAGATTATACGTGGTATATTATGTTAAGTTGTTAAATATAAGGTAATGGACTTGTAGGATTATTAACCTAATAGTATAAGTCCAATAGAATGTGACAATCAAGCCCAAGAGTTTGATAAATCATGAGTCCAAACTATGGCAGCACAAGCCCACTAAAGAAGTAGTTAGATTAATTATCAAAGCCCAATGTAAAGCCATGATCCATGGGGCAATCAAAGTGTAAAATGGGTAAGCTTGATGGGCAAACATTAAGTGTGGTGACCAAGTTTTAGAAGTGGCTAGCAAGTTTACTTAGTTGCTAGGTTATGAATAGTAAGGAGGTGGAGAATTAAGGAGGTGGAATGAGGAGTTTAGTTAAGGAGGTGGAAGGTTATAATGATCATTCTACCCTAGATTTGGATGGCCTATAAATAGAAAGCTCATTTCAATTTTTGTTGGTTGTTATTTTCATCCAACATTCTTCTCTCAATATAAAGCTACTTATTGGTTAGGGAGAATAAACACTTTTAAGTTAAAGCTTCCTTTGTTAGACTTTCCAAAAAGAAGAAGTTAAACTTCAAAGGTAATGATCTTGTGTCCAATATTCTTTCATCTCTATTATAATAGGATGATAAGAGAAGTGTAATTAATGAACATGTATGCTAAGAACATATAAGAATTAAGTTATGAATGGACTTAAGCCGAATAAGTTGAATAAGCAACTTGAACTCTAATAAGTTGTTGGAATCTTGAAGAACTTGTCATATGTTTGTCATATGAAGCTGGTATGAGAATATTGATTGGTGGACTTAAGTTCATAGAAGGTCATAAGCATGAGGAATTGTAGTTCATAAGTTAAATAAGTCCTTAACTTATGAGAAAAAGTCAAAACCTACTTTGTCTATAAGTTGGTTTAATAAATAACTTGTAATGATCCTTTGTTGATTAAAATCCATTTAGAATCATTAAGAGTGTAGTTTTTTTGGAATTCACACGATTGGACGATTATCGTCGAATTCGTAAAATTCTCGGAATGGAAGTCGTATTTTGTGTTTAAGGTTGGAAACATTGGTTTTTGATGGAGACAAGTCATATTTGACATTATAGAGTTGCGGACTTGAAAATGACCGACTTAGAACGAACAAACGAGCGTTGAACGTTCACGAGTTAAAAATGAACTCATAGGTGAAATTTTAGCAAACGAAGTCAAATAGATAAAATTCTTGCATGAACGCATAGAGTACGTAATTTGTGAACCGTAGGCTTCTGAACGAGCCAATTCGGACTTATAACAAAGAAGTTATGCGTCCGGAAGTTCACAAAATTTGAAATCAGAAAAAAATTTCTATAGGCATAGAGAGTTGGGCGCTCACGCCAACCCAAGGCCAATAGGTGGTGCCATAGTCACCCGTAATGTTGTCTCAAGCACATCGCTAACTCAGGCCATGAGCCGCGGATGAAGAACAATATGTGGCACCGCAGCGCCAGATCCTAAGTTAAGATCGCTAACTCAAGCTACCGCAAAGACGAGATGTAGAGTAATGGGTGGCGGATATAAGCCAAAATTTCTAGACCATGGACAGTAAAGAATGTTCACAAGTGTAGAATGAAAGAGAACTCGTTGGTAATGAACTAAGGTGTTAATATAACATTGTTAAGGCATTGTTAAACATGAAATGTATGTTGATTAAGAGTTAATAATCAATCAAAGATGAATGAAACATGAATGACGTAATGAAAGTCGAAAACCCATAATAGTAGATCTAAGTCAGGATTTACATTGAGATGAAGGGTAAGATATAATAGTATACATACTTGATTATATATGACCTAATGTGGTACGTTATATGATCATGTGTTGTAGAAACTTAGAGACCTAAAGTGTAACCGGTGTTAATCAAGAAGCGTATCAAAGGCAAGTATTCGAATCCTTGTTCCAGTTCAGTCTGGACAAGTTTTGTAATTCATGTATTCTTTTACATGAAGTTTTGAACGATGAAGTCTAAAGCTAACTCTTTCGGCTAGACTTATATTATGATTCTATCAAGCATGATTTATGTTTACCGAGTTATATTGGTATGGTTTTCAATTGAAGACCAAGTATGCTAAAATATTTTTGTTGTTTAACGACAGGCACGTGAGGTTGTCACAACTTAAACGTATACACGTTTAATGAATGTAGTGTTGATCAACATAGAGTACTACGGGTCGATCACCCGTAAGTGCTCGTAAGCTATGCTGCACTTTACTTGATTTAGTGCCGGGTTGTCCTTTTCAAAAGAATTTATGAACTGCTCATAGTTCCAAGCCTTAGTTGATATTCTACTGAATATTGTTGTTGGAAAATGTTTTGAATGAAAAGAAGTGCTATTTTGAATTATCAATAGTACTTCGTAACTATTGTTCAGTTACTGAAGATATATAAGTTCTATGTTTCAAGCATGTTATTTTTTAAAATTGTAGTACTTGCTGAGCTAGTCATGCTCACTCTTGCTTGAACCATATGAACACAGCCAAGATCGAGCGGACCAAAGGCTTAGGCAAGGACAAGGGCAAGGCGAAGATGAACCCTTAGATTGCTTATGTAATAGAATAGTTGAATGTTTGTAATATATTTGATATTATGACAAGAACAAATGAATGGGTTATAAAGAACTTAGGAAATGTAATATTATTTTGGATATATAGAAGTTATATTAGTCCTTTTGAGACTATTCAATTGAATGAATGAATGAATGGTAGTACTGCAAAGCACCATCATCGCTCGGGTTGGAAGAGACCCGATTTGGGGGACGCCACAAAGTTGGTATCAAAACATTAGGTTATAAAACTTAAGTGGGGATTAAAAACCTTAAGTCATAACCTTAAGAGAAGTCAAAGAAGTACAAGAAAGGAAAATAACCTTATAAAAATGCATTATGATTATGTTATGTGTTTTTATTATTTTACTGACGTGTACTAATCAAATTAATTATTTTGTGTATATGTCAGGAGTAAACGAGATGTTTGTTAATGAGCAAACCATTAGTGAAGAATCGGTGAACCAAGTAGAGGTTATACCGAACCTTATATCAGCATAACCAGATGTAGTGATTATTGAGTCTGGAGACTCAGAGGAAGCTAACTACATGCCAGTATTTGACGGGATGATAGAGGAGGAGGTAGAGACAGTTTCCTTTAACCCGGTGGCTATAGCAGCAGAGATAGCTCCTGGGGGGTCGATGATGTCTCTTTTTATGTCAGTATTGGATAGAAATATCCATTACTGTCAGGAAGTCAAGGAGCTGAAGGCAGAGCTCCAGATGATTATAGAGGACAAGAATGATGTCGAGTCCATGTGGGAGCAGGAACATGAAGAGAGGATTTTGGCTAAGGACAAAGTCCAGGATTTAAAGCACGAGGTCTTTGAGCTTAAGGATGAGCTAAGGACCAAGGTGCAGAAGATAGGGAGAATGTCCTATATCTATAGGAGTTCTCATACAGATTTCCAGCAGCAGGTAGCTGGATATCCTGTGGAGGTGGGGCAAACACGGCATACTATTAGCCATGATATCATTGCCGGTCTTGCCAAGACATATTTCAAGAATGCCTTGAGGCAGATGTAGACTAGTAGTAGTTAGAGTAGTATGTACATATTTTGTAACTGGTAGTGACGTAAAGCTCTTTTTGTATAGTAAAGGGTAGTCTTTTGTAAATCCCAATTTTTGGAAAGCGATAGCGGGAAAGTAATGTAATTAGCTTAGGCTGTGTATGTAACCGATGTAGTATTATACTACGAAGAATTAATATAAGTCCTTTTTATGGAAAGCAATGAGTTATGGATGTTGGAGTTATTGTTAATATTAATGATAACTAATAAAGAAAGGAATAATAACGAAATGTGTTTATTGTATCAGCAAAATGCCCCCAAGAAGAGTGCAACATAATCAAGGTGCGAGTGTAAATCAACCAGAGGGAGGTCCGGTTAATCCGATGCAGGAGTTTGTTAACCTGATAACAGCTGCCTTTAATAGATCAGGGGCTAATATCCCCGTAAATCCAGGAGTAGCACGAGCTACTACCTTTAAGGATTTTAAGAGCGTCGGTTTGCCAGAGTTCAAAGAAACTACAGACCTTATTGAAGCCCAAACGTGGGTTAAGAAGATAGAGAAGGCATTTGTAATAGCAAATGTCAATGAGGCCCAAAAGATTGCCTTTGCGACCTATATGATGAAGGGAGAGGCCAACTTTTGGTGGGAAGCCAATCAGGCTAGGGTTGGGATAGCAAATCTGATGTGGGATAGGTTCAAGGAGATATTCTTTGAGAACTACTTTCCCACGAGCATGCAAGGGAGGATGGAGATCCGGTTTCTGGAGTTGAAACAAGGGGACATGACGGTTCCCCAATACGCCGCTAAGTTTAATGAACTGGCAAGGTTCGCTCCACATCAAGTGGATACGGGGGTGAGGAAGGCGCGATGGTTCGAGCAGGGCCTGAAACCCTAGCTCTATAACCGTATATTGGTGTTCCGAAGTACTTTTTTCGGAACCATTTTAGAGAAGGCGATAATCGCCGAAGGTGTTAGTGAGGCATTGAGCCAATACCACAAAGAAAAAAAAATAAGGGTAAGGTAGATGGGGGAGTAAAGATCGAGGGAGCCTGTGGTAGTGGCGAGGGTCAGAAAAGGAAGGTATTTAGCTCTGGGAATATCGGAGTGAAGCAAAGAGACCCGAAGAAAAGAATGGAGGCCTGAAAGACCTATGGGAAGACTCACTTAGGAGTCTGTCTCAAGGGGAAGGCCGTCTGTTACAATTATGGATAGGAGGGGCACATTGCGCCTAATTGTCCGAGTCCGATGAAGAAGCATGGATGCTTTGTGTGTGGATCAACTGACCACATGGCAAAGAACTGCCCGAAGAAGGGGACGGACGGGAACCAGGGTGCTAATAGCGGTAAGTTAGCTATTAGTGGGCCAGCACAGCCGGGTAGGCCGATGGGCCGTACCTTTAACATGACAATCCAAGATGTAGTTGCATCAGGGGACGTCGTCGCAGGTATTATTCCGATCAACAATATCAATGCGTACGTGCTGTTTGATTCGGGTGCTACTTGTTCGTTTATAGCATGTGATTTTGCTAGACGATTAGGATTACTTCCCGAAAAATTACCTATACCTTTAAATATTAAGGTAGCAAATGAAGAGATAATTCCTATTGAAGATGTTCATAAGAGTTGTTGTGTAGATATACGGGGTTGTAAATTATCGGTAGATTTGTTACCAATAAAGTTAGGAGAATTTGATGTAATTCTTGA
This sequence comes from Panax ginseng, assembly GCA_020205605.1. Classification (NCBI taxonomy): domain Eukaryota; kingdom Viridiplantae; phylum Streptophyta; class Magnoliopsida; order Apiales; family Araliaceae; genus Panax; species Panax ginseng. The sequence continues at coordinate 70,325,416 of CM035129.1, forward strand.
AATGGATTGGTTAGTAAACCATGGGGAAATTATAGATTGTCATAATAAATGTGTGAACATTAAGCCGTTAGAACAACCTCGGGTAGTATTTTACGGGAATAGATCGTCGGGACGTTCATGTTGTCTAGCTATGACACAAACTAGGAAATTATTAAGGAAGGGATGCGTAGGCTATTTATGTCATGTTGTTGATACCTAGAGAGTGGTAGCAACCATGGAACTAATACCTATAGTGAGGGAATTCGCCGATGTATTTTCGAGCGAATTGCCGGGACTTTCACCGGATAGGGAGACGGAGTTTGTGATAGACATTGTGCCAGGAGCAACACCAGTTTCTAGGGCACCGTATCGTATGGCGCCAGTGGAGATGAAGGAGTTGATGGTGCAGTTGCAAGAACTGTTGGACCAGTAGTACATTCAACCGAGTGTTTCACCGTGGGGAGCACCGGTACTGTTTGTCAAGAAGAAGGATGGATCGTTAAGACTTTATATCGACTACCGAGAGTTGAATAAGTTAACGATAAAGAATAAATACCCATTACCCAGGATCAATGATCTCTTTGATCAGTTGAAAGGGGCTAAGTATTTTTCAAAAATAGATTTAAGAACGGGGTATCATCAGTTGAAGCTTAGGAAGGAGGATGTGACAAAGATTTGCATTCGTGACTCGTTATGGTCATTACGAGTTCCCCGGTGATGTCGTTGGGTTGACAAATGCACCAAATTTGATTTATGGATATGATGAACAGAGTGTTCAAACAATATTTGGACAAGTTCGTCGTGGTGTTTATAGATGATATTCTAGTCTATTATAAGACACCAGAAGATCATGTTGAACACCTTAGTTTAGTGTTGGAGACACTAAGAAAGGAGAAATTGTATGCGAAATTCACTAAGTGTGAATTTTTGTTGGAGAAGGTGCAGTTTTTAGGTTATGTCATTGACCATGAGGGGATTTCAGTAGATCCAGCGAAGGTGGATGCCGTGATGAATTGGGAACAGCAGAAAATGCCGACTGAGGTGCGGAGTTTCCTAGGGTTAGCAGGTTACTATCGGAGATTCATCCAGGATTTTTCAAAGATAGCTACTTCGTTGACTAACTTTACGAGGAAGACGGTGAAATACGCTTGGACTGACAAGTGCGAGGACAGTTTTCAAGAACTAAAGAAGAGATTGAGTGAAGCACCTGTTTTGTCATTGCCTGATGACACAGGAAATTTTGTAGTTTATAGCGATGCTTCACATAGAGGACTTGGTTATGCGGTTTCATGCAAAGATGACAAGGTCATTAAGCAGTATGCATCTAGGCGATTGAAGGATTATGAAAAAGTTTACCCTATTCATGATCCGAACTGGCCAGCAGATTGTTTTTTTGGCCTAAAGATATGGAGATATTATCTTTATGGAGAAAAATGTGAGATATACACGGACCACAAGAGTCTAAAATATATCTTCACCACGTATGAGTTGAATATGGGGCGAGGAGATGGTCGAGTTGATAAAGGATTACGAATCGTGAAATCCTATATCACCCCGAAAAAGCTATGTAGTTGCTTGACGCCTTAAGTAGAAAGGGTCGGGAAAAGTTGTATTTGTTAACGGCTCAAACTGAGTTAATAATAGAGATGGCTAGGATGGAATTGGAAGTGAAGCTGCCATGTGAAGGAGGACGAATGCTGTTTGCGACGGAGATGCAATCTATCATCGTAGAGAGAGTTAAGGAGGTACAACTCAAAACTAATGAGTGTGACCGAATAAATGAGCGGTTAGCCAATGAAAAAGATACTAAGTACAATCTTGATAATGAGGGATTATTAAGATTTGAAGGAGGAATTTGGGTTTCGAATGAGATGGAATTAAAGGAGCAGGTTCTACAAGAGGCTCATAGTTCAAGATTTTTGATTAATCCTGGTAGCACTAAGATGTATCAAGATCTTCGACACAGTTTCTGGTGGCCGAACATGAAGAGAGAGATCGCCGAATATGTGAGTAGGTGCTTGACTTGTCAGAGAGTTAAGGCCGAACATCAACGACCCAGTGGCTTGCTACAATCACTAGAAATTCGAGAGTGAAATGGGAGAATATCACGATGGATTTTAGTGGTGGGACTTCCGACTACTCGTAAGGGGTATGGTGCGATTTGGGTAATAGTGGACCCATTGACAAAGTTGGCTCACTTTTTGCCAATTAGGGTCAAGTATAACTTAGACCAATTAGCTAGACTTTATATTAAGGAAATAATCTCTAAGACATGGAGTACCTAGATCGATTGTGTCGATCGCGACCCACGATTCACGCCAAACTTTTGGAGGAGTCTACAAGAGTAGTTGGGAACGCAGCTTGAAGCTAAGAAGATACGTATATCATCCGTAAACGGATGGAGAGTTTGAAGTAGGTTCGTGCGTATTCCTAAAAGTATCTCCCTGGAAAGGAAAGATACGTTTTGGGAAGAAGGGAAAGTTAAGTCCAAGGTTTTTAGGACCTTTTGAGGTATTAAAACGGGTAGGTGATGTAGCTTATATGATAGCCTTACCCCCAGATCTAGAACGAATACATAATGTATTTCACGTATCCGTGTTACATCCTTATAAGTCGGATTATAAACACGTGATAGAATATGAGCCTATTCACATCGAGAAGGACTTGACGTACGAGGAAATGCCGATTCAAATTGTCGATAGAAAAGAACAAGTTCTGCGAAATAAAGTCATACCTTCGATAAAGGTGATATGGAAGAACCACAATGCAGAAGAAGCAACGTGGGAGTTAGAAGAAATGATGAAAAAGAATTACCCTCATTTATTTGTGTAATTTTTTTTATATAGCGAGATTCTGGGGACATAATCCTTATAAGGGGGAGAGAGTGTAACGCCCCGAAAAATCGAACAATTGTAAATATTTTTAATAATGAATAGAATAATATTATTTATTATTATTACGTGTTGATATGATAAATGTCGTTCTATAACCTAGAAACGTCAGAATGTCGTACTATTTTAACTACGTGAATGAATTAAAGTGTTTGAATTTCTAAGACGAAAATAAAAGCTTTCCGAGAAATTTTCTGAAAAACAGTATTCATCAATTTTCTGCTCAGGAATTATGTTTGAACTTTCGAGAAAATACGTAACGTTATAATATCAAGGTAATATGGATTATGTAATAATAATCTAAGTATAGAAAACGTAATATTTCGCATGCGGACTTAATTTGGGAACGTTAGATTTATTAAGCGTTAAGGAAGAAAGTTGTGATCGTATAATGTGTATTCATTATATGAAGGTAATGAATGTAAGTATAATACAATGTATTGTACTATTATGTATGGAGAATGAAATAACGTATATTACGAATTAATATACGAGCTAGCATACGAAGATTATACGTGGTATAATATGTTAAGTTGTTAAATATAAGGTAATGGACTTGTAGGATTATTAACATAATATTATAAGTCCAATAGAATATGAAAATCAAGCCCAAGAGTTTGATAAATCATGAGTCCAAACTATAGTAGCACGAGCCCACTAAAGAAGTAGTTAGATTAATTATCAAAGCCCAATGTGAAGCCATGATCCATGGGGCAATCAAAGTGTAAAATGGGTAAGCTTGATGGGCAAACAATAAGTGTGGTGACCAAGTTTTAGAAGTGGCTAACAAGTTTACTTAGTTGCTAGGTTATGAATAGTAAGGAGGTGGAGAATTAAGGAGGTGGAATGAGGAGGTTAGTAAAGGAGGTGGAAGGTTATAATGACCATTCTACCCTAGATTTGGATGGCCTATAAATAGAAAGCTCATTTCAATTTTTGTTGGTTGTTATTTTCCTCCAACATTCTTCTCTCAATATAAAGCTACTTATTGGTTAGGGAGAATAAGCACTTTTAAGTTAAAGCTTCCTTTGTTAGACTTTCCAAGAAGAAGAAGTTAGACTTCAAAGGTAATGATATTGTGTCCAATATTCTTTCATCTCTATTATAATAGGATGATAAGAGAAGTGTAATTAATGAACATGTATGCTAAGAACATATAAGAATTAAGTTATGAATGGACTTAAGCCGGATAAGTTGAATAAGCAACTTGAACTCTAATAAGTTGTTAGAATCTTGAAGAACTTGTCATATGTTTGTCATATGATACTAGTATGTTGATTATGGTATGAGAACATTGATTGGTGGACTTAAGTTCATAGAAATTCATAAGCATGAGGAATTATAGTTCATAAGTTAAATAAGTCATTGACTTATGAGAATAAGTCAAAACCTACTTTGTCTATAAGTTGGTTTAATAAGTAACTTGTAATGATCCTTTGTTGATTAAAATCCATTTAGAATCATTAAGAATGTAGTTTTTTCGGAATTCACACGATTGGACGATTATCGTCGAATTCGTAAAATTCTCGGAATGGAAGTTGTATTTTGTGTTTAAGGTTGGAAACGTTGGTTTTCGATGGAGACAAGTCATATTTGACATTATAGAGTTGCGGACTTGAAAATGACCGAATTTCGACTTAGAACGAAGAAACGAGCGTTGAACATTCACGAGTTAAAAATGAACTCATAGGTGAAATTTTAGCAAACGAAGTCAAATAGATAAAATTCTTGCATGAACGCATAGAGTACGTAATTTGTGAACCATAGGCTTCTGAACGAGCCAATTCGGACTTATAACAAAGAAGTTATGCGTCCGGGAAGTTCCCAAAATTTAAAATCTGTAAAAATTTTCTAAGGCACAGAGTTGGCGCCGCGGGGCCAACCCAAGGCCAAATAGGTGGCGTCATTGTGCCGTAATGTGATGTCCGAGCACATCTGCTAACTCGTAGCCGCAAATACGGGATGAAGAACAATATGTGGCGCCGCAACGCCAGATCTGGAAGTTAATATCGCTAACTCGCTACCAGAAGCGCGAGATGCAGTAGTAATGGGTGAAATACAGTCACCACCCTAGACCATGGACAGTAAAGAATGTTTACAAGTGTAGAATGAAAGAGAACTCGTTGGTAATGAACTAATGTGTTAATATAACATTGTTAAGGCATTGCTAGACATGAAATGTATGTTGATTAAGAGTTAATATGGTTCAGGCATGTTATTTATTAGAATTGTAGTACTTGCTGAGCTATACATGCTCAATCTTGCTTGAACCATATGAAAACAACCAAGATCGAGTGGACCGAAGGCTCAGGCAAGGACAAGGGCAAGGCGAAGACGAACCCTTAGATTGCTTATGTAATAGAATAGTTGAATGTTTGTAATATATTTGATATTATGACAAGAACAAATGAATGGGTTATAAAGAACCTGGGAAATGTAATATTATTTTGGATATATAGAAGTTATATTAGTCCTTTTGAGACTATTCAATTGAATGAATGAATGAATGGTAGTACCGTGTAGCACCATCTGTCGGGTTGGAAGAGACCCGGATTTGGGGGCGTCACAGATGAGGTGGGAGAAGCAATGTTGTTTGGACCGAAATTGGTACGCATAACTACAGAAAAGATTCAAATGATCCGACAACGTATACAAACGGCACATGATCGACAAAGAAGTTATGCGGATCTTCATCGAAAGGATGTGGAATTTAATATTGGGGATCATGTATTGTTACGTGTTGCTCTATGGAAGGGAGTTACAAGATTCGGGAAGAGAGGAAATCTCAATCCACGATTTGTTGGTCCATTTGAAATTCTTGACCGAGTAGGAAATGTGGCCTATAGACTCGCATTACCTCTAAGCATGTCTCGTGTTCATAATGTTTTTCACATATTTGTGCTTCGTAAATATGTGAAAGACCCAAATTACATTATTGAGTTAGAACTAGATGAGATAACCGAAGATTTAACGTACGAGGAGGTTCTTGTCAAGATCTTGGATAGGAAAGAACATGTCCTACACACAAAGGTTATACCACAAGTTAAAGTTTTGTGGAGGAACAATGCTATTGAGGAAATGACCTGGGAGTTGGAATCAGAAATGAAAACGAGGTATCCCCACCTTTTCGAAACACCAGGTACGTGCGTCAATTTTGAGGACGAAATTTCATAAGGAGGGGAGGTTGTAAGACCCCAACTTTTTATTAATAAAATTGAATTTCCTCTAATTATTATTTTGAATAATAAGGTGTTAATTTCATATAATGCTTTGGTTATGGGTGAAATGTGCAAATTTTGCAAAATAAGCAAGTGGTTAAAAAATATTCATTGTTGTCGGGGAATATTAGTTTGGCCGTGGAATATTCTTATTTTTGGGGAATATTCGTATGATGACGCAGCAATTTGTGGTCCCCATAACAAAAAATAATCGGATGAAGAAAACGAAAAGTTTGAGTTTTTTAAATAATGGCGTAATTGTTACCGTTAACACTGTTGGATTACCCGGTGGTTAAAATACAGTAATACGCATGGTTGCATAGTATCACACGGTATTGTACAATATTTTTTTGATTATTGATTATTACGTAAGAAGGCACTACTAAATAATTGTTACAATAATTACTGTTCAATATTTTATTTTATTGATTCAATAATTGCTACGTTGATATTTTATATTACTGTTGTTTCAATAATTGTCACTGCACAGTATTTCCGATTATCAGATCGATAATTCATATTATTTGAATTATTGATCTGATAATGGGAAATATCAGATCAAATAGCATTATTGGCAATGTCTAAAGAAGTTCTGTCTAGGAAAGGGGTTTGGTCACCTAATCACTCGCCAGTAAGGAGAAATCCTTATCGGAAAGCCCCCTTTTTCCTGGGAACGACTTGGTTGCCATTATTGTGATTCTGTAATATTATTTGTGAATAATTAATTATTGATTTATATGATACGAAAATATTTATTTTTATGTGGATATAAATGAAGGAATTAATGTTGATGTGCTTTATCAGTATTTTGTCGGAATTGAGGTATTAAAAATCACCCGTATATGGATTTCGGTCATTTTCTGTTTAAAATTTGGAAAAACTTTCTTCTACAAAGTTGTAGAGAATTAAATTTCCTATTGGATGAACATAAAATTCATATTTTTCTGATAAAGTGGCTATTTATTATGAATTATTGAAGTTTCTGAATATTGTTTATATTTAAAACATTTTTGGAAATTTTCTAGTATGGGTAAGCCCCACTCTTGTCCTTGTTAGTGTGTTAAGAATTTTTTTTAATGGTGGTGTGCATGTATAGTAGCAGGTAAAGCCATCAGGTAGCAGGTTAAGTCTGCTTTGACGTTCTAGCATTTTCTTATAAATAGGGTGCTTAGGTTAGAATTGAAAATCACACCAGAATCAGAAATTTTCTCTCTCTATAATATCGAGTGTATTTTTGTGAGTATTTAGATACTTTGAGAGTTGTTAAGCAGTGCAAGTTTTCTTCAGCGTTATATCCGATATTTCAGCCTGAAGTACTATTCTTTTGAGCGCAAATATGAACAGGTGTTGAGATGAACATGACCAACTGGTGATACAAATGAATATCTTTGGCACGTAGTGCATAGATGAATATTTGATTCAAGATGTGTATTGATTGATGTTACAGGGATAAAATATTGATGATGGATTTTTAAATCATAGAAGATAGTAGATTTCATTCTCTACTTAACTTTTCTAATGAATTGTTATTTCTGCTGCGAATATTGATCTAAAACTTGTTGTCCATTATATTTTATCTGATTTATTGAAGGCTAACAATAATTTGTTGTACATTATCTTAGTCATAATATTCTTTACTAGGCTAGTTGAGCTCACCATTTTCCTTTTTGTTCAATTTTTTCTTCTCAGGAGGCGAGCATATAACGGGAACTAGTCAGGGTGTGCAGTGATGTTCTAAGTCAGTTGTTTTAGTGGTCCTCACTATTTTATAAACTAGTGTATCAATAATTGTAATGAGGACTTATTTGAGTTTGAATACTGTCTATAAGACAATATTTGTATTTAAACTCACAGCATATGTGTTGTCGTATTTTGCACGACAATTGTAATAATGAAGTTGTAGTTATTTTCTGTACCATGTATTTGGCTACTCTTTTGGGTTGTGTGGACCTATTTTGAGGGAGTCATAGTTGGTATCAGAGCTTAGGGATATGGTCTTTGGCGGATATCGGGGAATGGAACTAGGAGGGGAGAGACGAGTAAATCCTTCGCTACTGTGTCCTACCTAAGCTTATTTGGTATTTAATTAGTCGGCCAGAATATAGGGATAATATGTGGTGTGTCAATTTCTTTAATTAACCCCTTTTTTATGGTAGTATTTGAGTATGTCAGCTGAAAATGTTAACAATGGAGTGAATAAGACCGTGGAGACACCTTTAATCACTAACCAGGAGAACGTGCAACATGACGATAATGTTCATACTATAAACAACACCACCGATCAAACGATGAATGATGTGATGTTTAGATGCTTTTTGCAGTTCATGAAAAACAGACGAGGGAGACTCGTGTACAAAATACGGGTGGAAATAATAGCAACGCGCGGCTTGTAACAGGCAAGCTGTTCAAAGAGTTGGGACCACCAAAATTTTTGGGAAAGCCTGATCCGATCAAGGCGGAAACGTGGGTTAAGCAAATTACCAAGATATTTGATGTCTTGGGATGCACAGAGGAACAAAAGGTTCCATTCACCACCTTTATGTGGTGAGGCAGATTACTGGTGGGAATCTGTGAAGTGTACCCAGCCTGCCACACTTAATATGTCTTAGGAAATATTTCAGAAATTATTCAATGACAAATAATTTCCTGAAAGTATTCGTCATATGAAGGAGGTAGAGTTTATTAGACTGGAACAGAACAACATGACTGTGTCCCAGTATGAGGCTAAGTTCGCAAAGTTATCCAGGTTTGCACCTCATTTGGTAGAGAATGAGGAACGTATGACGCGAATGTTTTTGAGAGGTCTAAAACCTGAAATTTGGCAATATCTTATTTCTCACAAATTTTCTATATATTCAGATGTTGTGAACATGGCTCAATTATTTGAACGAGATAATGAGTATGTTCAACCGAGGGACCACAACTAGGGTCATACCCGTGGCAGCAGTCATCGAAGCAATGACAACTAACGAGGAGGAAAATATTTCGACAAAAGCGGTAACCTCTCTGGTAGTAATTGTTGTCATGATAGTAGAAGAAGCGAGTTGGGGGGGGGGATTTTAAAAAGAGAAAGTACAATAATGACAACGTAAAGACGTCAGCACCAACATCAACTATTCCTAGGGGAGGAGAATGACCACCGATCGTATGTTATACATGCGGGAAAGAGGGACACATCAACCCAAACTGCCCACAACAATCCAAGGTGTGTTATAATTGTGGAAATGAAGGTCATATAGCTAGAGATTATCCTGTAGCAAAACCAAGTCCAGTGGGAATGATGACTTCAAAGGCTGTCCCAGACAAGTCAAAGTCAGTGGTTCCTGGAAGAACGTTTGTCATGACAGCCCAAAATGTGAGGAACCCGAACGAGGCTATCTCGGGTAAGCTAATCATAAACTCTTGCAAAGTTTATACCTTACTAGATACCGGTTCTACCCATTCTTTTATTTTTCCTACTTGTGCTCAACGTTTGAACTTGACTCCGGAGAAATTAGACTTTGACTCATCTGTTGAGACTCCGTTAGGAGAAACTTTCATTACATCCACTGTTTATAAATATTGCTTAATTCAAGTTGGGACCTTCACATTACCTGTCGATCTTATTTCTTTGAAAAAACTTACATTTGATGTGATTTTAGGGATTGATTAGTTAACCATTCATCATATTAAAATTGATTGTTTTTCGTAAGGTTGTTAGTTTTTATATTCCTAACCAACCTGTTATGCGAATTCAAGCAACCAAACCACTAAAGTCAATCACTATCATATCAAGCCATAAAGCCATTTATTTATTGAAAAACGGATGTCAAGCTTTCTTAGCCCATGTCATGGACTTGAACAAAAATACGTTAGATTTGAATAATATTTCTGTTGTTAGTGAATTTCCTGACGTATTTCCTGAAGAACTTCCCGGTCTACCCCCAAAATGTGTGTGACATCCCGAATTTTTAAGAATTAATAAATAAAATTCTTATTTTAAGATGTTTAAGTACGAGTATGTGTTTATGTGTTATATATTGTGAAATATGTGAATTGGTGTGAAGATAATTTAAATGTTAATTTAATATTTATTGAAGTAAATAAATATTTTAATTAAATTATTTATTGAGATTATGTGATTAATATGGAGTAATGTAATTAAGTGTATTATATTAATTAAATGATTATTTAATATTTAATTAATATGTAATGATTTTATGTTATAGTTCTAATTTAATTGAAATAATGTAGTGATGTGGTAATTGTTACATGAAGTTATAATTAACGAGTATATAATGTGACAATTTTATGTGATTAATTGATGTTAAACTTTTAATTAATTAAATTAATGTTAAGATTTAATTAATTAAAGGATAACATTAAGAATATGTGTTAAATGATCTATTAAAAGAGTTAAAAGAGTTTTTAAAATCGTTTTCCCAAATAAGGCCTTACTTTTGTTTTAAACCTGTTTTACCCGAATAAGGCCTTAACTATTAAAACCTGATTTTAAAATAATATGGTTTTGCCAAACAAGTCTTAGGGCTTTTAAAATTCTAATTTTTGTAACTTATATATTAAATTGATAATTAGTATATGTAATTATATTGGGAGTTACATATTCTATAAATATACGTGTTATATGTATATTATATATACACTAAGTTACGTTAGTTTTCTAAACCTAAGTCTAAACTAAGAACAAAGAGAAGAAGAGAGAATACAGAGAAGAAGAAGAAGGAAAACCTTGAGAAAATAAAAGAAAAGATTTCATCATCTCCATCTTTTCTTCTAATTTAACCTAGAAAGGTATCAAACTAACCCTTATACTAAATTAAGATGTTTTGTATTTAGTCTTTGTAAAATTAGGTTTTCATGATTATGAATTTATATGTATATATGGTGTTTATATGTTTTCATATGTGATTGTATTCCATGAAAGGATTTTCACAATACAATTATTGTAAAAACAAGTTTTAAAATCATGTTCTTCTATGTTTTCATAGTTTTAGAGTTCTATGTAAAAATTATTTTGGTGCAGATTCAGATGTTAAGAAGCTGAGGTGAACAACCCTATAAAAGGGGACATGTTATCAGAGACAATTGTTCCAAATATAACACATATAGTCGTTACGATGTATTATGTTTGGCCCCGACGTAAGGGTACGATAGGCTGGCCCCCTAGAGTACCGATGCGGTTTATAGTATGAAGTACAAGGGGTGAAGCACTATTAAACCTAGAAAGAAGTTCAAGGTCTTGCGACCACTCAACATTATTGGAATCTTTTAAATTCCTGAGTTAATTATATCGCTTCCCAATTATTGAGCAATTGTGGCAGATTCTTATTATTCTGATGGAGAATGTAATGAGAAGAATAGCCCTTAAAAAGAAGTAGTTGTAGAACGCTTTAATCCAGTGAATAGAGATTAACGTAAAATCTATTTTGATAGATTGATATATAAAGATTGATAGACTAAAATTTTGAGGATGAAATTCTTAGAAGAAGGAGTGAATGTGATAACCCGAATAATTATAGACGGTGAATTATGTAGTATATTAATTCGACGAGTAGAGTATTCGGTAATGATCCTTAGAAAAGAAACGAATAAGCTAAAGAATATATAATATTTGATATATGACTGTGTTTAATTGAATGTTATGTAATAAAACCAAAAAGTTGTTGAAGAAATGAATGAAGTATATATATGTAAAACTTTTTGCTAAGTTAACGTCTTGAAGTTATTCAACGATAATTGTAAAGAGATTTTGCGAAAACTGAGTAAGGGAGGTTTCGTTGATTCCGAGGACGGAATCCTTATAAGGAGGGAAGGATGTGACATCCCAGATTTTTAAGAATTAATAAATGAGAATTTAATAAATAAAATTCTTATTTTAAGATGTTTAGGTACGAGTATGTGTATATGTGTTATACGTACATGTTTAATTTTAAGTTTATATGATGAAGTATGCGTAAATAGTTGGTTTAGATTAATTTAACTATTTGAGTTAGTTATGTAAATAAAGTAATTAATTGCGTGGGAGGGGATTAAAACATGAGATGGATTTCGGAGTGGAATTTAGGGACGTGGACTGCGTATTTGAGTCTGGAACGTCGAAATTAGTCAAGATAGACTGTAACCACAAAATCTGTCGCGGTTGATTTTTTCGGGTAAAAAATCAACCACGAATTTTTGGAGGCTAATTTGACGAAACGGATAGTCCCATGACGTCCGAAATGTCAATTTAGTAGGAATCGATATTGGTATTGAAACGTTTGGCTATGGAGGGCAAAATGGTCAAAATAGTGTATTAAGCGATTAAATTGATTAAATTAATATTTTAATAAAGAAGTGCCGCAGCTGTGGGGTCCATGTGACAACCAAATTGGGATAAGAGAGGGAGTATTCATATTATAAGGTAAGGAGGGGGGAGGGAGTTACAAACCCTTTACAAATCCAAGACTCTTCCCTTCTCTAACCCCACCCCATACTAAATTGAATTTATATAATATACTTAATACATATAATTGATGTTGGAGATGGAAGGGCTGAAAAAAAACAATGGTTATCATGTTTATATATACTACCTATCCAAGCTTTTCTTCCTTTTTGTGAAAATCCTACCGTGAGTGAAGTTGATAGTGAGAGAGGAAAGAGCTTGAGAGGGTGGCGAATTCTGGAGTTTTCAGAGACTAATCAAGCAAGGAGAATTATTGGAGGAGTTCGAGCAAGAAGAATTCACCAAAAAGGTAAGCCATGAACTCTATTTTCCATATTCTTTATTAAAAATGATAGAATGTGCTTATGTGATTTTTTTGCAAATGATTTGTTTTGGACCTTGTGCTGCCATGGTACTGTTAGTTGATGTTATGTGAATGTAAGAACGAAAGTTCTGGTTTAATCATGCCTCAATATCGTCGAGAATCAAGAAATTATGTCATGCATGCCAAATATTTGATAATATGACTCAATGATTCTAATTTGATCATATTATGGAAATTTAATGAGTTCAATTATTGTAACATGTGTATTTATATGAGTATATATGATCTGGATAATAGGAACTAATTCCTTGCATGCTAGAATCGAAATCGTTAATTTTGTCAAAGTTGGTTAAAACTTAAAATCTGTGACTTTTTGAGTTTTTCGGAGCTTTGGAATCATGGTTTCTGTGACCTGATTATGGTAGGTAATAATTTTGTAAAATACTATGTAGTATGATGTATAACCAGACCAAATTTCATAAGAAACGGAGTTAAATTGAGTAAGATATGAAATTCGGTAGCAAGCATGTTCATAAGGAAAAATCTGCAAATTCTGGGATTTCCAGAAATTTTTCTAACTCTGGAAACTGTTCGCGCACACTTATCTAGGCATTCGGTTTGGGGTCTTAATATACTAGTTTGATGTATGTACTAATTTTGTAAAATACTAGGTAGCACGATGTCTAACCTGACCAGGTTTGAATGTAATCCGAATTAAAACGAGCAATATATGAATTTTTGGAACTAGCAAGAAAATAATTAAAATCTAGAAAACCCAGAAAATTTTTTAACTCTGGAAATAGTCTACGCACGCTTATCTATGCAGTTAGTTTGTGGTCTTAACATTCTAGTTTCATAAATGTTATATTTTTGTAAAATACCTTGCTGTATGATGTTTATTGTGTCCAAGTATCACGGTCATATCATCTGTAGATTAGCGGGAATAAAATCGTAAAAGTGGCAGCAAGAAAAGAAAATTTCAATGTCGGGTCAATTTTTTATTCTTTTTTTCTTAGATTCTAAAATTGTACAATTCTACTTATGTGATGCGACACGTTATGTGATTAATTTGTATTGATAATAGAATGAGAATTAAATATATATTCTAATTGAAATGAACAGAATCATTTATCCTTAAAACTAGTATTTGAATACTTAGTTGCTTAATGTGACTTAAATGAATAAGTTACGTGAAGAACTAGTACATAGCTTTAACTATAGAAGACTTATCAGGCAAGTTTCTTGACTCTTTTTTTTTCCTATGAGCAAGTTTCTAAACTTTACTCTTTTAATTGACTAAATATTCTATCCTTATTCAATGATCGTGAGTTTCTTAACTTGTGCTATTTAATAATATGTAGAAATTTCTTATGACGTAAGTTATAAAAATTCATTGCACAAGCTTTATTGATGGTTACTCAATTGTTATTTCAATCGTTATGCTTTAAAGTTCTTAATTATTTACGAACTGCTTTCAAGTATGCTTTCTGGCCTTTTGCTCCGGCTAGACATTATTGATGCGAAACGTTATATTATTTGAATTATTTAGATTCATTGTAGTTAATTAAAGTCTACTAATCCAAATTGTTTTAGTGCGGTCCCACATGAATACTAAGATGAACAACACGAATAACGGGGTAAAACTGATGTCGGGCATATAGTCCCATTTACGCTTATGCGTTTAAACTTTATACTTGTGCACAATGTAGGGTTCGATAGGATGATCACCTGGAGTACATGCAGAGACTTTTTACAATCTATTTGATTGTTAAACCGTCTGATGGTTTTCGATGAAACAAAGTAATATTCAGGGTATCTAGCACCCTTTAGTATGCTATTGAGAATTCCAGAACTCTTATCTTGATATTCCTGTTTATCTCTTGATAATTATTTCAACTGTTGAGAAATATTCATACTAATGCTTTTACTTTTGATGTATGTTCACAAACTACTTTATATACTTGCTGGGAAATTTGTGCTTATTCTTGCTTAAACCTTTCAGTTAAGGGTGTTAACGCTGAGGGCTCAGGTAAGGACAATGGAAAGTCTAAGATGAAATGATGAGAGTTATTTATGTAATAAGTTATATTTTTGCATACGATGTAATGTAGCGATAAATGCTAAGTTAAAGTTTCAGTTTATTTAAGGTTGTAAAGAGTTGAGATTTTATTTTAATAAATATGTAATAGATATTATTATTATTATTATTATTATTATTATTATTATTATTATTATTATTATTATTATTATTATTATTATTATTGGAGTTTATGTAGTTAGATGGTTATGTATTTGTATCGTGAACACCATGTCTTGTAATCGATGTTACACGAATTTGGGGGCGTCACAGGTTGTGAAACTTCATAATTTTGATATGTGAATGAGATGTGTGTGTGTGTATATATATATATACACTTATATGAGATTTTTATAGTTATTCAAAAGTTTCAATTCACAAAGATATGATGAACATGATGAAATCATGTTCATAGTGTTTGATTATGAAGTTATGTTGAAAATTGTTCTTAAATCTTTGATGTGAGCATGAGTTATGTGTAATATGGGTTATATTATGATATATTATGAGTTATATGGTTGTTCTAGCAATTCAATCCATGTAATTTTTATAAACAAGAGGAATTTTGTTCATAATTATTTTCTGTGAATTAATTTCTGAAAAATGGCTTATCAAATTGATGTTTGGTTATGATTTATTGTTGAAATTGATCATGTATTATGTTAGTATGTTAGGAATATGAGTTATCACAATTGGAATTACTTGAATTGGTTTAAAAACGAATTCGTAACAACAATTTTCGTCAAGAACGCTTAATATCATAGTTTTCTTCAAAAATCATGAAAACCTTGGTTTTTATTATGTGTTGTACGGATTTTATATGTAATCATGTTAAAGAGTTTAAAATATTATTGTTAGCAAGTTTCATGTCGATCATATTGGGAAAAATCAAATTCGGTGTGAAGAAATAAGCCAAATTGACTTAATTCTCCGCCAGTTCGCGAACTGAGATGTGCACCAATAGTGGGGCCTGCCCCAGCGGGGCTTTTGGCCTTCGGGGACCTGCCCCAACGGGTGACCATGCTGTCCGGGTGGTTTAATTGTTGTAATGCAAAACTTTTTTGACCTCCGTTAGTAAAATGGCCATAACTTTTTCATACGAACTTCGTTTGAGGAGATTCAAGATGATCCAGAACGAGCATGAGTAGACCTACAACTTTTATTTTTCTAACTTTTTTAATTTGAGGTCGTTAGAAGGGGGTCAAAATGTTCAGCTTTGTGACTGATGCGTATTCAGATGCAATCAGAGAGCGTTAGACATGCACATACACAAGTATAGTGATGTCGACGATAATAGATATTGTTCTAAGTTATAAAACATGAATGTTAGTAAATATAATGATGATTAACATTAATAAATGATGTATTAGATAAGTTATGTAAGCACACTAAGCATACACAAGAGAGACAATTCGGGCGTGTGACGAATGAACGTCAAAACGCCGTGACAAGTGTTAATGAACATTATAAGATATGGAATGGGTTTAATATAAAACCCATAAGTATTCCTAGCAAACTTAAACACTTGAATGAATTTTGAATATTGCATAAGGAAAAAAGTTAACACAATCTAATTGAACATTGTGTGCTAATTAACAGGAAGGATTATGAGACGTGGAGTAGAGTTTACATTACAATTACTATGTGTTGTTATGTGACTAATAGTTGATGTGTATGATTATATAATTGTGTAGGGCACGTGAAGTGCAGATAACTATAAGCTATTAATCTGTTATTTGTAAACAATGATCAAGGAAAGTCTTTCGGTTCTTATTTTCTACGTGGACTTGATGAACTGTTTTAAATTACATTATATGTTATATGTGTTGTAAGTGAGCATGATATGTTATACATGTTGTAATCATGAAATGTTAAAGTTAATTTATGACTACATTATTTTGGTTAAATAATGATGATTGAGTAAGGAACTCAATCTTTATATTTGCTATGTGAATTAAAGCATGTATGCCATGTTACTTTAATTATTAGGATATGTATGTTGAGCATATTATTATGTGCTATGTGATGCATGAAAACTGTTAGAACTTGCTGAGTTGTCGAGCTCACTCTTGCAAATAATAAGTTTTGCAGGTCAAGATTTCAAGGTAAGGATATGTGCTAAGTGAATTATAGAGATCCATATTCACGAAGATTACTTATGTTTTATGAGAAATGTATTTAATATTTTGAATGTAACATGTTGTTGAATTGTAAGTTGAGCTATCCGGTGTATATGGATATCTATTTATGATGTAAGACTTTGTATAGTCATTTTGTTGTAACTATTCATGATATAAATTTGAATTGAAGAGATGTAATGTAAAGGTTGTGATTTAGGGAAATACAGAAAGAACTGTATAAAAGTTTTAAATATTTCGTATTTTTAGTGATTTTAATATCGAATAATGATGTAAGGATAGATTAAAGTTGTATTGTTAACGACTGAGAAGGAGAATATTATTGTATGAATTTTGGGGTCGTTACAACGTGAAGTTGAATTCTTTATTAACCTTGAACCTGGTTCAAAACTCATTTCTAAAACCCCATATTGATGACTTGTTCGACATGTTACAAGGAGCACAATTCTTTTCAAATATCAATCTTCGTTCTGGATATCATCAGTTGAAGATTAAAACTGAGGATATTCTGAAGACTGCCTTCAGAACTCGGTACGGACATTATGAATTCTTAGTTATGTCTTTTGGATTGACTAATGCTCCTGCTTCTTTCATGGATATGATGAACCATGTGTTGAAAGAATATTTTGATTAGTTTTTTGTTGTCTTTATTGATGACATCCTCATTTATTCCAAAAGCCGTGAAGATCATGAGCGCCATTTGAAGCTGGTACTTCAACGGCTTCGTGATAACAAGCTATATGCCAAGTTGAAGAATTGCGACTTTTGGCTTGAGCAAGTAGCATTCCTTGGGCACGTGGTGTCAAAACATGGAGTATCTGTTGACCTGGCAAAGATTGAAGCAATACAAAGTTGGGAGCAACCGAAGTACGTAGCTTTCTGGGCTTAGCTGGTTATTATCGGAGATTCGTGGAAAGATTTTCTTGAATCGCTATTCCGTTAACTCAGCTGACTCGGAAAGAAACAAAGTTCTTATGGAGCGAGGAATGCGAGAAGAGTTTCCAAGAACTCAAGAGGAGGATCATTTCGGCACCTGTTCTGACAATATCATCTGGTTCGGATGGATTTGTTATCTACAACGATGCTTTGGGCAAAGGGTTAGGATGTGTTCTCATGCAACAGAGGAATCTCATAGCCTATGCCTCGCGATAACTCAAAGAATATGAGAGGAATTATCCTACTCATGATCTGGAGTTGGTAGCAATCGTTTTCACGTTGAAGATCTGGAGACACTATGTGACTACCCGGAAAATCGGATTGTCCAGAATTTAAGTTTAAAGAATTAGTTATTAATAAAATGAATTTTTATTAATACTATTCTGTGCTATGTGTTTATTAATCGTTTTATAACCTAGAATGATTATTAATCGGGAGGATTTTGGCTACGAGCTAGACTGAACGCGTAAGAATTTTCAAGACGAAAATAAATTTTTTTCGGGAACAAAAATATTTCCGGGAAAAAAGACGAAATAGGAACTATTCATCTGTTTCTGCTCGGAGATTTATTTTGAATTTCCGAGAAACGCGTAATGATAGAATTCTGAGATGAGATGGAATATTCAATAATATTTCAGTTATGGCAAAAACAAAATTTTCGCTTGCGGACTTAAAACCTAAGGGTTAGGAAAAGTGAGTTCCGAGAATTTTATGATTTCGTATAATAATTAGGATTATTATGCGTGAGAAATATGAGTATAATACTAGTTATTATATGAGTATAGTACGAAGATTAGTACGACGTATAATACGAATATCGTACGAATGATATACTAAGAGAATACGAGAATACGAGAATGGAATGCGTAGAATACGATTAGTCTAAATTGACTTTGAGTTCATGGACTTTGAAGAATTCAATTGGACTTGGATTATATCAAGCCCAATGGAATGTGTAATCAAGCCCAGAGAAGGCCCAGTAAGAATTAATGTAAGACCCAATGTTAGATTTAATTAAGCCTGATCCAAGAAAATTAACCGCGGATCGAACCGATGGGTCACGGGATGGGTAAAACACATGGGAAAGACCCATGGGCATAAGGGGTGGCCACTTGGTCACCAAGTAAGGGTGGTGACCAAGTAAACTTGGTGGCTAAGCTTGGAATAGTAAGGAGGTGGCGCGGAAATGACTAAAATGCCCCTAACCTTGGTTTTCTATAAATAGAAAGCTTAAGTTCATTATTTTGAGTTTTTGAAAATCCTACAACTTTGAGAGAGAGAGAGAGAGAGAGAGAGAAAGAGAGAGGGTTCAGATGGGAGAAGAGAGGAAAAGGAAGAGGAAAAGCTAGCCCGAGTGCACGCTTTGTCCGACGGAAGGAGATTAAAGAAGAACGGTAATCCGAACCCTAGTTTCTTCTAATTTTCTTTAAGTTTAATATGTTCAAAAACATAACTTAATGAAGATAAGAGGTAGATGAAGTTAAGAATGATTTCATATGGTTGAAATCATGAGAAAATGAAGAATAAAGAATTTGGAATTTAGTTTATAAATTTCTTAAGGAAGTGTAAGATTCGTAAGGATTTTGAGCGATCTGAATGAATCTTATGAATGAGTAGGTCAAATAAGTAAGGAATGATGTTCTATAACATCAAATTACAAGAAAAAGTAGAATCGTAATCCAAAATATCGATTAAAAATTAAGAACACACGAAGAACACGCGAACAACGCGAAGAACGTTGTTGATGGACAAATTTAAAACCATCGTAGGATAATTGTTGTTGATGGAAAAGTTTAAAACCATCGCGTATAAGTTAGTTGCTTATTGCTTGGTTAGGAACGTTCTTGAAGAACGGATTAAAACTGAGCTATAACGAAGTTATGGCAAAATTTTTGTAAAAGATAAACGAGAATTAGAAAGTTAGTAAATAAACCCGAACATGTAGGGTTTCATAAGAATGTAAGAGAACGTATAAAACATGAGTCGTGGACTCAAGAACGAATGAGTTCCGAGTTAGGATGACCGAATTACGGACGAACGAGCGAAGAACGTTAATAACATAAAACAAACGAAGAGCGTAGATTAAGCCAATTGAATGGCATGTTGATAGATTCAGAATGAAGTTCTGTCCAAGGGTAATCGAAGTACGTAAGATAAGGAAGAAAATGGCTTTGGAACATCCTCGTTCCGAGTTATAACGAATAAGATATGAGATTTCAAAATCAGTATCTCAAGCTTGTAAAAGACTTAGAAAATTTTTCTAGGTTTCATACTCGGCGCCGCAATGCGAGTCATGCCTTGGGGGCCGGTGCCATAGCGTGAGTTCGAGCCAATAGATACTGCTAAGTGGCACCGCAGCGCGAAAGAAAGAAAAGGACATGGCGCCACGGCGCCAGTGCAGGGCAATACCTAGAAATGAGATTTTAACTGCTCAATTTCTCGGGGGATGTGCAAGAAAGAAATATGAACATATAATTCAACTAATTTAACACTTAATCAAGTGTATTAAACCTTTGATGAAGGTTGAACAAAAAGATTAAATGAGATTAAAAGACGAAGCATGTAGACGCGGATTACGGAACCAATGTCTGGGAACCGTAGTCACAATGAAATGAACATGAGGAATTGCTAATTGTGATTCCTTAAACGTAGATTAACTAGGGTAATGAATAACATTTTGATGTTATGTCATGGTCATGAGAGATGAATGTAAAGTGTTTAGACGCTGTGAATGCAACGTTGTTGTGATGAACGATCGGTCTTAGCATACATCGAACCGTATGGCTTTGACATTAGGAAAGAATAATGAACATAGGGTTCAGGTGACGAGTAATGAATGAAAGTGTATTAAAACCTTGGATGAAGGTTGAATAGAATTAAGAGGCAAGTAACGTAAATGTTGAATACGTAAACGATTCTCGTGAATCGTATTCACGTCGGGCGATCGTTCTAAGTATACATTGGTTGTATGACTTAGACGTTGTCGAAGGTAGTAAATAAGATACAATTAGTATCCAGAAAGCCGTAGAGAACGGTAAGAAGTTTAACAAAAGTCGAATGTGAGTCGGAGGAGAATGTTATAATGAAATGTAAGCGTTGGACACTTGAACCGAGTTAAAGGTTAAGTGTACGCGAATATTAAATGGGTAGGACCTACACTCCGTGGTTTGACCTTAAAGTAATGAAGATCAATGATTAAACCTGTGATCGATGAAGAAGCTGAATTAAGGACAAGTACGTATAACGTAAAGAAGCCGAGTTAATGTTTATAACTTGGATGACGTTCCGAGTCGAATAAATCGGACGTTGTAAGCTAAGAATAAGGTAATGTAAAATGCTTAACACTATTAATGCATAGAAAGAATATGGAATGATTGTTCTGAGTATATAAAAGATTGTATGACTTAGACGATAAAGAATGAATCCTGAGGTATGACATTTATTTGTCAGAAAGCCATAAGGAATAATAATTTGACTTAACGAACATTATAGCTTAATAGTTCGGGTAAGTTAAGATGAATTTAGGTTGTAGTACAATCGTAACCTTTGATGGTTGACATATGGGAGCTGGGCTAAACAATTCCTTCAGAGAGCGAAGGTATATACAAAACTGGCAACCGATCTAACTCACTGTTATGGGTAGTGTAGATGAGACGAGAACTTGTTTGTTGGTTGTTTGTGGGAAACCACTCAGAGTACCATATGGACTACTAGCAGAGACACGATGTGTGCTGAGTCCTAGGAGAGTTATAAGAAGAAGAAAGAATGTAAATCCTCAAAGATGATGAACGTATTGAGTAAGACATCTCCGTATGTCATGAAGCCGTTAACCGGTTAAGGAAGTTGGTCGCGTAAACTTAGTTTATAAGAACGTGAACCTTAAAAAGTAAAGTTAAGTAAACCAATGCGTAAAGTCAAGTATATGACTAATTGGTACATGTGTTATTTCCTTATGTGCTACATAGGAATTGGAATGAAGCGATTCAACAGTAAACTATAAGTCAGAAGTCATATGTAAGGCAAGTTTCTAACTTCATTCATATTTTAAATGAATGTTAGTTTCTAAACTTCTTAGATGTTGAACTTGAGAAGTTACATGCATGTGCAAATGTGTGATATTTGTACAAGGTGTTAGAATATATGAGGCCTTGTGCCACAATGTGAACACTTCCGGTGTTTCTATGATATGAACTGCTACGTGATTGAACTGTTCAATATGAGCATGTTACTGCTTATACATGAACCGTTATTGTTAAGTCTGTGCTATTGATTCTAGCCGAACGATGTAATGTGAATGAAAGAAAGTAGAGAATGAAAGTATTTCAAAGTGAATGTGATTAATGTTTTAAAATGATAGGAATCGAGATTATTCCTATTATTCAAGTTGCTTCATAATCTTTGTTCGGTTATTAAAGTCTTACAAGAATGTTTGAATTCTTGAAGTTGTTTGTTCAACTGCTTTGACTTGCTGAGCAATTGAATGCTCATACTTGCTTTAAATAAAAACATTTTCAGCGAACGATGTTAGACAGAACTTAAGGATCCCGTAAAGATCAAGCTGATCGATATCCAGAAGAAGTGCCATTCATTATATGAATGTGTGTGAAGATCAAGCGAAGACTTGTAATATAGAATGATAGAATTAAACTATAGAATAGTATAATGAATGATTATGTATCCTTGGTGGCGGATAAAAGTCACTTGTACAAGATGTAAAGAATAATGTAATTATCATTATTTGGAATGGAAGAAGTTTTAAGGTTTTAAAACCTGGGATTTGAGGATGTATGTTGTTATATTTAGCTATATAATGATATATGTTTTGAAGAAGATGGGATCGTGACGTACGGAATCCGGATGTGAAAATAGACCGGATTTCGGGGCATTACACACTACACATATGGGGGAGAAAGTGGAGATCTATACAGATCATAAAAGCCTCAAATATTTCTTCACCCAAAAGGAACTCAACATGCAGAAATGACGTTGGCTCTAGCTGTTGAAAGATTACGATCATACCATCTAATACCATCCAGGAAAAGCGAACATATTAGCTGACGCATTGAGAAGAAGATCATATGCGGGTAAGAGTACGATATTGTCAATGCAAAGGCCCATTTTGTATGACCTGCAAAGGATGGAGATAGAGTTAAAGGCTCTAAGTACCCACGTGATGATATCAAATATACGAGTCGAACTGACTTTAATCGATAAACTTAAAGTTGCTCAAGCTATGGACCTAGATCTAATGCGTATGAAGAAGAAAGCGCAAGAATGTTCTATTCCAGAAGTAAGAATCGATGAAGAAGGAATACTTCGAGTCAACTCCAGACTTTATGTTCCTAACGATACTAACTTGAAGCATAGAATCATGACGGAGGCACACAACACACCGTTTGCAATCCATCCTGGGAGTACCAAAATGTATCATGATCTTCGATATACATTTTGGTGGAGCAATATGAAGAGAGAGATCGCGGAGTTTATCTCGAGGTGTTTAACTTGTTAACGTGTAAAGGCAGAGCATCAAGTACCAAAGGATGCAACCACTTGAGATTCCAAAATGGAAGTGGGAACGCATTACCATGGATTTCGTTACTGGTCTTAACAAGGTTTCTCAAGGCATAGCTACGATTTGGGTTATTGTTGATAGATTAACCAAGTCTGCTCATTTTTTGCCGATACGACAGACTTATTCACTTGAACGTCTTGCTCATACGTGAATGAGATTGTGAGATTACATGGTATGCCAGTATCCATAGTTTCGGATCATGACCCAAGATTCACTACACAATTTTAGGTTAGCTTGCAGAAAGCTATGGGCACAGACTTACAATTCAGTTTGGCATACCATCCTCAAACGGACGGGCAATTAGAAAAGAGTATTCAAACTCTTGAAGATCTATTAAGACTATGTGTCCTAGATTTCAAAGGCAGTTGGGATAAGTACTTTCCATTGGTGGAATTCTCCTATAATAACAATTATCAAGCAAGTATAGGCATGGCTCCATTTGAGGTGTTGTATGGGCGTAAGTGTCATTCTCCAGTATGCTGGGATGAGGTGGCCGAAGCAACATTGTTGGGATCGGAATTGGTACGCATGACTACGGAAAAGATTCAAATGATCCGGCAACGTATACAAATAGCACATGATCGAAAAAAGAGTTATGCGGATCTTTATCGAAAGGATGTGGAATTTAATATTGGGGATCATGTATTGTTACGTGTTGCTCCATGGAAGGGAGTTACAAGATTCAGGAAGAGAGGAAAGCTTAATCCCCGATTTGTTGGTCCATTTGAAATTCTTGACCGAGTAGGAAATGTGGCCTATAGACTCGCATTACCTCCAAGCATGTCTCGTGGTCATAATGTTTTTCACATATCTGTGCTTCGTAAATATGTGAAAGACCAAAACCACGTTATTGAGTTAGAACCAGACGAGATAACCAAATATTTAATGTACGAGAAGGTACCTGTCAAGATCTTAGATATGAAAAAGCATGTCCTACGCACAAAGGTTATACCACAAGTTAAAGTTTTATGGATGAACCATACTATTGAGGAAATGATCTGGGAGTTGGAATCAGAAATGAAAACGAGGTATCCTCACCTTTTCGAAACACCAGGTACGTGCGTCAATTTTGAGGACGAAATTTCATAAGGAGGGGAGGTTGTAAGACCCCAACTTTTTATTAATAAAATTGAATTTCCTCTAATTATTATTTTGAATAATAAGGTGTTAATTTCATATAATGCTTTGGTTATGGTTGAAATGTGCAAATTTTACAAAATAAGCAAGTGGTTATAAAATATTCATTGTTGTCGGGGAATATTCGTTTGGTCGTGGAATATTCTTATTTTCGGGGAATATTCGTACAATGACGCAACAATTTGTTGGCCCCATAACGAAAAATAATTGGATGAAGAAAATGACAAGTTTGAGTTTTTTAAATAACGGCGTAATTGTTACCGTTAACACTATTGGAATACCCGGTGGTTAAATTACAGTAATACGCGTGGTTGCATAGTAGCACACGGTATTGCATAGTATTTTTTGGATTATTGATTTTTACGTAAGAAGGCACTACTTAATAATTGTTACAATAACTACTGTTCAATATTTTCTTTTATTGATTCAATAATTGCTACGTTGATATTTTATATTATTATTGTTTCAATAATTGTCACTGCATAGTTTTTTCCATTATCAGATCAATAATTCATATTATTTGAATAATATTATTAGATAGAATTATTGGCAATATCTAAGGAAGTTATGTCTAGGAAATGGGTTTGGTCACCTAATTGTGCGCTACTAAGGAGAAATCCTTATCGGAAAGCCCCTTCTTTCCTAGGAACGACCTGGTTGTCATTATTGTGATTATGTAATATTATTTGTGAATAATTAATTATTGATTTATATGATAAGAAAATATTTATTTTTATGTGGATATAAATGAAGGAATTAATGTTGAGGCGTTTTATTAGTATTTTGTCAAAATTGAGGTATTAAAAATCATCCGTATGTGGATTTTGGTCATTTTATGTTTGGAATTTGGAAAAACTTTCTTCTACAAAGTTATAGAGAATTAAATTTCCTATGGAATGGACATAAAATTTGTATTTTTCTGTTAAAGGGGCTATTTATTATGAATTATTGAAGTTTCTGAATATTGTTTATATTTAAAACATTTTTGGAAAATTTCTAGAATGGGTGAGGCCCACTCTTGTCCTTGTTAGTGTGCTGAGAATTTTTTTTCAATGGTTGTGTGCGTGTATAGCAGTAGGTAAAGCCATCAGGTTGAAGGTTAAGTCTGTTTTGATGTTCTAGTATTTTCCTATAAATAGGGTGCTTAGGTTAAAATTGAAAATCACACCAAAATCAAAAATTTTCTCTCCATATAATATCAAGTGTAATGTTATGAGTATTTAGATACTTTGAGAGTTATTAAGAAGTGCAAGTTTCTTCAGCATTATATCCGATATTTCAGCCAGAAGTACTATTCTTTTGAGTGTAAAGATGAACATGTGTTAAGATGAACATGACCAACTGGTGATACGAATGAATATCTTTGGCCCGTAGTGTAAAGATGAATATTTGATTCAAGATGTGTATTGATTGATGTTACAGGGATAAAATATTGATGATGGACTTTTAAATCATAGAAGATAATAGATTTCATTTTCTACTTAACTCTTCTAATGAATTGTTATTTCCGCTACGAATATTGATCTAAAACTTGTTGTCCATTATATTTTATCTGATTTATTGAAGGCTAACGATAATTTGTTGTACATTATCGTAGTCATAATATTCTTTACTGGGCTAGTTGAGCTCACCCTTTTCTTTTTTGTTCCATTTTTCTTCTCAGGAGGAGAGCATATAACAGAAACTAGTCGGGGTGTGGAGTGATGTTCTAAGTCAGTTGTTTTAGTGGTCCTCACTATTTTATAAAATAATGTATCAATAATTGTAATGAGGACTTATTTGAGTTTGAATACTGTCTATAAGACAATATTTGTATTTAAACTCACATCATATGTGTTGTCGTATTTTGCATGACAATTGTAATAATGAAGTTGTAGTTATTTTCTGTACCATGTATTTGGCGACTCAGAATGGGTTGTGTGGACCTATTTTGAGGGTGTCACAACTCAGAATGGGTTGTGTGGACCTTTTTTGGGGGCGTCACAATTGGTATCATAGCTTAGAGATATGATCTCTGGTAGAGATCTAGGATTAGAACTAGGAGGGGGGAGACGATTAAATCCTTTGCTAGTGTGTCCTACTTAAGCTTATTTGTTATTTAATTGGTTGGTCGGAATATAGGGATCATATGTGGAATGCCAATTTCTTTAATTAACCCTTGTTTTGTGGCAGTATTTAAGAATGACATCTGAAGATCAAGAGATGAACTCATATAGAGTTTTAAGTGATAATTGAGGAGATTTAGTTAAAGAATAAATATTGGAGTATAATATCTTGTTATAACAAAGATTTTTATTGGGGATTACTAATTACGTTATTAAACTTGATTGTAGGATGTCAGGCGAAGAAGAAATTAGAGATATATTCATGTAGTGAGTGAAGAATTAATAGTTGCACCCGAGCTAGTCGCAGAGGTAGCAGCTGAGAGTGAGGAAGAAGAGGACCCTGAGGAGGATTTATTAGGAGAATTTTTTGATCAAAATATAGAACTGCAAGATTATATTCATGAGTTAGAAGAACAGGGTGAATAACGACAGGCGATTGTGGAGCAAAGGGATGAAAAAATTCAAGATTTTACTACCCGATATGCGAAGCTTGAACATAAGCTCTCTTTGGCAGAAAATATGATAATATAATTGAAATCTAAAAAATGCAAATGTCAAGGATCAGCTAAAATAAGAAACAGCAGAACGAGTGAGAATGGAGGATGCATGGGTAAAAGCCACACACCGCGTTAATATTGTAGAAAGAGACGTCCGATCCAAGAAGGCCAAAATAGATGATATGGATTTTATTTTTTTGAAAACAATTGGGAGAACCAAACTTCGAGTTTGGAATTAACCTGTATAGAGTGGTTAACACCAATTCAATATGGATCGAAGATTAATGATTCAGATCATGGACCAGGAGTATGGCGAAGCAGTTGAGGGTGGAATGTGCCCCATAGAAAAGTTAAGTCCAGCTGAGATGGTGACACCAAAGGCTGTCCCAGACAAGTCAAAGTCGGTGGCTCAAGGGGGTGCATTTTTGTGAATTCGCAAAAGGCGAAGAACCTGAACGAAGTTATCACGGGTAAGCAAATCATAAACTCTTGCAAAGTCTATACCTTATTAGATACTGGTTCTACCCATTCTTTTATTTCACCTGCTTGTGATAACCATTCGAACTTGACCCCTGAGAAATTAGACTTTGACTTATCTATTGAAACTCCGTTAGGAGAAACCTTCGTTACATCTACTATTTATAAATCTTATTTGATTCAAATCGGCACCCTCACATTACTTGTTGATCTCATCTCTTTGAAAATGCTTGCATTTGATGTGATTTTAGGGATTGATTGGTTAACTACTCATCATGCTAAAATTGATTATTTTCATAAGGTCGTTAGTTTTCATATTCTAACCAACCTGTTATGCAAATTCAAGCAACAAAACACTAAAGAGAATCCCTATCATATCAAGCCATAAAGCCATTCGTTTATTGAAAAATGGATGTCAAGCTTTCTTGTCCCATATCATGGATTTAAACAAAATACGTCAAAGTTGAATAATATTTCTGTTGTTAATGAATTTCCTGATGTATTTCCTGAAGAACATCCTGGCCTACCCCCAGAGCATGATATCAAATTTTGTATTGACCTTGAACCCGATACAAAACCCATTTCTAAAACCCCATATCGAATGGCTCCTATTGAACTTCAGGAGTTAAAAACCCAACTACAAGAACTGTTAGACATTGGTTTCATTCGTCCTAGTACATCTCATTGGGGTGCTCCTGTTTTATTCGTAAAAAAGAAATATGGGAGTACGCGACTTAGCATTGATTATCGGGAGTTAAACCATGTCACCATCACAAATAGGTACCCGTTACCTCGCATTGATGACATATTTGATCAGTTTCAAGGGGCTAAATTTTTCTCAATGATCGATCTTTGTTCCAGATATAATTAGTTAAAGATTAAAACTGATGACATTCCAAAGACTGCTTTCAGAACTCGGTACGGGCATTACGAATTCCTAGTTATTTCTTTTGGATTGACTAATGCACATGCTTCTTTCATGGATATGATGAACCAAGTATTCAAGGAATATTTGGATCATTTTGTGGTTGTCTTTATTGATGACATCCTCATCTATTCCAAAAGTCGTGAAGATCATGAGCAACACTTGAGGCTGATACTCCAAAAGCTTCGTGAAAACAAGCTATATGCCAAGTTGAAGAAATGCGAGTTCTGGCTTGAGGAAGTAGCATTCCTTGTGTACGTGATATCGACAAATGGAATATAAGTTGACCCAAAAAATATTGAAGCAATACAAAGTTGGGAGCAACCTAAGTAAGTAATCAAAGTATGTAGCTTTCTAGGCTTAGCTGGTTATTATCGGAGATTTATGGAAGGATTTTCTCAAATCACCACTCCATTAACTTAGCTGACTCAAAAATATAAAAAATTCGAATGGAGCGAGGAATGTGAGAAGAGCTTCAAAGAACTTAAGAGGAAACTCATTTTAGCACCTGTTTTGACAATACCATCGTGGAAAAGAGAACGTAGTAGCTGACGCATTGAGCAGAAGATCATATGCGGGTACGGGTGTGATATTGTAAAATAAAAAGACCCATTTCGTATTACTTACAAATGATGGAGATAGAGTTAAAGACTCTAGGGACTCACATGATACTGCCAAATATACGAGTAGAACTGAATTTAATCAATAAAGTTAAAGCTGATCAAGCTACAGACCCAGAACTGATGTGTATGAAGAAGAAAGTACAAGAAGGTGCTATTCTAGAAGCAAGAATCGATGAAGAAGGAATACTTCGAGTCAACTCAAGGCTTTGTGTTCCTAACGACTCTGATTTGAAGTACAAAATCATGATAGAGGCACACAACACACCATTTTCAATCCATCCTGGAAGTACCAAAATGTATTGTGATCTTCGACATATATTTTGGTGGAGAAATATGAAGAGAGAGATCATGGAGTTTATCTTAAGGTATTTAACTTGTCAACGTGTCAAGGCAGAGCATCAAGTACCAAAAGGTCCATTGCAACCACTTGAAATTCCAGAATGGAAGTGGGAGCACATTAACATGGATTTTGTTACTGGTCTTCCCAAGGTTTCTCAAGGCATAGATGCAATTTGGGTCATTGTCGATAGATTAACCAATTATACTTATTTCATGCCTATACGAGAAACTTATTCACTTGAAAGTCTTGCTCGTATGTACATAAATGAGATTGTGAGATTTCATGGTATGCCAATATCCATCGTTTCTGATTGAGACCCAAGATTCACTTCACGATTTTAGGTTAGCTTGCAGAAAGCTATGAGCACTGATTTACGATTCAGTTCTACATATCATCCCTAGACGGACGGACAATCAGAAAGGACTATTCAAACTTTAAAATATCTATTGAGACTCTGCGTTCAAGACTTCAAAGGAAGTTGGGACAAGTATTTACCATTAGTGGAATTCTCCTATAACAACAGTTTTTAAACAAGTATAGGCATGGCTCCATTTGAGGCGTTATATGGATGAAAGTGTCACTCTCCAGTATACTGGGATGAGGTTGGTGAAGCAACGTTGTTGGGACCAGAATTGGTACGCATGACTACGGAAAATATTAAAATGATTCGGCAACGTATACAAACCTCACAAGACTGACAAAAGAGTTATGCCGATCTTCATCGAAGGGACGTGTTGTTCTATGTTGGAGATCATGTATTGTTAATGTTGCTCCATGGAAAGGAGTTACGAGATTCAAAAAGAAAGGAAAGCTCAACCCTCGATTCATTGGTCCATTTGAAATCCTCGACTGAGTAGGAACTGTGGTATATAGACTCGCCTTACTGCCAAGTATATTTTGTATTCATAATGTTTTTCACATATCTATGTTACGTAACTATGTGAAAGACCCGAACCACATTATTAAATTAGAACCAGACGAGATAGCATAAGATTTAATGTATGAAGAGGTACATGTTAAAATCATAGATAAGAAGGAACATATTCTACGCTCAAAGGTTATACCTCAAGTTAAAGTTTTATGGAGAAACCACGATATTGAGAAAATGACCTGAGAGTTAGAATCTGAAATGAAAATAAGGTATCCTCTCCTTTTTGACATACCAGGTACGTACATCAATTTCGAGGATGAAATTTTATAAGGATGGGAGGTTGTAAGACCCCAAATTTTTATGAATAAAGATTTAATTTTCTCTAATTATTATTTTGAATAATAAGGTATTGATTTGATATAAAGTTGTAGTTATGGGTGATATGTGAAAATTTTGCAAAGTACGCAAATTGTCATAAAATAATCATTTTGTCGGGGAATATTTGTTTTGGTCGGGATATTCTTTTTGTCGGGGAATATCTGTACGACGGTGCAATCATTGGTGGATCACATAACAGAATAACTGTTGGATATAAAAAGTGACAGAAATAACTTTTTTTATAAAAAATAACGGCAAAACTTTTACCATTAACTATTGAAAGACCCGGTAATAAAAGTACAGTAATACGCGTGGTTGCAAAGTAGCACACGGTATTGCACAGTATCTCTGATTATTAATTCTTACGTAAGAAGTCACTCAATAATTGATATAGTAAGATTGCACAGTTTTTCATATTATTGATGCAATAATTTTTACAGTGATTATTGAATAGTATTTTACATTATTGATTCAATAATTGTCACGGCACAATAACTCATATTATTGAAATGATATTATTAGATAGCATTATTGATAATGTCTAGAAAGTTTTATCGAGGAAAGGGGTTAGGTTATATAATTGCGCGCTAGTAAGGAGAAATCCTTATCAGAAAGCCCCATCTTTCCTGGGAACAATCTGGTTGTCAATCTATAATATTAATTAGAAATAATTATTGAATAATTGTAAATAATTGATGAATATGGTAAGTAAATATTTCTTCAATTTTGATATAAATGGAGAAATTTTAGAATGAGACATTTTTTTCGAAGTTTGTTATATTTTTATATGAAACCATAATTATCTTCTCCGATAATATATTTATATATTATTATAATATTACATTATAATAGTATAATGTGATAATATAATAGTATAATTTAAATGGTAATATTACTATAATAAATTTATGGTATAAGAATAAATGAGGTGGAAGAGAGTAAATTGAATTTGTATTTCTTTTTAATAATTGTTATAACTTTTAAAACTTGTGAAATAAAGTGGGAGTTCTCATGTTGATTTTGAACTCTCCCTTTTCAAATAGGTGTGCTTCATGTTTTTAAAACTAAGGTGCCTGGGTGTAAATTGTCAATCCTGATGTGCTAGCATTTTTCTATAAATAGGTTGCTTAGTTAAACAATGAAACTCACACCAGAATCAAAAAATTCTCTTTCTATAATATTGAGCATATATCTTGTGAGTATAAGGATATTTTGAGCGTGGATAGCAGTAAAATATTTCCTCAACATAATCTCCGTTATTCCAGTCAAAACTACTTTCTTACTAAGGTAAATGATATTTTTTTTTTCGTAAATGGTGTTATTTCCTTTCAATACTCGTAAATGATATTATTTCCTTCCATACTCGTAAGGGATATCATTTTCCTTCATACTCAATATTACTTAAGCGATATTATTTCATCTCATATTCTAAAATTTAAACTTACTACGGTAAGTATTGCTTTTATAATTCCTGAAATGATTAGAGATTCCTTAAGTTTTGCGCTTCATCTAATATCATGTCACTGGAATATTGGTCTAAAATTTCTTATTAAATTTTAATCTTTTCATATTTGGGTACTATTCATCAGCACTATTCATACGGTACTATTCATGAGTACTGTTCACAACAGAATTTAATTTTTTTCTTTGTCCAAGTTATCTTTTATAAAACTTATTCTTGAAATTGAATTCATGTTCTGATCTCATTTGATTAATTCTTTATATCATTATCATCATCCTCATGCTTATATTGTGTTGAAAGTCATCTTTGGCCCGTAGTGCAAAGATGAAATGTTGATTGGTATGATTATGACCAGGAATTGTGTATTGGAATAATCATAACCTTTAATGTTACAGATAAGGTTTGTGGTGAAAGTCCTCTTTGGCCTGTAGTGCATAGATAGACAGGTGTTTGGCATGATCATGACCACTAGTGATACAAACGAATTTCCTTGGCCCGTAGTGCATGGATGATTCATTGATTTGAAATATTTGTTGATTGATATTACATGGATAAAATATTGATGATGGAATTTTAAATCATAGAAGATATCATACTCTACTTGACTCTTCTAATGGATTGTTGTTTCTGCAGCAGTTGTTGATTCTAAAACTTGTTGTCTATTGTATTCTATCAGATTTTTCCCTATTGTGGACTAAGGATAATTTGTTGTACATTATCTTAGTCATAATATTCTTTACTGGACTAGTTGAGCTCACCCTTTTCCTTTTGGTTCCATTGTTCTTCTCAGGAGGCGAGAATATAGCTGGGACTAGTCGGGGAGTGGAGTAATGGTTCAAGACTGTTATTATAGCAGTCCTCACTTTTTTGTAAAATAGTGTAACAATAATTGTAATGAAGACTTTATTTGAGTTTGGATATTGTCTACAAGACAATATTTATATTAAAACTCATAGCGTATATGTTGTCGTATTTTGCACGACAGTTGTTTTAATGAAGTTTGTATTTGAATTCTGTACCATGTATTTGGCGACTCAGAATGGGTTGTGTGGAACAATTTTGGGGGCGTCACACCATCAGTTTCTGATCAGTTTGCGTCTCAAGTCAATTTTGTGGTCCCATCGAAGGATATGTAAGGCGGTCCTAGGCGTAGGCTGTGACGCCCCCAAAAATAGGTATACATCACCCATCTTGAGTCGCCAGATACACGGTACAAAATACAAATACAACTTAATTATACAAACGTCGTGTAAACAATACAACAAAACATAGCTGAGAGAATATTGTCATCTAGACAATATCCACACTCAAAGGATTCCTCAATACATTTATTGTCACACTATTTAATAGAATAATGAGGACTACTAATGGTATCATCTGGACCGTCACTCCGTTCCTCAACTTGTTCCAGCTATATTCTCATTTCCTGAAGAGAATAGTGAAGGAACGGGTGAGCTCAACTAGCCCAGTAAGAAATATTATGACTAAGATAATGTAGAATAAATTATCATTAGTCTTCAACAATGTTAAACTGATAAAATACAATAGACATCAAGTTTAACTGCAGTGGAACAAGCAATCCATTAGAAGAGTCAAGTAAAGAATAAAATCTATTATCTTCTATGATTTAAAAAGTTTTTATCAATTTCTATCGCTGAGACTCAACTTAATAAGTAAACCACATCATCAAGTCATCCCTGCTCTACGGGCCAAGGATATTCATTAAATCATCAATGGTTATGACTATACCGAATAATCCCTGGTCATAATCATACCAAGTCCATCTCTGCATGTAAGCCAAAGATATACAATAATAAAACCAATAATCAACAATCCATCTTTGCACGTAAGCCAAAGATACACAATTCAATAATCAACAGTCCATCTTTGCACATAAGCCAAAGATACACAATTTAATAATAAATAGTCCATCTTTGCACGTAAGCCAAAGATAACTTTCATCACCATATAAGCATGAGGATGATGACAATGATATAAGCATTAATCAAACAAAAACAAGGATAAATATTAAAGACTTTAAATTTATCCAAATATTATCAATCACTTAATAAACTCATAATCTAATATTATTAATATTATAACAATATTTTAGTCATTTCTTAAACTTATAAATAATTTATTTCAATTGTTTACACTTTACCAAATAATGCATTTAATCATTCAAAAATGCCATACTCATAAGATTTTATCACCAATGATCAAATCCCTTATCAAAAATCTACATATACCTTATATAGGATTTCCAAGCCATAAAATCCTAATTACCAGTTTTCTAACTTCACATAACATATTTAATTTATATGTTCGTAACTAAACCATTTTCATGAAAAATACCAAATCAGTCCCAAAAATATTTCTTTTATGAGATTTAGCAGAATATAGTCCCATAATGAACAAATATTTTTCTCGGAATTTTAAAAATTTATTTACTATTTTTCAAAAATCAATTTCTAATTAATTCCTCAAGAAATTAGCTACCTCAAGTTTAACTCCGTAAATTCCCAAATCTTGGCGTGATCTTACACATGTTAACGTGAGCTTCCGGTTTAAATTTAATGGTCATCGAGTTATAGAACTCCTGCTATAGTGTTTTAAATTTTAAAACCTAAATATTGAAATGGTCATAACTTGCTCATTTTAAGTCGGAATGAGCTCATTTTTGGACAGGAGGTACTTTATAACATATATTTTCATGTCCCAAAAGGCCGGAATTTTTCTCACAAATTAAGTGGCCAAAAATGCCCTTTTAAATTTATGGGTAGTAGCTTTTTTGTGATTTGCAGTTTTTGACTTCTTTGCTAAAATCAGTCCACACAAAAATCTACAACACCTTTTCCAGTGATTCCACTTGGATAAGTTAGAAAACTCATAAATCTAACTCTAGAACTTAACCACACTCAAAAATTCGAAATATAATAGGAGATATGGTCAATTGAATTTCATGTTCCATTTTCACCAAAATCTGATTTTCAACCCTTTGTGATTTTTAAGAAACTTTCATGTTTTCACATAATAACCAACATAACTCATCATGACAATGACATAATAATTCAATAAAATAAGTTCAAGAATTAATTTATCCAGGAACCAATAACGTCCAAATTGTTAATATGATACTGTTTTGTGGAGAAAAATTCAAGAATGCTCAAAAGAATATTTCCCTGAAAAAGATACTGGATGAAGCGCTAATATCAAGGATATTCCACAAATTTCATGGAGTATAGAAGTCAAAAATTTAACCAACTGACTATAATAGAATATATGAAACTACAAATGGATTTTCACTCGCCATGCAGTAATCCACGTATACAGATCATTTCCACAATTTAATAAGGAATGAATGTAAAGGATCATTCACCATGCATGTGGTAATCCACATAGACGAGTTATTTCAACGAATAATAAAGAATGGAATAATGAAGGATTCACCATGCTGCGATAGACGCAGATGCATGCAAGTTATTCCCAACCGAATAATAAATAATGAAACAAAAGTCCCACAACGCGCCGACAAAATGTGATATATTCAGCGTAATAATAAATAATGGAACCCGAGTCCGACGTAAGCATACATGTGATATTACGGCGAATAATAAATAATGGAACCCGGTCCCATGAAAGCGCATGCATGATATTCAGATAAAATAGTAAAGAATGAAATAATAGAAGAATTTCACCATGTATGCGGATTGTTTTTGCATATCAGTTATTCCAACATAATAATAAGGAATGGAATAACAGAAGAATTTCACCATGTATGCGGTACTTCACATATACAGGTTATTCCAACATAATAATAAAGAATGGAATAACAGAAGTTCTCTTCATGAATACGAAAGAAATAATACCCCTTACGGGTACAACAAATAATATCTCTTACCGTAAAAGAAGAGTATTCCTACTTGAAGAATATACTTGAAGAAAACTTGCACTTCGCTCAAAGCTTTCTTAAACTCTAAAGAAATACAGTCAAGATTATAGAAGAAGAATTCTCTCTCTAGAGTTTCTGTGAATTCGTAAGAAATAATGAAGGAATGAACATCTATTTATAGAAGAATGGACTGAAAAGTAACTAATCCATGAACGGTCCAGATTGATTTATTATAAATATTCTAATAAAACAAATCTTTTAAATAAAATATAATATATTCTATTTATAATCTAATAAAACGAATAACTTTATAAAAGTATTCTGTTTTATATAAAAAGATTTTACTATTCAAAATACTATGCAGGCACTATGCAACACTATGCATAATAAAATATAATATATTCTAATTATTGTCTAATAAAATGAATAACTTTATAAAAGTATTCTGCTTTTATATAAAAAGCTTTTATTATGCAAAACACTATACATAATAGAATATAATATATTCTATTTATAGTCTAATAAAACGAATAACGTTATAAAAGTATTACATTTTATATAAAAAAGCTTTTACATTTTATTACATTAATAATACTAATAAAATGTAACTCATCATCATTATTACAATTCACATTATTAATCGACTGTGTCGTTCCCGTGAAATAAGGGCTTTCCAATAAGAATTTCTCTCTTATTGGGCGCACAATTAGGTGACAAAACCTCTCCTTGCAGAACTTCTAGGCATCGTTAATATTGCAAATAATAATATTAACAACTTGTCATCTCAATTATTGATTTAATAATATAAAAATATCGACAATAATTGAATCAAATAACGTGAGATACTATACAACAATTCATCGTAGCAATAATTGAACAAAAGCGAGGTGACTTCTCACGTAAGCATCAATAATCAATACCGTGTGCTACTATGCAACCACGCGTATTACTGTACTTTTACTACCGGGTAGTTCAACAATTTTAACGGTAAAAATTCCGCCGTTATTTTCATAAATATATTTTTGTCGTTTTCTCATTTTGACAATAATTCCGTTGTGGGGTCCACCAATGATTACACCATTGTACGAATATTTCCTACTAAACGAATATTCCCCGACCAATCGAATATTATATAACAACTTGCATACTTTGCAAAATTTATAAATACTACCCACAACTATAACATTATCTCAAATCCACACCATAATATTTAAAAAAATATTTCGAGAAAATTAAATCTTTATTCGTAAAATTTGGTGTCTCACAGAGGCTGTTCTCAAGAACCAGTAAGGAGGCAAGATCCAAAGACTGTGTAACAGGCGCGCTATCCTGAACACATCCTTAAGGTGATTTCTAGGATAAGAGGAGGTCAATTTTGGAAAAGAAGGCTTGGGAGACCGATGACGCATTAAAAGCCTTACTCTTGCAATGGAAGGAGATCGACCAATAGCTGGTGCACTTGATAGAGGGAGAGGACGGTGCCTCCAGCCACAGCCGTAGATGAGGGCGGTCGCCGGGGAATCAATCCAGGATACATAGTCCGGATAATTCTCGGCGGACCGAGAGCAAGCTCCGAAGTCTCTCTCGGGAAAGGAGAAGGCGCCAAAGTCATTCAAGGGAGCGCTCTCCATGGAACCAGTCCAGGACCCATCATTCGAACGATTCTTGAAATACTGGGAGCAGACACCTAAGTCGCTTTTAGGAGGCAAGCTTTGAGGGCAGGGGATGGTTTGACCGAAGAAGGCGTGATTCTTCTCCAAATAGGAGAAGGCGGGACAGACAATACCCTTCCCCCGAAGGAGCGAAATAGAGGCATTAGCCAAAAAGGTTGCTTAGTTGGAGAAAATATTGACCGAAGGTGATCAAAACAAGGGTACCCCGGCCAAATCGTCATCAGCGTTCTCTCTAGAAATTATTCAAGAAAAGGTTGATCCTAACAAAAAAACCCCTTACATGGAAAACTATGATGGATCTGGAGATCCATATGAGCAGAACCAGGCTTATGATCGAGTGATGGATTATTACGACTATTTCGATGCTGCCTAGTGTCAGATGTTCATGATGAACCTGAAGAAAGATGCTCGGTAGTGGATGATAATGTTGGCTCCTAACTCAGTCTTGTTTTAGAAAGGGCTCTGCGATAAGTTCCATGCTCGGTTCGGTAGTAACAAGAGAAGGGGAAAGGCAACAGGGTCTTTATCTTAGATCAGAAAGTACTTGAACGAAACTTTAGGTCAGTATGTTAAGAGGTTTTGGGAGGCGATCGAATTAGTCACCGATTTAAATTATCTTCAAGAAGTTAACCTATTTCATAATGGTTTGGACATCGTAAAGTCAAAAAAGCTGGTGAAAGACCTAATGTTCAACCATCCGAAGGATTTGGCCGAAGTATTTGACATGGCTGAAGGCATCATAGTGGTAGAAGAGGCGATGAGCAGTTTGAAGCAGAGTACATCAGAGAAGCTGAAGGATAAGGAGAAAAATAGCTACAACGAAGGGGAAAATGGTAATAATAAGTCAGACGGGCAACAGAAAAATTACAACAACAATAATGGTGGTTTGGGAGGAGGTCACCCACTTTTCCCGAATCAGAGAGTTAACAAAATCTACACCCCCTCAACAAGAATTTGGGCATTATTTTGGAGCAGATAAAAGACAAACCATATTTCGAGATGGCTAAAGATAACATGAAGTTAAGCAGGGGAAACCAGAATAAATATTGTGATTATCATGGGTCGACTGAGCACTCTACTGAATCCTGTTGGAATTTGAAGGATTTGATTGAGAATAATATCCAAAGTGGAGAATTAGTTCAGTACGTCGCGAGATGGAATGCTTTGGGAGACGAGGACACCCCAGTACAGAACCTTACCGCCCAGCCCCAATAACAGGATTAGACCCAGGCGACATGTCAGGTGGTGGATGTGATTACATGCGGGTCAGTCGGTAAGGTTACAGGGAAGAGAAGGAGTGGATTTTTAGATGTAGTGCTCTCGGTCTCTAATCAGTCTATTAGACGTGAAAGACCGTATTCGGGCTCGGTGATAACCTTCACAGATGAAGATCTCCTTCAGAGTCAATTGAACCACATGAAGGCGCACTGGTAATTCCTGCACAAGTGGGTTCGGTAGACATGACGAGGATGATGATAGACAATTGGTCATCCGTAGATATATTGTAAGCTTATGCTTACCGAAGGATGGACTTGGAAGGTAAAAAAATGGAGATCGGACAAGAACCAATTTTATATGGCTTTAGCAATGATCCAGTTGGCTTGCGGGGATAATAGAATTATCGGTGGTCTTTGGGGATGGCTCCTCAATGGGTTGAGATAACATATAGATTCTTTTTGGTACACGTGGACTCGTCATACAATGCCATCCTTGGAAGACCTG
Source organism: Panax ginseng (assembly GCA_020205605.1). Lineage (NCBI taxonomy): Eukaryota > Viridiplantae > Streptophyta > Magnoliopsida > Apiales > Araliaceae > Panax > Panax ginseng. The sequence continues at coordinate 70,365,075 of CM035129.1, forward strand.
CCTTAACAGTATTACAGGCGGTTACTTGATCCCACACTTTAAGATTAAATTTCCTACACTGAACGAAGTTGGTGAAGTGACTAGAGATCTCGATTTGGCCAAAAGATGTTAAAGGAACACATTAATCTCTTCGGGGGTAAGAGCCAGTAAACAAAAGCAAACCATGGAGATAGAGATAGAACCTTTTATCGAAGGTAGTATAGAACCTCTCGTCATGCCTGCCAAATAGACGGAAGAGATTGAGTTGGTACCAGGAAAGAAAGAAAAGACAGTTAAGATCGGATTGAGACTGCAGGAATCTTTTCGAATAAGTTTGGTAGAGTTGCTTTAGTGTTATGCAAACATATTTGCATCGGTTTTGAGTGATATGCATGCTGTTAAAGAGAAAGAAGCCGTACACAGACTACACGTGGATCCTGCTAAAAAATCGGTCAGACAAAAGATGATGATCTTTGCCTCGGAGAGGTAGAAGATCATTGACGAAGAGATATCAAAGCTGTTGGCATGATAATTCATTTTTGAGATTGATTATTCGGAGTGGCTGGCGAATGTGATATTAGTGTAAAAGCATATTGAAAAATGGTTGGTCTGTATTAATTACACGGATCTGAACAAGGCGTGCCCGAAGGGCTTTTATTCTGGCCCACACATCGACCAACTCATCAATGCCACTTCGAGATATGCCTTACTTAGCTTTATGGATGCTTTTTTAGGGTATCATCAAAATTTGATGCATAAGGAAGATATCCCAAAGACTAATTTTATCACCCATCGGGCCATTTATGCTTATAAGAAGATTACCTTTGGGCTACTAAACGCTGGAGCTACGTACCAGAGAATGATGAACTATGTGTTCTCAAAATAGTTGGGTCGTAGCATGGATGTAAGAACCCGAATTTTTAGAAAATATTAAAATAAGAATTTAGTAGATAAAATTCTTAAGGCATGTGAAGGGTTCAAATAAAAATATATAATGTGTTACGAGATATGTGGTATTGAGTTACATAGGGTAAAATGAGCTATGTAATAAGTAATTGTTGTGTTTAATAAATATATATATCCTTATTATATATTTGTTATAAATTGTAGAGATGAATTAATGTGGAGATGGATAAAATTTATTTATTGACGTTAAATAATTTATGTGAAATTATTTTATAATAATAAGTTGGTGACATTAAAATATCTTTAATAATCACCAATTTCTTGAGTATTTGTACGAGTACTTATCAAGTCTAAGATAGTGCAACCGTACTCTTTAATGGTTGACGTATAGGAACTGGGCTAAACGATTCCTTCAAAGAGCGGAGGTATATACGAATTGGTAATCGATCTAACTCATTGTGAAAACAGTGTAGACGAGACGAAAACTAATTTGTTGGTTGTTTGTGGGAAACCACTCAGTGTACTATATTGAATACTATTAAAGACTCGACGCGTGCTGTGTTTAGACTTGTATATATGCACGTTGTTGATGAGGGAAGAAAATCAATATACCTTTAAGTTGGTTAGAGAATTATTAAGCAATTCGATACACGGTGAGAATTGAAGATGAAAGGAATGTATGTATGTGTTACATTCGAGTTTTGTGTTATTGGTGGTATGAAACCGTAAAGGAGATGTATAGTCGGTTAAACTAATAAGGGAGATAGAGTTTTAAAACTAGAAGTGGGATTCTTAAATTGTTAAGGAAAATAGTAACCAATAATGTGGAATCAAAGAGGACATTGATGTTAGACGAGATAACACTTAAGGAGGATGTGTAAAGTATTTAGAAGCGTAGGTTTTAGTTACACGATGCGTAATCGGATGCCTTATTGATTTTGGTATGGCGCGCATTGCGCCATTTCAAATCTGTGACCAGGTAGCAGTATATGCTACCGGGTCTGTAGAAAACGTTGAGTTAGTTTATGAAAATGTGATTGCAAGCCATGCACACTAGTAACTCTTATAAGGTCATGAATGGTGACTTAGTGTTCATGAAGAAACTTAGTTAGCAAAACATGACTTGAATAAAGATTTAATTAATTAGCCCAGAATAAATATGGTTAATTAAGAGATATTATGGAATATTATATTATAATCCTTGTATGGCAATGGCGTGATAATAAATTAAATGAAAAAGGGTCAGTTCACTTGTATAAGATAGTGAGTTAACATATGTGTTTAGAATAAGAGGATGAAAGAAATATGTGAATTACTATTTGACATTTTAATATATTACATAGTTTTGTAATATATAAAAGGGTTGATATTGGAAAGATAAATGATTAATATTAATTAATTATTGTGTGGGTTGAAAGTACCCAACTAAATGATATTTAGCCCAATTAAAATATTTATGTGGGTATAATCATTAAATAATATTACTATGGGTAATATGGAAAATGTGAGCAGTAGTAACATATAATACCTACGGCTTAAGAATATGTGATGTGTAATATTTAATTAAGACTAATGATATAAGGTACCAAGTGGTACAATGAAATCATATGTAGTGGCAATACAGAAATAATTAAAAATCTATGTATTCTAGAAACTGGTAGGAGATTAAATGTTTGAATAAACATTAATATTAAATAATGTTATAATGTGGTTATGTGAGTAGCATAAATAATTATGGAACTACTCGGATAATAATACCTGACTGTGATATTTTATTACATGTATTTAATGTACATGGATTATATGATGTGTGTATAAAGTTTGTCTTTAAATTCCTAATATGGTAACAATTGTACCTTAATATTACATTATGGGAATTAAAAGGACCAAACCAAGCCTTAGAATGACAAGTTGCCGAGAATTAACCATTCCCCAAAATTAGTGTCACACTCTATATATCAGCCGTATGAATAGGCCATAGGCCTATCTCATTTCTTCTTCATTACGTAGTGTTTTGATGATGGCTAGAAGAGTGTCTGGGGAAGGAGTTGGTTACCAACTCTCCAACATCCAATGGCTTCTTCTTCTTCCCCTTGGATTAATTCAACGTGCAAAGTGATGATTTGGATAATCCTTCCTCTATAAATAGGGACTCCTTCTGTTCTTTCCCGTTGGTTTTTTTTGAGTTGTCTGAGAAATGGGTTATGGAGGTTCAGTAGTATTAAGAACAAACAGAGATTGGGAGAGCTATAGATAGCAAATTGAAGCCCTCAAGAGGTAATGATTCTAACATATATGCTTTTGAATTCCTAAGTTTTGAATTCCTAGAAAAGTATATAGAAATAGTGATTAGTCCAAAAATTGATGCCTAAGGATTGTTATAATCCATGAATTGATTCTAGGTACTGTTAAGATAGTCAAATACGAAATCAACGGAAGTTAAACGAACCAAATTGGTTGAGAAACGAATTCGTAGTGAATGAATTCACTAAACTTTTCAAAACTTGAAAATAGAGTATGAGCATGAGTTATAGATTCATTTTTGGGTTAGATAGTGTTTAGGTTAATTGTTGGGTATTTGGTATGTTGTAGTTTTATGAGTTACTAAACCACATAATCGAAAATGGACAGATTTGGATGAGTATAACTCATGTTATGAAATTAAAAGGGGTAGAGGTATGTAAAATCGTGAAGTGCAGAACTCGAAGAAAGCGTCTACGCCTCCCGGTATGTAGGCTGCCGCTCCCAAGGCCAATTGGGGCGTTGGCGAGCTTCGTGGCTCGTAGACTATTTTGACTCTCTTTGTAGTAAATTAGGCATTACGTTTTCATACGAACTCCGATTAAAGTGATTTAAGATGATCTGGAACGAGGACGAATAGACCTACAACTTTTGTTGTTTAAGTGTTTAAATTTGTGGTCGTTGGGAAGGGTCAAAACAGTCATCTTTGTGACTGTTACGTAATAGGAGGCGATCAGAGGGCGTCGATTGAGCACATACGCCAGTATAGTGCTCCCGACAATGGAATATGTTATTCTAAGTGATAAAACATAAAAATGAAAGATATTAGACATGAAATATAAGACTGCCTTATTCATAGGGGAATACATTAGCACAAATTAGTATGTGTTTTGAAAACAAACTTAAAGTTTTGGAAAAATGAATATTTATGAACCTTGAGTCTTTGAAGTGATAATATTCTAACATATACCTATTGTTGAGATATGAGTATACCTAAGCATGAGAAGTGATTTAAAGTGGCTTTACTTATTATCAACATACAATAGCTTAGTTGAAAATGTTTTTTAAAAGAAAACTTAAAACTTTGAGAACAGACTTAAAGTTCTAAACGTAATAACATAAATAAATGGCTTAGTTAGCTATGAAATGAGATTTAAAGTTGCACATAGTTGCTTTAACTTGGTCTAGAATGACTTTTAAAAATGAACTTGAATGCCTTATGAAACTAAGCTTGTATAAACATGGTTTACATGTGTGCTCATCTAGCTAGACACCGTATAAGTCGTGCGAGTATGAATTGTAACGAGTTCTCAACTGATGAACTATAGTAATGAGTTGAATAAATACGAGCATACGCATTATAAGCGATGAAATGGTTAAGGTAGTTCATTCCTTGTACATGAACGTACTTAGTGAAAATAACTTAAAGTAAAACACAAGAGACACCTAACTTGTGCTAAGACCTCGTAACGTGTGGGTTAGTTATGTGTTAACAACCATATATGTTAAGAACCCAGGTGAAAACAAATAATAAATACGAATCATGTGTAGCTAATATATACCAATACATACCTAGGGTATAATGAGAAAGTGAAGTGTAGGATTTTACAAACCAAGATAGAGAACAATGTAAAATTATTATTGCATTAAGAATGTATGAAAGCATGACTAATGGATACGAATCCATGATTATATAACTGTGTAGGAATACATGAAGTGCAGATAAGCTTTAAGCAGTTAAGTCATAGTTGATAAACTACAAATCAGGCAAGTCTTTCAGTTCCTATTTGTTATATGAATTCGATAACTGTCAGTTGAGCTATATTATGCTATGCAAATGTTGATGTATATATATAAAATGCATATGAGATATGTATGAAATTTGAAAGTTGATCTTTGATGATATGCCTATATTATTAAATCTCTATGCCTGTTATGTGTGAAGTAACATGCATAGTAAATATTAATTGATTATGAATGCATGAACTGAATATGCTATTATATGCTACGTGCTACATGAAAACTCTTAGAATTGCTGGGCTGTCGAGCTCACCCTTGCAAATAACCACTTTTATAGGTTAAGGATTCACGGTAAAGATTACATGCTACTTGATTGATAGAGTTCAATAGTAATTGAAGGAGATTGGTTTATATGTTTAAATATATACTCTTGAACCATGTTTATGTTCTAGGAGTCGTACAAGATAGTAGTCATGAGATGTAATACTTGTTGCGTTGTAAAGTTGTATTATTTGATACATAGAGAAATTCGAATTGTGATGTAAATATTTATATAGTAATTCAAATAGGATGAATCATAACATAATTTGATTCAAGGAATTGTAATTGATTCAAGTTAAGATATCAATAAAAATTATTTTTCAAAGGAGATTGAAAAAGTTTAAATTATTCTGCATATTTATATAACATCGAATGTGATGTAAAACAGGAATGGTAAATGACCAAGATTTAAAACTTATAAAAGTTTGGGGGTCATTACATAGATCCTGAAAATGGAAAGAATTTATATTCTAAATTGTAATAAGTACAATGATATTCATTAAGTTATGAATAATTGATATAAATAGTTTGACGATAGTAGTATCGTGGCCGACTGGATCCGAGGTTCGAAGGGACCTGGATTTGGAGGCGTCACAGGTTGGTATCAAAGCTGTAGGTTATAAACATTGGGTAAGTGTACCTTAGGCTATAACTTGAGAGAGAGAAAGATAAAGATTAAAATATATATATATGTGAAGATTCAAAGAAGAATCTTGAATTATCCAAAAAAATGAGAATCCAGGAGTTTCCTAACTCCGGTAATAAAATATTAAGATGGTATCTATATGACAAAGATAATGAGAATGAACTCGAGTGGAGTTTTGTTGATAATAGGGAAAGAACCCTAAGGTAAATTGATGATCACGACGTGATCGGATTAAGCTATGAAGTGATAAATAGTCTGTAATGACTAAGTGTGTATAGCTTGATGTACTATGAAATGGTACGATATGAACTCATGAGGAGTTGTATGTGATGAGATACGAAGAATTCGTTTCAAGTAAATTGTAAGATAGAGTTAATTGGGATTTAAAATGTTTGTGTCGCTCTATTTGCTATATACTTGTTGAGAAGATGATTCTTTTCTCATGTGTATAACATATAGATAGATTATAATTAGAGAATATAAGGTTAAATTACGAGTTCTTAAAATTCATACTTATGGTACGTTCGTGACTCATAATTATATGAAATGTTTTTGAACCCCTTAGCTAATGGATGCCTATGGTGTGACTAGGGTAAGTCCTTAAACTCATATGATTATAGAAATTCCTGGATTTCCAAAGTGTGGTAAGTTGATGAACTATATCGGGTATATGTATGTTATGAAGTTAGAAATTTTGGTATAGTGAGCATTGATGGTGTTAGAGATCGATAGAATGAAACAATGTAGTAAAGATTGAAGTTGATGTAGAAACATGGATTTTCTAAATCTTCTAGTTCTGCTAGATTTTCAAAATTTATTGAATTCGTGCTGAAGTTTGCACCTCTGTTTTATTGAAAAACATTGGATCATGTGATTGAACCAATGATGTTTAAAAACAATACCTTTATTCTTATGTTTATGCTAATTGTTTCGGCTAAGACAAAAATGATTTAAAAATTTTCAAAATGTATTTCTGACCATTTACATTATTTGGTATGGTGTAGAAATGGTAAACGATGGAGTCATCAATGCAGTTGAACCTAGTGTTGGTTGTGATCGAAAGATCGTCAGCCAATTTTGGTACAATGTAGTGTGACGAAGTCACATAATGGCAGAATCCTCAACGTAATACTAATCTAGTACGATATCATGACGTCATAAAAGAATTTTTGGTTTTCTTTTAAATTATGAAGAAGGTTAATTAAGTTGGCCAAATTATTTCGATTGATGTCCGAATTGTTGATAAAAGTCTAAGCTATTTGATTTAGCTAGACGACTGTTGAAAAATATTTATGGAATTCAAGCGTTCTTGAGTATTTATGCCAAACCAGATTGCTCTGGTGTGGATTCAGATGTGAAAAAGCTGAGTGAACAACCCTATAAGGGGACATATTTTTGGGGACAATGGTTCCAAACGTAACGCATGTAGTCGTTACAAAACACTACGTTGCGGCCCAACGTAGTGGTACAATAGGTTGGCCACCTAGCGTACATGAGGAGGGTGTTTTCAGTCTTTGTGATTGATAAACACTCTAGTTTGTAGTGTGAAGGTTTGTGTTGAAGCACTAGTTCACGGTCTTGTGTGACCCCTCAGCATAATTTGGAATCTGAGTTATTCATACTACTTCCCGATTATTGAAAAATCGTGGAAGACTTTTATTCTTCTGTGTGATGAATGTAGTGAGTAGAGAGTTCCTTAGAAAGGAGAATGTGGTAGAATGCAAGTGAGCAAGTTATAATGAAACTTCTGAAAAGTGAATGGATAAAATTATTCAAAAGAATATGTAATATTCGAAATAGCACTGAGTAGAGGACTTTTCCGTGATTCCGAGGACGAAATCCTTATAAGGGGGAGAGGATGAAATCCTTATGAGCTATGTAATAAGTAATTGTTGTGTTTAATATATATATATATATATCCTTATTATATATTTGTTATAAATTGTAGAGATGAATTAATGTGGAGATGGATAAAATTTATCTATTGACGTTAAATAATTTATGTGAAATTATTTTATAATAGTAAGTTGGTGACATTAAAATATCTTTAATAATCACCAATTTCTTGAGTATTTGTACGAGTACGTATCAAGTCTAAGGTAGTGCAATCGTACTCTTTAATGGTCGACATATAGGAACTGGGCTAAACGATTCCTTTAGAGAGCGGAGATATATACGAATTGGTAACCGATCTAACTCATTGTGAAAACAGTGTAGATGAGACGAAAACTAATTTGTTGGTTGTTTGTTGGAAATCACTCAGTGTACTATATTGAATACTATTAAAGACTCGACGTGTGCTATGTTTAGACTTGTATAGATGCACGTTGTTGACGACGGAAGAAAATCGATATACCTTTAATTTGGTTAGGGAATTATTAAGTAATTTGATACACGGCGAGAAGTGAAGATGAAAGGAATGTATGTATGTGTTATATTCGATTGTTGTGTTATTGGTGGTATGAAACCGTAAAGGAGATGTATAGTTGGTTAAACTAATAAGGGAGATAGAGTTTTAAAACCCGAAGTGGGATTCTTAAATTGTTAAGGAAAATAGTAACCAATAATGTGGAATCAAAGAGGGCATTGATGTTAGACAAGATAACACATAAGGAGGATGTGTAAAGTATTTAGAAGCGTAGGTTTTAGTTATCTTGATGCGAATCTGATCTGCATGATTTTGGTATGGCTTAACTGCGTGCCATTTCAAGTCTCTGACCAGCCAATCACTTCTTGTGCGATCTCATGAAAACTCTGAGTTAGTTTATGAAAATGTGATTTCAAGCCATGCACACTAGTAACTCTTATAAGGTCATGAATGGTGACTTAGTGTTCATGAAGAAACTTAGTTAGCAAAACATGACTTGAATAAATATTTAATTAATTAGCATGGAATAAATATGGTTAATTAAGAGATATTGTGGAATATTATATTATAATCCTTGTATGGCAATGGCGTGATAATAAATTAAATGAAAAAGGGTTAGTTCACTTGTATAAGATAGTGAGTTAACATATGTGTTTAGCATAAGAGGATGAAAGAATTATGTGAATGACTATTTGACATTTTAATATATTACATAGTTTTGTAATATATAAAAGGGTTGATAGTGGAAAGATAAATGATTAATATTAATTAATTATTGTGCGGGTTGAAAGTACACAACTAAATGATATTTAGCCCAATTAAAATATTAATGTGGGTATAATCATTAAATAATATTACTATGGGTAATATGGAAAATGTGATCAGTAGTAACATATAATACCTACAGCTTAAGAATATGTGAGGTGTAACATTTAATTGAGACTAATGATATAAGGTACTAAGTGGTACAGTGAAATCATATGTAGTGGCAATACAGAAATAATTAAAAATCTGTGTATTCCAGAAACTGGTAGGAGATTAAATGTTTGAATAAACATTAATATTAAATAATGTTATAATGTGGTTATGTGAGTAGTAGAAATAATTATTGAACTACTCGGATAATAATACCTGACTGTGATATTTTATTACATGTATTTAATGTACATGGATTATATGATGTGAGCATAAAGTTTGTCTTTAAATTCCTAATATGGTAACAATTGTACCTTAATATTACATTATGGGAATTAAAAGGACCAAACCAAGCCTTAGAATGACAAGTTGCTGAGAATTAACCATGTCCCAAAATTAGTGTCAAACTCTATATATCAGCCGTATGAATAGGCCATAGGCCTATCTCATTTCTTCTTCATTACGTAGTGGTTTGATGATGGCTAGAAGAGTGGCTGGGGAAGGAGTTGGTTACCAACTCTCCAACATCCAATGGCTTCTTCTTCCTCCCCTTGGATTAATTCAATGTTCAAAGCCATGATTTGGATAATCCTTCCTCTATAAATAGGGACTCCTTCTGTTCTTTCCCGTTGGTTTTTTTGAGTTGTCTGAGAAATGGGTTATGGAGGTTTAGTAGTATTAAGAACAAACAGAGATTGGGAGAGCTATAGATAGCAAATTGAAGCCATCAAGAGGTAATGATTCTAACATATATGCTTTTGAATTCCTAAGTTTTGAATTCCTAGAAAAGTATATAGAAACAGTGCTTAGTCCAAAAATTGATGCTAGGTACTGTTAAGATAGTAAAATACGAAATCAACGGAAGTTAAACGAACCAAATTGGCTGAGAAACGAATTCGTAGTGAATGAATTCACTAAACTTTTCAAAACTTGAAAACGGAGTATGAGCATGAGTTATAGATTCATTTTTGGGTTAGGTAGTGTTTATGCTAATTGTTGGGTATTTGGTATGTTGTAGTTTTATGAGTTACGAAGCCATAAAATTGAAAATGGACTGATTTGGATGAGTATAACTCATGTTATAAAAATTGGAAGGGGTAGAGGTCTGTAAAATCACAAAGTGCAGAACTTGGGAAGTGTCTCTGCCTCCCAGGGCACATCTGCGCTTCCCCCAAGGCCAATTGGTGATTAATGTGCTTGGGCTGAGCTTGATGTCGGGTAGACTTGTTTTGACTTTTTTTGTAGTAAATTAGGCATAACGTTTTCATACGAACTCCGATTGAGGTGATTCAAGATGATTCGGAACGAGGACGAATAGACCTACAACTTTTGTTCAGTGTTTAAATTTGAGGTCATTAGGAAGGGTAAAAACAGTCATTTTTGTGACTATTACATAATAGGAGGCGATCGAAGGGCGTCGATTGAGCACTTACGCAAGTATAGTGCTCCCAGCAATGGAATATGTTATTCTAAGTGATAAAACATAAAAATGAAAGATATTAGACAAACTTAGTATGTGTTTTGAATTAGTATGTGTTTTGAAAACAAACTTAAAGTTTTGGAAAAACGAATATTTACGAACATTGAGTCTTTGAAGTGATGATATTCTAACACATACCTATTGTTGAGATATGAGTATACCTAAGCATGAGAAGTGATTTAAAGTGGCTTTACTTATTATCAACTTACAATAGCTTAGTTGAAATTTTTTTCTTAAGAAAACCTTAAACTTTGAGAACGGACTTAAAGTAACTTGTGGACTTAAAGTTCTAAACGTAATAACATAAATATATGGCTTAGTTAGCTATGATATGGGATTTAAAGTTGCACCTAGTTGCTTTAACTTGGTTTAGAATGACTTTTAAAAATGAACTTGAATGACTTGCGAAACTAAGCTTGTATAAACATGGTTTACATGTGTGCTCATCTAGATAGACACCGTATAAGTCGTGCGGGTATGAATTATAATGAGTTCTCAACTGATGAACTATAGTAATGAGTTGAATAAATACGAGCATACACATTATAGGCTATGAAATGATTAAGGTAGCTCATTCCTTGTACATGAACCTACTTAGTGAAAATAACTTAAAGTTAAACATAAGAGACACCTAACTTGTGCTAAGACCTCTTAACGTGTGGGTTAGTTATGTGTTAACAGTCATGTATGCTAAGAACCCAGATGAAACCAGAAAATAAATACTCAACTTTGGACTGGCTAGGGGCCCAAGCGCAATTGTGCCCATCCTGAACCTAATTTCAGCCTAAGAAATTTATTCTGACAGGCATTGATGCCTAACTATTTTAACTTTGATCTAAACTTTAAAACATATGTCTAATAAATGTCTAAAGCTATAATACTTGACATAGATGATGTTTTAAGTATAAGAACAAGTAATGGTTATATAAAACCCAAATTTGTTAAATTTGTTAAAATTTGCAAAAGGTAAGGACGATGTAGATCTTGTATCTATAGACTTTAAATATGTGTCGAACACATAGTGAGTCAAGTGTGTGATAAATATTTATGAATGTTGATACGAATCATGTGTAGCTAAGGTATACCTATACATACCTAGGGTATGATGAGAAAGTGAAGTGTAGAATTTTACAAACCAAGATAGAGAACAATGTAAAATTATTATTACATTAAGAATGTATGAATTCATGACTAATGGATATGAATCCATGATTATATAACTGTGTAGGAATACACAAAGTGCAGATAAGCTTTAAGCAGTTAAGTTATAGTTGATAAACTACGAATCAGGCAAGTCTTTCAGTTCCTATTTGTTATATGAATTCGATAACTGTCAGTTGAGCTATATTATGCTATGCAAATGTTGATGTATATATATGAAATGCATATGAGATATGTATGAAATTTGAAAGTTGATCTTTGATGATATGCCTATATTATTAAATCTCTATGCCTGTGATGTGTGAAGTAATATGCATAGTAAATATTAATTGATTATGAATGTACGAACTGAATATGCTATTATATTCTACGTGTTGCATGAAAACTATTACAATTGTTGGGCTGTCGAGCTCACCCTTGCAAATAACCACTTTTGCAGGTTAAAGATTCACGGTAAAGATTATGTGCTACTTGATTGATGGAGTTCAATAGTAATTGAAGGAGATTGGTTTATGTGTTTAAATATATACTCTTGAACCATGTTTATGTTCTAGGAGTCGTACAAGATAGTAGTCACGAGATGTAATACTTGTTGCGTTGTAAAGTTGTATTATGTGATACATAGAGAAATTCGAATTGTGATGTAAATATTTATATAGTAATTCAAATAGGATGAATCATAACATAATTTGATTCAAGGATTTGTAATTGATTCAAGTTAAGATATCAATAAAAATTATTTTTCAAAGGAGATTGAAAAAGTTTAAATTATTCCGCATATTTATATAACATCGAATGTGATGTAAAATAGGAATGGTAAATGACCAAGATTTGAAACTTATAAAAGTTTGGGGGTCATTACATAGATCCTGGAAATGGAAAGAATTTATATTATAAATTGTAATAAGTACAGTGATATTCATTAAGTTATGAATAATTGATATAAATAGTTTGACGATAGTAGTATCGTGGCGAACCAGATCCGAGGTTCGAAGGGACCTAGATTTGGGGGCGTCGCAATGGATGTGTATGTTGACAATATGATCGTCAAGAGCATGTCAGTTCGGGGACATCTGGATGATTTCGAGAACAACTTCCAAACAGTTAGGCATTACAAGCTTAGGTTAAATTCGACGAAGTGCACCTCCAGATTTGGAGCAGGGAAGTTTTTGGGGTATCTGATCTGGAAGAGGGGAATTGAGGCAAACCCGGAGAAGATCAAGGCTACTCTGGATATAAAATCTCCCCATTCGTATAAGGATTTTCAGTGTCTGATGGGTCAGATAACTGCTTTAAGGAGGTTCATGTCCAAGACAACATAAAGGTTTTTGCCGTTTTTTGATACGCTGAAAGGACCGAAGAATGAGAAAACCTTCCAATGGACTTCAGAATACAAGGATGCTTTTTAGGGAATCAAAAGGTATTTATCTTCGGTGCCTTTGCTAGTGAAACCGGTTCTTTCTAAGCCATTGTATTTGTATTTGGCAGTTAGTTCGTAAGGAGTTGGAGCAGTGTTGGTTCGAAAGATTGGGGGTAAGCAACACCCAGTTTATTATGTGAATCCATTACAAGAAAATTGTCTAATAGCGACCGAGATAACTGCGACCGCACTATTCGGTCGCTAATACTAATACCAGCGACTACTATTAGAGATCAAAAATCAATATAGTCACTATTAGAATTAACGACCTCTCTGAGGTCGCTAATCAGTCGTTGTTTTATCTTTGCCACCTTAAATTTGGCATAAATACTGGCGGGGAGATTTGTTGCTACCAAAAAACTCTCAGCGATCGCTAGCAGTCGCTAATAAATCCACACCATTAAAAATTAACGACCGCATGTGGTCACAGAAAGTGGTCGCTGATTGTTATAATCTAATCAGAACCAGGCACACGATCGACCAAACTAGAAGACGGAGGAATGAAAGAAAAAGAAGAGGGAAGAGAGGGAGAAGAGGGAGCCCCCCCGTTGCCGTCGACCACCTCATTCTATTAGGTATATATTTCCTATTTTTTTTAGACTAATAATTATACAATGATAGTAATACATAAAAAAACATTAGTTAAAGTTATGTAATAATATATGAATCTGATTATGTTTGGGTAAGATAATTTTAGTACTTGAACTCATACTAAAATTGATTTGGGTAATTTGATTTGGTCTGAATAATCTGTGTGCCAAAGTTTGATTTGATTCATTTTGCTGATTTGGGTAATCTGATTTTGTTTGAGATTCTCATTGCAATTGTTGTAATCTGATTTGGATTGAGATTTTTATTGCAATTGTGCTTATTTATAAGTGTTTATGCAAAATGGGTGTCATAATGACTTGATTCATTTTGTTCAATATTGCATTAGTACCAATTGTTCTTATTTAGTGTTTGCACAAGATGCATGAGTGTGATATCATGATTTTCGATGAATTTTTTTATGAAATTAATTAACATAATAAAATTTTATAATATAATATAATAAACTTTAAAACCAATATTTTAAAAAATAAAATAGAATGAGAATAGAAATCTATTTATTATAATTAGTTAACCAAAAAAATAAACTAAGTAACATTTACTTAGTTTTCCACTAATAAATAAAATAAAATAAAATGATATAATATAACAATTAAACTAAATAGCATTTACTTAGTTTCTCATACTAAATTTAATATTTGACATATAATATATATTAAATTAAAATATAATATTATATAAATATAATATTAAACTAAAATATAATAAAATATATTATAAAATTAAAATATAATATAATACTAAATATTAAAATATAATATAATAAACTAAGTAGCATTTGCTTAGTTTCACTACTAAATATAATAAACATATTATAATATAATAAATGATGTATTAAATTAACTAAGTAGCATTTAAGAAGTTTTCCATTGCTAAAATAAACTAAGTAAAATTTCGTTAGATCTCCATTGCTAAAACAAACTAAGTGCACTTTTTTTCGTCTTTTTCCATGTCAGCTCCGAGAGGGTCTTTAACTTTAAACCCACAAGCACCTGAATACTATCCAGTCTCCTATTAAACTCCCCACCTAATTTGTCCCCAAACTCTTTCTTTTAATTAACACTACTCCACAATCTCATTTCATCTGCAACCCACAATCTATACCACCACCCGCACCTTACAAGTATTCTCAAGTCGTGCTTACAAGTATGCTCAAGTCATATGCTTAAGTCATATGCTTTCAAGTATGCTCAAGTTATATGCTTATAAGTATGCTTAAATGTTAATCATATGCATGCTTACAAGTATTCTCAAGTCATATGCTTATAAGTATGCTCAAGTCATATGCTTACAAGTATGATTAAGTCATATGCACAAGTATGCTCAAGTCATATGATTACAAGTATGCTCAAGTCATATGCTTTCAAGTATGCTTAGAGAGCTTAATATTGCTGAGTTGACGAAAGTCAAGTGCCCAGATAGGAGCTTCAGCTGAATTTAGAGCTGGTTGCCAAGTGATTTTGGATTATGCGTATAGTCACTCGGAATATGTGAATGGTCAGAACAAGATAAGATGCCCTTGTTTGAAGTGAAAGAGTGTAAATTATATGGATAAAGACATTGTAAATTATCATTTACTTGTTTCTGGGTTCATGAAAAATTACGAAGAATATTGGTGGGCACATGGTTAGAGAAGAGATAGTGGTACATCACACATACACAATCCGGGCAGCAGTACCCATCGTATGAATGAAATGGCTCATGATATTATAGAACTTGATTTTGATTAGGAACAAGGTAAAGAGCAACCTATGAATTATGATGCCAAAGCGTTCTTTAAGTTGTTAGACGAGAGTAGCGAGCCGTTGTGGCATGGTTGCACCAAACACACTACATTGTTTGTAGTGACAACATTACTTAACATCAAGGCTGATTATAACATGAGCCATGAATGTTTTGAGTCGCTCTTGAAGGCCATTAGGAGTATGTTGCCTAAGGGTGAAAAATTTCCTGAAAACTACTACTATTGTAAGAAAATGGTGAAGAAGTTGGGTCTTGGATACCAAAATATTGATGCATGCTCGAACGATTGCATATTATTTTATAAGGAAAATGAACATTAGATAAGGTGCATATTTTGCAGTCATGGTCGGTTCAAGCCAAATAAAGAGGGTGTGACAAAAAAAAGAAATATACCTTTTATGATTCTAAGGTATTTTCCAATTACACATCGGCTAAAAAGATTTTACATGTCTTCAAGAACAGCTGAACATATGACTTGGAATGCGAAATCTCAAGCTAAAAATGGAGAACTAAATCATCTCGCAGATGGGTAGGCTTGGAAAGATTTCAGCTTAGCACATCCTGGGTTTGTTTCGGAACCAAGAAATGTGAGGCTTGGATTGTCCACTGATGGTTTCAACCCGTTCGGCCACTCAACTGTTCTGTACTCCTGATGGCCTGTGATTGTTACTCTGTACAACTTGCCTCATTGGATGTGTATGAAACAACCATACTTGTTTCTTTCACTCGTGATTCTTGGTCCC
The DNA here is from genome assembly GCA_020205605.1 of Panax ginseng. Taxonomy (NCBI): domain Eukaryota; kingdom Viridiplantae; phylum Streptophyta; class Magnoliopsida; order Apiales; family Araliaceae; genus Panax; species Panax ginseng. The sequence goes on from CM035129.1 coordinate 70,381,347, forward strand.
AAGAGTCCTGAAAAGTACATAAATGTTTACTTGAGACCTCTGATAGATGAGTTGAAGGTATTGTGGGAGGATGGAGTACAGACTTAGGATGTTTTCACGAAAAATAAATTTCAACTTTAGGGTTGCGGTTATGTGGACTATAATTAACTTCCCTGCTTATGGTATGTTAGCTAGATGGAGTACACACGGGAAGTTGGCTTGTCCATATTTTATAGAGCATACAAAGTCTTTCAATCTTTCAAAAGGTAGAAAGCCTTGCTGGTTTGACTGTTATTGTTGTTTCTTGCCTGTAGATCAACCATTTCTAAGAAATAGAGAACACTTCAGGAAAAGGGAAAGTATACAATGATATGCCTACACTGCGATTATTGGGGATAGGGATTCCTATACTGCGATTGTTGGGGATAAAGATCGCCGGTTATTCCGTTCGGAAATATTGTTGCCTCAAACACCATCGATGGGTTTAGTGAGTCTCATAATTGGGTTCGCAAAAGCATCTTTTGGGAACTGCCTTATTGGTCTACAAATTTGATTCGACATAATCTAGATGTGATGCATATTGAGAAGTTTGTGTTCGATAATGTGTTTAACACCATGATTGTAACGTCCCCAAATCCGGGTATTTTCCAACCCGATATATAGTGCTACACGGTGCTACTGTTCACACATACATTCAATTGAAAAACCTCAAAAGAGTGAATATGTCTTCTATATATTACAGAATAATATTTCCCTTCCCAGGTTCTTTGTAACCATTACATATGTTCTTTGCCATAGTATCAAATAAATACAAAATTCATACTATGCTATTACAAAGACAACTATTTGTCCCCTTTAGCCTTTCCTTTTTCCTTACTGGATCCTTCGGTCCGTTCATTCTTAGCTGTATTCATATGGTTCAAGGGTGAGCATAACTAGCTTAACAAGTACAACAATTTCATTTGAGCAATATGTTTGAATCATATGAATATATATATATATATATATATATATATATATCTTCTATAGCCGAATCAATAGTAATAAAGTACTATAGATAATTCAAAATAGCACTTCACTTGTCTTTAAAATGTTTAACAATGAACAACATTTGTTAAACCTTGATTTTGGTCCAAGACCTTGAGCATTTCATTCTTTCTTTAAAAAGGACAACCCGACACCAAGTCCGTAAGTCTGATATTTCTTACTAGCACGTCTAGGTGATCAACCTATAGTACTCTATATTGTAAAACACTACTTTATTGAACGTATCTACGTTCAAGTTTTGGCAACCTCACGTGTCAGTCGATTGACGACAAAACATTTATTTATTCATACTCAGTCTTTCTATGAATCCATACAAAACAATTGGCATAAGATATCAATAACAATAATATTTTGATAGATTATAATGAAATCCACCAAATACATTAAGTCTAGCTGAAGGAATTGGATTTGACTTCTTTGTACATTAATTCATGCGTGGGATACATGAATCATAAAGCTTGCCCACAATAAACATAGACAATGGTTTAGAACACTTGCCTTCAGCGTCTTCTACAGTTAATTCACTTCTCTTTTGAGTCTTTATAGATTCTACAATACATAATTACATAACATACCACATTAGGTCATAAACAATCAACAAGTATTGCCATTAACCTATTCTCTCCTTCTTCTTGGTCTAATAATTCATTTACTTAACTTACTAACATTCATTAGTTTAGTTAACGTTCATTATAACTTTATAACATTTTGTTGTTATAAATGATCTTATGTATTCAATGCTTAAGTAGTTAAGTTTCAAGTAAACTCAAACATTCATTCAATGGGTGTACGATTTTTGTATTACTTTATGTTTACATTTTCGTAACCTTTTGTTAACTTTTAATTGTTATTCTTAAGGTTTTAATCATCCTTTATGATGTTACTTTAAGTTTAATTAAGGTCATAATTCACCTTCAATCAACTTCCTTTTTCTTTGTATTCATTTTCATTCTTCCCTGCCTTTTATCTAGTATTGGCGCTGCGGCGTCAGTTTCTTTCTTATATGTCGCGCTGTAGTACGACTTATCCGTGTCTGGGATCCGGGCATGGCGCTGCAGTGCCATGTTCATAGGCTTGGGTGGCGCTGTGGCGCCGGCCTCAGGCCTTAGATTTTTTTTTTTAAGTTTTTCAATTCCAATCCTTTTCGAGCTCGTAACTTAATCGTTATAAGTTAGAATTAGCTCGTTCAAAAGCCGTTATGTCACATATCATGTATACTACAATTTCATTAGGACAACTTACGTTTCCGAATCCTGTAACATTGAATTCACTATTTAAATTTCTTATTACGCGTTCGTTAAATGTTCGTGAACTTTTATAGCTCGTTTCTTCGTTTTAAGTCGGAATTCGACCATTCCTGAGTCCACAACTCTTAAATGCAAATTTCTACAATATGTTATCGAAAACTAAGGTTTTCTAGTTAAACATCGACTTTTAACTTTCATTATGAGGATTTCATGATTTCGACGATTATCGTCTAATCTCGTAAATTTTTCCATAACTTCGTTAATTGAGAATTTTACTCCGTTTAAAATTGATCTATTCCATTATCCATACTTCCATCATACTAAACAAAAAAATATCATCTAATCCTACCCGTGATGGCTTTAAACTTGTCCATCAACAACATAAGATAAATTTTCATGTATTCATCATTAGTTCATATTTCTATGATTATGATTCCACTTGTAACATGGTTATTAATGTTTAAGTCCACTAATAACAATCCTTGTTACTCCTTATGATACATGTTCCACCAATTTCCACTTCTCTATCAAGATTATAATTGAAGAGATGAAGATTAATGGTTAAAGATTCATTACCTTTGATATTCTAGCTTTCTTCTTTTTCTTCTTGGATTAATTAAAATAACTCTCACTTCTCTCTTAATATTACTCTAAGATGTTGTTGAATTTAATCAAGCAACAAATGACCAACATAAGCTTCCTATTTATAAGCTTTAGAAAGTGAGGGAAAAAGGGTCTAAAGGCCACCCACCTCCTTACTATTCCTAACTTGCTAACAAAGCCACCTCCTTTGCTTTGCCACTAAGTGGCCAGCCATGACTCACCATGGTGGGCCCACATGGGTTGCCCCATGGGTTTTTTGTACCCGATAGCTGATGAGTGAGTTTTATACCCATAAATTGGATACATTCGGGCTTAATTTATTGTTGTTCTTAAGTCTTTTAGGATGTTTTTATATGTTTGTGTCTATTCAAGCATGTTTTATATTGTTTTGTAGGATTTGGGACAAAAGTTACATGGATCGATGTTTGGGGTGGCTAGATTCGCGTTTTCGGCTTGCCATTTACACATCAGTCACTTCAGAGACAATTTTACTATAGCTCCTGACATTATTTCGAAAAACTCAAAGAATGAAAGTTGTAGATCTACTTCTCCTCTTTTCGGAACATCTTGAATCATCAAAATCGGAGTTCGGACGAAGAAGTTATGGCCATTTTCCCAAAGGACGTCGGAGCAGAAAAATGTCGGATTTTGGGCCGCCTTGCCGGGCGCCCATTTTAAACCTATGCCCGGCAGCAAAGGGCGGGCGTCCTGGGAGCAGTTGTTTGAGCGCCGTGCCCAGTATTTGGGGCAACTGGGAAGGGCTTGGTGATGGCACGACGTTTTTGGGCGAATTTTGACACCTTTTTGACTCCAAATAGGATTGGGTTTGTTCCTAAGCTAAAAATTGGACTTGTAACCTATAAATGCATGATGTAAGGCATAAAATAAAGAGAGATTACATAGCTTAGCCTAGATTAAACACTCCTTTAGATTAGAAAATAACCCTAGTTCTTATTAGTTTTGGAGATTGAAGCAACTGGAGACCATTGAAGATCGAGAGCAAGAGCAAGAGGGAACAACAGATTTCTTTGACAACAGATTATATTCTCTTCTCTCATCTTACTTTTATCTTTTGATGTCTATTCAGTTGTGGATGATTGGTTTTAATTCATTAATTATGAACTAACTATTTTTGAGATTTCAATTCAACTTTTTATGGCTATGAATTAGTTATTCATTATATTCTAATTATTTATGTTAAAGTGAGTTATTTATCTTGTCTTGTGCTTATTGCTTAATTATTTGATTAGTAATTACTTTGTTACTCTAGAAGGAATTGGAAGAGGAATTCTAGGGTTAGAACTGGGCATGATATCATGTGACTTAGTTATTTGCACAGTGAATAATTAGGTTTGTGAATAGAATGGAAATATCTTTTCGCCACATGTAACACATAAGGAATTGGGATTGTAACGAGTTTAATTCAATTGTTTTGCATAGGAATATAGCAAAATTAATCTGGATTAAATAGAAGGCAATTGATCACTTGGAAAAGGGCTTTTGGCATTTGAGAGTTCCTGTTAACAATTCAGTAGACATAATAATTGGGATAATTGGATAATTGATTTATAGTTCATAATTGGGGATATTGAAGTCTTAATCTTTATTTACCTGAATTCAATCGTTAAAATCTTAGTTTTGTTTATTTGCTTTCTTTTAGACTAATCTCTTTTAATTGTTTAATTTAGTTTTCTTAATTAGAAAAATAACGATTTGAGATTGTTTAAATAAAATTAGTTTGGTTAAGAATTAGTACTTGGTGATTTTATTAAATAATTCCTCGTGGGAACGATACTCTACTTTCACTTTATTACTTGTTGATAGTGTATACTTGCACGTATTCATTGATTAATGAAATCGATCAACAAGTTTTTAGGCGCCATTCTTGGGGAATTAATTTAATAATTATTTACCAATATTAATTTCAATCAAATTAGTCTTAATTTAAACATTTTTATTTTTATTTTAATTCTCTTTCTATATTTCTCTCTTTTTCAGTACCATGGATGACCTTGTATCAATGGCCATATCTGAACATGACTCAACCAAGCGGGGTGGAGATTGAAAGATTCGAGAAACTTTCGCATTGTCGTTACTGATTGAGACACTTTCGAGGATGTTTGAAGCTTTTGAAGCTCAAATAATCAAAGTATGGTGGTTACTTGTGATAATTGTGTTGGAAATCATATGAGTCATCAATGCACCATCGGTTTCGAAATGAAGATGCAGATATAGTGGTGATTACCCCAATAATTATGTCTATCCCAACAACTATCATCGAGGATTGGGGTATCACCCGTATTTTCATGGAGTAACAATCAAGATCAATTTTATGCTCCAAGTCCAACATACCCACAGGATTTCTTGTGTCCACCTCCACTACAACAGAAGAACATTCAAATTGGGAGGAAGCCTTGGAAAAATTTATTTAAGCTTACGAAAAAGGAATGAGGAACAAGACAAGAAAATTAATCAAGTAGAGTTTGAATTTGCAAAGCCAAGGGGCATTGATCAAGAATTTTGGAAAATCAAGTGGAACAGATAGCACATCACGTTGAACAACAAATCCTCAATACACTGGCCCTATGACATGGATTCTGAGGCCGATGGTGAGCCCGAGCCAAATCTACAAATTGGATGAGCCACGAGATGAAAAAGAGGAGACAAGTGGGGATAATGACAAGAAGGTCAAGAAGAACTAATTGTGAGAACCAATGATGATGAGCCAATGTTATTTATGCCTCAAGTGCCTTCTCCTCCACAGCTTCAAGAGTCCGATTAGATTTGCAAAACCTTGTCCGATTAGTAGTCATGTCGCTTGCAATACTCTACTCGTGATGTAAAAGCAAGTACACCTTGAAACCATGGTGCGATGAGCTAGAGAAGATAGAAGAAGAAATTGTTGTGTCTGACAAGCCTCTATGCCAGAATATATTCGCAGAGACAATGGAGAAACCACCTAGATGCTAGACGTTCTTGAATGTGATCTTATCTCAAGAAAGCATTCTAGGTGACTTTAATACAATGGCTATTACAAATGGGAACCTACCAAAAGCTATATTATTTCCGATGGATGGAGGGTTCCTCAACTTTCGTAGGGGAATTGGATAGAGAATTGAAGAAGTCAGGCTGAGACTATAAAACAAGCGCTTATTGGGAGGCAACCCAAGTTTAAGTTTTATTTTTAGTTTTTATTAAGTTTTATATTAGTAGTTTTGAATTTGCATTTATTTAGGATTTAATAAAATTGCTTCTATCATGGTTTTACAGGTTATTCAAGTCAAATTCAAGTGTGGTGCCCAATTTGTTCCATGTGCTTAGCCTATTCTCCAAACTTAGCGAGCAAGGAGGAAGATTGCTATATTTTCAGGGAAGTCCTCTGCTTTAATTTTTTCTATTTCAGTCATTGAGGACAATGTCTAGTTTAAGTTTGGGGGCATTTTAGTGTCGTATTGCATATAGTTAGTTATTTACATTGTAGTTCGTTATGTTTTCGGGTTATTTACATTAGGTTGTTGCATTCGTTTTTTTTTTTTTTTTTTGTTTAAATTTTTTTTTTTTTTAAAAATCGCAAAAATAGTAGTTAGTTTACTATGTTTGTTGCAGTTAGTTTATATTTGCATGATTCCAACTGTTAGATAGTAAAAGTCTATTTTGGCCATGATGAGACCGAGTTAAGTAGATAAGTATAGTATTGAATATTCGTGCTTTGATGTGATTTCTTGTTATGAATTGAATCTTTTCCTGTTTGAAACTGGTATAATCAAGGTTAAAGACGTTAATAACACTATGTTAACTCGATTAAGTTTAAATTGATACATAATGGATTTCTTAAGTATAATACTAGTGTGAAGGAAATGAAAGACATGAATAAAGGCGGAGATGGCTAAATTTTGATAAAAACATAAGTTTGGGGGATTTTGGGGTATATAAGCTTTAAAAAAAAAACATGTTGAGTCTTGTGGTGGGTTGAGGAGAAACACTCCCCATAAACACAAGCGTGAGATGGAGCGTAAAACGCACTCACCAACCATCTATAAAAAAAAAGAGAAAAATAAAATAAAATAAAATTTACCAGTAGCTAGTTTTGTTTGGGGCCTTTGTTACTTGAGTAAAATGCATAGAAGGGGTATCTTAAAACCTAAGCGCCTAAGGTCTTATATGGTCCGGGAGTCGCGTTGGTGGCTCGCTAAGGGGTGACATCATTAGCCTAATGGAATGAGACATTGCACGATTATGGTTAAAAAAAAACAATAAAATGGGAAAAGAGCAAAAAGCCCCGTAATGAAAAGTAAAGCATAAGTATCCCAGATTGGACTCTTGAACTTGGTGGATTTTTGACTTTAGTTGGATATAAGCTTGTTCGTGATTTTTTTGAATTTGCAATGCATGTATGATGCCTTCAAAGATATCTATTATGTCTTAAATTTGATTTTATATCGCTTAACATTGTTGTGGAGCACACACGCACTATATCGATGATAATGATCTAAGATTTGATGATTAATTGGGAAATTATTGATTTGTTTTAATATGATGTATTATCATGTTTACTTGATTTCTCTAAGGCCTATTGAATAGACTTGTTTCGCTCATTCTTTGTTGGATTCGTGAGGCATATAGATTAGTTTCATTACATTGCATTGCATAACATTTTTTGTTTTTTGCTGAGGACAAGCAAAGATTTAAGTTTGGGGGTATTTGATGAGTGAGTTTTATACCCATAAATTGGATACATTCGGAGCTTAATTTATTGTTGTTCTTAAGTCTTTTAGGATGTTTTTATATGTTTGTGTTTATTCAAGCATGTTTTATATTGTTTTGTAGGATTTGGGACAAAAGTTACATGGATTGATGTTTGGGGTGGCTAGATTCGCGTTTTCGGCTTGCCATTTACACATCAGTCACTTCAGAGCCAATTTTACTATAGCTCCTGACATTATTTCGAAAAACTCAAAGAATGAAAGTTGTAGATCTACTTCTCCTCTTTCCGGAACATCTTGAATCATCAAAATCGGAGTTCGGACGAAGAAGTTATGGCCATTTTCCCAAAGGACGTCGGAGCAGAAAATGTCGGATTTTGGGCCGTACGGGCGCCCATTTTGAAACCTATGCCCGGCCAGCAAGGCGCCTGGGAGCAGTAGTTTGAGCGCGTGCCCCATAATGCCGAGGCGCCGGGAAGGGCTTGGTGATGGCCTGGACGCGTTTTGGGCGAATTTTGACACCTTTTTGACTCCAAATAGGATTGAGTTTGTTCCTAAGCTAAAAATTGGACTTGTAACCTATAAATGCATGATGTAAGGCATAAAATAAAGAGAGATTACATAGCTTAGCCTAGATTAAACACTCCTTTAGATTAGAAAATAACCCTAGTTCTTATTAGTTTTGGAGATTGAAGCAACTTGGAGACCATTGAAGATCAAGAGCAAGAGCAAGAGGGGAGCAACAGATTTGCTGACAACAGATTATATTCTCTTCTCTCATCTTACTTTTATCTTTTGATGTCTATTCAGTTGTGGATGCTTGGTTTTAATTCATTAATTATGAACTAACTATTTTTGAGATTTCAATTCAACTTTTTATGGCTATGAATTAGTTATTCATTATATTCTAATTATTTATGTTAAAGTGAGTTGTTTATCTTGTCTTGTGCTTATTGCTTAATTATTTGATTAGTAATTACTTTGTTACTCTAGAAGGAATTGGAAGAGGAATTCTAGGGTTAGAATCGGGCATGATATCATGTGACTTAGTTATTTGCACAAAGAATAATTAGGTTTGTGAATAGAATGGAAATATCTTTTCGCCACATGTAACACATAAGGAATTGGGATTATAACGAGTTTAATTCAATTGTTTTGCATAGAATATAGCAAAATTAATCGGATTAAATAGAGGCAATTGATCACTTGGAAAAGGGCTTTTGGCATTTGAGAGTTCACATTAACAATTGAAGAGACATAATAATTGGGATAATTGGATAATTGATTTATAGTTCATAATTGGGGATATTGAAGTCTTAATCTTTATTTACCTGAATTCAATCGTTAAAATCTTAGTTTTGTTTATTTGCTTTCTTTTAGACTAATCTCTTTTAATTGTTTAATTTAGTTTTCTTAATTAGAAAAATAACGATTTGAGATTGTTTAAATAAAATTAGTTTGGTTAAGAATTAGTACTTGGTGATTTTTATTAAATAATTCATCGTGGGAACGATACTCTACTTTCACTTTATTACTTGTTGACCGTGTATACTTGCACGTATTCATTGATTGCGAAATCGATCAACAATAGCCTATTGGTTCGATCCACGAGTTTGGTTCTTGGTTTGGGCTTAGGTTTAATTAACTTTGGGCCTAACATTGGGCTTGAATTTAAATTATCTTTGGGCCTTAACATATTTCATTTGGGCTTGCCAAATTCATATTCAAATCCTACTAGTCCATTAATAATGATTTAAGCTTTTAACGTATAATCCTTGTATTCTTCTCGTATACTAGTTCGTATAACATTCATCATATACGTTATATTATCTTTCTTATATACTTGTATAATACCCTGTATTATACTCATATTCATTACCTCGTATAATAACATTCTTATTACACGACCATCATTTATTCAAATTTTTACTTTCCTTAACAATCTCGAACTTAGTACGCAAGCGAAAAACTGCATTTGTCGTAACTGAATTATTATTAGATCATCGAGCCTTCTTTAACATTCTATCATTATATATTTCCCAGAAGTTCAAAAATAATTCCCGAGCAGAAATAAATGAATAGTGTTTTTTGAAGAATTTCTCGGAAAGCTTTATTTTCGTCTTGGAAATTCAAACACCTTAATTCTAGCACTTAGCCAGAATGCTACTATATTATTCCTCTTTTAGGTTATATAATAACCTTCATCACACTTACTAGTTATAAATAATATATATTATAATTTTATTTAAATAAAATTATTTTACATTATAATCTGATTTTCTCGGTTGTTACATTCTTCCCCCTTATAAGGATTCTGTCCCCAGAATCTCGCCACAAATTAGTCAAACAACTGAGGGTAATTTTTCTTCATCTTTTATTTAATTTCAAACATTGCTTCTTCGGCATCGTGGTTTCTCCATACTACCTTCACCAAAGGTATAACTTTATTCCTTAGAACTTGCTCTTTTCTATGAACGATTTGGACAGGAATTTCTTCATATGTCAAGTCTTTCTCAACATGAATAGGCTCATACTCTATTATGTGCTTATAGTCTTGCTTATAAGAACGTAACACAGATACATGAAACACATTGTGTATGCATTCTAAGTCTGGAGGTAATGCTACCATGTAAGCTACCTCTCCTACCCTTTTTAATATTTCGAAAGGTCCTATAAACCTTGGAGTTAACTATCCCTTCTTCCCAAAGCGTATCTTTCCTTTCCAGAGAGATACCTTTAGAAACACATACAAGCCAACTTCAAACTCTCTTCTCATTTGACGAGGATCTGCATACTTTTTCTGTCTGTCTTGAGCTGCTACCAGTCGCATTCGTACCAACTAAACTATATCCATTGTTTGTTGTACCAATTCAGGTCCTAGCAATCAACGTTCTTCTACTTCATCCCAACACAATGGTGTTCTGCACTTCCTTCCGTATAAAGCTTCGTAAGGCAGCATGCCTATACTTGCATGAAAACTGTTGTTATATGCAAACTCTACTAGCGGTAGATGATCATATCAACTACCTTTGAAATCCATAAAGCAAGATCGTAGCATATCTTTTCACGTTTGAATTTTTCTTTCACCTGCCCGTCTGTCTGTGGATGTTAAAATGTACTTAACTTCAACTGTGTTCCCATCTGTTCTTGCAGACTTCTCCAAAAGTTTGATGTGAATCGTGGATCACGATCTGACACTATCGAAAATGGTACCCCATGTCTTGAAATAATTACCTTAACATAGAGTTTAGCTAACTGATCTAAGTTAAACTTGACTCTTATTGGCAAAAAGTGAGGCGACTTCGTCAACCGGTCCACTATTACCCAAATAACGTCAAACCCTTTTTGTGTAGTTGGAAATTCCACCGCAAAATCCATCATGATGTGTTCCCACTTCCATTCCAGAATTTCCAATGACTGTAATAAGCCTCTTGGTCATTGATGTTCGGCCTTAACTTTTAGACAAGTTAAACACTTGCTTATATATTCTGCTATCTCTCTCTTCATGTTTGGCCACCAAACACTCTGTCGAAGGTCTTGATACATCTTAGTACTACCATGATGAATCGAGTACCTTGAATTATGAGCCTCTCTTAATATTTCTTCCTTCAATTCTGCTTCACTCGGAACCCAAATTCTTCCTGTAAATCATAATAATTCTTCATTATCAAGACTATACTTTATCTCTTTTCCATTTACTAGTCATTTCTTCATTTGGTCACACTCATCATCTTTGAGTTGTACTTCCTTGACTCTCTCTACCATGGTAGGTCGAGTCTCCATTGTAAACAATTTCTGACCCGGTTCACTTGGTAACTTCACCTCTAACTCCATTCTAGCCATCTCTGTTATTAACTCAGTTTGAGTTGTTAACATAGACAACTTTTCTCGACCCTTCGTACTTAAGGCGTCAACCACTATATTTGCTTTTCCTGGATAATACAGAATATCACAATCGTAATCCTTTATCAACTCCAGCCATCTTCTTTGTCTCATATTTAAATCTTTTTGTGTGAAGATATATTTTAGACTTTTATGGTCCTTGTATATCTCACATTTTCCCCCAAATAGATAATGCCTCCAAATCTTTAAGGTAAATACCACCACTGCCAGTTCCAGATCATGAGTAAGATAAACTTTCTCATAATCCTTTAACTTTTGTTATGCGTACGCAATGACCTTGCAATGCTGCATGAGCACGCAACGTAGTCCTCTATGCGAGGCATCGCTATAACCTACAAAATTCCCCGTATCATCGGGTAAAGATAATACATGTGCTTCACTTAATCTTTTCTTCAGTTCTTGAAAACTGTTTTTACACTTCTCCGTCCATACATACTTCACTGTCTTTCTTGTCAAATTAGTTAACGGAGTAGCTATCTTAGAAAATTCTTGTAAAAATCTTCGATAGTATCCCGCTAATCCTAGGAAACTCCGTACCTCAGTCGGTGTTTTTAGTTGTTCCCAATTAATCACTACTTCCACCTTTGCTGGATCCACTGAGATTCCATATCTGTCAATAACGTGTCCCAAAAACTGCATCCTCTCTAGCCAAAATTCACACTTAGTGAATTTTGCGTATAACTTCTCCTTCCTTAGTGTCTCCAACACTAATCTTAGGTGTTCAGCTTGATCTTCTGGAGTCTTAGAATAAACTAGAATATCATCGATAAACACTACGACGAACTTGTCCAAATATTGTTTAAACACTCTGTTCATCATATCCATGAATGTGACTGGTGCATTCGTCAACCCAAACGACATTACCAAAAACTCGTAATGGCAGTAACAAGTCCTGAACGCCGTCTTAGGTATATCTTTCTTCCTGAATTTTAATTAATGATACCCCGTCATAAATCTATTTTAGAAAAATACTTTCCCCCTTTCAATTGATCAAAGAGATCATCGATCCTGGGCAATGGGTATTTATTCTTTATCATTAACTTGTTTAACTCTCGATAGTCGATACAAAGTCTTAACGATCCATCCTTCTTCTTTTAAATAGTACAGGTGCTCCCCATGGTGAAACACTCGGTTAAATATATTTTCTATCCAACAGTTCTTGTAGTTGAACCATCAACTCCTTCATTTCTACTAGCGCCATACGATACGGTGCCCTTGAAACAGGTGCTGTTCCTGGCACAATATCTATAACGAATTCAATCTCCCTATCCAGTGGAAGACCCAGTAATTCGCGTGGAAATACATCCATAAATTCTTTGACAATAGGTATTTGTTCCATCATTGCTCCCACTCTCTGGGTATCAACAACATGACACAAATAACCTACATACCCCTTCCTTAACAATTTCCTAGTTTGTGTCATGGTAAGATAACACGAATGTCCCGGTTACTTACTACCGTAAAAAACTACCTTAGGTTGCTTCAACGTTCGAAGGTTTATACATTTCTTTTGATAATCTATAATTGCACCATGGTTAAACAACCAATCCATCCCAAGAATTACATCGAACTCTCCCAACTTTATCGGTATTAAATCTACCGATAATTTATAACCTCGTATCTTTACACAACAACGCCTATAAATATTTTCAATAGGAATTATTTCTTCATTTGATACCTTAATATTTAAAGGTATAGGCAATCTTTCGACAAGTAATCCTAATCGTCTAGCAAAATCACATGCTATAAATAAACAAGTAGCACCCGAATCAAACAACACATAAGCATTTATATCGTTGATTAGGATAATACCCGCAACTACATCCCTGATACAATTGCATCCTGGATCGTCATATTAAAGGTAAGGGCCATCAGAATACTTAACTGAACTGGACCACTAATAGCTAACTTACCACTATTAGTGCCCTTATTACCATCCATCCCCTTCTTTAGGCAATTCTTTGCCATGTGATCAGTTGATCCACATACGAACCATCCGTGATTCTTCTTCAGACTTGGAAAGTTAGGTAAAATATGCCATTCTTATCCACAGTTGTAACACACCACTTTACCTTTGAGACAGACTCCTAAGTGAGTCTTCCCACAATTCTTACACGCCTCCATCCTCCTCTTAAGATCTCCTTGTTTTACCTCGGTATTCCCAGAGTTAAAAGCCTTCCTCTTCTTCCCGTTGCCACTCCCGCTGGCTCACTTAGTTTTCACTCCCCCATCTACCTTACTCTTGTTCTTCTTCTCTCTGTGGTATTGGCTTAAATCCTCATTACCACCCTTGACAATTATTGCCTTTTCCAGAATGGTTCCAAAGGTATTACTTTAAAACACCGATATCCAGCTATAGAGCCAGGGTTTTAAGCCCTGCTCGAATCTCCTCGCCTTCCTTACCTCCATATCCACCTGATGTGGAGCAAATCTCGCCATTTCATTGAACGTGGCAGCATATTGGGGAACAATTATGTCCCCTTATTTCAGTTCTAAAAATCTAATCTCCATCATACCCTACATACTCGCAGGGAAATAGTTCTCGAAGAAAATCTCCTTGAACCCTGTCCACGTTATATTCTCCACTCTAGCCCTAGCCTGGTTTGCATCCCACCAGAAGTTGGCCTCTCCCTTTATCATGTAAGTGGCAAAATAAGTCTTTTGCCCCTCTTCGACATTTGCTATTACAAATGCCTTTTCAATTTCTTTTACCCAAGTTTGGGCTTCTATAGGGTACGTAGTTCCTTTGAACTCTAGTGGAACTACACTCTTAAAATCCTTAAACGTAGTAGCACGTTCTACTGTAGGATTGACATGTATATTTGCACCATTTTTATTAAAGGCAGCTATTAGTAAATTAACAAACTCCTACATCGGGTTAACCGATCCCCCTTCTGGTTGATTCTCGTTAGCTTCCTGATTTCGTTGTCTTCTTCTTGGCATCATCTTTCTGTTAAAATGAATAACACTTCATTATTACTTTCTTTTTATTAGTTAGTCATTATTCATTTTTAAACAATAACTCAACCTCATTGCACAATATGTTCAATAAAGGGCTTATATTCATATGCTTCTTCCTTTGTAGTATAATACTACATCTTTCATCATTACATAGCCTTGGCTAATTACATTACCTTCCCGTAATTAATTTCCAAAAATTAGGATTTACAAAAGACTACCCTTTGATTATACAAAAGAGGGTTTTACGTCACTACCTAGATACACAATATTTACATATCTAAACCTATTCTAGTTACTAACTAGATTACTTTTGCCTAGTGGCATTTTCATAATCGGCATCGGCAAGGCTGACTACCATATCTCGACTGATAGTATACCGTGTCTGTCCTATTCAACATGATACTCAACAACTTGTTGCTGATAATCTTCATGGGAACTCCTATGAATATAAGACATATTTCCAATCTTCTGCTTCTTGGCCTTTAGCTCCTCCCTAAGCTCAAAGACCTCATGTTTTAGCTTATGGACCTTGTCCTTTGCCAAAACCTTCTCATCATGCTCTACCTCCCAAAACATCTCCATGTATTTCTTGTCCTCTAAGATATCATGGATCTCCTCCTTTAATTCCTTTATCTCTTTCCCTAGCTGGATATTTTTATCCAACACCGTCATGAACAATGCCTTCAATGACTACCTCAGAGTCATCTCCTCTGTAGGTACTACCGTGTTAAACGATACTACCTCCTCCTCTGACATACCATTGAACAAGGATGTAAATCCTAAGTTCTCAGATTCTTCTGACTCAACCACCACCACCACTGGAAACTCAGCTACGAGTGTTGGTAAAATCTCCATCTGGTTCACAGACTCTTCACTAACCACATGTATATCTCAATACATCATGTTATCTCCTGCCATCTATAATAAAACAAGTCATCTTGATTAGTACACAAGATTAGAATAGTATAAACACATATCACATTTAATGCATTTTTAGGGTTAACTTCATCTTTTAATTCTTCAACTCTTCTTAAGGTTACAACTTAAGGTTCTTTCCCCCTTAAGTTTTATAACCTGCGACTCTGATACCAACTTGTGACGCCCCCAAATTTGGGTATCTTCTAACCCGACAGATGGTGCTACACGGTGCTACTGTTCACATATACATTCAATTGAAATACCTCAAAAGAGTGAATATTTTTTATATATATTACAGAATAATATTTCCCTTCCCATGTTCTTTGTAATCATTACATATGTTCTTTGTCATAGTATCAAATAAATATAAAATTCATACTATGCTATTACAAAGATTACTATTTGTCCACTTTAGCATTCCCTTTATCCTTACTGGATCCTTCGGTCCGTTCATTCTTAGCTGCATTCATATGGTTCAAGCAAGGGTGAGCATAACTAGCTCTACAAGTATAACAATTTCATTTGAGCAATATGTTTGAATCATATGAATATATATATATATATATATATATATATATATATATATATCTTCTATAACTGAATCAATAGTTATGAAGTACTATAGATAATTCAAAATAGTACTTCTCTTTTCTTTAAAATGTTTAACAATGAACAACATTTGTTAAACCTTGATTTTGGTCTAAGACCTTGAGCATTTCATTCTTTCTTTAAAAAGGACAACCTGACACCAAGTCCGTAAGTCCGACATTTCTTACGAGCACGTCTAGGTGATCAACCTATAATACTTTATGTTGTACAACACTACTTCATTAAACGTATCTACGTTCAAGTTTTGGCAACCTCATGTGTCAGTCGATTGAGGACAAAACATTTATTTATTCATACTCAGTCTTTCTTTGAATCCATACAAAACAGTTGGCATAAGATATCAATATCAATAATATTTTGATAGATTATAATGAAATCCACATAATACATTAAGTCTAGCTGAAGGAATTGGCTTTGACTTCTTTGTACATCAATTCATGCGTGGGATACATGAATCATAAAGCTTGTTCACAATAAACATAGACAAGGGTTTAAAACACTTGCCTTCAACATCTTCTATAGTTAAGTCACTTCTCTTTTTAGTCTTTATAGATTCTACAATACATAATTACATAGCATATCACATTAGGTCATAAACAATCAACAAGTATTGTCATTATCCTATTCTCTCCTTCTTCTTGGTCTAACAATTCATTTGCTTAACTTACTAACATTCATGAGTTTAGTTAACGTTCATTACGACTTTATAAAATTTTGTTGTTATAAGTGATCTTATGTATTCAATGCTTAAGTAGTTACATTTCAAGTAAACTCAAACATTCATTCAATGGGTATACAATTTTTCGTATTACTTTGCAATTACGTTTTCGTAACCTTTCATTAAATTTTAATTGTTAATTATCTTTTGGGTTATGTAACGCCCCTACGACGTTCCAACGACGCATGATGGATATTTTCTAAGATATGGTGGAGAAAACGTGGAAGTTTTCATGGATGACTTTTCGGTCTATGGAAACACTTTTGACAAGTGTCTAGAGAATCTAGTCATGGTCTTGAAGCGTTGTGTGGAAACTACTTTGGTGCTTACTGGGAGAAGTGCCACTTTATGGTTGAAGAAGGAATAATTCTAGGGCACGAGGTCTCTACTAAAGGTTTAGTGGTTGACAGGGTAAAGTTAGACATGATCGAGAATCTTCCACCACCAAATTCAGTGAAGGGAATCCATAGTTTTCTTTGATATGTCGGATTCTACAGAAGATTTATAATGGATTTCTCTAAGATTGCAAAACCATTGTGCAGTCTTTTAGAGAAAGATGCAGTATTCAGTTTTGATGAAGAGTGTAAAGTAGCATTTGAGCAGTTGAAAACCAAGTTGACTACAACTCCAGTAATCGTCACACCGGATTGGACTATGACCTTTAAGTTAATGTTCGATGCGAGCAACTATGCGGTAGGGGCTATTTTGGGTTAACACTGAGAGAAGATATTCCATGCCATATACTATGCAAGTAAAACCCTTACGGATGCACAATTGAACTACACAACCACTAAGAAGGAGTTACTTGCAATAGTATACACCTTTGACAAATTCAGAGCCTACTTGATTGGAACAATGGTGGTGGTATACACGGATCACTCTACGATTCGTTATTTAATTTCGAAGAAGGATGCCAAGCCTAGACTAATCAGATGGATTCCACTCCTTCAGGAATTAGACTTGGAAATAAAGGATAGGAAGGGGACAGAAAACCAAGTGGCGGATCATCTTTCGAGGTTGGAAATCTGGATAAGGATGGAGCTGATAAGTGTGTAATTAATGAATCATTTTTGGACGAGCAACTTTTTGGGGTCAACTTAGAATTTCCATGGTTTGCGGATTTTTCCAATTACTTGGTGAGCAAAATCCTTCTTCTTGGTCTGACACGTCAACAGAAAAAGAAGTTCCTACATGACATCAAGTGGTACATGTGGGACGAGTCATAGTTATTCAGACAGTGTGCAGACAAGATGATTCAGAGGTGTGTGCCATATAGTGAAGTGAATAGTATTCTACACGAATGCCATTCATTTGCGTATGGGGGACATTATGGTAGTGAGTGGACAACGACCAAAGTGCTACAAGCAGGATTTTATTGGCCTACTGTGTTTAAGGATGCCCACCAGTTTGTGAAAAACTGTGACAGATGCCAAAGGGTGGGCAATATATCAAAGAGCAATGAGATGTCACTCAACACTATCATGGAAGTGGAAATTTTTAATGTATGGGGGGTGGATTTTATGTGGCTGTTTCCTCCTTCATTCAATAACCTATACATCTTGCTAGTTGTATATTATGTGTAGAAATGGGTTGAAGCCATAACACTCCCTACAAATGATGCCAAGGTGGTTCTCAAGTTCTTACAAAAGAATATCTTTACAAGGTTTGGCACGCCAAGAACAATCATAAGTGATGAAAGTAGTCACTTCTGCAACAGATCATTTACAACTCTCTTGGAAAAATATAGGGTCAATCATAGTATGGCTACGGCATATCACCCTCAAACGAGTTGTCAAGATGAGGTTTCCAACAGATATGTTAAAATTTTTTTAGAGAAAGTAGTAAATCCAAGCAAAAAAGATTGGTCTCTAAAGTTTGATGACGCACTATGGGCTTACAGGACAGCATACAAGACACCAATTGCGATGTCTCCGTATTAGTTAGTCTACGGGAAATCATGTCACCTCCCAGTGGAATTACAATATAAGGTATACTGGGCCATTCAGAAACTCTATTTTGATCAAGCAGCTACATGAGAAAAAAGATTGCTCCAATTGAACAAATTTAACGAGTTTCAACTGCAAGCGTATGAGAACTCAAAGCTGTACAAGGAAAAAGTTATGAAGTGGCATGACCAAAAGATTATGAAGAGAAAATTTGAACCGGAATAATTAGTGTTATTGTTCAACTCACGAATACGGTTGTTCCTAGGAAAGTTCAAATCCAGATGGTCGGGGCCATTCACGATTAAGAAGGTTTTCCCACATGACGCCGTTGAATTATGCAGTAGGAATCCACTTGAGACATTTAAAGTCAACGGTCAACGGTTGAAGCACTACTGGGGTGGTTACATCGATAATGAATCCATCGCGATCACACTTGTCGATGCACCATAAACAGGGAGTAGTCAGACTGAAAGACTAAAAAACAAGCGTTAATTGGGAGGCAACCCAATTTTACTTTCATTTACAGTATTTTTATGTTTTGTTAGTTAATTTGTAGTTTAATATGTAACTCCAGTATAAAGTAAGTATTTCGGTCCATTAGGTAGTTAGATGAGTCATGATTTTTATTAAAGTCGACCTTACGTGCTCAACTTTCATGATGATTATCTTATGTTAATAATTTAAATGTGTCTCAGGTACTTGGGAAGCTTTTGGACAGGCATTTGATGAGAAGAAATGGAAAGCAAAAACTCCCAAGAAAAGCACCCCTATACAGGCGGGGTCTTAAGTCGAGAATGTAAGCACCCCCTCTCAAGGGGCGAGAGTGCAGGGAGGTTGAACGGTTTCTATTCAACAGTTACACAAATTCAAACCCACTTCTCCACTACCTTGTTCCATAACTGAACCTCAACCCACTCTCTCCCCACACACTAAGACATATTCCCCACTTACCCCTTACATTAAACCACCAAATCCCTATGCTATCTCCATTATATAAATACAAACAAGAACTACATCAAATCTATACCATTCCATACAAATTTTAGTCATCACAAAGCTAGGATTCTTCAAGTTAGGGTTTTGATAAAAACAAGAAAGGGGAAAAACAACAAAGTGTCACCACCAATTGGGAATTCATACTTCAATTGTGAAATTACACTGTGGGTAAGCAAATACTTGCAATTTTTCATCATATTTGGGGATATTGTGAGTCTCGCACACCACGTGTTTGACAAATTATGTAAGAGAAAGATTGGGAGAATTTGTTATCGAATTAACTGCCATGGCTCCTAAGACACCATCAAAGAGACAGAGAGGCAAGGGCTCAGGGTCTACACCACTTGTACGGGCCTTTGACCGACGGAAATTTGTGAGTGCTAGTGCCATTGGCAAGCATGACTATTTAGTGCCCAAGGCGCTAACTCCAGAGCGGGGTTTGGCACCAGGTAATGTTGATGGGCAAATGAAGAGACAGATATACGAGAAGGGTTGGGATAGGTTTACTGACGAGCCAGAACTAGCAATAGTCAATGTGGTGAAAGAGTTTTATGCAAATACTGAGGATAGGGCCCAGTTCAGTGCATTCGTGAGGGGTAAACAAGTGCCCTTAAGTCCCGAGGCTAACAATAATTACTACAGCCTGCGAACACCTGTGATATGCCTTTATGCATAATTGCACGGCAATGGTCCCGATTATGATTAGATTCTAGCCGAAATAACTAAGCTGGGAACTACATGTGTTAAAAGACAAAAAGGTGGCACAATCTTCCTCAGCAAGGACTTGAGCCGCTATGGCAAGATATGGTATATGTTCTTATGCGCAAAGTTGTTCCCATCCACGCATACCACTGAGGTGACGAGGGAGAAAGTGCTTCTATTGTATGCAATTATTCAAGACTTCCACATCGATGTTGGTGCCATTATCAGCTTCTCTATACGGCGATGCCTACGAGGGCCATTTTTTGGTGGCCTGCAACACCCATCTCTCATCTGTGGGTTATTCAGGAAATCATGCATTAGATAGTCCAGAGATGAGCCTTCCTAGCAACTCTCCATCTATTGGACTCCCGCATGATAGCACGCTATACCGTTTGGCCTGGGGGAGAATAACATCTAAGAGGAGTCGGGTTTATATTTCCAATAGCCTCTGAGGAGTAGGCTAATGTTGAGGACACCTCTGACGATAACGAGTTCCAAGATGACGAGATTACGGGGGAGCAAGAGATTGAGGAGAGTTGACGGACCGGCATATACATGTTCAGCTCTCAGTTTTGCAGCCTTTAGAGACAAATTGATGGGCACAAAAAGGAAAATAATAGGAAGATGACCCGATTGGCAGCTAGGTAGGACAACATGTTCAAAGCCATGAACACGTCCTTTGCCTCATTTAACGCCACCCTCCAAGGTTTAAATCCAAATGCTCAGTTCCAATACTAGCAGCCTGCGCCTATGCCACAATATCCACCATCTGATTCTGACAATGAAGAGCGCCAACGTTATGAGCCACGACTGACATCACCTCAATCTTAGATGATTACAAGGAAGTCCACTTACACTTACTGCTTTATTTCTATAATGAGGACATTGTAATTGTGAAGTTTGGGGGAGTTCGTTTAGTTTAGTTTAGTGTTATTGCATATGATAGTTTAGTTTTGTTATATTTTTACATATGTTATCATGTGTAGTTTTAGGTTCATTATATGTTGCATTCATTTAGTATAATTGCATAATAGTTTTCATAGTAGTGTATTATTGTAAATAGTTTTTATTTCTGTTATTTTTATTCCATATTATCTATAAAAAAATCATAATATTTTAGTTTGTACTCTTCTTATCTTGCATGAGTCCAGCTATTTGATAGTACAGTCTATTTTGGCCGATGATGAGACTGACTTCGAGTAGACAAGTATAGTACTGATTATTAAATCTCTGATGTGATTTCTTGTTATGAATCGAATCTTTTTCTGTTTGAAACTGGTATAATAAGGTTAGCACAGTAATAAACAACTATGTTGACTGATTAAGTTAAAATTGATACATAATGGACCTCTAAAGGATAATGTTAGTTTGAATGAAAGAATGATAAGAATAGGTAGTGAAGGCTAAAGTTAAGCAAGAACCTAAGTTTAGGGGAAAATTTGGGGTATATAAGCTATATCTAAAAAAAATAAAAAATAAAAAAATAAACACCGTGGCATGCTTGGCTAGTTTTGTGGCCTTTGTTACTTGAGTAAGTATGCCCGAGGGGATTGTCTTTACACCTAGCACCCTAATGCCTTAATGGTCTGGGAGTCGTTGGTCGAAAGCTCATTAAGGTAGCATTGAAAAGCCTAAGGGAATAAGTCATTGCACAACCATGAGAATAAAAAAAAGAGAAAAAGAGAAATGAATAAAACGAAAAATAAGAGCAAAAAGCTCCCGTAGATGAAAAATTAAGCACAAGTACCCTATTTTGACCCTCGATATTGGTAATTATTTGATTTTAGTTGGATATGGACTATTTTTGAATTTCTTGAGTTTACACTGCATGATGCCTTAAAAGAGACCTGTTATGTGTTAAATTTGATTTTGTATTAGTTAGTATGGCTGTTGAGCACACACCCACAATATCAGTGATAACAGTCTAAGATTTGATGATTGATGAGGAATTTACTGATTGGTTTTGATATGAAGTATTGTCATGTTTGCTTAATTTCTCTGAGGCCGGTTGAACAGAATTGTTTCTTTTATTACTGCTGGATTCGTGGGCATGTAGATTAGTTGCATTCCATTGCATTGCATTGCATAGCATTTTTGTTTTGTTTTGAACTCGAGGACTAGCATGGTTTTAAGTTTGGGGGAGTTTGATGAGTGGGTTTTATACCTACGTATCGGCCACTAATTCGGACTTTAATTGTGTTAATCCTGTATATTTATGTTCATTTTTACTTGTTTATGTTTGTTTTATGTTTAAGTGGCATGGTGTAACATTTATGGCATAAAGGTAGCGTTGTGACAGGAACTGGCAATAAAATGAGCAAAAATGTGCAGATGCAGAACTACCCCCCGTCGGGGCCGGCATGAATACAAGGAAAACCCCCGGTGGGCCGGGGGTACTTGAGCAACTATAGAATGATCCCCCGCAGGGGCGGGTGTCTATAGAATAAAAACCCCCCACCGGGACGGGGGTACGGGGCAAGAACAAGAGTTATACTTCAATTGGAGTCCTGCATCAGCGTGTAGGAAAGAAGTTAACATGGTTTGGGACTTCAATTGGCGTCGGTTTTATGACTAAATTCATGACTGTTGATCAGATAACAACATAACAAGAAGGGAGATAACAATAATCAACCAATTAACAATATTGAGCCCTAATTTGAGTGAAGAATATTGGAGGAAATAATTAAAGGTCAGAATCATGAAGATTACAAGTTAGACCGAAGTAGAAGGGTGGTTTTGTATTCATTCTACTTCTTTAATTCAATTATTGTAATTGGGATGACGGATTCTTTTATCATTTCAGTTTTTATTTCATTTATGATGAACTAAGTTATTTATTAGGCTTATGGTAGATCTTTATGGTTGAACGATGATTGTGAAGCCTTAATTTCAGTTTAATAATCTATAATTCAGTTTATCTATTATGATTTGTGCTTTAATTTATGAATTGCTTGATCACCAATTCTGTGTGGATTTGTATGGATTCGAGAGATGATGTATGAATCTAGACTTAGTCACTTTAGCATGTGTTCTTGAATTCTATATTTTAATGGAATCTTGATAAATGTTAGGGTAGAAATATGGTTAACATCGCATGTAATTGGGTAGAGAACTTGAATTTCAACTTTATTTAATTTTAATTGACATAGAGATATAGTGAATTAGTTTATTAGGGTGTTTGGCTTAATTCTATCTAATTTGTGGATTTATGTTAATATGGTATTAGTGCATTAAGAGATGGCTAATTCTATTTAAGTGTTCTTGATTAATAAACCGAGATAATGAATTGAACTAGAATAAGGTGTAATAATCGGAGTGAGACTTAAAGTGAAGTTGTAAGCCTAATTCTCCACTATTTGCTTAAAATTACAGTTTTTAGGTTGTGTTGATTGATTAGTATTTTTAAAATTTTTAGTTTTTGATAGTTATAATCATTGTTTTGGATAGTTTAATAAAATTTTGATTAATAGAAAGCTGGTAATTGTTAGGATTAATTTCATACTAATCTCTATGGGAATAATACTTTTACTTATCATTATATTACTTGTTGACCATGTGCACTTACGTGTGTCGTTGTAGTATAGTGGTGAGTATATTTGCGTGTCACGCGGATGACCCGGGTTCGATCCCCGACAACGGCGCCAAAAACTTGTTGGTCGAATTTTTAATTACGCTCACACGCAAGTGTACGTGGTTAACAAGTAATATAATGATAAGTAAAAGTATCATTCCCACATAGATTAGTATGAAATTAATCATAACAATTACCAGTTTTTTATTAGTCCAAATTTTATTAAACTATCCAAAACAATGATTATAACTATTAAAAATTAAAATATTAAAAATACCAATAAATCAAGATAACCTAAAAACCATAATTTTAAGCAAATAATGGAGAATTAGGCTTACAACTTCACTTTAAGTCTCACTCCGATTATTACACCTTATTTCAGTTCAATTTACTATCTCAGTTTATTAATCAAGAACACTTAAGTAGAATTAGCCATCTCTCAATGCACTAATACCGTATTAACTTAAATCCACAAATTAGATAGAATTAAGCCAAACACCCTAATCAACTAATTCACTATATCTCTATGTGAATTAAAATCAAATAAGGTTTAAATTCAAGTTCTCTACCTGATTATATGCGATGTTAAGCATATCCCTACCTTAACATTCATCAGGATTCCATTAAAACACAGAATTCAAGAACACATGCTAAAGTGACTAAGTCTAGATTCATACATCATCTCTCGAATCCATACAAATCCACACAGAATTGGTAATCAAGCAATTCATAAATTAAAAATCAAAATAGATAAACTGAATTATAGATTATTAAACTGAAATTAAGGCTTCACAATCATCGTTCAACCATAAAGATCCATCATAAGCCTAATAAGTAACTTAGTTCATCATAAATAAAATAAAAACTGAAATGATAAAAGAATCCGTCATCCTAATTACAATAATTGAATTAAAGAAGTAGAATGAATACAAAACCACCTTTCTTTTCGCTCCAACTTGCAAGCTTCGTGATTCTAACATTCAATTCTTTCTTCCAATGTTCTTCACTCAAATTAGGGCGAAATCTTGTTAATTGTTTAATTATTGTTATCTCCCTTCTTGTTATGTTGTTATCTGATCAATAGTCATGAATTTAGTCATAAAACTAACGCCAATTGAAGTCCCAAACCATGCCAACTTCCTTCCTACACGCTGCTGCAGAACTCCAATTGAATTATAACTCTTGTTCTTTCCCCGTACCCCCATCCTGGCAGGGTTTTTGTTCTATAGAGGCCCGCCCCAGTGGGGGTCATTCTGTAGTTGCTCAAGTACCCCCGTCCGGCGTGGGTTTTCTTTATATCAATGCCCGCCCTAGTGGGGGGTAGTTCTGTATCTGCACATTTTTGCTCATTTTATTGCCACTTCCTATCACAACGCCACCTTTATACCATGAATGTTACGCCATGCGACATAAACATAAAACAAACATAAACAAGTAAAAACGAACATAAATATACAGGATTAACATAATTTAAGTCTGAATTAGAGGCCGATTCGTAGGTATAAAACCCACTCATCATTAATCTTAAGGTTTTAATCATCCTTTATGATGTTACTTTAGGTTTAATTAAGGTCATAATTCCCCTTCAATCAACTTCCCTTTTCTTTCTATTCATTTTCATTCTTTTCTGCCTCTTGTCTAGTACTGGTGCTGCAACGCCAGTTTCCTTCTTATATGTCGTGATGCAGCGTGACTCATCAATGTCTAGGATCCGGGCATAGCGCTTCAGTGCCATGTTCATAGGCTTGGGTGGCATTGCGACGCCGGCCCTGAGCCTTTGAATTTTTTTAAGTTTTTCAAATCCAATCCTCTCCGAGCTTGTAACTTAATCGTTATAAGTCGGAATTGGCTCGTTCAAAAGTCGTTATCTCACATATCATGTATATTACGATTTCATTAGGACAACTTACATTTTTGAATCCGGTAACACTGAATTCACTATTTAAATTTCTTATTACACATTCGTTAAACGTTCGTGAACGTTCATAGCTCGTATCTTTGTTTTAAGTCAGAATTCGACCATTCTTGAGTCAACAACTCTTAAATGCAAATTTCTACGATATGTTATCGAAAACTAAGGTTTTTGAGTTAAACGACGACTTTTGACTTTCATTCCGAGGATTTCATGATTTCGACAATTATCGTCTAATCTCGTAAATTTTGCCATAACTTCGTTAATTGAGAATTTTACTCCGTTCAAAATGGATTTATTCCATTATCCATACTTCCATCATACTAAATAAAAATATATCGTCTAATCCTACCTATGATGGCTGTAAACTTGTCCATCAACAACATAAAATAAATTTTCACGTATTCATCATTAGTTCATATTTCTATGATTATGATTCCACTTGTAACATGGTTATTAATGTTTAAGTTCACTAATATCCATCCTTGTTACTCCTTATGATACATGTTCCACCAATTTCCACTTCTCTATCAAGATTATAATTGATGAGATGAAGATTAATGGTTAAAGATTCATTACCTTTGATATTCTAGCTTTCTTCTTTTTCTTCTAGGATTAATTAAAATAACTCTCACTTCTCTCTTAATATTACTCTAAGATGTTGGTGAATTTAATCAAGCAACAAATGACCAACATAAGCTTCCTATTTATAAGCTTTACAAAGTGAGGGAAAAAGGGTCTAAAGGCCACCCACCTCCTTACTATTCCACCTCCTTACTATTCATAACTTGCTAACAAAGCCACCTCCTTTGCTTGGCCACCAAGTGGCCAGCCATGACTCATTATGGGGGGGCCCACATGGGTTGCCCCATGGGTTTTTCTCACCCGATAACCCATTGGTTCGATCCACGGGATTTGTTCTTAGTTTGGGCTTAGGTTTAATTAACTTTGGGCCTAACATTGGGCTTGGATTTAAATTATCTTTGGGCCTTAACATATTTCATTTTGGCTTGCCAAATTCATAACCAAATCCTACTAGTCCATTAATAATGGTTTAAGCTTTTAACGTATAATCCTCGTATTCTTCTCGTATACTAGTTCGTATAACATTCATCATATACGTTATAATATCTTTCTTATATACTTGTATAATACCCTGTATTATACGCATATTCATTACCTCGTATAATAATTTTCTTATTACACGACCATCATTTATTCAAATTTTCACTTTCCTTAACATTCTCGAACTTAGTACGCAGGCAAAAAACTATGTTTGTCATAACTGAATTATTATTAGATCATCGATCCTTTTTTAACATTCTATCGTTATGTATTTCCCAGAAGTTCAAAAATAATTCCCGAGCAGAAATGGATGAATAGTGTTTTTCAGAGAATTTCTCGGAAAGCTTTTATTTTCATCTTGGAAATTCAAACACCTTAATTCTAGCACTTAGCTAGAATACTACTATATTATTCCTCTTTTAGGTTGTAGAATAACCTTCATCATGATTACTCGTTATAAATAACATATATTATAATTTTATTCAAATAAAATTATTTTATAATATAATCCAATTTTCTCGGTTGTTACAGTGATGAGTGTTACGGGCAAGATGAAAGATAATGATAAAGCACGGTTGGACATAAAAGATATTTGTAAGCGTCATGGATTACAACTTTATTATTTGCAATCGGTAAGATGTTCAAACTGCATGCACGATACATATTGTCCAAAAAGTAGGTTGAAGTTGTGTGCACATGGATTAAGTCTCTCAAACTACCATGCATAAAACATTGCAAGGTGTATTACAGGTGGGAAATTGCAAGGGATGAAGAGTCATGATTGTCATATGTTCATACAGAGACTTATGCCTATAGCATTTCGGGATATGCTTGATAAACTGTAACGATCGAGAATTTTATAGTTACTTTAAAATAATTATTGATTAAGTAAATAATTTAGTTGATGTATTTATTGATTAAATATATTAATCGATGGAAATTTTTATGGAGTAATTTAATTAAGTGTGGTATATTAATTAAATTAATGTTAAATAATTTTGTGGTTTGAAGATTTAATTTAGTGAGATAATTAGATTAAATGAGTGGTTAAGTAATTGTACTGTTGTTTAATGGAGATGTGTTAATTTATTTTGATAATTAAATTAGGGGTTTAATAAGTTGTTAAATAAAATTATAATTTATAATGGAAATTATAATTACATGACAAATGTTAATTTGATTTATGGATTTCATTAAATTAACTTGTTAAGAATGTGACATAAGAAGTATATGTTAGGCAAAGGATTAAAATAAATTAAAAGTTGTTAAAAGTGAGCAAACCAAACAAAGCCTTGTGGCTCTTGGTTGTTGTAACAGATGAGACTCTTAGTTGTTTTAACTGATGGAGGCATATAATTATATGCTTAATATTAAATCAACTTTGTGTTTTACGTGTGTTATCAGTTTAGTATTATACATATATTTCTTAATTCTAAAAGAAAGAAGGAAAAATACAGAGAAAAGAGGAATTAAGATAATTGAGAGACAAGGTTGAGAATCAAAGAAGGTGAAGAAGAAGGGTAATCATCTTGTTAATCATCTATTCCAAGAATTAAAGAGGTAATAACATATTCTACAAACTCTAGAATATGTGTTTTTGGAGTTTTCTTTTGAAACTTGGATTTTATAGGATGATTTGATAAAATAGATGTTATATATATGTTGTTAGATGATTATAATCTGTATATATTGTCTAGAAATAATTTTAAGAAATCAAAATCCATGGAAACATGTTTAGGATGAAGAATTTGGTTATGTGATAATATATGTATTTTGGTTTACTTTGAGATCAAAATTAGTGGTTGAATCATGTGTTAATTTATAAATTGACAATGGTTTGTGTTAATGCATTATAATACGAAAATAATGCAATTAGAATGGATCGATTTGGTTGAATAATGAATCCTTAGTGTATAATTTCTTTAAAGATGTTGAAATATGGGATTTTCTGTAAACTTGGAATTTGAGAGTTCTACATCGGTTGCTAAGTGATTTTGGTTGTTGTAATAGTTATGTATATATGTTATGTGATTCTGGTAAGGTTTATAATGTATGAGTTTATTCATGTTGCTGTGGAATTAAAGGAATTGGAGTTTTGGGTTGAAGAATAATGATGAAAGCCATTTGTAGAGTTCTGTCTCTTCACGCATTCAGGCAGCTTAGAAAAGTCTTAAGGCAAGGAAGTGCAAAATTGCTTATTATCGCCAATGCAAGGAACGGCGTAGCTGCACCCTCCCCTGAGAGAATTTGTTTTGTGTCTTTTGTTTTTAGTCCATAACATATTATTGTAACCTACTCTAATTAGCATGATAATGTGTTAGGCTTATAGTAAGATGTTATAACATATTATAATGATGATATAATACTAAATGTGAAGATTGAAATTTATTGATTAGTAAGTTATATAGGATTGAAACTCGACATTGTAGGGATTGAGAATGTGATTTAGATGCTAAAAGTCTTATTTTATATTTTAGTGAGTTTTCAGATTTGTGTTATGTGGTTAATTAATATGGTTAGACCTTAAGCTAAAGGTTATAACTTAACTAAGATGAGAATTGAATCTATGAGGATAATATGTATGTAGCTAATTGATGTGTTAATCCTAATGGTATGTGTAGGATATTGGAGTACGTGAGTTATAATTGTATAGCTTACACAAGAGGCAAGTTCCCTAACCTTTGTTACTTTATTATTCAACAATGTTTTCTTTTCACCGTTATTTTGTTATATTTATGCAAGTCTCCTAACCCTACTTTTACATAATGCAAGTTTCTTGAATCTATTATTCAATTGAGCAAGTTCTCTAACCCTAATATTTCATTCTGCAAGTTTCTATTCCTAACTTGTTATTGTTATGCAAGTTCTTTAACCTTAAGTTATTGTTAAGGAAGTTTCTAAACTCTACTTTCTATTGATCAAGTTAATTAATCTTTGCTTCTTCTTTCCAAACGAGATTGCTTTTGTTATTCAAAGTCTGTAATTTTATTATAAGAAAGGTGTTTATTCAGCTACGAATAATTGTTGATTGATGTTTGATAACAATGTCATTATACAATCTTACATTATTGTACCAAACTTTTAGTTGACTACTGACCGTTCTATTGATTCAACTAATCCTTAGTTAATGAATGTTATATAAACTAAATCACCCTTGAAGTCAATCTAAATCAAACTTCCTTTGGTTTGCTTATGTACTCCTATAATTTTTAAAGCATGTAGTCGATGACTAACACTTGTTCTATTTAGAAACCATTGGTCCTCTATCTCATATTGATTCATCGATATACCTTTGTTCATAAATATTGTAATCAAAATCTTGAATAGTTATTGATCCCTATTTGTTTCAACCAGTACTTGGCTGATGAGTGTTCTAAAGATATAGAATTCCTTTGAAGCTAATTCCAAATCAAACTTCCTTTGGTACGTAACCTATTGATTAAAGCTGAGATGAACAACTCTATTAAAAGGGGATTATTTTAGAGCTACGTTATAGCGTTAAAATGTTTGCGCAATACATAGTACAAAGGGCTGATCACTTGGAGTACGAGATGATGGTCCATATAGTCGTTTAGACTGTTAAAGGTTATAGTAGAAACACTTGTTAACCTAGGACATAGATGATGATTATGGTATTTTAGACCATTAAAGGTTAATGTAAAAATATTTGACAACCTAGACCATAGTTCTTGGTCTTGTGACCCTCAGTGTATTTCTTTGTTGTTGATTATTAACTTAAAAGTTCATTATTCCTTTGAATTCATAGCTTTTGAATTAGAGATTATTATTCCGGTAAGAGTACATTAGCATTGAAAGCTCAATCAATTGTCATTCATAGACTATTATTGTATATTGTTTTTCTTGTGGGCAATTATTTGCTCACTCTTACACAAAACAATGCAGATGAGGTCAAGAAGTCTAAAGATCTTTCTACAAGCAAGGGCAAGGGCAAAATGCTTGATTAGATGATGTTTAATTTACCTTTTATTTATGAAGCTTATGTAATAGACTTGATTATGATTATATTTAATATTCCGCTGATGATTGTAATAATAAAGGTTAGATGACCTGAGATTTATTTGAGATTATGTAACCCTTTAATGGGAGGATTATACCCTTTCTTTATGGGTAGATAGATGTAATATTGTGGAACAATGAACACCAGATCTATGGGATTAAAGTACCCGAATTTGGGGGTATCACAAGTTGTTATCAAAGCCTTAGGTTATGAACCTTAGGTGGGAAAACCTTAGGCTATAACCTTTTAGGAGATCGAAAACATAGAGCTGATAAACTCTCATCAAGTTCTAAGGAATGAATTAAGAAAATTCATTGCAGATAAAATGATAACATACTTTATGTGCATATGTGATAACAAACCTATGTGTTCGCGTGTATTATGCATAAAGAGTGGTATGTGTAGTAAATAAAATTTAAAAACTTTGTTATCGGGAATTATTTAAGATTATATAACCCTTTAATGGGAGGATTATCTGTTAGGCTTGTGAAATTTATTTATACCCTTTGTTTATGGGTAGATAGATGTAATTTTATGGAACAGTGAATACCAGATCTGTGGGATTGAAGTACACGGATTTGGGGGTGTCACAAGTTGGTATCAAAGCCTTAGGTTATGAACCTTAGGTGGAGAAACCTTAGGCTATAACCTTTTAGGAGATCGAAAACATAGAGTTGATAAACTCTCATCGAGTTCTAAGGAATGAATTAAGAAAATTCATCGAAGATAAAATGATAACAGACTTTATGTGCTTATGTGATAACAAACCTATGTGCTCACATGTATTATGCGTAATGAGTGGTATGAGTAATAAATAAAACTTTAAAACTTCGTTATCGGGATGACAGATGTAGGAGGGAGTAGGGAGTAGGTGCCCTGCGACATTCATACAGTCTGGGAACACATAGTATCAGGGAAGCTATGCCATTATGTCAATTATAGGACTTAGGCATGAGCTTGAGTTTGATCATCGGGATGAATTTGAGGAGGTAAAGATAAAAGATGAGTAAGAGGATGAGGATCCCGAGTAGTAATTTCTTAATTTTATCAGAGCTGAAGTGATTGATGAAGTGTATGATCATAACAAAGAGTTATAAGTTAAGGTAGAGAAGTTAAAAGTTCAAGCTGTAGAGCACCAAGCCACGCTAGTGCAAGAGAATGTTATGATTCAAGACCTTACCGCACGACTGGGAGGTGTAGAGCATGTATTAGCCCAGTCAGGATGTTAAAGAGGATAGTTATTAGGTAAAAATGAGATTGCGCAAGATGATTTGAGAAAGGAGTTAGCAGAGCGAAAGAGAGCTAAAGACGCGTGGGTGAAGTCTTTTAAACACATAGATCATGTTGAAGATAAGTCAAAGAAGGGAAAGAGATGGATAGGGCTCGGGATTTAGACTTCCACTATCCTGTGCAGGTTGAGGATTATTATTGGTACGCAATGGGTCGCAGGACGATGACTTTTATCACGAAGCAAAAGTGCTATGAAGCGGTGTAACGTAGAATGTCTTTGTAGGTTGCGAGAAAAACAATAAGATGATAAATAAGTCATGATGAAAGTTGATAAGATGTAAATCCTAATTTTTGAAATAAATAAAGGGATATGATATGGTAATTCTGGAATTTTATTATATATGATGTAGTAGCAGTGAGCCTATTTTTGTTATGTTTTAGAGCAAAAATGAATAAAGATATCATTTTTTATTAAGATATATTATGTGTTATCTAAAAGTGGTTGAGATAAGCTTAAATGTTTTTATACGTGAATGAATGATGATCTAATAGTACAAATTTTAAATAGTAAGATACCACCTAGAAGAATACAACAGTGTCAGCAGACCCCCGAGGAATATACATACAATAATGAGGTTGATGCTAACCTAGTACCGCAGTTGGTGAATTTGCTGGTGGGAGCACTTGCAAATTAACTAAATTCCTGGTTGTATAGTCAAATCTCGATGTTTCAACCGAGTTCGTTCACAAAAGGGCTAGAGAGGAAGATTGTTGTAGATAGGGAAAGTAATGCGCTGACATACAATCAAGAGCAGAGGGAAAAGAAAGGTGAAAAGGGAGATAAGGCAGGAGGTAGCCGTAAGGGTACTGTTTAGAAAAGAAAGTGGAACGAAAATGTCACCGCAGGAAATCAACAAGGGAATGAGAAGAAGAAAGTGGAGGCATGTAACAAATGCGGAAAGAAACATGTAGGTGTTTGTTTGAAGGGGAAGATGGTGTTTCAATTGTGGCTTGGGGGGCCACATTGCACCAAATTGTCCAAGCCCGAGGAAGGGAACATGTTTCACGTGTGGGTCGAAGGAGCACTTGGCTTGAGATTGTCCAAAGAAAGTGGGTAGAAAAGTAAGCGGAAGAAAGGGGGCAGCAGTAGTGGCAAGCTGGTTATTGTAGAATCAGCTCCGCCGAGTCGACCAACCGAACATTCATTCAACATGATGATGTAGGACGCAAGCAAGGTATGGTTTCGATCAATGATCTAAATAGATGCGTGTTATTTAATTCAAGTGCCACTTGTTAATTTATGTCCGATCAATTTGCTAGAAAATTTTATTTGCTTCAGGAGGTGTTAGACCATTCCCTAAATATAGAAATTATGAATAGTGATTCCTGTTAGGTTTATGCATAGAAATTATCGGGTAGCTATTAAAGGTCACGGGATATCGATGGATTTAACTTCAATTTGACTTGGGAAAATCTGAGTTAATCCTAAGATTGGATTAGTTGTTGTACCATAGGGCAAAAATTGATTATCAATGGAAGTGTGTAAACCTTTTTACTTCGAGGAAGTCAAAGGTAGTATTTTATTTTTCAGTAGCAGGTCACTTAAACGATTGAGTTGTCTAGCGATGATGCAAGCTAAGAGGTTGTTAAGAAGAGTGTATGGGAAACACAAAGTTTTCAAAATAGGAATTTGGATAAAGCATGTGCAATTTCTAAGTTACGCGATTGATTAAAAAAAATTTACTACAAGGAAGGGTGTCTGACTCACGATCCAAAGTTAGCTATAGTGGTATTCACCTTAGATGTTTGGAGGGTATTATTTCTACGAGAAGATTTGTGAGATATTTACAGACCATAAGTGTTTGAAAGGTATCTTTAAACAGAAAGATTTAAGTATGCGTTAATGGTGATAGTTGAAGTTGGTTAAGAATTCTGATCGTAAAATCCTAAACAAATGTGGTTGTCGACGCCTTAAGAAAAAAGGGTAGAGAGAAAGTATATTTGTTAACTGCTCAACAGGAATTTATAATAAAAATGGTTAAGTTGTGGGTGGAGGTAGGATGTCCGAAGAAGTTGGAAGGAAAGTTGTTCAGATGGAAAACCGTTCAACTTTAATGGACAGACTAAAAGAGAGCGCAACTCCAAGATGAGGGGTGTGAGAAATACAGAAGAAGGAAGGATGTAAAATTAAAGATTAATACCAAAATGTTGTTGAAATTTGAAGAAAGGAACTAGGTTCCGCTAGTATTGGGAGTTAAAGATTTAGTTTTTCATAAAACTCATAGTTCGAGATATTCAATTCAAGTAGGGAGCACGAAAATGAATCAAGACCTTCGACGATACTTTTGATGGCAAAATATAAAGTCAGAGGTTGCTAAGTATGCTACAAAGTGCTTAACTTGTCAAAAGTCAAAGTAGAATGTTAGAAGCTAATTGGTTTGTTACAACTATTGAAGTGGGAGTATATGGCGATAGATTTTGTGTTAGTTCAAAATCAGCATATTCTTTCTGATCAAAATTAGATTTTATTTGGATTAATTGGAAAAGTTATATGTCGAAGAAATTGTCCATGGACACAGTGGTTCAGTATTAGTCGTATCGGATCGAGTTCCGTAATTCACATCGAATTTTCGAAAAATTTAGCAAGAACGCGTGGAAACGCAATTTGAAATGAGTACATCATATCATTTGCAAACTAGTGGACAAAATGGATGAACAATCCAAATATTGGAGAAAATGTTAAGCGGTTGTGCAATGGATTTCAAAGGGGATTAGAATGACCATTTATCTTTAGTTAAGTTCGTCATGACGCTATACGAAGCATTGTACGGAAGCAGAACGTTGTCTGCTAGGGCCAAGTTGGTACAACAGACCGCAAAAATTGTCAAAGTGATTAGAGCGAGATTAGAAGCTGCTCAGGACATGAAGAAGAAATATGGTAATCAACATAGACAGAATCGAGAATTTGAAGTTGCCAAATTTATTTTCTTAAAAGTGTCTCCCTGAAAAGGAAAAATTCAATTTGGTATGAAAGGGAAACTGAGCCCGAGGTTCATCAGACCTTTCGAGTTATTGTGAAAAATTGGTGAAATGGCGTATGAGGTAGCTTTAGCTCCGGAATTAGAACACAATCATAACATTTTTCACGTTTCAGTATTATGACTATACAAGCTGATTACAAACATGTCATAAAGTATGAACCATTACAATTTGAGAAAGATATCTTACGAAGAAGTTCCTGTCCAGATTGTTGATAGGAAAAAGAAAGTACTCAGAAACAAAGCAATACCTTCTGTTAAGGTAGTCTGGAGAAACCGCAACGATGTACAAGCTGTGTGGGAACTCGAAGAAAAAATGGTAGAAGATTATCCTCAGTTATTTGCTTAGTATTTTTATAGCGATTCTAGGGACAAAATCCTTTTCAAGGGGGAAGTATGTTAAGGATGAATTAATTGCGTTGTGATTCCGGGGACAGAATCCTTTTACGAAGTGAAGGATGTAACGATTGAGAATTTTATATTTACTTTAAAATATTTATTGATTAAGTAAATAATTTAGTTGATGTATTTATTGATTAAATATATTAATCGATGGAATTTGTTATGGAGTAATTTAATTAAGTGTGGTATATTAATTAAATTAATGTTAAATAATTTTGTGGTTTAAAGATTTAATTTAGTGAGATAATTAGATTAAATGAGTGGTTAAGTAATTGTAATGTTGTGCAATGGAGATGTGTTAATTTAATTTGATAATTAAATTTGGTGTTTAATAAGTTGTTAAATACAATTATAATTTATAATGGAAATTATAATTACATGACAAATTTTAATTTGATTTATGGATTTCATTAAATTAACTTGTTAAGAATGTGACATAAGAACTAAATGTTAAGCAAATGATTAAAATAAATTAAAAGGTGTTAAAAGGGAGCAAACCAAACAAGGCCTTGTGGCTCTTGGTTGTTGTAACAGATGAGACTCTTATTTGTTTTAACTGATGGAGGCATATAATTATACGCTTAATATTATATCAGTTTTTATGTTTTATGTGTTTTATCAGTTTAGTATTATACATATATTTCCCAAGTCTAAAAGCAAGAAGGAAGAATACAAAGAAGAGTGGAATTAAGAAAATTAAGAGACAAGGTGGAGAATCAAATGAGGAGAAGAAGAAGGGTAATCATCTTGTTAATCATTTATTCCAAGAATCAAAAGAGGTAATAACCTATTCTAAAAGCTCTAGTATATGTGTTCTTGGAGTTTTCTTTTAAAACTTGGATTTTATGGGATGATTTGATAAAATAGATGTTATATATATGTTGGTAGATGATTATAATCTGTATATGTTGTCTAGAAAAGATTTTTAGAAATTAAAATCCATGGAAACATGTTTAGGATGAAGAACTTGGTTATGTGGTAATATATGTATTTTGGTGTACTTTGAGACCAAAATTAGTGGTTGAATCATGTGTTAATTTGTAAATTGGCAATGGTTTGTGTTAATACATTCAAATACAAAAATAATGTAATTGGAATGAATCAATTTGGTTGAATAACGAATCCTTAGTGTATAATTTCAATAAAGATGTTGAAATATGGGATTTTGTGTAAACTTGGAATTTGAGAGTTCTAAATCAGTTGCTAAGTGATTTTGGTTGTTGTAATAGTTATGTATATATGTTATGTGATTCTGGTAAGGTTTATAATGTATGGGTTTATCCATGTTGCTGTGGAATTAAAGGAATTGGAGTTTTGGATTGAAGAATAGTGTCGAAACCCGACTGTAGAGTTGATGTATAATTGCGTTGTGATTTTGGGGACAAAATCCTTTTAAGAAGTGATGGATGTAACGATCGAGAATTTTATATTTACTTTAAAATATTTATTGATTAAGTAAATAATTTAGTTAATGTATTTATTGATTAAATATATTAATCGATGGAATTTGTTATGGAGTAATTTAATTAAGTGTGGTATATTAATTAACTTAATGTTAAATAATTTTGTGGTTTGAAGATTTAATATAGTGAGATAATTAGATTAAATGAGTGGTTAAGTAATTGTAATGTTGTGCAATGGAGATGTGTTAATTTAATTTGATAATTAAATTTGGTGTTTAATAAGTTGTTAAATACAATTATAATTTATAATGGAAATTATAATTACATGACAAATTTTAATTTGATTTATGGATTTCATTAAATTAACTTGTTAAGAATGTGACATAAGAACTAAATGTTAAGCAAATGATTAAAATAAATTAAAAGGTGTTAAAAAGGAGCAAACCAAACAAGGCCTTGTGGCTCTTGGTTGTTGTAACAGATGAGACTCTTAGTTGTTTTAACTGATGGAGGCATATAATTGTATGCTTAATATTATATCAGTTTTTGTGTTTTATGTGTTTTATCAGTTTAGTATTATACATATATTTCCTAAGTCTAAAAGCAAGAAGGAAGAATACAGAGAAGAGAGGAATTAAGAGAATTGAGAGACAAGGTGGAGAATCAAATGAGGAGAAGAGGAAGGGTAATCATCTTGTTAACTATCTATTCTAAGAATTAAAATAGGTAATAACCTATTCTACAAACTCTAGTATATGTGTTCTTGGAGTTTTCTTTTAAAACTTGGATTTTATGGGATGATTTGATAAAATAGATGTTATATATATGTTGGTAGATGATTATAATCTGTATATGTTGTCTAGAAATGAATTTTAGAAATCAAAATCCATTGAAACATGTTTAGGATGAATAACTTGGTTATGTGGTAATATATATATTTTGGTTTACTTTGAGACCAAAATTAGTGGTTGAATCATGTGTTAATTTGTAAATTGGCAATGGTTTGTGTTAATACATTTAAATACGAAAATAATATAATTGGAATGAATTGATTTGGTTGAGTAACGAATCCTTAGTGTATAATTTCGTTACATATGTTGAAATATGGGATTTTCTGTAAACTTAGAATTTGAGAGTTCTAAATCAGTTGCTAAGTGATTTTGGTTGTTGTAATAGTTATGTATATATGTTATGTGATTCTGGTACCAAGTTTATAATGTATGGGTTTATCCATGTTGCTGTGGAATTAAAGGAATTGGAGTTTTGGGTTGAAGAATAATGTTGAAACCCGACTATAGAGTTCTGTCTGCTTCTCGATCAAAGACAAATTCTTATCGAATCTAAAAAGGAAATGGCTTAAATCAAGCCCTCCCCACGATAGAATCTATTTTGTGTCTTTTGTTTTCAGTCCATAAAATATTATTGTAACCTAGTCTATAATGAGCATGATAATGTGTTATGTGAGACCCCGAAATTATGAAATGAAAGTATTCAATTTTCTTATAATTATTATTTTATTTAGTAAATGGTTAAATTGAGAAAGGGTTAAAGTTAAAGGTGATATTTGAAAATTTTACAAAGTAAGCAAGTTGTTATTCGTTGTGTTGGGGAATATTCGTTTTCATAGGGAATATTCATACGACGGCATAATCATTGGTGGACCCACAACGAAACTATTGCCGTAGTTAGAAAATGACTGAATTATCTTTTTTATAAAAATAACGGCGAAAGTTTTACCATTAAACTGTTGAACTACCCGGTAGTAAAATTACAAAGAATCTGCTGTGGTTGCATAGTAGCACACAAAGATTGATTATTGATGCTTACGTGAAGTCACTCGGTTATACTCAATTATTGCTACGATGTTGTTGCATCATATCTCTCATATTATTGATTCAATTATTGTCACAAGATTATCTCGCATAATATGTTATTATTAAATTAATAATTGAGACGACAAAGTTATTCATATTATTATTTGCAATATTGACAATGTCTAGAAGGTTTGTCAAGGAGAGGTTTGGTCACCTAATTGTGTGCCAATAAGGAGAAATCCTTATCGGAAAGCCCCCTTTTTCCTGGGAACGACCTGGTTGTTAAATATTGTGAGTTATAATATTAGTGATGAATAAGTTTATGTTGATTAAAGATGAAATTGATAGTTCCATTGTGTTGGGATTATTAGTGTTAGTGGAAATCGACATTTATTTTGATAATAAATGATGTCTGGAAGTTATACCGACCAATCGAATAATTAATCGGATAAATGAGCAATTAATTGCTATTAATTCACATGATTATAACTATTTGTTCACATGTGTGTACTATTGATTCACATTCATGTATTATTAGGGGAGATGGTGCAAGATTGATAATACTTGCATGATTAAGTTAAAAATAGAGGTATAGATCGAGGTACTATACTGTAATTCGTATTTTTACATGTATAGAACTATTGATTCACATGATTTACTATTGACTCACATGATTTACTATTAGGGGAGATGGTGCAAGTTTGATAATACTTGCAGGACTAAATTAAAAATGAAGAAAAAGAGGACTTAGAATGATAGATAATAGAAATATATGTACAAGGACTTAGAATTAATTGATCAAATGTGTTAGGTTGATCCTACATAAGGAAAACAGCTTTGTAAAGTCCTTTAAAAAGAAATGATGTATAAGGACTATAAATATAGAAAGATCAAGCATGTTAGGTTGATCTTATGATGTAATAGATAGGCTTTGTTCGATCGAAAACCGAGCACCGCATCAAAATCGTAGTCTGCCAGGAGAGTCAAGGAAAACTAGAGAGCTATCGAGGCAGAATCGTAGTCTGTAAAATAATAGATCTCGGAGCTCATAGATTTCTAGAAGAGACGAGGAAGGATCGTAGTGTGTCGAGGAGAACTTCATCAGGGCCGTAGTTTGCTGAGGAAGTCATGTTCAGAATCATAGAGACAAACACGCCTGGTAAATACCGAGCATCTGCCAAAGTCAAGTGAAGAATAGTAGACTACACTTGGAGTCGTAGAGTATACTAACGGCCAAATCAAGGATCTTAGACTGCACTCAGAATCATAGAGTTTACTGATCGTATCAAAGGCAGAAATCGTGAGTCGAAAGCAAGATCGATGAAGACAACAAGCACAACAATATAGAAATCATAGAGTGTCAAGATCGATCTCGAGTCGTGAGTGTCTACATACCAAAGTCGAGTCGTAGAGTGCGTGGATCACGACCTTAATGAGATGTGCTCATGATGCCAAGGCGTAATCGTAGAGCAAATACGATTCTCAACTAATGTGCACTCCCTGAATATCCAAAGGAATGAAGCCTCTGGTTGGCACTGCATAGATACATCCCACCTGAAGGTAACCAGAGAGTACTCAACGAATGGCATGCTAAGCTAACAGAAGACATAAGCACCAATCCAATCAACATCAAGATCAAGTCCATGAAGACATGCATCAGAATCGTAGAGTTCGAATAACTGTAGACTGAAGCATTGGCAACGGTTCAATCTGAAGGGTAATGTTCGGAAAAGAGCTTATTGAGAGCATCGATGCAAAGACAACCTCTGATCGAGAAATCAGAAGGGTGAAATAAAATCGTCGACCTGCCCAAGAAATCAAAGTGACATATCTGACAGGGTTGGTGAAATAGCAGACTGCAGTGTCATGAAGTCAGAAAAAGATGTCATGTCACATCTGTAGTCTGCACCAAATAACTCGAGATCTGCGAAGCAATTTGAATAACTTTCAACGGCTAATTTCCAACGGGAAGATTGGGAAGTAGTATAAATTAATAGAGCCTCAAAGATCAAGAGTTGCTGATGATTGTGTGTTGCAGAATCATTGAGTTGGTGAATGCTATTGTTGACTCTACGAGTTCCACTAAAGATCAATAGAACAAGTCATAGTGACAGTGAGACTACCGAGGGGGAAGTGAAGCAGCTTTGAAGAAGGACTCATACAGATCAAAGCTTCACTCAACAAAGATGAGAATGCCACTAAAGATGGCAGCCAAGCTGAGAGCCGAGAAGGCTAAAAAGATAGCATTCAGGAAAGTGGCTGAGTACAAAGAAGATCAAGAGAGCCACTTTACATATCACCATGAACCTAAAGCTGAAATTGAACAAGTGCAGAATCATGTCTGCAAAACATTCAAGAAGGGTTCAGGGATTACTAAGTTCCAAATGAAGTCTACCAAAAGTTCAGGGACTTA
Source organism: Panax ginseng (assembly GCA_020205605.1). Classification (NCBI taxonomy): domain Eukaryota; kingdom Viridiplantae; phylum Streptophyta; class Magnoliopsida; order Apiales; family Araliaceae; genus Panax; species Panax ginseng. The sequence goes on from CM035129.1 coordinate 70,422,545, forward strand.
GAAAATCCAGATGGTGATGGTGTACAGCTGACATCAGATGAAGATGAGCTGAAGAGAGTAAAGATCAGCTGCACTAAAGAAGATGTGGTCCAGACTCAAAGCAGAATGCAAAGAGGACCACACCAAGCTGCTAAGTACAAAAGATATTCAGAGCTTACTGACATCTTAGCAGCTTAGCACCAACAACAACTACAACTACAACAACAAGAAGCCAGGGCCTGATGGGTCCTTGTCCGGTGGGACTAAATGAGTTTCCAAGGCTGCTGGGCTTGAAGAGTTCCTAGGGAACTAGAGAAGTTCCAAGGTCACGGCCTTGAAGAGTTCTCGATGAATCAAGTCCCAAGGTCACGGGCTCAAGGAATCTTAGTGATTGTATACCGCCTTCCTTAGTGGAAATCCTCATTAGTTGAAAGCGAGCAATGCTGGATTAGGAGCTTGAGTCTCTGAACCACTTAAAACCCCTTGTGTCTTTTACTTTATATCATTTACATTATGTACATTAACTGCTTACTACTAAAGTAACTCTACGAACAATGTATGTTTGATTATGAATATATCAATGAAGGAGATCTTTTACTTATTCCGATGTGCTTGAAAAGATTCTTAAGTTTGTAATGAGCTACTTAATGAACAATACAACTTAATAGACAAAAAGTATTTTGAAATTCTAAGGATCTATTCAACCGCCCCCCCCCCCCCCTTCTAGATCTATATTGTGCCTACTGGGAACTAACAATTGGTATCAGTGCAGGTTCTCATGCTACATTCAAAAGCTAATTGCTATGAGTCTGATCCTAGGCACAAACATTGTTCTAAACTTTGTTTTGTAGTAAGTCACTTGTTATATGCAGATGAGCTCACTCGTTGGAAATATTGTGTACAGGTAAATGTGCATATACACCTGAAGCTGCTCAGATTGGTCCATGTCTTTGATTATCATATCAACAAGACCAATCCTTGCTCGATGTCAATCTTGTTGTCTGAAGACCAGGCCAGAAAGCTCAAGAGATGTCAACAGAAAAGATTCACACATCCACCAACCTGAAAAGATGAAAAGGCCATACATGCTAAGTAATGCTTATCCAGAGAAGAAAGAAGAACTTCTCAACCACATGCTTGGTCAAGCTGCAGCTAGATGTAAATCTTGTGAACTCAAGGATGTCAAAGAATTAGAGATGCTGACACTCTATTAGCTTGTATCTTAAAGACCACGACTGAAGATCAACTGGAGCAAATGGTTGTCAGAAGCAAATGAGAAAACATGCACATCAATGCCTAAACTCAGTATATCTAAGATAAATGACTGTTAAGAAATCAACAGCAAAAAGGTACGGTTCCTCGCTAAACATAGATATGAACATCATATTTGCATTTCACTCATGAACTATAACAGCCCTTCAAATATTCATAATCTATCTAAAAAGGTGAAGAGAGAAAGTACACTAATGATAGAAACTCAAATGTCTATAAACTTTCTCTCCATCCAAGTTTTAGGTTGAAGATGATAACTTGAAAGAGACCTGAAATGGTTTTAAGAGCCTCACAGGTCGATTGAATGTGAAGAAATCCTTGCTAATGGGATAAGGTGCTTTGTACATCCTATGGTCTAAGTGTTTAAAGATACACAGAGTATGCTCAGATCTACAAGAGAATCTTGAAGATTTATAGAAACTGATCACCTCCATGAATCAACCAGATGCTAATAAATCGTAGAGCTGATTCTCACTCTGTGAACATTTAAACTCTGTGATCATAACTTAGCATATGATGAAACCATCAAAGAAAAGAGTGTTTTATTAAAATGTCAGATTTCTCTCACACTCACCACCATGTATCTCAAACTGTATTATCTAAATGAAGTACATACATGGATACGAATGATGGTGGTCAATGTGATGTTCATCCAAATATATGAGGAACAGGGGTTTAGTAACTAACCTAGCAGGACCCATCTAACCATGGGTACCAAAAATTAGAAATGAATAACCTGTAGGTACCTGGTCTATCTAACCACACTAAGGATGATAAAGCAAAAGACTTCAGTCAAGAAAAGTCAACCAGCAGAAGGCTTAGGACTGTTCAGAAATAATTCTGACAAAATTCCTATATGTCAAAGCCTGTGTGACACCCCCAAATCTGGGTACTTCAATTCCACGGGATTTGGTGTTCACTGTACAAATATCATCTATCTATCTACCCATAATAAATGCAAACCATGCAATAGATAGAAATAATAATAAATCTCCCCTTATGGGGTTACATCAACTACATAATAAATACAACCCTAGGTTACTCTAACCTTAAACATCCGTGCGGAATCATAAATAATTAAGTCTTAAACAACATCATTAACTTAAGTCTTAAACAAATACATCATCATATAAAACAACAAGTCTTCATCACTTGTTAACCTTGCCCTTGCTTTTACTAGTAGAAGGTTCGTCGGTTCTTTTGTTCTTAACTGCAATGTTATTATTACGCAAGAGTGAGCACAAATGCCCACAAGTATAACAATGAAATAATAGTATAATAACATCCGAGTGAATCAAAGACATCTGAATAAAAGCTCAACTTTTGAATCAAGAATGAATAACAAGAATCAAAAGATTTCTAAGGGTCATAAGACCTTGAACTATGTCCTAGGTTATCAAGGGTTATACTTGAAAACTTTAATGATCATAAGACTATGGACCTTTCTACTCGTGCTTGGGGATCACCCCTTAGTACCATCAATCGTAATAATATCTTAACGCTTAACGCATAAGTAAATCCCTTTGCGCAGGTTGTTCATCTAAATTTGACATTCGAGTCCGCACTCAAAGGAAGTTTGGTTTGACAATTCATCAAGGGTTCGTAAATTTAGAACGCTCATCAACTATGGACTAGTCGAATCAATAAGGGTTCACTAGTCTAATAAGGTTCAATAATAATGATATTCAAATTGAATAATAATCTCGTGAAGTATACAATAGGATAATTATTGTATAACCTGAATCATGCTTTGAAAAGATAATCAATCTTTAATATAACATTTGAACATGAATAATAATAATGATAATTTACTCGAGGTAATTAATAAACTTGAACAATAATGACAAGTAGGGTTAGGAAACTTGCTTCGCATGTGAAGCTAAACGATTACTACTTCCGTTCACCACAAATCCTACACACATACCATATGTATTCACGATATTCATTAGTTACATTTTCACTTAATTATTTAATATAAACTCCACTTTATTTAACAAATCATTACCCTTCTAATTTAATTACTTAATTAAATTAGAATATTTTCATTCTCTTACTATTATTACACTTTTATAAATTATGTCCTAATAATTTCCATCGAATATTTAATTTATTCCATAATATCTCAATTAAAATATTTAATTTATTTTATAAATATTTTAATAATAATTTTCATCGAATATTTATTTTATTCCATAATATCTCAATTAAAATATTTAATTTATTTTATAAATATTTTAATAATAATTTTCATCAAATATTTATTTTATTCCATAATATCTCAATTAAAATATTTAATTTATTTTATAAATATTTTAATAATAATTTTCATCGAATATTTATTTTATTCCATAATATCTCAATTAAAATATTTAATTTATTTTATAAATATTTTAATAATAATTTTCATCAAATATTTATTTTATTTCATAAATATCTCAATTAAAATATTTAATTTATTTTATAAATATTTTAATAATAATTTTCATCAAATATTTATTTTTATTTTATTTATTTATTTATTATTTTTTTGATCACGTAAAGTGGTAATTTAGTTTAGTAACGCCACGGGGCGGGTTACCTGACTCATTTTCTCGCATTCTGCAGTTTGCGAACATAACAAGGCCAAATTAGGCCAAAAATCAATCACACGTAAAATTATACATGAATATGGCCATAACTTCCAATTAGTTATTTTTTACAATTTAATTTAGACTTACCCAATCATTGTAATACATATATAATCATTACTTAACCCATCTAGCATGATTTTTAACAAGTTACAACACATAATTTGCAAAATCAACACATTTACTTTCACTGTTCTTGATGTTCTTGAAGGTTTTGAAAATAAAACATGAAAATTGTCACTACAGATTCGTTATAACACCGAATCCGTTTATTTAAACTTTGGTCTCTTCATTATCAACATGCATAACATCATACGAGTGTAAATTTTACTTAAAACATTTATGTTTGATATACTAAAATCACGTATAGGCCTTAAAGGCCAAAACCCAAACTTTGTAATTTTGTAGAAATCATATACGATGTAATACTATGAAACTGATGATATGAAATCATGCAATATATATATATATATAACATGTTATGCTACTCTTATTATTATATATATCTATATAATAGCACAATTTCTCAATTACAGAGACATAACAGAGGTTTGAAAGCCAAAAACTATGAAACCCATTTTATGAAAACTAAATACGTAAAGTAGAATTTGGGAAGGAGGAGATTACCTCATAGAATATAATTAGTAGGCTTAGTTTCCTCACTCTCAATTCTCTTTCACAAAGATATCTTAATTCTTCATGGAAATTCTCCACTCTCTCTGAATATTTCTTAGACTTAGGAAAAAATGAAAAAAGAAAAAGAAGACGTCGTATATAATGATCAGATAATCGAGCGCAGAGTGGTCATTGGCCCAATCATGGGTTAACTGCACCAACTCCTCTTAGGGCCTTATTTGGCTAGCTTCAAAAGACTTAATCTCATTTAATTAAATAAAACCTTTATCATATAGTTTAATTAATGTCACACTCCTATATAAAATAAACTCATATCTTATTTAATTTATTATAAATAAAATATAATAATTTCTCATAAATTCACATAGTCACATAATTAAATAACTCATTAATAAATAATGTCAATTTATTAAATCTCTAATTAATAATTAAATTAATGAAAATAACATCATGCTTAATTAAATAATTCATTTAATTCAATAAGCTCACATAATTACATGCTTTGAATAATAATTATTCTCTACATTAATTTAATAAATGTAACACATATAATTAAATTAATCTACCACAATTAAGGCTAATTAATTATTTAATCTAATAATTAAATCATCGAAAAATATTTATTTAATTCAATAAATATTAAAATTAATTACAAAATTCTCGTTCATTACATCTTTCCCCTTAAAAGGATTCTGTCCCAAGGATCACGACTCAATAAATTCAATTCACATTCTCCCCACTTACAAAGATTCTCATCCCCGAATCGATTACACATAATTAAGTAAATAAATGAGGGTAATTCTTCATCATATTCTCTTCGAGTTCCCACGTAGCTTCGTCAGCGTTGTGGTTCCTCCAAATTACCTTAACAGAAGGGTATAACTTTATTTCGAGAACTTGTTCTTTTTGGTCGACAATTTGGACGAAATTTCTTCGTAAGATAAGTCTTTCTCAAAATGTAGGGGTTCATATTCAATTACATGCTTGTAATCGGCCTTGTAGGGTCGTAATACAGAAACATGGAAGACGTTGTGGACATTCTCGAGTGCTGGAGGTAAGGCTACCTCGTACGCAACTTCTCCGATTCTTCTCAGTACTTCAAAGGGTCCAATGAATCTTGGGCTCAATTTCTCTTTCTTTCCTAACTGATCTTCCCTTTCAGGGAGACCTTCAAGAAAACATAACTACACCGATTCAAACTCGATATTTTTACGATGTGGATCAACAGATTTTTCTTCTGCCGATCTTGAGCCACTACTAGTCGTGTTTCTCGGATCACTTTGACTATTTCTGCCGTCTCTTTGTACCAATTAAATACTAGCAATTGTCTTTCACCAACTTCATCCCAATGAAAGCGGAGTTCTGTAGATTTCTGTAGTATAACGCTCGTAAGGCGGCATGCCTATACTAGCGTGGTAACTGTTGTTGTAGTAGAAATCTACTAATGGTAGGTGATCATCCCAATTTCCTTTAAAGTCCATCACATAGGCTCTTAACATATCTTCTAATGTCCGAGAATCGCTCTCTCACTCATCCAAAATCTGTTTGAGGGTGGTAAGTCAGACTCATTCGCAATTGCATACCCATGTATTCCTCAAGACGTTTCCGTAAATTTGATGTGAAGCGCGATCTCTATCTGAAACAATTGATACCGGAACTCCGTGCCTCGAAACAATCTCTTTTACGTATAGCCTCGCCAACCGATCTAAGTTGAATCTTATTTTGATCGGAAGGAAGTGTGAAGATTTCGCTCGATTGGTCAACGATAACCCATATCGCGGTCGTAGCCTTTTCCGAGTCGTCGGAAGGCCAACCACGAAAGTCCATTGTAATATGTTCCCATTTTCATTCTCGGGATCTCTAACGGTTGTAGCAATCCACTCGGTCTCGATGTTCTACTTTCACTTTCCGACCAAGTTAGACACTTGGCAACACATTCTCGCAACATCACGCTTCAAATTCGGGCCACCGTAAATGTTGTCTAAGATCTTGGTACATCTTGGTACTACCAGGTGAATCGAATATCGTGAACTATGAGCCTCGCTTAAAATATCTTCCTTAATCTCTTGAATCAAGCGGTACCCAAATTCTATTATCAAATCTCGGTATTCCTTCCTTATCCATCTTAAATCTTGGTTCGGTTCCTTCGAGATATCTTCTTTGTCACATTTTACATTCTTCGTCCCGAAAGTCGAGCCTCCTTAACTTTATCCAAGAGGGTTATACCAGATTGCATCTCAAATATTTTATCATCAATCTCCATAGGATACTTCACTTCCAATTCCGGTTTCTCCATTTACGCAATTAGCTCGTCTGAGCAAATCAACATCATCAACTTCTCCCGCCTCTTTCTACTTAAGGCATCCAAGAATCGACATTCGCCTTTTACCCGATGGTATAAAATCTCACGATCGTAGTCCTTAATTAACTCCAACCACCTTCTTTGATGCATATTCAAGTCCTTCTGCGTGAAAATATATTTCAGACTCTTATGGTCCGTATATATTTCACACTTCTCCCCGTAGAGATAGTGCCTCCAAATTTTCAAAGCAAAAACAATTGCAGCTAACTCCAAGTCATGGGTCAGATATCCCTTCTCGTAATCCTTCAATTGTCGTGATGCATACGCAATGACTTTGCCGTTTTGCATCAGCACACAGCCAAGTCCTTTATGCGATGCATCACTATAAACAAAATTTGTAGAAATCATATATATGAATCATATTTTGTAGAAATCATATATATGAATCATATATATGAATCATATTTTGTAGAAATCATATACGATGTAATACTATGAAACTGATGATATGGAATCATGCAATATATATATATATATATATATATATATAACATGTTATGCTACTCTTATTATTACATATATCCATATAATAGCAAAATTTCTCAATTACAGAGACATAACAGAGGTTTGAAAGCCAAAAACTATGAAACCCATTTTATGAAAACTAAATATGTAAAGTAGAATTTGGGAAGGAGGAGATTACCTTATAGAATATAATTAGTAGGCTTAGTTTCCTCACTCTCAATTCTCTTTCACAGTATCTTAATTCTTCTTGAAAATTCTTAGACTCTCTTTGAATATTTCTTAGACTTAGGTAAAAATGAAAAAAGAAAAAGAAGACGTCGTATATAATGATTAGATAATCGAGCGCAAAAAGTGGTCAATTGGCCCAATCACGGTTAATCTGCACTAACTCCTCTTAGGGCCTTGTTTGGCTAGCTTCAAAAGACTTAATCTCATTTAATTAAATAAAACCTTTATCATATAGTTTAATTAATGTCACACTCCTTTTATAAAATAAACTCATATCTTATTTAATTTATTATAAATAAAATATAATAATTTCTCATAAATTCACATAGTCACATAATTAAATAACTCATTAATAAATAATGTCAATTTATTAAATCTCTAATTAATAATTAAATTAATTAAAATAACATCATGCTTAATTAAATAATTCATTTAATTCAATAAGCTCACATAATTACATGTTTTGAATAATAATTATTCTCTCGCATTAATTTAATAAATGTAACACATATAATTAAATTAATCTACCACAATTAAGGCTAATTAATTATTTAATCTAATAATTAAATCATCGAAAAAATATTTATTTAATTCAATAAATATTAAAATTAATTACAAAATTCTCGTCAAATACAAATTGTTTTGAAGACACGATGAGCTAATCTAAATGAAGCTCAAATGGTCGTGATATCTTTATATATGAAAGTAGGCCACTCAACCGTAGATGAAAATCGGTCTTAGATGCTCAAGCATGCAAAACTTGTTCTCAAGGAAGCTCACATCAAAGGACCATCGAGCATCAAACATTAGGAACTTAGTATGGGAGCAGAACTCCACAAGCACAAGCTGATAAGGAAGACTACGTTCATAGTTCTATCAAAGGATCGTAGAATGATCAACTCTAAAGATGCTCATTTCTATGATATAAGAAGATTTAATGACTTCAGTCAGAAGGAGACATGCAGGGATGCCTCCTTATGTACATAAGGAAAAAGGAATCACACCTCACTGAAAAGATAACATCAACCATGGGGGAGCAGTGATCTGTTAAAGAGCAATAATACTGAAATGTTTTATGAAGCAATATACCAGCTGCAGAGTCCCAAAACTTTGTGGTTGATGAACCAAATAAAGATCCATAGTCAGTAGGAACGTCTAAAAATGTACTGTTGATAACCTATCAGCCGCCCAATTCAAAATCGTGGAGTACCTACAATCAAACATATGATCGTAGTGTAAAAAGCTAGAAGACACCACGATCACAACAAATGCAATTGTCTAAAGCTGATGAAGGGTCTCCTCGTCAGAAAAGGTCAAAAGAGATATCAGTGCTAATTACTTCTAAGGTATTTCATTTGGAAAGCGCCTCAGGGACAAACCTGACCCTTAGCTCAGTCTAAGAGGTTGGCCCTTCCTGGGCTACCTTAACCTAGAAGAAATGCTTAGTCAAGTTCATCTCAAAGACCAAGACAGTCAGCGATCGTAGAGTGAAGGTAAAAGTAAACTCAATGATCATGGAGCAACCTCAACAATCGTAGAAGTAGACTCGACGTTCGCAGTCTTACAAGAGAATACTCTAGCTCATGAGAAGCTTTGGAAGAACAGGACATTTGCTCAATCATTCACAATAAGAGGAGACAGGTTCGAATGATGGTTGGAAAGAGGTACTACTAAAGGAAAGTACCCAAGGCTTCATAAAGCACCACAGTGAATGAGGTGTGGAGGTTCAAAACGAGAAGTAATGTTAAAACCATTCACTGCAACATCCTTCAGAGAATTGATCATTGAGCCAACAAAGGAAAAGATAGAGTCAATAGTTGTCCTATCATGCTACTCTATGAACTAAAGAGGTCAAAGGTCAATCCACGTCAATCAAACGTCCACTCTTCTGAAAGAGACAACTAACTGACAAGCTACTGGGGAGTTACAGCTCATTACTGGGCATCATGCAACCAATGACTAGTTAACACATCATAGCATATGCAGTGTAAGAAGGAACAGCCATAAAGACAGATTCAAATCTGCAAACAGTTATCAGAATCTCTCGAGCCTCTCTCCCTCCCATTTTCAAACCCTAGAATCCTTTCAAAGCTTAAATCGATTAAACCTCCAGAACCCAAATAACAATCAGCTGTCTCTCATAAATCTCTCCGAATCAACACCCATACTCCTTGAATCTTCTAATGGCAGACTGGCGAGTAATCATTAGCATTCAGCTAGGAACCAAGTCGTTCGAAAAATCTGAGAAAAAGTTTAGGGATATTCTCGAACTTATGAAGGAGGCAAGGTTCTCATAATGTCTTGAGGTAAACACACGAATATATAGTGACCTGGTTAAAGAGTTTCATTCAAACACAATTATAAATTCTGGGATTCTCTCCACCAAGGTTAAGGGTCAGATATTGAAACTAAGTTCTTCTGACATCAATCAATGCTTAGACCTTCCTGACCAAGATCTAAAAAGCCTGGAAGAGATCGACACTGAAAAAGCTAAGAAGATTATGCAGTACAAAAGAAACCCTAGTCTGAAGGACATAAAGAAAAAGGAGTTTCCTGAAGAATATGAGTTCCTTGCTGAAATAGTGGGTAAATGTATCTTATGCAAAGACACTGCACATGATACTGTGATTTATCAACAGCTGAAGATCATGTCTGCTATAGTCCTGAAGGAACATATCAACTATGGAGCTGTCCTGCTTTACCAGATGTCTAAGTGGCTGGATAAGGAAGAAAAGAAAAGGTTAACTGAAAAACCACTCACAAAGGTTTTTCATGGGAGATTCTTAAGTATCATCCTGAAGAAAAAGTTAAAGAATAAAATGAAGGATGATGAGGGCGAGATTCTTAATGTTCACAAAATTATGTCTCCTCAGCTGTTCGTAAATTGGAAGAAAAACCCAAAGAAAAACAGAAGGTTAACTACAGCAGAAAGCAGCTGAAAGATCTCTAAAAAGAAGAGAAAGGCAAAGGAGGAAGAAAGCTCTGAGTCTGGTGACTCCACACCAGTTGCTGCCACACCAGCAAGCAAGAAGCCTAAGAATATGAAGAATGCTAAGGCTTCATCAAGCCATATCTCCACTGTTAAGAAGAAATAAGGAAAAAACGAAGAACTAGCTTTAACTACTGTAAACCCAAAAAGGAGAAGAAGTAACAGATTACTTCACGAACCCTTAAGAAAGAAAGCTAAGGTGGTAAACAAACCAGCCCCAGTTCCCCAGGAAAGTCCATCCAACCAAGAAAAACATGAAGAATTTGATGATGAGAAAGGAACTAAAAGTTCAAAGATTGAATCCTTAAAGAGCAAGTCCAGAAATAAGGAAGAAGTTGAATTTGTGAAAGAAAAAGCCAAGTCTGATGGTAAAGAAAAAGGATGTGCAAGCTCTACGGTTAACTATTAGAGCATTCACTCTGATGATAAAGAAAGGCTGCAGTTTAACACAACAATATCCTCTACAGCAATCGCTTTAATAAATCCAAAATATGCAGAGTCTGAGGAAGAAAAACATGCCCATTCTACTGCTGAACATCAAGCTGGCCTGTCCGATGATGTAAATGAAGATGATTCTGTAGAAGAAGGACATGCCCCTGTCAATGATGAAAATGAAGAAAGCATGTCTGATGACTCAAAGGCCTCAGAGTCTGAAGAGGAAGAAGAGTTTGACTCTCAAATTGCTGAACCACCAAGGAAAAGGAAGAGCCACGCATCATCAAGCTAAATTTGCCTCTAACAAGAAAAAAATGATCACTCTCATCGCAAAGAATTGAAGTAAATGATGATGAATCTGATGAAGAAAATGATGAAGATGGAATTAGTGATGAATCCAAGGAAGATACTGCTGAAGAAGGTTCTAAAAATGAAATTCAACAAGAAGACTTCACTGAAGAATCTGATGAAGGAAGTCAGTGAGATTCTTGATCAAAAAGGGAAGAAATAGGGAAAGAGTCTGATTCTGCACTTCAGGAATTAGAGGAACCAGAATACTGTACTGTTCTCTCTCCAGCTAGAATCAACAGAAGAATAGTGGTGGAAGTTTTTGATGAACCACCAGCTGAACCAGAAGCAAGATGGATAAGTAATGGAAATGAACAACTTTGAGTTGTAAGGATGACTACAGATGAAGTACTTCATAATTGGAAAAATATGGAGTTAGATTGCACAACAATATTGTACAACTCTAAAAATAAGGATGAGAGCTACTTTAGCTGGTGTTATTCTCAATTTCCAAATCTAGAGTTGGTGTCACAAAACTTCCTAAGGGTAAAGAAGTTTGCAACCATGATGATCAATGACAATCCTCACTACAAGATCTACAGACAAGCTGGAAATCACTATATTCCCTATGATCATAGAGTTGACAATCAAGGCGCGTATGACTATGGCCAAAGGAATAATCGTAGAGTCTGTTTACTCTACCATTGATGATGTTCAAATCAAAATTGAGAAGCCTCCATCTGCCCAAACTCAGATATCTAACATCCCTTCATCTTCCAATATCTGTTGGTACTCAACGATTTCTCAGATTGTCAACACTTTCCACAATCTATCCAAGGATGAAAATCGTAGAGTCCAAGCTAGTGTTCAACAAGAAGCTACCAGATCAAATGACCAAAATCCTGTGGAGCAGGAGCTTTTGAGGAATTCTGCTGAGCTGGTTGAGAAGATATTTCTAATGAATGAAGAGTCAAAGCAGTTAACAAGAATAGAGGATAGACTCCAAGCAACTATCGCTGATATATCTCCCAAAATCAAAGACAGATCACATCTATCTAAAAGCCATACATGATCAGAAAGCTACAGCTCTACGAGCACAAGAAGCAAATGAAGAGAAACTCAAAATCCTCTCTGACAAGATTGACAACATGAATCAATCTTTCTCTATGCAACTTAAGCTAAGTCAACAAGAAATTAAGAATGAAGTTGGAAACTCCTCCTACATGATGTAGCAGCTTATGTTGAATATGGAACAGCTCTCTCAACTAATTAATGACAAAAAGGGGGAGAAAGAGAGGCATAGAAAGAGGCAGCCAAGAAAGGGAAAGAAGAGCAGAAGGAAACAAAAGAAGAAGATAGCAGAAGAAGAAGTTGGGTCATCATCAAAGGGGGAGCTAAAGGATGATGAACCCGTATTTGCAAAGGCTGAGGGGGAGTCAGAGCAGCAAACATCTGAGGGGGAGCATACAAAAGGATGATGAAGCCAATGTCCCAGGATGAACAGATGAAAAAAGATCAAACAGATGAATCAAATAGATGAATAACACATCAACAGACATCCTGGAAGCATACGTGGAGCCAAAGAGGTATATCTCTAACTAGTTAGGTATGTTTTGGATCCAGGATGTAAGATATTAAATTTCATATTATTATAAATGACATTCATGATTATCTATTTTAGAAATACAACAGCTCACTGTGTATAAGATTCATTACTAACATGCATATGTACTTATTGTTTTTGTCATAATTAAATAGGGGGAGATTGTCAGGAATAAACATGTGAATGATATTCCTGTTTACATATAATTTGATTATGACATATATATATATATATATGAATTAATATGCAAGTATGTTTGCATTAAGAAAAGTTGTAAAGTCCTTTGATAGATAATAGAAACATATGTACAAGGACTTAGAATGAATTGATCAAATGTGTTAGGTTGATCTTACATAAGCAAAACAACTTTGTAAAGTCCTTTAAAAAGAAATGATGTATAAAGACTATAAATATAGAAAGATCAAGCATGTTAGGTTGATCTTATGATGTAATAGATAGGATTGTCTAATTGTCGAGCACTGCATCGGAAATCGTAGTCTGTCAGGAGAGTCAAGGAAAACTAGAGAGCTATCGAGGCGTAATCAGTAGTCCAGTAAAATAGTAGATCTCTGCACTTTCAGAGACTTCTAGGAGAGACGAGGAAGGATCGTGAGTGTGTCGAGGAGAACTTCATCGTAGCCGTAGTCCGCCGAGAGGAAGTCATGTTCGTAATCATAGAGAGACGACTTTCCTACGAGTAGTCGACCGAGCATCTGCCCAAGTCAAGTGAAGAATCATAGACTACACTTAGAGTCGTAGAGTCTACTAACGGCCAAATCAAGGATCGTAGACTGCTTTTAGAATCGTAGAGTCTCCTGATCGTATCAAAGGCAGAAATCATAGTCAAGCAAGATCAGATGAAGATAACAAGCACAACAATAGAAATCATAGAGTGTCAAGATCTGATCTCAGAGTCGTAGTGTCTGCATAGCCTAAGCTGAATCGTAGAGTGCAGGACTACGATCTCAATAGATGTGCTCACAATGCCAAGGCAGAATCGTAGATAAAATACGATTCTCAACTAATGTGCACTCCCTGAATATCCAAAGGAATGTAGCCTCTGGTTGGCACTGCATAGATACGTCCCACCTGAAGGTAACTACAGAGCACTCAACGAATGGCATGCTAAGCTAACAGAAGACATAAGCACCAATCCAATCAACATCAAGATTAAGTCCATGAAGACATTCATCAGAATCATAGAGTTCGAATAACTGAAGACTGAAGCATTGGCAACGGTTCAATCTGAATGGTAATGTTCGGACAAGAGCTTATTCAGAGCATTGATGCAAGGACAACCTCTGATCGAGAAATCAGAAGGGTGAAATAAAGTCGTCGACCTGCCCAAGATATAAAAGTGACATATCTGACAGGGTTGGTGAAACAGCAGACTGCAGTGTTAGGAAGTCAGAAAAAGATGTCATGTCACATCTGCAGTCTGCACTAAATAACTCAAGATCTGTGAAGCAATTTGAATAACTTTCAATGGCTACTTTCCAATGGTAAGATTGGGAACTAGTATAAATCAACAAAGCCTCAAAGATCAAGAGTTGCTAATGATTGTGTGTTGCAGAATCGTTGAGTTGGTGAATGTTATTGTTGACTCTACGAGTTCCACCAAAGATCAATAGAACAAGTCTTAGTGACAGTGAGACTACCAAGGTGGAAGTGAAGCAGCTTTGAAGAAGGACTCATACAGATCAAAGCTTCACTCAACAAAGATGAGAATGCCACTAAAGATGGTAGCCAAGCTGAGAGCCGAGAAGGCCAAAAAGATAGCATTCAAGAAAGTGGCTAAGTACAAAGAAGATCAAGAGAGCCACTCTACAGATCACCATGAACCTAAAGCTGAAACTGAACAAGTGCAGAATCATGTCTGCAAAACATTCAAGAAGGGTTCAGGGATTACTAAGTGCCAAAAGAATTCTACCAAAAGCTCAGGGACTTAGCAAATCTAGATGGTGATGGTGCACAGCTGACATCAGATGAAGATGAGCTGAAGAGAGTAAAGATTAGTTGTACCAAAGAAGATGTGGTCCAGACTCGAAGCAGAATGCAAAGAGTACCACACCAAGATGCTAAGTACAAAAGATATTCAGAGCTTACTGACATCTTAGCAGCTCCGCACCAGCAATAACTACAACTACAACTACAACAACAAGAAGCCAGGGCCTGATGGGTCCTTGTCCGGTGGGACTAAATGAGTTTCCAAGCCTGCTGTGCTTGAAGAGTTCCTAGGGAACTAGAGATGTTCCAAGGCTGCTAGCCTTGAAGAGTTGTTAGTGAATTGAAGTCCCAAGGCTGCTGGCCTTGAAGGAATCTTAGTGATTCAGGGTGCTGCCCTTCCATAGTAGAAATCCTGCTAGTTGAAAGTAGAGGAGTGGATTAGGAGCTTGAGTCTCTGATCCACTTAAAACCCCTTGTGTCTTGTACTTTATGTCATTTACATTATGTACATTAACTGCTATAACGGCTATGAATGTTTTAACTACTTACTACTAAAGTAACTCTACGAACAATGTATGTTTGATTATGAATATATCAATGAAGGGGATCTTTTACTTATTCCGCTGTGCTTGAAAAGATTCTTAAGTTTGTTATGAGCTACTTAATGAGCAATACAACTTAATAGACAGAAAGTATTTTGAAATTCTAAGGATCTATTCAACCCCCCTCCCACCTTCTACATCTATATTGTGCCTACTGGGAACTAACAGATCTTTCTACGTGGATTACCGCATAGTGGGTGAAAATCCATTTGCAGTTTCGTATATTCTATTATACTCGTATGAGATATCATTTCTTTTGTACTCGTCATGAAATATCATTTTCTTTTATGAGTTACTATTCACGGGTTACTATTCACCTAGTTACTATTCACTCTAGTATTATTTACTCGGGTATTCAGGGCACTTTTCGTGTCGGAGTACTATTCACGAGTTACTATTAACCCAAATTACTATTCACCTGAATATTATTCACTCAGGTATTTGGGGTGCTTTTTATGTTAGAGTACTATTCACGAGGTACTATTCCCGAAGTACTATTCACGGGGTACTATTTATCCGAAAAATATATTTCTTTTCTGTCCAAATTATTTTTGGTACATAAATATTATTCTTGAATTTTACTCTACGAAGCAGTATCATGTTGACAATTTGGATATTTTTAAACTCTGGATAAATTTAAAGTCTTTAATATTTATCCTTGATTTCGTTTGATTATTGCTTATATCATTGTCATAATCCTCATGTTTATATTGTGATGAATGTCATCTTTGGCTTACGTGTATAGATGGACTTGGTATGATTATGACCAGGGATTATTCGGTATAATCATGATCGTAATGTAACGAATGATGTGGTAAAAGTCCTCATTAGCCTGTAGTTCATTGATGGACAGTTATTGGTATGATTATAACCATGGATTATTCGGTATAATCATGACCATTGTTGAAAACACGAATATCCTTGGCCCGTAGTGCATGGATAATTCGTGGTCATAATACTAATGAATATCCTTGGTCAGTAGTGGATGATTCGATGATGTGAATTATTTATTAAGTTGAGTCTCAGCGATAAAATATTGATTATACACTTTTAATTCGTAAAAGATAGTAGATATCATGCTCTACTTGATTCTTCTAAAATACAGTTGTATGTCTTTAGCCTGTAGTGTAAATATGAATTGCTAATGAATATCTTTGGCCGTAGTGCAAAGACGAATTTATTAGTATGATTATAAGAAAGAATTTTGATTTGGTATAACCATGATTTTTAATGTTTCAGGTAAAGATAGGTGATGAAAATTATCTTCGTCCTGGTTATGAAGAGGAATTTATAATCATAATTATGATTATAAGTTATTCACATGATTGTGGACTGGAATTGTTAATTGATGTTACAGGGATAAAACATTATTGGTGGGCTTTTAACACGGAGAAGATAATAGACCTTATGGTCTATTTGACTCTTCTAATGGATTGCTCGTTCCGCTGCAACTATGGTTGAAAGGTTTTATCATCTACCATATGTTCTAAATCTCTGATTTATTACTGACGAAGGCTATTGATAATTTAATTATCTTTAGTCATGATATTCTTTACTGGGCTATTTGTGCTCACCCTTTTGCTTCACAATTCCTTTCAGGTATTAAGAGTGTAGCTGGGTCGAGCGGGGGTAACAGGGGATTAGAACGGTGGTCTATAGCTATTGAGGTTTCCCTTAAAACAGTATGGAAGTAATTTTATTGAGAATTATAGATAAGTGTGTCGTATTGTATACATCATTTTAACCGTAGACTTTTGTGAACCAAATAGGGTGAGGTGAACCCAACTTTGGAAGGGCATTTTGCCACTATCCTAAAAGATGTCTAATGACAGACAACTTCGTGTTATCATAAGACAAGGTTGTGCACATCCATTTGCTGAGTATATCTACGAGCACTACCTATATAATCTTGGAGTTTGTTTGAAATAGGATTCTCAATTGGAGACAATGGAGATAATTATAAGTCAAGAGAAGAGTCACCATTGGAAAGAAGATGATAGCAATCTTTTTATTTTTCTTTGGGGACTATTGAGTCAACCAAGGATAATTCTGTGGACATATGATATCTATCATAACCTGGACACATGGCCTCCCATGTACGAAGGTTTCCTTGAGTATTTTCCAAAGATTTTAATTTCTAAAATGCAGTTATCGATCGTATTTTTATATAAAAGTACCATTGTAAGGTGTTGTGGTTTATAGGCACCATGAGAGTTACATATATTTGTATTAAAACTCATATCTTATCTCATTGTCGTATCGCATTTATAGTTCAACAGTTGTATAAATGAAGTTTATATTTTTTTCCTATAGTGTGATATCTGGCGACTCAAAATGGGTCGTGTGGACCTATTTTGGGGGCATCACAAATGGTATCAGAGCTTAGGGATATGGTCGCTGGCAGAGATATGAGTCTAGAACTAGGAGGGGAGAGACGAGTAATATACTTCGTTAGTGTGTGACTTACCTAAGCTAAAATTGTTTACTTGATAAGTTGACAAATTGTGATATGTCAATTAACCTTTATTTTGAAGATATATTCTAGAATGATATCTGAAATACATGAGATGAGCAATGGGAAAATCATGATACAGAGGAAATAACTGGGAAGATACAATCCGAAAAGAAAGCAAGGTATTCTCATCTCTTCGAACTACCAGGTACGTAAATTTTGACGGCGAAATTTCATAAGGAGGGGAGATTGTGAGATCCCGAAATTATGAAATAAAAGTAATCAATTTTTTTATAATTATTATTTTATTTAGTAAATGGTTAAATTGAGAAAGGGTTAAAGTTAAGGGTGATATTTGAAAATTTTACAAAGTAAGCAAGTTGTTATTCGTTGTGTCGGGGAATATTCGATTGGTCGGGGAATATTCATTTTCATAGGGAATATTCGTACGACGGCATAATCATTGGTGGACCCCACAACGAAACTATTGTCGTAGTTAGAAAACGACTGAATTATCTTTTTATAAAAATAACGGCGAAAGTTTTACTATTAAACTGTTGAACTACCCGGTAGTAAAAGTACAATGTACGCTGTGGTTGCATAGTAGCACCTGTGATTGATTATTGATGCTTTACGTGAAAAGTCACTCGCTTATACTCAATTATTGCTACATGAATTATTGCATCATATCTCTCATATTATTGATTCAATTATTATCACAAAGATCATCTGCATAATATGTTATATTATTAAATCAATAATTGAGATGACAAAGTTATTCATATTATTATTTGCAATATTGACAATGTCTAGAAGTTCATTAAGGAGAGGTTTGGTCACCTAATCGCGCTACCAATAAGCGTAAATCCTTATCGAAAGCCCCTCTTCCCGGAAACGACCTCGATTGTTAAATATTATGAGTTATAATATTAATGATGAATAAGTTTGTGTTGATTAAAGATGAAATTGATAGTTCCATTGTGTTGGGATTATTAGTGTTAGTGGAAGTCGATATTTATTTCGATAATAATTGATGTCTGGAAGTTATACTGACCAATCGGGTAATTAATCGGATAAATGAGCAATTAATTGCTATTAATTCACATTATTATAACTATTTGTTCATATGTGTGTACTATTGATTCACATTCATGCATTATTAGGGGAGATGGTGCAAGATTGATAATACTTGCATGACTAAGTTAAAAATAGAGGTATAGATGGAGGTACTATACTGTAATTCATATTTTCACATGTATAGAACTATTGATTCACATGATTTACTATTGATTCACATGATTTACTATTAGGGGAGGTGGTGCAAGTTTGATAATACTTGCAGGACTAAATTAAAAATGAAGAAAAAGAGGGAGGTATTATACTGTAATATTTTGAGCCCCAAAATGTGCAATTATGGAAACTATATTTTCCTATAAATAGAAGCTCATTCCTTCATTATTTTATACCAATTCACTAAAGCTATAGAGAAATTATTATAGAGAGAAATTATAGAGAGAAATTATAGAGAGAAAGAAGAAAGGAAGTCTGCTACCTTACTATTCTAGTATCCAGTTTTCTTCTAAGGTAAGGGATATTATTATTATAGTAAGGGGTATTATTTCTTTCGTATTCATGAAGAGAGTTATTTCTTTCAATATTCGTAAGGGTTGTTATACCATTTTTATTATTCTGTTGGAATAACTCGTTATCTGTAATGGTTCATCGCATGCCCGGTGAATTCTTCTCATTATTCCATTCTTTATTATTCTATTGGAATAACTCATCTGGTCTTCGGTCTATCGCATGCCCGTGAATTCTTCTTTATTCCATTTTTTATTATTCATTGAATAACTCCGCTCACGCGGACTACCGCATGCATGGTGAATTCTTCTGTTATTCCATTCTTTAACCTGTCTATGTGGATTACCGCATGCATGGTGAATGATCATTCGTATTTATTCTTTATTAAATTATGGAAATGATCAGTCTACGTGGATTACCGCATAGCGGGTGAAAATCCATTTGTAGTTTCGTATATTCTATTATACTAGTATGAGATATCATTTCTTTTGTACCCGTCATAAAATATCATTTTCTTTGGTATTTTTCTTTTACGAGTCACCCAAATTACTATTCACCCGAATATTATTTACTCAGGTATTTGGGGTACTTTTCATGTCGGGTACTATTCACGAGGTACTATTCCCGAAGTACTATTCACAGGGTACTATTTACCCGAAAAATATTTTTTTTCTGTCCAAATTATTTTTGGTACATGAATATTATTCTTGAATTTTACTCTACTTAACCAAAGATCATGTCGATAATTTGATATTTTTAAACTCTGGATAAATTTAATGTCTTTAATATTTATCCTTGATTTCATTTTATTTGATTTCGTTTGATTATTGCTTATATTATTGTCATCATCCTCATGCTTATATTTTGATGAAAGTCATCTTTGGCTTACGTGCATAGATGGACTTGGTATGATTATAACCAAGGATTATTCGGTATAATCATGATCGTAATGTAACGAATGATGTGGTAAAAGTCCTCATTGGCCTGTAGTTCATTGATGGACAGTTGTTGGTATGATTATAACCATGGATTATTCGGTATAATCATGACCATTGTTGAAAACACGAATCTCCTTGGCCCGTAGTGCATGGATAATTCGTGGTCATAATACTAATGAATATCCTTGGCCATAGTGCAGGGATGATTCGATGATGTGAATTATTTATTAAGCTGAGTTTCAGTAATAAAATATTGATTATACACTTTTAATTCGTAAAAGATAGTAGATATCATGCTCTACTTGACTCTTCTAAAATACAGTTGTATGTCTTTGGTTTGTAGTGCAAAGATGAATTGTTAATGAATATCTTTGGCCGTAGTGCAAAGATGCATTTATTAGTATGATTATGAGAAAGAATTGTGATTTGGTATAACCATGATTTTTGATGTTTCAGGTAAAGATAGGTGATGAAAATTATCTTCATCCTAGGTGCGAAGAGGAATTTATAATCACGATTATGATTATGAGTTATTCACATGATTGTGAACATGAATTGTTGATTGATGTTACAGGGATAAAACATTGTTGGTGGACTTTTAACATGGAGAAGATAATAGACCTTATGGTCTATTTGACTCTTCTAATGGATTGCTAATTCTGCTGCAACTATGGTTGAAAAGTTTTATCATCTACCATATCTTCTAAATCTCTGATTTATTATTGACGAAGGCTATTGATAATTTAATTATCTTTAGTCATGATATTCTTTACTGGGCTATTTGTGCTCACCCTTTTGCTTCACAATTCCTTTCAGGTATTAAGAGTGTAGCTGGGTTTGAGCGGGGTAATGTGAGGATTAGAACTGTGGTCTATAGTCACGAGGTTTCCTTAAAATAGTATGGATGTAATTTTATTGAGAATTATAGATAAGTGTGTCGTATTGTATACGTCATTTTAAACGTTGACTTTGGTGAACCAAATAGGGTGAGGTGAACCCAACTTTGGAAGGGCATTTTTCCACTATCATACAAGATGTCTAATGACAGATGACTTCATTTTATCACAAGACAGGGTTGTGCACATCCACTTGCTGAGTATATCTACGAGCACTACCTATATAATCTTGGAATTTTTTTGAAATATGATTCTCAATTGGAGACAATGGAGATAATTATAAGTCAAGAGAAGAGTCACCATTGGAAAGAAGATGATAGCAATCTTCTTGTTTTTCTTTGGGGACTATTGGGTCAACCAAGGATAATTCTGTGGACATATGATATCTATCATAACCTAGACGTATGGCCTCCCATGTACGAAGGTTTCCTTGAGTATTTTCTAAAGATTTTAATTTCTAAAATAGTTATTGACTGTACTTTTATGTAAAGTACCATTGTAAGATGTTGTGGTCGAGGCACCATGAGAGTTACATATATTTGTATTAAAACTCACAGCTTATCTGTTATCGTACTCTGCACGATAGTTCAATAGTTGTATAAATGAAGTTTATATTTGATTCCTGTAGTATGATATCTGGCGACTCAGAATGGGTCGTGTGGACCTATTTTGGGGGCGTCTCATGTTAGGCTTATAGTAAGATGTTATAACATATTATAGTGATGATATAATACTAAATGTGACATCAGAGGTGTGACACCTCCAAATCCGGGTACTTTATTTCCCACAAGATTTGGTGTTCATTGATAAAAACATTCATTTCTAACTACCCAAATATAATTTAATTTAACAATAAACCTTCCCATTAAAGGATTACATCAATAAGTTCAATAAAATCTCCTAGGTTATCTAACCTTTAAATACAAACATCAAGTGCAGAAAATTAAATAATTCCATCTCAACAATTAAATCAAAGTCTGACAATATAGAAATCAACAGATTTACAAGTCTCAACACTTGTTCATCTTTCCTTTTCCTTTACTGGTGGTAGGTTCATCGACTTTCTCAACTTTAGCTGTAATGGTTATATAAGCAAGAATGAGCAAACAAATGCTCACTTGAAGTGACAATGAATAAAAATATCATAACAACTGCCAAATGAATAGGCTCAATAAAACTACATAATATTCTCTATCAATGATAATCAGGAACATAATTTGAAATATATGTATCTGAGGGTCACAAGACCACGAACTATGTCCAAAGTTATAAGTATTCTTTCAACCTAATCCTAAACAATCATAAGACTGTAGGGACTTCTCATACTTAGGGGGATCAGCCATTCGTACAATTTTTTGTGCACAAACAACTAAATGCTTACGCGTAAATAATCCCTTGTAATAGGGTTGTTCATCTCAGTTTTAATATACGAGTCCGCACCAAAGGAAGTTTGGTTTGGATAAGCTTCAAGGTAATTTAGAGTTCAACGAACATCAACTAAGGATTAGTTGAATCAATATAGTTTAATATCACTTCAAGTGCTCGATAACAATATGATATGAAATAGTCATGAATTATAAGTGAATCAACATTATACATCGAAATCATGATTCAGAAATGAACTAGAAAGCATAGGCATTGAATATTGTAACAAACCTTGCTTGAACAATAATAAGCTAAGGCTATTAGTCTTACTAAATAAAAGAAGTGAGTTAATGAACGTGCATAATTAATAACAAGTTGAGGAATAAAACTTGCTCAACATAAGAACAACCGAATTTAGGAACTTGCGTAATAAGAAACCAAATTAAAGATAGTAACCCTTCTCAAAGTAAGAGTTAGGTTAAAGAGTTTGCATGAACATAATAAGGTTAGAACAAATATAAAAGTAGTTTTAGGAACTTGCTCAATGCATTAACAAGGTTTAAGCGCTTGTGTAATCGTAAAAGTAGAGTTAGAGAACTTGCCTCATGCGTAGGTTAAACAATCACTACTCACGTTCACCACAAGTCCTACACATACCATATGTATTGACAATACTCATTAGTTACACTAATATTAGCTTCACGAGTTTGTTTCCCACTTTTAGTATAGCTCACTTACTAAGTTTAAGTTTAAACAACATCACATCTTTTCAAGAGCATCACATTTTAGCTCTATTACAACTAATTAAATGATCATGTCATTGCACCATATACACATAGCAACTTGATACAACATCCTATTACATGTCCAACATGTTATCATTCTTTTTAGATTAGGTTATACTAACACACAAAGGACTGGACTTGCATTCGTGCATCCCAACGCCCTTTGATGGCCTCTAAATGCAAAACATTCCTAATGATAGCCATTTTTATCCCTAATAACTACATCAAATTGAAAAACTTAAAGAATAAAAGTTATAGGTATACTCGTCCTTGTTTCGGATCATCTTGAATCGAATCAATCGGAGTTCGTATGAAAATGTTATGCTCATTTTAGTAAAACATGTCCGGTTAATTTTTTTTTCAAAATTTGGCAAGATAGACTACCCCCCCCCCCGGGCGGGGATTTTTACTCTAGGATAGCTCATCGTGGCGGGGTACCTTCTGCATTTCAATGAATTAACATCTCTAACACTACGTAAAAAAGCCAAATTAGGCCTAAAAACTCATTTCTAACAACTATACCAACCTACCCAAGGTGTGATATGTTTATTAAAATATAAACTAATGTTTCTAACACGTTTCTAACCACATAAACAATATAAACATCAAAATTACAACCTTTAATTTCATTATTTCTATTATTCCATCTTCTTTTGACATTCATAGCGAAATTCTTCACTGTGAATTCGTTTTACAACCAAAATAGTTAATTTCAATTACTTTGTTTTCGTTTCTTCATATTTTTTCACAATCAATCAACAATTTACACTTATACTGTGAATTGAGTACCAATTTTGATTATAATTTAACCCATACTAAACATATGTTAATGTAAACATACTATAATATAATTTCGTCCATAATAAAATATATTACATGAATCAATTTACTCTAAATCATCTATAAACCACATGAAAACAATTTATATCAACAATTATCATATAAAATCACATAATAGACAATTAATCCTTCACACCAATTTCAAAGAGAACTTTTCATATATATAAAAACTAGAACTTTTAGAAGAAAACTAAAATAAGAAAAGTAGGGTTATACCTTTGCTAGAAGAGCATTACAACAACTACTTCTTTGCAATTCTCAACTCACAGAGAATTTTCTACTCTTCCTTCTCTCTTTTCTTTCTTTCTTTCTTTCTTTCTTCTCTCTTTCCTCTTCTTTCTCTTCTTCTTTGTTCTTTCTCTCTTTTTGTTCTTTCTTAGGCTTAAGCCAACACTTAACATAAAACTAAAATAGACGCTAACTTAAAAATAAAAATATATATAATAATAAGGCTTACTAAATATATATCTTAAACCATTTTATTTTAAATTTAAAAGCCATAAGGCCTTGTTTGGCAAAACCAATTAAAATAATGACTTAATCATTCCTTAAGCCTTGTTTGGCAAAACAAGATTAAAATAAGAATTTCAAAATTCTCTAAGCCTTTGTTTGGTAAAACCAAATTTAAAACTCTTTTTAATTTATTTTAATAACTCATTTATACTATAGTTTTATTGTCACAATTTATTTAAACAAATTCTAATATTCAATTTAATTAAATCTAATAACAATTTATTAAATCAATTTACCACATAAACCAATAAAACAAAATTATAATTTTCCTTATAATTATAATTTTATTTAATAAATTAACATATCATTTTAATTACAAAATTAAATTAGAATAACATTATAATAATTCATTTAATCCCTATCAACTCTCTAATTTAATTGTCAAATATTTATTCAACAATAAACACATCATTTAAAATATTTATATAATTCAATAAATATTTGGAATTATAATTTAAAATTCTGGATTGTTACATCCTTCGCTCCTTACAAGGATTTTGTCCCCAGAATCACAACTCAAACAAATCATTCGTCACATTCTTCCCTTCTTACAAGGATTTTGTCCCCAAAATCAAAGACACAATTAAAAAAATAATTCAGGATAATTTTTCATCATTTTATCTTCGGGTTCCCACATAGCTTCTTCAGCATTGTGGTTCCTCCATATCACCTTCACGGAAGGTATTACTTTATTCCCGAGCACTTGTTCTTTCCTGTCAACTATCTGGATAGGAATTTCCTCATAAGACAAGTCCTTATCGAATTGTAATGGTTCGTACTCAATCACATGCTCGTAATCAGGTTTATACGGTCATAACATCGAAACATGAAAAACATTGTGAATGTGTTCCAACTCTGGAGGTAGAGCTACCTCGTAAGCCACTTCTTCTACTCTTCGCAGCACCTCGAAGGGTCCAATAAACCTCCAGCTTAGCTTTCTCTTTTTACCAAAATGGATTTTCCCCTTCCAAGGTGAAACTTTTAAGAACATGAAATTTTCTACATCGAACTCACGATCTTATCTATGTTGATCATCATACTTCTTCTTCCTATCTTGAGCAGCTACCAATATTGTCCTGATGAGTTTGATAACCTCAATGGTTTTCTATACCAGTTTCAGTCCTAATAGTTGACGTTCACCGACTTCATCCCAGCACAGTGGAGTTATACACTTTATGCCGTATAATATTTCGTAAGGCGACATGTCGATGCTTGCGTGGTAACTGTTGTTGTACGAAAAAATTTCCAATGGTAAATGTTCATCCCAGTTCCCTTTGAAATCTATGATGCATGCTCTGAGCATATCTTCCAACGTTTGGATTATTTGTTCACTTTGGCCGTCTATTTGCGGATGGTATGCCGTACTCATTCTCAATTGTGTTCCCATGCATTCTTGTAGTCTCTTCCAAAAGTTTGACGTGAATCACGGATCTCAATCTGACACAATTGACATTGGAACTCCATGTCTCGAAATGATCTCTTTAACGTATAACTTTGCCAACTGATCAAGATTGAATCTAATCTTTATTGGCAAAAATTGTGCTGATTTCGTCAGCCTGTCCACTATCACCCAAATCGCATCGTATTCTCTCTAAGTAGTTAGAAGACCTTCCACAAAATCCATTGTGATATGTTCCCACTTCCATTCTGGTATTTCCAATGGTTGTAGTAATCCGCTTGGTCTCTGATGCTCGACTTTGACTCTTTGACATGTCAAGCATTTCACGACACATTCTGTAACATCTCTTTTCATGTTTGGCCACCAAAAATGTCACCGCAAATCTTGATACATTTTCGTTCATCCCGGATGAATTGAGTATCTTGATTTATGAGCTTTGATCAAGATTTCTTCTTTAATATCTAGTATCTTTGAACCCAAATTCTCCCCTCGAATCTTAGCAGATCCTTCTAAGATCAATCTTGTACTTCACTCTCACTACCTCAACCACATACTTTCCTTTATTTTTCCCACATTCTTCATCTTGTAGTTGAGCATTCTTTACCTTGTCCACCAAATTTGGACTAGCTTCTATCCGGAATAATCTTTCATCTGATTCTTTTTGAAATTTTATTTCCAACTCTAGCTTTGTCATTGTTTCGCCGAGATAAGTTCCTCCCGGTGGTTAACAACATCAATTTTTCATGACCTTTCCTACTTAAAGCATCAAAGAACCACATTTGCTTTTCCCCGATGATAAAAGATCTCACAATCGTAATCTTTTATTAATTCCAACCATCTCCTTTGACGCATGTTCAGATCCTTCTATGTGAAAATATACTTTAGACTTTTATGGTCTCAGATATATCTCACATTTCTCTCCATAGAGATAGTGTCTCCATATCTTCAAGCAAAATACCACCGCAGACCCAACTCTAAATCATGAGTCGATATCCTTTCTCATAGTCCTTCAATTGCCTTGATGCATATACAATGACTTTGCCATTTTGCATAAGCACACAACCTAATCCTTTATGTGATGCATCACTATACACCACAAAGTTTCCTCATTATTATCTAATGACAACACAAAAGCCACACTTAACTTCTTTTTTTCAAGTCTTGAAAGCTCTCTTCACACTTTCTCCGTCCCAAACAAATTTTACAACTTTTCCTTGTCAAATTTGTTAACAGGATGGCAATCTTGGAAAAGTCTTAAATAAATCGTCTATAATAATCGGCCAGTCCCAAGAAACTCCTCACCTCCGATGGTGTCCTTGGTTGTTCCTAATTGATTACGGCTTCGACTTTTGATGGATCCACTGAAATACCGTCTTTGTTAATCACATGTCCAAAAAATTGTACACGTTATAGCCAAAATTCGCATTTAGAAAATTTCGTGTACAACTTTTCCTTTCTTAACGTCTCCAACGTCAGACATAAATGTTCCACGTGTTCTTTTTGAGATTTGGAGTACACTAGAATATCATCAATGAATACAACCACAAACTTATCTAAGAATGGTTTAAACACCATGTTCATCAAATCCATGAATGTTGCAAGGGCATTTGTCAAACCAAAAGACATCACCAGAAACTCGTAATGTCCATACCGAGTTCTTAATGTCGTTTTAGGTATATCCTCCTTCCTTAACTTTAATTGATGATACCCACTTCTCAAATCTATCTTCAAGAAGTACTTAACTCCCTTTAGCTGATCAAATAAGTCATCTATTCTTGGCAATGGATATTTATTCTTAATAGTGACTTTGTTTAATTCCCTATAATCAATGCAAAGACGCATTGAACCATCCTTC
Organism: Panax ginseng; assembly: GCA_020205605.1. NCBI lineage: Eukaryota > Viridiplantae > Streptophyta > Magnoliopsida > Apiales > Araliaceae > Panax > Panax ginseng. The sequence goes on from CM035129.1 coordinate 70,450,602, forward strand.
TTCTTCACGAATAACACCGGTGCTCCCCACCGTGATACACTCGGTTCAATGTATTTCTTGTCTAACAGCTCTTGTAATTGTACCATCAGATCCTTCATCTCTACTGGAGCCATCCTGTATGGAGCTTTCGATATCGGGGTAGTTCCTGGCGCCAAATTGATAACAAACTCGATCTCTCTATCAGGCAGAAGTCCTGGAAAATCCTCCGAAAACACATCTACAAATTCCCTAACCACTGGTATCTCTTCCAGTTTCACACCCTTCTTCTTCTCGAGTATCGACTATGTAAGCTAAATATCCTACACACAGCCTTGACTCAATAACTTCTTGCATCGCATAATCGCCGACATCTCGCTTGTCTAGGCGATTTGCTACCATAGAAAAACTACCTTTGACGAGTCATAAGGTTTACACATTTCTTTTGGGCAATTAATTATCGCCCAATAATTGAATAGCCAATCCATTCCCAATATAACATCAAACTCTCCAAGTTTAATCGAGATTAAATCTACTATCATGACATTCCCCTTAATATTATCTCTATAATTCTTGTATAAGAACCTAACAGAAATCACCTCCCTATTCACAATTTCTATGTTTAAAGGGAAATTTAATTCTTCACTGGGTAATCCTAACATCTTTGCAAATTCATCAGATATAAACGAGCACTTAGCACCATAATCAAATAATACATAAGCATCTATATCATTTATTGGGATAATACCTGACACAACATCTTTTGATTGTACAACATCCTCGCATACCATGTTGAAGGTTCTAGTCAGGGTCTGTTTGATGACGTTGGTCCAAAGAATGGTCAATGTACCTCCACCGCTACCTCCCTTGCTTCCCGTTGTCTCTCAAATTTTCTTCTTAGGGCACTCATGAGCAAAATGATCCTTTGACCCACATGTGTAGCAAACATTCTTCTTTGTTGATGGATTTTTGGGGCAATGTGACCCTCCGCCACAAATTGAAGCATACTCGCTACCCCTTTAAGCACATGCCACAGTGTGATTCTTTCCGCATGTAGCACATGCTTCAAACTTCTTTTTCTCATTGCTACCTTGTTGGCTTCCAAAGACCAACACTCGTGATTCCACTTCCTCTTCAAGTTACTACTACCATTTCCACCACTACTACCACCATTCTTACCTTCACCCTCATTCTTCTTCTTTCTTTGTTCTTGATTGTACTTTTGTCACAACTCGCCTCCACCCTCAAATGAGAATTTCCTTCTCAAGCACCACACAGCAAACGCTCTTTAATCGAACAGGAGAGACTCTTATATAAACCAGGGCTTCAAGTCCCTGTTCAAACCTCCTCGCCTTACGCTCATCCGTGTTCACTTGATATGGCACAAACTCTCGCCAACTCATTGAACCTTCTTTCATACTCCGACACCTTCGCTCATTGTGCCTCGCTTTAGCTCTAAAACTTCACTTCCATCTCGATTCTTTGAACTCTCTAGGGAAATAGGTCTCAAGAATATTTCCTTGAACCTTTCCCAAGTCATCACTCCTCGACCTCCTCTAGTTTTATTGGCTTGCCACCAATAATCGGCCTCTACTTTCAACATGAATGTTGTTGCAAAAAGCAACTTCGGTTCTCACCAACCCTAGCAACATCAAATACCTTCTCTATTTCCATGATCCAGTGTCTGCAAGGCCAACCGGATTCATGGTTCCACAAAATTTTGTGGTGGTCCAACCGCTTTGAAATCTTTAAAAGTTGCATCTTGATTCCATGGTTGATTCTCATAGTGCTCTCAAGTGGTAGTGTCACCAATCACGAATCAAGTTAGCTTCAAAGTTGTTATTGTTGGTAGATCCTCAAGGTTTGTTGTTGTCGTGGTTGACGCCTTCTTGGAGGCATTTTCCGATTAAAATACACTTATTAGATTATTACTCAATTTCTTTTAAGTATTTTCTACTTAATTTTCACATCATAAAATATCATCACATAACACATAACATCTTGAATAAAAATTAACATTTTATTCATTTATCATCTTTAGAAAACATAAGAACAATAAAGATCACCGCTATTTACATTACTTTCTTCTAACTACTAAAGTTTCAGGATAACATCATCATCATATCCCATTGGTTACATAACACTTGGGATTTACATCTTATTTATCATATCATTAATCACATATCAAGTACATTCCCTACGATGACCTACTAAAATGCTGTGTAGCCTTACGACGCTCTTCTTCCATAATATGGAACATTGTTCTGCGATCTAACATGTACAATGGCAGCGTCTCGAACTGAATCGGATAATACATAACTCGATCTTGAGCTCGATTAATCATAGTGTTGAATAGGACATTCATCTCCTCCATCTTGATCTTCTTCACTTGTGCTTCTCTCTCTCGCTACCCCGCATCGCTTAGAAGCTTTCTCATACGCGTCTTCGACTCTTTTTCTCTCTTAGTAGACTCTTCTTTCAATTTGTTCTTCACCCATGATCTCCTCTATCATTTTCTCATTCTCTCCTTCAGTGTGAATCAGCTTCCATTCTGCATTACTCAGACATCCATCTAGATCCCAGATCTCGTTATCCTTCTGTGCCATCGAGGTCTGCTGTTCAACTACTATCTCTTCCAACTCCTCGACTCTATCCTCGAAGTTCCATTGCATGGTCGATACTTCATCGTATATATACGGGCAAGCAATCGAGTTTGGTGGAAACTCTTCTTCCTCGTCATCCTCATCCCCATCCGACTGTGGAAGCTCAAAGGGGTCCTCCTCATCCGTCTCTACCTCATCATCCTCATCGGGTAAACCCTCATGCTCAACCACTATAACCAACGGAGATGATTCCCGTAATAGTAGTTGTTTCCAAACCACCTGAATATCTCGAGGTTCCTCCTCTCTAGGCATCCCGACTGAATTCTCTAACATTAGCCATCCTGACAACAAAATTTTAGGTTTTAATTACTAATCATTACTACTCGACACTCACGAGCACATAGGTTGCAATCACATAAGCACATAAGTGTTTTATTACTTCCTTCTTAAAACGCGATAAGAGTTTATCACCACTATCTTTTCAAAGGTTACTTCCTAAGGCTTTTTTCATACCTAAGGTTCATAACCTAAAGATTTGATACCAACTTGTAACACCCCCAAATCCGGGTACTTCATTTCCCACAAGATTTGGTGTTCACTTGATAAAAACATTCATTTCTAACTACCCAAATATAATAAAATTTAACAATAAACCTTCCCATTAAAGGATTACATCAATAAGTTCAGTAAAATCTCCCAGGTTATCTAACCTTTAAATACAAACATCAAGTGCGGAAAATTAAATAATTACATCTCAACAATTAAAACAAAGTTTGACAATATAGAAATCAACAGATTTACAAGTCTTCAACACTTGTTCATCTTTCCTTTTCCTTTACTGGTGGTAGGTTCATCGACCTTCTCAACTTTAGTTGTAACGGTTATATAAGCAAGAATGAGCAACCAAATGCTCACTTAAAGTGATAATGAATAAAAATATCATAACAACTGCCAAATTAATAGGCTCAATAGAATTGAATAATATTCTCTATCAATGATAATCGTGAACATAATTTGAAATATATATATCCGAGGGTCACAAGACCACGAACTATGTCCAAAGTTATAAGTATTCTTTCAACTTAAACCTAAACAAATATAAGATCAGTAGGGACTTCTCGTACTTAGGGGGATCACCTTTCAGACAATGTATTGTGCACAAACATCTAAATGCTTACGCCGTAAATAATCCCCTATAATAGGGTTGTTCATCTCGCTTTTAATATACAAGTCCGCACTAAAAGGAAGTTTGGTTTGGATAAGTTTCAAGGTAATTTAGAGTTCAAATCTAACATCAACTAAGGATTAGTTGAATCAATATAGTTTAATATCACTTCAAGTGCTCCTTCGATAACAATATGATATGAAATAGTCATGAATTATAAGTGAATCAACATTATACATCGAAATCATGATTCAAAAATGAACTAGAAAGCATAGGCATTGAATATTGTAACAAACCTTGCTTGAACAATAATAAGCTAAGGCTATTAGTCTTACTCAATAAAAGAAGTGAGTTAATGAACGTGCATAATTAATAACAAGTTGATGAATAAAACTTGCTCAACATAAGAACAACCGAATTTAGGAACTTGCGTAATAAGAAACCAAATTAAAGATAATAACCCTTCTCAAAGTAAGAGTTAGGTTAAAGAGTTTGCATGAACATAATCAAGTTAAAACAGATATAAAAGTAGTTTTAGGAACTTCCTCAATGCATCAACAAGGTTTAAGCGCTTGCATAATCGTAAAAGTAGAGTTAGAGAACTTGCCTCATGCGTAGGTTAAACAATCACTACTCACGTTCACCACAAGTCCTACACATACCATATGTATTGACAATACTCATTAGTTACACTAATATTAGCTTCACAAGTTTCTTTCCCACTTTTAGTATAGCTCATTTACTAAGTTTAAGTTTAAACAACATCACATATTTTCATGAGCATCACATTTTAGTTCTATTAGAACTAATTAAATTATCATGTCATTGCACCATATACACATAACAACTTGATACAACATCCTATTACATGTCCAACATTTTATCATTCTCTTTAGATTAGGTTATACTAACACACAAAGGACTGGACTTGCATTCGTGTATCCCGACGCCTTCCGATGGCCTCCAAATGCACAATAGTCCTAAAGATGGCCATTTTAACCTTTAATAACAACATCAAATTGAAAATCTTAAAGAATTAAAGTTATAGGTCTACTCGTCTTCGTTTCGGATCATCTTGAATCGCATCAATCAGAGTTCGTATGAAAACGTTATGCTCATTTTAGTAAAACATGTCTGATAAGTTTTTTTTTTCAAATTTTTGCTAGACAGACTACCCCCCATCGAGGCTGGAGTTTTTGTACTAGGATAGCCCACCGTGGCAGGGGTACCTTCTATGATTTCATTAATGAACATCACGAACACTACAGAAAAGCTAAATTAGGCCTAAAAACTTCTTTCTAACAACCATACCAACCTACCCAAGGTGTGATATGTTTACAGAAACAAAAACTAATGTTTCTAACACGTTTCTAACCACATAAACATCAAAATTACAACCTTTAATTTCACTATTTCTATTATTTCCTCTTCTTTTGACATTCATAGCGAAATTCTTCACTGTGAATTCGTTTTACAACCAAAACAGTTAATTTCAATTACTTTGTTTTCGTTTCTTCATATATTTTCACAATCAATCAACAATTTACACTTATACTATGAATTGAGTACCAATTTTGATTCTAATTTAAGCCATATTCAACATATGTCAATGTAAACTTATTGTAATACGATTTCCTCCATAATAAAATATATTACAAGAATCAATTTACTCTAAATCATCTATAAACCACATGAAAATAATTTATATCAACAATTGTCATATAAAATCACATAATAGACAATTAATCCTTCCCACCAATTTCACAGAGAACTTTTCATGTATATAAAAACTAGAACTTTTAGAAGAAAACTAAAATAAGAAAAGTAGGGTTATACCTTTGCTAGAAGATATGATGAACTTGAACAACTCTACTTCTTCTAAATTCTAAACTCACAGTGAAATTTTCTCTCTTCCTTCTCTCTTTTCTTTCTTTATTTCTTCTCTTTCTTTCTTTTTTCTTCTTTTAAATTTCTCTATTTTTTTATTTCTTAGGCTTAAGCCAATACTTAACATAAAACTAAAATAGACGCTAACTTAAAAATAAAACCGATATGTAATAATATTTAAAAATCTAAATATATATCGCTTATTTTTATTTTAAAAATTAAAAACTTATAAGGCCTTGTTTGGCAAAACCAATTAAAATAATGAGTTAATCATTCCTTAAGCCTTGTTTGGCATAACAAGATTAAAATAAGAATTTTAAAAGCTCTAAGGCTTTGTTTGGTAAAACCAAATTTAAAACTCTTTTAATTTATGTTAATAACTCATTTATCATATAGTTTTATTGTCACAATTTATTTAAAAAAAATTCTAATATTCAATTTAATTAAATCTAATAACAATTTATTAAATCAATTTACCACATAAACCAATACAACAAAATTATAATTTTCTTATAATTATAATTTTATTTAATAAATTAACACATCACTTTAATTACAAAATTAAATTAGAATAACATTATAATAATTCATTTAATCCCTATTAACACTCTAATTTAATTGTCAAATATTTATTCAACAATAAACACATCAATTAAAATATTTATATAATTCAATAAATATTTGGAATTACAATTTATAATTCTCTAGATTGTTACAAGAGATTAATATGGTTAAACCTTAAGCTAAAGGTTATAACTTAACTAAGATGAGAATTGAATCTATGAGGATAATGAGTATGTAGCTAATTGATGTGTTAATCTTAATGGTATGTGTAGGATATTGGAGTAAGTGAGTTATAATTGTATAGCTTACACAAGAGGCAAGTTCCCTAACCTTTGCAACTTTATTATTCAACAAGGTTTTCTTTTCATTGTTATTTTGTTATACTTATGCAAGTCTCCTAACCCTACTTTTACGCTATGCAAGTTTCTTGAATCTATTATTCAATTGAGCAAGTTCTCTAACCCTAATATTTCATTATGCAAGTTTCTATTCCTAACTTGTTATTATTATGAAAGTTCTTTAACCCTAAGTTATTGTTGAGGAAGTTTCTAAACTCTACTTTTTATTGAGTAAGTTAATTAATATTTGCTTCTTCTTTCCAAATGAGATTGTGTTGGTTATTCAAAGTCTATAATTTTATTGTAAGCAAGGTGTTTATTCAGCTACGAATAATTGTTGTTTGATCTTTGATCACCAATGTCATTGTACAATCTTACATTGTTGTACCGAACTTTAGTTGACTAGCGACCGTTCTATTGATTCAGCTAATCCTTAGTTGATGAATGTTCTATAAACTAAATCACCCTTGAAGTCAATCCAAACCAAACTTCCTTTGGTTTGCTTATGTACTCCTATAGTTTTGAAAGCATGTAGTCGAGGACTAACACTTGTTTAATTTAGAAACCATTGGTACTCTATCTCTTATTGATTCATCGATATACCTTGTTCATGAAGATAGTGTAATCAAAATCTTGAATAGTTATTGATCCCTATTTGACTCAACTAGTACTTGGCTGATGAGTGTTCTAAAGATCTAGAATTCCTTTGAAGCTAATTCCAAACCAAACTTCCTTTGGTACGGAACCTATTGATTAAAGCTGAGATGAACAACCCTATTAAAAGGGGATTATTTTAGAGCTACACGATAACGTCAAAATGTTTGCGTAGTACATAGTACAAAGGGCTGATCTCTTGGAGTACGAGATGATGGTCCATATAGTCGTTTAGACTGTTAAAGGTTACAGTAGAAGCGCTTGTTAACTTAGGACATAGATGATGATTATGGTCTTTTAGACCGTTAAAGGTTAAAGTAGAAATACTTGACAACCTAGAACATAGTTCGTGGTCTTGTGACCCTCAGTGTATTTCGTTGTTTTTGATTGTTAACTTAAAAGTTCATTATTCCTTTGAACTCATAGCTTTTGAATTAGATATTATTATTTCGGTAAGAGTACATTACCATTGAAAGCTCAATCAATTTTCATACATAGACTATTATTGTATACTGTTCTTCTTGTGGGAAATTGTTTGCTCACTCTTGCACAAAACAATACAGATGAGGTCAAGAAGTCTAAAGAGCTTTCTACAAGTAAGGGAAAGGGAAAAATTCTTGATTAGATGATGTTTAATTTACCTTTTATTTATGAAGCTTATGTAATAGACTTGATTATCATTATGTTTTAATATTCCGCTGATGATTGTAATAATAAAGGTTAGATGACCTAGGATTTATTTGAGATTATGTAACCCTTTAATGGAAGGATTATCTATTATGCTTGTGAAATTTATTTATAACTTTTGTTTATGGGTAGATAGATGTAATCTTGTGGAACAATGTACACCAGATCTGTGGGATTGAAGTACCCAGGTTTGAGGGTGTCACATAAACTAATATGGGATGCTTTGATTAAACTTAGTTATTTTTTCAGAGACTTATGTTCTAAAATGAGAAGGACATGTCTGTACTTGAGAAGAATATCATTGAGATCACGTGTAAGCTTGAAAAATATTCCCGCCTGTTTTTTTTTTGACTCCATGGAGCTTTTGCAAATCCATCTTCCCTATGAAGCTCGTGTTGGGGGTCCAGTTCAATATAGATGGATGTACCCTTTTGAGAGGATGATGGGAAACCTTAAGAGGAAGGTGAAAGATAGAGCTTTTGTCCAGGGGTTGATATGTGAGGCATATAGTTTCAATGAGATATCTACGTTTATCTCAGACTATTTTCCCGATGAAGTCTTGACAAAGGCCAATCGAGTCTCGAGACATGATGATGGGGGCAATGTTGAACTAAATGGTCGGCTTTCTGTATTTGGTCTATCGGGTCTTGTGGAAAAGGAAAGCACATATTCCTCTCTTAGCAAGAATTACATGCTGAACATATTTACATTCTTCTCAATTGCGAGGAGATTGACGAATTTGTGAGGTGCACATGTAAAATTTTAATTATTTTAAGGATTTCTATATCTTAACCTGGAATAACATACACTCTAATATGTTAATGTTTATAAAATTGTATAGATCATACGATAACGAGTTAAAAGTGAATCAGCTCGGCATAACTGATAAAGATGTTTAAATCAGTCGTTATAAAAATTTACAAGGTGGCTAAAGGACAAAGTAAGTTAAATATATTAAGCACGACATATATAATCCATTAATTTATGACTTCATTTAGTGTAATAGAGTTTTTGTAGGCTCTTACTGAGGGAACGATTCTGGATAATGTACAAGTCCTAGCTACGGGCCCAGATATGGACCAAGTCAGCCGCAATGGTTATAAGATCAATGGTTTTTAATTTCATACAACGACATATGCTCGCGGTAAAAGAACAATGAACACTAGAGTGTGTGTCCAAGGAGATTGTTACAATGAGCTCGGTCGTGCCTTTTATGGGGAGTTAGAGGAAATCATAGAGTTGTCGTACAAGGCATGTATGAGGGTCCGATTAACTTAGTCAAGTGTCCTTGGTTTGATACATAAAAAGGGATACGTGTCGATTGACATGGAATCATCGATATTGACCTCCATAGGCCCACGTATGCTAACGAACCATTTGTGTTGCCAACTCAAACAGTACAAGTGTACTACACTCCTAGTCCTGTTAGGAAAAAGGGATAGATCGCCTGCAGATTGACAATTTTTAATTCATACTCATGCGTGTAGTCGTTTACAATTAGTAGATGGGGAGTTCTACCAAGATGAGATGCTTTATAGACCTACGCCAATAAATGTGGAGGACGACAATGAAGTAATACAGTTAGAGGGTGGAGATAAACCTAATGAATTGGATCCTAAGTCAGTACTTGTGCCAGATGACATTGATATTGAGGAAGAAGAGTTACTGACTGACACTGAATTTGAAGAAGATGATGGTTATCAATCTCTAAACTGTATAAAAGATGATTTTAACTAAAAAATAAAATTTATGTTTAGTATTACTTATAAAACATACAATTATACATGTTCTTTATATCATTATCGTGTTTATGTATCTTTCATTTATTACTATGTTGTAGTTAAATATTTCATACCATTACTTGTAATTATTGTAATTTTATTTGTATATGTAATCAAATATATCACCGTATTAACATCATGAAATTTGTTTTTACATATGACTTCTGAACCAGCTGGAAGAAAGCGCAACTTGGGCAGGGGTCTTAATCAAGTGTTGAATGCCCCGACAAATCGGGATGATCAGATTCTTATACAGATCTGTCCACCTCAGGACAACATGTATGTGAGACCCCAAATTTCATGAAATGAAAGTATTCAATTTTTTTATAATTATTCTATTTAGTAAATGGTTAAATTGATAAAAGGTTAAAGTTAAGGGTGATATGTGAAAAACTTTCAAAGTAAACAAGTTGTCATAAAATAATCGGTGATAAAAGTATTGTAATACGCATGGTTGCATAGTAGCACACGGTATTGTATAGTATCTTTGATTATTGATGCTTACGTGAGAAGTCACTCAATTTTATTCAATTATTGTCATAATATTTTATATTATTAAATCAATAATTGAGACGAAAAAGTTATTCATATTATTATTTGCAATATTGATAATGTCTAAAAGTTCATCAAGGAGAGATTTGGTCACCTAATTGCGGCTACTAATAAGGAGAAATCCTTATCGGAAAGCCCCCTTTCTTGGGAACTACTGGTTGTTAAATATTGTGAGTTATAATATTAATGATGAATAAGTTCGTGTTGATTAAAGATGAAATTGATAGTTCCATTGTGTGGAAATTATTAGTGTTAGTGGAAATCGATATTTATTTCGATAATAATTGATATCTGGAGGTTATATTGACCAATCGGGTAATTTACCAGATAAATGAACAATTAATTGTTATTAATTCACATGCTTATAACTATGTGTTCACATGTGTGTACTATTGATTCACATGATTTACTATTAGGGGAGTTGGTGCAAGATTGATAATACTTGCATGACTAAATTAAAAATAGAGGTATAGATGAAGGTACTATAATGTAATTAGTTTTTTCACATGATTATACTATTGAGTCACATGAATGAACTATTAATTCACATGATTTACTATTAGGGGAGGTGGTGCAAGTTTGATAATACTTGTAGGAAGAAATTAAAAATGAAAGAAAAGATGAAGGTATTGTACTGTAATATTTCGAGTCTCAAAATGTGCAATTATCAAAACTATATTTTCCTATAAATAGAAGATCATTCTTCCTTCATTCTCACCAATTCACTAAGACTCACAAGAGTAATTATAGAGAGAGAAGATATATAGAGAGAGGCTATAGAGAGATAGAAGAAGAGAAGTCTGCTACTTCACTATTCTAGTATCCAGTCTTCTTTTGAGGTAAGAGGTATTATTTATTTCATATTTTGAAGAGATATTATTTTCGCATTCGTATGAATATTATCTTCGTTCAATATTCGTAGGAATATTATCTTCGTTAAATATTCAATGGAATATTATTTTCGTTCAACAGTTGTAAGGGATATTGTTTTTGTTCAGTATTCATAAGGAATAATATTTTCTTTCATACTCTGTAGTATGTGAGTAATATTATTTCATCTCGTATTCCTGATTATACACTCATTCTGTTAAAGTATTGCTTCTATACTCTGTGAAATTAGTAGAATATCCTTGATATTTGCGCTTCATCCAGTATCTTTTCATGGAGATATTATTATGAGCTTTCTTGATAATTATTGATCTTTTCATGTTGGAATACTATTTATGAGTTACTATTTATGGGTACTATTCACCCAGTTACTATTCACTCAAATATTATTCACTCGGGTATTCGGGACACTTTTTATGCCGGAGTACTATTCACGAGTTACTATTCATGGGTTACTATTCACCCAATTACTATTCACCCGAATATTATTCACTCGAGTATTTGAGGTACTTTTCATGCTGGGGTACTATTCACGAGGTACTATTCTCGAAGTACTATTCATGGAGTACTATATACCCAAAAAATACATTTCTTTTTTGTCCTAATTATTTTTGATGCATGAATATTATTCTTGAATTTTACTCCACAAAGTAGTATCATGTTGACAATTGGAATATTTTTAAACTCTGGATAAATTTAAAGTCTTTAATATTTATCCTTGATTTCGTTTGATTAATGCTTATATCATTGTCATCATTCTCATGCTTATATTGTGATGAAAGTCATCTTTGGCTTACGTGCAATGATGGACTGTTGATTATTGGTTTTACAGTTATATATCTTTGGCTTAAGTGCAAAGATGGACAGGTGTATGGCATGATCATGACCACTGTGATAATAACGAATATCCTTGGCCCGTATTGCATGGATAATTCGATGATGTGATTGGCAGGATCATGACCATTAGTTAACAAAATAATGTCTTTGGTAGTAGTGCAAAAATCGACAGATAATTGATTGGTATGATCATGACCATTGGTTTTATAGTTGAATATCTTTAACCCTGTAGTGCAAAGATAGACAACTGATTGGTATGATCATTGTTATTATATTTGAATATCTTTTGCCGTTGGGGTAAGGATTTTGAGTAAACGTTCATTTAAGCCTTTGTGGCAAGGATGAACTGTTGATTCACATTATTTCATTTAAGCTTAATTAACACATCCCATTTCAGTTCACCAATATTTCATCTTCATTCTTCATTTCATCCTCCTACCATTCTTCTTCTTCTATTTTTTTTTCCAAACTAGCAAAACTCCAAGAGAGAAAGAGAGACAGGTTCGGATATTTTGGGAAGAAGAGGAGGAAGTTGTGACTCCCCCAGAATAGGTATACATCACCCATTCTGATTCGCCAAATACATGTTACACAATCCAAATACAAACTTAATTTATACAACTATTAAGTGTCGTGCATAATACGACAAAACATAAGCTGTGAGTTTTAATAAAAATATTATCTCTTAGACAATATCCAAACTCAAAATAAGTCCTCATTAAAATTATTATCACACTATTCTTATAGAATAGTAACGACTACTATAGCAATCATCTTTGAACATCACTCCATTCCCTGACTAGTCCCAACTATATTCTCATTTCCTGAAGAGAACAATCAAAGAAAAGGGTGAGCTCAACTATCCCAGTAAAGAATATTATTACTAAGACAATGCAGAATAAATTATCGTTAGCCTTCAACAGTATAACAACTGATAAAATATAATAGACAATAAGTTTTAGATCAACAACTGCAGTAAAAATAACAATCCATTAGAAGAGTCAAGTAGAGCATGATATCTACTATCTTCTATGATTTAAAAGTTTATCATCAATTTTATCGTTGAGATTCGGCTTAATAAATAATCCACATCACTAAATTATCCATGCATTATGGGCCGAGGATATTCATTAGTATCACATCCACGATTTATCCATGCACTATGGGCCAAGGATATTCGTGTTATCACCAATGGTCATGATCATTCCAAACAACAATTCATCTTTGCACCCTTTGCCGAAGAGAGCGCATGGTCATGATCATACCAACATCTGTCCATCAATGCACTGCGTGCCAATGAGGACTTTTACCGCATTATTTGTAACATTACAGGTCATAATTATACCGACTAATCCCTGGTCATAATCATACCAATCAACAGTCCATCTATGCACTACGGGCCAAAGATGACTTTCATCACAATATAAGCATGAGGATGATGACAATGATATAAGAATTTAATTAAACAAAATCAAGGATAAATATTAAAGACTTTAAATTTATCTAGAGTTTAAAAATATTCAAATTGTCAACATGATACTACTTTGTGGAGTAAAATTCAAGAATAATATTCACGTATCAAAAATAATTTCGACAGAAAAGAAATTAATTTTCCGGGTGAATAGTACTCAGGTGAATAATACGCCGTGAATAGTACTTCATGAAAAGTAACTTATGAATAGTACTTCGTGAATAATGTCGTACGTATGAATAGTACCTATGAATAGTACTCTGGAATGAAAAGCTTAAAATTTAACAAGAATGTTCAGAAAAATTGTGAAACGATACTAGATGAAGCACAAATTTCAAGGATATTCTACTAATTTCAAAAAGTATAGAAGCAAAACTTATCAACAAGAGTGTAGAATTAGGAATATGAAACGAAACAATATTACTTATATACTACAGACTATGGAATAAAATATTATTTCATACGAATATTGAACAAAAATAATATCCCTTACAACTGTTGAACGAAAATAATATTTCTACGAATATTAAACGAAGCTAATATCCCTTATAGATATTGAATGAAAATGATATTCATTACGAATATTGAACGAAAATAAAATTCCTTACGAATACGAAAAATAATATCGTAAGCGAATATGAAATAAATAATACACCTTACCTTAAAAGAAGAGTAATTCCGACTGGTATAGCAGAGACTTTTTGAAGAAAACTTATACTATTTTCTACACTCAAAGCTTCCTTAAAGTCTAAAGAAATACGCTTAATATTATAGAAGAAGAATTCTCTGATTCTGGTGTGATTTTCATTTAAAAATTGAGCATCCTATTTATAGGAGAATGGCAGGATACTATTTGGATGTATAGTAAATGAAAAATCACTAACGCACAGTAATAGTCAGCTGAAATTTTCTAATAATCACATGATTTATTATGCAAACACCATGAATAATAAAATATAATATATTCTATTTTTCATAAAAAAAAACTTATTATAATATATATATATATATAATACTAAATTAGTACTCCCAGTGATAACACCTTCCCCCACCAAAATCATATATATATATATATAACAAAACTAAGATAACTTTTACCAACAGTTTTGAAAAATGGGTAAGTGGGGGTCCAAATAATAAGCCAAATTTACAACAAATACTTCATAAAAATCCCCTCTATTTATCTCAATTCACTTGGCTTCACAAAACATATTTTTAAACAATAATTATTCATCAATAGTATAACTTGCAATATTAACAACCAGATCATTTCCAGGAAAGAAGGGGCTTTCCGATAAAGATTTCTCCCTATTAGTGCGTAATTAGGTGACCAAACCCCTTTTCTCGACAGAACTATCTAGACATTGTCAATAATGTAAATAATAATATGAATAACTTTGTCGTCTCAATTATTGATTTAATAATATAAAATATTATGACAATAATTGAATCAATAACGTGAGATACTATGCAGCAATTACTGTGGCAATAATTGAATAATAATGAGTGACTTCTCATGTAAGCATCAATAATTAATACCGTGTGCTACTATGTAACCACAAGTATTACTGTACTTTTTTCACCGGGTATTTCAACAGTTAACGATAAAACTTTCGCCATTATTTTTATAAAAATCTATTTTTGTCGTTTTCTAATTCCGAAATTAATTCCATTGTGGTGTCCACCAATGATTGCGCTGTTGTATGAATATTCCCTGATAAAACAAATATTGACCGACCAATCGAATATTTTATAACAACTTGCTTACTTTGCAAAATTTTTAAATATTACCCATAACTATAACATTATAACAAATTCACACCTTAATATTCAAAAATATATTTTGAGAAATTAAATCTTTATTCATAAAAGTTGGGGTCTTACAACCTCCCCTTCTTATGAAATTTCGTCATTGAAATTAGGGTAAGTACTTGGTCTGTCGAAGAGGTGAGGATACCTTATTTTTATTTTAGATTATAACTCTTGAGGTATGACCTTTGAGTGTAGAATATGTTCTTTCTTATCCAAGATTTTAATATGTATCTCTTCATATGTTAAATCTTATGCTATCTCGTCTAGTTCTAATTCAATAATGTGGTTCGGGTCATCCACATATTTACGTAACATCGATACGTGAAAAACGTTATGAACACGCAACATACTTGGAGGTAAAGCGAGTCCATAGGCCACAATGCCTACTCGATCGAGGATTTTAAATGGACTAATAAAATTGAGAGTTAAGATTTTCTCTCTTCATCGATTCTTGCTTCTAAAATAATTCATTCTTGCACCTTCTTCTTCATATTCATCAGCTCTGAGACTGTAGCTTGAGCGGCTTTAACTTTATCGATTAAAGTCAGTTCTAATCGTATATTTGACATCATCACGTGGGTCCCTAGAGTCCTTAACTCTATCTTCATCATTTGTAAGTTTTACGAAATGGGTTTTTGTGTTAACGACGTCGTACTCATAACCGCATACGATCTTCTACTCAACGCATCAGCTACTACGTTCGCTTTTTTAGGATGGTATTGAATGGTATAGTCGTAATTTCTTAATAGCTCGAGCCAATGTCTTTGGCGCATGTTACGTTCGTTTTGGGTGAAAAAATATTTGAGGGTATTGTATCGGGTTGAAGCTCAATACAAAATTCATTTTCACGCTCTAGGGTTAGGCCATGAAGTTCTTCGGGGAATACGTCAGGAAATTTATTAAAAATAGAAATATCATTCAAAAATGTTACTCTCATCCAAGACTTGGATAACACCTCACAATGATACCTATCAACTTGTCACCATTATTCACGCCGCCATCTACGAAAAGTCTGGCTTCAGTGTATTCCACACAAGGAAGTCACCAGCGAAAGCCTCATGGCTCTTTACTTATGGCTTGATATGACAGTGATTCACTTTTGTGGTTTGGTTGCTTAAATTTGCATAACAGGTTGTTAGGAATATGAAAGCTAACAACCTTACGAAAATAATTAATTTTAGTATGATGAGTAGTTAACCAGTCGATTCCTAAAATCACATCAAAGGTAAGTATTTTCAAAGAGATAAGATCGACAGGTAACGTGAGGGTATCGATTTGAATCAAACAAGATTTATAAATAGTGAATGTAATAAAGGTTTCTCCTAACGGAGTTTCAACAGATAAGTCAAAGTTTAATTTCTCTGGAGTTAAATTTAAACGTTGAGCGCAAGTAGTAGAAATAAAAGAGTGGGTAGAACCGGTATCGAATAAGGTATAGACTTCTTAATAGTTTATGATTAGATTACCTGTGATAATTTTGTTCGGGTTCCTCGCCACGAAAATGTTCTCCCTTAAATTACCGACTTTGACTTGTCTAGGACATCTTTTGGCATCACCATCCCAGCTGGACTTCACTTCACTACATAACAAAATCGAACTAAATGACCTTCTCTTTCGCAATTAAAACACGCTTTGGGTCGCTGCGTACAGTTTGGACAGATGTGTCCCTCCTGTCCGCATTTAAAACATACGACTGATGGTCGTTCTTCTTCCTTAAAAATGGGTGATGGTGCTCCTATCGACGTCTTTCCGTCATTGTTGAATCTTCTCTTTTTGAAATTTCCACTTAGTTCACCTCTCCTATTATCTTGGCCATGATTACCACCGAAGTGGTTACCATTTCCGACATTATAATTTCGTCCATGATGATTATCATTGTTCCATTGGTCGTTGCCACCAAAATAATTATTATCGTATTGTTGGTCGTTACCTTTTGGTTGAGCTGACTCATAATCATGTTCTAATAACTGAGCCCTATTCACAACATCTGAATATAAACAAAGTTTGTGAGAAATGAGGTATTGACGTATTTCAGGTTTCCAACCTCGTAGAAACATTTGCGTCATTCGCTCCTCATTATCAACCAAATGGGATACAAATTGGGACAACTCGGCAAACTTAGCCACGTACTGCGATACGACCATATTATTTTGCTCCGGCTTGATGAATTCCACCTCCTTCATGTGATAAATACTTGAGGGAAAGTACTTGTCGTTGAATAATTCTTGGAACTTCTCCCAAGACATTTTTAGTGCGGCAGGTTGAGTATGTTTTATAGATTCCCACCAGTAATCTGCTTCTTCACGCAACATAAAGATTGCAAAGGGAACCTTTTGCTCCTCCAAGCATCCTAAGACATCAAATATCTTGGTGATCTTCTTAATCCACGTCTCTTCCTTAAGTGGTTCTGGCTTTCCCACAAACTCCGGTGGTCCCAGCTCCTTGAATTGCTTAGCGATGACCAGCCATGAGTTTCCATTGAGTCCACCTACATTATGAACAAGAGTTTCTCTCGTTTGGTTTTGCATGAATTCTATAAAACTTCTAAACCTACCATCGTTTGTCATTTGATCGATGTTGTTGTTTACACGAGGATTATTGCCTTCCTGATGCACATTATCCTGGTTATTGATCGTCGGTAACTCAACAGTCTCATGTGCTTCATTGGTTATCTCAACATTTTCAAATGTCATTTTTAAATACTACCACAAAATAAGGGTTAATTGACATACCACATGTTATCCCTATATTCTGACCGACCAATTAAATAACAAAGTGTAATATGTTTACAGAAACATAAACTAATGTTTCTAACACGTTTTTAATCACATAAACAACATAAACATCAAGGTTACAACCTTCAAATTTCACTATTTCTATTATTTCTTCTTCTTTTGACTTTCATAGCAACATTCTTCATTATAAATTTGTATTACAACCAAATACAGTTAGTTTCAATTACGTTGATTTCGTTTCTTCATATATTTTCACAATCCATCACCAATTTTACAATTATAACATAAACTCCTAACAAATTTTGGTCTCAAAATAGACCAAAACATATATATATATATATATAAACTCAAATTCTTCAACATTTAACTTATTTTCATGATTTTGATTATTCTAAACCTTGAATTTGTGTTACTCAAATTTCACATATGAATGAAAATATCATATTATTCAACACTTGACATAACCCTAATTGATTTCTTCATCAATTCATACTTCCATGATATCTAAAAAAACTCAAGAATCTAAAAACTAGAGGTTTAGGCTAGATTATTACTTTTGATTTGCTATAAAGCTTGAATAATTTTCTTATTTCTTCCTTCTTTCTTTTCTTTCTTTCTTTCTTTCTTTATTTCTTTCTTCTCTTTTCTCTTCTTCTCTCTTTTCCAACTTACGTAACTTAGAAAATATAACGTATAATATAATATATATTAATATATAATATAATTATATGTATAACTAATGTCAGTTATATTTTAAAAAAAAAAATCAAAAGCCATAAGGCTTGTTTGGCTAAACCACTTTAAAAATTAATAACTTACAACCCTTATGCCTTGTTTGGTAAAACCAATTAAAATAATGACTTAGTCATTCCTTAAGCCTTGTTTGGAAAAACAAGATTAAAACAAGAATTTCAAAAGCTCTAAGGCTTTGTTTGGTAAAACCAAATTTAAAACTTTTTTAATTTATGTTAATAACTCATTTATCATATAGTTTTACTGTAACAATTTATTTAGCAAATTCCCACTCCTCAAATTTAATTATTTAATTAAATTAGAATATCACCATTATACTCGCGTAATAAAATACGTATAAATCCCATCTATTTTATCACAATTAAATAAATTATCCCATAACAATTTTTCATCAAATATTTATTTAATACCATAAATATTCATTTTATTACATAAAGTTTCCAACTAAAATATTTAATGTACTTAATAAATATTTTACTCTCATTATACTAACATTTATATTTTCATGCAATATATTAGCTTCTCACTTTATTAAATCAATTATACTTGTATTAATTCACTATTTTTATTAAGTGAATTATTCACACTATTTATGAAACTTAACTCATAATAATTTCCATTGCCCATGAAGGCATAACAATTAAAATTATATTATCTCATAATATAATTTCACTTAATTAAATTAACTAATATTATTTAATTTCTTTAATAGTTTAATTAACTATTAAATCTCATTTTCCCCAAAATATGAATATATAATTCTCTTCACACCAAATCACATAATTCAAAATATATACACCTCATAATAAGAATTTTAATTATTAAATTCTTATTTTAATAACTTATGAAAATTCGGGTTCTCACAAAAATATCCTTGTGAAACGATACTAGATGAAGCGCAAATTTAAAGGATATTCTACTAATTTCAAGGAGTATAGAAGCAAAACTTATCAACATGAGTGTAGAATTAGGAATATGAAACGAAATAATATTACTTACATACTACAGAGTATGAAAGAAAATATTATTTCATACGAATATTGAACAAAAATAATATCCCTGTTGGGTAAAATCTAATTACGCATAACACGCAAGTATACGTGGTCAACAAGTAATAAAGTGATAAGTTGAGTATCGTTTCCACAGAGAATTAGATAATAAAAATCACCAAGTACTAACTTGTAACCAACTCAATCTTATTTAAACGAATGAATTTCAAATTATATAAATTAAACTACTATTAAATTCCACTAATTAAATTCAGACTATGGAGATTTAAGATCACAACTTCACTTATTGATTCATTTAAGTTAACACACTTCTCATCAATTATTCTCTATCCCGAATTGTTAATCAAGAACACTAAAGTAGTATTAACCACATCTCGATGCACTAATACCGTATTAACGTCAATCCACAATTAAGATAGAAATCCGTTAAATACCTTAATCAACTAACCCACTATATCTCTATGTGAATTACAATTGAAGAAGGTTTAAGAAAAAATTCTCTATTCGATTACATGGGTGTCAAGCATATCTCTACCTTAACACTCATCAAGTTTAAGCTACAACAAAATCCTGAACACATGCTATCATGATCAGATCTAAATCAATACTTCATCTCTCGAGTTCATATAGATTATCACGGTAATTGATGGCCATTCAATTAAATAATTAATTCCAAACCACAATAGACAATTCTCACGATAGAACACAATAATTGATAGCGAAGCATATTAAAATAAACTACACAATAAGATCCATTGTAATCTCAAACAAAGAATTAGTTCATTGAATTAAAATTAAGAATCCACACTTGAAATAACATTAAAAGATAAAAATAAGAGTAAAGTAAAGAATTGAATCTGTTGTCAGCAAATCTCCATCTTCCTCAAGCTCCTGCTCTTGATCTTCAATGGTCTTCAAGTTGCTTCAATCTCCAAAACTATTTAGAACTAGTGTTTTGATCTAATTTACTCTAATCTAATATAATGGAATACTCTCTCCCAATCTCTCCAATCTCCCCTAATCCTTATTATTCTCCTCCTTTTATAAGCCTTTTTACATGTCTTTAAGTCCTCTTAGAAGTCCTTGAGTCAATTGGATCGAAAACAATCCTTCTCGAACTCAAATTTGGCAAAAAACCACTTCTTTTACATGTACCCCACCTACGGGTCTAGGTTGTCAAGGTCCTACTTCCTACGCATTCTACCATTCTTGCTTTGTATTTGGTACCCCATTTCCCGTGCTTTCATTTTCTCATCATAGCATCATCTGGTAAAACGGTCATAACTTTTGATCCGGGAGTTACGGAGCCTGCCACCTATCAAATCGAAGATATCGACGAGCTCTATAACTTTTATTCTTTGAGGATTGAGAAATTCCAGCCGGATAAAGGTTGAAATTGGGATGGAAGTGACTGCTATGAAAATGGCTAACCAAAATAGCGAAGTTCGATGTCCGTTGGTACAACGATCATAACTCTTGCATCCGAACTCCGATTAGAATGATTCAAGATATTCCGAAAAGCTAAGACGACGCTCTACAATGTAAGCTAAGTTCCAAGCCAAAAACCTGAAAGCCCAAATGATGTCCGATTTGCTTTTCTTTGCATTTTCTTACCAATTCTTTGCGATTTCTTTCCAATAACCGCTCACACCGCTCCCAAACATATAACCTACAAAATGAACACAAAATGCATTAAAAGTAACTAAGACACATGAATATAAGCAACTAATTCAAGTAAAAGATACCGGATAAGTGTATATAAAATCCACTTATCAATCCCTTACAACTGTTGAACGAAAATTATATTCTTACGAATATTAAACGAACGAAAATGATATTCATTACGAATATTGAACGAAAATAAAATTCCTTACGAATATGAGAAATAATATCGTAAGCGAATATGAAATAAATAATACCCCTTACCTTAAAAGAAGAGTAATTCAGACTGGTATAGCGGAGATATTCTTGAAGAAAACTTATATTGTTTTCTACACTCAAAGCTTCCTTAAACTCTAAAGAAATACGCTTAATATTATAGAAGAAGAATTCTCTGATTCTGGTGTGATTTTTATTTCTAAACTGAGCATCCTATTTATAGGAGAATGGCAGGATACTATTTGGATGCATAGTAAATGAAAAATCATGGAAGCACAGTAATAGTCGGCTGAAATTTCCTGATAATCACATGATTTACTATGCAAACACTATGCATAATAAAATATAATATATTCTATTTTTCATAAAAAAATAAAACTTATTATATATATATATATATATAAACAAAATTGAGAAAGCTTCTACCGACAGTTTTGAAAAATGGGTAAGTGGGGGTCCAAATAATAAGCCTAATTTACAACAAATACTTCATAAAAATCCCCTCTATTTATCTCAATTCACTTGGCTTCACAAAACATATTTTTAAACAATAATTATTCATCAATAATATAACTTGCAATATTAACAACCAGATCATTCCCAAGAAAGAGGGGGCATTTCGATAAGGATTTCTCCCTATTGGCGCATAATTAGGTGATCAAACACCTTTCATCAATAGAACTTTCTAGACATTGTTAATAATACAAATAATAATATGAATAACTTTGTTGTCTCAATTATTGATTTAACAATATAGAATATTGTGACAATAATTGAATCAATAACATGAGATACTATGCAGCAATTACTGTGGTAATAATTAAATAAAACTTAGTGACTTCTCACGTAAGTATCAATAATCAATACTGTGTGCTACTATGCAACCACGCGTATTACTGTACTTTTATCACCGAATATTTCAACAGTTAACAGTAAAACTTTCGCTGTTATTTTTATAAAATGTTATTCCCGTCGTTTTCTAATTTTGACAGTAATTTTATTATGGGGTCCAACAATAATTGCGACATTGTACAAATATTCCCTGATAAAACAAATATTCCCTGACCAATCGAATATTTTATAACAACTTGCTTACTTTGCAAAATTTTTAAATATTACCCACAATTATAACATTATAACAAATTCACACCTTAATATTCAAACATATATTTCGAGAAATTAAATCTTTATTCATAAAAGTTGGTGTCTTACAGAAGTGGTTCATGCATCCCAAGTTCCTAACGTTCTTTGGAAAGAAAAGGAGGACATACCACAAGACTAGGTAAGAAAAATCAAACCCTAGTTTTATGTTTTATGTAATATTATGATAGCTTCATGGAAGTGGAAGTTCTTAAAGGCTAGAGTCTCATGACAATGATAAATCTTGAGTATAATATGTTTTAACTTGTTCATCTATACAAGTTTGTGTTGAAAATTTGGGGGAAAGGAAGTTAAAGTAGTTTTTAGGAAAAAATTATTCAAAATGGGTGGTCTATGCTTTTCGTTTTGAAATCTCCAAATGGTTTTTCTGATTTTATTTCTCGGTATGCTAGAACTATGAGTTAAGGGAAAAACCTCTTAGGAAGCATGTAAAAATGTTAAAAAATGAGCAAGAAATGGATTTATTACAAAAACACTCCAACTATGAAAGCTTGTTGCATGAACAACCACTTCTGGGCTATTTTGTGGGACCAAAACAGAATAAATTTGATATTTGATGAATGAAAACTATAGTTCGGGAAGATACGAATCCAACGAGACCGACTGGACCCAAATGATAGTTGTATATTTCATTTTATTCAAGTTTTAGTGAAGGACCCCAAATATGGAAAAAATAGAAAATAATAGAAAACCTCTGTACGGTTCACATTGCTCCTGAATCGCCGATTTTTTCCCTATGAATTGCTTTGACGCGTTTTTGGCCCGTCTTGGCGATAGTTCTTGGACCCAAATTTTTCTAAAATTATGAAGAATACTAATATATTTAATTCATAATTTTTCGAAACAGTTATGTAATTATTAAGTAATTAGTGGTTTAAACTCATTTAAAATCATTGAAAACTTTCTAATTTATAATTTTTAATGCCATTGAATGATTTTTAATCTAATAACATGTAACTTGAGTGTAATTAACTATTTAATTATTATCTAAGTGATATTAAGTGATAATTAAGTAGATATAGTATTAATAAATTAACTATTGATTATTTAATTAAGATTAAATAATAAATAGAGTTAAACCATTGATTAATTAAAATTAAATAATGATTAAAGAAGTCTTAAGTAAGAATAATGTAATCACTTAATTAAATTGACATAAAATTTATAAAATAATTATTTATTATTTAGTTAATATTAAATAATAAATAAGAACAAATGATAATTAATTAATCTTAAATTAATAAGAAAGAACAATTAAAGACTTGTGAAGTGAATTACTTATTTATTAAACAAGGATAAATAATTAATTAAATAATATTAAATAATAAATAAGAACAATTGATAATTAATTATTCTTAGATTAATAAGAAAGAATAATTAAAGACTTATGAATGTGAATTAATTATTTATTATTTAAGGATAAATAATTAGTACTAAATAAGACAATGTTAATTAATTGTTCATTTATTAATAGTAATGAATAATTAAAGACTAATGAAGAAAATAAATCAATTATCTATTATTCAATGATAAATGATTAATTAATTATTACTTAATTAATATTAAATAATAATTAAAGACAAATAATGTTAATAATATAATTATTCATTATTTAATTAACATTAAATAATAAGTAGATGTAATTACCTATTATTTGTTAAATAATAACTAAAGGTAAATAATTAATTACTATTTAACTAATTTAAATGGTAATTAAATGAAGATATAGTCAATATATAAAGATACTTTAAATGACTCATTAATTAAACAATTATAATAAATTATTTAAGGATCTAATAAGTGTTTATTACTTAAGAAAGACCTTAAAAATTATTAAATCATTAGCCTAAGATTTATTAAATATCTTATAGGATTAATGATGGTACATTATACTATGTGTACATTGTGATTGAATTATTTGCTAGATAATAACATAAGTACGCGTATAGACGTACAATTATATGCAATACTAATTAGTAGACCAACGTTGTCAATGCTAGGTCATTCAAAGAGTTTTAATTAAAGCTAGTTAGTCGTAGCTCGTCGAACATGCAAGTTCCCTAACTCAAACTCGAGTTATTATTTTCGAAGCATGTTAGTGAATAATTATTGTTGATTATTCACATCTATACTGATTATTAAGATTCACACTTTGTGAAATTGAATTCATATTCTATTATTATTGAACTGTGAATTAGATTAAAGCTCTTCATTCATGAATTGTTTATGAGATAGATCTATACTAATTGTATCAGCTAGATCAAACATGTTTAAAATAGCTAAATCAAATGTGTTTTAAAAGATGTTCTTATTAAATTGATATGATAAGAACTCTTGACTGAAAAAAGGACAAATTTGATTAAAGCATGATATCAATGCTGAATTATTAAGTGTGTATGCATAAATCACGGGGTATGAAAGGTTGATCCCCTTGATTACCAAAACTTATTAAAAGGTCCAGTTTAAATGCTGAGAGCCTTGGCAAATGTTCATGGTTATTTCAAACCACTCAACACCTGTTATTCAATTATTCGAATATTCAATTATCTTGTTCATTCCAATGGTGTGTATCTTCTTGCCATATAATTATCTCCATTGTTTGAAACTAAATATTATATTCCAACCGTACTCTAAGATTATATAGATAATGCTCATAGATACAGTCACTATATGTTATGATAATACGAGTTTGTATATGGTTAGACATCATGTATGATAGTGGAAACACACCCTTTAAGTTCTTAGTACAATTTTGTCAACCTCATTCTAATGGGGTGCATTTTTTACGCTTTCAAAGTCGGGTTCTCCTCACTCTAATTTGTTCACCAAAATTAATTATTAAATGATGTATAAAATATGACACACACATTTTAAGTCTTTAATGCAATTATATATTGTCATGCTATTTTATAATGTATTGAGAAGCTTCAACAATCATAGACCCTCATTCTATTTCCTTGTTATCCCCGCTCGACCCAGCTACGCTCTTATTACCTGAAAGGAATTGTGAAGCAAAAGGCTGAACAAAAATAGCCCAGTAAAGAATATTATGACTAAGATAATGTAGAACAAATTATCCTTAGTCCTCAATAGGGAAAAATCTGATAGAATACAATAGACAACAAGTTTTAGATCAACAACTGCAGCGGAACCAGCAATCCATTAGAAGAGTCAAGTAGAACATAATGTCTTCTATCTCCTCCAAATTAAAAGTCCATCATTAATATTTCATCCCTATAATACCCATCAACAGTTCTTTGTTGTACCCAAGACAAAGAGAACTTTCATCAGCTGTCTTCACCTGAACCACCAAAGATTATAGTTAAATTCATAATTCATGTTTATAATAATGTAAATCAACAGTTTGTCCTTGCCACAAAGTCTTAATTGAACTTTCACTCAATATCCCTCCCCCAAAGGCTAAAGACATTCAAATGTAATAACAATGATCATAATAATCTATTGTCTATCTTTGCACTACGACCAAAGATATCAATCAATAGTTCTTCTTTGAACTACAGGCCAAAGAGAACATTCATCACAAGTCTTTATCTGTAACATTAAAGGTCATGATTATTCCAATATACAATTCGTGGTCATAATCACACCAATCAACAATTCATCTTTGCACTACAGGTCAAAGATAACTTTCAACATTATATAAGCATGAGGATGATGACAATGATATAAGGAATCAATCAAGTGAGATCAATGATAAATATTAAAGATTTATAATTCAATTTATCCAGAGTTCAAGAATGTCCAAATTGTTAACATGATAACTAATTGTGGAGTAAAATTCAAGATTTATAATCATGTATCAAAAATAATTTGGATAGAAAGAAACCAATTTTGTCGTGAATAGTACTCCATGAATAGTACCCCATGAATAGTACCCCAAGTGAATAGTACCCTATGAATAGTACCCCAAGTGAATAGTACTCGAGTGAATAATACACTATGAATAGTACCCCAAGTGAATAGTATCCCATGAATAGTACCCCAAATGAAAATATTGAAATTTAATAATAAAGTTCAGACCAATATTCCAATGAAACGATACTAGATGAAGCACAAAAGTCAAGGTTATTCTACTAATTTAAGGGATTATAGAAGCAGTACTTACCATAGTAAGTTTAGATTTAGGAATATGAAAAGAAATAATATACAAAACTGCAAATGGATTTTCACCCGTCATGCAGTAATCCGCGTAGACAGATCTTTTCCATAAATAAAGAATGAGTACGAAGGGTTATTGACCATGCATACGGTAATTCATGTAGACATATTATTCCCACAGATTAAAGAATGAATACGAAGGATTATTCACCATGCATGCGATAATTCATATAGACATGTTACTCCCGCAGATTAATAAAGAATGTATACGAAGGGTTATTCACCATGCATGCAGTAATCCACGTAGACAAGTTTCTCCCACAGATTAATAAAGAATGAATATGAAAAATAATATCCCTTACGAATACGGAAAATAACACCCCTTACCTTAGTAGGAGATTGGATACTGCAATAGTGTAGTAGCAGAATACTCTTCTTCTTTCTCTCTTGTTATCTCTTTATAGTTTCTCTCTATTGTTTAGTGAATTCGTAAGAAATAATGAAGGAATGAGCTTCTATTTATAGAAGAATGGACTAAATAGTAACTAATTCACGGACAGTCCAGATTATTTTACTATTAAAATGGACGGTCCATATTGATTTACTATTAAAACTTCAACTGACGGTCCATATTGATTTACTATTAAAACCTCAACCGACGGCCCATATTGATTTACTATTAAAACCTCAACCGACGGTCTAAAAAATAAGTACATCTCTGCATGGAATAATAAGCCAAACTTACAACAAACGCCTCATGAGAAACCCCTCTATTTATACCAAAAATTGAATAATGTTCTCACAATGACCATATTACATGCGACCTATATTAGTTACCTTGTTCGATCGCTAATGGCTATTGGCGACCGTACGCGGTGGCTGATAGGCGGTCGCAGAAGAGCTTTTTTCTTGTAGTGATCATGCCCTTCGGGATGCAAAAACAAGGTATCTAAATCTTGAGAAGTTTGCCTATGCATTGATAATAGCCAGTCAAAAATTACGGCAATACTTTCAATGTCGGTTGATTATTGTATACACTAATCAGCCCTTAAAGAAAGTATTGAGTAAAACAAACTTCTCAGGATGACTTTCTACGTGGGCAATGGATTTGAAACAGTTTATCTTGGAGTATCATCCCCGGACATCAATAAAAGGTCATGCCTTGGCCGACTTTGTTATGGAATGTTCATTTTCGGAGTAGGATGTCAGTGCCGACCAAACAAAAGGGGTAGTCCAGACCGTCACAGATGTTTAGCCGATTTAGAATTCATGGACACTGTATGCGGATTAGTCTTGAACTTTGGATTTTAGTGGGGCCAGAGTCATTTTGACAAGTCTAGAGGGGTTTAAAGTATAGCAAGCAATTCGATTCAAGTTTAATACGACCAACAATGAGGCAGAATATGAAGCCATTTTAGCAGGTCTTCGGCTGGCGAAGAGTCTGGAGGTACAAAGATTGGTAATCCTCGGTGACTCTAAACTAGTGGTTAAACAGATTTCTCGAGACTATGAAGCCCGGGGGCAAGAATGGTTAAGTATCTGGTCGAGGTCAAGGATCGACTCCATTACTTCAACTCGTTTGCTTTTCGGAGGGATGACATATCAAAAAATACGATAATTGATGCTCTGGTAAGATTGGCTACGACGGATGGAAGAAGGTTTAGTGGGTCAGTCCACTTCAAAATTTTGAATTGACCAAGCGTTCAACATTTAGATGTGATGTGTGTAGAATGATCGAACTGTTGGTTGTTTCCTTAATTGGATTACTTGGCTGATGGTGTCTTAACTTCGGATCGAATGTTAGCAAAGAAGATCAAATATAGCAGTTCAAACTTTGTTCTTATTGACGGTGACTTGTATCGAAGGGCTCATTCTTCTCCTTTACTGAGATGTCTTATGCCGTCTGAGACTGATTACATTTTTTAGGAGGTTCACAAGGGGATTTGTGTTGATCACATGGGTGAAAAGGTGTTCGCCTACAAAGTTCTTTAACAGGGAAACTATTGGCCTATAATTTTTAAAGAAGCTACACACTATTTGAAGATGTCCCCCAAGTGTCAGCTTAATAGTCTTATTACTCATCAGCCACCCAAGGAGCTATATTCTATTTTGTCTCTGATTCCCTTTACTTTGTGGGGGATTGATATACTGGGTCCACTACCGAAGGCAAAGGGTTAGGTTAGTTTTGTCATAGTGGTTATTGAGTACATAACCAAGTGGGTGCAAGCTAAATCGCTTCGACAAATCACGGAGCAAGAATGCCTAAAACTTCTTAAAAAGTCTATGGTTTTTTATTTTGGGATTCCTCTGGTGTTGGTCTCGGATAATGGCAGATAATTTATGGGTTCCAAGTTTGAGCAATTTTTAACAGATTTAGGGGTTCAGTACCAGAAGACTTTGGTGGCTCATCCACAATTAAATGGTTTGGTAAAAGGCACTAATAGGACTCTACTGGATGGGATCAAAAGAAGGATTGATGAAGCACAGTGAAGGTGGCCCAAGGAGTTACTTAATGTGCTTTAGGCTTATCGGACTACTCTGAGGACAAGGGGTGACTCACCATTTAGATTGCCATATATGGAACCGATGCCCTAGTTCCTATCAAGATTGGGTCTACCTCTCTCTGGGTCAGTTAGTTCAAGGAGTTGTATATTACCAGTAATGCATGCCTGAGTAGTTCGTCTATACGCCTTCGCCTCAATCTTGACTTATTTGAGGAGATGAGGGAGTTTGCCCTTGTAAGGCTTGCAGCCTACCAAAGTAGGGTGGCCAAACATTATTATAAAGGTGTGAAGCTCAGGAGATTTGAAATTGGGGATCTAGTTCTTCGGGAGGTGGAGGCTTCTATGCCACAAAATCTTGGGAAGCTGATGCCAAATTAGGAGGGACCCTATAAGGTCATTGAGGTGCCAAAGCCAGGTACTTATCGGCTTTGGGCAATGGATGGAGCAGAAGTCAAGAACACTTGGCATTCAGGAAAACTTCAAAAAATATTACCAGTAGTGCATGTCTGAGTAGTTCGTTTATATGACTGTAATTTTTTAAAGTTATCAATAAAATAAGTATTCAGTTTTTTAAACGAATTCTGTCATTATCTATGTATGTTTAAAGGGTTATTCAGTTCGTCAGAATGAATGTCCTCTTTATTAATGTGTATGGGTGTTTAGTTTCCCAAAATGAACTGCTCTTACACTTATATTTAGTTTCCTGAAATGAGGACTCTTGTATTACTTATTCAGTTCTGCCGAATGAGTATAACCTTTTTATTATGTACTCAATTGTTAAACGAGTACATTTATTAATTATTTGTATCGGTGTTTAGTTCTCTCGAACGAACACCTTCCTCTTATTCAATTTAACTAAAAAACTAATAATTTTTTGCATCTTTGTTAATTAAAAAAAGTATGAAGTAAACATCTAGCTCTTCGGAACGATAATATTTTTCATCGATTAATTTAATATTTACATCCGGGAAATTATATGGAAGATTAAGAATTATAGAAAAAAGAACTACTGCTGAGGGGGGGTCATCCTCGATTTCATCTTCAGAAGAATCTAAGACAGAGACGTCTAGCTTGACAGTAGTGATTTTGGCTTTATCTTAGCTTCGGGCAGTTTCTTACTATTTTGCAAACATTTGCATCACTTCAGCTGGCAGTTCTGGGGATTATCGGTATTCCTGACAGATCTGAAGACGGAACTCTTTGGTTAATGGGGGTCCTAGAGCCTTGTATTCCTTGAATTCCTTTTCCAAGGACACACAATTCTGGAAGTTCTTCTCCTCCTTTTTTGCCATGTCTTGGATCTGCCAATGGAGGGCTTGGTTGTTCTATTTTAGTTCGTCGTTCTCCATCTGAAATACTACGTAGTTTTGGAGGTATGAACTTAGGCAAGCTTCTGCATCTCTGGCTTCCTCTTTCAATTTTGTAATATCAGCTTGAAGGCCTTCGCAAAAGAAGAAGGTATTGTCGTGAAGGCTTTTCTTTTGCGAGGGCAGTCTGTAGCAATTCGTTTTCTTTTTTAGTTGATTGTTCTTCTTCTTTGATTTCTTTCCATCTGCTAAGGAGGCGAACTGAGATGACAGTAGCCTGGAATCAGTATTAGTGGGTTTAGAGTTAAAGAATAAATTAAAGGGAGGATATATATGAAGAATGGGATCAAATGGTCTTACTCGGCCTTGGTGCATACACTATAAGAAAAAGGCTTATCAGTGACCATGTATCTACGACCTCAGAAGGTTGCAGATATCTATCAATGATGGATTTGGGTCACTAATAGTGGTCGCATGTAATCTGGTCCATGTCTGCACAATAATTACCACTTTTAGCAACCGACAACTCCGCGATTGCCATATAGCGACTGAATTTGTCGCTAAGCTGAGTCACCATGAGTCAGATCGCATTGGTGACATGGTCCACGTGTCTGCGACTACTACTAGCGACCGCATCAGTTGCTAACATCCTGGGTTCATAAACAGTCGCTGATAAATATTAGCGACTAAATGCGGTCGCTGATTTCTAATTTTTAAAAAAATTGGTTGTTTGGTGGATTTCCCAAAAACACTGTACTTATTTGTACCTTATTTATATCCTAACACACAACAATATCTATATATAAACCAACATCCCTACAAATCCATCGAGATCTATCCATATATATAATTAAAAACCAACACAATATATATAAACATCCACACATGTATAAACATAAACAAATATCGTCCGACTAAAATTGACTTGGTTTCTTCATCATACTTTCTTAAGTGTCATGTCTAAAGTATGCTAAAATAAACATGTAAAACTAAATATAAAGCTAAATAATGACAAGATTACCTCGGCATCATCATTCTGCTGTTGTGTTGCTCACGCCACTACATAAGCTAACTCTTTAGAACTCGGAGACTGCAAATGCTGGTCATCTTCATTAAAGTTTATACGATCTTGATAGTTGGTCATCTTTGATAAAGTTTGTCCCCAATACTCCTTGAGAAGTGTAAGCTAGTTGTGACCCAATTTCATGAAACATCCTCGGTTTTAAAGCCCTAGGCCTTTCAGCTGTTACTCCTATTTTTGTAAAATCAAATGCCATAGAGTGAAGGGTTGCCAACTAAGATATTTTTTACTCATAATCTTATTTGACTCAAGGTTTGCATGCATTAAATGTGTATTAGATATTGTACCCAAGGTATCGTTGTTCAGAAAGCTTATCAACAAAGAACTTTTGAATGTCCTGCAAAATTAGACTTATTGGGAAATAAGAGAAACAAAAGGAAATTTGTAGAAAATTCAATAGTTCCCAATAAATGGTTCACCATATTGTACTTTTTTGAATTCCTGAACAAAGTGGTTCACAATTGAACCACTTTGTTAAGAAATTCAAGAGGAAGTACAATATGTATAGGAAAACACTTATTGTTATTCTACACTGTTGAATTTCCTGCAACTCCATTTGTCTCTCATATGTCCCAATAATTTTGATTTTGCAAGAAAATAATAAGTTATTTGTTGATTAATTAGATGATCAATTATACCTAGGGTACAATCTCTATTGTAAATTTTGTACATGCAGAACTTGAGTCAAATAAAGCTACGAGTAAAAAATATCTTCAATTGGCAACCCTTCACTCAATGGAAGTTGATTTTACAAAAACAGGAGTAACAACTGAAAGGCCTAGTGCTTTAAAACCGAGAATATTTCCTGATTTCATGGAGAGGTGGGTCAAACCAACTTTTACACTTCTCAAGGAGTATTGGGGGGAAACTTTATTGTGCTATATAGTCCTGAATCTATAGTGCATGAGAAGTCACAATTTATTTGCTCAAAGATTATAATATCATCGATCAGGATGTTTATATAAAATACTGAAAGATATATATGTTAAATACTAAATGACAATGATTTAATTTTAAAAAATAGAGTGAAAATTATTTAATTAAAATAAATAAAAGAGATAACATACTCTATCAATAACTCAACTGCAGTATCCTTAAGACCGACTTTTTTTTGAATGTTTTGTAACCAAATATCAGCAATTTCTTGGCAAATAGTTTCTATCACAATGTTTATCATGAAAGTATACTATGAATTTGCAATCAACCTGCCTCATCTTGAATTTGAATCCACAAAGTAGTATCCTCAAAATATATACAACAAATTAGAGAAAGATGAAAGTGTGCACTTACCGAAAGATAACTTGTCACAAGTAGATGGAAACTTCATGGTATAATGTAAAACAAATACCTTCATCATCGCCCATGAGTAATGACTACTGGGAGAAGAGTTAATGACTGCCTTATATGCAGGATTAGACATAAAAGTTATAGCTAATACTCCAACTAGTTCCTTGGCAGTAAATAAAGTATGGGTCGTAGTTCTTATTTGTGTTCCATCATAACAATGACAACATCCCGAAGGAGGGCCATTAAGATGTTGAATAAAGTTCCAGGTTTAGTAACCCTCTAGATGAATGAGCAACCACTTCTCTTTTAAGAGTGAATTATCGACTGATAGGGGTCTAATCCATGAAATAGATAGCTTCTCACCACTCTGAATTCCTTAGATGGGTAGTTCTCACAGAAGAGGTACTTTCTCTGTGAGGAATCGCTTCACTTTTTCAGAAAAAGTACCTCTTCTGTGGGAACTACCCATCTGAAGAATTCAGAGTTGTAAGAAGTTATCTATTTCATGGATTGGACCCATATCAGTCGATGATTCACTCTTAAAAGAGAAGTGATCACTTGTTCATCTAGAGGGTTGCTAAACCTGGAACTTTGTTCAACAGCTTAATGGCTCTCTTTCTAGATGTTGTCATCTGTTATGATGGAACAGTGAGGAATATCTATAGTAATTCAATTATTCAATTCACTACACCAAAAATGGCCTCTAGCGAAGGAAATTTTGTGAAGGAATTTATTCCTTCACATGAGAAGTTGTTTAGTGAAGGAACAGTGAAGGAAAAAAATATAGTGACAATATAGTTATTAGCGAAAGAAACATCCTTCACAATTTATATTTTTTTTCTCGCAAAATTGGGGCGATAGAAAGATTTTTGGAGCCAATTTATGATGAAAATTTGTGAGGAAAAAATCTATTTAGTGATGGAATTATTACTCACTATATATCATTATTCATAAGTTTTTTGCTAAGGATAAAATTGGTCGCTATTTTGTTCTAAATAAAAATTTTAGAATTAGTTGTGGTGAATATAAATTGTAATATAAATACTTTAATTTTTTACAATAAAAAATAATTTTAATAATATTTTGAAGTAACTTACAATATCTATTATTTCTTTAATCAAAGTAAATAAAATTATAATAATTTAAACTTTGAAATTTCATAAATCCATGAAAAAAAATAATAAGGCTCTTATGTGGAATAGCTCACAAATGCTAAAAAATACTCATTTATTCTTTAGCAAGAGTTAAGTATGAGTTTATTCTTAATTAATTTATGATATCATACAACTCAAATTCTAATGTAATTAATTTTTTAAAATAGAGTTTTATTCTTAATAATAAGTTTAAAATAATTTATAATATTAAAAGTTTTATTAATTAAAATATTAAGTTACAATAATTCAAAATTTTAAAATTTATAAATTGACAATAAAAATTATAATAATTAAGACTCTTTTAAATGGAATAGATCACAAATATGTTAAATTATTACTTTTATGTTCTACAAAAGATTTATATTTCAGTTTATTATTAATTAATTTATAATATCCTAAAATTTAAATTTAAATCTATTTAAAATTTTAAAATAATAATTTTATTTATAATAATACTTTTTAAAGAGTTTACAAACATGAGTTGTTTTTATAAGTTAAAATCAAACTCTTTTTTTTTAATAGAGTTCCTAATTTACGAGTTGTGTTCTTGGTCCTATCGAAAAGGAGTTTAATGTGAAACAAAAGCCAATTTAGGTTTCTCCTCCCCACCTTGAGGCAAAATTAATATACGGATGTTTCAATCAAGAGATCGTGAGTGCTTAAAGCCAAGAGGATAGAGAATTTGAGTGTTTCCCTGTCCGATTTCTTTATTTGATCACTTCAATTATGTCGGACAGAAAGCTTGTTGTATGCCTCTCCGCCTTTCATATTGTTTACATTGATTTTCTTGCCTTTTGGTAAATTTCTTACCTTATGATGTGATTGTTTATGTTTTAGGTTTTAGGCATTCCGTGGGAAATTGATACAGATGGATTGAGGAATAACATCACCAAATTTGGGATATTAGACGATTTGTATTGTTATTATGAGGTTAGCTCTTTGTTGTTTTTAGCAATAAACTTTAGCTTTTGATATGTTTTTTCTTTCTTCTTATATTATATCTTGAAGAGTTCTTTTGATGATGACCCATATTGAACGAGCGATTATGTTAAATTCAATAATGTTGATTCGATAAATTGGGTTTAAACCTCCCTAAACATCTCATGAATTATGTCCTAAAATGAATGCACAAGTCATGTTTGATAAAATTACTCTTAAAGTTGTTTAGTTTAAAAACAAAGAATTAGGCAAGGTTGCTATCAAGAACGACTAAATATATGTATGTTGAAGCCCATTTTATATATAGAATGTTTTATGTTTAGCCCATTTTATATGTAGAAGGTTTTATGTTCTATAGCTTTCCTGTAGTATAGGAGGAATGGTTCTATATATTTTTCTCGAATGTGGAAGCTCTCATAGTTTTGAGATTTACATATTTGCAGCATGACATTCAAACTATTGGTATCTATTCAGGATAAATAAGACCTAATATAATCTATTACAGGTGGTTATACTCATTTCTTGACCTGTCATCTTCATATGCTCCCATATGGTATGTAATATGTACGTAATTATCATTTTATTCTAAATTTCTTCTTGTAAAAGATTCCCTTCTATTTATTTCGTCAATTATTTGAAGAACCTCTTTAACAAACTCCTATATGTAAAGAGTTAACATAGCATCTAGAGCACAATGAAGCATTCTTTGAATTTGGTGACTTGTGTTTGTTAGTTTGTATTCATTTCATATAAATTCTTGTTATGATATGTTTCGTTATTTCAAAATTTGGATAAATACTTTATCAAGATTAATCAAAGTTACATTAGCTATTAGTAGGTTTTGCATGAATGTTTATACACATATTTTAATAGCGAACCAATTTCTATCTGGTCTAATGTGATCTTGGGAGTCACAAGCTTTTTAGATAACTTCACTTTGTGTTTTGTCAGGTTGGAAGATAACTTACAGCTTTGATACTTTCATTGAACGGAAGTGGCAAACGTAACCAAGTAGAGTATGCGAGTGATTCTTTTATTGTAAGTTGTGGAGAGTGTATATCAGTTTGCTCGAAGTAACCAGATATTCTGGCATAAGTATCCTGGACCTTTGGGTAACCCCGAATTCTTATATCTCCTTTAATGGTACCACTACTTTTACGTCCAGAAAGAACATCCAAAAGAGTTGTCTTTCTTGTTCCAGTAATGTAAGACCCCAACTTTTATGAATAAAGATGAATTTTCTATAATTATCATTTTTGAATATTATAGAATGAATTTGATATAATGTTATAGTTGTGGGTAATAGTTATAAATTTTGCAAAGTACGCAAGTTGTTATATAATATTCGATTGATCGGGAATAATATTCGCTTTTAACGGGAAAATTGCATTAAATGCGACACACAATCATTGGGGACCCCCACAATGTAATTATCGGATTGAGAAGTGATCACTTGTTCATCTAGAGGGTTGCTGAACCTGGAACTTTGTTCAACAGCTTAATGGCTCTCTTTCTAGATGTTGTCATCTGTTATGATGGAACAGTGAGGAATATCTATAGTAATTCAATTATTCAATTCACTACACCAAAAATGGCCTCTAGCAAAGGAAATTTTGTGAAGGAATTTATTCCTTCACATGAGAAGTTGTTTAGTGAAGGAACAGTGAAGGAAAAAAATATAGTGACAATATAGTTATTAGCGAAAGAAACGTCCTTCACAATTTATATTTTTTTCTCGCAAAATTGGGGCGATAGAAAGATTTTTGGAGCCAATTTATGATGAAAATTTGTGAGGAAAAAATCTATTTAATGATGGAATTATTACTCACTATATATCATTATTCATAAGTTTTTTGCTAGGGATAAAATTGGTCGCTATTTTGTTCTAAATAAAAATTTTAGAATTAGTTGTGGTGAATATAAATTGTAATATAAATACTTTAATTTTTTACAATAAAAATTAATTTTAATAATATTTTGAAGTAACTTACAATATCTATTATTTCTTTAATCAAAGTAAATAAAATTATAATAATTTAAACTTTGAAATTTCATAAAGCGGCCATGAAAAAATAATAATAAGGCTCTTATGTGGAATAGCTCAAAATGCTAAACAAATACTCATTTATTCTTTAGCAAGAGTTAAGTATGAGTTTATTCTTAATTAATTTATGATATCATACAACTCAAATTCTAATGTAATTAATTTTTAAAAATAGAGTTTTATTCTAAATAATAAGTTTAAAATAATTTATAATATTAAAAGTTTTATTAATTAAAATATTAAGTTACAATAATTCAAAATTTTAAAATTATAAATTGACAATAAAAATTATAATAATTAAGACTCTTTTAATGGAATAGATCACAAATATGTTAAATTATTACTTTTCTCGTTTCTACAAAGATTTATATTTCAGTTTATTATTAATTAATTTATAATATCCTAAAATTTAAATTTAAATCTATTTAAAATTTTAAAATAATAATTTTATTTATAATAATACTTTTTTAAAGAGTTTACAAACATGAGTTGTTTTTATAAGTTAAAATCAAACTCTTTTTTTTTTAATAGAGTT
The DNA here is from genome assembly GCA_020205605.1 of Panax ginseng. Taxonomy (NCBI): domain Eukaryota; kingdom Viridiplantae; phylum Streptophyta; class Magnoliopsida; order Apiales; family Araliaceae; genus Panax; species Panax ginseng. The sequence goes on from CM035129.1 coordinate 70,488,324, forward strand.
CTAATTTACGAGTTGTGTTCTTGGTCCCATCGAAAAGGAGTTTAATGTGAAACAAAAAGCCAATTTAGGTTTCTCCTCCCCACCTTGAGGCAAAATTAATATACGGATATTTCAATCAAGAGATCGTGAGTGCTTAAAGCCAAGAGGATAGAGAATTTGAGTGTTTCCTGTCCGATTTCTTTATTTGATCACTTCAATTATGCTCTGACGAGAAAGCTTGTTGTATACCTCTTCACGCCTTTCATATTGTTTACATTGATTTTCTTGCCTTTTGGTAAATTTCTTACCTTATGATGTGATTGTTTATGTTTTAGGTTTTAGGCATTCCGGGAAATTGATACAGATGGATTGAGGAATAACATCACCAAATTTGGGATATTGGACATTGTATATTGTTATGAAGGTTAGCTCTTTGTTGTTTTTAGCAATAAACTTTAGCTTTTTGATATGTTTTTCTTTCTTCTTATATTATATCTTGAAGAGTTCTTTTGACCGATGACCCATATTGAATGACGCTTATGTTAAATTCAATAATGTTGATTCTGATAAATTGGGTTTAAACCTCCCTAAACATCTGTGAATTATGTCCTAAAAATGAATGCACAAGTCATGTTTGATAAAATTACTCTTAAAGTTGTTTAGTTTAAAAACAAAGAATTAGGCAAGGTTGCTATCAAGAAAGACTAAATATATGTATGTTGAAGCCCATTTTATATATAGAATGTTTTATGTTTAGCCCATTTTATATGTAGAAGGTTTTATGTTCTATAGCTTTCTGCAAAGATAGGAGGAATGGTTCTATATATTTTCTCGAATGTGGAAGCTCTCATAGTTTTGAGATTTACATATTTACGACATGACATTCAAACTATTGGTATCTATTCGGGATAAATAAGACCTAATATAATCTATTACTATGGTTATACTCATTTCTTGACTGTCATCTTCTATATGCTCCCATATGGTATGTACTATGTATAATTAATTATCATTTTATTCTAAATTTCTTCTTGTAAAAGATTCCCTTCTATTTATTTCATTCAATTATTTGAAGAACCTCTTTAACAAACTCCTATATGTAAAGAGTTAGCATAGCATCTAGAGCACAAATGAAGCATTCTTTGAATTTGGTGACTTGTGTTTGTTAGTTTGTATTCATTTCATATAAATTCTTGTTATGATATGTTTCGTTATTTCAAAATTTGGATAAATACTTTATCAAGATTAATCAAAGTTACATTAGCTATTAGTAGGTTTTGCATGAATGTTTATACACATATTTTAATAGCGAACCAATTTCTATCTGGTCTAATGTGATCTTGGGAGTCACAAGCTTTTTAGATAACTTCACTTTGTGTTTTGTCAGGTTGGAAGATAACTTACAGCTTTGATACTTTCATTGAACGGAAGTGGCAAACGTAACCAAGTAGAGTATCGAGTGATTCTTTTATTGTAAAGTTGTGGAGAGTGTATATCGGTTTGCTCGAAGTAACGGATATTCGCATATAAGTATCTCGGACCTTTGGGTAACCCCAATTCTTATATCTCCTTTAATGGTACCACTACTTTTACGTCCAGAAAGAACATCCAAAAGAGTTGTCTTTCTTGTTCCAGTAATGTAAGACCCCAACTTTTATGAATAAAGATGAATTTTCTATAATTATCATTTTTGAATATTATAGAATGAATTTGATATAATGTTATAGTTGTGGGTAATAGTTATAAATTTTGCAAAGTACGCAAGTTGTTATATAATATTCGATTGATCGGGGAATATTCGTTTTAACAGGGAATATTCGTACGACGACACAATCATTGGGGGACCCCCACAACAGAATTATTGTCGGATTGAGAAGTGATCACTTGTTCATCTAGAGGGTTGCTGAACCTGGAACTTTGTTCAACAGCTTAATGGCTCTCTTTCTAGATGTTGTCATCTGTTATGATGGAACAGTGAGGAATATCTATAGTAATTCAATTATTCAATTCACTACACCAAAAATGGCCTCTAGCAAAGGAAATTTTGTGAAGGAATTTATTCCTTCACATGAGAAGTTGTTTAGTGAAGGAACAGTGAAGGAAAAAAATATAGTGACAATATAGTTATTAGCGAAAGAAACGTCCTTCACAATTTATATTTTTTCTCTCGCAAAATTAGGGGCGATAGAAAGATTTTTTGGAGCCAATTTATGATGAAAATTTGTGAGGAAAAAATCTATTTAGTGATGGAATTATTACTCACTATATATCATTATTCATAAGTTTTTGCTAGGGATAAAATTGGTCGCTATTTTGTTCTAAATAAAATTTTAGAATTAGTTGTGGTGAATATAAATTGTAATATAAATACTTTAATTTTTTACAATAAAAATTAATTTTAATAATATTTTGAAGTAACTTACAATATCTATTATTTCTTTAATCAAAGTAAATAAAATTATAATAATTTAAACTTTGAAATTTTATAAACTGGCCATGAAAAAAATAATAAGGCTCTTATGTGGAATAGCTCACAAATGCTAAACAAATACTCATTTATTCTTTAGCAAGAGTTAAGTATGAGTTTATTCTTAATTAATTTATGATATCATACAACTCAAATTCTAATGTAATTAATTTTTTAAAAATAGAGTTTTATTCTTAATAATAAGTTTAAAATAATTTATAATATTAAAAGTTTTATTAATTAAAATATTAAGTTACAATAATTCAAAATTTTAAAAATTATAAATTGACAATAAAAAATTATAATAATTAAGACTCTTTTAATGGAATAGATCACAAATATGTTAAATTATTACTTTTCAGCTTCTACAAAGATTTATATTTCATTTATTATTAATTAATTTATAATATCCTAAAATTTAAATTTAAATCTATTTAAAATTTTAAAATAATAATTTTATTTATAATAATACTTTTTAAAGAGTTTACAAACATGAGTTGTTTTTATAAGTTAAAATCAAACTCTTTTTTTTTTAATAGAGTTCCTAATTTACGAGTTGTGTTCTTGGTCCTATCGAAAAGGAGTTTAATGTGAAACAAAAGCCAATTTAGGTTTCTCCTCCCCACCTTGAGGCAAAATTAATATACGGATATTTCAATCAAGAGATCGTGAGTGCTTAAAGCCAAGAGGATAGAGAATTTGAGTGTTTCCCTGTCCAATTTCTTTATTTGATCACTTCAATTATGTCGGACAGAAAGCTTGTTGTATGCCTCTACGCCTTTCATATTGTTTACATTGATTTTCTTGCCTTTTGGTAAATTTCTTACCTTATGATGTGATTGTTTATGTTTTAGGTTTTAGGCATTCCGTGGGAAATTGATCTGATGGATTGAGGAATAACATCACCAAATTTGGGATATTGGACGATCAGATTGTTATGAAGGTTAGCTCTTTGTTGTTTTTAGCAATAAACTTTAGCTTTTGATATGTTTTTTCTTTCTTCTTATATTATATCTTGAAGAGTTCTTTTGATGATGACCCATATTGACGAAGCGCGCTATGTTAAATTCAATAATGTTGATTACGATAAATTGGGTTTAAACCTCCCTAAACATCTGTGAATTATGTCCTAAAAATGAATGCACAAGTCATGTTTGATAAAATTACTCTTAAAGTTGTTTAGTTTAAAAACAAAGAATTAGGCAAGGTTGCTATCAAGAAAGACTAAATATATGTATGTTGAAGCCCATTTTATATATAGAATGTTTTATGTTTAGCCCATTTTATATGTAGAAGGTTTTATGTTCTATAGCTTTCCTGCAGTATAGGAGGAATGGTTCTATATATTTTTCTCGAATGTGGAAGCTCTCATAGTTTTGAGATTTACATATTTGCAGCATGACATTCAAACTATTGGTATCTATTCAGGATAAATAAGACCTAATATAATCTATTATGTGGGTTATACTCATTTCTTGACTGTCATCTTCATATATGCTCCCATATGGTATGTACTATATAATTTAATTATCATTTTATTCTAAATTTCTTCTTGTAAAAGATTCCCTTCTATTTATTTCGTCAATTATTTGAAGAACCTCTTTAACAAACTCCTATATGTAAAGAGTTAGCATAACATCTAGAGCACAATGAAGCATTCTTTGAATTTGGTGACTTGTGTTTGTTAGTTTGTATTCATTTCATATAAATTCTTGTTATGATATGTTTCGTTAATTCAAAATTTGGATAAATACTTTATCAAGATTAATCAAAGTTACATTAGCTATTAGTAGGTTTTGCATGAATGTTTATACACATATTTTAATAGCGAACCAATTTCTATCTGGTCTAATGTGATCTTGGGAGTCACAAGCTTTTTAGATAACTTCAATTTGTGTTTTGTCAGGTTGGAAGATAACTTACAGCTTTGATACTTTCATTGAACGGAAGTGGCAAACGTAACCAAGTAGAGTATGCGAGTGATTCTTTTATTGTAAGTTGTGGAGAGTGTATATCAGTTTGCTCGAAGTAACCAGATATTCTGGCATAAGTATCCTGGACCTTTGGGTAACCTCGAATTCTTATATCTCCTTTAATGGTACCACTACTTTTACGTCCGTAAAGAACATCCAAAAGAGTTGTCTTTCTTGTTCCAAAGAATGTAAGACCCCAACTTTTACTCGAATAAAGATGAATTTTCTATAATTATCATTTTGAATAATATAGAATGAATTTGATATAATGTTATAGTTGTGGGTAATAGTTATAAATTTTGCAAAGTAATGAGTTGTTATATAATATTCGATTGATCGGGGAATATTCGTTTTAACAGGAATATTCGCATTAAATGCGACGACACAATCATTGGGGGACCCCACAATGTAATTATTATCGGATTGAGAAAACGACAAAAATATTTTATAAAAATAACGGCGGAAGTTTTATCGTTAATCTGTTGAAACACCCGTTGTTAAAAGTACATACGAGAATATGTGTGGTTACATAGTAGTACACTGCGGTATTGATTATTGATGCTTTACGTGAGAAGTCACTAAGTTTTGTTCGCTTATTGCTTGATAATTGTTGCATAGTATCTCACGTTAATTGATTCAATTATTGTCGATATTTTATATATTATTAAATCAATAATTGAGGCGACGAAGTTATTAATATTATTATTTGTAATATTAACGATGTCTGAAGTTTTGCCAATGAGAGGTTTGGTCACCTAATTATGCGGCTATGAATAGGAGAAATCCTTATTGAAATCCCCTCTTCTTGGGAACGACCTGGTTGATTAATATTACGAACTATAATAATGATGATAAATGTTGTTAAAAATATTGAGGTGATTTTTATGAGGTAATTGTTATAAATTGGCTTATTATTTGGATTCCCTTTTACCCATTTTCTAAAATCGTTGGTGAAAGTTGTCTCGATTCTGTATTATTATTATTATTATTATTATTATTATTATTATTATTATTATATATAAGTTAATATATATATATATATATACATGTGCATATTATATAAGTTATATATATAATATATCATGTATGTGCCGTGAATGTTTGGTAAGAGATTTTGGTGGAAATGGGGGGGGGGGGGGGTGATAGATTACGGGTGATTAAGGAAGTAATATTATATATATTTATAGGTTTATAACATATATTTATATATATATATATATATATATATATATATATTATAATAAGTTTTGTTTTTATGAAAAATAGAATATATTATATTTTATTGAATATTATATTAATAGTTTGAAAAAATGAACGTCTGCGTTTATTTTCTTCACTGTGATGATTTCGTTTGATTCCTACCGTGCGCAAATTGTGAGAATTATAAATAGTATCTTTTCCATTCCCCTATAAATAGGATGCTTAGTTAGAATTGAAATCACACCAAAAATTCAGAGGTTTCTCTTCTATAATCTTGAGCGTATTTCTTTAGAGTTTAAGAAAGCTTTGAGCGTAGTGCAAGTTTTCTTCAAGTATATCCCCGCCCAACCCGTCGGAGTACTCTTCTTTATAAGGTAAGGGTATTATTTCTTTCAGTATTCATAAAGATAACTTCATTATTCCATTTTTTTATTACTGTTGGAATAACTCAGATCACGCTCTACCCCCTATACTTGGTAAAATTCTTACATTATTCCATTCTTTATCATTATGTTGGAATAACCTCGCCTACATGAGAAGTACCGCATACATGGTGAAATTCTTCCTCATTATTCCATTCTTTATTATTCTCATTGGAACATCCTACATGCGTTTATGCATGACACGGTTCCGTTATTTATTATTATGTTGAAACATCCTCATTGGGTAAATTTTGCCCGACCTAGTTCCGTTATTTATTATTCTCGTTGGAATATCCGTCATACGTGCGCTTCGCATAACCTGGTTTCATTATTTATTATTCTATTAGACTAACCTGTCTGTGCGGTCTATCGCATGCCTGGTGATTTCTTTTGTTATTCCATTCTTTATTATACTTAGTTGGTTAAAGTTTTGGCTCTTATACTCCATGAAATTAGTGGAATATCCTTGATATTTGCGCTTCATCCAGTATCTTTTCATTGAAATATTCTTCTGAGCATTCTTGAATTTTACTCTACAAAGAAGTATCATGTTGACAATTTGGACGTTATTAGTTCTGGATAAATTAATTCTTGAACTTGTTTTATTGAATTCTTATATCATTGTCATCATCCTCATGTTTATATTATGTTGAAAGTCGCTGCGTGTCTGTCATCGCATAGATGGACTTGGTATGATTATGACCGAGGATTATTCAAATTATAATCATGGCCGTAATGTTACAAATGATGTGGTAAAAGTCCTCATTGGCCCGTAGTGCATTGATGGACGCTTGTTGGCATGATCATGGCCATTGATGAATACATGAATATCCTTGGCCCGTAGTGCATGGATAATTTGTGGTTGTGATACTAATGAATATCCTTGGCCGTAGAAAAGGATGATGTGGATTATTTATTGTCGAGTCCCAACAATAAAAGTGATGAAAACCTTTAAATCATAAAAGATAGTTGATTTTATTATCTACTTGACTCTTTTAATGGATTGCTTGTTCCACTGCAGTTAAACTTGATGCTTGTTATATTGTATCAGTTTAACACAATTGAAGGCTAACGATAATTTATTTTATATTATCATAGTCATAATATTTCTTGTTGGGCTAGTTGAGCTCACCCTTTTACTTTCATTGTTCTCTTCAGGAAATGAGAACGTGGCGAGGGACTAAGTAAGGAAATCTGAGTGATTCGGTCCGAGATAATAGCATTAGTAGTCCTCATTATTACATTAAATAGTGTGATAATAAATGTAATGAGGACTCAATTGAGTTTGGATATTGTCTAGATGACAATATTTGTATTAAAACTCACAGCATATGTTTTGTCATATTTTACACGACTGTTGTATAATTAAGTTGTATTTGAATTTTATACCATGTATTTGGCAACTCAAGATGGGTGATGTATACCTATTTTGGGGCATCACAATTGATATCAAAGCTTAGGATATGATCCCAATCGATATGTGAGACAAAGAACTAGGAGGGGAGAGACGGGAAATTCTTTACGCTAGTATGACCTACCTAAATTTATTTGGTATTTAATTGGTCTGGCCGTAGTATAGGGATAATATGTGATATGTTAATTAACCCTTGTTTTGTGGCGGTGTTTGAAAATGGCATCCAAAAATGTTGAGATTAGCAATGGAGCACGAGAGACCGCTGAGTCTCCACAAATTAATAATCGGATAATGTGCATCAGAAGGCAACAATCCTCAAGCAAACAACAACACTTGACGATGATGAGCGATGGAATGTTCGTGAGGCTTTCTCGCAATTCATGCAACATCGTGCAAGAGCGACTCGCATAAAATGCGTGTGGAAACCGCAACTCTTGGACGGCCATCGCTAAGAAGTTCAAAGAACTGGGACCACCGAGTTTTTGAGAGACAAAACCACTTAAGGCGTAGACGTGGATAAAGAAGATCCGCAAGATATTTGATGTCTTGGGATCCTCCGAGGAGCAAAGGTTCCTTTGCCACCTTCATGTTGCGTGTAGAGGCAGACATCGTGGGAATCAGAAAATGTACTCAACTCCGCCATGGCCAAGATGACTTGGGAGAAGTTCCAAGAATTGTTCAACGACAAGTAATTTCCCGAAAGTATTCGTCACATGAAAGAGGTAGAGTTCATCAAGCTGGAGCAAAACAACATGGCCAGTATCGCGATAAAGAAGAAGCCAAGTTTGCCGAGTTGTCCCGGTTTGCGTCCCATTTGGTTGATAATGAGGGAGAATGGCGCTAATGTTTCTAAGAGGTTTGAAACCCGAGATACGTTAATATCTTATCTCTCATAAACTGTGTTTGTATTCAGATGTTGTTAATAGGGCTCAGTTATTGGAGCGCGATAATGAGTCAACCCAACCAAAAGAGTGCAGCCGGTAAAATGATAATAATAGTGATAGCAGTCATCGAAGTGGTGACAATAAGCGTGGAGGGAATCAACATGCCAGAAATGGTAACCACTTCGGTGGTAATCATGGCCAAAACAATAAGAATGGACATTTCAAGAAGAGGAGATTCAACAATGATGGAAAGATGTCAGCACCAACACCCGTTGTTAAGGAAGGAGAACGACCACCTATCATATGCTTCAAATGCGGAGGGAGGACACACGGTCAAAAAAGCGCGATGTCAGTCAAAGAATGTTATAATTGTGGAAGAGAAGGTCACCTAGCCCGATTTTGTCGTTCACCGAAGACAAGTTCAGCTAGGATGGAGGCACTAAAGGACGTCCCAAAAAAGTCAAAGCCAGTAGTGCAAGGGAGAGCGTTTGTCGTGACCTCCCAGAAAGCAAGGAACCCGAATGAGGTCATCATGGGTAAACTTATCATCAACTCTAGCGAAGTTTATACCTTATTTGATACCGGTTCTACCCATTCTTTTATTTCTCCTATTTGTGCTCAACGTTTAAATTTGACTCTGGAGAAATTAGACTTTGACTTATCTGTTGAAACTCCATTGGGAGAAACCTTCATTACATCCATCGCTTATAAGTCTTGTTTGGTTCAAATCGGTCATCACATTACACCATCGATCTTATTTCATTGAAAATACTTCCATTTGACGTAATTCTAGGAATTGATTGGTTAACTACTCATCATGCAAAAAATGATTCTTTCCGTAAGGTTGTTAGCTTTCATATTCCTAACCAACCTATTATGCGAATTCAAGAAACCAAACCATTAAAATCAATCACTGTCATCTCAAGCCATAAAGCTATTCGTTTATTGAAAAATGGATGTTAAGCTTTCTTAGCTCATGTCACGGATCTAAATAAAAATACGCCAGTTTTGAATGATATTTCTATTGTTAATGAATTTCCTGACGTATTCCCTGAAGAACTTCCTGGCCTACCCCCAGAACGTGAAATTGAATTTTGTATCGACCTTGAACCCGGTACAAAACCCATTTCCAAAGCCCCATATCGAATGGCTCCTATTGAACTTTAAGAGTTAAAGACCCAACTGCAGGAATTGTTAGACATCGATTTCATTCGTCCTAGTACGTCTCCTTGGGGTGCTCCTGTTCTATTCGTGAAGAAGAAAGATGGGAGTATGTAACTTTGTATTGATTATCGGGAGTTGAACCATGTCACTATCAAAAATAGATATCCATTGCCTCGCATTGATGACCTGTTTGACCAGTTGCAAGGCGCCAAATTTTTTTCAAAGATTGATCTTCATTCCGGATATCACCAATTGAAGATTAGAACCGATGACATTCCAAAGACGGCTTTCAGAACTCAGTATGGGCATTATGAATTCCTAGTCATATCTTTTAGATTAACTAAAGCTCCTGCTACCTTTATGGATATGATAAACCGAGTATTCAAGGAATATTTGGATTACTTTGTGGTCGTCTTTATTGATGACATCCTTATTTATTCCAAAAGCCGTGAAGATCATGAGCAACACTTGAGGCTGATACTTCAAAAGCTTCGTGAATATAAGCTTTATGCCAAGTTGAAGAAATGCGAGTTCTGGCTTGAAGAAGTAGCATTCCTTAGGCACGTAGTGTCAAGTCATGGAATATCAGTTGACCCAGCAAAGATTGAAGCTATTTAAAGTTAGGAACAACCCAAATCAGTGACCGAAGTACGTAGCTTTCTCAGCTTAGCTGGTTATTATCGGATATTTGTGGAAGGATTTTCTCGAATCGCTACTCCATTAACTCAGCTGACTTGGAAAGATACAAAATTCAGTTAGAGCAAGGAATGGGAGAAGATTTTTCAAGAACTCAAGAGAAGACTCATTTCAGCACCTGTTCTGATAATACCATCTAGCTCGGAGGGATTTGTCATCTACAGTGATGCTTCAGGCAAAGGGTTAGGATGTGTTCTCATGCAACATGGGAAAGTCATAGCCTATGCCTCTCGACAACTCAAAGAATATGAGAGGAATTATCCTACTCATGATCTAGAGTTAGCGTACCGTTGTCTTCGCACTTAAAATTTGGAGGCATTACTTGTATGGGGAGAAATTGGAGATCTTTACGGATCATAAAAGCCTCAAATATTTCTTCACTCAAAAGGAACTCAACATGCGACAGCAATGTAGGCTTGAACTGTTGAAAGATTATGATCATACCATCTAATACCATCCTGGAAAAGCAAACGTGGTAGCTAACGTATTGAGTAGAAAATCATATGCGGTTACGAGTACGATATTGTCAACGCAGAGGCCCATTTTGTATGACTTGCAAAGGATGGAGATAGAGATAAAGACTCCAGGGACCCACGTGATGATGGCGAATATATGAGTAGAACCGACTTTAATCGATAAAATTAAAGCTGCTCAAGCTACAGACCTGGAGCTGATGCATATGAGGAAGAAAGTACAAGAAGGTGCTATGCTGGAAGCAAGAATCGATGAAGAAGGAATACTTCGAGTTAACTCCAGACTTTGTGTTCCTAACGATCCTGAGTTAAAGTATAAAATCATGATGGAGGCGCACAACACACCATTTACATTCCATCCTGGGAGTACCAAAATGTTTCATAATCTTCGACATACATTTTGGTGGGGCAATATGAAGAGAGAGATATCGCTGTTTATCTCAAGGTGTTTAACTTGTTAACGATTCAAGGCAGAGCATCAAGTACCAAAAGGTCCATTGTAACCACTTGAAATTCTAGAATGGAAGTGGGAGCACATTATCATGGATTTCGTTACTGGTCTTCCCAAGGTTTCTCAAGGCATAGATGCAATTTGGGTAATTGTTGATAGATTGACCAAGTCTACTCATTTCTTACCAATACGAGAAACTTATACACTTGAACGTCTTACTCGTATGTACATAAACGAGATTGTAAGACTGCATGGTATGCCAGTATCCAAAGTTTCTGATTGAGACCCAAGATTCACTTCACGATTTTGGGTTAGTTTACAAAAAGCTATGGGCACGGATTTATAATTTAGTTCAGCATATCATCCTCAGACGGATGGATAATCAAAGATGACTATTCAAACTCTTGAAGATTTATTAAGACTTTGTGTCCTTAACTTCAAGGGAAGCTAGGACAGGTTCCTACCATTGGTGGAGTTTTCTTACAACAACAGTTATCAAACAAGTATTGGCATGGCTCCATTCGAGGCGTTGTATGGAAGAAAGTGTCGTTCTCCATTATGCTGGGATGAGGTGGGTGAAGCAACGTTGTTAGGACCGGAGTTGGTACGTATGACTACGGAAAAGATTCAAACGATCCGACAACGTATAAAAACCTCACAAGACCGACAAAAGAGTTATGCTGATCTTCATCGAAAGGACGTGGAATTCGATATTGGAGATCATGTGTTGTTACGTGTTGCTCCATGGAAAGGAGTTACGAGATTTGGAAAGAGAGGAAAGCTCAATCCTCAATTCATTGGCCCATTTTTAATCCTTGATCGAGTAGGGACTGTAGCCTATAGACTCGCTTTACCGCCAAGTATGTCTCGTGTTCATAAATCCATGTTGAGTAAATATGTTAAAGACCCAAACCACATTATTGAGTTAGAACCGGACGAAATAGCGGAAGATTTAACGTATGAAGAGGTTCCTGTTCAAATCTTGGATAAGAAGGAACATATTCTATGCTCCAAGGTTATACCTCAAGTTAAAGTTTTATGGAGGAACCACGATGTTGAGGAAATGAACTGGGAGTTAGAATCTGAAATAAAATCAAGGTATCCTTACCTCTTTGACATACCAGGTACGTACCCTAATTTCGATGGCGAAATTTCATAAAAAGGGGAGATTATAAGACCCCAACTTTTATGAATAAAGATGAATTTTCTATAATTATCATTTTTGAATATTATGGAATGAATTTGATATAATGTTATAGTTGTGGGTAATAGTTATAAATTTTGCAAAAAGCACGTGAAGTTGTTATATAATATTTGATTGGTGGGGAATATTCGTTTTAATAGGAATATTGTGCGACGGCATAATCATTGGTGGACCTCTGGCAATGAAATTATTGTCGGATTGAGAAAATGACAAAATAATTTATGAAAATAACGGTGGAAGTTTTATCGTTAACTATTGAAACACCGGTCTTGTTAAAAAACAGAGAATACGCGTGGTTGCATAGTAGCACACGGTATTGATTATTGATGCTTACGTGAGAAGTCCCTCAGTTTTGTTCAATTATTGCTTCAGTAATTGTTCCATAGTATCTCACGTTAATTGATTCAATTATTGTCGATATTTTATATATTATTAAATCAATAATTGAGACGACGAAGTTATTAATATTATTATTTGCAATATTAACGATGTCTAGAAGTTCTGTCAAGGAGAGGTTTGGTCACCTAATTACGCGCCAATAGGGAGAAATCCTTATTGGAAAGCCCCCTCTTCCCTGGGAACGACCTGGTCGATTAATATTACAAATTATAATAATGAGGATAAATGTTGTTAAAAATATTGAGGTGATTTTTATGAGGTAATTGTTGTAAATTGTCTTATTATTTGGATTCCCTTTTACCCATTTTCTAAAATCGTCGGTAGAAAGTTGTCTCAGATATATATACACATGTGCGTATTATATAAGTTATATATATAATATATCATGTATGTCTTAGTGAATGTTTGGCAAAGAGATTTTGGTGGAAATGGGGGGTGATAGATTACGGGTGATTAAGGAAGTAATATTATATATATATATATATATATATATATATATATATATATATAGGTTTATAACATATGTTATATATATATATATATATATATATAATAAGTTTTGTTTTTTTATGAAAAATAGAATATATTATATTTTATTTAATATTATATTAATAGTTTGAAAAAAATAAACGTCTGCGTTTATTTTTCTTCAGCCCGTGATGATTTCGTTTGATTCCTACTGTGCAGTCCATGAGAATTATAAATAGTATCCTTTCCATTCCCCTATAAATAGGATGCTTAGTTAGAATTGAAATTACACCAGAAATTCAGAGGTTTCTCTTCTATAATCTTGAGCGTATTTCTTTAGAGTTTAAGAAAGCTTTGAGCATAGTGCAAGTTTTCTTCAAGTATATCCCCGCCCTACCCGTCAGAGTACTCTTCTTTATAAGGTAAGGGATATTATTTCTTTCGTATTCATAAAGATAACTTCTGTTATTCCATTTTTTTATTCTATTGGAATAACTTCCAGATCACGATCTACCCCCTATACTTGGTGAAATTCTTCTGTTATTCCATTCTTTATCATTATGTTGGAATAACCTGTCTATGAGAAGTACCGCATACATGGTGAAATTCTTTTGTTATTCCATTCATTATTATTCTGTTGGAACATCCTGTCTGTGCGTTTATGCATGACATTCGTTCCGTTATTTATTATTCATTGAAACATCCCATCGGTCTGAATTTTTCCCGACTGGTTCCATTATTTATTATTCTATTGAATATCCCATCTGCGTGCGCTTACGCATGACCGTTCCATTATTTATTATTCATTGGAATAACTCGTCCGTCTGCGATCCTATCGCATGCCTGGTGATTTCTTTTGTTATTCCATTCTTTATTATACTTAGTTGGTTAAAGTTTTGGCTTTTATACTCCATGAAATTAGTGGAATATCCTTGATATTTGCGCTTCATCCAATATCTTTTCATGAAAATATTCTTCTGAGCATTCTTGAATTTTACTCTACAAAGAAGTATCATGTTGACAATTTGGCGTTTATTAGTTCTGGATAAATTAATTCTTGAACTTGTTTTATTGAATTCTTATATCATTGTCATCATCCTCATGTTTATATTATGTTGAAAGTCATATGTGGCCTGTAGTGCATAAATGGACTTGGTATGATTATGATCAGGGATTATTCGGTATAATCATAACCATAATGTTACAAATGATGTGGTAAAAGTCCTCAGTGGCCCGTACTGCATTGATGGATAGTTGTTGGTATGATCATGACCATTGATGAATACACGAATATCCTTGGCCCGTAGTGCATGGATAATTTGTGGTTGTGATACTAATGAATATCCTTGGCCGTAGTGCAGGGATGATGTGGATTATTTATTACGCTGAGTCATAGCGATAAAAGTGATGAAAAACCTTTTAAATCATAAAAGATAGTAGATTTTATTCTCTACTTGACTCTTTTAATGGATTGCTTGTTCCGCTACAGTTAAACTTGATGTTTGTTATATTGTATCAGTTTAACACTGTTAAAGGCTAATGATAATTTATTCTGTATTATCTTAGTCATAATATTTCTTATTGGGCTAGTTGAGCTCACCCTTTTACTTTCATTGTTCTCTTCAAGAAATGAGAACGTAGCAGGGACTAGTCGGGGAATGGAGTGACGGTCCAGATAATAGCATTAGTATTCCTCACTATTCTGTTAAATTGTGTGATAATAAATGTAATGAGGACTCAATTGAGTGTGGATATTGTCTAGATGACAATATTTGTATTAAAACTCACAGTATATGTTTTGTCGTATTTTACACGACTGTTATATAATTAAGTTGTATTTGAACTTTATACCATGTATTTGGCGACTCAAGATGGGTGATGTATACCTATTTTGGGGCATCACAAGTAACACCCATTAAAGCTGTTAGAATTCCAAGCCTAAATGATCCAGTAATATCTTGAAGAAGTTGTAGCCTTTTTTGTGCAAAACCTTGCTCTCTCATTTTCTGTAAGATGCATTGAATAAATTTTTATCAAACCTAGTCATTTTCAATAGCCGCAAAACTGGTTTTAGATGGATAAAACTTTACCTTAGGAGTATCAACAATATAGTGAACATTCTCAAATCTTATTGTCATGGGCTCAAAAGGTAAAACCATCCCTACAGAGTAAAGAAAATCTGTCAGTTAACATTGACCGAAGAACAATTTTAGCTCATTGATGTTATTCATTTCAATTAGTAAGCTGTTCCAAAACTATAATATTTATATCATATAACAATTAGCTTCTTACCCATTTGTTTTACTTCTACAGAAGCTTTTGGAGAAGCAACATTGGTCCACTAATTTTGTTCAGGTACTTTGGTTTTCACTTTTAGTTTGGAGAGCCTTTTATGTGAAATAATATTTCTAGATCTTCCTGGAGTTGATCAGATTATATTTCCATCAGCATCAATTTTTGTACGAGTACGTATTAACGCTGTCATTGTTATAAATGCAGTAAACATAAGCTGCATCAACAAAACATTCAGACAAAAAAAAGTCTAGTAAGTTTACTTGGCAAAAAAAATCCTAGTTATACATCTTAAGAGATCTCTATGGGGATATCATCCCAGAAAGGACATTACCATTTGAATTGATATAGAAAGGAGTATATGTCTATCTTCTTGAGGTACACTGATTTATTTCAGATATTGATAGTAAAAAGGTATCAAAGGGTAATACTATATTAATTCAGTGAAGGGATATGATTCCATAATGATCAGCCTCACCTTATTTTTTAAAATATATATTTATACTCTTGTTGCTGAAACTGCAGGCTTCTATGATGGCCACAAAATCAACCATAAGCTTGAAACTCCTTGTGGACAATACCTCTAAAAGAGTAAAATAACTGCCAAACATGATGAAGAAGCAACCTTTTCCTTTGGGGCAGAAGTTTTCTAATGCAGATCATTTAGCATTGCGACTATTAGAAAGGCTACTTGTTTTTGATCCAAAAGATCGGCCAACTGCTGAAGAGGTTTGTCATGGCATACTAAATACATCTATCCTTAGCCATATGTACAATTACTGAGAGTCGTTATCATTTTTGATACTTTTATATACTAATATTTTTTGGATTGTAGTTCGATAAGTGTTCAACATTATATTTTGTCCTTTATGTAATCAGGAACTGGCGAATCCTTACTTCAAAGGACTTGCCAAAGCCGATAGAGAATCGTCTTAGCAACAAATTTGAAAGGTGGAGTTTGAATTCGAGAGGCGAAGGGTTACAAAGGAAGATGTTCGGGAATTAATTTTCCATGAGATACTTGAATATCATCCTCAATTGCTTAAAGATTACGTTAATGGAACAGAAAGAACCAATTTTCTCTACCCAAGGTTATGATGCTTTTAGTTATTTCTCATGGATAAATTCTCTCATCGTTTAATTATATGTATGCTAACTTCTCCTTATTTGTTTGGTATTCTTGTATATATTTATGTAATGTTGTGGACTAGTTCAGGAAACAGTTTGCTCATCTTGAAGAAAGTAGTGGTAAAAGTGGGCCAGTGATTCGGCTCGAAAGAAAGCATGTATCTCTCCCTAGGTAGATCTAAATGTGTGTACCTTTTCTTTTTTTAGGTGAAGTGGAGTGAAGGAGCTGGTTAATGTCCAGGTTTTGGGTTGAATTCCTTTGATGGTACATGTTTAAAATTAGTTTATTTTACAAGGCAATGCAATGACTGAATGCAAATAGAGCATGGCAGATTGGCTGTCCATGATGAGTGCATAGATGGTGAATAGTTTAGTCTTGTCTTTTGAGTCCCTTAAAAAAAGATTGTGGGTTTGAGTGACATAAGCTGCCGTGTTTTTGACCTATATTAATCCAAAAATTAGTTTAGTTTGTGCTTATCTCGCTAATTAACAAGTTAAGTGTGGTTCACTACCTTTTATACTAAATTTGGTCACCATTGTTGAATGTATGATAGAGTGGTGGATCAGCTGATAGTGGCAGAATCGTCCAGTCAAGCTATACATATTTGTTCCTAGTTTGCCTTAAAAGCTTTTTCTTTCAGAGAATAACAACTAAAACTTCTACTCATACTATGGTGTGAATCAAGAGATATGGCATTGAGTTTCATAGGGGAAAAATGATGTAAAACTATGGTTGTCTGGTCTTGCTCATTAGTCTAGTTTTTAGAGTTTAACCTTCTTTTTTAACAGACTTGTAGCCTTTTTGTTTGTTCTGTTCTTTTTCAATAATGAAATTTCCGTTTTCATTAGCTTTTGACTATTGAGTTCTTGTTCCTAGTAATTTTATGATTAATTTTGTTCCATTGATCTTTGCATGTGTACAATTGTACATTCAAATATGATCCCTCTTAAAGAGCAGCCGCACGCTGCCACATTAAAAGATTGGCAACTTACAGAAGATTAATGCAATAAGCACTCCAGAGATGGAGATGGTATTCCTGGCTATCTGTCCAAAACCTCACATGCACCACAACGGATTACACTAGGTATATATTCTAAACTTGTTTTAAAAGTTACTATGGTTTGTGTTGTTGAGGTTGTTAATTTTAGCTAAATGTACACATTTGTTTGCTATTCAGCTAAACCAGGAAGAGTTGTGGGGCCACTCCCACCTTATGAGAACAGAAATCTTATTAAAGAAGCATATGATCCTAAAAGGCTGGTGAGAAATGCAGTCATCCCTCCGTAGGTTTTTCATCCGGTATACTGCCACTGACGGAACGACACAGTTAAGCAAGAAAGATCTATGGAGATGGAGAAGGACTATCTTTAAAAGCTAAACAAGTCCCTCAATGTGGCATGGCTACCAAACTTGCAGAAGTAGGGAAGGATTTCGTGGACTTTTTATTTGGGCTATTGCAGAGGTAGGGAAGGATTTCATGGATCTAACATGACACACTTTATTCCTTATAGCTCATTGTTATTCTTTTAGTTTTCTTATGTTAGATAATAAATTTTGTAGGTACTATGATCCTTGAGAGACCAAGATACAATAACAAATTTTGTAGTTATTGTGACTCGAGTATTATCTATTTATATGTGAAGTATTGATTTTATTAGCTCTTTATGCATTAGCTTATCAATTAGTTTGAAACAAGTATGACAATATTTATATTTATTTGAAAAATAAATTTAATATTTCTTATAGAGATTAATAATAATAAATATAAAATTATTGATTGGAAAATCAATTATAATTTTAAATGAATTTTTATTATTTAGCAATTAATTTTTTATTTATAAATTTATAATCTGTGAAGGATTATTTCCCTCGCTAATTTGAAGATACATTCTCAATTTATAAACAGTGAAGGACAATTTTCTCTCGTTAAGTAAATTTGTTCTTTATAATATATTATTTGTGAGGGAATAAAGTTATTCACTAATTTCAAATAGTCCTTCTTAAAATATTATTTGTGAAGGAAACCAATCTTTCACTAAATAACAATATTCCATTACTAAATACAATTTGTGAATAAAAAGTTATTCACAATATATCCTTCACAAAAAAAAACATTTAGTTACTACTTAACGGGATACCCAATCATGGGAGGTCTAATGTGAGCACTTTTACGTGTGAAGGAAATATTTCTTATGAAATAAATCACTTGTGAGTGATACGGGGCCTCTAGTGAAGGATTTGTCCTTCACTAGAGGCCATTTTTAATTCTATTAAGTTATCTTTGAGTAAGTGCACATTTTCATCTTTCTCAAATTTGTTGTATATATTCCGAGGATACTACTTTGTGGATTCAAATTCAAGATGAGGCTGGTTGATCGCAGATTCATAGTATACTTTCATGATAGAGATTATGATAGAAACTATTTGTCAAGAAAATGCTGATATTTGGTTACAAAACATTCGAAAAAAGTATGTCTTAAGGATGTTACAGTTAAGTTATTGATAGAGTATGTTCTCTCTTTTATTTATTTTAATTAAATCATTGTCATTCTATTTTTTTTAAAATTTATTTATTTTACTTATTTATTTATTTTGTATTATGTTATATGATATGATATTATTTAAATTAATAAATTTAAGGAATGTAATTGAGTTAATTAATTTATTTCATGTTATGTTATGTTATGATATATTATTTTATTTTGTATTATATTATCATATATTATACAAAGTAATATAAATTTATGTTATTATATTATTTTATTTTATTTAGTAGTGTAAAACTAAGTAAATTAATGCTACTTAATTTATTTTAATTAGTATTGGGAAACTAAGTAATATTAAATAAGTAAATACTACTTAGTTGATTTTAGTAGGGAAAAATTAAGTAAACTAAGAAAATTTATTTTCTTATTTTCTTTACTCTACTTTGTATTATTTTTTGTTATTTTATTTATTTTATTTTATTTTATTTATATGTTATTATACTTAATTTAATTTAGTTTAATATTTAATTTATGTATTTTAGTAATATTATATAATAATGGACAGTATATTATTTTAATTATAATTTATGTCTTACCACTGTAAATAGCCTACTAATTATACCATAAATTTATACAATACGCAAAAAAAAAACTCAAATTTATGTAATTATCTGATTCAATACACTAACATAAGCCCTAATATCAAATTATGAACATGCATGCCCTGAAATTGCATAAATTAAATCCAAATTAAAAATAAATATCACATTGTTATTATATAATAAACATGCTAGCTGTAATTGCATAAATCTAACCCAAATTCAAACTAAATAGCTAAATGAAACTCATATAAACACATAAGTATGCAATATATATAATTCCAAATCAAACCCAAATTGAAAACTATATATAGATGAAAGTGATAGATTGGATATCTACGTGGGGCAGAAGGCGTTGACGGATGACGGATGGCGAACGACTGACGACAAACAGCGGGCGACGTCGCCAGGCGACTTCTCCTTCTTCTCTTTTTATCTCTTTTTCTTTTTCTTTCTTTCTCGTCTTCTAGCAGATGGTCCAGAGTCAATGATTTTAAAGCGATCAATGATCGCGCTTTTCTGATCGCCTTGCGATCCACCGATTTTAATTGACTTGATGGTGCAATCATTGAAGAAGTCAAAATGATATGCGACCGCTATATGCAACTGGATGCAGTTGCAGAGTTTTATTGGTTTTCCCCACCAACACTTGAACAAAAATTAAAGGCGGCAAATTCAAATTAGCGATCATTTAGCGACTGCATAGTGGTTGCTAATATAAAATAGTGACTAGTTTGGTTTGCCGTCACTAATAGCGCTTGCTAATTCTATTATTAGCGACCGAATATTGCGGTCGCGAAAACTTTTGATCGCTAATGGAACGTTTTCTTGTAGTTATAATTCCGGCCACAACAAGTTCTATGGTAGAGATATCGTTAAATCGGGGCTCATCGGCTGGGAGGACGAAATGATCGAAGAGTTCAAAAGGATATTCTATCCCATCGGGCCAGAGGATCGCTGAAGATCCTATCTCTTGAGTTTGGCTTGGAAATGATTATTTGGGAAGAGAATGAGTTCTTCGAAGAGAGTGTTCGGGGGAATTATGTGTTGGCTTTTTTGTGGGATGGTTCAGAAGATAAGTCATCAGGTTCTTTACGTTTTTGGTTTTAGTTTGGGTTTGGTGCGCAGGTTTTGGTTGGAGCTATTTCAAGAGTTGGGATATTTTCAGTTAAGGTGGTGAGATCTTCGGATGAGATAGTTTTAGGTGTTTTAGAAGTTTTGGAAATGATCTTGGCACACCTTTTCTTAACTCGAAGGATTTTTGTCCTTTCGGAATTTGGTTTGTCAAGGAGGCTTTGTTTAAAAATGGGAGTGGGGATTATGGCTGGTTTGGGTGCCTTTGCATTTGACTTTGTTTTGGTTTGGGAGGAGGACGACTATTTAGATATGACTTCCACTGGTGTGGTTTTGGTGATTGGTGGGGTACTGGATTTCTGAGAGGTATATTTGTTGATGAAGTTTTTGAGATCTTCCCTTTTGGCAGATGTTGGCCAAATAAGGGATACTATGTTTGGAAATGGTCAGATGTCAATTAAAAGATATGCTTATATTAGAATGGAAAGAAGGGTGTCAGAACTTATATTTGTGGTCAAAGAGACAAATCGACTTGGTTAAAAGGTTGAAATCACATTCCTTCATCAGTAGTTTCTTGATCAGCTCTATTAACTCCTTGACTCAGTTTGGAGGGGTTTCTGCCATAGTGACGTTTAGATGACTGTAGGCTGCCCAGTCCGGAAGATTGGAGATATTCTTGTCAAAAAATTTGAGTTTTCTTTAGGAGAGCTCAAAGATTTTAAAATTGATAGGTGAAACTTTTTGATTTGGGGGAAAGGGTTATGAAGTGGTGAAACTATTTGATTTGGGGGAAAGGGTTTTGAAGTGTCTTGTCTTTTCACTTCACACAACTTTCGAAAGGTGGCTATTAAATGAGTTGTCATGATTGCTAGTGTGGGGGATGGGGTTGGGCAGTTAGTATCCTGATCGTTACCAAAGTGGTTGGGCTTGGAATTTTTGGGGATAATCATTCGACTTTATTTGGATTATTCTTCCATTAAATGTTCTATTTAACCAGAGACTAGGGGGAAATGTTGGGGCGTAATTATTTGGGCCCAAACTATATGGTGGACAAAAATCCACGTGAAGCTATTTAACCTCACGTAGGAATTTGTTTGGGATGTTGTGTATTTTAAGGAATCAAAGATTCCTAATCACATTCAATTTATGACTCTTAAGCAAAGTGTCAGGATATGATCCAACTTCCTTTCCTTAGGGAGATTCTGTTTGTTCCGATTAAGGTATCTTACCTAATGAGGAATCCAAATTCTATACGGGGAAGGAGGTGTGATTACTATAAATACAAGACTATACACTAATTCTAAGGTACACATAACTTTATTTTAGAACACTAGAGCATTAAGCCTCCATTGTTAAACCTTATTCAGCCTGTACTTATTCTCACACTGGAGTTATCCCCCTGCAGCCCAAGCCGTCAAGCTTTTGGTGTGACTTCGTTTCTGTGCAGGATTTGACGCACTTTGGTGATTGAGGCGCGTTGACGAATCTTGGCATTAATAGAGAAAAAAAAAAGAGAAAGGGTATATCTTCGAGTTTTTTAGGAAAAAGAGAAAAGAAAAGGTCACTCTGTTTTTGAGTTTTAAAATGGATAGAAAAGAAACCAAATGGATGGAAAATTTAAGTTTTCTTTCTAATTCTTATGTTTATGAGTTTTTTAATAAACGGAAAAGAAAAGAAATTAATAGAAAACTTGACCACTTTTTCTGCCAACGTCTTCCGTCCAAAATTAGTCTAATTTGGACGGAAAAGAAATTAGAATAAGTAATATTTTTATAATTCTCATATTATCCTCAACTTTCAATATAATAATTTTTAAATTATAACCCATGTTCCCAAAATTTGAGCTAGAGGAGACTGAAATTAACTGCTCAAATAGTTTTAAAATTAGGGCTATGGGAGAGAAATATGAATATAAATTGAAACACAAGACTGAAATTACATGCTCAAATAGTTTCAATTTGCATAATTTCTTTCTAGGGTTCCAAATTGAGTTGGGTAAATAGACTTGCTTTCTAGGGTTCCACTTTAAACGAGTAGAGAGATGGAGTGAGTGAGCGAGATGTAAGGAGTTTATCGGTGGAGCAGAGAGAGATGGAGTGAGGATGGACGACAGAGAGATGCATCAGATTTAGAGGGAGGAGACAACTTTCTTTTTTCTTTCTTTCTTTCGTTCTTTCTTTTTTCTGCTTAATAGTACACGTTTTAGTTTAAGTGTATCATTTTTAGTTCAACTTTCTTATCCTTTGCACTATGATTAAGAGTTTTTTAATTGTAGAAAAAATAAAGTTCAATAAGAGAAGGGAAGAAAAGAGAGTTTTATTTTCTTTCGTCTAACTTTCTTCTAAAAAATAAAAAAGATTTTCTTTGAAACACACTCATTTTTCTTAGTTTTCTTTAATTTCTGTTCTTCTCTAATTAAAATTCAAAAATACCACTTTCCTTATTTTTTTTCTTTTCTCTTCTATTAAAAAAACTCAAAGACACCAATTCTTTTTGTTTTCCTTCCCTCTTTTTTTTAAATCCAAATTAAAACTCAAAGACTGTGTTAGTACAATTTTGCTTGTTTTTGATGTTCTTACTGATTTCAATTCAACAGAAGTTACCTACAAAAGCCTAATTATAAGTTCCAATTAGCATAAAAAGGATGGTTTGAATAAAAGCTTTATTGGCTATAAAGATAAGCACAATCTCGAGTTTACATAACATTTAGGTTCTGGCATTTACAATTTTTGCCGACTTTTGATGCTTTGACCCTTAAATGACACATTTGCAGAGTTAAATAAATTACTTCTTAACAACTAAAATTTTAAAATACATTTGAACTTTCAAGCAAGTACTATAATTTTTAGAAGACGTTGACGTTTCCTTCTGAAAAACATATATGAATCAAAAATAAAAAGGAGGATGAATAATTGTGTATAGTTCTTGTTACAATGTATGTAAACTAAGAATGACTATGATGTAGTTTGGTGCGATTATAAAGAGAAACCACACATGAAATTGCTTTGGTATAGTTGGTTAAATTAGAAACTGCAACATAAAATCACTTGGATTGGAGCAAAACGATTTCTAGGAATAATGGGTTGTTTCAAATGATGCAGTTCTGGCTCAAAAACAAATTCCAAATAAATCTCAAATATTGTTGGTTTGTTGCTATAAATAATACACAACTACAAAAAGTTAAATTCTGAAAATCCATCACAAAGTAACTCTAAACTTCCAATTTCCTTAATTAAAATCATAAATTTAGTACAATACAAATTTTTGGACCAAGGATATTTGGGCCTAGGATATACAGTGGGTTGTTACCCACATGCTATTATGTGAGCTTGGTCAAGTGGCTGTTTTGATAGAGGGGGGATTTGTGGATTAAAGTTTCTAATTATATTTGGTTTCTAGATATGGAATGAGTATTGGGATTAGAACCAACTTCCTTAATTCTAGGAGATTTGGTGTACTCCTGTTAGGGATTTATTGTCTAGAGAGAACCTTAATCCAGTATGGAGAAGGATTTTATGGAAGTGGTGAGAACATTATAAATACAAGGTTTTCCCCTGATTCAAAGGTACATGCAATTATTACTTTCCAGCACTAGAGAGTTAAGCTTACATTGTTAACCTTCTATCAGCCTGTACTTATTCTCACACGAGAGTTATCCCCCGGCAGTCCAAGCCGTCAAGCTTTTGGTGTTTACCCATTTTTGTGCAGAATTGGACGCGCTTTAGTGATTGGAGCGTGTTGACGGATCCTGGCGTTAACATTAGCGTTAGAAGGAGGCCTTTTCTTGTGTTGTTGGATTTACAATCACAAGCAGCAACTTCCCATGACTGAAATCATGGTGAACAGCAAGACGGTTTCAGCCATGGGACAAATAACGGCCGGAGGTTCTTCCTAACAGAGGGGATCCATTAAAGATAGACTAGGGCCATCTAGGAGCCTCCACGAGCGGCTCAACCGACAGAGCACTTCGGTAGGATCCAAAGGTGGAGATCAAGAAGACGTTAGGAGGAGGCTGCTCTCGACAGCCAGAAAGGAGACTAAGAAAGATTTGAGGAGGGTAGGAGGCACATCACCTCGAACTCGACGCCGAGATGATAAAGAAGATTAAAAATCTATTTTGTCCAAAAAGGCGCAAGAGACAGAGGAAGCACAGAGGGTGCTGTCGCTGCAGAAGGAAGAGATTGCGAATCAGATGGTTCTTGTGGTCGAACAAGAAAACGAGGCCTCCAGCGACAACCAAACCAGAAGGTGGGATAGGTCTCCAGACAGACAATCCAGGACACAGAGGGCTTAGGGTACATGGCGATCCGAGAGTAGGCTTCAGACCTCTCTCGTGATAGGAGCAGATCGGGTGATCGCACATCCAGGAACTAATAGAGGGTACATCTCCCTATTGGCTCCCAATGCAGTGAGAGCAGAGGTCGAAGCCCTTCCAGGGCGGATAGTTCGGATGGAAAGGGTCGGATTGAACATAGAAAGAAGGATTCTCCCAAGAAAAGAAGTGCCCACGAAGCCGGATGGGATGAAGTTGTTGGCCAAAAAATTGGAGGAGATTCAAAAAGAGTTGGCCGAAGTCAAACAGGGGAAGGTGAGTTCGGGCAAGAAAACATCCCCTTTCTCTCCCAAGATCGTTCGAGAAAAGGCAGACCCCAATAAAAAGCTCCCCTATATGGAAAGTTATGATGGCTCGGGAGATCTGTACGAACACAGTCAGGCATACGATAGGTTAATGGATTACTATGATTACTCGGATGCGATCAAGTGTCATACCTTTATGACGAACTGTGCGACAAGTTTCATACATGATTTGGGAGTAACAAGAAGAGGGGGAAGCCCATAGGATCATTGTCATAGATCAGACAACATACAAATGAGACACTAGCCAGTACATGAAAAGGTTCAGGGAAGCAGTGGGTCAAGTGACAGATCTCAATGACCTCCAAGTAGTGGGGCTTTTTTAGAACGAGTTGGATTTAGGGAAGTCAGAGAAACTGGTGAAGAAATTGATGTTTAATCACTCAAAGAGCTTAGTCGAAGCATTCAAGAAATCTGAAGGCTTCATAGTGGTGGAAGAAGCCATGAACAGCTTGAAGCAAGGCACAATCGAGAAACCGAAGGATAAAGATAAGATTAGATCGGATGGAAACCATAAGTGGTATGACGGTAATAACGATAGGTCTGATGGGTATCAGAGGAGGTACAGTAACACCGGGGGTTTGGGGGGAGGTCATCCACCTTTCTCGAGTCAAAAGGTGAACAGGGTATACACTAAGCTAAATACTAATCAAGCCACTATACTAGATCAAATGAGGGTAAACCTTGCTTCAAACCACCTAGAGATAACATAAAGCTAGACACAAGGAATCCGAGGAAGTATTGCGACTACCATCAGGTAGCAGGGCGGTCTGTTGGGGCCTGATGGACCTAATAGAGAAGAATGCGTAGAACAAGGTGTTGATTCAGTATGTGGCTGGAGGAGAAGCCCTGAGGGCACAACAAGAGAATAATACAACTGTTCAGATTAGTTGGCCCCTGCAGCCAATTCAGTCTTAGGTAACACGTCAGGTTCTGGATGTAATCACGGGCGGAACTATAGGGAATGTTTCCAGAAGAAAGCGATGTGGATACTTGGATAAGCTGTTGTCAGTGGCAGACCAACCTATAAGACGTGTAAGATCATACCCTAGTTCAGTGATCTCATTCATGGATGAAGATTTCCCTACAAAACTGATCAAACCACACGAGGGAGCATTGGTAATTACTACACAGGTGGGCTTAATACTCATATCAAGATTAAGTTCCCTATGCCATATGGAGTTGGGGAGGTTGATGGGGTTCTTGATTTAGTAAGGAGATGCTACCAGAACACACTTATCACTTCGGGAGTAGGGGTCAGCAAGCAAAAGCAAGCTATGGAGATAGAGATTAAACTATTTACGGAAAGTAGTACTAAGCCCTTAGTTATGCCACCAGGAGAGACCGAAGAGGTTGAGTTGATTCCTGGGAAGAAGGATAAGATTATAAGGATCGGGTCATGATTGCCAGAGCCTTTTCAGATGAGCTTGGAGGAATTGCTATAGTGCTATGCAGATATCTTTGTATGGGTTCCCTGTGACATGCTTGGGGTGGATTAGAAGGTTGTTGAACACATACTATATGTGGACCCGATTGTGATGCCCCCAAATTCGGGTATCTTCCAACCCGACATATGGTGCTACACGGTACTCATAACTATACAATCATTCCATTGAAATACAACATAATGAATGTAATTACTATCTTCTTATTACAATCAAAGTATAATCCTTCCCAGGTTCATAAACCAATTACATAGTTTGTTGTTCATAATGTATAATACATACAAACATACTAATCTATTACACGATGGCTAATTATCCATCTTGGCTTTGCCCTTATCTCTCTTAAGCTTTCTCAGTACGTTCATCCTTAACTGCTGCCATATAATTCACGCAAGAAGTGAGCATAACAAGCTCAGCAAGTTTTAACAAGGATAAAAGCAATACCACATTTGTGAATTATATAACAATTCATACATAACTGAACAAATAGTTATGAAGTATTATGAAACAATAATACTTTAACATTTCATAACATCAATTCCCAAGGTATAGAGTAGATTAGGAATTCTGAATTGGTCAATAGACCATGAACAGTAGCTTTCTGTTTTCATACTTAAAAAGGATATCACATCACCAAGGCTGTACATCCGCATTACTTAAGAGCACTTCTAGGTGATCAGCCTATAGTACTCTATGTTGATCAACACTCATTCGTTAAATGTATTTACGTTTAACATTTGGCAAACTCGCGTGCCCATCGAATAATAAATGAAAAATACTTTTGTTTGTTCATAGAGAAACCTTACCTTCACATCCGTGCCAATTACTTGGCATAGGATAGCGTTAACATTTCTATATAGAAAGATATGAATATCAATCAATATATATCCTACGAGTAGTCTAGCCGAGTTAAATCTGGCATTGACCCTTTCATTAAAATCAGTCGTGCAATTCAGTACAATGAATCACATAAAACTTGACTAACTTGAAGGTTAGACAAGTGTTAATAAAACTTGCCTTTCAGCGTCTTCAAACAACTTAATCGACTGACCACAGCCTTTACAGAATCTACATGATATATTCACATAGCACACTATAATTAGCTATCAAACAATTATTCACATTGTTCCTACCAACTTCTTTCTCTTCTATGTCTTTGTTAACTTAATATTATTAATAAAGTCAACTCGACTTATTACCCTTCGTCTCGGCTTATTAACCAACTTACGTTATTAACCTAACTCTATCATCATTGGCAAAGTACCAACGTTGTTTCCCCGACTAGGGTTTATTGTTAACACTTTGCTATCTCTGTTCATACATTATTAACATGCTTTCAATTCCTAAGTTCAATACCATATACATTACTATAGGCAGTATAGGAATAGTTTTAATACACTTATGAAGTGCATAAGATTTACTCTTATAGGTCTTTGAACAATTGCTGTTCAAAACTGGGGTTGCGGCGTGAGTTAGCAGTACCCATGCTTCGGTCTCGGCGCTGCGGCGTGAGACTTCCTTATACAAGTGGCTATTGCTATTAACTTTCAATAATGATTACACTATATCTATGACGACTGTGCAGCGTGGCATTTAACACTGCTCGTCTGGCATGCCAGCTGACCTTAGTACCAAAAATTTTTTAACAGATAAAATTTTGGTGAGTTTCCTGGAGCCATAACTTATTCGTTATAAGTCCGATTTGATCTATTCAAAAGCCTACACGTCATAAATGACATACTCTACGCGTCCATATAAGAATTCGATACTTTCGAATCCGTTAACTCAAAATTCACTATCGAGTTCATTTTCTAAGCATTCGTAAACGTTAATGAGCGTTCAATGCTCGTTTTCTTCGTTTTAAGTCAGAATCTGACGAATCTTGAGTCCACGACTCTTAAATACCCTATCTCACGTGTTGACATTGAAAAACAACATTTTCATGTCTCACGACAACTTTTGACTACCAATCCGGAATTTCAACATTTTCGACGTTTAACGTCTATTTCTGTGAAATTCGCCATAACTTCGTTACTAAGGTTCTCTAAGCCAAATCACATGGAATACTCCATGAACTTCATATCTACATCCTAACCAAGCAATATGCACATATTTACACATTGATAGAGTTCAATTGTTTATCAACAATCAATCTCAACAATCAATATTTTCATGATTTTAAACTATATCAAACCTTATGGTTTCTATGATCTCATGACTTATAGAGATTGAATCTATGGTAAGTCATTCTTATTCCACCATACTAGACATACACCACCCATTTACGATTCTCCATACTAAAAGAAAACCAAAAGAGATGGAATTAGAATTAAGGAGTATTACCTTAAGGATTTCTTTGGTGTTCTTGAAAAACTCTAAGGCAAAGCTTTAAAGTAGATGTTTTTGTTGAGTCTAGCTCTTTCTCTCTCTCAAAATATAGGTTGACAATTTGAAAAACTCTCAAAAGACCAATTCTAGCTTTCTATTTACAGGCAAATGAAATGGAGGGCAATTTGGACATTACACCACCACCTACTTACTATTCTACACTTTGTCACCAAGTAAAATACTTGGTGACCAAGTGATTAACTTGTCTTGCACGCCAAGTGGCCGGCCCACCTTGCCCATGGGTTATCCCCATGGGTTGCCCCATGGGTTTTACACATTCGATGACCCACCAGTTAGATCCACGGTTCGGTTTTTCTTGAATTGGGCTTAACCAATCTAATATTGGGCTTAATCCATTGGGCTTGCATATACAATTGATTGGACTAAACATAATCCAACTCAAACGAATTATTATTAAGTCTTAACTTAATTCCATAATACCAATCGTACTCTATACGTATAATTCACATATTCTCTCCGTATAATACTCGTACGATAATCGTATTATACTTCATATTAACTCATCGTATTATACATAGATACTAGATAGTATCCTAATTGTATAACACAAGCTTTAACGATAACACAATTCCTTCTACATGCTTCATTTCCTTCTCGGAAATCAATATACTCAACCCTTAGGTTTTTAAGTCCGCAGGCGAAAACTTCATTTGCCATAAATGAAATATTATTAGATATTCATCTTATCTTGATATTCTATCATTATGCGTTTCTCGGAATTTCAAAATAATTCTCCGAGCAGAAACGGATGAATAGTGTTTTTACAGAAATTTCTCGGAAAATATTTATTTTCGTCTTGGAAATTCTAAACAATTAATTCTAGCACGTAGCCAGATTACTAACCACATAAACACATTATAGGTCATAGAACGACCTTTACATAGCTTACTCACAAAATAAATCAATTAAATTCATTTAATTCACATAATCGAATAAAAATTTAATTGTCATAAAAATCCAATTTTCTCGGGCGTTACATTCTCTCCCCCTTATAAGGATTCTGTTCCCAGAATCTAGCTTATAATTACATAAACAAATGAGGAAATTCTTCCATCATTTTACTTTCGAGTTCCCACGTTGCTTCTTCAGCATTATGGTTTCTCCATAACACCTTCACTGAAGGTATGACCTTATTTCTTAATACTTGTTCCTTCCTATCAATAATTTGAATAGGAAGTTCCTCATATGATAAATCTTTCTCTATCTGGATAGATTCATACTCTATTACGTGTTTATAGTCCAGTTTATAAGGACGCAACACAGACACATGAAACACATTATGAATGCGTTCCATTTCTGGAGGTAAGGCTACTTCATAAGCCACCTCTCCTACCCTTCTTAAAATCTCAACAGGTCCTACAAACCTTGGACTTAACTTTCCTTTCTTTCCAAAATGTATCTTCCCCTTCCATGGAGATACTTTTAGAAAAACAAAAGATCCTACATCGAATTCTCTCTTCTCTTTGTGAGGATCTACATACTTCTTCTGCCTATCTTGGTCCGCAACTAATCGAGTACATATTATCTTCACCATGTCTGCCGTTTGCTGTACCATCTCAGGTCCCAACATTCGACGTTCACCCACCTCATCCCAACACAATGGAGTTCAGCACTTCCTTCCACACAGTGCTTCGTAAGGCGGCATGCCTATACTAGCGTGAAAACTATTGTTGTACGAAAATTCCACCAACGGTAGATATTCATCCCAACTCCCTTTGAAATCCATAACGCAAGATCTTAACATATCTTTCAGCGTTTGAATTGTTCGTTCACTCTGACCATCCGTCTGAGGATGATACGCTGTACTCAATCTTAACTGCGTTCCCATTTGCTCTTGCAAACTCCTCCAAAAGTTCAATGTGAATCATGGATCACGATCTGACACAATCTAAACAGGTACTCCATGTTTGGAAATAATTTCCTTGACATAAAGCTTAGCTAACTGATCTAGGTTATACCTAACTCCTATTAGTAGAAAATGAGCCAATTTCGTTAATCGATCCACTATCACCCAAATAGCATCATATCCTTTTCTTGTTGTTAGAAGTCCCACTAAAAAGTCCATTGTGATGTGCTCCCATTTCCAATCTGGAATTTCTAACGGTTGTAACAACTTGCTAGGTCGTTGGTGTTCAGCCTTAACGTTTTGACAAGTTAAGCACCTACTAACGTATTCTGCTATCTCCCTTTTCATGCTCGACCACTAAAAGTTCCAACGAAGGTCTTGATACATCTTCGTGCTACCGGGATGTATCGAGTACCTCGAACTATAAGCCTCCATCATTATTTCTTCCTTTAACTCGGAATCATTTGGAACCCAAATTCTTCCTTCAAAACAAAGTAATCCCTCCTTATCGAGGTTATACCTAGTCTTTTCTTCAGCTTCTACCCTCTTCTTCATCTGCTTGCATTCCTCGTTGCTCAATTGGACTCCCCTAACCCGTTCCACTATGGTTGGTTTGGTTTCCATAGAAAATAACATTTCCACTTCTTCCTTCGATAGCTTAACTTCCAGCTCCATTCTTGCCATCGCTGTTATCAACTCATTTTGAGTTGTTAACATTGATAGTTTCTCTCTACCCTTCCTACTTAGCACATCGGCCACTACATTTACCTTTCTCGGATGATATAAAATATCACAGTCGTAATCTTTTATTAACTCTAACCACCTTCTCTGTCTCATGTTCAACTCCTTCTGTGTGAAGATATATTTTAGACTTTTGTGGTTCGTATATATCTCACACTTCTCACCATATAGATAATGCCTCCATATCTTCAAGGCAAAAACTACAGCTGCCAATTCTAGATCATGAGTAGGATAAGCCTTCTCATAATCCTTTAATTGACGTGACGCATACGCAAAGACCTTGCCATGCTGCATGAGCACGCAACCCTATCCTTTATGCGAAGCATCGCTATACACTACAAAATTTCCTGTATCGTCTGGTAAGGACAATATAGGTGCCTCACTTAACCTCTTCTTCAACTCCTGAAAACTGTTATCACATTTTTCAGTCCACACATACTTCACTGACTTTCTTGTCAGATTTTTCAACGGAGTAGCTATTTTAGAAAAGTTCGGAATGAACCTTCTACAATATCCCGCTAACCCCATAAAACTCCAAACCTCTGTTGGCGTTTTCAGTTGCTCCCACTCATTAACTTCTTCTACTTTTGTTGGATCCACAGAAATGCCATCTTTATCAATAACATGTCCTAGAAACTGCACTTGTTCAAACCAAAATTCACACTTTTTGAATTTCGCATACAACTTCTCCTTATGCAGTATTTCCAACACTATCCTTAAATGTTCTGCATGATCTTCTGACGTCTTAGAATAGACTATAATATCATCAATGAACACTATGACGAACTTGTCCAAATACTGTTTGAACACTCTGTTCATTATATCCATAAATGCGGCTGATGCATTAGTTAACCCAAACGACATCACCAGAAACTCATAATAACCATAACAAGTTCTGAACGCCATCTTAGGTACATCCTCCTTCCTCACTTTTAACTGATGATACCCTGTGCGCAAATCTATCTTAGAAAAATACTTTGCCCCTTTCAACTGATCAAATAGATCATCGATTCTGGGCAACGGGTATTTATTCTTAATCGTTAACTTGTTCAACTCTCGATAGTCGATACAAAGTCTTAACGACCCATCCTTTTTCTTTACAAACAATACAAGTGCTCCCCAAGGAGACACACTTAGTTGAATATACTTTCTATCTAATAGTTCTTGCAATTGAACCATTAACTCCTTCATCTCAAGTGGCGCCATCTGATATGGTGCCCTTGAAACTGATGTCGTACCCAGTAACAGATCAATTACAAACTCAACCTCCCTATCCGGTGGAATACCCGGTAACTCCTCCAAAAATACATCTACGAACTCTTGAACTATAGGTATCTAGTCCAAGGATGCTCTCACTCTTTGGGTATCCACAACATGGCACAGATAACCTACACACCCTTTTCTCAACATCTTCCTAGCTTGTGTCATCGACAGACAACAACAAGAGCGTCTCTTGATTTACTATCAAGAACACTACCTTGGTTTTCTTAGAAAGCCGAAGGTTTACACTTTTCCTATGGCAATCTATTATTGCCTTATGGTTAACCAACCAATCCATACCAATTATTACATCGAATTCGTTTAACCTTATCGGTACCAAATCTACCGATAACTTATTCCCTCTAATATCTATGCAACAATCCTTATGAATATGTTCAATGGGAATTATCTCTTCGTTGGCTACCTTAATGTCTAAAGGTATTGGTAACTTTTCAGGGATTAAACCTAATCGCTTAGAAAATTCACATGTTATAAAAGAACAAGTAGCACCCGAGTCAAATAGCACATAAACATTTATCTCATTGACCAGAATGATACCTGCTACCACATCCGTTGATGCAACCGCATCTTGGACAGTCATATTAAATGTATGGGCCGAGGGTCTACCCACTGATGGTGTTGGTCCAGTAATGGCTAATTTACCACTACCAGAACCCTTATTTCCCTCTAAACCCTTCTTCGGGTAATTTCTTGCCATGTGGTCCAATGACCCACAGACAAAATATCCCTAGTTCTTCTTAGGGTTAGACAACAAGTGATAAATGCCCCTCCCCGCCCAGTTGTATGTGGCATGATTTTCCTTTAAACAGACTCCCATGTGAGTCTTTTCGCATGTCTTGCATGCCTTCGTCCTCCGCTTAGGATCTCCTTGCTTTACCCCAGTATTCCCAGGGTTGAAGCTCTTCCTTTTAGGCAAGTTGCCGCTTCCGCTGGCAACTTCAGCCTTACTACCTCCTTCTAACTTACTCTTGTTCTTCCGCTCTTTGTGGTACTAAGACAATGCCTCACCACCACCTTCTGCTATTATCGCCTTTTCCAGAATGGTCCCGTAGGAAGCACTCTAAAAAACTGATATTCTACTATAGAGCCAAGGTTTTAAGCCCTGCTCAAACCTGCGCGCCTTTCCCTCTTCTGTATCCACCTGATGTGGAGCAAACCTTGCCAATTCATTGAATTTGGCGACATCTTTGAGGAACTCTGTCATATCCCCTCGCTAGTTCTAAGAACTTAATCTCCATCCTACCTTGCATACTAGTGGGGAAGTGATTAACTTGTCTTGCACACCAAGTGGTCGGCCCACCTTGCCCATGGGTTATCCCCATGGGTTGCCCCATGGGTTTTACCCATTCGATGACCCACCGGTTCGATCCACGGTTCGGTTTTTCTTGAATTGGGCTTAACCAATCTAATATTGGGCATAATCCATTGGGCTTGCATATACAATTGATTGGACTAAACATAATCCAACTCAAACGAATTATTATTAAGTCTTAACTTAATTCTATAATACCAATCGTACTCTACACGTATAATTCACGTATTCTCTCCGTATAATACTCGTACGATAATCGTATTGTACTTCATATTAACTCATCGTATTATACATAGATACTAGATAGTATCCTAATTGTATAACACACGCTTTAACTATAACGCAATTCCTTCTACACGCTTCATTTCCTTCTCGGAAATCAATATACTCAACCCTTAGGTTTTTAAGTCCGCAGGCGAAAACTTTGTTTACCATAAATGAAATATTATTAGATATTTCATCTTATCTCGATATTCTATCATTACGCGTTTCTCGAAATTTCAAAATAATTCCCCAAGGAGAAACGGATGAATAGTATTTTTACGGAAATTTCTCGGAAAACATTTATTTTTGTCTTGGAAATTCTAAACAATTAATTCTAGCACGTAGCCAGATTACTAACCACATAAACACATTCTAGGTCATAGAATCGACCTTCATATAAACACTCACAAAATAAATCAATTAAATTCATTTAATTCACATAATCGAATAAAAATTTAATTGTCATAAAAATTCAATTTTCTCGGGCGTTACACCGATGAAGAGATCGGTTCAAAAGAAGAGGAGGATTTTCACCCCAGAAAAGTAGAAGATCATTAATGAGGAGATCACAAAGCTCTTGATTTTGGACTTCATATTTGAGATTGACTATCTAGAGTGGATGACGAACGTTGTATTGGTGCAGAAGCAGAATGGGAAGTGGTGAGTTTGTATAGATTGCACTAATCTGAATAAAGCGTGCCCAAATGACTTCTATCCCCAGCCACACATCGACCAACTTATCGATGCGACTTCGGGGTATACTTTGCTTAGCTTTGTAGATGCTTTTTAGGATACCATCAGATTTCAATGTGCAAGGAGGACATCCCAAAAACAACCTTCATCACTCACCAGTCGGTATATGCGTACAAGAAGATAACTTTTGGCTTAGTGAACGCGGGGTCCACATATCAAAGGATGATGAATTACGTGTTCACGAAGAAGTTGGGGTGGAGCATGGAAGTTTATGTAGATGACATGATAGTCAAAAGCATGATAGTTTGGGGTCATCTGGATGATTTGGAGGATTGTTTTCATACTATTCGATATTACAATTTGAGGTTGAATCTGACTAAATGTACCTTTAGACTAGGTGCAGGGAAGTTCCTGGGTTATCTAGTCAGCAAGAAGGGGATTGAGGCTAATCCTAAGAAGATTCAAGCTATTCTGGACATGAAGTCCCCACAGCCGTATAAGGATGTTCAGCGTTTGACGGGTCAAATTACAACTTTAAGGAGGTTCATGTTTAAGTCGGCAGAAAGATGTTTTTCGTTCTTTGATACGTTTAAAGGGCCGAAGAATGCAAAAATTTTCCAGTGGACTTTGGAATGTGATGACACCTTTCAGAGGATAAAGAGTTATTTATCTTCGGGTCCTTTGTTGGTGAAGCTAGTTCCTGCTGAGCCTTTGTACTTTTATTTGGCGGCAAGTTCATTGGAGATTAGGGTTAAGTAGCACCCGATTTACTATATGAACCATGCCCTAAGGGATGAAGAGACAAGGTATCCGAACCTTGAGAAGTTCAGTTTTGCTTTAATAATAGCCAGTCGAAAGCTTTGAAATACTTCTAAGGTTGGTTAATAGTGGTGTATACTGATCAACCTTTGAAAAAGGTGTTTGGGAGACCAGAGGTTTTGGGAAGACTTGTTGCATGGACTATGGAGTTATCACAATTTATATTGGAGTTTCATCCTCAAAAAGCCATTAAGGGGTAGGCGTTAGTTGATTTTTTAGTAGAGTGTTTGTTCTCTGAGGTAGATGGGAGTTTGGATCTGGTTGGGGTGACCAAATAGTCGGTTGCAGTAGTTCAGCCGGTGCAGAACTCATGGACATTGTATGCAGATGGGTCGACTACTTCGGATGTCAGTGGCCCCGACATCATTCTGACTAGTCCAGATGGGTTTAAGGTGCAACATGCGATCATGTTCGGGTTTAAGGCGACAAATAATGAGGCCAAGTATGAAGCATTGTTGGCAGGGTTATGGTTGGTGAAGAGTCCTGATGTACAAAAGTTGGTTATTTATACTAACTCTCAGTTGGTCGTCAAAAAGGTTTTAGGGGAATATAAGGCTCAGGGATCGAGAATTGTAAAGTATCTGGCAGAGGTAAGAGATCAACTACAGTGTTTAGATTCTTATGCTTTTTAAGGGATATATAGATTGGATAACGCCATAGTTGATGCACTGGAGAAATTGACTATGACTGAAGCAAGTACATTTGGCGAATCAGTTTATTTGGAGATTTTGAATCGACCAAGTGTTCATCATATGGAAGTGTTGCACGTAGAATGATCGAATTGTTGGATATCTCCTTATCTCGACTATTTGGCTGACGACATTCTACCTTCAGATCGGTTATTAGTACAGAAAGTTAAGCACATAACCTCAAACTTTGTGCTGATAGATGGGGATCTTTATCTACATGCCTATTCTTCCCTTTTGTTAAAGTGTTTGGTTTTGTCTGAAGCAGAGTATGTTCTTCAAGAAGTTCATGAGGGGATTTATGGTGATCATATAACGGCGAAGTCGTTAGCGTACAAGGTGCTTCGGCAAGGGTACTATTGACCAACAATCTTCAAAGAAGTAACCGAGTATGTGAAAAAGTGTTCGAAATGCCAGCTAAATAGCCTGATCCCTCATCAGCCACCGGAAGAGTTGTATTCAATTTTATCCCCAATTCCTTTTTCTATTTGGGGGATATCTTGGGCATGTTACCAAAAGCTAAGGGGCAGGTCAGTTTCTTCATTGTAGTTATTGACTATATGACTAAATGAGTGGAGGCCAAACCCCTTCGTTTGATCACAGAGCAAGAATGTTTAAAGTTTCTAAAGGAGTGTGTCGTGTTCCGGTTCAGCATTCCCATGGTGGTGGTTTCAAATAATGGATGAAAATTTGTGGGTTTGAAATTTGAGGCGTTCTTGAAGGAGTTAGGTATTCAGCATCAGAAGACTTTGGTTGCTCATCTTTAGTCGAATGGGTAGGTTGAGGTGACCAATAGGACTTTGTTAAATGGTATAAAAAGAAGACTTCATGAGGCAAAAGGAAGGTGGTCTGAAGAGTTGCTCAATGTATTGTGGGCTTGTCGGACCACACAAAGGTCTACTACGAGAGACTAACCTTTAGATTGGCTTATGATTCGAATTACTTGGTCCCAGTGGATGTTGGTTCCCCATCTATTTGGGTCAGTCGGTTTCAGGAAGTGTACAATGAGGATGGGCTTCGGGCCAATTTGGATTTGTTAGAGGAAGTTAGAGAGGAGGCCTTAGTGAAGCTTGCGGCATATCAGTGGCGAGTGGCCAGGTATTATAACAAAGGGGTGAAGCTCCGAAGGTTTGAGGTAGGGGATTTGGTTCCTCGGGAGGTTGAAGCTTCTATGCCTAAAAATTTGGGAAAGTTGATGTCGAATTGGGAAGGTCCTTATGAAATCATTGAAGTGCCAAATGGAGAACCTATCGGCTATGAGCGATGAATGGATTTGTAATCAATAACACATGGCATGCGGGTAGATTTTAAAAATATTTTTAGTATGGTCGAAGTCAAAGTTTTGGGCCTGTAATTTTTCCAATAATTATCAATAAAAGAAGCATTTTTTTCTCTCCAGTGTTATTCTATGTGATTATTAGTCTATTAGAATCTGTTTGACCCTTTGGAGGTGAACATGATTATTTGGTGTTCGGTGGAATCTGTTCGACCCTTTGGAGGTGAATATGATTATTTGGTGTTTGGTGGAATCTATTAGACCCTTTGGAGGTGAACATGATTATTTGGTGTTTGGAGGAATCTATTCGACCTTTTGGAGGTGAACATGATTATTTGGTATTTAGAGAAATCTGTTCGACCTCTTAGAGGTGAACATGATTATTTGGTGTTCAGAGGAATCTGTTCGACCCTTTGGAGGTGAACATGATTTTTTGGTGTTTGGAGGAATATGTTCGACCCTTTGGAGGTGAGCATGATTGTTTGGCATTTGGAGGAATCCGTTCTACCCTTAAGGGTGAACGACATTACTTGGTGCTCGGGAGAATCTGTTTAACCCTTATGAGGTGAGCAGGTTTGCTTGATATTATCTGTTTAATGGATGAAAAGTGTTGATTTCGGTCCTTTAAGCGGTTATTTTTTATTCATTTTAAGTGAATTTTTGTTAGTTGATGTTAGTTGTCTTGAAAAGCAGCTACAAAAATTTTTTATAGGAGAAATTAAAAAATGTATTAACTGTAGCATAGGGGAAGTTACAAGTTTGCAGGTTTACAAGTTTGAAACTTAAAGCCATAATGGTGGAGGGTCATTTGTTGGGTTATCTTCGGAAGTGTCCTCGCCCTCGTCGTCGGAAGAATCAAGTAATATTTAGAGCGGCAATGATAATTTTAGCCTTTCCTTTACTTCGGGCTGCTTCGTAGACTTCGACATACATTTATATAATTTCATTGGTAGGTTCAGGAGATCTTCGGTATTCACTTCGGATCTGGTTTCGTAGCTCTTCGGTTAAGGGCAGGCCAATGGCTTTGAGGTCTCGGAGTTCTTTTTCCAGCGCAGCTCAGAGTTGAAGTTGTGCTTGCTATTTTTTCATTACGTCGATAGATTGGCGGGTGAGTATTTCGTTGTTCTGCCTCAGCACCACGTTTTCTTTTATGACCTCTTCGTATTTTTCGGAGGTAGATTTTTGAAGTGCTTCAGATGTCGCAAGTTGTTCTTTCAATTTGGCATTTTCCGATTTAAGGACCTCGCAATAGAAGGAAGCATTGTCGTGCATGTTCTTCTCCTTTGTCAGGGCAGCTTTCAGGAGCTCGTTTTCCCTTCGGGCAACTTTTTCTTCAGCTTCTATATCTTTTTATCTCTAAGCAAGCCGTCTGAAGACTCTAGTTGCGTGTAGGTGTTTAGTAGATAATATTAAAAGTTGATTCAGAAAAGAGGATGATTGTTGTAATTTCTAATTAAAGGCAACTTATGCGGGCCTAATTGATCATGTCGGCACGAACAAATTCCGTGGTGGATATGTCACCAAAGCGGTGATCGTCGGTTGGGAGGACAAAGTGATTAAACAGGTCTAGAGGGAACTTTTCGTTATCCTCTGGCCATAAGGTTGGTGATCGAATGGCTTCGGGTGAGTGTGTAGAGGATGGTGGTTTAGAAGGTGATGTAGGGTGATCGAAAGGGGTTGGGATGTGGTTCTTTTTTTAAGGTTCTGGTTTATTGTTAGCAGTGTCTTTTCGTTTTCTGATTAGTTAGGGGATGGGGTTGGCCCGAGTTCATCGGATCTTGGGTATGCTTTCGATGTTATTGGTTTGATAAAGGAACCCTCAGCTCTTCGATTGTAAGGGGGGGGGGGTGATCTTCATGTGTTTCTTTTTGGTTTAAAGAATCTTTGTTCTTTTGGAGATGGGCATGTCAAGGCGGCTTTCTGAGAGAATGGGAGATATAATATTTTTTAGTTTCTTAACTGCCCTTCTTTTCAATCAAGTGTGGGTTGGGTCTTCGAAGGTTCTCGTGGTAGGGATGGCTTCGGTGGTTGGTGGTTGGGCAGGTCTTTCGGTTGTGTCATTGAAGAGGAATTCATCTAGGTCTTTTCTCTTGGCCAAAGTTGGTTTGATGAGGGATACTGTAGAAAACAAAGGGGATTTCTTAGAATAATGACAGAAGAGAATTCAAAGATCACAAAAGTAGCAAAGTCAGAACTTACATTGGTGGTTGTATATCCACGCCTATTTGGTTAAGAGGCTGAAGATCCATTCTTTTAAGTATAATTTCTCGATCAATTTTGCCATCTCTTTCACTCGTTCGGGTGGGGTGTCACCAAAGTCTACGTTCGGGCATTTGTAAGAAGCCTAGTCCAGAAGCTTGGGCGTTTCTGGTCCTTTAATGAAGAACCAAACTTTATGCCACCCCCTTTTTCTCGAAAGGGGTATCCATCAGTGGTCGTTTCTCGAACTTGGAGTAGGGTTTTGGGGGTTGTTTGCTCAGTACTTTGAAACCCAGTTCGCTAGAATTTTCCAGTTTGTATAAGGTGAAGAAAAAGTCAATTCAAGGTGGGATTCCTATTTCATTGCAGAAGGCGATAAAGGCAATGATGTTAATATAGGAGTTCGGCACCAGCTGCGCGAAGCCAATGCAAATAAACCCTAGAAGGGTTATGATGAATGCGTGAAGAGGCAATCCGACTCCTTTTTCTAGTAGAGTGAGGGGCATCGCAGTCCAGCCGTTGGATCGGTGGTACATTTGGTTTATGGGTGTTGGCACTTTGAGATGGTGGGTTTAAGGGATTTGGTAATTTTGTCGGATTATGAGGAGATCCGCATCAGTGATTTGGGTAGGGGTGTTGGCGTGTGGGAATTGTTTCTCATTCGGGTATTCATGCATCATTTTCTGGAAATCTGTCTCTGGGGGGTTCTAGGTGGAGGTGGTGGTTGCACTGGTGGATGCGTCAGGCATGGAATTTATGTTAGGGTTTGGAGTGACCTTAGTGGGGTTGGAATGGGTTGTAGGAGTAGCGGAGATGCTTGAAAGAGGGTTCACGAGAATGGGGATGGTGTTTTCGGTGAGATGTTTTCTGGGTTTTGGGAGGAGGCCATTGTTGCAGTTTTGAAGGAGTATAGCTGGGAAGGTGGGGAGAGAAAGATTATCCTTAATTTTAAAATGGGCTGGTGAAACTGTTTGAATTAAGAGAGAAGGGGTTTTATAATTTTGTCTTTTTAGCTATTCCCGGATTCCGAGGGCGGCTCATTAATGGGTTTTATGATGGCGTTTGGGTGGTGGATTTGAAAGATTGGATTACCTCTTTAATTCTAGGAGATTTGGTGTACTCTTGTTAGGGAATTACAGTCTAGAGGGAACCCTAATCCATCCTGGAGAAGGATTTTATGGAGGTGGTGAGAACATTATGAATATAAAGATTTTCCATGATTCTAAGGTACATGCAATTATTACTTTCCAGCACTAGAGCGATAAGCCTCCATTGTTAACCTTATATCAGCCTGTACTTATTCTCACACCAGAACTATCCCCCGGCGGCCCAAGTCGTCAAGCTATTAGTGTTTATCCATTTTTGTTCAGGATTGGACACGTTTTGGTGATTGGAGCACGTGGACGGATCTTGATGTTAACACAAATTCTTAAGATATAAATGCTATTACAAAGCGTACAATAATACGACCAGTGTTTTAAACATAAAGTCTTAAACTATGAAAACTTACATGTTTCAAAACTAAGATTACACCCATACTTAAATAGAACTTAGAACTATAAAACATATACAAAAATATGAGAAATATTTAAAAAATACTTATAGCTCTAAAATATACACAAAAACAAGTAAAATATTACAAACTTAGAACTCTAAATGAGTGCAATTCCCAAAACCGCACCACGTAACCATAAGAGGTGCGATTCCTTTTAAAAATACCATAATATGTCACCGAAATCATCGATAAAATTTCTTTTGTGCTATTTTTATGTTTTTACGTGTGATTTCAGTTACAAAATCGATTATTGATGGCCCATAATGTAGATTATGTTAATTATAGAAGAGGATGGCCTATTTATAGGCTTCATGTATAGATTCTAAGGGGGCGTTTATTATAGGTCATCTAAAGTGATTATCTTAAATACCTGGTAATGTGAGTTGGTCAGCAGTATAAATCGTGTTATTTACACTTATAATCTTATATTTCCAGTAATCAAATACTTGGTAAAGTGTCAAAAATT
Source organism: Panax ginseng (assembly GCA_020205605.1). NCBI lineage: Eukaryota > Viridiplantae > Streptophyta > Magnoliopsida > Apiales > Araliaceae > Panax > Panax ginseng. The sequence continues at coordinate 70,530,725 of CM035129.1, forward strand.
CTTGACAATCAAATAATCAAAATATATGTTGTAATATGAGATTACCACATAGTAGTCATCTTGGAATTTTTATTTAGACAAAAATATCCTTTATATTTAATAATTGGGACATAAATATCCTTATTAGTCACATAACTCATTATTCATATAAAGTTTGTGGTGTTGTTTTTTTATTTTTTATTGTAAGTTTAATTTATTATTAACGACATACTTAAAATTTTTGTGGTTAATAATTTAATAAATTATGAATTGCTATTTTATAAACATATTAATATGATTTACTAAGTAAATTACTGAATTATTTAGTTGGATAGTACTTAGATGATTGTTGATTACATTTGATAAGAATCATATAGGTAAATCATTCAAATAAAATTACTACAAGGATATATTAGTAAAGATCAATATTGGAAAAAGGGTTAATTGCAAATTTCACCCCGAAGTATGGACCCTTTTACCATTTGAACACCAATATATAAACGCTCCCATCCCGCTACCCAAAGTACACATAAATAAGCAAGATTGACCCTATTGGAACACTCCGGTTAAACTGTTCGTCAGAATATGGCCACATGTGACAATTTAATAGTTAAATAATGTTTACCGTATAAATATTGTACTTCAATTACTAAATCTATACAAATACATGATAATAGTCAAATTACAAAATAAAGGTTAAAAAGGGATTAACGGTCGGTTGGTACAATAAGAGCGATTGTTCATCTTCTAGGGCTCAAAGCGGAGTAAGGGCGATTTACAGAGTGATGTGAAGACATGGGAGGATTTAGCTTCGATTCTTGCGATCAAGAGGGCAAACATCGAGTTGGAATCCTCACTGGCCAACTAGATTACAACAAAAAATGGTTTGGGTACTGAGGCTATTTGATTTTGAAGGTTTTGACACCCCTTTATATCCATGTATGTTCTTTATTCATATATGAAGTGTAAAACAATATATATATAGATGGTCAAGAAGCATATTTGCATGAATAAGATGATAAAGTTCTTGCATGGTTAATTTTGGCCGACAATAGTGGTCCCATTTTTGTTTTTTTTTGTTTTATGCTTTGTTTTTTATATAAGTGGCATTTGTGAATAATCAAATAAAGTTAGAAAAATTATTAGTTTTTTTTTGTGGTGTAGTTTTTTTAATAAATTTGGAAGCCCTAAATTTGTGTGAAGATGATCAAAATGATCCCATTTTTTGATTAAAATGGTTCATGGTGAAAAGTTTAACGAGAAAGGGTATGTGGGGGGATCAATTAATTTTTTTGATTATGTCGAGTTAAAGCATCTGAGTTACAAGGAACTGATAAATATGGTAATGGAATTGGGCTTTGCTGGGGATTTATCATTTTACAACTTTGTGCCTGAGAAAGGTTATAGACGCCTTACTACTTTAAAAGATTTGTGTGTTATTAAGTTTTTTTATTCCTGAATCAAAAGAAGTAGAAGTGTGTTTGGTTATTGAGGAGCTATGTAATGCAGAGCCAGATAATGCAGAGGCATGGGAAGAACAAGTTGAGAGCAATGTTGGGACATCTGATAAAGGGAAGAAAAAGGTTGATGACTTCAATGGTGGTGATTTTGACAATGGGAAGGAACATGATGGGAGGGATGCTGACTGTAGTGACACTAATAGTGAGGACTCTACATATGTGACTGCATTTAGTGATAGTGTATATGAAGAGGATGACAAAGAGTATAAAGAGAATGTTGATAATGATATTGAGTGTGATGGAGTAGGTGTAAGTGATAAGGGGCAGGGGAAGGGGAAGGAAAAGGGAAAGCAAAGGTGGTTGACAAAGGGAAGGGAAAAGAGGCTATTAAGAATTAGAATCTGATTTTATAGAAGAAGGCCTCATGACTAAGGACATACCAAAAATGCAGATAAATGATGATGAGGATTGGCCTAAATGGCTTGTATTTAATCCTGCGATAATGATGGATGATCCTAAGTTTGAGGAGGGGATGATATTTGTAGACAACAAAGTTTTAAAGAAAGCTGTGGTAGCACACTCATTGAAACATGGGAGAGCAGTTAATGTATACAATAATGAGAAATATAGGGTGGGGTTCATGTGCACTCCCCCATGCCCATGGAAAATATATGCTGGTAAATTACAAAAAGGGAACACCCTACAGATTAAGATCATCAATTTGACACACACTTTCCCTAGGATCCACAAAGTTAAGGGTGTGACAGGTGCTTAGTTAGCTGAGCAATACTTGAATGAGTTTAGAAGAAATCCTAAGATACAGGCATCCACTTCTGTGGAGATAGTATGGACTAATGACACCATTCAAATATCTCCATTCCAAGCATTTAGAGCTAGGGTTAAGGCTATGAAGTTGATTGAGGGAAATCATCTGTAGTAATATCATAACTTATGGGAATATGTAGATGAGTTAAAAAGATTGAATCCTGGGAGCGCTGTTGAGCTACAAACTGAGCCCGGTACCTTACTTGGTGTGAAAACTTTATTCAGGAGGATTTATGTATGTTTGGGTGGGCGGAAGGATGGATTTAAGAACTACAGTCCTATAATTGGTGTTGATGGAACATTCTTGAAAAGCACAAATGGAGGTATCTTGTTAACAACTATGTGTATTGACTCAAATAATAATATGTATCCACTAGCGTATGCAATGGTAGAGGGAGAAACATATGACAGTTGGTTATGGTTTTTAGGATTATTGAAAGATGATGTGGGTATTATGAATGACTATGGTTGGACGTTTGTATCTGATAAGCAAAATTGATTAATTAAGTTTGAAGAATTAGTCCCTAACTAAGAGAATATGTTTTTCTTTCAGTATTTGAATCAAAATTTTGCAAATACAGCGCATAGAGGAATGTGATTGAGAGAGTTGTTGTGGGATTGTGCAAAAGCAACACATCCTAAAACGTATAAGGATAACATGGAGGCATTAAGGAAAAAGAGTCTTGATGCTGTGAACTGGCTATAAGATAAACCTTCAAGCCAATGGTCAAGATCACATTTTAGCACATACCCCAAGTGTGATATCTTTCGCCTTAATCATGTTGTTAAAACTTTCACATAGATTGTTTGTTTAAACATTAACAAGACAGTATGCCAAAGATGGTTTAGGCACCTTTGTCCCAATTCACTTGAGAGACTAGAAAGAACTACAAAATATGCAAGAGATTGGATTGCTACCCCTACAAATGACCACCTGTTTCAAGTAAGGACAATGTATGGGGGCCAATATACAGTTGATTTAGATACAAAGGGTTGTAGATACAGAAAATGGGACATGACGACATACCTTGAAATCATGCCATCTCATGTATGGTTTTCAAAAACCTGGACCCTGCAAATTTTGTGAATGATTTGTACAAGATAACCACTTAAAAAAAGATTTATGAGCATTATATAGCAATAATGTCAAGTGCAGACATGTGGGATGATATCCAAGTCAAAAATAATCTCAAATTAATGCCTCCTAAGTTTAATAAGATGCCTAGTAGTCCAAAAACGCTAAGGAAGGGAAACAGAGATGAGCTTCCAACTTGTTCTGGTAACTTAGGGAAAAAAATCCAAGACTTTCTTAGATATAGAGTGTGATGGCAGTATGGACACAACTCCAGGTCTCATAAGAAGTAACAAACACATATTAAGTAATATACAAGGGAAGATGTCAGAGTAGAAGCAAGGGAAGATGCAAGAGTAGATGCAAGCGAAGAAACAATGGAAGCACCTATTGAAGTGAGGCTAGCTCAACCTAGCACTAATGAGTTTTCAAAGTCACAACAAGACTTAATACCTTAACCATAACAAAGATAAAAACTACAAGTTTGTAATCCTAAACACATTTACATTTGTTTTGGGTTTGTTTATAACTTTTGTTATTTGGATGTAGGTGAGAATATCCAATTCTCATGACGAGTTGCAGAAATCAATAAGGGCATAGTTAGTGTAGACACTCAAAATTTCATTTTCCTGTTACTAACTATGCAGGAGGACAAAAGCGTATTTTTCACACTCCAGAGATAACCCTGGAGGACCACAACATCAATTCCAACCCTAGAGATAGCCCCGAGAGATCCAGTTTCCAACCTCGGAGATAACCCCGGGAAATCAGTTTTCAACCCCGAAGATAACCCCGGGAATGTCAGTTCCAACCCCGGAGATAACCCCGGGAGATCAAGCCAACTTCAGAGACAACCCTGAGTGTAAGACCCCAACTTTCATAAATAAAGATTATTTTTCTTGAAATATATTTTTGAATATTATGGTGTGGATTTGATATAATTTTCTAGTTGTGGGTAAAATTTATAAATGTACAAAGTATGCAAGTTGTTATAAAATATTCGATGTGTTGGGAAATATTCGTTTTAACATGAAATATTCGTACGACGGCACAATCATTGGTGGACCCCACAACAAAATTATTGTCGGAGTTAGAAAACGACATAAATATCTTTTTATAAAAGTAACGGCAAAAGTTTCACCATTAACTGTTGAAATACCCGGTGATAAAAGTACAATAATACGCGTGGTTACATAGTAGCACACGATATTAATTATTGATTCTTACGTGAGAAGTCACTTAGTTATATTCGATTATTGCTACAATAATTGCTGCATAGTATCTCACGTTATTTGATTCAATTATTGTCAATATTTTATATTATTAAATCAATAATTGAGATGACAAGTTATTTATATTATTATTTGCATAATTAACAATGTCTAGAAAGTTCTGTCGAGAAAAGGTGTTTTGTCATTTAATTGCGCACCAATAGGAAAAAATTCTTATCGGAAAGACCCCTCTTTCCTGGAAATGATCTGGTTGTTAATATTATGGGTTATAATAATGATGAATAAATGTTGTTAAAAATATTGAGGGGATTTTTATGAAGTATTTGTTGTAAATTTTGCTTATTATATGGACCCCCATTTACCCATTTTTCAAAATAATCGGTAGAAAGTTATTTAGTATATATATATATATATATATATATATAGAGAGAGAGAGAGAGAGGATCCAGACAGGACTCCCGAATTTTGTTAAAATGCGGACCTTAATTTTTTTTGTTCCTTTTTTTTTTAAAACAACTAAAAAAAAGTTTAATATTTTATGGAACTGGAATTTTTCTATAATACAGTATTTTGGGTGTGATTTGGATACATATAACAAAATATGTATGTAATAGTCGGTACAAACATGTTTTGTTATATGTATCCAAATCACACCCAAAATACTATATTATGGAAAAATTCTAGTTCCATAAAATATTATATTTTTTTTTAGTTGTTTAAAAAAAAGCAAAAAAAAAAAGGTCCGGACGATACTAAAATGCTGAGTCCTGATCGAACTTAGGACCATATATATATATATATATATATATATATATATATATATATATATATATATTAGCCTTATTTTTAAAGAATGTCATCTGCTGGCTTTATTTGGCAGGTTATGTGATGATTTTTCAAAGCTTGGACCTTATTGGCAAAACTTTTCAAATTATTAATTATTATTGATAACTTGTGATTTAGGGTGCCTTCTACTTGGTCAAGGCTTTCATATTGGCATGTGTTAGTTTTTCTCATTGGCCAACTCCTTGAAAAGAAATACTGATACGTTGGAATCATGAACTTCGTCCGAATTTGTTACTGTACGTCCGTGATTTTTCTTAAATAGTATCCTTCCATTCTCCTATAAATAGGATGCTTAGTTAGAATTGAAAATCATACCAAAATTAGAAAATTCTTCTTCTATAATATTGAGTGTATTTCTTTAGAGTTTTAAGAAGCTTTGAGTGTAGAAAATAGTGAAAGTTTTCTTCAAGAATATCCCCACTATACTAGTTGGAATACTCTTTTTTTTAAGGTAAGGGATATTATTTTTGTTCAATACTCGTAGAAAATAATATTTTCTTCCATACTCTGTAGTATGTAAGTAATATTATTTCGTTTCAGATTTTGAATTCTACACTTATTTTGTTAAGTTTTGGCTTCTATACTCCATGAAATTAGTAGAATATCCTTCATATTTGTGCTTCATCCAGTATATTTTATGGAAATATTATTCTGAGCATTTGTGATAAGTTTTAACCTTTTCATGCCAGAGTACTATTCACGGGGTACTATTCGTAAAGTACTATTCATGGGGTACTATTCACTTAGTTACTATTCACCTGGGGTACTATTCATGACAAAAATTGATTTCTTTTTTGGTCTAAATCATTTATGATACAATATTATTCTTGAATTTAACTCCACAAAGCAGTATCATGTTGACAATTTAGATGTTTTTGAATTCTGAATAAATTAAATTATAAATCAATAAAAATTTATCCTTTGCTTTCATTTTATTGAATTCTTATATCATTGTCATCTTCCTCATGCTTATATTGTTATGAAAGTCATCTTTGGTGTGTAGTGCATAGATGGACTGTTGATTGGTATGATTATGACCAGGGATTATTCAGTATAATTATGGTCATAATGTTACAAATGATGTGGTAAAAGTCCTCATTGGCCCGTAGTGCATTGATGGACAGTTGTTGGCATGATTATGACCATTGGTGAAAACACGAATATCCTTGGCACGTAGTGCATGGATAATTCGTGGTCGTGATACTAATGAATATCCTTGTCTTGTAGTGCAGGGATGATTCGATGATGTGGTTTATTTATTAAGCTGAGTCTCAGCGATAAAATTGATGATAAACTTTTTAAATCATAGAAGATAGTAGATATCATGCTCTACTTGACTCTTCTAATGGATTACTTGTTCCGATGCAGTTAAACTTGATGTTTATTATATTTTATCAGTTTAACACTGTTGAATGCTAATGATAATTTATTCTGCATTATCATAGTCATAATATTTCTTACTGGGCTAGTTGAGCTCACCCTTTTGCTTTCATTGTTCTCTTTAGAAAATGAGAATGTAGCCGGGACTAGTCGGGGAATGAAGTGACGAACTGAGATGGTTGTTTTAGTACTCCTCACTATTTAGTGTGATAATAAATGTAATGAGGATTGAATTTGAGTTTAGATACTGTAAGAACCCGAATTTATAGAAATTATTAAAATAAGAATTTCGTAAATAAAATTCTTAAGGCATGAGAAGGGTTCGAATAAGAATATATATGTGTTGTGAGATATGTGGAATGGTGTTGCATGAGGTAATATAAACAATGCAATAAGTGATTTCTGTGTTTAATAAATATATTATTATTATATATTTGTTGTTTATTAAAAATGCGAGTTATTTAAAGTAAAGAAGATGGATAAAAATTTATCTATCGATATTAAATAATTTATGTGAAATTATTTTATCATAGTAAGTTGGTGACATTAAATATATTTGATAATCACCAATTTCTTGAGTATGTATGAGTAAGTATCAAGTCTAAGGCAGTGCAACCGTACCCTTTAATGGTGGATGTGTAGGAGCTGGGCTAAATGATTCCTTCAAAGAGCGGAGGTATATACGAATTAGTAACCGATCTAACTCACTTTGAAAATAGTGTAGAGGAGACGGAAACTAATTTGTTGGTTGTTTGTGGGAAACCACTTAGTGTACTATATTGAATACTATTAAAGACTCGATGTGTGCTATGTTTGGACTTTTATATATGTACGTTGTTGACGAGAGAAGAAAATCGATATATCTTTAGATAAATATTGGTTAGAGATTTATTAATTAATATTGAGATATGGTTAAATGTATAGATTAAAGAAATTGTGTTGAGACAATCTATAGAAAGGAAAGAGAAATAATTATAGTATATTTTTACTAAAGGATATTAAAATAAATTGTAGCATTTGATGATTTTAAGAAAAGGGAGAATATTATTTTGAAATTACCTTATAGGTAATGTGTGTGATTAAGTAATATGGTAAATATATTAAAACCTATTTGTTATATAAGTTGATGGAAACAATTTATCATAATAGGAAATAAACTTATTTTCTATATATAGTGTGTACGTGTGTCGTGCATGTAAATATTCTAATAATACATATATATTATATTAAGAATAATATCTTGAGAAAATGAGTAAATCATTTTATTATGATTAGTTCCTATATTTAGAGAAAACATGATAAAAACATCTTATGTTATGTTATGGCGAAGTACATAATTTTGATTATAGTAATGTGGTGGGAAATGAATAAGTAATGAGAATAAGTAATAAGCTTAATGTAAGCTTGTCTGATATGCCTAGTGTGGCAAAGTAATAGAATAAGCATTCATTAAATAATTTAATGAGTGAATAATTGAAGGAATTAATTTGTATGTGCAATGATTTTATATTATATAGTATCTACATCTATATGATATGAAATGAAGTGGGACACTTCAATGGTAACTGAATACATACGTATAAAGGCTTGTATGTTAGAATTATGTACAAATGAGATAATAAAATGTAACATGGTGAAATGGACCACTTCCATGACCATATTATAAGATGTAAAGTTAAGAATAATGTTATTTTGTGAGATTATATTATTATAAGCTTGTGGACTATTAATTACTAAGTTCACATAATTATGTCTTGTGTGGCATAACTAGGGAAGTTAAAACAAAGGGAGATTTAATGGGAAGTATTAAAAGAAAATAAATGGTGAGTTAGTAAATAATTGATATTAATTATCATTATAATAATTGAGTGTATTTGAGATAATAACTTTTATGAAAAATGATGGATTGAGAATATCCAACTATTTTATAATTAGCCCAATTAAAATATTAATTGGAATAAACCAATGTACATGGATTATATAATTCTATGTGAGTGGGTGTATATGTATGCACATTTGGGGAAAAATATCATATAAACCTAAGTATGCTAATAATAATTTGGAATGCTGAGTTTTAAGGGTATAATGTCCCAAATTGAGAGTCATTTCTTCATCACGTAAAATACAAAAAGTCTAGCTAGCTAGCTTTCTTCTTTTACTCCAAAATCCATAACTTCCAAATGATGAAGAGGGGAGTGGGTTGATTTGATTTTCCACCAACTCCTTCTTATCCAACATCTTCTTCTTTCTTCCATTAGTTTAATCTTTGAGGCAAAGTTTTGGTATGGGTATTGAATTCTCTATAAAGAGAGACTTCCCTTCTCAAACCAAGGCTGCTAAATTGCTGAGTTCAGATGATATATAGAGAGTCAATGAAGTTGAGAGATAAGAGAATGTCAAGAGAGCTTTTGCAATTTGGCAAATACAATAAGAAGAAGAAATAAGCATGTAAAGTAGAAGAACTCTTCAAAGGTACTAACTTCTTCTCCTCTATGTTTCTATAAGCTAAAATCACTGATAAAATGGTGAAAGCCTGATGATTGTGTGATTATAATACATATATGTTCTTCATTTCAAGATTTTGATTTTCTTAGTAATAACAAGAAAAAGTAGCTTTTGAGTCACAAAATTTATGCTTAAGGATTGTTATAATCCATGAATTGATGCTAGGTACTGTTAATATAGTCATATGCAAAAACAACGAAAGTTAAACGAACCAATTTGGTTGAGAAACGAATTTGTAGTGAACGAATTCGCTAAATTGTCAAAACATGAACAATTAGTATGAACATGAGTTACAAATTCATATTTGGGTTAGTTAATATTTATGTTAGTTGATGGGTATTTGTTATGTTGTAGTTTTATGAGTTACAAACCCATAGAATCGAAGATGAACTAATTTGGACATGTATAACTCAAATTATGAAGGTTAGAAAGAAGTTTGGCATGATAGCTCGTAGCAGGGGAAAGAAAATTTTTCATTTTCAGCAGCTATGCCCGCCTCGGCGGGGGTCTTGCTGTGAAAAAGGCCCGCCCCGGCTGGGGTGTGTGTCCTACAATGACTAATTTTATTTGTTTTGGTAAAACGGCCATACCTTTTCCATACGAACTCTGATTGAGGAGATTCAAGATGATCCGCAACGAGAACGAATAGACCTACAACTTTTATTCTTTAAGTTTTTCAATTTGAGGTCATTAGAATGGGTCAAAACAGTCATCTTTCTGACTGTTACGTAATTAGAGGCAATCGGAGGGCGTCGAGCGAGCACATACTCAAGTATAGTGCTCCTGACGATGGAATATGTTATTCTAAGTGATAAAACATAAATATGAATGATAATAGACATGTCATATAGCTAAGATTTCTTTACTCATAATGAAATGCGTTAACATGATTTTCTAAAAGAAAACTTAAAGTTTTTGAGAAACAGAAGTTGATGAAATTGGTGTCCTTTGAGTTCTGACCTTGGACCCTATGTACGTATATCAATGGACATGAAATGTATTTTTAAAGCTACCTTGCATATACTAGATTGATATAGCTTGGTTTAAAGTGTTTTGAAAGAAAAACTTGAAGTTTTGAAAATGAAACTTGACGAACTTTGTGTCTTTTAAGTTTCAACTTTGGGAACATGTGATTGTGGCCTAGTTATGTGCGCGGATGGACAAGGAATGTAATTTCAAGATATATTGCACATAAAAGGTTGTCAAGCTCGGTTTAGTATGTGTTTTAAATAGAAATTTAAAAGTTTTAGAAACTAACTTTGATGAGCATTGTATTACTTGCATTATGACCTTATAAGCAAGCATGATAGAGTTGTCTATGCCTTTGAACATGAATGATATGTGCACTCAACTAGTCAAGAATGACATAAGTTATTTAAGTAAGTTTTAAAAGTATAAACTATGCTATGTCTATGTAAATGAGATAGATACATGTGAGCATGCTATTAGAGGCTTATTAATACCAATATATGGTTTAAAAGCTTTTAACATCGAATCTTGTTAAAGAAAGTTGTTGAGCCTGATTGATTGAAATAAATCATTATGGAGCTAAGTAGTTTGAATGTGAACTTGAAAATAGATCACAACCTATTTGATGTCAAGTACGGATGGTTAAGGTATACTAATACATGCCTAGCTATTCTAAGAGTATGATGAGAAAGTGAAATGAAGGGTTTACAAACCTAGTTAGGAAACAATGTAATATTTATTGTTATATTAAGAACGTATGAAATGTATGAATAATGGATATGAATCCATGAGTATATAACTGTGTAGGAACACACGCAGTGTAGATAAGCTTTAAGCAGTTAAGTCGTAGTTGATAAACTACGAATCAGGCAAGTCTTTAAGTTCTTATTTGATATATAAATTTGATAACTGTTAGTTGAGCTATATTATGCTATGAGAATGTTGATGTATATATAAGAAATGCATATGAGATATGTATGAAATTGAAAGTCGATCTTTGATGATATGCTTGTGAAGTAAATGTCTTTGCCTGTTATGTGAGAAGTAACATGCACAGTAAATATTAATTGATTATGAATGCATGAACTGAGTATGCTATTATATGCTATGTGATGCATGAAAACTGTTAGAATTGCTAGGCTGTCGAGCTCACCCTTCCAAATAACCACTTTTGCAGGTTAAGGATACACGGTAAAGGTTACGTGCTACTTAATTGACAAAGTTCAATAGTATCGAAGGAGATTGATCTATTTATTTAAATATATACTCTTGAAGCATGTTTAGGTTCTATGAGATGTACATGATAGTATTTTACGATGTGTAATACATGTTAAGTTGTAAAGTTGTATTATGTGATACATAGAGGAATTCAAATCGAGATGTAAATAATTATACAGTAACTCGAATAGAATGAATAGTAACATACTTTGATTCAAGGATATGTAATTGATTCAAGTTAAGATATCAATAAAAGATTCATTTTCAAAGGAGATTGAAAAAGTTTAAATTATTCCGCATATTTTTATAACATCGAATATGATGTAAGACAAGAATGGTAAATGACCAAGATTTGAAAATTATAAAAGTTTGGGGTCATTGTACAGATCCTGAAAATGGAAAGAATGTGTATTCTAAATTGTAATACGCAAGGTTATATTCATTAAGTTATGAATAAAAGATATAATAGTTTGACTATAGTAGTATCGTGGCGAACCGAATCTGAGGTTCGAAGGGGCCCTGATTTGGAGGCGTCACAGATACTGTCTATGAGACAATATTCGTGTAAAAACTCAACTATGTTTTTTCGTATTTTACATGAGAGTTGTATTAATTAAGGTTGTATTTGAATTTTGTACCATGTATTTGGCAACTAAGAATGAGTGATGTATACCTCTTTGGGGGGCATCATAGTTGGAATCAAAGCTTAGGGATATGATCCCTAGCTAAGATGTGAGACTAGAACTAGGGGGAGAGACAGGGAAATCCTTCGCTAGTATGACCTACTTAAGCTTATTTGATTATTTAATTTGTCGGTCAGAATATAGGGGTAATATGTGGCTTGTCAATTAACCCTTGTTTTGTGGCAGTGTTTGAAAATGACATCCGAGAATGTTGAGATAATCAATGGAGCACATGAGACCGTTGAGTCACCAATGATTAATACCCAGGATAATGTGCATCAGGAAGGCAATATCCTCAGGAAAACAACAACACTGACCAAACAATGAACGATGGGATGTTCAGAGGCTTTATGTAATTCATGCAACATCAAACGAGAGCGACTCATGTTCAAAATACAGGTGGAAACACTGGCAACTCTCAGATGGTTACCGCTATGCATTTCAAGGAGCTGGGATAACCGGAGTTTTTGGGAGAGCCAAAACCACTTAAGGCGGAGACGTGGATAAAGAAGATCACCAAGATATTTGTTGTCTTGGGATGCTCCGAGGAGAAAAAGGTTCCTTTGCCACCTTTATGTTGCGAGGAGAGGCGACACCGTGGGAATCAGAAAAGCATACTCAACCTGCCGCACTAAAGATGTCTTAGGAGAAGTTCCAAGAACTGTTCAACGACAAGTACTTTCCCGAAAGTATTCGTCGCATGAAAGAGGTGGAGTTTATCAAGCTAGAGCAAAACAATATGACTGTGTCATAGTACGAAGCTAAGTTTGTCGAGTTGTCCCGGTTTGCGTCCCACGTGGTTGATAATTAGGAGAAAATAACGTGAATGTTTCTGCGAGGTTTGAAACCTGAAATATGTCAATATCTCATTTCTCACAAACTGTGTCTGTATTTAGATGTTGTAAATAGGGCTCAGTTATTGGAGCGTGATAATGAGTCAGCCCAACTAAGAGAGAGCAGCCGACAAACTACATAAAATAGCTTAACGGACTGCCTGGCGAAAACCCAGAAATGACATTTTGGTCATGGACCTGACTTTTCAGAATCGATAAAGAGCAAATCCTTTGTCATTGTGTAGCTCTCGGAAAGAGCTTTCCGGAATGGTATGTCACACTTCAATCAGACTCCCATAATTAATGTTATGAAGGTTTGAGCGAATAACGCATTGTTTGAGTGCACGTACTTCGAGATAGCAAAACCCACATGGCCCGGGGCACCCGGGCAGCCGCTGGTAGACCCACGGCTCCCTCCTCTATAAATAGAGGGCTTGGGGTGGCCATTTGTAAGAGAAAAAAGGCGACAAAGCCCTGTCCATTTTGCTCTGTACACACTATAAATTGAGTGCTTTCTCATTTCAAACACTTGTGAGCTTATATATTGCTACATTTTACCGGTGGAAACTGAGTGTTCATTCGTCTAAAGCTATTTGAAGTCTTGTTTGACAGCTCACTGTAAGCCTTCTTGTAACGCCTCAAAATCTGGTCTATCTTCACACCCGAATTCTGTACGTTACGAGTACATCATTCATCGAAACATACATCATTATATACTGAAATATAACAACATACATTCTCAATTCTAAGGTTCTAAAACCGTATAACTCCTTTCAATACAAATAATGAAAATACATTATTCATTCCATCTTACAAGAGTGACTTTTATCCGCCACCAAGGATACATTTAGTTTATTAAACTAGTCTATAGTTCAATTTCATTTTTTTCTACATTACTAGTCTTTGCTCGACCTTCTCGCTCATTCATATACTGAATGGCACTTCGTCTGGATACCGATCAGCTTGATCTTTATGGGATCCTTAAGTTCTTCTAACATCGTATGCTGAAAATATTTTTCATTTAAAGTAAGTGTGAGCATTTAATTGCCCAGCAAGTCATAGCAGTTGAACAAACAACTTCAAGAATTTAAACATTCTTTTAAGACTTCAATAACCGAACAAAGGTTATGAAGCAGCTTGAATATTAAGAATAATCTCGATTCTTATCATTTTAAAACATTAGTCACATTCACTTTGAAATACTTTCATTCTTCTACCTTTTTCATACACATTCTATCTTGCTAGAATCATTAGCACAGACTTAACAATAACGGTTCATGTATAAATAGAACATTCTCTTATTGAATAGTTCAATCACAGAACAGTTCATCCCATAGAAACACCGAAGTGTTCACATTGTGGCCCAAGGCCTTATACGTTCTAACACCTTGTACAAATATCACACATTCGCACATAGACAGAACTTCTCAAGTTCAACATCTGAGAAGTTTTAGAAACTAGCATTCATTTAAAATATGAATGAAGTTAGGAAACTTGCCTTACGCACAGCTACAACTTACGCTGAACTGCACATTCCAGTCCTTATAACACATAAGGAAAAACACGTATACCAATTAGTCATGTATATTGACTTATGCATTGGTTTATTTGACTTTACTTCTTAGGGTTCGCGTTCTTTCAACCTAAGTATACACTATAATTTCCTTTACCGGTTTACGGCTTCATGACATACAGAGATGTCTTACTCATACGTTCATCATCTTTGATGATTTATATTCTTATCTTTTTCTTATAACTTCTCTAGCACTCAGCACACATCGCTTCTCTGCTAGTAGTCCATATGGTACTCTGAGTGGTTTCCCACAAACAACCAACAAACAAGTTCCCATCTCGTCTACAGTGCCATCATAGTGAGTTAGATCGGTTGCCAGTTTCATATATACCTTCGCTATCTGAAGGAATTGTTTAGCCCAGCTCCCATATGTCAACCATCAAAGGTTACAATTGCACCACAACCTAACTTATCTTAACTTATCCAAACTATTAAACTATAATGTTCGTTAAGTCAATTTCTCATTCCTTATGTCTTTCTGGCAAATAAATGCCATACCTCATGATTCATTCTCTATCGTCCAAGTCATACAATCTTTTGTATACTCATAACAATGATTCAAGTTAATCATTAACTCGGCTTCTTTACATTATGCGTACTTGTCTTTAATTAAACTTCTTTACCGTTCACGATTTAATCATTGGTCTACATTATCTCACGGTCAAACCATACACATAGTATAGGTTCTGCTCGTTTAATATTCGCATACACTCAACCTTCACGTCGGTTAAAGTGTTCAACGCTTACATTCATTATAACGTTCTCATCCGACTCACATTCGGCTTTCATTAATCTTCTTACCGTTCGTTACAGCATTCTTAGTACCATTCGTCATTCTTCCTTAATGTCAAAGCTATACTATTCATTATATGTTAAGACCAAACATTCAACGTAACTGCGTTGCTTTCACAGTGTCTATACGCTTTACACTTATCTCTCATACCACCACATAACATCAAAATGTTATACGTTACTCTCATCACTCAACGTCTAAGGAATCACATTCATAACAATCCCTCACGTTCGTTTATAACCCGCATTCACATTCTTTTAATCTCATTTAATCTTTCCATTCAACCTTCATTAGAGGTTTAAAACACTTGATTAAGTGTTACATTCGGTGAACTACATGTTCATTAACTCTCAGACACTTCCCCGGTTTTGAAAGCGCTTAAAAGCTCACATCGGGCTTCTTTTTCGAACCAGAAATATGGCTACTCTCTTTCTCTATCTCTCACACCACAAACTTTTGAGTCCAGTAGTATCCAGCTCCCCGGTCCGCAATCAGAGTGTCGCCTTACAAGGTATGGCTGGTGCCGCGGCTCCAAGCCCTACATCTCAAAAAAATTTCTAAGTGTTTACACAAATTTGAAATGGTTACTTCATGCTTCCATAACTTCTTTGTTATAACTCGAAACAAGGTCATTCCAAAGCCATTCTCTTCCTTATCTTACGTAATTCAATACCCCTCAGACAGAACTTCATTCTGAATCCGTTAACATGTCATTCGATTGGCTTAATCTTTGTCCTTCGTTCATTTTACGTTTTTAACGCTCTTTGTTCGATCGTCCGTAATTCGGTCATCCGAACTCGGAATTCATTCGTTCTTAAGTCCACCACTCACGTTTTCTACGTTCTCTTACATTTTTATGAAACCCTACACGTTCAGTTTCATTTACTAACTTTCTAATTCTCGTTCGTCTTTCAGACGAAATTTTTGCCATAACTTCAAGATAGCTTCGCTTTTAACTGCTCTTCATGAACGTTTCTACCATTCCTAACCAAGCAATAAGCATCTAACTTATACGTGATGGTTTTAAACTTGTCCATCAATAACAATTATCCTACGATGGTTTTAAATTTGTCCATCAACAACGTTCTTCGCGTTCTTCATTTTTAATCGATATTTTGATTACGATTTTACTTTTTCTTTGAATTTGATGTTGTAAAACACCATTTCTTACTTATTTCACTGAATCGTTCATATGATTTATTCGGATCGCTCTAATTCATTATGAATCATACACTTCCTTAAGAAATTTTTTAAAAAAACTTCAAATTCTTATTTCTTCTTTTATCAATGATTTCAACCATATGAAATCATTCCTAACATTATTTACTTCTTATTCTCATTAAGTTATGTTTTTGAACATAGAAACTTAAAGAAAATAATTATACGAGATAAGGTTTCGGATTACCTTTCTCCTTTAATCTTCTTCCGTCGGACAAAGTTTGCTCACGAGCAAGCTTTTCCTCCTCCTTTTCCTCTTCTTTCTCATCTGAACTCTCTCTCTCCCTCTCTCTCTCTCTTCCAAGGTGTTGGTTGATTTTTAAAAAAAAATCAATTAACAAATTTCTTATATAGTTTTTCAAAGCTAGGGGCAAAATAGTCATTTTTCCCCTAAATTCACTATTCACATTTCCTTGGAAGTTTCGTGGTTTCGTCTTTCAGGTTTTGTCCGACAGTTTTAAAAATTGTGATTCTCGGAATCAAAATATTTTTGGATATTTAGTCTTTCCTTTACCGATTAATTTTTATGCATTCTTCGGATCTCCAAAAAACTAAAAAAACACTTTTTCATGATAAGCATTTTCCTTCACGTTTTCCCCTAACGTAGTTAAACAAGTGAAAAGTACATAATAGTACTTTTCGTCGTTTTTATTTCGTCCAATTTCTGCACGTTTTTTGAGAATGTTATCGTCAAATATTTTGACGGAATGTCATTTCGGCATACCGAACTCTTGAAAAGGCTTAGGTTATTCAAACCCTAACCCTTAGGGTTTCGTCGGGTGAATAATGCCTATTTCGTCATTCCCCCAGAAATATTTCTGTTCCTGGAAAATATTTATTTTTGTCTTGAAAATTCTTACTCGTTCAGTCTAGCTCGTAGCCAGAATCCTCCTGATTAATAATCATCTTAGGTTCTAGAACGATTAATAAACACATAGCACATAATATTATTAATAAAAATTCATTTACTTCGTGGTGGTTGATCGCTTTTATATTTATATTTAAATTTTGTCCCGCCTTGAGTTTACTTCGTGGCGGTTGATCGTTCATATATATACATAAAACTATTTCCAGCTTCCATACAAACTGCATCATCATGTGAGCCTAGGAATCATCTGATCACAAATTTAGTCGCCTGAATCTAGATTTGGTTCCCGTGATGGACATTTTCAGATGTGACCAGCTTGTAAATTATTCACGGTATTTGAATTTCCTTAGATGGCTTTCATGCCCACAAGGAGTTTGGCACTGCTTTTTATCTTATTTTCTCGAAAATGCTTCGCATCTCAAAAATAAAACCAATCAAGCCGAACACATTATAAAATGGAAGTATCAAAGGCCTCAATTACTATTGAGCACAAGGGTTTGAAAAACTTCGTCTACAAAACATCAAAGTTATATCTTGTTAAAATTGAACTTTTATACAAAATTCAAACTCTTTGTATATAGGTGTAAACGAGGCATAACAGTACTTCTAGACAACTGCACACACAAACACACACACACACACATTCAGATAAATGTTTTAATTTAAAAGTGGCGATCACCGTGTCACCATAGATGTCGGGGGATGCCTAACACCTTACCTCCACATAATCAAGCCCCCGAACCCTAACGAATCTCGGTTTTATAGACCAGTTAAATAGTGTCACATCACTAGGTAAATGTGCAAACCATTTCTGGTTGAGTTGGTGCAACCATTTAAAAATACCAACTAGCGACTCTTACAGTCCAATCGTCGACATATACATGTTGGACCTTTTCACAACTTATTTTTTTAAACAAATCTCACCTAACACGAGAACACCAAAAGGCAAGAACAGAAAAGGGACAAATAAAAATCCCGACGTTGACAGTTAATGTTATAATGAATTTAATTACTATATATATTTATTGTGAAATTAACTATGAGAACCTAAATCATGTAGTTTGGGAGTAATGGGGGGGTTCTAATGCAATTAATGCTCTAAGAATTCAAAGTTTTGTCAAGTTTAGAATGCCTCCAGTAGGTGTTACCATACCAAACAGGAACTAATTGATGACTAGTGTACCACACTCTCAGGACACTTTCAAAGGGATACTAATTCTGCTTAAGGGTGGGAAAAAATATGTAACACTAAAGAATATGAAGTCAGTCCTCCATGAATGTAAGTCAATTGTTACTGAGGTTTGCAACACCAAGAAGAAGAAAAAGTGAAGTCTTATGACCCCTCTGCAATTATTCTTATATTAATACTTTTGGTCTTATTAACTAGTAATCAGAGTTAATGCTTTAAACTAGGGTACAAACTTGTTATGTATGAAAAGATGATGTCTTTTTGTCAAACATGTGAAGTTTGATAGTATGTAATTATTATAACTGAACTTTCTATTTTTGGTCAATGGAATGGAACTAATTTTTATTATGGGTGTGTGTGTTGGGTGAATTATTTTTCTTTATTAGTTTGCTTGCTTGTGCATTATGCTGAGAATGTTTTGGTTTATCAGACATGTGGGAAAAGAGGCTTGCTTGTGAATTATTTTGCAGATTTTGTTTTGCTTTATTAGTCATGTGGGATAGCACCAATGCTTGTGATTTATAATGGGAATTATTTTGGTTTATTAGTTTAATGAGAATTGCTTGGTATTGTATATCGAGATCTGAAACTAGAAAACATTCTGGTCCGAGAAGATGGTCATATCATGCTTACGAATTTTGACCTTTCTCTTAAATGTTCTGTAAACCCAATGCTCCTGAAATCATCTTCTTTGGTTATGGAGCCTCCATGGATGTCGGGTCCATGTGTGGGATCCAATTGTATAGATCCTTTCTGCATGAAGCCCTCCTGTCAAGTCTCATGCTTCAACCCTAGGCTTTTAACTGTTTTTGCGAAAACAAGGAAGATAAAAGCCGATCTTGCAACCCAGATCAGATCATTGCCACTATTTGTGGCCGAACCGAAAGATGCACTATCCAACTCCTTTGTTGGTACCCATGAGTATCTCACGCCTGAGATCATCAAATGAGAGGGACATGGAAGTGTTGTTGATTGGTGAAAATTTGAATTTGATTATTAATTATGTCAGTTATTTCTCCTTGATTTTAGGTTTCCTTATTAATTTAAATTGCATTATTTTTGTAATTATTTTGTGGATGCACTAATAGTGTAATTACTTTCTAATTGTTGTATATTAGTGTTGAGGACCCAAAATAATAATCAGTTGACCTATAAATTTACACATCTCACAGTCACAACTTATCTATTTTAGTGTATAGATTCAAGCCTTTAAAGCCTTGGGGGAAAATAGTTCAAGCATTTGAGTTCAATCATTCTAATCGGAGTTCAGATGCAAGAGTTATGATCTTTGTACCAATGGACGTTGAACTTCACTGTTTTGGGCGGCCATTTGCATAGTAGTCACGTCCAGCCAAATTTATACATTCATCCGTCCGTTTTTTCTCAATTCTTAAAGAATGAAAGTTGTAGAGCTCATCGATAGCTTCGATTTGATAGGTGGAAAACCCCGTAACTCCTCCCGGATCAAAAGTTATGACCATTTTACCAGAGGACACTGTGGTAGGAAATGAACCTCACTTGTATGGCTTTTCCTTAACAAAACCCACAAAATGAACATAAAATGGAAAATGTAATGGACCCTGTGAGGTGGGCCTTTTAGTATATAAACTACCATTTGGTGAGGGTATCTGGTAAAAAACCATTTTTGACCGAATTTGAGTTGGAGAAGGATTGTTTCTATCTGATTGACTCAAGGACTTCCAAGATGACTTAAAGATAAATAAAAAGGCTTATAAAAGGAGGAGAGATAGATTAGATTAGGGAGAGAGAGGATTCTATTAGATTAGAATAGAGTAGAATTGGAGAAAACACTAGTTTTTATGAGATTTGGATATTGAAGCGACTTGGAGACCATTGAAGATTCAAAGTAAGAGCAAGGAGAGAGCATCAAATCTATAGACAATAGATTCTATCTTCTCATCTTCTTTTATTCTTATCTTTTAATGTGTATTCAAGTGTGGATTCTTAGTTTTAATTCAATGAACTAATTCTTTGTTTGAGATTACAATGGATCTTATTGTGTAGTTTATTTTAATATGCTTTGCTATCAATTATTATGTTCTATTGTGAGGATTGTCTATTGTGATTTGGACTTAATTATTTAATTGATTGGCCATCAATTACCGTGATAATATATATGAACTCGAGAGATGAAGTTTAGATTTAGATCTGATTATGATAGCATGTGTTTGTGATTTCTGCATAGATGGAATTCATGATTCGTGTTTAGGATAGAGATATGCTTTTACGCCATATGTAATCTTATAAGAATTTGTGCTTAAACCCTTTTTAATTTTAATTCACATAGAGATATAGTGGGTTAGTTAATTAGGGTGTTCAATTTGATTCTATCATTTGTGGATTTAATTTGATATGAGTATGGTGCGTTGAGAGATGGCCATATTTTTTTTTCGTGTTCTTGATTAACAATCCAGTATAAATAACTTGGCTTAAAAGGAAGTGTGTTGACTTAAATGAAACAATAAGTGAAATTGTAATCTCGAGTCTTCATTATCTTATTTCATTTCAGGGATAGTTAGTAATAGTTTAATTAATTATTTTAAATTAAAATATTAAATCATTCGTTTAAATAAGATTAAATTGGTTATATGTTAGTACTTAGTAATTCTTGTTAACTAGTTCTCTATGGGAACGATACTCTACTTTCACTTTATTACTTGTTGACCACGTATACTTGCGTGTTGTGCGTAATTAGATTTCACCCAACAAGCACCACCTCCGGTCTCCAGGCAGAAATAAGCTTTTAATGACCTAAGGAGCTGAGGGCTGAACATCATTAACTTTTGAGAAGCCTCCTTTTATCAGACGAAGAATAAAGAGAGTAGAATAGCTAGTTTAGGAAGAAAGATAGTTGGATCTTCAAGTACTCGAGTTCATTGCTTCCTTTATTGCTCGGGCTCTACCCGGAGAAAAGAAGAGTTTGAGCCAAAAAAGTCAGAATAGGAGTTTTCTTTATCCAAATCTTTTATTCATTTGTGTATTTTTGAGTATGTTGAATACTTTGAAATTTTTTATTAGTTCTATAGTTATGAACTAATTACATTTCTAGGATTGCAATATAACTTAATGATTAGATTAATTAAATTTCTCTCCTATTTATTATAATGAATCATGTTTGAATGGGTTGTTGTATTTCATGCTTATTTATTTATTGCTTGGCTAAAGAATTGATATAGGTATTAATTGATATTTGAAAATGGATGTTAATGCCTAACCCTAAAATACAATAACACTTGTTATGACCATGCCTATGGGAATGAGAGCATAAATTGCATAATAGAATAGGAATATATCTATTTGCCTTGTGTAACCATTGAGATTGAGCTTAATGACCATTAGCCTAGTTATTTTCACCATAGAAATATTGTGATTCATCTAGCTAAGGGATTTGCATTTGACCATAGGAAAAGGCTTACGCGTACTTAATGTTCTCGGTTGGCCATTCTTGTGATTTGTTAGTTCAATGGAGAGTTAGGAGATTAGGTGAAGCATTAAGGGAGTTGTAATCCTAGCTTGCCCTACTTGTTCCAACTTAATCTCAAAATTTATTGTTTTAATCATATAGTTTTAAACACATCATCTTTATTTACTTGTTTAGATAAGACCATTTTGTTATAATTTTAGTAGTTCAATAGAATTAGTACTTTGTACTCGTGGGTACGACACTCATCTTATCAGTGTATTACTTGTTAGACCGCGTATACTTGTGTGTGTTTTGTGATCGATAATCCAACCAACAAGTTTTTGGCGCCATTGTCGTGGACTTAGTATTATTTGGTTTTCAATGTTAATATTAATTCAAAATGATCTTAATTTAAACTTATCTATCTGTTTAATCTTCTTCTCAGATACTCTTGACTTTGTATGCCACCTCATAGGAATCGTACTATAATACCTCTCGATCTTGAGGTAGACAGAACTTTTAGACGACTGAGAAGAAAAAGAACTCAGGAAATAACTACTCTAATTATACTGGACGAGGAAATCCAAAAATATCTACGGGAGTATGCCATGCCCCACATCACAGATTTACAAGCAAGCATTCTAAGGCCCGCGATTCAAGAAAATAACTTTGAAATCAAACCTAGTATAATTCAAATTATACAAAATAATGTTCAATTCGGAGGGTTGCCTAATGAGGACCCGAACGATCATTTGATAAACTTCTTAGAAATCTGTGATACCTTCAAATACAATGGAGTTTTCGATGATGCTATCAGACTCAGACTATTCCCATTTACTCTTCGAAACAAATCCAAGAGTTGGTTGTATTCACTTCCTCTGGGCTCCATTACCATATGGGCTAACTTGGCTTAGATATTCGTGGCGAAGTTCTTTCTGCCCACGAAAATAACAAGGCTCAAACATAATATCACATCCTTCGTACAGTTTGAATCTGAATCTCTTTACGACTTCTGGGAGTGATTTAAGGACCTATTGAGACGATGTCCTCACCATGGATTGCCCGAATAGCTTCCAATTCAGACCTTCTGTGACGCCCCCAAAATAGGTCCACACGACACATTCTGGGTCACCAAAAATAATAATACTGAATCCAAATACAAACTTCATTTATATAACTGTTAAACTGTCGTGCAAAATACGACAATATATAAGCTATGAGTTTCAATACAAATGACAATACTCACACTCCAAACCAATAATAATTTACATAAAGGTACAGTCGATAACTATTTTAGGAATTAAAATCTTTGGAAAATTCTTAAGGAAGCCTTCATACATGGGAGACCATGCATCTAAGTTATAATAAATATCATAGGACTTGAGAATTAACCTTGGTTGACCCAATAGACAACAAAGAAGAATGAGAAGATTACTATCTTGTTCAATCAAATAGTGTGTATCTTCTTGCCATATAATTATCTCCATTATCTCAAACTGAGGATTATATTCCAACCATACTCCAAGATTATATAGATAATGCTCATAGATATAGTCGGAAAGTGGATGTGCACAACCATATCTTATGATAACATGAGTTTGTATGTGGTTAGACATCATTTATGATAGTGGAAACACAACCTTTAAGCTCTTAGTATAATTCTGTCTCCCTCATTCTAATGGGGTGTATTTTTGACGCTTTCAAAGTCAAGTTCTCATCACCCTATAGTTGTTCATCAAAATTTATTATTAAATGACATATAAAATATGACACACACATTTTAAGTCCTCAATGCAATTATATATTATCATGCTGTTTTATAATGTATTGAGAAACTTCAACAGTCACAGACTATCACTCTATTCCCCTGTTATCCTCGCTCGACCCAGCTACACTCTTATAATCTGAAAGGAATTGTGTTTCAAAAGGGTGATCACAAATAGCCCAATAAAGAATATTATGACTAAGATAATGTAGAACAAAATATCCTTAGTCCTCAATAGGGAAAAATTTGATAGAATACAATAGACAACAACTTTTAGATCAACAACTGCAGCGGAACCAACAATCCATTAGAAGAGTCAAGTAGAACATAATGTCTACTATCTCCTCCAAATTAAAAGTCCATCATTAATATTTCATCCCTGTAATACCCATCAACAATTCTTTGTTGTACCCAAGATAAACATAACTTTCATCTCCTATCTTCAACTGAACCACCAAAGATTATAGTTAAATTCATAATTCATGTTTATAATAATGTAAATTAACAGTTTGTCTTTGCCTTAAAGTCTTAATAGAACTTTCACTCAATATCCTTGCCTCAAAGGCTAAAGACATTCAAATGTAATAACAATGATCATACCAATTAATTATCTATCTTTGCACTACGGGCCAAAGATATTCAACTATAAAACCAATGGTCATGATCATGCCAATCAATTATTTGTGAGTGCACTATGGCCAAAGACATTCAATTGTAAAACCAATGATAATGATCCTGCCAAACAATAGTATATCTTTGTACTATGGGCCAAATATATTTATTTGTATCATCAGTGGTCATAATTATGTCATACACATGTCCATCTTTGCACTACGGGCCAAGGCCATCAATCAACCGTTCATCTTTTCACTACGACCAAAAATATCAATCAATAGTTTTTCTTTTCACTACGGACCAAAAAGAACATTCATCACAAGTCATTATCTATAACATTAAAGGTCATGATTATACCAATACATTGTTCCTAGTCATAATCATACCAATCAAGAATTCATCTTTACACTACGGGCCAAAAATAACTTTCAGCATAACATAAACATGAGAATGATGACAATGATATAAAGAATTAATCAAGTGAGATCAATGATAAATATTAAAGATTTATAATTCAATTTATCTAGAGTTCAAGAATATGTAATTGGTCAACATGATGATCAAAATGTGGATTCAAATTTAAGAATAAGATTCATATATCAAAGATAATTTGGACATAAAAGAATCCAATTTTGTCATGAATAGTACCTCGTGATACCCCGAGTGAATAGTACCTGGGTGAATAGTATTCTAGTGAATAGTATCTTGTGAATAGTACCTCGAGTGAATAGTACTTAAGTTAATAGTACCCCCGTGAATAGTACCCTGAGTGAATAGTAGCTGAGTGAATAGTACCCCGTGTGAAAATATTAAAATTTAATAAGAAAGTTCAGACCAATATTCCAATGAAACGATACTAGATGAAGCATAAAACTCAAGGATATTATACTAATTTCAGGGATTATAGAAGCAATACCTACCATAGTAAATTTAGATTTAAGAATATGAAAAGAGATAATATACGAAACTACAAATGGATTTTCACCCATCATGCGATAATCCGCAGTCGACGTCGGGATTTTTATTTGTCCCTTTTCTATTCCTGTCTTTTGGTGTTCTCATGTTAGGTGAGATTTGTTTGAAAAAATAAGTTGTGAAAAGGTGCAACATGTATATGTCGACGATTGGACTATAAGAGTCTCGAGTTGGTTTTTTAAATTGTTGTACCAACACAATCGAGAAAAGATTTGCACATTGACCCAGTTATGTGACACTGCCTAACGGGTCTGTGAAACCGAGATTTGTTATGGTCCGGGGACGTGGTTATGCGGAGGGAAGGTGTTAGGCACCCCCCGACATCTGTGTTGCCACGGTGACCGCCACTTTTCAATTAAACTGTTATATGAATATGTGTGTGTGTGTGTGTGGATTAATGTGCAATTATCTGGAAGTAGTTTTATGCCTCGTTCGCACCTATATACAAAGGGTTTGAATTTTGTATAAAAATACAGTTTTAACAGGATATAGCAATGATGTTTTGTAAAAAGAGGTTTTTCAAACCCTTGAGCTTAATAGTAATTGAGGCCTTTGATACTTCCATTTTTATTATGTGTTCGGCTGGATTGCTTCTATTTTCGAGATGCGAAGTATCTTCGAGAAAATAATATACATAGTAATGCCGAACTCCTTATGGGCATGAGAGCCATCTAAGGAAATTCAAACACCGTGAATAAATTACAAGTCATATACAACGTAAAATGTCCATCACGGGAACCGAATCTAGATTCAGAAGACTGAATTTGTGATCACATGATTCCTAGACTCACATGATGTAGCAATTTATATGAAAGATGTAAACAATTTATATATATATATAACAGCTATATATATATATGTGTGTGTGTGTACAGACAATCAACCACCACGAAGCACCTCCACGGGGGATTGAAAAATGTAAATAAAACTGAAAAAGCGATCAACCGCCACGAAGTAAACTCCAGGCGGGACGAAATGTAAATAAAGCAATAAAAGGCCACAAAGTAAACTCCAGGCCAGACTGAAATGTATGTGTATATATATATATATATATATATATATATATATATATATATATATATCTATATATATAGCTAGAAACTTATTCTGATGTGAAATCAGTGCTAAATCAAACAAAGTTTGATGGTAACAACAAATATATAAATATTTATATATATATATAAAAATCGAAGAACGCCTCAAATGTTAATCCAGTGCTCATCGAATGAGTTCAACCACAGTTTATATATATATATATATATATATATATATATATATATATATATATATATATATATATATATATATATAATAAACACTACTAGAAAAATAAGAATACGTGACGAAATTTTGTGACATTTTTTAAAAACAATCACAAAAGATAATAGATTGTGATGGACTTTTTAAGCAATCTCAAAATAATAGTATATATGATGGCTCTTAGTGATGACTAATCTTGCCATCAATGTATTATAATTGTGATGGCCATGTCAATCACACCAATTTTTCATGCAAAATAAATTTTCTTTTTGTGACGCACTAAGTCATCACTTATAGATATACCCTTTCCGTGATTGCATTTAAGCTATCACTAATATTTTAATATAAGAAATAATCTTAACAATATTTTATGACGGTCGTGACAATCATTAAAAAGAAAGATTTGTGTGACGACTTTTATTTGCAATTACAAAAAAAAGGTATTTTGTGATGGAATTTTCAAGCCGTCACAAAACAATAAAATATATGATGGCTCTTAGTGATGACTAATTTTACCATCATTATAGATTATTTGTAACTGCCATTGCAATCACCAAATCTTATGTGGAAGTAATTTTGTTTAGTAAGTCAACTCACATATGTTTCCTTTTATATTTTGTTTTAAAATTATAATCATGATCTGGACTTTGGTGTAGTGGTAATACTCGTTATTTAGTTTGCAAATGGGAGAGGGTTGGAATCCTACAAGTATCATTTGATACAATTAATATAGATATAATTAATATAGTGAAATAAATTATACGTAGATTCACGTTCTTACATTTGATCCCTAAAGTCTTGTTTTTTTTGTGATGACTTTGACAAGTGTTTAAAATGAGAAAGCACTAAGTTTATAGTGTGTACAGAGCAAATTGGACAGGGCTTCCTCGCCTTTTCTCTATTGAAAATGGTTGCCCTAAGCCCTCTATTTATAGAGGGGGGAGCTGCAGGTGTACCTACTGCAGCCGTAGATGTACCTGCGGCTGCCCGAGGTGCCCCGGGCTCCATGGGTCCTGCTGTCTCGAAGTACGTGCACACGTGCAACGTGTTGTCCGCTCGAACTTTCAGAACTTCAATTCGGGTATCCGATCGAGGTGTATAAGACCTTTAACAACATGGTATTGTCGAGATCTACACAATGACATGGAATTAGAGGTTGTACGAAGACAGGAAGATGGGACCATGCCCATGGTCTTCGGGCTTTAAATTCTATCCGGTGTGCTGTCTTGTGTAGTAGTCACTCGGGATTGGAGCTCTTCAATTTTTGTAGAACATTTCTATGTAGAATGTATGTTTGAATGTTGTGGAGACGGGACAATGTGAGATCAAGGTGGCAAAATGATGATTCTGCCCCTCACCGGGGTTATCTTCGATTTGAGCTAATTTAGCAACCGTTGCTCAGGGTTATCTCTGAGATTGGACTGCTGCAGGTGTTGACCATCCTCAGGGTTATCTCTAAGGTGTGCCTGACCTCCCGGGGTTATCTCCGGGCTTGGGGAATGAGTGCCTCGGGGCTATCGCCGAGTGTTGAAGCTGATTGTTGGGAGTGGAAAAGAGCATTTCCGGGGTTATCTCCAGAACTGCAACTACATTCCTCAGGGTTGTCTCTGAGTTTGGATTAAAGATCCCGGGGTTGTCTCCGAGATTGGGACTGAACATCTCGAGATTTTCTCTGAGATGGTACTGAGGATTCCGGGGTTGTCTCCGAAACTGGAACTGCATTCCTCGGGTTTATCTCTAAGGTTGAAACTGAATCTTCCAGGGTTATCTCTGGTACTGTTCTGAATATCTCTGGGTTATCTCCGAGATGGAAAACTGAGTATCCCGGGGTGGTCTCTAGGACTGAGTTGAGTTATCCTCCAGGGTTATCTCTGAAAGACGATTCTGCCCTCCTCCAAGGTTAGTAACAGGAATGCAAAATTTTGAGTGTCTATAGATGCCCCTCTTTATCATATTCATGTAGTGTAACAACATGGATAGGATAAAGAATACTAGACACTTGAAATATAACAAGATATTCATGATGCAATGTACTGCAGCAAGATGCAAACGTATTATGCATGTGGTTTGTTGGACCATTTTCCAACGGGATGTGATAACTGTTTGCTCCCATAACTTGTGACGGATGATGTATGATGTATATCCCCACGCAGTCTCTTGAACATGAGAGGAACATATATGTCCTTAATCTTTGCATTTTGAGGATGTGTATAACATATTCCATCATCGGTCCTCCCCGATGAGGATGTTCTTCCCTGGTTTGTATCACCAAGTCTTTTCAGTGTTCTGTTGGAGTTACTGCCAACAGTTTGTGTTTGTCAGGGTTGCCTGACCCTAGCTGTAATGTACATCAACAGATGAAATCCCGGTTGGGGATAACGTTAAGGCTGCTTGACCTTTGTTGACGTGTGCATCAACGGCTGAAATCATCGGATGGCTTTCGATGTATTGTTAGATTTACTTGTCAACGGCTGAAGTGACATCAAGGTTGCATGACCTTCGTTGAAATGTGCTTCAACGGCTGAAATGTATGTAGTTTTCGCTAGGGAGAAGTGTTTTGGAGTGATGACCCAAAACTGACGGCATTGGACCTTTGTGAGGTATTACCGAATGTAGTTTACAACAGTTTTGATCATTGGTATAGTAAGCCTGTGTCTGGGTGAATACCAATGAGTGGCATGTAGGCCTGTATTTTGGTCCATGAAAACAAGGATTTCAGGCTTTTCCGCTTAATCGCGTAGCATTCTTTTTCTTGATTTGGCTTTTTCAGCTTGTGAAATCTCCTTTGCAACTCAAAATGGACCAAGCCAGAGGGGTGGGCCCCACCAAAGGGAGCCATAGGTACACCGCGCACCAAGATGTATGTACACATCTGACCAGCCAAATTGGTCAGCCTTTTAACGCAACTATGGCTTTCACAAGTCATTTTCAAGTTACGCCGCACAGGAAATTTGAGAGCTCTTCTTCAGATCTGCTGAGTTCGAGCGTCTTTCTACAAATTCTGTCACCATACAAGTGTTCTACACTGTCCTGGTAATGTATGTGTGTCTTCTTTTCTAGTTTCTATCCGTTGGAAAATGACTTTTTATATAAAATGCGTCTAAACACATAGTAGTGAATATGCATGCTCATATATCTTGATAAAAAAATATTCAACATAGTAAATGTTAGTATTAAACTATGCTGAACATAATGATGTAAAAAAAATTAACTTTTGAAACAGTCAAATTGGTACGCTTTTTATGATATTTCTTATCCTATTTGAGGACAAATGAACAAAGGAATTAAAGCAAAGAAATCCTGGTAATTAGTCTACCGTCAGGGATTGGGACTTTGACATGTTCATGCATTACAGAATGTTTATGATTGTGGATAGGTGTGCTACTGAATGGCCACCTAGTCATGCCTATATGCATTTGGATAGTCTTATTTATAAAGGAGACTGACAAATATTTCCAAAAGTCTAGGCATTAGGTAGACATGCATTTTTAACTTTGCCGTAGGCGTATGTTAAAGTAATGCATGTATGCATATAGTCATAAAAATGCTCAAGGTTAGAATTTACCACACCCTTTTGTCGACGTCGGGATTTTTATTTGTCTCTTTCCTGTTCATATTTTTTGGTGTTCTCATGTTAGGTGAGATTTGTTTGAAAAAACAAGTTGTGAAAAGGTCCGACATGTATATGTCGACGATTTGGACTGTAAGAGTTGCTAGTTGGTTTTTTAAATGGTTGTACCAACATAATCGAGAAAAGATTTTCACATTGACCCAGTGATGTGACACTGCTTAACGGGTCTGTGAAACCGATTTTCATTAGGGTCCGGGGATTTAGTTATGCGGAGGGAAGGAGTTAGGCACCCTGTAATAACCGTAAATTTTATGATTTAATATTAATATTTATATAAATAGAGCCTGTGATTTTATTTTTAAAATACTTACATGGCATGAGGTGAGTAACTCAATTAAATTAAATTATTTAAATATATCAGAGTAACAATAAATCATTAAAATGATTTGGAAGCTTGTCTGGATGGACTAAATTAGTATTATTATTATTTAAGTGAGTAACTTGAATTATGTGAAATAACCCAACTTATTAATAATTATTAAGGTGGTGTATAATTTAGTATTATTTGGGTAATTAAATTAAATTAATCTGTTGCCATAATAATTAAGTATTTACATGATTATAATCCAAATAATAGAACCTAGCCATGGAAAATTTTCCACCCAGCAAATTCGGCAACCATGTGACATTTGGTTACCCATGTTATTTTTTTTTCGGTAGCCATAAAATTTTGTCTACCCATTTAGTAAATTTCGACAAGCCTCAAGAAAATTCTCCACCCATTTAACTTTTGGGCAGCCACGTGAATGTTACCTACCCATTGATATATTTTTTAAGCCATGTAAAGTCTTATCCCATGTTATTCTAAGAACATCAAAATTTTTCTTCTTTTCCACTCATTTTCTAGCATTGTATGATGGCACCTTGGGAATTTTTTTTTTTCTTTTTTTTGGCAAGATGTACTAGAACCTCAGATCTATGAAATAGGGGAGTGGGCGTGTGTCATGGTTGGTGGTTGGTAGTACTTTGCCATGTGTGGGATGGGATGCATTAGACCTTAGGGGTGCTATAGAGTATAGTAGGGGATGGCTAAGACAACTTTAATTAATGTCTATACTTTTCTTTTTGGTATATATATATAACAACCCCTTGCTCTAGTGTTCCCTTACAAAAAAAAAACAACACACAAGAATCAAATAGAGAGGTGTGTTCGGACAGCTGGTGGCAAGGAGTAGTAGTAGTAACTTTTATCTTGGCAACCTATTTCTTTTCTTCAAGCTAAGGTATAGAGATTTATTGTTGAATGAAATTCCTTCCATTTAAATTCTAGCATACATTTTTCATTTTGAAGTAATGTGGATATATTGTATTGCTTGTAAATTAGTATGCTAAATTAGATGTATGCATGCTAAATTAATATTTACCATGTGTTTCAAAATAAATAAATAAATTTGCATGAATGCATAATTTTGTAGAAAAAAAAAGAGACATCAAGCATGCATGTAGTGATGGTGGGGCGATTTTTTTGGTGTATCTTGTAACCTTTTATTATGTGATATAGAGATGATGCTTTGTGGCTGCTAATTGTATAAAAAAAAAAGTTGTTGTACATGTCCAAGAATTTTGGTGGCCACGTGCTCTTATAAAATGAGTTGCTTTGCATGAGAAATTCCAACTCTAGCAATCAATGCATTAGTTACTTGATCAAATAATGAAACATATACTTTCCACTTTCACTTTTGTTTTGGAATGATTTGAGCAGATTTTTGCATGTAAAGCCATTAAGGCTAGGTGTTAATTCTTATGTGCAATAAAAGTGCTCATTAGGTTCTATTTGCTAGTGTTACTACATGTTAAATTATTCTTATTTTGTACAATAATTTTGGTGGCTACATGTTCTTATTAAATGAGTTGTTATGCAAGGAATTAATGATCCTTTTAGCATTTCCTATTAAGTATTCTTGGATGGTAATATGTGGGCAATGTGAAGATTTAGAAGACTTTATATCAAACACATTTTATATTTTAGTACCTCCAACAAGACCAAGCGTAGGACTTGATAAATAAAATAATAAAAATATAATCATAATAATAAAAAAAAAATAAAAAAAAAATTGTTATTCCAAAATGGTAATGGAAGATAAATAGAGTAATATTTAAATACACTAAGAAGAGTGTTTCCATAAAATGGGATGTTTATATGTGTAATGTCATTTAAAACTCCAAATTAATAAAATTAGTTCAGATAACTAATTCGAGCAATAGTTTAATAATTAATGTTATATGCATAGTTTCTTAATTGTGCGCATAAATGTGTAGCAAGTAAGAAAATGTAGTATTTTATTTTATGAGGGAATTGTACCTTAAACTAGGATGACATGCGATTTATAGCTAAGTGAGTCGGTTTTCGACAATCACTAATTGTACGGCTATATTATATTATTATAGGCAGTATACGTGACAAGGGGTCAAAGGTAACATAATCGATGAACGAGGCAAGTTCCTTACTTCTTACACTGTATACCTTCGAATTGTTGTCTCAAGCAAATATCTGTTTTTATTCGAAAATCATTTATATACCTTGACGTTGTTGTAAGCATTGGACTTATCATCCTTAAATGCATTATAAAAATTTGTCTAAGCCTTTGATTCGACTAGACTATTATTTTGTGTTAAAAGCTATCCAAACAAATTGACTTGGTGCGGACTCTCGTAAATCTACTGAGATGAACAACTCTCATTGAAGGGGAAATTATATATTGTCGGGAAACCGACGTGCGCACACAAGTATGATTAAATATTATGCATAACGTAGGGTACTTTAGGCTGGTCACCTGTTGTACTCGTTTATATTGGATTACAGTGTAATACTGCTAATTCTAGTAAGAGTTCTTAGTCCTTAGTGACTGCTCAGTACTCATTCATGTTGAACCTCGAAATGAATAAATCCTGAAATTTTGTTGATATCCTTCAGTCTATAGCGACACCTATTGAATACTCTTGATATTTCTTGATATCCTTGAACTACCAATTATTATTATACCCTTGAAAGATTTAAATGCTATAACTGCTTGTCCTTCTGGCTATATTACTTCTTTGGGCAAATTTGTTGCTCATTCTTGCTTCCTAAAACATTACGATTAAAAGCAAGAGCAAGGCGGTACTTGAGACGAGATAAGGGAAAGGGCAAGGCTGATTGAATAACTTAGTCCTTAGGACTAGAAGTATTATTATTATTGTTATGCTTGTTATGATGTATTCAAGAATGATTAAGTTATGTTTAAGTTGATCACCGAATTGTCGTAGTAATGGTTACTAGTACCTTGGGACGCAAATATTTATATTATATCACTATAAATTATTCTATTATTTCCGTTGTTAATGATTTAGTAAGATATTCGTAGTTGTACGTGATGCACCGAATTCGTGATATGGGTGTTCGAATTTTGGGGCGTCACACACCCCCCGACATCCGTGTTGCCACGGTGACCACCACTTTTCAATTAAACTGTTATATGAATGTGCATGTGTGTGTGGATCAAGGAGAAATTATCTAGAAGTAGTGTTATGCCTCGTTCACACCTATATACAAAGGGTTTGAATTTCTGTATAAAAATTCAATTTTAACAAGGTATAGAAATGATGTTTTATAAAAAGAGGTTTTTCAAACCCTTATGCTCAATAGTAATTGAGGCCTTTGATACTTCCATTTTTTTATTAAATGTCCGGCTTGATTGCTTTTATTTTCAAGATGCGAAGCATCTTCGAGAAAATAATATGTATAGCAATGCCGAACTCTTTGTGGGCATGAAAGTCGTCTAAGGAAATTCAAACACCGTGAAAAAATTACAAGCCGCGTACAGCCAAAAATGTCCATCACTGGAACCGAATCTAGTTTAAGAAGACTGAATCTTTGATCACATGATTCCTAGGCTCACATGATGTAGCAATTTGTATGAAAGTTGTAAACAGTTATATATATATATATATATACAGATAATTAACTACCACGAAGCACCTCAATGGAGGATTAAAGAGTATAAATAAAGTAGTAAAAACAAATCAACCACCAGGAAATACCTCCATAGGGGATTGAGAAAATATAAATAAAGTGATAAAGCGATCAACCGCCTCAAAGTAAACTCCATGCGGGACAAAATATAAATAAAGATGTAAAAGTTCACAAAGTAAACTCCAGGCTCAATCAAAAAGAGTTTGATAGCAACAACATTTCTATAAGTATTTATATATATATATATAAGCAGTAAACGCTCCAGATATTAATCCAGGCTCATCGAACAAAGTTCGACCACAGTTTATATATAAGTATATATATATATATATATATATATATATAAAAGCAATAAACGCTCCGGATGTAAATACAGGCTCAATCGATGCATAACTCGATATTATTAGTATACATATATATATATATATATAATATATAAATATATATATATATATATATATACAAAAAGAAATAAAAGCCATGGACCGAAGTTTGGGCATACACAAGCCACATGACTCTCAATGTGAAGAACTATGTGTGTATAGTAGTGGAGAAAAGCTTTAGAAAGTGTAAGAAGGCTTACAGTGGACTGCCAAAGAAGACTTCAATAGCTTTAAATGGATGAACACTCAGCTCGCGCTGGTAAAAATATAGGAATATAGAAGCTCACAAGTGTTTAAAATAAGAAAGCACTCAGTTTATAGTGTGTATAGAGCAAATTGGATAGGGCTTCCTCGCCTTTTCTCTATGCAAAATGGATGCCCCAAGCCCTCTATTTCTAGAGGAGGGAAGCTGTAGGTGTAGTAGTCACTCGAGATTGGAGCTCTTTGTTTCTTGTAGAACATTCCTGTGTAGATTGTATGTTTGAATGTTGTGGAGACGGCGTAATATGGGATTGAGATGGCAAAATGATGATTCTGCCCCTCACTGGGGTTAACTCTGGTTTGAGCTGATTTAGCAGTCGTTGCTCAGGGTTATCTCTGAGATTGGACAGCTGCATGTGTTAACAATCCTCAGGGTTTTCTTTGAGGTGTGACTGACCTCCCGGGGTTATCTTCGGAATTTGGGAATGAGTGCTTTAACTATATTAAACATACAGATGCTAGACGTTGGCTTTCGCAAGGGCCTAACCTCGGTTGATTAGGTCATCCACCGGCAGTGCCTAACACAGTTCCAGTTGATGTCGACTCGTCTGTGTAGGTTTCAACTATAATATATCACTTATGTTCAATTAGAATGATATTATCATGTGATTAATAAATTAAAATGTTCTTAATAAATTTTGTATTCTAGTATTATGGATCCTGTCGCTAAGGTGACCAGTGACGCCATCTCCGCTGTGACGCATCTCCCCACTGGTCAGATGCGATTTAGCAATCGTGTGCTACGATGCCGGCTTCATGGTGATAGTGTTGCGGGAGTTTCACGTAATTTGAATTACATATATTAAATCAAGGTCCATGCATGTTATTTACATATTGTTCAAATAATAAATTATACGTATGTTATGTTTGTTTGATAGAGATACTACAGATATGAGGTCGGCATCACTGAGACGAATGGTGATGCCGTTATCATTGCCCACATCTCAAAGAATTATGCTGGCTGGTTGTACGAGACGCGACAGAGGGTAGTCTGGGCGGTAGAAGAATTGCCCGGGACTACTTTGCGAGAGCATCATCCGCCGATGTCGGATCATGCGATGATGGGTCATTGCGATGTATGCATTTCAGGATGATCTTTGCGTTCAAGACCAAGTCGGAGCAGATGAAGAAGAATCGCGGAAAGCTGCGAGTTGTACATACTTCTGGCTCGCAGTCATTTCAGGAGGTTAAGTCGGTATGTATTTCTCCTTAGTTTAGTTTAATATTAAACTTCAACTATAGTAAATTAAGGTGATATTATTTAATGTATATGATTTAGGCCATGCGGAGTAGCTTGGGACGACCTCCTACTATGATCGAGTTTGTTCGGATGTTGAGTCAGCGCTCGACTGCTCAGGTATACTTCATTTTAAATACAAATATATATTATGCATGTTATTTAATTTTCATTTAGTTATCTTTAACTGAATCATATATATGGACTAATGAGTTACATTATATTGTATCAATAGGGTGACGAGCGGACTGATGAGTGGGATGGCGATGATGGCGATTTTCATACTACAGAGCAGTGTCGACGCCCGCCCAATGATCCTCCTCACACCGGGGCTCTACTAGCTTAACTTAGTTTACATTATTTTAATTTTGTAGATTACATTCTTTTGTAGTTACATAATTTTTGACGTATTTTAGTTTAAACCTTGTCATTACTTTTGTTTTGTATTTGGTTTGACATTTAGTTTAACCGCACCTGAATGGGATGTTTGATATAGTTTAGTTTAGATTAATGGGATGTTTTTGACCTTTTCACTTCTCATTTAGTTAGTTTTTGACATATTGTTGGCCTTGGTATTGTAATTCATGTTATTGGCCATATTGGTAGCTTGTATATGTGTTGTTGGGAAAATAGGTACAAGTACAGTTACAGGATGTGAGTTAAATCCCGGGATATTGTAAAAACAAATAAAACATTTAAAAAAAACACTATTCTCGACGGAATATTACTAAGATCGACTGACTTCCGTCGACAATAAGCCCTTAACATTTTGTTCATGTGCCACATGTCACGTATATTCTCGACGGAATAGTACTATCCTCGATGGATATCCATCGAGTTTAAGTTGGTTTCCATTTTATTGGCATTGCCACATGGCATGATTATTCTCGATCGAATTTCCTCAACAGACTATTTTTCGTCGGAGTTATAGTAAGACCGACTGAATATTCGGTCAATGATAAGTTCGTCGACAGTAAGTATCCCCAACCGAAAGACCGACTAACTTAATTTCGATGTGCTTATATACCACCGAAGATCCGACCGAATATTCCGTCGTAAATGAGGTTAACCTCGACGGAATATCCTTTTTACCGACGAAATATTCCGTCAGAAATAAGCCTTTTTGTTATAGTGGGTTATCTCCAGGACTGGACTGAATATCTCGAGGTTATCTCCGAGATGGAAAATTGAGTATCCCAGGGTTATCTCTGGGACTGAGTTGAGTTGTCCTCTAGGGTTATCTCTGGAAGACGATTCTTCCCTCCTGCAAGATTAGTAACAGGAAAGCAAAATTTTGAGTGTCTACAGATGCCCCTCTTTATTATATTCATGTAGTGTAACAACATGGATAGGATAAAGAATACTAGACACTTGAAATGCAACAAGATATTCATGATGCATGTGGTTTGTTAGACCGTTTTCCAAAGGGATGTGATAACTATTACTCCCTTAACTTGTGACGGGGACTGGAGTTATCACAGATAACCCTGACGAACTGCTTGGATGTGTGCTCCAAAGTTCTCATGAACTTCAAGGATGTTGACGTTGGGGTTATCATCAAAGTCCTTAATTCTTGGTACAGATTTTCAACCATAGATGTTCCTCTCATGTGCAAGAGACCTTGTGGAGATGCACTTTACCTTTTGAGGATGTCTATAGCATATTCCATCATCAGTCCTCCCCGATGAGGATGTTCTTCCCTGGTTTGTATTGCTAAGTCTTTCCAGTGTTCTGTTGGAGTTACTGCCAATAGTCTGTATTTGTCAGGGTTACATGACCCTCGCTGAAATGTACATCAACGGATGAAATCCTTGATATGTCAAGGTTGTTTGACCTTCGCTGACGTGTGCATCAACGTCTGAAATCATCGGATGAATTTCGATGCTTTGTTAGATTTACTTGCCAATGGCTGAAGTGACATCAAGGTTGCTTGACCTTCGTTGAAATGTCCTTCTACGGCTGAAATGTATGTAGTTTCCACTGGGGAGAAGTGTTTTGGAGTGATGACCCCGAACTGACGGCATTGGACCTTCGTGAGGTATTATCGAATGTAGTTTGCAACAATTGTGATCATTGATATAGTAAGCCGGCATCTGGGCAAATACCAATGAGTACCATGTAGACATGTAATTTGGTCTCTGAAAACCAGGATTTTAGGCTAGTCCGCTCAATAGCGTAGCATCTTTTTTCCTTATTTGGCCTTTTCGGCTTGTGAGAACTCCTTTGCAACTCGAACTGGACTAAGTCGGAGGGGTGGGCCCCACCCAAGGGAGCCGCAGGTACACCTGCGGCCAGCCATTGGTAGCCTTTAAGGCAGTTGTGGCTTTCATAAGTCATTTTCAAGTCGCATCACACAGGAAATCCGAGAGCTCTTCTTCAGATCTGCTGAGTTCATGCGTCTTTTTGTAAATTCTGTCACTATACAAGTGTTCTACACTGCCCTGGTAACGTATGCATGTCTTCTTTTCCAATTTTTATCTGTTGGAAAATGACTTTCTATATAAAATGCGTCTAAACACATAGTAGTGAATATGCATGCTCATATGTCTTGATAAAAAATATTCAACATAGTAAATGTTAGTATTAAACTATGTTGAACATAATGATGTAAAAAAATTTGACTTTTGAAACAATCAAATTGGTACCTTTTTCTATTATTTCTTATCCTATTTGAGGACAAATGAGCAAAGGTAATAAAGCAAAGTATTCCTGGTATTTAATCTATCATCATGGATTGGGAATTTGATATTTGTATGCCTGATAGGATGTTTATGACTGTGGGTAGATGTGCTACTTAATGGCCACCTAGTTTTGCCTATTTGAATGTGGATAGTCCTATTTACAAAGGAGACTCTGGCAAAATTTTCCAAAAGTCTAAGCTTTGGGTAGCCATGCATTTTTAACTCTACTGCAGGCGTATGTTAAAGTAATGCATGCATGCATATAGTTATAAAAATGCATATAAAATGCTCTAGGTTAGAATTTACCACACCCTTTCTGAGGTGATTTGGAGACTTGTGTCCAGATATTATGGATCCGGATCAGCCGAGTAGTTCCCACAGGATCACTTCAGGTGTGCGGAGAAGTGCTTCTGAAGTGCCCCGACCCTGTTCAGTTAGACAACCTCATCGTTTGGCGGAGGCAGTGATACGTCCCATCCAGGTTGATGTACCGGATGTCGAGGACGAGGAAGAGGATGTACCGGTAGCGGCTCCAGCTCCAGCTACTAATGTTCCCCGTCGGGACCTTCAAGGCATTCAAGTGGCTATTCCATAACTTCTGGGTGATTTGAGTCGCCACCCCTCAATTTACTTGTATGGAAATGAGGTAAAAGCTGGATTTGATCTTCTTTTTTCCTATATAGGAGGATCAAGGATTTTGACATTGATTTGCATATGATGTCGATTCCCGGATTTACCCAGCCTCGAGGGAACTGGTTCAGCATACACTCCCTGTATCAGGCTCTGTATCCTGATTACCTAGGTATTGTTCACGGTTGGTGCTTTGGGGCGTTCTTTTCTATTCTTCCCCGTCATTGTCCCTGGGGTTACCTCAGGGAAATGTCTAAGCTCTTGTTTCACCAGACTCAATCTCTCCATTTGTTGGATTGTGAGGTGATGATGACGCCGATGGATTGGTGGTTTATAACTGGTATGGAGTTTGGAGGGGAACTAGTGCCAAGTACAGCGAATATTACCCCGACTGCCGTTAGATCCTTATTAGGAGTTCGTACAGGTCCTTTAAGCCTAGATGTTATGAGTGGGCTGTTAAGTGAGCCCATGCCCGCTGATGTGAGAGTCAGGGATCGTATTCTTCAGTTATTGTTCCTAGTTATTTATTAGGGGTTATTTCATAGCTGACAACTCTTCCACGGTGTCATTCTCTTTGATCAGCACCACTCGGGATGTGGACCGTATTGGAGAGTATGATTGGGGTTCCTACACCTTTGCCTATTTCCACAAGGGAATACGCATACGT
This sequence comes from Panax ginseng, assembly GCA_020205605.1. Taxonomy (NCBI): domain Eukaryota; kingdom Viridiplantae; phylum Streptophyta; class Magnoliopsida; order Apiales; family Araliaceae; genus Panax; species Panax ginseng. The sequence goes on from CM035129.1 coordinate 70,570,849, forward strand.
TCGCAGGGCTTGACAGAGACTTGGCTAGGATTTTACCCATTTCTGCTGGTGAGTATTTCTCTTTTAATTTCCTATGTATAGGTTAAGAGTGTTCACTGACAGCAGATGCTTGCCTTTGTGTTGGCAGTTTTGGGCCTATGAGAGGCTTCCATGTTTGCGTCCTATGAGTATGTTAGGTTTAGAGACCTATCCACGAGGATGGCGATGACATAACTCCATTTTAGCTGAGGTTCCTGTAGCTGAGGGTTTCACCCATTATCGCTTATAGTTGGAGTTGTTGACAACTGATGTCATAAGTTAGGTTCCCTACTCTGGGGAACATTTAACCATTAGATTCGAGGATGGATTCTCGACTAGTGTCGAACACGTGATATCCACCCGTAGGATTCCTCTCTTCACAGATGGAGGATGGGAGCTCTATTTATGAGAGTGTGCTATTAGGAGAACCACATGAGAGATTCGTGTACCAATCTCGCCTCCTGACAGGCGTTACTGGCCTGAGTTACAGTCACCCATCAGTAATATCCCGTTGATGGGCATTGACGGCTATAGTTTGTCAGAGGGTTCACATACTCAGGATACATTCTATCACTAGTGGTCCCCTCGTACCATTGGAGCACAGACCTGCGCCACTCAATTGATGGGGGATATAGTTCCTAGATCCATAATGATTACGGATTGGCTGACCTGTGTCTGAGATCTGACTCATTTGACACAGATTGACAGTTTGGCCCGACAGTTGGACCAGACACATTTTTTCATCCAGAACTTGGGCAGAGATCCTTCAGAGGCAGATACTTTTGATCCTTCCAGCTCAAGCACTGGCCCCTCAGGTGACCCATATGGTTTTGTCGGTGCAGATCATCCATTGTATAGGCCTGACATCCCTGTTTATAGAGATACAGTGACTCAGGAGGAGTTAAATCAGGTGGACAAGATTGATGATGTAGATATTGATACCATTGTCTTCTTCTGATGTGTATTCTCGTTATCTCTTTTGATAGGCCTCTGTTAGATATTGGGTGGCTGTGACCCATTCCCGCTATACCTTTTGATAGGCCTCTGTTAGTAGTAGGGCATCTGTGCCCCATTTCCCTGTATTTTTAGCTATATAGAAATGATGTATGTAGATGATGATGTACTAAGGAATGTATGTACTGTTTTCCATTCCCTACATCATATTGTCATCTATTTCTTATCATGCATTTATCATGTTATGCACATGTATGTATGTCCAGAGATATTCAACATTGACCCCTAAATGGTCTTATGATACGGCCCACACAGATGTCTTCTTTAACAGTCAGCCGCATAGATCACATGCCACTAGTATTGGTGGCATCCCGTCTAAGATCCTGATATGATAGTATGTCACCCCCAGATAGGGTGACCATAGATCAGCTATTACAGCATTCCATGACCCTCCTGATGTTTCATGTTCCCTCGGGCTTTGTAGATGAGATGCTAGAGTATTGGATACCAGAGAGGCTGGTTTTCCAGTTTGGGACCCAGGAGTTGACTCCTACATTAGAGGGTATAAGCGGTTGACGACTTCACCCTTAAACAGACATTACGCTCGGATGGCTGGCGGAGATATGCGCCGACAGTTCATGACCCTCACCGGGGTGCGGCATAGAGTAGTAGAGGATAAGATTACATTTGGCCATGTATTGTGCTAGAGTTTCCTGATAGACAGATTCGGCTAATTGGACAGCTATGCACGGTATTCCAGGGATTTTACCACACCAGAGGATCAGTGGCATTTGGCCAGAGTGGATGTACTCGTGATGTGTATAGTGGCGTATGTGTGCATGCCGGCGTATATGGATGAGCTGGACATAGGTGTCATCATGGCAGTGAGAGCTCTTAAGGAGGGTCATACCATCATCCCAATGATTGTGGTGGAGACGTTGAGGTCGGCCACTTTTTGCAGCACCTACCTTGTAGGGGTATTTACAGGCAGCTTGGTCATGTTATATATGTGGTTTATGTCACACTTTAGATCGATTGGCACTTTTCGACAACACGGGTACTGCTTTACCCATGACATAGCTATGTCTTACTCCTTTCAGCCATCGGAGTGTACAGGCGCTATGTCTTTGTCGGTATTTTTGGCAGGGATCAAAGATCTGTTTGGCATCCTACCGTGTATAGGGCTCAGTTCACCCTAACACTTCATTACCCACACTCCTGGCATGGATTATCTCCCTCTGGCTGGTTTGAGGGGCATGACTACCTACCGCCCACTGGCTATGATGCCACAGTTTGACCAGTTCCATGACTTCCATCCTTTTGAGGGGGCGTTAGGTCAGCGCGTGGATTCTCGCCATCTATCAGCAGAGGACCTATCCCGGGTGTATGCCTGTTGGGATCAGCATGAGAAAGCTGATTTTTCTATTAGCCATTCAGGCTGTGCGTCAGAGTATTTTGCGTGGATGGAGATAGAGACTTCATCGACTGCGGTAGTATCCACAATGCTGGGTATTGATTCAGATGGTGGAGAGCCCATGGAGGACATTGATTCTCACATCGAGGAGGAGCCATTCACTGGGTTGCCAGTAGCTCTTGTTGATTCTCCGAGTACGAGTGCTACTGTGATCCAGCATTCAACACAATATTTTGAGCAGAGTCTCCATCTGATGACCTTCCAGAGAGATCAAGCTAGAGCCCTGATGTTGATAACTCTTGATGGGAGAGATGTCGCTCTGTTAGAGAGGGACGATGCTTTAGATCGTATAAATACCTCTATTACTGAGGGGGATGAGGCCAGATCAGCTAGAGATGCAGTGATAGTTGAGCGGGATAGCGCCATATCTGCCCGGGATGTAGCCATCACAGATAGTACTACAGTGAGTTCCCTTACTACTGGCATTATTGTAGAGATGAACGTGTATATTAATGAGCATAGTGTTACTATACAGATGGCTGCAGATCTGTTATCTCGCGTAGAGACCCTTGTACAAGAGATCACATCATTACCCCATTCCTCTGAGAGAGATGCTATGTGTAGACACTCAAAATTTCATTTTCCTGTTACTAACTATGCAGGAGGACAAAAGCATCTTTTTTACTCTACAGAGATAACCCTGGAGGACCACAACATGAATTCTAACCCCGGAGATAACCCAGGGAGATCCAGTTTCCAACCCCGGAGATAACTCCAGGAAATCAGTTTCCAACCCCGAAGATAACCCCGAGAAAATTAGTTCTAACCCTAGAGATAACCCCAGGGGATCAAGTTCAAAGCCTAGAGATAACCCCAGGAGGTCAAGCTAACCTCAGAAATAACCCTGAGGACATTCAAAGTCAACAGCATGACGATCTCAAAGTAACCCTGGGAAAAGACCGCTACAACTATGCCAAAGTCAGAAACAACCCTAGGAGAGGAAAAATTGTCATTTTGCCACCTCAATCTCAACTCAACTCAAATAAACTCATTTCAACTCAAACTTCTTCAAAAAAAAGTCCAACGAGAACCATATCTTAACTTTCGAGCGCAAACTACGCAAAACAACTAAACGGACTGCCTAACAGAAACTTGGAAATGCCATTTCGGTCATGGACCCATCTTCCTGAATTCAAAAAGGGGAAATCCTATGTCATTTCATAACTCTCAGAAAGATCTTTCCAGAATGGTATAGCATGCCTCAATCGGAGGCTCGGAATAAAGTTCTGCAAGTTCGAGCGGACATCACATTGCACGCGTATGCATTTCGAGACGATCCGACCCTGAGTTCGGGGCACCAGGCGGCAAATTAGTACACTGCTCCCCTCTCTATAAATAGATTGCTAGGGGTGGCCATATTTACAAGAGAAAAGGCGAGGAAGCCCTGTCCAATTTTCTTTGTACACACTATAAACTGATTGCTTTCTCATTTTAAACACTTGTGAGCTCATATATTGTCATATTTTTACCTAAGAGCAATGAAAGTGTTTATCCACTTAAAGCTATAGAAGTCTTCTTTGGCAGTCCACTGTAAGCCTTCTTACACACTTTAAAGCCTTTCTCTTCATCTTTGCATACACTCTTCTTCACGTTGAGAGTCGTGTTATGTGTGTAGGCCCGGACTTCGGTCCGTGGTTTTCATTTCTGTTTGTATATATATATATATATATATATATAGGAACTAACATTATCGAGTTATGCCTCGATTGAGCCTGGACTCACGTTCGGAGCGCTTATTTTCTTATATATATATATATATATATATATATATATATATATTTACATTCTTTATCAGTTCTGGAGTTTACTTAAGTGGCCTTTTCTTTTTATTTACATCAAGGTCCCTTTCGAATTTACTTCGTGGCGGTTGATCATTTTTACTGCGTTATTTATATTTAGTCTCGCTTGGAGTTTACTTCGTGATGGTTGATCGTATTTATTGCTTTATTAACATTTCTGATCCCCCATGGAGGTGCTTCGTGGTGGTTGATCATGTCTCTCTCTATATATTTATCGCTTTTATATATTTATATTTCCGATCCCCCATAGAGGTGGTTCGTGGTGGTTGATCATTTCTTTATATATATATATATATTTATATTTCCGATCCCCATGGAGGTGCTTCGTGGTGGGTGATCATATATATATATATATATATATATATATATATATATATATATATATATATATATATATATATATATTTACAACTTTAATATATATAACTACTTACTGCTTTCATATAAATCGCGGCATCATGTGTGCCTAGTAATCATGTAATCACAGATTTAGTCTACTGAATCTAGATTCGGTTCCCGTGATGGACATTTTCAGCTATAAGCAGCTTATAAATTATTCACAGTGTTTGAATTTCCTTAGATGGCTTTCATGCCCATGAGGAGTTCAGCACTGCTATATTTTATTTTCTCGAGGATGCTTCGCATCTCGAAAATGAAATCAACCAAGCCGAACATTTAATAAAATGGAAGTATCAAAGGCCTCAATTACTATTGAGCACAGGTTTTAAAAAACCTCTTTTACAAAACATCATTGCTATATCTTGCTAAAAATTAAATTTTTATTCAAATTCAAACCCTGTGTATATAGGTGCGAATGAGGCATAGCACTACTTCCACATAACAGCACATTGATCCACACACACACACGTTCATATAACAGGTTCTTAAAAAGTGGCGGTCACCGTGGTAACACGGATGTCGTGGGGGTGCCTAACACCTTCCCTCCACATAATCAAGCCCCCGAACCCAAATAAATCTTGGTTTTATAGACCCATTTAGCAACGTCACATCACTAGGTCAATGTGCAAACCTTTTTTTGGTTGCGTTGGTGCAACCAGTTAAAAACACCAACTGGCGACTCTTACAGTCAAATCGTCGACATATACATGTTGGACCTTTTTCACTTGTTTTTTCAAACAAATCTCACCTAACATGAGAAAACCAAAGAACAAGAACAGAAAAGGGACAAATAAAAATCCCGATGTCGACACTATGTTAGACTTGATAGCTCGCATATACACTGATTGTTAGATGAGCTTGTATTTTCATGCACAGACTAGCTTAACCAATTTGTCATGTATAGTTCATATTGTATATATAAAACAACATTATATTTAGCATGAAAACATATTTTGATCACTTCCTTGTTAGCTATGCATTGCTACTTACTTGATATTTGCTTGTTTCTTCTGGGCTTATGATCTCGATGTATTCTAAACTCCTCCTTGATGGATGGACATTGAAATGTCTCAGGATCTTTCAAAATGGATCATTGATTTGTGTATATCCCCTAACCTCTTTGGTGTCTTGGGTTTAGTTTTTGTATGTAGATGTGGAGAAGAATGTGTCTTTCCTCTCTAAGGTTGACCGAACCACAGATGATCGCCAGTACTCCTTTGTATGGGGGAGCCCAGTTAGTTCCATCTCTTATGGATTGGTGTTTCTCTTTGAGGAGTCAACCGCAGCTTAGATGGTCGCCGATTCTCCCATTTACATGGGGAGGTTATGTAGTTCCATCCCTTTGGTCTGAAGCCAATGAAATTTAGTGGATTGAAGGTTGATCCCAGTACCATTGACAAGTTTTTGTGTTTTGGTAACGGGTTAGACCGAACCATGAATGGTTGCTTACGTACTTCTGTTGAAGAGGAGATCAGGTCTGCGTAGTTCAAACTTGGTGTAAACGTTCAATGTTGTATGTGAAAGGGGTGTAGAGATGTTGTTGTTGTTTTTTGTTATGGTAATGAGAAGGGTGTAGAAATGTTTTTGTTGTTTTTGTTTTATTGCGATCGGACCATATAAAATATGGGTCGCCACGTACTCCAGTATTATTAAGGAGATCGTCATTACGTAGTTCACCCCATGTTCGTGGATGGTTTCATAAAGAAATGAAAAGTTTGATCCCATGTTCAAGACAAACTGCGGGGGAAAAGTAGAATCCCATGTACAGGACAAACTGCAGGTGTGAAAAGTCTTATCCCTAGTGGGGTAAAATTACATGTGTGAAGGGTTCAATCCCTGGTGGGATAACTGGAGTTGAGTAATGGTTTAAAACCAAGTTGAGAAAAGGATTTGGTGATCCAAAACCAGGCAGCTGGTTAAAAAAGTGTATTTGTCCCTGATGGGGCAGATGAGTGTGAAGAAAAGTTATATGTAGTGAAGGGTTAGAAAAATTGAAATGATTGGGGATCTGATGATCCAAAACTAGGATGTTTGCTTGATGGTGACCTCAGACATAGTACCGCTTCATGGTGTTCGAGTTGATAAGTTGTGGAAATTCATCTCCGTCCATTTCCTATAATCTGAGAGCACCTCCTGTCAATACCTCCTTGATAATAAACGGGCCTTCCCAGTTCGGGGTGAATTTTCCCTTGGACTGATCTTGGTTGTCAATGATCGTTTTCAAAACCAAGTCATGTTAGTTAAACTGCTGTAGCCAGACTTTTCTATTGTAGGACCTGGCAATCCTTTGTTGGTATAACTGACTGTGGAAGATAGTAGAGGCTCGCCTTTCGTCTATTAGAGATAATTGGTGATACCTATCTTTTACCCATTGGTCTTCATCTAGCTGAGCGTCAATTAACACCTTGAGGGATTCCATTTCCACTTCTATGGGGAGCACTGCTTCCATCCCATAGGTTAATGCGTAGGGGGTTGCCCCAGTGGAAGTGCGCATTGATGTTTTACAGGCTAACAGAGTCAGAGGGAACAAGTCAGGCCATCCTTTGTGGTTGGCGAACATATTTTGCATGATCTTCTTGATGTTTTTGTTAGCCGCTTCTACAACACCATTCATCTTTGGATGGTAGATGATGGAGTTGAGATGTTTGATGTGAAATTTACTACACAACTCTTCCATCATTTTGTTGTTGAGGTTCTTAGCATTGTCTTATACAATTACCTCTAGTTGTCCATATCGACAAATGACATTGTTTCTTATGGAAGCAATGATGACTTCTTTGGTAACCCTGGGGAAGGAGGCTGCTTCTACCTACTTGGAGAAGTAATCGATCATGGTGAAGATAAACCGATGCCCATTACTGGCTTTGGGCTCGATGGGCCAGATCACGTCCATTCCCCACATTGAGAAGGGCCAAGGAAAACTCATATTGTGGAGCTCCCATGGAAGGGCATGGATAGCATTCCCATGAATTTGGCAATGGTAACATCTCTTGACGTGATCATTACAGTTCCCTTTGAGAGAGAGCTAGTAATGCCTTGTTTTGAGGATCTTTTTAACAAGTAGAGGGCCGCTCATATGTGGGACACATACTCCACCATGGATTTCATCCATGAGCCTTTGAGCTTGGTTCTTGTCCAGACATCTGAGGAGACCTGGTCATGCATCTCTTTTATAGAGTGCATCTCCGCTCAGGTAGAATTTCAAAGCCAGTCGATGAATCTGCCTTCTTTCAGTCAGACTTGCCTTAGCGGGTGTAGATCCATCTTGTAAATACTCCTTGATATGCTGATAACAAGGGTATTTGATGTGAGGTAGCTCATCCGATACTTCTCCAATGTAATTCCCATAGGCTAGAACCTTTTGTTGGGAAAATGTAATGGTTGGCATGTTTTCCTTATTAGGTATGTAGATCAAGGAGGCCAAGGTTGCTAGCGCATCGGTAAAGTCATTCCTATTCCGAGGAATGTGGAGGACAGATATTTCTTCAAACTCCAAAGCCATCTGTAGAACCTGCCGATGGTAACGCAACAAGTGTAAACCTTTGGTGTGATAGATTCCTGTGGATTGTCTGATTACCAACTCGAAATCCCTAAAGAAAGTTAACCGTCTGGTACCTATTAATTGGGAAAGTTTTAGCCCCATGATACAGCCTTCATACTCAGCTGTGTTGTTAGTGTTGGTAAACTACAATTTGACGGCGACGGGATGCTACTTCCCCGTAACGGATACTAGAACTGCTCAAGCTCCAGAACCTTCCATTTTTATAGCTCCATCAAAACACATCTTTCATGATTGGTGTGTATCGTCTGGATGGTATTGCTGAATTGTCATTACCCCTTCATCGGGGAAGTATGTTTCCAAAGGTTTGAAATCCCCTGAAGGTGTGACGGCCAGTTGATCCGCATTTCCTTGACCTTTAATGGAGTTTTGTGTCACATAGATGATGTCAAATTGTTGTAAGATCAACGACCATCTGTACAGTCAACAATTTAACATGAGTTTACTAAACACGTACTTGAGAGGATCCATGTGGGATATAAGATGGGTTGTGTGACCATGGAGGTAATGTTATAACCTCATGGAAGCCCATGCTAAAGCACAAAAAGTTTTCTCAATTAGAGTGTACTTGTGTTCACTGTTGCTGACTTTTTCAGAGGTAGTAGATAGCTCGCTCTTGGCCTCTATCATCTTTTTTTCCCAGCATGCAGCCCATGGCATCGTCACTTATGGACAGGTACATGAACATGGGAACATCATCCTTGGGTGGTGCCAAAATAGGAGCTTTGACTAGCTGTTATTTGATTGTAAGGAAGGCTTTTTTGGCACTCATTATTACACTTCATGGAGGAGTTCTTCCTTAACAACTTGAAAATAGGCTCACAGGTTGCTGTGAGTTGGGAAATGAACCTGCTAATGAAGTTGATTCTTCCCAAAAATCCCCGTATTTCCTTCTATATCTTAGGAATGGGCATTTTTGTAATGGCCTGGATTTTGGTGGGATCCAACTCAATCCTCTTGTGGCTGACTAGGAACCTTAGTAACTTGCCTGATTTAACACCAGACGCACTTGGCTGGATTTAACTTCAAGTTGTACTTACGAAACCTATTGAAGAGCTTTCTAAGATGGTCTAGTGGTCTTCCTCTCTTTGGGACTTGACAATGATGTCATCCACGTAGATCTCTATCTCCTTATGCATTAAATCATGAAAAAGAGCCATCATGGCTCGCTGGTAGGTAGCTCCAGCATTGATGAGGCCGAAAGACAACTGTCTATAGGAAAAGGTTCCTCAAGGTGTGATGAATGAAGTTTTCTCACGATCATCTTCAGTAACCATAATTTGATGGTACCCCGCAAAGCAATCAGCAAAGGAGTACATGTCGTATTAAGCAGTATTGTCAATGAGAATATGGATAAATGGCACGAAAAAGCTATCTTTAAGGCAAGCTTTATTCAGATCCCGGTAATCCACACAAACTCGTACATTTCCTCCTGGTTTAGGCATGAGGACTATATTGGATAGCCATTCAGGGTATGTGGACACCATGATGATGCCTGCTTGAAATTATTTCACAATTTCCTCTTTAACCTTCAAACTCCACTCAGGTTTTAATCGCCTGAACTTCTACCTGACTGGTTTAAATCCCTCTTTGATGGGGAGGCAATGAATGACAATGTCAGTGGACAAACCCACCATGTCTTTATGAGACCATACAAACAGATCCTAGAATTGGGTTAATAGTGTAACCATGTCATTCCTTTGGTTTGAAGTGAGGTCGATACCAATCTGGATTAGTTTAGGGCTTTCTAATGTTCCAAGATTGAATGAAGTGGTTTGATCAAGGTTTGGTTTGGGTTTGTCTTCGACCCATTATTTGATCTCCTGAGGTATCTCAATGTCCCCTTGTATTTCCATCAAGTCTGAGTCCAACTATTCATCAAAGTTACAATCCTTGTGGAGAAAAGGCACCTTATCAGCAAGTATAGGCACATCTAAATTAAGAGTCCTGAAACAAAATATGCTTTTACTTAATATATAAAACTGTTCAATCATACAAAGTGTTAGCATGTACTGACAAAACAACTGCTAATACTGCACAGAAAAGTAAGCAGTTATTATTATCTATAAGGCAGAGGGAGTTTCTGCCAATTTTACCCTTGTCGACCAATAAAAGGAGTGTTGCTCCAATTGTCAAGGGTGAAGTCTTGATGGACTGCAATGATGGAGGGGTTGTCATTGTCCTCCTTTTCCCGAATAATGACTATTACATCTGGATAATCATCGTCTGGGGTGTATCTATTGGTGTGATCATCATGGACAATGATGCGTATGTTGGACATCATCTTGGCGATGTCTTGTTTACATCTCCGTTCCTCTTCTTCCACTTCGGGATCTAGAACCAGGACTTCTTTCCCCTTTACAACTATCAATTTAGGAAATAACATAGCTATTACAAGGGCAGACACCTTTATCAGAGACCTTACAGACTTAGGAATTGTAGGTGGAGATAATCGTCGTGTGGCTGAAGCTAATGGAATCTATTTGTGCTTATGAGAATTCTTGCAACTGGAATTAGCAGTATAGCCTAGTCCGACTGTCCCTATTTGATTAGGAACTTGAATTGGACTCTTAGTGCCCTGATCATCTTTGACCAACCCTTGTCCAGTGTGATAACCCAATGACAACATTTCTTGAGTGGCCGACATTAGGCAAAAATCTGGGGTGTGAGAGGCGGCTCTCCAATAGGATGGTAGTGAGTGTTACTCACCTCCAGGGCATGAAAATTGACCGGCTCAACTTCTGAATTAAAGTTGATGAGTGGTATGTCACCTTGTTCAGGACATTCCAGCTCAGCATTGACAGTGACTAGGCTATTGTTGATAATGTATTTAAGTTGTTGGTGAAGGGTGGAGGGCACAACTTCGGCCATATGAATCCACGGTGTTCCCAAGATCAGGTTGTATCCTGTATCTATTTTGAGCACGTGAAAATTTATGCAGAATATATGTGGACTAATCTCCACTGGCAGTTTAATTTCTCCGATAGAGTTTCGTCAGGATTTGTCAAAAGCTTTAATGATTGTATGGCTTCTTCAGATTCTGTTGAGATTGATATTCATCTTCACCAAAGTGGCATAAGGGAAGATATTCAAAGATGACCCTCCATCTATCAAAAATCCTCTCACCATGTATCCGGAAGACAAAACCGCTATGTGCAATGACTTACAATTACCGGTCCCTTCGGGAGGTATATCATCGTCAGTGAAAGATATCACATTGTTGTTGAAAATGTGATCCACCAGATGGTGGAATTTCTCAACATCTATTGACTTAGGTAATTGGGCTTCTTCCAAAACCCTAAGGAATACCTTCCTGTGATCTTCGAAAGAGAAAACAAAGTCCAGTATGGAAACTTGATATGGAGCTTCTCTTAAGCTTAAAACAACCTTGGCTTCTTTATGGCCAATAGTACGGAGAAATTCTTCCACTTTTTCCATAGGAATCTTCCTCTTTGACTTGATGGTAGGCTTCATCACCCGTTGGGGAAGATACAATGGATTATCCCTCGACACTGCAGCAGTTATATGAGATGTGGATCCTTCAGCCCCTCCATAATTCCATGGAACTTTCTGCAGACTGACAACAGGATATTATGGTCTGAATGGCAAGATAATTAGCTCTGGCGCACCCACTTTCAAAGGATTATCAATACCTTTGAGTTGAATTAGTTGGACTATATGTGAGGGGGTAGCCGAGTCTGTCTCAGAAGATATAACCGCTACGACTTCTTTCTATTTTGTAGGAAATGCGTCCCCACTCTCTAGTACTACAACATCATCGTCTTCCATCTGCAGGATACCGCTGTGAATTAAATTCTGAATAAGGTGGCGGAGTGCCTAACATTCTTCTGTGTTGTGACCGCGAGAGTGGGATTGATATTGGCACACTCCATTGAAATTAAACCATCTTGAATGCAAGCTAATTGGAAGTAGCATAGCTATGATTCTCCCTTCATTGATCAGCATCTGTAATATTTCCTCCATCGGTTGGCCTAGGTACGTAAATTCCCTTTTGTTGGAAAAATCCCGACGTGCTTTGGCATTTGCTCTTTTTACAATTTTATCCTCCAGAGTTTCATTTTCTGGGGTACGCGATGGAGTGTTTTTAACAAGAGGAAGGAGACTAGCATGCTTCTAACTAAATAATTGGCATGTGACTGGGTGCTGATGGATCACCAGTTCTACCAATTGGTTAACTTGCTCACAGAGAGTCTTCATTTTCTGTTCCATCATAAACTGGAACTGTGCAAAATCCCATTTGTCAGCACTATCTTTGCTTCTTTGTGAGGATCCACACCATGATTGGAACTCTGTCCACTACTCCAATTAATCATATTAACCTCTTCTTATTTGTGTTGAGGAAGAGGGTTATCTTGCACATGGGGTTCTTCAGGTTTAGCTACCACGATCTCACCATTATCAATCAAATCTTGGATCTTGTGTTTCAAGGCCCAACAATCTTGAGTATCATGTCCTGGAGCTCTAGCATGATAAGCGTATTTTCGACTAGCATTGAAACCTTTCCCATTCGGGTTTGCTGGTTGAAGAAGATGAGTAATTTTCTTCTAAGTAGTCAGAAGATTGAGAATGTTCTCGAGTGAGTCCCCTAAGGGCTTGAACACTCGAGTGTGTCTGACTTTTCCACCCTTTGGCAACGAAGGGTTCGAAGGATGTGCTTGAAAGGGGGAGTAATTTCTCCTTTGGATAGACATATTTTGACTGCCCTTCTGACCTTGTAGTATCAAGGAAACATCCTCCTCTTTCTTTTTATGGACCCTCCGGGGGTTGTTTCCATTATTTTTGAACTGGATGTGCTCAGCAACAGCCTTAAGGAAAGCTAGGTCTTGAATCTTTCCTGACTTCAATTCCATCTCAGCCATCTCCCCATGCTTAATCATTTCAGAGAATGGTTTGCCAATACCAGCTAAGACTCTCTCATTGAAATGAGCTTCTTGTATGTCTATGAAGGTTATTACCATCTTAGACTCATTCATACAGGGAACAACTTGAGCAGCAAGGTGCCTCCACCTTTGAACATACTCTTTGAAAGATTCATTGGTTTATTTCCTGACTTTAGTAATTTGGTACCGGTCAGGAGCCATCTGAGACTGGAAGCTATACTGACTGAGGAAGGCATGAGCTAGCTGCTCCCAGCTATGGATCTTTGAGTTATCTAATCTGGTTAACCACGATTGGGCTTCTCTAGTTAGACTTTCATGGAACAGCTGCATTCTGAGCTTCTCATCCTCGGCATAAGATCCGAGTTCTCCAATGAATACCTTCAAATGTGTGTAAGGATCCCCTAACCAACCATATTTTTTAAAGTCAGGAATCTTGAACTTCTCTGGATAATGCACACCATGGAATATACAAAAGTCTGTATATAAAACACTCCCATGTGCTCCAATCCCTTTGATAGAGTGGATGGTCTCTTCAATTTGAAGGAGTTTCTTTCTGATATCACCGGTGTCTAGATCTTCTTTGAGATGGGTGGTATCATGGATTTTGCTAGTTTTATCCAACTGAGAATCAAATACGGGAGCTTCTTTGTTCGTACCTTGCGTTCCTCCATGTACAGAGGATTTTGTATGTACGGGTATCCTTGTACCGTGAGTAGATTGGTGTAGTTCTTTAAGCAGAACAGCCAAATCTAGGATTTATTTACTTAATTCATCAAATTCTTCACCGGAGACAGGATTAAGATTAGTCTGATCAGATGAAGACATAATTGGATGTAGGCTCGTGGCCTTTTTGGATTTTGAACGAGTAATAGGTCCAATTGTTTCCCTGCAGAAAACTGACGTAGTTTAGTTTTAGGGAATGTATAAATGTTTACATGCTATATGATGTATCCATTTTTTAGGAGTATTATCCTGCAAAATGGATGTTAGTTGTCTGTAATACTGGATAGCATGTTAATATTTGTAAATATGTGTGTACACATATTTCTTCATATTTCCCATTACATGGAGATCAATATGGAATGAAATTACAAGTAATTGACTTTACGAGTAATTTGAAATAGGAAAGAATGAAGAGACTTTCCTTCGCGTTTGGTTTATTAGCTTCTGACCTATCTTAGGCTACTCTCGTGGCTTTTTGGCATGAAGGTTCCCAGATCATCGTAATTTACTCGAGGGGAAATTAATCCGGTCTTTTAACTGGAGCGAATCTAGGCGGTGCCTTTCCTGAGCCTCGTTGGGATTAGTCTCCCTACGAGTCCAATAATCAAACACTGACATGATAGCCTCCTGATGGAGGAACCACACAACAAACATTCACATGCAACATGTCTCACCATTTATTAAAATGATGACATGTGCGAAGCACTAATATCACAAGTAGATATAGTATAAAGCATTAAGTACAGTAAGTAAATGCATTCGTACACACCCATCAAATATAAATGCAACATCCACACACAAGCATATAACAGTAATAGCGGCTTGAGTCATTTTACTAGATGTCCCTAGCAGAGTCGCCACCTGTCGACGTCGGGATTTTTATTTGTCCCTTTTCTGTTCTTGTTTTTTGGTGTTCTCATGTTAGGTGAGATTTGTTTGAAAAAACAAGTTGTGAAAAGGTCTGAAATGTATATGTTGACGATTTGGACTGTAAGAGTCGCCAGTTGGTTTTTTAAATGGATGTACTAACACAACCGAGAAAAGATTTGCACATTGACCCAACGATGTGACATTGTTTAATGGGTCTGTGAAACCGAGATTCGTTAGGGTCCGGGGACTTGGTTATGCGGAGGGAAGGTGTTAGGCACCCCCCGACATCCATGTTGCCACGGTGACCGCCACTTTTCAATTAAACTATTATATGAATGTGTGTGTGTGTGTGTGTGGATCAATGTGCAATTATCTGGAAGTAGTGTTATGCCTCATTCGCACCTATATACATAGGGTTTGAATTTCTGTATAAAAATTGAATTTTAATAAGGTATAGTAATGATGTTTTATAAAAAGAGGTTTTTCAAACCCTTATGCTCAATAGTAATTGAGGCCTTTGATACTTCCATTTTTTATTAAATGTCCGGTTTGATTGCTTTTATTTTTGAGATGCGAAGCATCTTCGAGAAAAATAATATGTATAGCAACGCTGAACTCCTTGTGGGCATGAAAGTCGTCTAAGGAAATTCAAACACCCTGAATAAATTAGAAGCCGCGTACAACTAAAAATGTCCATCACGGGGACCGAATCTAGATTTAGGACATTGAATCTGTGATCACATGATTCCTAGGCTCACATGATGTAGCAATTTGTATGAAAGTTGTAAATATATATATATATATATATATATATATATATATATATATATATATACACACACACACAGATAATCAACCACCATGAAGCACCTTCACGGGGGATTAAAAAGTATAAATAAAGTAGTAAAAACCAATCAACCACCACGAAGCACCTCCATGGGGGATAGAGAAAATATAAATAAAGTGATACAGCGATCAACCGCATACAGCGATCAACCGCCTCGAAGTAAACTTCAGGCGGGACAAAATGTAAATAAAGTTGTAAAAGGCCACGAAGTAAACTCCAGGCCAGACTGAAATGTAAATATATATATATATATATATATATATATAAACGCACCGGATTTGAAATCCATGCTCAGTCAAATAGAGTTTGATAGTAACAACATATATATAAGTATTTATATATATATATATATAAGAAGTAAATGCTCTGGATGTTAATCCAGGCTCATCGAACATAGTTCGACCACAGTTTATATATAAGTATATATATATATAAGAAATAAACGCTCCGGATGTAAATCTAGGCTCAATCGAGGCATAAATCGATAATGTTAGTATATATATATATATAAAGAAATAAAAGTAACGGACCGAAGTCCGGGCATACACACGCCACACGACTCTCAAAGTGAAGAACTGTGTGTGCACAGTGGTGGAGAAAGGAGGCTTTAGAAAGTGTAAGAAGGCTTACAGTGCACTGTCAAAGAAGACTTAAATAACTTTAAATGGATGAACACTCGGCTCCTGCTGGAAAAAATATAGCAATATAGAAGATCACAAGTGTTTAAAATGAGAAAGCACTCAGTTTATAGTGTGTACAGAGCAAATTGGACAGGGCTTCCTCTCCTTTTTATTATGCAAAATGGCTGCCCCAAGACCTCTATTTATAGTGGGGGTAGTGGCAAGGAGTTCACTTCATGGCGACCCTTGCAGATGCACTTCATGTTTACGGGGTGCCCCCGAACTCTCTTGGTCCTTCCGTCTTGAAGTACATGCACGCGTGCAAGTACATACATGCGTGCAATGCACCTTTTTTGGCATGCTGTTGTCAAGAGCTACACAATGACATGGGATTAGAGGTTGTACGAAGACAGGAAGATGGGACCATGCCCTTGGTCTTCAGGCTTCAAATTTTATCCGGTGTACTGTCTTGTGTAGTAGTCACTCGGGATTGGAACTCTTTGGTTCTTATAAAACATTTTGTGTTGAATGTATGTTTGAATGTTATGGAGATGGCGCAATGTGGGATCGAGATGGCAAAATGACAATTCTGCCCCTTACCGAGGTTATCTCCAGTTTGAGCTAATTTAGCAGCCGTAGCTCAGGGTTATCTCTGAAATTGGACTGCTGTAGGTGTTGACCGTCCTCAGGGTTATCTCTGAGGTGTGCCTGACCTCCCAAGGTTATCTCCAGGCTTGGGGAATGAGTGCCTTGCGGCTATCGCCGAGTGTTGAAGCCGATTGCTGGGAATGGAAAAGAGCATTTCCGGGGTTATCTCCAAGACTACCACTGCATTCCTTGGGGTTGTCTCCAAGGTTGGATTGAAGATCCTGGGGTTGTCTCTGGGATTAGGACTGACCATCTCGGGGTTGTCTCCGAGATGGCACTAAGGATTCAGGGGTTGTCTCCTGAACTGGAATTAAATTCCTCGGGGTTATCTCCAAGGTTGAAACTGAATCTCCCGGGGTTGTCTACGGGACTGGACTGAATATCTCGAGGTTATCTCTGAGATGGAAAACTAATTATCCAGGGGTTGTCTCCGGGACTGAGTTGAGTTGTCCTCTAGGGTTATCTCTGAAAGACAATTCTGCCCTCCTGCAATATTAGTAACAGGAATGCAAAATTTCGTGTGTCTACACCTTTCTGAGGTGATTTAGAGACATGCGTCTAGATATTATGGATTCAGATCAGCCGAGTAGTTCCCGCAGAACCACTTCAGGGGTGCGGAGGAGGGTTTCTGAAGTGCCTCTACCCCGTTCAGTTAGATAGCCTCGTCATCTAGGCGAGGCGATGATACGTCTTATCCTGGTTGATGTACCGGATGTCGAGGACGAGGAGGAGGATATACCGGTAGCGGCTCTAGCTCCTGCTGCTAATGCTCCCTGTAGGGATCTTCCAGGCATTCAGGTGGCTATTCTAGATTTTTTGGGCGATTTAAGTCGCCAGCCCTCAGTTTACTTGTATGCAAATCTGGTAAAAACTGGATTTGATATTCTTTTTTTCTATTGAGGAGGAGCAACAATTTTGACATTGATTTGTATGTGATAAAGGTTCTCGGCTTTACCCAGCCTCGAGAGAACTAGTTCAGCATACACTCCATGTATCAGGCTCTGCATCCATATTACCAAGGTATTGTGCATGGTTGAGGCTTTGGGGCATTCTTTTCCATTCTTCCCCGATGTTGTCCCTGGGGTTACCTCAGGGCATTGTCTGAGCGCAGGTTTTACCAAACTCAGTCTCTCCATTTGTTGGATTATGAGGTGATGATGACGCTGATGGATTGGCGATTTATCACCGGTATGGAGTTTGGAGGGGCACTAGAGCCATGTACGGTGAAATATTACCCCGACTGTCATTAGATCCTTGCTAGGAGTTCCGGCTGAGGCGCTCAAGAGCAGGACCATCCGTACAGGTCCTTTGAGCGTAGAAGCTATGAGTGGGCTGTTGAGTGAGCCCATGCCCGCTGATGTGAGAGTCAGGAGTCGCATTCTTTGGCGATTGTTCCTGGTTATTATCAAGGGTTGTTTCATAGCTAACAACTCTTCCACGGTGTCATTCACTTTGATCAGCGCCACTTAGGAGGTGGACCGTATTAGAGAGTATGATTGGAGTTCCTACACCTTTGCCTATTTCCGTAGGGGAATACGCATACGTTCGCAGGGCTTGACAAAGACTTGGCTAGGATTTTACCCGTTTTTGCTGGTGAGTATTTCTCTTTTGATTTCCCATGTACAGGTTAAGAGTGTTCCCTAACAGCAGAGGTTTTGCCTTTGTGTTGGCAGTTTTGGGCCTATGAGAGGGTTCCATATTGCGTCCTATGTGTGTGTTAGGTTTAGAGCCTTATCCACGAGTACGACGATGGCATCACTCCATTTTAGCGGAGGTTCCTGTAGCTGAGGGTTTCACCCTTTGTCGCTTACAGTTGGAGTTGGTGATAGCTGATGTCATCACTTGGGTTCCCTACTCTAGGGAACATTTGACCTTTGGATTTGAGGATCGATTCCCGACTGGTGTCGAGCACGTGATATCCACCCGTAGGATTCCTCTCTTCACAGATGGAGGATGGGAGCTCTATTTAGGAGAGTGTGCTATTAAAAGCACCACATGAGAGATTCGTTTACCGATCTTACCTCCTGTCAGGCGTTATTGGCCTGTGTTGCAGTCCCCCGTCAGTGACATCCCATTGATGGGTATTGACGGCTACACTTTGTCAGAGGGTTCACATACTCTGGATACGTTCTATCACTGGTGGTCCCCTCGTACCATCGGAGCCAAAACCCGCGCTACTCAGTTTATGGGGGATATGGTTCCTGGATCCGTGATGATGATGGATTGGCTGACCTGTGTCCGAGATCCGACTCATTTGACATAAATTGACAGTTTGACCCGGCAGTTGGACTGGCCACATTTTTTCATCTGAAACTTGGGCAGAGATCCTTCAGAGGCATATACTTTTGATCCTTTCAGCTCAGGCTCTGGCCCCTCGGGTGACCCAAATGGCTTTGCCAGTGCAGATCCTCCATTGTATAGGCCTGACATCCCTATTGATAGAGATCCAGTAAATCAGGATGAGTTACATCTGGTGGACATGATTGATGATGTAGATATTGACACCATTGTCTTCTTCTGATGTATACTCTTGTTATCTCCTTTGATAGGCCTCTGTTAGATATTGGGTGGATGTGCCCCATTCTCGCTATATCTTTTGATAGGCCTCTATTAGTAGTAGGGCGTTTATACCCCATTTCCCTATATTTTTAGTTGTAAGAGATGATGTATGTAGATGATGATGTAATTAGGAATGTATGTACTGTTTTCCATTCCTTACATCATATTGTCATCTATTACTTATCATGCATTTATCATGTTATGCATATGTGACGCCCCCAAAATAGGTATACATCACCCATCTTCAGTCGTCAAATACATGGTACATAAATCAAATACAAACTTAATTATACAACTGTCGGGTAATATACGACAAAACATAGCTGAGAGTTTAAACAAGAATATTACCTTCTAGACAATATCCACATTCAATGGAGTCCTCATTACATTTATTGTCACACTATTTTATAGAATAGTGAGGACTACTAAAACAACCATATGGACCGTCAATCCATTCCTCAACTCGTCCCAGCTATATTCTCATTTCCTGAAGAGAAAAGTGAAAGAAAGGGTGAGCTCAACTAGCCCAGTAAGAAATATTATGACTAAGATAATGCAGAATAAATTATCCTTAGCCTTCAACAGTATAACAACTGATAGAATACAATAGACAACAAGTTTTAGATCAACAACTACAGCGGAATAAGAAATCCATTTGAAGAGTCAAGTAGAGCATAAAATCTATCATCTTCTATGATTTAAAAAGTTTTTCAATAATTTTATCGCTGGGACTAAGCTTAATAAATAAAATCGAATCATCTCTGCACCACGACCAATGATATTCATGTAATCATCAATGTTCATGATTATACAGAATAATCCCTGGTCATAATCATACCAACAATTGTCCATCAATGAACTACAGGCCAATGAGGACTTTTACCACATCATTCGTTACATTACGGTCATGATTATATCGAATAATCCCCGGTCATAATCATACCAAGTTCATCTATGAATGTAAGCCAAAGCTGACTTTCATCACAATATAAGCATGAGGATAATGACAATGACATAATAATTCAATAAAACAAGTTCACGGATAAATTTTAAAGATTTATAATTTAATTTATCCAGAAATAAATAACGTCTAAATTGTCAACATGATACTGCTTTGTAGAGTAAAATTCAAGAATAATATTCATGTACCAAAAATAATTTGGAAAGAAATGAAATATATTTTTTGGGTGAATAGTACTTCGGGAATAATACCCCGTGAATAGTACCCCGACACAAAAAGTGTCCTGAATACCCTAGTGAATGATACTAGAGTGAACAGTAATCGGGTGAATAGTAACTCGTGAATAGTAACTCATGAATAGTACTCTGGCACGAAAAGTGTCTCGAATACCCGAGTGAATAATACTAGAGTGAATAGTAACTGGGTGAATAGTAACCCATGAATAGTAACTCAAAAAAAATACCAAAGAAAATGATATTCCATGACTAGTACAAAAGAAATGATATCTCATACGATTATAATAGAATATAGGAAACTATAAATGGATTTTCACCTGCCATACGGTAATCCACGTAGAAAGATCATTTCCACAATTTAATAAAGAATGAATACGAAGGGTCATTCACCATGCATGCGGTAGTTCGTGTAGACAGGTTATTCCAACAGAATAATAAAGAATGGAATAACATAAGAATTCTCCATGCATGCGGTAGTCCAGATGAGACAAAGTTATTCCAATGTAATAATAAAGAATTGAATAACAAAAGAATTCACTGTGCATGCGGAGTCCGCATGCATAAAAGTTATTCCAATGTAATAATAAAGAATGGAACCAGTTCATACGTAATCCGCACAGACAAGATATTCCAACAGAATAATAAAGAATTGAACCAGGTCATGCATAATCCGCAGAGACATGATATTCCAACAAAATAATAAAAAATGGAATAACAACAGAATTCACCAGGCATGCGATAGACCGTACAGACAGGTTATTCCAACAAAATAATAGAGAATGGAATAACAGAAGAATTTCATCATGTATGCGGTACTTCGCATAGACATGTTATTCCAACATAATAATAAAGAATGGAATAACAACCCTTACGAGTATTGAAAGAAAATAACTTTCTTCATGAATACAAATGAAATAATACCCCTTATCTTAGAAGAAGACTGGATACTGGAATAATGAGGTAGCAGACTTCTCTTCTTCTTTCTCTCTATAATAATTGCTCTATAACTTTAGTGAATTGGTGAAAAATAATGAAGGAATGAGCTTCTGTTTATAGAAAAATATAGTTTCGATAATGCACGTTTCGGGGCTTGAAATATTAAAGTATAATACCTTCCTCTTTTTCTTCATTTTTAACTTAGTCCTGCAAGTATTATCAAACTTGCACCACCTCCCCTAATAGTAAATCATGTGAATCAATAGTTCTTTCATGTGACTCAATATTATAATCATGTGAAAAACTAATTACAGTATAGTACCTTCATCTATACCTCCATTTTTAATTTAGTCATGCAAGTATTATCAATCTTGCACCACTTCCCCTAATTGTACATACATGTGAATCAATAGTACACACATGTGAACACATAGTTATAAGAATGTGAATTAATAGCAACTAATTGCTCATTTATCCGGTGAATTACCCAATTGGTCAATATAACCTCCAGACATCAATTATTATCGAAATAAATGTCGATTTCCACTAACACTAATAAATCCCACACAATGGAACTATCAATTTCATCTTTAAACGGCACGAACTTATTCATCATTAATATTATAACTCTCAATATTTAACAACCAGGTCATTTCCAGGAAATAGGGGGCTTTCAGATAAAGATTTCTCCTTATTGGCGCACAATTAGGTGACTAAACCTCTCCTTGACAGAACTTCTAGACATTGTCAATATTGCAAATAATAATATGAATAACTTTATCGTCTCAATTATTGATTTAATAATATAACATATTATGCAGATGATACTGTGACAATAATTGAATGAATAATATGAGAGATATGATGCAACAATTGAGTATAACTGAGTGACTTCTTACGTAAGCATCTATCATCAATACCGTGCAGCTACTATGCAACCACGTGTATTATCGTATTTTTTACTACCGGGTAGTTCAACAGCTTTTAATTCGGTAACACTTTCATTATTATTTTTAAAAAAATATAATTATGTCGCTTTTCTTACTGCGACAATATTTTCGTTGTGGGGTCCACCAATGATTGTGCCATCGTACGAATATTCCCCGATAAAAAGAATATTTCCCGACCAAACGAATATTATATAACCACTTGCATACTTTACAAAATTTTCACATATCACCCTTAACTTTAACCTTTTATCAATTTAACCATTTACTAAATAAAATAATAATTATAAGAAAATTGAATACTTTCATTTCATAAAATTCGGGGTCTTACAATCACCCCTCATGAAATTTCTCCCTCGAAATTTACGTACGTACCCGGTATGCCGAAGAGGTGAGGATACCTTGACTTCATTTCAGATTCTAACTCTTGAGGTATAACCTTTGAGTGTCGAATATGATCCTTCTTATCCAAGATTTTAACACGTATCACCTCATACGTTAAATCTTCTGATATCTCGTCTAGTTCTAATTCAATAATGTGGTTCGGGTCGTCCACATATTTACGTAACATCGATACGTGAAAAACGTTATAAACACGCGACATACTTAGCGGTAAGGCGAGTCTATAGGCCATAGTTCCTACTCGATCAAGGATTTCAAATGGGCCAATTAAATCGAGGGTTGAGATTTCCTCTCTTCATTGACTCTTGCTTCTAGAATAACGCCCTCTTGAACCTTCTTCTTCGTATTCATCAGCTCTGGGTGTGTAGCTTGAGCGGCTTTTAACTTTATCGATTAAAGTCAATTCTACTCGTATATTCGATATCATCACGTAGGTCCCTAGAGTCTTTAACTCTATCTTCATCATTTATAAGTTATATGAAATGGGTTTTTATGTTAACAACATCGCACTCGTAAACACATACGATCCTCTACTCAACACGTCAGCTACCTCGTTCGCTCTTCCACGATGATATTGAATGGTACGATCGTAATCTTCAACAGCTCGAGCCAACGTCTTTGGCGAATGTTACGTTCATTTTGGGTGAAGAAAAATATTTGAGGGTTTTAGAAATGGGTTTTGTACTGGGGTCAATACAAAATTCGATTTCACACTCTAGGGGTAGGCTAGGAAGTTCTTCAGAAATACGTTGGGAAATTTATTATCAATAGAAATATCATTCAAAATTGTGACTCTCATCCAAGACTTGGATAGCACGTCACATTGATACCTATCAACTTGCCACCGTTATTCACGAAGTCCCCTATGGATATTCTGGCTTCGGTGTATTCCAAGACTTGGAAGTCACCAGCGAAAGGCTCGGGGCTCTTTACTTATGGCTTGATATGACAATGATTGACTTCAGGGGTTTGGTTACTGGAATTCGCATAACAGGTTGGTTAGGAATATGAAAGCTAACAACCTTATGAAAAGCATGATGAGTAATTAACCAATCGATTCCTAAAATCACATCAAAGGCATGTATTTTCAAAGAGATAAGATCGACAGGTAACGTGAGGGTATCGATTTGAATCAAATAAGATTTATAAACAGTGGAGGTAACGAAGGTTTCTCCTAACAGAGTTTTATCCGATAAGTCAAAGTCTAATTTCTCCTGAGTCAAATTTAAACGTTGAGCGCAAGCAAGAGAGATAAAAGAATGGGTAGAGCCGGTATCTAATAAGGTATAGACTTCGCAAGAATTTATAATTAACTAACCCATGCTAACTTTGTTCGGGTTACTCGCTTTTTGAGAAGTCGCAAAAAACGCTCTTCCAGAAACCACCGACTTTGTTTTGTCCGTATCCACCTTTGGTGCCACCGTCCCAGCTGGACTTGACTTTGGGGCACGACAAAATTGGGCTAGGTGACCTTTTTTCCACAATTGTAACATGCTTTGGACTGCATCATGCAATTTGGACTGATATGTCCTTCCCCTCCGCATTTGAAGCATACAATTGGTGGTCGTTCTCCTTCCTTGAAAACGGGTGTTGGTGCTATTGTCTTTCCATCATTATTGAACCTTCTCTTCTTGAAATTTTCACTCCTATTACCTTGGCCATGATTACCACCGAAGTGGTTACCAATCTTGGCATGATAATTTCCCCCATGATGGTTATCATTGTTCCGATGGCCGTTACCATCGGTACGATTATTATCGTGTTGTTGCTCGTTATCCTTTGGTTGGACTGGCTAATTAGCGCGCTCCAATAACTTAGCCCTATTCACTACATCTAAATACAAACACAATTTGTGAGAAATGAGGTATTGACGTATTTTGGGTTTCAAACCTCTTAGAAATATTCGCGTCATTCGCTCCTCATTATCGACCAAATGGGATGCAAACCGGGATAACTCCACAAATTTAGCCTCTTATTGAGACACAGTCATATTGTTTTGCTCCAACTTGATAAACTCCACCTCCTTCATGTGGCAAATACTTTCAAGAAAGTACTGGTCATTGAACAACTCTTGGAACTTCTCCCAAGACATCTTGATTACGCCAGTCAAGTATGCTTTTACGATTCCCCACCAAAGAATCGCCTCTTCACGCAACATAAAGGTGGAAAAGGGAACCTTTTGCTCCTCGGAGCATCCCAAGACATCAAATATCTTGGTGATTTGATTTAACCACGTCTCTGCCTTAAGTGGTTCTGGCTTTCCCAAAAACTCCGGCGGTCCCAGCTCCTTGAACTGCTTAGTAGTGACCAGTCGTGGGTTGCCATTATTTCCACCTGCATTTTGAATAGGAGTCTCTCTCGCCTGATGTTGAATGAATTGCATAAAGCCTCTTAACATCCCATCGTTCATCATCTGATCGGTGTTGTTGTTTACCTGAGGATTATTGTCTTCCTGTTGCAAATTATCCTGGGTATTGATCATTGGTGACTCAACGATCTCATGTGCTTCATTATTGATCTCAACATTTTCAAATGCCATTTTCAAACACTGTCACAAAACAAGGGTTAATTGATATATCACATATTATCCCTATACTCTGACCGACCAATTAAATACCAAATAAACTTATGTAGGTCATACTAGCGAAGGAATTCTCCATCTCTCCCCTCCTAGTTCTTATCTCATGCACATCTCAGCTCGGGATCATATCCCTAAGCTTTGATAGCAACTATGACGCCCCCAAAATAGGTACACATCACCCATCTTAAGTCGCCAAATACATGGTACAAAATTCAAATACAACTTGATTATACAATAGTCGTGTAAAATACGACAAAAGATAATCTAAGAGTTTTAATAAGAATATTGTCATCTAGACAATATCCACACTCAATGGAGTCCTCATTACATTTATTGTCATACTATTTTATAGAATAGTGAGGACTACTAAAACAACCATATGGACTGTCAATCCGCTCTCCGACTCGTCCTCAAATTTATATTCTCATTTTCCTCAAGAGAATAATGAAAGAAAGGGTGAGCTCAACTAGCCCAAAGAATAAATATTATGACTAAGATAATACAGAATAAATTATCCTTAGCATTCAACAGTATAACAACTGATAGAATACAATAGACAACAAGTTTTAGATCAACAACTGCAGTGGAATAAGCAATCCATTAGAAGAGTCAAGTAGAGCATAAAATCTACTATCTTCTATGATTTAAAAAGTTTTTCAACAATTTTATCACGAGACTCAAATTTAAATAAAAAAAATATAATCATCCCCACACTACGCCAAGGATATTCATGTAATCATCAATGGTCATGATTATACCGAATAATCCCTAGTCATAATCATTCCAACAACCTGTCCCATCAATGAACTACAGCCACCAATGAGGACTTTTACCACATCATTCGTTACATTACTACCATGATTATACCAAATAATCCTCGGTCAAAATCATACCAAGTCCATCTATGCACGTAAGCCAAAGATGACTTTCATCACAATATAAGCATGAGGAGGATGACAATGACATAATAATTCAATAAAACAAGTTCAAGGATAAATTTTAAAGATTTATAATTTAATTTATCCGTAAATCAATAACGCCCAAATTGTCAACATGATACTACTTTGTAGAGTAAAATTCAAGAATAATATTCATGTACCAAAAAATATATTGGATGTAAAAAAGAAATATATTTTTCGGGTGAATAGTTCCAATGAATAGTACTTCGAGAATAGTACCACCGTGAATAGTACCCACACATGAAAAGTGTCCCAATACCCGAGAGTGAATGATACTAGAGTGAATAGTATTCTGGTGAATAGTAACCTATGAATAGTAACTCGTGAATAGTACTCCGGCATGAAAAGTGCCCCGAATACCCAAGTGAATAATACTAGAGTGAATAGTAACCGGGTGAATAGTAACCCATGAATAGTAACTCGAAAAAGAAAAATACCAAAGAAAATGATATTCCATGACGATTACAAAAGAAATGATATCTCATCCGATTATAATAGAATATACGAAACTGCAAATGGATTTTCACCCATCATGCGATAATCCACGTAGACAGATCATTTCCACAATTTAATAAAGAATGAATACGAATGGTCATTCACCATGCATACGGTAGTTCGCGTAGACAGGTTATTCCAACAAAATAATAAAGAATGGAATAACAAAAGAATTCACCAGGCATGCGATAATCCGCATGCATGTGTTATTCCAACATAATAATAAAGAATGAAACAGTGTCACCAGAATAATCACGCATGCATGTGATATTCCAAATGTAATAATAAAGAATGGAACCAAGTCATGGGTAATCCGCATTTACGATGTGATATTCCAACAGTAATAATAAAAAATGGAATAACAACAAAATTCACTCGTATATATGCGATAAACCGCATAGATAAAAGTTATTCCAATGTAATAATAAAGAATGGAATAATGTAAGAATTTCACCATGTATGCGTATAATTCAACCATGATAGCATAAGTTATTCTAACATAATAATAAAGAATGGAATAACAACCCTTACGAGTATTGAAAGAAAATAACTTTCTTCATGAATACGAAAAGAAATAATACCCTTTACCTTAGAAGAAAACCGATAATCGGAATAATGAGGTAGCAGAGACTTCTCTTCTTTCTCTCTATAATTTCTCTCTATAATAATTGCTCTATAGATTTAGTGAATTGGTGAAAAATAATGAAGAAGAATGCGCTTCTATTTATAGGAAAATATAGTTTCGATAATTGCACGTTTTGGGGCTCGAAATATTACAGTATAATACCTTCCTCTTTTTCTGCATTTTTAACTTAGTCATGCAAGTATTATCAAACTTGCACCACCTCCCGTAATAGTAAATCATGTGAATTAATAGTTCATTCATGTGGCTCAATAGTATAATCATGTGAAAAAACTAATTATAGTATAGTACCTTCATCTATACCTCCATTTTTAATTTAGTCATGCAAGTATTATCAATCTTGCACCACCTCCCCTAATAGTACATACATGTGAATTAATAGTACACACATGTGAACACATAGTTATAAGAATATGAATTAATAGCAACTAATTGCTCATTTATCTGGTGAATTTCCCGATTGGTCAATATAACCTCCAGACATCAATTATTATCGAAATAAATATCGATTTCCAATAACACTAATAATTCCCACACAATGGAACTATCAATATCATCTTTAATCTACACAAACTTATTCATCATTAATATTATAACTCTCAATATTTAACAACCAGGTCGTTCCCAGGAAAGAGGGGGCTTTCCGGTAAGGATTTCTCCTTATTGGTGCATAATTAGGTGACCAAACCTCTTCTTGACAGAACTTCTAGATATTGTCAATATTGCAAATAATAATATGAATAACTTTGCCATCTCAATTATTGATTTAATAATATAACATATTATGCAGATGATATTGTGTCAATAATTGAATTAATAATATGAGAGATATGATGCAACAATTACTGTAGCAATAATTAAGTATAACTGAGTGACTTCTTACGTAAGTATCAATAATCAATACCGTGTGCTACTATATAACCACGCCAGACATCAGTATTTTTACTACCGGGTAGTTCAATGCTTTTAATTCAGTAACACTTTCGCCGTTTTATTTATAAAAAGATAATTCTGTCGTTTTCTTACTACGACAATACTTCCGTTGTGGGGTCCACCAATGATTGTGTTGTCGTACGGATATTCCCTGATAAAAAGAATATTTCCCGACCAAACGAATATTATATAACCACTTGCATAATTTGCAAAATTTTCATATATCACCCTTAACTTTAACCTTTTATCAATTTAACCATTTACTAAATAAAATAATAATTATAAGAAAATTGAATACTTTCATTTCATAAAATTCGGGGTCTTACAACATATGTATGTATGTCCAGAGATATTAAGCATTGACCCCTGGATGGTCTTATGATACAGCCCACACAGATGTCTTCTTCGATAGTCAGCCCCATAGATCACACCCCACCAGTATTGGTGGCATCCCATCTGAGATCCTGGTATGATAGTATGTCACCCCCAGATAGGGTGACCATAGATTAGCTATTATAACATTCCATAACCCTCTTGATGTTTCAAGTTCCCTCGAGCTTTGTAGATGGCGTGCTAGAGAATTGGGTACCAGAGAGGTAGGTTTTCCGATTCGGGACCCAGGAGTTGACTCCTACATTAGAGGAGTATGAGCGGTTGATGACTTTGCCCTTAGATGCAGACCTCATCGCTTTCGGATGGTATCAGAGATATGCCCTATAGCTTCATGACCCTCACCAAAGTTGCGGCCAGAGTAGTAGAGGATGAGATTACATCCGGCCATGTATTGTCCCAGTGTTTCCTGATAGACAGATTCGGCTCATTGGACAACTACGCACGGCATTCTGGGGATTTTACCACACCAGAGGATCATTGTCATTTGGCCAGAGTAGATGTACTCGTGATGTGCGTAATGGTGTATGTGTATATGCCATGATATATGGATGAGATGGACATAGGTGTCATCATGGCAGTGAGAGCTCTCAGGGAGGGTCATACCATCATTCTAATGATTGTGGCAGAGATATTGAGGTCAACCACATTTTGCGGCACCTACCCTGTAGGTGTATTTACAGGTAGCTCGGTCATGTTATATGTGTGGTTTATGTCACACTTGAGACCGATTGGCACTTTTTGACAACACGGGTACTACTTTACCCATGATATAGCTATGTCTTACTCCTTTTCAACCATTAAAATGTATAAATGCTATGTCTTGGTCGATATTCTTGGCAGGGATCAGAGATCCGTTTGGCATCCTATTGTGTACAGGGCTCAGTTCACCCTATAGCTTCATTACTCACGCTCCGAGCATGGATTATCTCCCTCTGGCTGGATCGGAGATCTGTTTAGCATCCTACCATGTACAGGGTCACAGTTTGACCAGTTCTAGGACTTTCATCCTTTTGAGGGTTCGTTAGGTCAACGTGTAGCTTCTCGCCATTTATCAACAAAGGACCGATCCCGGGTGTATGCCTGTTGGGATCAACGTGAGAGAGCTAATTTTTCTGTTAGCCATCTAGGCTGTTTGTCAGAGTATTATGCATGGATGGAGACAAAGACTTCATCAGTTGCGATAGTATCCACAGTGTTGGGTATTGAGTATGTCAGTGAGGAGCCGATAGAGGCAGTTGATTTCCCCAACGAGGAGGAGGAGCTGTTTGTTGGTTCGACAACAGCTCTTGTTGACTCTCCCAGTATTTCTGCAGCTGTGACTCCCCCTTCAGAGTATTTAGTGCAGAGTTTGCATTTAATGACCTTCGATAGAGATCAGGTTAGGGCATTGATGTTGATAGCTCTTGATGGGAGAGATGCCTCTCTATTAGAGAGAGATGATGCCTTAGCTCATATGGATACCGCTATTATTGAGCGGGATGAGACCAGATCAGCTAGACATGTAGTGATAGTTGAGCGGGATAGCACCATATCTTCCCGAGATGTAGCCATTACAGATAGTACCACAGTGAGGTCCCTTAATACTGGCATTATTGCAGAGATGAACACTTATATTGATGAGCACAGTGCCACTATACAGATGGTTGTAGATCTGTTAGCTCGTGTAGAGACCCTTGTACAAGCGATCACAACGTTACCCCCTTCTTATGAGAGAGATGCTATGTTAGACTTGATAGCTTGCATATACCCTGACTTGTAGATGGGCTTGTGTTTTCTTGCACAGACTAGCTTAGCCATTTTGTCATGTACAAGTCATATTTGTATATATCAAACAACATTATATATGGCAGGGAAATATTTTTTGATTCACTTCCCTTTTAGTTGCGCTTTATTTCTTGCTTGATATTTGCATGTTTCTTCGGGGCTTATGATCTCGATATATTATGAACTCCTCCTTGATGGACGGACATTGAGATGTCTCAGGATCTTTTAGAATGGATTGTTGAATTATATGTATCCCCTACCTTCTTTGGTGTCTTGGGACTGGTTTCTATATGTAGATGTGGAGAGGAATGTGGATTTCTTCTCTGAGGTTGACCTCACCACAGATGTTCACAATTACTCCTTTGTATGGGGGAGCCCAATTAGTTCCATCTCTTATGGATTGGTGTTTCTCTTTCAGGAATCAACCGCAGCTTAGATGGTCACCGACTCTCCCATTTACATGGGGAGGTCAGGTAGTTCCATCTCTTTGGTCTGAAGTCAATGAAATGTAGTAGATTAAAGGTTGATCCCAGTACCGTTGACAAGCTTTGTGTTATGGTAGGGGGTTAGACCGAACCATTAATGGTCATTGTGGCGCCCCAAAAATCGGGTCTCTTCCAACTGCATGTATGGTGCTACACTGCACACTACCATTCATACATACATTCAATTGAAATGCCTCAAAACAATGAATATAATTATATATATATATATATATATATATAAAAATAATATTTACATTTCCCCAGGTTCTTGATAACCCTTTCACTTGTTCTTGTCATAATATCAAAAATATTACAAATGTTCATCCTATACTATTACATAAGTATTCTACGGGTTCGTCTTCGCTTTTCCCTTATCCTTGCTAGAGCCTTCGGTCCGCTCGATCTTAGCTGTGTTCATATGGTTCAAGCAAGAATGAGCATGACTAGCTCAGTAAGTACAACATTTCTAATAAACAACATGCTTGAAACATAGGAATCATATATGTTCAATAACCGAACAATAGTTATGAAGTATTATCGATAATTCAAAATAGCACTTCTTTTCATTCAAAACGTTTTACAACAACAATATTCAGTAAAACATCAATTCCTGTTCAAGACCATGAGCATATCATAAGTTCTTTGAAAATGACATCCCGACACTAAGTCCGTAAGTCTGGCATTACTTACGAGCACATCTAGGTGATCAGCCTATAGTACTTTATGTTGATCAACACTACATTCATTAAACGTGTATACGTTTAAGTTATGGCAACCTCACGTGCCTATCGTTAAATGACAAAAACATTTTTAGCATACTAGGTCTTCGATTGAAAACCACACCAATATAGCTCGGTAAATATTAATCATGCTTGACAGAATTATAATATAAGTCTAGCCGAAAGAATTGGTTTTGACTTCATCATTCAAGACTTCATGCGAAAGAATACATGAATCACAAAGCTTGTTCAGACTGAACTAGAACAAGGGTTAGAATACTTGCCTTCAGCGCCTACTTACTGATTATCACACGTACACTTTAAGTCTCTAAGTCTCTACAATACATGATCATATAATGTACCACATTAGGTCTTATATAATCAAGTAGGTATATTATTATATCTCACCCTTCATCTCAATCTAAATTTTGGCTTAGATCTGTTATTACGGTTTCTGGCTTTTCATTAAGTCATTCACATTATGTTCACATTCAATTGGTTATTAACTCTAATCATCATACATAAGGTTTAAAAGTAATAATATCTTATTAAGTTCCTCAGCTTATTATTACTGAGTTACTGTTCAAGTTGTACTCATAAACATTCTTTACTTTCCACTTCCTAGGGTTGGCGCTGCGGCGCCACCCATTACTCTTCAATCAGTGCGGTAAGCACATGTGAGTTAACGATAAGTGCTGAGCCGGACTCAAGGACTGCGGTGCGAGTCCTTACTCTTTAGGTTGTTCTGCGACGTGAGTTAGCAGTGTGCTTAGACACTATAACGGCATTGCGGCGCCACTCATTTGGCCTTGGGTTGGCGTCGCGGCGCCAACCCTGTGCCTCAGACAACTTTTGCAGATTTTGAAATTTTGCGAAACTCCCGGATGCATAACTTCTTCGTTATAAGTCTTAATTGGCTCGTTCAAGAGCCTACGGTTCATAAATTACATACTCTATGCGTTTATGCAAGAATTTTATTTATTTGACTTCGTTTGCTAAAATTTCAACTATTAGTTCATTTTTAACAAAAACGATAAACGTTCGTGAACGTTCAACGCTCGTTTCTTCGTTCTAAGTCGGAATTCGGTCATTTTTTGAGTCCGCAACACTATAATGTCAAATATAACTTGTCTCCATCGAAAACCAACATATCTGAGTTCAAACACAAAATACGACTTCCATT
Source organism: Panax ginseng (assembly GCA_020205605.1). Taxonomy (NCBI): domain Eukaryota; kingdom Viridiplantae; phylum Streptophyta; class Magnoliopsida; order Apiales; family Araliaceae; genus Panax; species Panax ginseng. The sequence goes on from CM035129.1 coordinate 70,603,857, forward strand.
CCGAGAATTTCACGAATTCAACGCTTAACGTCCAATCGTGTGAATTTCGGCATAACTTTGTTACTAACGATTTGATCATTATTCTAAATGGATTCTAACCATCATATAAACATTTCAAACTACTTATTACATTAACTAATGTTCAAATTAGGTTTTGACTTATTCCTCATAAGTTCATGGCTTATTTACTTATAACTTTCATGATTTTATTTACTTATTACTTATTATTGATTTCAGTCCTTTATTCAATGTTCTCATATCATATCCAACATACTAACTTCATATGACAAACATATTACAAGTTCATCATAAGTTCATAACTTATTTAGGTTCAAGTTACTTATCCATAACTTATTCCGCTTAAGTTCATTCATTAATCACTTCTTATATGTTCTTAGCATACATGCTTATTTCATTACACTTCTCTTATCACCCTACAATGATAGAGATGAAGGTATAATAGACACAAGATCATTACCTTTGATAAACTAGTTCTTCTTCTTCTTCTTGAAGATTTAATAATGGAAGTCTAACTTATAAGTGCTTATTCTTGCTTAACCTCTCTAACCAATAAGTTACTTTGTAAGAGAAAGTTGTTGAATGAAATAAAACAAGCAAATAATGAATTGTGAGCTTGCTATTTATAGGCTTGGCAAAGTTAGGGTAGAATGGTCATTTAGTCCTTCCACCTCCTTAATCTAACCTCCTTACTATTCATTGCTTTGGTCCTAAGTAAACTTGCTTATCACAACACTTATCCAAATCTTGACCATCACATAAAGTTCTGGCCCACCAAGTCTACCCATGGGTTGCACCATGGATCCTATTTAACCAATGGATCATGACATTGGTCTTGCTTAATTAATCTAGCTAATTCTTATTGGGCTTGCATTACATTAGTTGGACTCTTAATTAACAAACCCTTGGGCTTGCATAACACTTCCCATTGGACTTCTACCAATATACTAATACTCCTACAAGTCCATTCCATTTAATTAAAAGCCTTATCATTATATCATACATATAATTCTTGTATTCTAGTTCGTATATTAATTCGTAACATACGTTATTCCATTCTTCATACATACTAGTACAATACTTTGTATCATACAATCATTACATTTTCTTCTTCACGTTTAATATTCCTAACGTTCCCAAATTTAAGTCCGCATGCGAAATACTACGTTTTCCATACTTAGATTATTATTACATAATCCATCTCACCTTGATATTGTAACATTACGTATTTCTCGGAAGTTCAAAAATAATTCCCGAGCAGAAATTGATGAATAGTGTTTTTCAGAAAATTTCTCGGAAAACTTTTATTTTCATTTTAGAAATTCAAACACTTTAATTCTCCCACGTAGTTAAAATACTATGCCTTTTTGACTTTTTTAGGTTATAAAACGACATTCATCTTACTAACACATAATAATAATAAATAATATTATTTTATTCATTATTAAAAGTATGTACAAAATGTTCGATTTTCTGGGGTGTTACAGCTGCCTGCGTACTCCTATTGAAGAGGAGATTAGGTCTGCTTAGTTCAAACCTGGTGTAAGAGGTTCAACGTTGTATGTGGTAAAGGGGTGTAGAGATGTGTTTGTAGAGAAGGGTGTAGAAATGTTTTGGTTGTTTTTGATTTATTGCAACCGGACCATATAAAATCTGGTTGCCTACGTACTCCCGTGTATCAAGGAGATCGAATTAAGCATAGTTAAGCCCATGTTGTGAGACGGTTTTACGTACCAATGAAAAGTTTGATCCTATGTTCAAGAAAAATTGCGGGGGAGAAAGTTTAATCCCATGTACAGGACCAACTGCAGGTGTGAAAAGTCTTATCCCTAGTGGGGTAAAACTGCAGGAGTGAAAGGTTCAATCCCTGGTGGGATAACCGGAGTTGAGTAAGGGTTCAAAACTAAGTTGAGAAAAGGATTTGGCGATCCGAAACCAAGCTGCTGGTTAGAAAAGTGTGTTTATTTTTGATGGGGCAGATGAGTGTAAAGAGAAGTTGTATGTAGTGAAGGGTTAGAAAACCTGAAATAACTGGGGATCTGATGATCCAAAACCAGGATGTTTTCTTGATGGTGACCTCAGACATAGTACCATTTTACAGTGTCCAAGTTGATAAGTTGTAGAAATTCATCGCCATCCATTTCCTGTAAATTGAGAGCACCTCCTTTCAATACCTCTTTGACAATAAACGGGCCTTCCCAGTTTGGGGCGAATTTTCCCTTAGATTGATATTACTTGTCAATGATCTTCTTCAAAACCAAGTCGTGTTGTTTAAACTTCTGTAGCTGGATCTTTTTCTTATAGGACGTGGCGATCCTTTGTTGATATAACTGACCGTGGAAGATAGCAGCGGCTCACCTTTCGTCTATTAGAGACAATTGGTGATACCTATCTTGTACCCATTGGTCTTCATCAAGCTTTATGTCTATCAACACTCTGAGGAATTCCATTTCCACTTCTTTGGGGAGCACTGCTTCCATCCCATAGGTTAATGCGTAGGGGGTTGCCCCAGTGGAAGTGCGCATTGATGTTCTATAGGCTAACAGAGTCAGAGGCAACAAGTCAGGCCATCCTTTGTGGTTGGTGGACATCTTTTGCATGATCTTGTTGATGTTTTTGTTAGTCGCTTCAACAACACCATTCATCTTTGAACGATAGATGACGAATTTGAGATGTTTGATGTGGAATTTACTACACAACTCCTCCATCATTTTGTTGTTGAGGTTTTTAGCATTGTCAGATACAATTACCTCTGGTTGTCCATATCGACAAATGACATTGTTTCTGATGAAAGCAATGATGACTTCTTTGGTAACCCTAGAGAAGGAGGCTGCTTCTACCCACTTGGTAAAGTAGTCGATCATGGTGAAGATAAATTGATGCCCATTACTGGCTTTGGGCCCGATCACGTCCATTCCCTACATTGAGAAGGGCCAGGGCAAACTCATATTGTGGAGTTCCCTTGGAGGGGAGTGGATAACATTCCTATGAATTTGGCATTGATAACATCTATTGACGTGATCATCACAATCAGCCTTGAGAGAGAGCCAGTAATGCCCTGTTCGGAGGATCTTCTTTACAAGTAGAGGGCCTCTCATGTGAGGGCCAAATACTTCACCATGGATTTCATCCATGAGCCTCTGAGCTTGGTCATTGTCCAGACATCTGAGGAGACCTAGTGTTGCATCTCTTTTATAGAGTGCGTCTCCACTCAGGTAGAATTTCATAGCCAGTCGATGAATCCGCCTTCTTTCAGTCAGGCTCGCCTCAGTGGGTGTAGATCCATCTTGTAAGTACTCCTTGATATACTGATACCAAGGGTGTTAGATGGGAGGTAGCTGATTCGATACTTCTCTAATGTTATTCCTATTGGCTGGAGCCTTTTGTTGGGAAAATGTGATGGTTGGCATGTTTTCCTTGTCAAGTATGTTGATCAAGGCTGCCATGGTTGCTAGCGCATCCGAGAAATCAATCCTATTCCGAGGAATATGGAGGAAGGATATTTCTTCAAACTTCGAGGCCATCTGTAGAACCTGTCGATGGTAAAGAAATAAGTGTACACCTTTCATATGATAGATTCATGTGGTTTTTCTAATTACCAACTTGGAATCCCCAAAGACAGTTAACCGTCTGATACCCATTGATTGGGCATGTTTTAGCCCATGATACAGCCTTCATACTCAGCTGTGTTGTTAGTGTTGGTAAACTGCAATTTGAACTGCTCTCCCATAACGGACACTAGAACTGCTCCAGCTCCAGAACCTATTATGTTTATAGCTCTATCAAAATACATCTTCCATGTTTGGTGTGCATCATATTGATGGTATTGCTGAATTGCCATTACCCCTTCATCAGGGAAGTATATTTCCAAAGGTTTGAAATCCCCTGAAGGTGTGACAACCAGTTTATCCGCAATTCCTTGACCTTTAATGGATTTTTACGTCACATTAACGATGTCAAACTATTGTAGGATCAACTACCATCTGGACAATCGACAATTTAATATGGGTTTACTGAACACGTACTTGAGAGGATCCATGCGGGATATGAGATGGGTTGTGTGACCAAGGAGGTAATGTTGTAACCTTATGGAAGCCCATGCTAAAGCACAAAAAGTCCTCTCAATCAGAGTGTACTTGTGTTCACTACTGCTGAATCTTTTGCTGAGGTAGTAGATAGCTCGCTCTTGGCCTCTATCGTCTTTTTGTCCCAGCATACAGCCCATGGCATTGTCCCTTTTGGACATGTACATGAATTAGGGAACATGATCCCTGGGTGGCACCAAAACAGGAGCTTTGATTAGTTACTCTTTGATTATAAGGAAGGCCTTCTGGCACTCATCAGTCCACTTCATGGAGGAGTTCGTCCTGAACAACTTGAAAATAGGCTCACAAGTTGCTGTGAGTTGGGAGATGAATCTGCTGATGAAGTTGATTCTTCCCAAAAATCCCCGTATTTCTTTTTCTATCTGAGGAATGGGCATTTCTGTAATGGCCTGGATTTTTGTGGGATCCAGCTCAATCCCCCTGTGGCTGACTAAAAATCCTAGTAACTTGCATAATTTAACGCCAAAGGCGCACTTGGATGGATTCAACTTCAAGTTGTACTTACGCAAACTATTGAAGAGCTTCCTGAGATGGTCTAAGTGGTATTCCTCCCTTTAAGACTTGACAATGATGTCATCCACGTAGATCTCTATCTCCTTGTGCATTAAATCATGGAAAAGGGCCATCATAGCTAGCTGGTAGGTAGCTCCGACATTGATGAGGCCGAAAGACAACCATCTATAGAAAAAGGTTCCTCAAGGAGTGATGAATGCAGTTTTCTCACGATCCTCTTTAGCAACCATAATTTGATGGTACCCCATGAAGCAATCAGCAAAGGAGTACATATCGTATTGAGTAGTATTGTCAATGAGAATGTGGATAAATGGCAGGGGAAAGCTATCTTTAAGGCAAGCTTTATTCTGATCCTGGTAATCCATGCAAACTTGTACCTTTCCTCCTGGTTTAGGCATGGGGACTATGTTTGATAGCCATTCAGGGTATGTAGACACTATGATGATGCCTACTTGAAATTGTTTCACAATTTCTTCTTTAACTTTTAAAATCCACTCAAGTTTTAAACGTCTGAGCTTCTGCCTGACTGGCTTGAATCCCTCTTTAATGGGAAGACGATGAATGACAATGTTAGTTGACAAACCCACCATATCTTCATGAGACCATGCAAACACATCCTGGAATTGGATTAATAGTGTAACCATGTCATTCCTTTGATTTGAAGTGAGGTTAATACCAATATGGATTAGTTTCGGGCTTTCTAAGGTTTCAAGATTGAATAAAGTGGTTTGATCAAGGTTTGGTTTGGGTTTATCTTTGACCCATTCTTTGATCTCCTGAGTTATCTCAATGTCCTCTAGTATTTCCATCAAGTCTGAGTCCCAACTTTTCATCAAAGTTATAATCCTTGTGGAGAAAGGGCATCTCATCAGCAAGTATAGGCACATCTAAATTTAGAGTCCTGAAAAAAAAATATGTTTTCACTTACTATATGAAACTGTTCAATTATACAAAGTGTTAGCATGTACTAACAAAACAACTGTTAATACTGTCAAGGAGTGTTGTTCCAATTGTCAAGGGTGAAGTCCTGATGGACTGCAATGATGGAGGGGTTGTCATCATCCTCATTTTCCTGAATGATGACCATTACGTCTGGATAATCATTGTCTAGGGTGTATCTATTTGTGTGATCATCATGGACAATGATGCGTATGTTTGACATCTTCCTGGCGATGTCTTGTTTACGTATCTATTTCTCTTCTTCCACTTTGGGATTTGGAACCAAGACTTCTTTCCCCTTGACCAGTATCGTTTTAGGAAATAACATGGCCATTACATAGGCAGGCACCTTTACCGGAGACCGTACAGGCTCAGGAACTTTAGGTGGAGATAATCATCGTGTGGCTGAAGCTAAAGGAATCTGTTTGTGCTTATGAGGATTCCTGCGACTGGAACTGGCAGTATAGCCTAGTCTGGATATCCCTATTTGATTGGGAACTTAAATTGGATGCTTAATGCCTTGATGATCTTTGCCCAACCCTTGCCTAGGTTGATAACCCAATGACATCATTTCTTGAGTGGCCGACATTACTTCGGCAGAAATCTGGGGTATGAGAGGTGGCACCCCAACAGGATGGTATTGAGTGTTGCTCACCTCTAGGGCATGAAAACTGACCAGCTTAACTTCTGAATTGAAGCTAATGAGTGGTATGTCAGCTTGTTCAGGACATTCCAGCTCAGCATCGATAGTAACTAGACTATTGTTGATAATGTATTTATGTTTTTGGTGAAGGGTGGAGGGGACGGCTCCGGCCATATGAATCCACGGTCTTCCCAAGATCAGGTTGTATCATGTATCTATTTTGAGCATGTGAAAAGATGTGCAGAATGTATGTGGACCAATCTCCAGTGGTAGTTCAACCTCTCCGACAGCGTTTCATCGGGATCCGTCGAAAGCTTTAATGATTGTATGGCTTCTTCAGATTCTGTTGAGATTAATATTCATATTCACCAAAGTGGCATAAGGACAGATATTAAAAGATGACCCACCATCTATCAAAACTCTTGTCACCATGTATCTAGAAGATAAAATCGCTATGTGCAACAGCTTGCAATGACCGGTCCCTTCAGGAGGTATATCATCGTCAGTTAAAGATATCACATTGTTATTAAAAATGTGATCCACCAGATGCTGGAATTTCTCAACATCTATTGACCTAGGTAGTTGGGTTTCTTCCAAAACCCTAAGCAATATGTTCCTGTGATCTCTGGAAGAGAAAACCTAGTCCAGTATGGACATTTGATGTGGAGCTTCTATTAAGCTTAAAACCACCATGGCTTTATTATGGCCCATAGTACGGAGAAATTCTTCTATTTTTTGCATGGGAATCTTCCCCTTTGTCTTGATGGTAGGCTTCATCACCCGTTAGGGAAGATACAGTGGATTATCCTTCGACACTGCAGAAGTTATGTGAGATGTGGATCCTTCAGCCTCTCCATAATTCATTGGCATTTTTTGTAGCCTGACAACAAGATATTGTGGTCTGAATGGTAAGATAATTGGCTTTGGCACAGCTACTTTCAAAAGATAGTAAACACCCTTGAGTTGAATAGGTTAAATTGTAAGTGAGGGGGTACCTGACTCTGTGTCAGAAGATATGACTGCAATAACTTCCTTCCACTTTGTAGGAAACGCATCCTCACTCTCTAACACTACAGCATCATCGTCTGCCATCTGCAGGACACCGTTGTCAATTAAGTTCTAAATAAGGTGGCGGAGTGCCCAGCATTCTTCCGTGCTGTGACTGCGAGAATGGTAGTGATACTGACATACTCCATTAGAATTCAATCGCCCTGAACGTGGGTTAATTGGAGGCAACAATGTTGTGATTCTTCCTTCATTGATCAGCATCTGAAATATTTCCTCCATTGGTTGGCTAAGGTACGTAAATTCCCTCTTGTTGGAAAAATCCCGGTGGGCCTTAGCATCTGCTCTTTTTGTAATTTTATCCTCCAGTGTTTCACATTCTAGAGATAATGATGGAGTATTCATAAAAAAATAAAGGAGACTAGCATGCTTCTGGTTGAGTAATTGGCGCATGATGTGGTGTTGATGGACCACTAGTTCTGCCAATTGTTCGACTTGCTCACAAAGAGTCTTTATTTTCTGTTCTATTGTAAACTGGAATTGTGAAAAATCCCATTTGTCAGCACTATCTTTGCTGGTTTGTGAGGATCCACCACCATGATTGGAACTCTGTCCACTACTCCAATTAATCATATTAACCTCATCTTCTTTTTGTTGAGGAAGACGGTTATCTTTCACATGGGGTTGGTCGGGTTTTGTGTTTCAAGGCCCATCAATCTTGAGTATCATGTCTTGCAGCTCCAGCATGATAAGCACATTTTTGACTAGCATTGAAACCTTTCCCATTTGGGTTGGCTAGTGGAAGAAGATGAGTAATTTTCTTCTGAGTGGTCAGAAGATTGAGAATGTTCTCGAGTGAGTCCCCTAAGGGTGTGAACACTCGAGTGTGCCTGACTTCTCCATCCTTTGGCAACGAAGGGTTCGAAGACTATGCTTGAAAGGGGGAGTAATTTCTCCTCTGGATAGGCATATTCTGACTGCCTTTCTGACCTTGTAGTATTAAGGAAACATCCTCCTCTTTCTTTTTATGGACCCTTCAGGGGTTGTTTCCACAATTTCCAGACTGGATGTGCTCAGCAACAGCCTTAAGGGCAGCTAGGTCTTGAATCTTTCCTGACTTCAATCCCATCTCAGCCATCTCCCCATGCTTAATCATTTCAGAGAATGGTTTGCCAATACCATCTAAAACTCTCTCGTAGAAAGGAGCTTCTTGTATGTCTATGAAGGTCATCACCATCTCAGACTCATTCATAGAGGGAACAACTTGAGCAGCAAGGCGCTTCCACCTTTGAGCATACTCTCTGAAAGATTCATTGATTTATTTCCTGACTTTAGTAATTTGGTACCGATCAAGGGCCATTTGAGACTGGAAGCTGTACTGACTGAGGAAGGCATGAGTTAACTCCTAGTAGCTATGGATCTTGGAGTTGTCTAATCTGGTATACCACGATTGGGCCTCTCTAGTCAGACTTTTGTGGAACAGCTGCATTCTGAGCTTCTCATCCTCGGTATAAGATCCGACTTCTCCGATGAATACCTTCAAATGTGTGTAAGGATCTCCTAACCTGTCATACTTTTCAAAGTCAAGAGTCTTGAACTTCTTTGGATAATGCACACCAGGGAATATACAAAGGTCAGCATATGAAACACTCCCATGTGCTCCAACCCCTTTCATAGAACGGATGGTCTCTTCCATTTGAAGGACTTTCTTTCTGATATCACCGGTGTCTAGATCTTCTTGGAGATGGGTGGTAGCATGGATTTTGTTGGTTTTATCCAACTGAGAATCAGATACGGGAGCTTCTTTGTCCGTACCTTGTGTTCCTCCATGTGCACAGTATTCTGTATGTATGGGTATCCTTGTACCCTAAGTAGATTGGTGTAGTTCTTTAAGCAGAAAAGCCAAATCTGTGATTTGTTTACTTAATCTATCAAATTCTTCATGAGAGACAAGATTAGGATTAGTCTGGTCAGATGAAGACATAATTGGTTATAGGCTCGTGGCCTTTTTGGATTTTGAACAGGTAATAGGTCCAATTGTTTCCCTGCAAAAAACTGACGTAGTTTAGTTTTAGGAAGTGTATAAATGTTTACATGCTATGTGATATATCCATTTTAGGAATATTATCCTGCAAAAAGGATGTTAGTTGTTTGTAATACATAATAGCATGTTAATATTTGTAACTATGTGTGTACACATATTTCTTCATATTTCCCATTACATGGAGATCAATATGGAATGAAATTACAAGTAATTGACTTTATAAGTAATTTGAAATGGGAAAGCACGAAGAGATTTCCCTCTGCATTTTGTTGATCATAGGTTGACATATCTTAGGCTACTCTCGTAGATTTTTGGCATGAAGGTTCCCAAATCATCACAATTTACTCGACGGGAAGTTAATTCGGTCTTTCAATTGGAGCGAATTTGGGTGGTGCCTTTCCTGGGCCTCATTGGAATTAGTCTCCCTACGAGTCCAGTAATCAAACACCGACAGGATAGCCTGCTGATGGATAGTCCAGTAATCAAACACCGACAATCCATACATTCACATTCAACGTGTCTCAGCGTTTATGAAAATGATGACATGTGCGAAGCACTAATATCACAAGCAGATATAGTGTAAAGCATTAAGTTTAGTATGTAAATGCATTCATACACATCCATCAAAATGTAAATGCAACATCAATACATAAGCATATAACAGTTCTGAAAAGCTTGTAATAGCGGCTTAAGTCTTCTTACTAGATGTCCCCCGCAGAGTCACCACCTGTCGACGTCGGGATTTTTATTTGTCCCTTTTCTGTTCTTGTCTTTTGGTGTTCTCATGTTAAGTGAGATTTTTTTGCAAAAACAAGTTCTGAAAAGGTCTGGCATGTATATGTCGACGATTGGACTATAAGAGTCGCCAGTTGATTTTTTAAATGGTTGTACCAACACAATCGAGAAAAGATTTGCACATTAACTCAGTGATGTGACAATTGCTTAATCTGCCTGCGTGAAACCGAGATTCGTTAGGGTCCTGGGACTTAGTTATGCGGAGGAAGGTGTTAGGCACCCCGAAACATCCGTGTTGCCACGGTGACCGCCACTTTTCAATTAAACTGTTATATGAATGTTTGTGTGTGTGGATCAATGTACAATTATCTAGAAGTAGTGTTATGCCTCGTTCGCACCTATATACAAAGGGTTTGGATTTTGTATAAAAGTTTAGTTTTAATAGGATATAGCAATGATGTTTTGTAAAAAGAGGTTTTTCAAACCCTTGTGCTCAATAGTAATTGAGGCCTTTGATACTTACATTTTTATTATGTGTTCGGTTGGATTGCTTTTATTTTCGAGATGCGAAGTATATTCGAGAAAATAATATACATAGCAGTGACGAAATCCTTATGGGCATATGAGCCGTCTAATAAAATTCAAACACCGTGAATAAATTACATGCCATATACAACTTAAAATGTCCATCACGGGAACCGAATCTAGATTTAGAAGACTGAATCTGTGATCACATGATTCCTAGGCTCACATGATGTAGCAATTTATATGAAAGTTGTACACAGTTTATATATATATATAAGATGTATATATATATATATATATATATATATATATATATATATATATATATATATATTTACAAACAATCAATCACCACGAAGCACCTCCATGGGGGATTGAAAATGTTAATAAAGTCAGAAGCGATCAACCGCCATGTAAGTAAACTTCAAGCGGACGAAATGTAAATAAAAGCAATAAAGGCCACAGTAAACTCTCCAGCATCGAAATGTAAATATATATATATATATATATATATATATATATATATATATATATATATATAAGCGATAAATGCACTTTGGATATATATCGATCCGTGGTCGTTTAATTAATTAAGCGTTAAGGATTTATATATATATATATATATATATATATATATATATATATATATATATATATATATATATATAGCAATAAACACTCAGATGTTAATCCATTTATATATAATTATATATATATATATATATATACACACACACACACAAAAGAAATAAAAAAGCCACGGACCGAAGTCTGGGCATACACACGCGACACGACTCTCAACGTGAATAATAGTGTGTGCACTGCAGTGAAGAAAGGTTTAAGAAAAGTAAGAAGGCTTACAGTGGACTGCCAAAAAAGACTTCAATAACTTTACATAGATGAACACTCGGCTCCCGTCGGTAAAATATAGCAAAGTATAAGCTCACAAGTGTTTAGAAATGAGAAAGCACTCAGTTGATAGTGTGTACAGAGCAAATTGGACAGGGCTTCCTCACCTTTTCTCTATGCAAAATGGCTTCCTCAAGCCCTCTATTTATAGAGGAGGGAGCCGTAAATGCACATGCGGCTTCCCGGGGTGCCCCGGGCTCTACGGTCATGTCGTCTCGAAGTACATGCACGCATGCAACGTGTTATCCGCTCAAACTTTTAGAACTTCAATCCAGGCATCCGATTGAGGTGTTTAAGACCTTTAACGGCATGCTGTTGTCAAGAGCTACACAATGACATAGGATTAGAGGTTGTACGAAGTCAGGAAGATGGGACCATGCCCTTGGTCTTCAAGCTTCAAATTATATCCGTTGTGTTGTCTTGTGTAGTAGTCACTCGGGATTGGAGCTCTTTGGTTCTTGTAGGACATTTTTGTGTAGAATGTATGTTTGAATGTTGTGGGGATGGAGCAATGTGGGATCGAGATGGAAAAATTATAATCTTGCCCCTCACCGGGGTTATCTCCGGTTTGAGCTGATTTAACAGTCGTTGCTTAGGGTTATCTCTTAGATTGGACTGCTGCAAGTGTTAACCATCCTTAGGGCTATCGCCGAGTGTTGAAGTTGATTGCTAGGAATGGAAAAGAGCATTTTCGGGGTTATCTCCGGAACTACAATTGCATTCCTCGGGGTTGTCTCCGACGTTGGATTAATGATCCTGGGGTTATCTCCGGGATTGGGACAAAACATATCGGGATTGTCTCCGAGATGGTACTGTGGATTTTGGGGTTGTCTCTGGAACTGGAACTACATTCCTCGGGGTTGTCTCTGAGGTTGATACTGAATCTCTCGGGGTTGTCTCCAGGACTATACTGAATATCTCGGGGTTATCTCTGAGATGGAAATCTGAGTATCCTGGGGTTGTCTCCAGGACTGAGTTGAGTTGTCCTCCAGGGTTATCTCTGAAAGATGATTCTTCCCTCCTGCAAGGTTAGTAACACGAATGCAAAATTTTGAGTGTCTACATCATCGTAGACAGATCTTTTCCACAAATAAAGAATGAGTAAAAAGGGTTATTCACCATGCATACGATAATTCGCGTAGATAGGTTACTCCCGCAGATTAATAAAGATTGAATACGAAGGGTCATTCACCATGCATGCGGTCATCTGCGTAGATAGGTTACTCCCGCAGATTAATAAAGAATGAATACAAAAAATAATATCCCATATGAATATGAAAAGTAATATCCCTTACAATACGAAAAATAACATCCCTTACCTTAGTAAAAGATTTGATACTGCAATAATGTAATAGCATAATACTCTTCTTCTTCTCTCTTATTATTTCTCTATAGTTTTAGTGAATTAGTAAGAAATAATGAAGGAATGAACTTTTATTTATAGAAGAATGGACTAAATAGTAACTGATTCACGGACGGTGTGACGCCCCGAAATTTGGGTATCTTCCAACCCGACATATGGTGATACACGGTACTCATAACTATACAATCATTCCATTGAAAAAACAACATAATGAATGTAATTACTATCTTCTTATTACAATCAAAGTGAAATCCTTTCCCAGGTTCATAAACCAATTACATCATTCGTTGTTCGTAAGTATAATATATACAATCATACTAATCTATTACAAGATATTTAACTATCCATCTTAGCCTTTCCCTTATTTCTCTTAGCATTCTCAGTATGCTCAGCTTTAACTGCAATCATATAATTCACGCAAGAAGTGAGCATAACAAGCTCAACAAGTTTAACAAAGAATAATATCAACACCACATTTGTGAATTATATGAAAATCTTCCATAACTAAACAAATAGTCATGAAGTATTATGAAAAAATAATACTTAACAATTCATAACATCAATTCCCAAAGTATATAATAGTTTAGGAATTCTGAACCGGTCATAAGACCATGAACAATAGCATTCTGTTTTCATAATTGAAAAGGATATCACAACACTAAGACTATACATCCGGCATTACTTACGAGCACTTCTAGGTGATCAGCCTATAGTACTCTATGTTGATCAACATTTATCCGTTAAACGTATTTACATTTAAGTTTTGGCAAACTCGCGTGCCCATCGAATAATCGATGAAAAATACTTTTGTTTGTTCATAGACAACCCTTACCTTAAAATCCGTACCAAATACTTGGCATAGGATAGCGTTATCATTTCTATATAGATAGATATGTATTCAAATCAATCTATTTCTTACGAATAGTCTAGCCGAGTTAAAACTGGCATTGACCCTTTCTTTAAAATCATTCATGCAACTCAATACAATGAATCACAGAAAATTGGACTAACACAAAGGTTAGACAAGCGATAAGAAAACATGCCTTCGAGCGTCTTCAAATAACTTATTCGACTGTTCTCAGCCTTTACAGAATCTACATGATATATTCACATAGCACACTGTAATTAGCTACCAAACAACCAATCACATAGTTTTTACCAACTTCTTTCTCTTCTCTGTTTGAGTTGATTTTATTTCATTAATAAGGTCAATTCAACTTATTATCCTTCATCCCGGCTTGTTAACGATTCTAAGTTACTAACCGACTCAAAAATCAGTAAAGAAGTACCAATGTCGATTACCGTTCCCGGTTTATTATTAACTCTTTATGTTCTTCATTACCATATTATCAACTCGCGTTCAATTCCTAAGTTCATTACCATATACACTAGTATATGTGATATAGGAATAGTTGTAGTACACTTATTAAGTGTATAAACTTAACTCATATAGGTCTCGAAACAATTGAAGTTCAAACCTAAGTTGCCTAACAAAGACCATGCCTCGGCATCGCGGCGTGGCCTTTATATACTTCTAACACTATACTGTGGCGCGCCATCAAGATAAATGAATCCTTGCCCAGTACAATGTGTATGAGAACTCCTTAACATGAGTGGCGCTGCGGCACCACTCACTAATAGGTCATTACACTGTTCCGGCGTTGTGGCATGGTAACTCAAAAATTTTAGTAAACTTTTCGGATTCATAACTTCTTCGTTATAAATCCGATTTGGTCCGTTCAAAAGCCTACAACTCATAAATTACATACTCTACGCGTTCATATAAGAATTTTTCAATTCCGAATTCGTTAACTTAATATTCACTTATAAGGTCATTTTTAAGCGTTCGTTAAACGTTAATGAGCGTTCAATACTCGTTTTCTTCGTTTTAAGTCGGAATCCAACGATTCTTGAGTCCACGACTCTTAAATAACCTATCTCACGTGTCGACATTGAAAATCAATGTTTTCAAGTCTCTTTCAGAAAAACATATGATCCTACACCAAATTCTCTCTTTTCTCTGTGAGGATCGGCATACTTCTTTTGCCTATCTTGAGCAGCTATCAGACGTGTACGTATTAGCTTTACCATGTCCGCCGTCTATTGTACCAACTCAGGTCCCAACATCCGACGTTCACCCACTTCATCCCAACAAAGTGGAGTTCTACACTTCCTCCCATACAACGCTTCGTACGGCGGCATGCCTATACTAGCGTGAAAACTATTGTTGTACGCAAACTCCACTAACGGTAGATGGTCGTCGCAACTCCCTTTAAAATCCATAACGCAAGATCTTAACATATCTTCAAGCGTTTGAATTGTTCGTTCACTTTATCCATCCGTCTGAGGATGATACGTCGTACTCAATCTCAACTGTGTTCCCATTTGCTCTTGCAAACTTCTCCAAAAGTTCGATGTGAATCGTGGATCATGATCTGACACAATCGAAACAGGTACTCCATGTCTTGAAATAATTTCTTTGACATAAAGCTTAGCTAATTGCTCTAGGTTATACCTAACTCCTATCGGTAGAAAATGAGCTGATTTCGTCAATCGATCCACTACCACCCAAATAGTGTTGTATCCTTTTCTTGTCGTTGGAAGTCCTACCACAAAGTCCATTGTGATGTGCTCCCATTTTCACTCTAGAATTTCTAAAGATTGCAACAACCTACTAGGTCATTGGTGTTCAGCCTTAACTTTTTGACAAGTTAAGCACCTACTAACATACTCTGCTATCTCCCTTTTCATGTTCGGCCACAAAAAGTTCTAACAAAGGTCTTGATACATCTTTGTACTACCGGGATGTATAGATTACCTCAAACTATGTGCCTCACTCATTATCTCATCCTTCAATTCGGAATTACATGGAACCCAAATTCTTCCTTCAAAATGAAGTAATCCCTCCTTATCGAGGTTATACTTAGTCTTTTCTTCATCTTCTACCCTTTTCTTTATCTGCCCGCATTCCTCATTGCCCAATTTCACTTCCTTAACACGTTCCACTATACTCAGTTGAGTCTCCATGGAGAATAACATCTCCTCTGCTTCACCCAAAAATTTAACTTCTAATTCTATTCTCGCCATCGCTGTTACTAACTCATTTTGAGCCGTTAACATTGATAGTTTCTCCCTACCCTTCCTACATAACGCATCGGCTACTACATTTGCTTTCCCTGGATGATATAATATATCACAATCGTAATCTTTTATCAGTTCCAACCACCTTCTCTGCCTCATATTCAACTCCTTCTGTGTTAAGATATATTTCCGACTTTTATGGTCCGTATATATCTCACACTTCTCACCGTATAGGTAATGCCTCCATATTTTTAAAGCAAAAACTACAGCTGCCAATTCTAGATCATGAGTAGGATAGGCCTTCTCATAATCCTTTAATTGATGTGACGCATACGCAATGACCTTGCCATACTGTATGAGCACGCAACCCAGTCCTCTATGCGAATCATCGCTATAAACTACAAAATTCCCTATATCATCTGGCAAAGACAATATAGGTTCCTCACTTAACCTCTTCTTTAGTTCCTGAAAACTATTCTCACATTTTTCAGTCGACACATACTTCACCGACTTCCTCGTCAGATTTGTCAGCGGAGTAGCTATTTTAGAAAAGTCCTGGATGAACCTTCTATAGTATCCCGCTAACCCTAGAAAATTTCGAACCTCAGTTGGGGTTTTCGGTTTCTCCCACTCATTAATTGCTTCTACTTTTGTTGGATCCACGGAAATGCCATCTTTATCAATAACATGTCATAGAAACTGCACTTGTTCAAACCAAAATTCACACTTTTTGAATTTCGCATACAACTTCTCCTTCCTTAGTGTTTCCAACACTATCTTCAAATGTTCAGCATGATCTTCTGATGTCTTGGAATAGACTAGAATATCATCAATGAACAATACGACAAACTTGTCCAAATACTATTTGAACACTCTGTTCATCATATCCATAAATGTTGCTGGCGGATTAGTTAACCTAAATGACATCACCAGAAACTCGTAATGACCATAATGAGTTATGAGCACCATCTTAGGTACATCCTCCTTCCTTACTTTTAACTGATGATACCCCGTACGTAAATCTATTTTAGAAAAATACTTTGCCCCTTTCAACTGATCAAATAGATCATCGATCCTGGGCAACGGGTATTTATTCTTAATTGTTAACTTGTTCAACTCTCGATAGTCGATACAAAGTCGTAACGACCCGTCCTTTTTCTTTACAAACAATATCAGTGCTCCCCAAGGAGACACACTCAGTTGAATATACTTCTTGTCTAATAGTTCTTGTAATTAAACCATTAACTCCTTCATCTCAACTGGCGCAATCCGGTATGGTGACCTTGAAACTAGTGTCGTACCCGGTAACAGATCAATCACAAACTCAACTTCCCTATCCGGTGGAATACCCAGTAATTCCTCCGAAAATACATCCGCGAACTCTTGACCTATAGGTATCTAGTCCAAGGATGCTCCCACTCTTTGGGTATCCACAACATGGCACAGATAACCTACACAACCCTTTCTTAACATCTTTCTAGCTTGTGTCATCGTTAGACAATAAGAGCGTCTCGGTGATTTACTACCGAAGAACACTACCTTGGTTTTCTTAGAAAGCCGAAGGTTCACACTTTTCCTATGGCAATCTATTATAGCCTTATGGTTAATCAACCAATCCATACCAAGAATTACATCGAATTCTTTTAACTTTATCGGTACAAAATCTACCGATAACTTATTCCGTCTAATACTTACGCAACAATCCTTATGAATATGTTTAATGGGGATTATTTCTTCATTTGCTACCTTAACGTCTGAAGGTATTGCTAACTTTTCAGGGATTAAACCTAATCGCTTAGCAAATCCACATGTTATAAAAGAACAAGTAGCACCCGAGTCAAATAACACATAAGCATTTATTTCATTAACTGGAATGATACCTGCTACTACATCTGATGATGCAACCACATCTTGGATAGTCATATTAAACATACGGGATGAGGGTCTACCCACCGATGGTGTTGGTCCAGTAATGGCCAATTTACCACTACCAGAACCCTTATTTCCCTCTAACCCTTTCTTTGAAAAATTTCTTGCCATGTGATCCAACGATCCACAAATGAAACACGCATGATTCTTCTTAGGGTTAGGACAGTTGGGTGATAAATGTCCCTCCTGTACACAGTTGTAGCAAACTGATTTCCCCTTTAAACACACTCCCAAATAAGTCTTCCCACATGTCTTGCATACCTCCATCCTACGCTTAGGATCTCCTTGTTTTACCCCTGTATTCTCAGGGTTAAAGCTCTTCCTTTTAGGCATACTGCCACTATCGCTAGCAACTTCGTCCTTGTTTCCTCCCTCACTCTTATTCTTATTCTTCCTTTCCTTGTGGTACTGAGACAACGCCTCACCACCACCTTCGGCTATAATAGCCTTTTCCAGAATGGCCCTGTAGGAAGCACTCTGAAACACTGAAATCCTACTTTAGAGCCAGGGTTTCAGGCCCTGCTCAAACCTATGAGCCTTCCTCTCTTCTGTGTCCACCTGATGTGGAGCAAATCTCACCAATTCATTGAATTTGGCGGCGTATTGGGGACTTGTCATATCCCCTTGTTTAAGTTTCAAGAACTTAATCTCCATTCTACCTTGCATGCTAGTAGGGAAGTAATTCTTAAAGAATACCTTCTTGAACTGTTCCCAAGTAACTGCTTCTGTTCTAGCCCCACCCTGGTGAGCCTCCCACCAGTAGTTCGCCTCCCCTTTCATCATGTAAGTCACAAAAGAAGTCTTTTGCGCCTCACTTACATTTGTAATAACAAACGCCTTCTCTATCTCTTCTACCCATGTCTGGGCCTCTAAGGGGTCTATCGTTCCTCGGAACTCTGGAGGACCCACCCTCTTGAATTTCTTAAAGGTAGTTGTTCTTGCTACCCAAGGTGCTACGGGAATCCCTCCCCCAACTTGGTTAAATGTTGTCGTTAATAAATTAACGAACTCTTGCATAGGGTTATTAGGACCCCCCTGATTTTCATTATGAGACTCGGCCTCTTGGTTACGTTGTCTTCTTCTTTGCGGCATAATTTTGATTAAATAAATAAAGTTTCATTATTATTTATTTAACTACTTGGTTATCATTCTCAAATAACAACTCATACCACAACAATTACATTAAACAAAAACTTCCTTATATTAATATGCTTTCATAGTCAAAACTATTTACACTTTGCTTCCTTAGCCAAAAAGCTATTACATTACTATCCCGTAATTGACTTCTACAAAAATTGGGATTTACAAAAACACTACCCTTTACTTATACAAAAGAGGGTTTTACGTCACTACACATATACCAAAAAGATCTAACGATCTACTAACACTGCCTTATGGCATTCTCATGTTTCTGATTCGCTAGAATTAAAACAATATCTCGACTAATCGTATGTCGAGTCTGCCCTGACTCAATAGAATAACAAGCAATTTTTAGCTTGAAATCCTCGTTAGCACATTCATGGATGTACAACATCCTAGCAATCTTCTGGTCCTTAATGGCCAGTTCCTTACGAAGCTCTACGGCTTCATTCTTATAATCCCTCACCTTATCCATCATCAGCACTTTCTCATTGTGCTCCGACTCAAAATCTGCCTTTGCAGACTCCTTCGCCTCATACAAGGCGGTAATCTCCTCGTTCTGTGTCTGCACCACCGTGCGTAGATGCACATTCCTATCCAACACAGCCAGGTACAATAATCTCATTACCTCTGGAGGTGTTGACTCCTGAGTAGGTACCACCGTATTAATCGATGTTACTGCCATCTCCTCCTCCATATCTATCATCATATTTAGATATAATGTTATTCCCATCGTTTCCTCAGAGTAATCTTCCCCAGACATGTACTCTTCTGGATCAGAATCTTCTAGAACCACTATTGTTACCTCCGCCACTAGCATAGGTACTACCTACACTTGGTTCACTGACTCTTCACCCACAACGTGAATGTCTCTATAGATCATGTTATCGATCGACATCTACAATAGCATATAAACAAGTTGATTAGTACATAATACACAATAGTATAAACACAAATCACATTTAATTTATTTAAGGTTACTTTTCATCTTTTAAATCTTTCAGTACTGAGTTTTCTCAATACTTTATTAATTCATTCGACTCAAATTTCTTTCTTCGAACTTTACCTTTCTTACGAGGTTATTAGCCTAAGGTTCTTCCCCCCTTAAGTTTTATAACCTATTGCTTTGATACCAACCTGTGACACCCCCAAATTCGGGTATCTTCCCAACCCGACATATGGTGTTACATGGTACTCATAACTATACAATCATTCCATTGAAAACATAACATAATGAATGTAATTACTATCTTCTTATTACAATCAAAGTGAAATCCTTTCCCAAGTTCATAAACCGATTACATCATTCGTTGTTCGTAAGTATAATACATACAATCATACTAATCTATTATAAGATATTTAACTATCCATCTTAGTTTTGCCCTTATTTCTCTTAGCATTCTCAGTATGCTCAGCTTTAACTACAATCATATAATTCACGCAAGAAGTGAGCATAACAAGCTCAACAAGTTTAACGGATTCATAGACAGATATGTATTCAAATCATTTCTATATAGACAGATATGTATTCAAATCAATCTATTTTTTACGAATAGTATAGCCGAGTTAAAACTGGCATTGACCCTTTCTTTAAAATCATTCATGCAACTCAATACAATGAATTACAGAAAACTCGACTAACACAAAGGTTAGACAAGCGTTAAGAAAACTTGCCTTCAAGCGTCTTCAAATAACTTATTTGATTGTTCTCAGGCTTTACAGAATCTATATGATATATTCACATAGCACACTGTAATTAGCTACCAAACAACCAAGCACATTGTTTATACCAACTTCTTTCTCTTCTCTATTTTAGTTGACTTTATTTCATTAATAAGGTCAATTCAACTTATTATCCTTCATCCTGGCTTGTTAACGATTTTACGTTACTAACCGACTCAAACATCAGTAAAGAAGTACCAATGTCGATTACCATTCCCGATCTATTATTAACTCTTTATATTCTTCGTTACCATATTATCAACTCGCGTTCAATTCCTAAGTTCATTACCATATACACTAGTATATGTGATATAGGAATAGTTATAGTACACTTATTAAGTGTATAAACTTAACTCATATAGGTCTCCGAATAATTGAAGTTCAAACCTACATTTTTTAACAAAGACCACCTTTTCGTGGCCATGCAGTGGCCTTTATACCTAACACTACACATATGCATGGCTTCATCTGCGAATCGAGTCCTGATTCCGTGCCATGAGCAGCAAAACTCCTTCACATGAGTGGCGCTGTGGCACCACTCTCTAATAGGTCATTACACTGTTAAAACGCATCGCGGTAGCGGAACAATAATAAGCCTGTCTGGCGTCATGGCGCTGCACCTCTGCACTGAAAAATTTTTACAGACAAAAATTTTAGTGAACTTTACGGTTTCATAACTTCTTCGTTATAAGTCCGATTTGGTCTGTTCAAAAGCCTACAACTCATAAATTACATACTCTACGCGTTCATATAATTATTTTTCAATTCTGAATTCGTTAACTCAAAATTCACTTATAAGTTCATTTTTAAGCGTTCGTTAAACGTTAATGAGCGTTCAATACTCATTTTCTTTGTTTTAAGTCAGAATCCAACGATTCTTGAGTCCATGACTCTTAAATACCATATCTTACGTATTGACATTAAAAATCAATGTTTTCAAGTCTCACGACAACTTTCAACTACTAATCCGAAATTCTACGTTTTCGACGTTTAACGTCTAATTCCGTAAAATTCGCTATAACTTCGTTACTAGTGTTCTATATGCCAAATCAAATGTTACACTCCATTGATTTCATATCCACATCCTAACCAAGCAAGATGCAATATATTCTAATAGTGATGGTTTTCAATTTGTCCATCAACAATAATGTTCCTTAATCAATAATTTCTACGGTTTATACTTACGTAAACCCTTACGATTCTGACTTGCACATGACTTATAAATGTTTTATATATCACAAGCCATCCTTATTCATACATAGGAGACATGTTCCACCAATTTATGATTCTTCATAATAAAGAAATCAAAAGGGATGGAAAACCAATATTAATGGAATATTACCTTTCCGAACTTTACGTTCTTGCTAAACTTCTAAAGAAAAAAAACTTTAAGGTAGGAGAATGGTTTAAGTCTATCTCTTTTTCTCTCTCAAAATATGTTGGATGAGTCTTGGAAAAACCTCAAATGGCCAACATATGCTTCTTATTTATAGGAAAACAAGAGGGAGGGCTTTTTGGTCAATTGTCCCACCTCCTTACTATTCACTACTTCATCACCAAGTAAAATACTTGGTGGTCAAGTAGTTTATCTAGCTTGCACTCCAAGTGGCCGGCCCACCATGCCCATGGGTCATCCCCATGGGTTTTACCCATTCAGTGACCCACCAGTTCGACCCACGGTTCGGTTTCTTGGATCGGGCTTAATTAATTCTAACATTGGGCTTTAACTTGGGTCTAAACACTTAATTCATTGGGCTTTATTATTCAATCATTTGGGCTTGATATAAACCAAATCCAATTATATTATACTAAGTCTTTATACTATAAATCCAATAATACCAAACGTATTCTCCACGTATAATTTACGTATTCTCTTCGCATAATACTCATGTGATATTCGTATTGTACTTCGTATTAAATCTCCGTATTATACTCGTATACTAAATTGTATCATACTCGTATAATATACACATAATCGTTATCGTAATTCATTATACGCCTCACATTTCCTTCTCGGAAATCATTCTTCTCAACCCTTAGGTTTTAAGTCCGCAGGCGAAAACATCGTTTGCCATAAATGAAATATTAATAGATATTCCATCTCGTCTTAATATTCTATCATTACGCGCTTCTTGGAATTTTGAACTCAATCCCCAAGCAGAAATGGATGAATAGTATTTTTACGGAAATTTCTCGAAAAACTTTTATTTTCATCTTGGAAATTCCAAACAATTAATTCTAGCAGATAGCCAGATTACTAACTACATTCGCATATTCTAGGTCATAGAACGACCTTCACATAGCTTACTCACATAAATAATCAATTAAATTCATTTAATTCACATAATAAAATAAAATTTTAATTCTCATATAAATCCGATTTTCTCAGGCGTTACAGACGGTCCATATTGATTTACTATTAAAACGGACGTTCCATATGTATTTACTATTAAAACCTCAACTGACGGTCCATATTAATTTACTATTAAAACCTCAACCGACGGTCCATATTGATTTACTATTAAAACCTCAACCGATGGTCTGAAGAATTAGTACATCTCCCCATGGAATAATAAGCCAAACTTACAACAAACGCCTCATGACAAACCCCTCTATTTATATCAAAAATTGAATAAATATATACCACAAATCACTTATCTTTAATAAACAAATTTTTAATCTTTCAACAATTATTCGTCATTAATATTATAACTCACAATATTGACAACCAGATCGTTCCCAAGAAAGAGTAGGCTTTCCAATAAAGATTTCTCCATATTGGCGTGCAATTAAATAACTAAACCCCTTTCCTCGACAGAACTTTCTAGACATTATCAATAATGCAAATAATAATATGAATAATTGTGTTGTCTCAATTATTTATTTAATAATATAAAATATTATGCAGATGATATTGTGACAATAATTGAATCAATAATATGAGATACTATGCACCAACTACTATAGCAATTATTGAATGAAACTGAGTGACTTCTTACGTAAGCATCAATGATCAAAGATACTGTGCAATACCGTCTGCTACTGTGCAACAATGTTTATTAGTGTTCTTTTATCATCGATATTTCAACAGTTAGCGTTAAAAGTTTAGCCGTTATTTTTATAAAAAGGTTATTTTTATCGCTTTCTATATCCGACAGTCATTTTGCTGTGAGGTTCACCAATGATTGTGCAGTCATACGGATATTCCCCGACCAAACGAATATTTTATAACAACTTGCTTACTTTGTAAAATTTGCACATATCACCCTTAACTTTAACTTTTTATCAATTTAACCATTTACTTAATAGAATAATAATTAGAAGAAAAATTGAATACTTTTATTTCATAAAATTCGAGGTCTTACAATCTCCCCTCCTTATGAAATTTTGTCCCCAAAATTTACGTACATGGTAGTTCGAAGAGGTGGGAATACCTTGCTTTCATTTCAAATTCTATCTTCCCGGTCATTTCCTTTGTATCAAGATTTCTCCATTGTTCATCTCTTGGATTTCAGATATCATTCCAGAATACAACATCAAAATAAAGGTTAATTGACATATCATAATTTGTTAACTTATTAAGAAAATTCTGCTTGGGTAGGACACACACTAGCGAAAGATATTACTCGTCTCTACCCTCCTAATTTTAATCTCAGATCTCCGCCAGAGACCATACCCCTAATCTCTGATACCAACTGTAATGCCCCTAAAATAGGTCCACATGACCCATTCTGGGTCGCCAAAAATAGCAATACTAAATCCAAATACAAACTTCATTTATACAACTGTTAAACTGTCGTGCAAAATACAACAATACATAAGCTGTGAGTTTCAATACAAATGACAGTACTCACACTCCAAACCAATAATACTTTACATAAAGGTACAATCGATAACTGTTTTAGGAATTAAAATCTTTGGAAAATTCTCAAGGAAGCCTTATAAATGGGAGGCCATGCATCTAAGTTATAATAAATATCATAGGACTTGAGAATTAACCTTGGTTGACCCAATAGACCCCAAAGAAGAACAATAAGATTACTATTATTACGCCCCCAAAATAGGTCCACACAACCCATTCTGAGTCACCAAATACATACCATAGAATCCAAATACAAACTTTCTATTTACAATTATTGACCATCGTACAACATACGATAACACAAGCTGTGAGTTTCAATCCAAATATTAGTGCTCACTCCAAACCAATGATACTTTACATAAAGGCATAGTCGATAACTATTTTAGGAATTAATTTTTTTGGAAAATGCTCAAGGAAACCTTGATATATGGGAGGCCATGCATTTAAGTTATAATAGATATCATAGGACTTAAGAAGTAACCTTGGTTGACCCAATAGACCACAAAGAAGAACGGGAAGATTACTATCATGTTCATTCCAATAGTATGTATCTTCTTGCCATATAATTATCTCCATTCTCTCAAACTGAGGATTATATTCCAACCATACTCCAAGATTATATAGGTAGTGCTCATAGATATAATCAGCAAGTGGATGTGCACAACTATATCTTATGATAACATGAATTTGTATGTGGTTAGACATCGTGTATGATAATGGCAACACATCCTTTAAGCTCTCAATACAATTATGTCCTCCT
The DNA here is from genome assembly GCA_020205605.1 of Panax ginseng. Taxonomy (NCBI): domain Eukaryota; kingdom Viridiplantae; phylum Streptophyta; class Magnoliopsida; order Apiales; family Araliaceae; genus Panax; species Panax ginseng. Next base: position 70,629,151 of record CM035129.1, read on the forward strand.
CATTCTATTAGGTGCATTTTTAATGCTTTCAAAGTCGGGTTCTCATCACCCTATTGTTGTTCAGCAAAATTAAATATTAAATGACGTATAAAATACGACACACATATTTTAAGTTCTCAATACAATTATATAATGTCATACTATTTGATAAAGTATTGAGAAACTTCAATAGTCTCGGACAATCACATTATTCCCTTGTTATCCCCGGCTCAACCTAGCTACAGTACTCTTACTACTTGAAAGGAACTGTGAAGTAAAAGGGTGAGCACAAATAGCCTAGTAAAGAAAATTATGACTAAGATAATGTAGAACAAATTATCCTTAGTCCTCAACAGAGAAAAATCTGATAGAATACAATAGACAACAAGTTTTAGATCAACAACTACAGCGGAACCAACAATCCATTAGAAGAGTCAAGTAGAACATAATGTCTACTTTCTCCTCCAAATTAAAAGTCCATCATTAATATTTCATCCCTGTAATACCTATCAACAGTTCTTTGTTGTACCCAAGACAAACAAAACTTTCATCATTTGTCTTCACCTGACCACCAAAGATTATATTTAAATTCACAATTCATGTTTATAATAATGTAAATCAACAGTTTCTCCTTGCCACAAAGGCTTAATAGAACTTTCACTCAATCTCCTTGCCAAAAAGGCTAAATACACTAAATAATCATTTCGTCTTTACACCCTACACCAAAGATATTCAAATGTAATAACAATGGTCATGATCATACCAAATAATTGTTTATTTTTGCACTACGGGCCAAAGATGTTCAACTGTAAAATTAATGATCATGCTAAACAATAATCAATCTTTGCCCTACGGGCCAAAGATATTCATTTGTATCATTAGTAGTCATGATCATGCCAAACACCTGTCCATCTTTGCACTATGGGCCAAAGATATGTTTCAACAATTCATCTTTGCACAACGGGCCAAAGATATCAATCAACAGTTCATCTTTACACTACAGCCAAAGATATTCATCAATAAATAGTTCATCTTTGCACTACGGGCCAAAGATACCTTTCAACAATTCATCTTTATAGTACGGGCTAAAGATATCAATCAAAAGTTCATCTTTGCACTATAGGCCAAAGATAACTTTCAACATAATTTAAGTATGAGAATTATGACAATTACATAAAGAATGAATCAAGTGAGATCAAAGATAAATATTAGAGATTTCTAATTCAATTTATCCAGAGTTCAAGAATGTCAAAATTGTCAACATGAAGATTATAACATTGATTCAATTTCAAGAATAAGATTCATAAAAGATAACTTGGGCAAAGAAAAGGAAATTCAATTCTGTTGCAAATAGTACTCATGAATAGTACTATATGAATAGTACCCATGAATAGTACCATATGAATAGTAATATGAAATAAAATAATATCACTTACATAATATGGAGTATGAAAGAATATGATACCCCTTACGAGTATTGAAGGAAAATAACATCCTTTACGAGAAAAATAATATCCTTTACCTTTGTAGAAATGTAGTTCTGACTGGAATAACGAAAATAATGGTGAGAAAATATTGCACTGCTATCAACACTCAAAATATCCTTATACTCACAAGAAATACGCTCAATATTATAGAGAAAGAATTTTCTGATTCTGGTGTGAGTTTTATTGTTTAACTAAGAAACCTATTTATAGGAAAGTGCTAGCACACCAAGTTTGACAAAATTCACATACGGATTGTGACACCCCCAAATCCGGGCACCTCAATCCCACAGATTTGGTGTTCACTGTCCAATTAAATCATAACTAACTACCCATAAACAAAGGATATAATTTAAACTCAAAAGTTTAAACAATCAATCTCCCATTAAAGGGTTACATAATCTAAAATAAATCCTAGGTCATCTAACCTTTGTTACAATCATCAGCGGAAAATTAAAACATGATCATAACTAAATCCATTACATAAGCTTCATAAACAAAAGGTAAAGTAAATGTCGTCTAATCGATCACTTTGTCCTTGCCCTTGCTTGAAGAAAGCTCTTCAAACTCCTTAACTTCATCTGCATGGTTTTGTGCAAGAGTGAGCAAAAAATTGCTCATAAGAAGAATATACAATAACTTTTTATGAATAACAATTCACTGAGCTTTCAATGGTAAAGTATTCTTACCGGAACAATAGACTTTAATTCAACAACTATGAGTTCAAAAGAATAATTAACATTAAGTTAACAATAGATTTCAACATCAAAGAATACACTGAGAGTCTCAAGACCACGAACTATACTCTAGGTTTTCAAGTATTTCTACTTTAACCTTTAACAGTCTAAAAGACTATAATCATCATCTATGTCCTAGGTTCGCAGGTGTTTCTTCTGTAACCTTATATAGTCTAAACGACTATATGGACCATCATTTCGTACTCCATGTGATCAGCCCCTTGTACTATGTATTGCGTAAACATTTTAACGTTATTGCATAGCTCTAAAATAATCCCTTAATATAGGGTTGTTCATCTCAGCTTAGATTATCAGGTTCCGAACCAAAGGAACTTTGGTTGTGAATTAACTTCAAAGGAAGTCTAGATTTTTAGAACGCTCATCAACCAAGTACTGGTTGAATCAGATAGGAACCAATAACTATTCAAGGGTTTGATTACAATATCTTCATGAACAAGGTATATCAATGAATCAATAAGAGTTAGAGTATTAACAATTTATAAATTAAATAAATGTTATCATCGACAACATGCTTTCAAAGGTGTGTGAGTACCTAAACAAACCAAAGGAAGTTTGGTTTAGATTGACATCAAGGATAATTTAGAGTTCGGTACAATAATGTAAGATAGTACAATGATATTGAAGAACAAAGATCAAACAACACTTATTAATAGCTTAATAAACATACTTCTTACAATAAAATTACAAATTTTGAATAACCAAGGTAATCTCGATTGGAATAAAGAAACAAAGATTAACTAACTTGCTCAACAATAAATGAGGTTTAAAGAACTTGCATGAAAATAAATTGTTAAACAAGAGATTAGAGATAGAGAATTTG